>AP028918.1:6582500-9028578 GCA_036186465.1 Nesidiocoris tenuis
ACTGAGGTCAGTTCGGAAACTGAGGTCAGTTTGAAAGCTGAGGTCAGTTTGAAAACTGAGGGCAGTTTGAAAACTGAGGTCAGTTATAAAACTGAGGGCAGTTCGGAAACTGAGGTCAGTTTGAAAGCTGAGGTCAGTTTGAAAACTGAGGTCAGTTTGAAAACTGAGGGCAGTTTGAAAACTGATGTCAGTTCGGAAACTGAGGTCAGTTCGGAAACTGAGGTCAGTTTGAAAGCTGAGGTCAGTTTGAAAACTGAGGGCAGTTTGAAAACTGATGTCAGTTCGGAAACTGAGGTCAGTTCGGAAACTGAGGTCAGTTTGAAAGCTGAGGTCAGTTTGAAAACTGAGGTCAGTTTGAAAACTGAGGCCAGTTTGAAAACTGAGGTCAGTTGGAAAACTGAGGTCAGTTTGAAAACTGAGGTCAGTTTGAAAACTGAGGGCAGTTTGAAAACTGAGGTCAGTTTGAAAACTGAGGTCAGTTTGAAAACTGAGGGCAGTTTGAAAACTGATGTCAGTTCGGAAACTGAGGTCAGTTCGGAAACTGAGGTCAGTTTGAAAGCTGAGGTCAGTTTGAAAACTGAGGGCAGTTTGAAAACTGAGGTCAGTTATAAAACTGAGGTCAGTTCGGAAACTGAGGTCAGTTTGAAAGCTGAGGTCAGTTTGAAAACTGAGGTCAGTTTGAAAACTGAGGGCAGTTTGAAAACTGATGTCAGTTCGGAAACTGAGGTCAGTTCGGAAACTGAGGTCAGTTTGAAAGCTGAGGTCAGTTTGAAAACTGAGGTCAGTTTGAAAACTGAGGTCAGTTTGATAACTGAGGTCAGTTTGAAAACTGAGGTCAGTTTGGAAACTGAGGTCAGTTTGGAAACTGAGGTCAGTTTGAAAACTGAGGTCAGTTTGAAAACTGAGGTCAGTTTGAAAACTGAGGGCAGTTTGAAAACTGAGGTCAGTTTGAAAACTGAGGTCAGTTTGAAAGCTGAGGTCAGTTTGAAAACTGAGGGCAGTTTGAAAACTGAGGTCAGTTATAAAACTGAGGGCAGTTTGAAAACTGAGGGCAGATCGAAAACTGAGGTCAGTTCGGAAACTGAGGTCAGTTCGGAAACTGAGGTCAGTTTGAAAACTGAGGTCAGTTTGAAAACTGAGGTCAGTTCGGAAACTGAGGTCAGTTCGGAAACTGAGGTCAGTTTGAAAACTGAGGCCAGTTTGAAAACTTAGGTCAGTTTGAAAACTGAGGGCAGTTTGAAAACTGAGGTCAGTTTGGAAACTGAGGTCAGTTTGGAAACTGAGGTCAGTTCGGAAACTGAGGTCAGTTATAAAACTGAGGGCAGTTTGAAAACTGAGGGCAGATCGAAAACTGAGGTCAGTTCGGAAACTGAGGTCAGTTCGGAAACTGAGGTCAGTTTGAAAACTGAGGTCAGTTTGAAAACTGAGGTCAGTTCGGAAACTGAGGTCAGTTCGGAAACTGAGGTCAGTTTGAAAACTGAGGCCAGTTTGAAAACTTAGGTCAGTTTGAAAACTGAGGGCAGTTTGAAAACTGAGGTCAGTTTGGAAACTGAGGTCAGTTTGGAAACTGAGGTCAGTTCGGAAACTGAGGTCAGTTTGAAAACTGAGGTCAGTTTGAAAACTGGGGTCAGTTTAATACTGAGGTCAGTTTGGAAACTGAGGTCAGTTTGAAAACTGAGGTCAGTTTGAAAACTGAGGTCAGTTTGGAAACTGAGGTCAGTTTGGAAACTGAGGTCAGTTCGGAAACTGAGGTCAGTTTGAAAACTGAGGTCAGTTTGGAAACTGAGGTCAGTTCGGAAACTGAGGTCAGTTTGGAAACTGAGGTCAGTTTGAAAACTGAGGTCAGTTTGGAAACTGAGGTCAGTTTGGAAACTGAGGTCAGTTTGAAAACTGAGGTCAGTTTGAAAACTGAGGTCAGTTTGAAAACTGAGGGCAGTTTGAAAACTGAGGTCAGTTTGAAAACTGAGGTCAGTTTGAAAACTGAGGGCAGTTTGAAAACTTAGGTCAGTTCGAAAACTGAGGTCAGTTCGAAAACTGAGGTCAGTTCGGAAACTGAGGTCAGTTTGGAAACTGAGGTCAGTTCGGAAACTGAGGTCAGTTCGGAAACTGAGGTCAGTTTGAAAACTGAGGCCAGTTTGAAAACTGAGGGCAGTTTGAAAACTGAGGTCAGTTTGGAAACTGAGGTCAGTTTGGAAACTGAGGTCAGTTCGGAAACTGAGGTCAGTTTGAAAACTGAGGTCAGTTTGAAAACTGGGGTCAGTTTAATACTGAGGTCAGTTTGGAAACTGAGGTCAGTTTGAAAACTGAGGTCAGTTTGAAAACTGAGGTCAGTTTGGAAACTGAGGTCAGTTTGGAAACTGAGGTCAGTTTGAAAACTGAGGTCAGTTTTGAAAACTGAGGTCAGTTTTGAAAACTGAGGTCAGTTTGAAAACTGAGGTCAGTTTGAAAACTGAGGTCAGTTTGAAAACTGAGGTCAGTTTGAAAACTGAGGTCAGTTTGAAAACTGAGGTCAGTTTGAAAACTGAGGTCAGTTTGAAAACTGAGGTCAGTTTGAAAACTGAGGGCAGTTTGAAAACTTAGGTCAGTTTGAAAACTGAGGTCAGTTCGAAAACTGAGGTCAGTTCGAAAACTGAGGTCAGTTTGAAAACTGAGGCCAGTTTGAAAACTGAGGGCAGTTTGAAAACTGAGGGCAGATCGAAAACTGAGGGCAGTTCGAAAACTGAGGGCAGTTCGAAAACTGAGGGCAGTTTGAAAACTGAGGTCAGTTTAAAACTGAGGTCAGTTTGAAAACTGAGGGCAGTTTGAAAACTGAGGTCAGTTTGATAACTGAGGTCAGTTTGAAAACTGAGGCCAGTTTGAAAACTGAGGTCAGTTTGGAAACTGAGGTCAGTTTGGAAACTGAGGTCAGTTCGGAAACTGAGGTCAGTTCGGAAACTGAGGTCAGTTCGGAAACTGAGGTCAGTTCGGAAACTGAGGTCAGTTTGAAAACTGAGGGCAGTTTGAAAACTGAGGTCAGTTTGATAACTGAGGTCAGTTTGAAAACTGAGGCCAGTTTGAAAACTGAGGTCAGTTTGGAAACTGAGGTCAGTTTGGAAACTGAGGTCAGTTCGGAAACTGAGGTCAGTTCGGAAACTGAGGTCAGTTCGGAAACTGAGGTCAGTTCGGAAACTGAGGTCAGTTTGAAAACTGAGGTCAGTTCGGAAACTGAGGTCAGTTCGGAAACTGAGGTCAGTTTGGAAACTGAGGCCAGTTTGGAAACTGAGGTCAGTTCGAAAACTGAGGGCAGATCGAAAACTGAGGGCAGTTCGAAAACTGAGGGCAGTTCGAAAACTGAGGGCAGTTCGAAAACTGAGGTCAGTTTAAAACTGAGGGCAGTTTGGAAAACTGAGGGCAGTTTGAAAACTGAGGTCAGTTTGATAACTGAGGTCAGTTTGAAAACTGAGGCCAGTTTGAAAACTGAGGTCAGTTTGGAAACTGAGGTCAGTTCGGAAACTGAGGTCAGTTCGGAAACTGAGGTCAGTTCGGAAACTGAGGTCAGTTCGGAAACTGAGGTCAGTTCGGAAACTGAGGTCAGTTCGGAAACTGAGGTCAGTTCGGAAACTGAGGTCAGTTCGGAAACTGAGGTCAGTTTGGAAACTGAGGTCAGTTATAAAACTGAGGGCAGTTCGGAAACTGAGGTCAGTTTGAAAGCTGAGGTCAGTTTGAAAACTGAGGTCAGTTTGAAAACTGAGGGCAGTTTGAAAACTGATGTCAGTTCGGAAACTGAGGTCAGTTCGGAAACTGAGGTCAGTTTGAAAGCTGAGGTCAGTTTGAAAACTGAGGGCAGTTTGAAAACTGATGTCAGTTCGGAAACTGAGGTCAGTTCGGAAACTGAGGTCAGTTTGAAAGCTGAGGTCAGTTTGAAAACTGAGGGCAGTTTGAAAACTGAGGTCAGTTATAAAACTGAGGGCAGTTCGGAAACTGAGGTCAGTTTGAAAGCTGAGGTCAGTTTGAAAACTGAGGTCAGTTTGAAAACTGAGGGCAGTTTGAAAACTGATGTCAGTTCGGAAACTGAGGTCAGTTCGGAAACTGAGGTCAGTTTGAAAGCTGAGGTCAGTTTGAAAACTGAGGGCAGTTTGAAAACTGATGTCAGTTCGGAAACTGAGGTCAGTTCGGAAACTGAGGTCAGTTTGAAAGCTGAGGTCAGTTTGAAAACTGAGGTCAGTTTGAAAACTGAGGCCAGTTTGAAAACTGAGGTCAGTTGGAAAACTGAGGTCAGTTTGAAAACTGAGGTCAGTTTGAAAACTGAGGGCAGTTTGAAAACTGAGGTCAGTTTGAAAACTGAGGTCAGTTTGAAAACTGAGGGCAGTTTGAAAACTGATGTCAGTTCGGAAACTGAGGTCAGTTCGGAAACTGAGGTCAGTTTGAAAGCTGAGGTCAGTTTGAAAACTGAGGGCAGTTTGAAAACTGAGGTCAGTTATAAAACTGAGGTCAGTTCGGAAACTGAGGTCAGTTTGAAAGCTGAGGTCAGTTTGAAAACTGAGGTCAGTTTGAAAACTGAGGGCAGTTTGAAAACTGATGTCAGTTCGGAAACTGAGGTCAGTTCGGAAACTGAGGTCAGTTTGAAAGCTGAGGTCAGTTTGAAAACTGAGGTCAGTTTGAAAACTGAGGTCAGTTTGATAACTGAGGTCAGTTTGAAAACTGAGGTCAGTTTGGAAACTGAGGTCAGTTTGGAAACTGAGGTCAGTTTGAAAACTGAGGTCAGTTTGAAAACTGAGGTCAGTTTGAAAACTGAGGGCAGTTTGAAAACTGAGGTCAGTTTGAAAACTGAGGTCAGTTTGAAAGCTGAGGTCAGTTTGAAAACTGAGGGCAGTTTGAAAACTGAGGTCAGTTATAAAACTGAGGGCAGTTTGAAAACTGAGGGCAGATCGAAAACTGAGGTCAGTTCGGAAACTGAGGTCAGTTCGGAAACTGAGGTCAGTTTGAAAACTGAGGTCAGTTTGAAAACTGAGGTCAGTTCGGAAACTGAGGTCAGTTCGGAAACTGAGGTCAGTTTGAAAACTGAGGCCAGTTTGAAAACTTAGGTCAGTTTGAAAACTGAGGGCAGTTTGAAAACTGAGGTCAGTTTGGAAACTGAGGTCAGTTTGGAAACTGAGGTCAGTTCGGAAACTGAGGTCAGTTATAAAACTGAGGGCAGTTTGAAAACTGAGGGCAGATCGAAAACTGAGGTCAGTTCGGAAACTGAGGTCAGTTCGGAAACTGAGGTCAGTTTGAAAACTGAGGTCAGTTTGAAAACTGAGGTCAGTTCGGAAACTGAGGTCAGTTCGGAAACTGAGGTCAGTTTGAAAACTGAGGCCAGTTTGAAAACTTAGGTCAGTTTGAAAACTGAGGGCAGTTTGAAAACTGAGGTCAGTTTGGAAACTGAGGTCAGTTTGGAAACTGAGGTCAGTTCGGAAACTGAGGTCAGTTTGAAAACTGAGGTCAGTTTGAAAACTGGGGTCAGTTTAATACTGAGGTCAGTTTGGAAACTGAGGTCAGTTTGAAAACTGAGGTCAGTTTGAAAACTGAGGTCAGTTTGGAAACTGAGGTCAGTTTGGAAACTGAGGTCAGTTCGGAAACTGAGGTCAGTTTGAAAACTGAGGGCAGTTTGAAAACTGAGGTCAGTTTGAAAACTGAGGTCAGTTTGAAAACTGAGGGCAGTTTGAAAACTTAGGTCAGTTCGAAAACTGAGGTCAGTTCGAAAACTGAGGTCAGTTCGGAAACTGAGGTCAGTTTGGAAACTGAGGTCAGTTCGGAAACTGAGGTCAGTTCGGAAACTGAGGTCAGTTTGAAAACTGAGGCCAGTTTGAAAACTGAGGGCAGTTTGAAAACTGAGGTCAGTTTGGAAACTGAGGTCAGTTTGGAAACTGAGGTCAGTTCGGAAACTGAGGTCAGTTTGAAAACTGAGGTCAGTTTGAAAACTGGGGTCAGTTTGGAAACTGAGGTCAGTTTGGAAACTGAGGTCAGTTCGGAAACTGAGGTCAGTTTGAAAACTGAGGTCAGTTTGAAAACTGGGGTCAGTTTAATACTGAGGTCAGTTTGGAAACTGAGGTCAGTTTGAAAACTGAGGTCAGTTTGAAAACTGAGGTCAGTTTGGAAACTGAGGTCAGTTTGGAAACTGAGGTCAGTTCGGAAACTGAGGTCAGTTTGAAAACTGAGGTCAGTTTGGAAACTGAGGTCAGTTCGGAAACTGAGGTCAGTTTGGAAACTGAGGTCAGTTTGAAAACTGAGGTCAGTTTGGAAACTGAGGTCAGTTTGGAAACTGAGGTCAGTTTGAAAACTGAGGTCAGTTTGAAAACTGAGGTCAGTTTGAAAACTGAGGGCAGTTTGAAAACTGAGGTCAGTTTGAAAACTGAGGTCAGTTTGAAAACTGAGGGCAGTTTGAAAACTTAGGTCAGTTCGAAAACTGAGGTCAGTTCGAAAACTGAGGTCAGTTCGGAAACTGAGGTCAGTTTGGAAACTGAGGTCAGTTCGGAAACTGAGGTCAGTTCGGAAACTGAGGTCAGTTTGAAAACTGAGGCCAGTTTGAAAACTGAGGGCAGTTTGAAAACTGAGGTCAGTTTGGAAACTGAGGTCAGTTTGGAAACTGAGGTCAGTTCGGAAACTGAGGTCAGTTTGAAAACTGAGGTCAGTTTGAAAACTGGGGTCAGTTTAATACTGAGGTCAGTTTGGAAACTGAGGTCAGTTTGAAAACTGAGGTCAGTTTGAAAACTGAGGTCAGTTTGGAAACTGAGGTCAGTTTGGAAACTGAGGTCAGTTCGGAAACTGAGGTCAGTTTGAAAACTGAGGTCAGTTTGGAAACTGAGGTCAGTTCGGAAACTGAGGTCAGTTTGGAAACTGAGGTCAGTTTGAAAACTGAGGTCAGTTTGAAAACTGAGGTCAGTTTGGAAACTGAGGTCAGTTTGGAAACTGAGGTCAGTTTGAAAACTGAGGTCAGTTTGAAAACTGAGGGCAGTTTGAAAACTGAGGTCAGTTTGAAAACTGAGGTCAGTTTGAAAACTGAGGGCAGTTTGAAAACTTAGGTCAGTTCGAAAACTGAGGTCAGTTCGAAAACTGAGGTCAGTTCGAAAACTGAGGTCAGTTCGAAAACTGAGGCCAGTTTGAAAACTGAGGGCAGTTCGAAAACTGAGGGCAGATCGAAAACTGAGGGCAGTTCGAAAACTGAGGGCAGTTCGAAAACTGAGGGCAGTTCGAAAACTGAGGTCAGTTTAAAACTGAGGGCAGTTTGAAAACTGAGGGCAGTTTGAAAACTGAGGTCAGTTTGATAACTGAGGTCAGTTTGAAAACTGAGGCCAGTTTGAAAACTGAGGTCAGTTTGGAAACTGAGGTCAGTTTGGAAACTGAGGTCAGTTCGGAAACTGAGGTCAGTTCGGAAACTGAGGTCAGTTCGGAAACTGAGGTCAGTTCGGAAACTGAGGTCAGTTTGAAAACTGAGGGCAGTTTGAAAACTGAGGTCAGTTTGATAACTGAGGTCAGTTTGAAAACTGAGGCCAGTTTGAAAACTGAGGTCAGTTTGGAAACTGAGGTCAGTTTGGAAACTGAGGTCAGTTCGGAAACTGAGGTCAGTTCGGAAACTGAGGTCAGTTCGGAAACTGAGGTCAGTTCGGAAACTGAGGTCAGTTCGAAAACTGAGGTCAGTTCGGAAACTGAGGTCAGTTCGGAAACTGAGGTCAGTTTGGAAACTGAGGCCAGTTTGGAAACTGAGGTCAGTTCGAAAACTGAGGGCAGATCGAAAACTGAGGGCAGTTCGAAAACTGAGGGCAGTTCGAAAACTGAGGGCAGTTCGAAAACTGAGGTCAGTTTAAAACTGAGGGCAGTTTGGAAAACTGAGGGCAGTTTGAAAACTGAGGTCAGTTTGATAACTGAGGTCAGTTTGAAAACTGAGGCCAGTTTGAAAACTGAGGTCAGTTTGGAAACTGAGGTCAGTTTGGAAACTGAGGTCAGTTCGGAAACTGAGGTCAGTTCGGAAACTGAGGTCAGTTCGGAAACTGAGGTCAGTTCGGAAACTGAGGTCAGTTCGGAAACTGAGGTCAGTTCGGAAACTGAGGTCAGTTCGGAAACTGAGGTCAGTTTGGAAACTGAGGCCAGTTTGGAAACTGAGGTCAGTTTGGAAACTGAGGTCAGTTCGGAAACTGAGGTCAGTTCGAAAACTGAGGCAGTTTGAAAACTTAGGTCAGTTCGAAAACTGAGGTCAGTTCGAAAACTGAGGTCAGTTCGAAAACTGAGGTCAGTTCGAAAACTGAGGGCAGTTCGAAAACTGAGGGCAGTTCGAAAACTGAGGGCAGTTCGAAAACTGAGGTCAGTTTAAAACTGAGGGCAGTTTGAAAACTGAGGGCAGTTTGAAAACTGAGGTCAGTTTGATAACTGAGGTCAGTTTGAAAACTGAGGCCAGTTTGAAAACTGAGGTCAGTTTGGAAACTGAGGTCAGTTTGGAAACTGAGGTCAGTTCGGAAACTGAGGTCAGTTCGGAAACTGAGGTCAGTTCGGAAACTGAGGTCAGTTCGGAAACTGAGGTCAGTTTGAAAACTGAGGTCAGTTCGGAAACTGAGGTCAGTTCGGAAACTGAGGTCAGTTTGGAAACTGAGGCCAGTTTGGAAACTGAGGTCAGTTTGGAAACTGAGGTCAGTTCGGAAACTGAGGTCAGTTCGAAAACTGAGGTCAGTTCGAAAACTGAGGTCAGTTTAAAACTGAGGTCAGTTCGGAAACTGAGGTCAGTTTGAAAACTGAGGTCAGTTCGGAAACTGAGGTCAGTTCGGAAACTGAGGTCAGTTTGGAAACTGAGGCCAGTTTGGAAACTGAGGTCAGTTTGGAAACTGAGGTCAGTTCGGAAACTGAGGTCAGTTCGAAAACTGAGGTCAGTTCGAAAACTGAGGTCAGTTTAAAACTGAGGTCAGTTTGGAAACTGAGGTCAGTTTGGAAACTGAGGTCAGTTTGGAAACTGAGGTCAGTTTGAAAACTGAGGTCAGTTTGAAAACTGAGGTCAGTTTGAAAACTGAGGTCAGTTTGAAAACTGAGGTCAGTTTGAAAACTGTGGTCAGTTTGAACTGATCTGAGTTTGAACTCATCCGAGTTTGAACTGATCTGAGTTTGAACTCATCCGAGTTTGAACTGATCCGAGTTTGAACTGATCCGAGTTTGAACTGATCTGAGTTTGAACTGAACTGAACTGAACTGAGTTTGAACTGAGTTTGAACCTACTACTTACCGACTCCATCCCCATTTGTCTGATGTTTTCGCAGCACAATAATTGTTTATCCTCACCGTGTAACTGTTCGAGCCCCTTACCGTTTTGGCAGGACCATATTGATCATTTTGGTATCCGTGTTGTGCGGGTTTGCCGCATGCAGCCAAAAATGTTCGAATTAACCCCCATATCCCCACTTTTTTAATGTTCTTACACCATAATCATGTTTTATACATGACTTGGTACATGTTTAGCCTAATCCCGTCGTGGCAGGATACCGTTGCTGAACCGTTGCTAACTTTATTAGGCAGTTGTATGTTCGGATGTGCCTTTCTGCGTTATTGTTTACTAATGTGTGTTGTGTACAAAAGCGTCTTTCCGATTTTTCATTGTTCGTCTTCCGATTCATCGTGGTGCAATTCTCGGACCTGCACCTGCCGATGATCCGTTAACGTTCCAAGTTGAGCCATCGGAACCAGTTGACAAGAACTCCGACCATGTTAAGTCATGACGAGGATGGTCACAGACCACCGGCCGGACAACCGGACCAAGACGATACCGGGAACTCGGGGCAGATTTTCCGCCTTTCGAGGGGAGACCTGTCTTGAAAGGATGAGGACCTTAGAGAAAAAGAATCGTCCCTCAACATCGCTAACCTTGGGCTAACGAGCCATCATCAACAGCCGAGGAGCGACGGAGAAAATTAGCTACGCTCGACTAATATTATAGATAATTTTTTTCCTCGCTATGTAATTTGCTAGTTCGTGAGGAACAAATGGAATCGTTGCAAGTGAACGCCGTGGACATTTAGCAATTGTCAATATTCGAAGACCTCGATTTTTCGTATCGATTTTCCAAAAAAAAAAATCCTCCTTAGGCTCTATGATGTATTGAAGTAGAATTTTCGATGAACTCACTGAGTTGCGACCGCTATTCCGAAAATTGGCGAGACAAAAAATTAAGTTTTTATTGTTACCTACTTTATGTCCCGGCAATTTGGTGATATCTTGTCTCAAGATGGCGACACGTTCGGGGGGCAAACTCTTCAACCGCTGTACCGAATTCCACCGTTTGAACGGCGTTCAGCATGTTGTTGTTGTTGTATCTGGATGTTGGTTTCAGTGTTCAACATCCTTCGCCCTTCCATAATCCTTCGCCCAAATGGGGGATAATAAGCTTTGCAGGACTAAAATCGGTCCAGCCGTTGCTGAGATAGAAAATAAATTCGCAAAAATAAAATTTATTTAAACGGAATTTATTTACTTAACGAAATTAATTTTTGGTGGCCGTTTTTGTACTTCCATATTTATTTTGAACTGAACCCGAAACCTGAAAACAGAATATCGATTATTTTTTTAGCAGCATTTTTTTTGTTTTTTTTTCTAATTTTTTTAAACATTATTTACATATTTTCTCGATTTGTGAAGTCTCCTATCCTATTGCTCGAGGAAACTGAATTATCGCCCCGTTTTGCGCATGACGCGACCGTTGGCGTTCGTACCCCGCATTGTCACACGCGATCGCGCATGCGCAATGAGAATGCGGGACCGAAGAACGGTTTTCTGCCCTTAATGCGCGAATTATGGCGCGAAATTGTGAAACACGATCAGCTCGAAGTAAAGGTAACTGTAAGGATAAATTTATTCTACTGCTATGGCTGTAAACCTTAGGGGAGATTTATTATTGCGAATTATGCGGGCACTTGTACCAATCGAACTTTGTGTAGGTACCAGTACTTCATGTCTCAGTTTCTCAAATTTATAGATATTCTCCAAAAATTCTAAAACATCTATGCACCTTCATTTTTTTTTTTTTTTGAGAAATTTTGAAAAATTTTTTAATAACTTGATAATAGTTGTCCCATCTCTTTAGTACTTGTTGCAATTCCCATATTAGTTCCACGACTTGCCTCAAAAAAATTTTCGACGATTAGTTTTTTAATTTTTTTTTTTTAACTTTTTATTTGATTTTTCAATTTTTTTTCAACTTTTTATTCAATTTTTCAATTTTTCAAAAAACAATTTTTGACGAATCAATTTTTTTTTCGATTTTTCAATAAAACTTGAAATGTTTGATTTCCAGCTGGATATTCAGCATCGCCCGTAAAAAATTGCTGCTGCTGTGAGGCTTGGACTGCCTCAGGTCGTTGGCCCGTTCACCTCTTCTCATGATACGCCCCTCCGTCATTCCCGACGTTGCCATTTCCCATCACTATGATTCTCATCTGGCAGCATCGTGAAGCTTCTCGCATAATTTTCCTCTTCCATCTTCTTCCATTTTGTTCGCTATCTCATCCCACTCGACCATGATGATATTTCATGACGCTAACAGCAAAACACACAACAACTAATTCAAAAAAATTAGGTAAGTAGGTAATTTAAAAAAAAAAATTAAAATTAGAAAAAATTTAAAAAAAATGCGAAAAACTCAAAAAAGTTAAAATAAAAAAAAACAAAAAAATTTGAAAAAATTAAAAAAAAATGAAATTTGGAAAAAGTACCTAAAAAAAAATTTGAAAAAATTCAAAAGAAAAATAAAATTTGAACAAATGTTTAAGAATTGATGTTAAAAAAATTGATTTAAAAAAAAAATTAAAAAACTATTGACGATTTAAGGGTTTTTCAAAAAACAATCGAAAAATTCGAAAGGAAAAATGTCGGCCTCATCAGCCGTTCGCAAACGGCGACGAGGGTTGAGTTACGAATTAAGTTGCCATATGGCAACAAACAGAAGCGGCAGTTGTGTTGGAACGATGCAAAATATTATGTCTGTTTCGGGATCGTTTTCAAAGAACGAGGTGTTCACGCTAAATTTACCTGAAAACCAAAAAGTGCCAGGTCGAATCGTTTTCACCCTCGACCATCCACCTGTTTAAGGGCGGTTCAGACTGTGCGATTTGTATGCGTGTAGTCCTTTTTTATTTTCAAGAAACACACCATACGTTCAATTTTTTGGTATTTTATATGATACCGAATTTATATAATGCCGATTTGAGTTTTTGTATTTAAAAATTTTGCCTACTAAAGAATACTGTGGGGTCAAAAATGTCAAAAAACTCTAGGTACCTATGCAAAAAAGTGATGAGTAGCGGGGGTGAAACATATTTTTCCCATAATTTTCTTCTTCAGCGATTTCGTCGAGTACGGCCTCCTAAGAGGAATCACCTACAACTGGTGAGCACAAATTTTGTTATCCATACCAATTATGTTAGGTACCTTCGTGAATTTTTTATGTATTTCAAGTAGGTACCTACATACATTATTGTAATAAATTGCTCCTCGTGTATTTCCGTGCATGGATTGTAATGCTTTGTTCAGGGGGCAGGACGAATCCGAAAACCCTCGGGCGCACCGGCGGGCGGTCGACTTGACCCCGTTTCCCTCCTTCTCCGTCACGGAGGGCCGGCTATTCTCCATCTTTGTCCGCCACCGTGTCCATCATTGTCAACAAGTTGTTCGACTGGTCGACCTTTCGGATTCGGAACAGGAGAGCCAGGGCCTTTGTAAGAGATGTGTCTTCGTCTGCGTTGCTATTGTTGCAGAAGTTGATCGACTTTTTTCTATCGGCACCATCTCGAATCGCGTATCAGTTACACGTTGGACGTTATCGTTGATGAGAAAACCGAACAACAATAATGGAGTTTATACAATATTTTAAAAATATTACCTACCTTTAAAATAAAATAAAAAAATTAGCTCAGTTCATCATACGGGAAAATCAAATGAAAAGAAAAATATTTTCGAAAATCGTCAACTTTTCGCTTTTATGCTCCTCATGATGGCCAAATTTAGCATGAAATCCCAATAGTGTTGCATCATTGTAACGTGAATCATCCACAGCAACATCAGATGTTCTAGTAGATTTTACTGATTTGTTGAGTCAAAAGTTGCCATCTACTGCATTGTTGTTTCCTTGCCAGATGGACTATAAAAGAGAAAAAAGAAGAAGAAGACAGAGAGGAAGTAGAGAGGGGGGAGGAGAAGGAGGATGATGATGATGAGGAGGACGAGGATGGTGATGATAATGAAGAGGATGAGAAGAGGAGGACAGTGATGATGATGGTTTTGAGAAGGAGGAGGAGGCGGAGAGGAAGAAGAGAAAAAAGATGAAGAAGAGGGAAGTGGAGGTGTGCGGATGATGAGGAGGAGGATGGTGGTGAGGAGGAGGAGGAGGAGGAGGAAGAAGAGGAAGAAGAAGAAGAAGAAGGAGAAGGAGGAGGAGGAGGAGGAGGAGAAGGAGAAGGAGGAGGAGGAGGAGGAGGAGGAGGAGGAGAAGGAGAAGGAGGAGAAGAAGGAGAAGAAGAAGGAGAAGAAGAAGGAGAAGAAGAAGAAGAAGAAGAAGAAGAAGAAGAAGAAGAAGAAGAAGAAGAAGAAGAAGAAGAAGAAGAAGAAGGAGAAGAAGAAGAGTTGCTGATTGTGTTCAATACTGGGTAGACAAGCCTAATTTTCCAAACAAAAAAAAACTTTATTTACGGTTCAGTACGATTCGACTTCAACCTCAGCCACAATCGAGGCAATTTACAGTGAGAGTTAAGCCAGTGTGGGCGACTGTCGAAGCAGATGTTCGGTCCAGCGAGATGAGCGTAGGCTTTTTAATTGGCCCTCTTCCATCGAATATGATAATAAACGAGGGGCTTTTAATTTCATTGACACGATGCTCGACGCGTTAAACGTTAAATAAAATAAGCGTGCCAATGAATATTCATTGGGCGAGGCATCGGTCATAAAGTGCGAGCAGAGGTTGGTAAATCTGGCAGAACGAGACGGCTATGTAAGCAGGAACCCGAGGAACCGGCTGTTTTCGGAGCTGTTGAATAATAAATATCTATAAAAGTACCTAGTCACCTACAATACGTTAGGTGAGAAATAATTGTCAATGGTCAAAACATTCAGAATAATTACATCGAAAATAAGATCAACAATAACATCAGCGATGACATCAACGACAGCATCAACTATTACATCAACCATACCTAAAATAACATCAACGATACCGTCAACAATGATATCGACAGTAACAATAACATCAACAATACCATCAACTATAACATCAGTAATGACATCAACAAAAACATCAGTGATAACATCAACGATAGCATCAACAACAACTTCAACGATAGCATCAACTATTACGTTAACGATAATATTGACGTTAACAGTGATAATAACATTCACAATAACATCAAAAATAAGATCAATACTATCATAAACGATAACATCATCAATAACATCAAAAATAAGGTCAACATTTACATCAATACTTAGTAACAAACAATATTTTTTATTGTAATATCAACTATATTTTATTGTAATATTAACAAAGACCACAATGCATCAACAATAACATCAGCAATAACGCAAACAATAACAACAACATTATCAACGACTATGTTTTTTTGATTTTTATATTTGATTGCCGTTGAAACAGGTTTTAACAAGTCAAAATTTTTACTGAAAATTTGCTCGAGCCCGTTGAGTAAATGACTTAACTTGCCGAAAGCGACGTCACTCGATAATTAACATAATTATGATTATAATCATCAAGCACTAATATATCGGGCCGATTATTCTATTTCGACTCCTATCCCCGTAACGAGGTTCTTACACGTACCTAGTTACGTAACATAACGTGATACCACGAACAGGTTGTTCATCTTCTTTTTCATCGAGGTAGCCCTGCCCTTGTCCATGAGGAACACCCACCTGGGCCAATTTAGATTACGTGATTCAAATTAAGGCCCCCTGGACCCAATGTCAAGATTAATCGGCTCCGAAATGGCTCATTGGAATTCGAAATTTATTCGGTAACAGGGGTCGGATAGTGGAAGAATTATGGCCTATAATGACACTCTTAATTACCTATAATGAGAAGTATGGGGCCAAAAATTCGGCCTGTTCCTTCTTGGTGTTACGAGGAGAAACATTTTTGGTCGGAGAATTCAAAGAGAGAATAGCGAGAAGAGAACAGCGAATACTTGAATCGAATTCACGTGAAAAGATCAGTTTTAGTGACTTGTCGAAAGATGGCTTAAAATTATGGGCAATAAAATGGAAAACAACAACAACAAATCTGACAAGATGGCGCAAATATTGAGCGATACTGGTGAAAACGTCATCTGATAACAGATCCCGCCCTATCACCACAATATCAATCAGCACTATCAGTTATCACATTCTACCCAGAGCTTATTGATTGTGGTGATAAAGGGTAGGTGATAGGGCCGGAGGTATTGGATGACGTTTCGCCAGTATTGCTCAATACTGTTTGTTGTTGTGTTCAATATAATTAGCGCCATCATGTCAGATTTTTTGTTGTTGTTTTCCATTTTATCGCCCATAATGAATTTTGAGTCGTGTTTCGTCAAGTCACCGTAAAATGATAAATAACGAGTGGTGCGTAGAAAACACACAATACTTCCATATTTTGAAACGTACATTTTTGACACGATTTGATCATATTTTGACTGCTTTTAAGGGTGTTTAGGGGGATCGGGCGGGACCTAAAGAGGTGTCGGATGACGTTTTCGCCAATATCGCGTCGTTATCAGTAGTATCAGTAGTTAGTCGCCATCATGTCAGATTTTTTGTTGTTGTTTTCCATTGTACTGCCCGTAATGAATTTTGAATCCTGTTTCGTCAAGTCACCGTAAAATGATAAATAACCAGTGGTGCGTAGATAACACACTGTACTTCCATATTTTGAAACGTACATTTTTGACACAATTCTATCTTATTTTGACTGCTTTTAAGGGTGTCTAGGGTGATAGGGCGGGACCTAAAGAGGTGTCGGATGACGTTTTCGCCAATATCGCGTTGTTATCAGTAGTATCAGTAGTTAGTCGCCAGAGCGATAAGGTGGTGATAAGGGGTAGGTGATAGGGCCGGAGGTATTGGATGACGTTTCGCCAGTATTGCTCAATACTGTTTGTTGTTGTGTTCAATATAATTAGCGCCATCATGTCAGATTTTTTGTTGTTGTTTTCCATTCTATTGCCCATAATGGACTTTAAACCATCTTTTGTGAAGTCGCCGTAAAATCAAAAAAGTGATCTCACCTCAGCGATGCTACAGCGATACGCGGCTTCTCATATTCACATCTCCTGCGCTAGAACGCCATATTATTGCATCAACGTTAGCAACCAGCATATTTCTGCGGTCGGGCGAGCAACATTGTTGTGCTCGACTATTATTTAACAAACCCTCGAACCATGGAGGATGGGCAGGACCGAAGAACTGCGGAGTGCGCGGGGATCTAACGGTGCGACGATTACCTTTGCGAGGATTCGCTCGGAAAAATTCAATTGTTCCGCACCGCGGTAAGGAGGAAAGAAGAGGGCCGAGAAGAAGGAGAATATGGTGGGAATTCTTTGAGGTTTGAGGCTCATCATTGTCGGCCGAATCGTGAGGCTATCATGGCAATGGTTGCGGACAAAAGTACACGCCGAGAGCTAATCTCCATTACAGTGGACAGCTCATTATTCGAGTGAAACTCGCCAAAACCGCGTTTTCATAAGAGAATTCGCATTTCGAAGCGGAAAAATTGAATTTTTGTTTTTGAGTAATGAGTCGATAACAACTAAAATATATCGCTTCAGAATAGGCTCCCAGGATAAGTTTAATTATTTTCATCGTATGCTCTACACAGCATGAGACCTCCACAAGCATTCCAAAAATGAATTAATTTTCAAGTAGGTATTAAAATTGAATTCTTTTTAAAAATATTTTTGACGGAATCATTGATAGCAAGTACGACAGTAGTATAGGAGATGACAGTTCTGGGACGTGAAAAAGGGTCACCTGAGGGCCCTTATGTACCCAATGTAGGTGAAACAACGTTAACGTTAACGTTCCCAATTTAGGAGAACAAACGTTAACGTTAACGTTCCCAATGCAGGAGAACCAACGTTAACGTTTAGGTTGCGTTCGGGTATCATTAGGGTAACGTCATTGAGGGAACGTTGCCAACTCAGGTCACCTTTTTTTCACGTCCCAGAACTGTCATCTCCTATACTACTTGCGACAGTACAAATCATGCAAACTGATTGGCTGACGATCTTGACCCCCTCCCCCCCAATGAAAATAAATGAATCTATCCTAGAGCCTATTCTGTAAATTTTAAGCGATAGGTATGTCTTTAGTCCAAAATCATTAACTCGAGAGCGTAATCACAATACAACAAGTTGATAACAATACTGCCGTCCTTAGTTAAAACGTCCTATCTCATTTTTTTCGCTTTTTGAGTTAAGGACGTGGTTGTATAGATTTTGACATGACGCGTCTGATGGGCCAGGTTAGAAAGTCCTATCTTCATTGGAAAGGACTGAAAAATGGCTTTGTCCTATCTCACTTTTGTCAATTTCCGCCTCCATCCAAGAACAGAAAGTCCTAACTTGGTAGTCCTAGGCTAAAAAGTCCTAAGTAGCAGAAAGTTAGGACACTTTGACCTTGTATAACTGAAAAAATTCAGTAACTTGTGCTAGAATAAATCGTCCTAAGTCAAATAAAGGAGGTCTCAAATAAAGGAGTTAGGACTTTCTGGCCTAGTGAGCAGCAAAGCTGTGTCTGTCATGGATGTGGGCAAGATATTCATCTTCGAATACTGAGTTCCAAAAACTACTACTACTAGGTTAAAAAGTCCTACCCTAGGTATAAAAACCAATGTCGAACGTGGCCTAAGGCACACGACAAGAAAACGAACAACAACAACAAAGTCTTATCTTCGACTTCTTGCACTTCAATTGATAATTTCTACCTGCTGGTTTAATATTGAGGTTTGTTGACAACTGACAAAGTTGGGGGGTGATGTCAAGGAGCTACCGTGAAAATTCCAAATAGCTAGGGTTAAAAACGTGGACGGTGCAAACAATCTCACTTAACCGCGTTTTTCTCAAAACGCTAAAAACTGAGATAGGACGTTTTAACTTAGGACGGCAGAATAGCTGTATGGGGCGTAGGTACGGAAAAACCAAAAAGTGTCCAACGTAGAACTTGCCAGGACAGGAAAGGCACACAAGATAAACAAATCGGAGGCTAGGTCAAGAAGAAGAAGGCGTTTGCGTTGGAACTTGGGTTTAACACCCCCATGACCAACTACTGCAGAAAACAACATCAAAATATTTAACTGATAATCCTATATCCTAATGATGATAAGGTAAATATTTTGACGCACTGGCGGTTCAACAAACGCCTCTTCACGTCTCTTCTTCTTCTTCTTCCGATTTGTTTATCTCGTGTGCGTTTCTGATTTCCTGTATGGAAAGTACTATGGCGGACATTTTTTGCGTTTTTCCATAACCCTTTTACACTAATAGGTTATCAATCTTTGTGATTTCGCTCGCACGTGAATTCTTAAATCCAACGCGCTCATGCATCGATGCATGATCCTTAAACTGCGGACTGTCCTTTGTACTTTACTCGCCGACAAACCAATCGCATAAAGTAGACGGTACGTTACAAGTGTTCAGATCGATGACTGTCGGTAAACGGCCGCCTGAGAGTACATCTTCGTATATCGGCGCTTTTGCGCAACGCGGTTGGCGCATCGGATGGAAAAAGCGACAATAAGTCGTCGGACGTCAGAGCGGCAGTACGTGCATGGCGTTTTTGCCCATTTCCAGACGAACGATTGATCTTCAAAGATTGCAATGCGGGCACTTGAGGTCAAGTACCTGAGTACCTTAATGGTACCTTCCTAGTATCCCAGGTGCACTACGTGAAGCAACAAGGAGCGTTAACCACTCGAAAAAATAGTTTGAGCGATCGTCTGAAAATAATTCGCTACCGTTTCCTATAAAATCGACTCGGACGGATTGCAGCATAAATTTTTCAATAGCTCCGTTTTGAAAATTGAGATGTGCGGAATTTCACGGGTCGTTAATTCATTTCCCGTGCACTAGCGGTATCTAGTTGTAAAACGGGTTCATCAAAAGTAACGTCGCGTCGTGATGTCAATACCTATCTTGGCGTTTTTATTACGGCAATATGTTACCTCCAATTAAACCCGACAAAAGACGGGGAAACCGTAAGAAATAATTGAGACATTCGATAGCCGTTGGATATGCTGTGTCATTTTACCTACCGTTCGAACAGACAATCGAATTGTCTTCAATAAATTTGATATTCTTTTCTATATTTCTAATTTTATATTTTACATTCGCACCCTAAAAAAAATAATGTATTAATAGGGAAATAGCACAATTTGTAAGCTAGACATCTAAACAGATACCTATTGAAAGTTGGCGCCCAAATATGGGGGCTCCGAATACTTTTGGAGGTAGTTAGTAGGTAAGAATTGTTTAAAATCATTTTAAAAATAAGTAGTGCCAAATTTACTGTTTTTTCTTGAATTTGGCACAGTAGAAAAATTTGTAAGCTAGACATCAAAGCAGATATTGAAAGTTGACGCCCAAATATGGGGGCTCCATATTGTCTTCAATAAATTGAATATTATTTTCTTTTTTTTTTAATGAATCTTTGAATATTAAAAAATGATGTACCGATTAATTAAAAATAGCAACATTTGTAAGCTAGCCGTCTAAACAGATAATTATAAAAAGTTGGCGCCCAAATATGGGGGCTCCATATTGTCTTCAATAAATTGAATATTATTTTCTTTTTTTTTAATGAATCTTTGAATATTCAAAAATAATGTACCAATAAATTAAAATAGCAAAATTTGTAAGCTAGCCGTCTAAACAGATAATTATAAAAAGTTGGCGCCCAAATATGGGGGCTCCGAACACTTCCTGAGGTAACACATTTTCAGCTTCGGTAATTTCCGAAAATCCGCACACTTTGAACTACATTTTTTGCGGTATTCACTCGTTCCCCGGATGCAAACAAACAGTTTAAGCGGATTTTGATAGGAGTGCTCTCTATTTTGGAGCCAGAAATGCAAAATTTCAATTTTCATACTTCCACGGGACTGACAATGCTAAGGGTTAGAGTAAAAGCTCGTGGTTAAGATGCATGATATATTTGATGAAAGTATGACCTAATAAAAGAATACGAAAAATTATAGAAAATATAAATTTTTAGTTAACAGTCTTAGGGCCGCTTTATCAATTCACCTAATCAACTGATTATCCAAGGACGCACCGACTAACTGATTCCGTGGAAACGTGACGTATGATTTTTCAGCATGAAGTCACCTGGAAAATAGTTAGCCGGTGCGTCCTTGGATAATCAGTTGATTAAGTGAATTGATAAAACGGCCCTTAGGGTAGGAAAGGCTGCAATTGCACGAAATAGCTCAGGCTCAGCCAAAAAAGTTTAGCCACAGTTGACTTGGGAATTCTTTCAATTTTTTCCACCATTCCTGAAACCACAAAGAATTTGATCAACTCATCGCTAACTATGCCCATGAATAAGGTTGGTACGTCTTTTACCAACCTTTTTACCGATCTTTTACTTTTATGGTCAGCCTCACGGATCAATCAATCATACTTCCACGGGACTGACAGCAATAGCTGCGTGGTACTGACATTTTGCAATTCAAACTCCTCCCCCACCGATTTAATGAATCATAATATGTTGGTTACATTATATATTGGTGTTACCATATTATGGTGATACCTGAAACATGCTTTTATAGGAAAAAAGCCCTACAACATAAAATAAAAGAAATTTTTTTTTTCAAAATTGTGTCATATTTCTTGTTTTTCGAATTTAGCACAGCAGCAAAACAATCGGTTGAGTAATGAGAGGCCTCCCATTCCCAATTCTTTTCCGGCCGGGGATTCTCCCATCGACGAAACAGGTTAGCGAACTCCTGTGGAATGGAGGACTGTCACTTGAGGAGGTGGAAGAGCCTCGGAACTAACGGTACACACCAGTTCTACTCAGCCACCTCCTCCGACTGCTTCTTGGCCGCAGCAAAAGCAACTCGCTTACGGAAAAATTCGTCATTCCAACGATGCAAAACGGATTTCTGCAATTGCATGATAAGGAATTGGATTTCTTGTTGTTGTTGCAGCCGTTGGGATGTCATCGTGTGACTGTCGTTGGATTTTTTCCAAGAGAAAAACATTTTTGGACCTCTAGCATTCGTACGCTGGTCGCCTTATTGAAGATTGTTTAGAAAAAGTCGACACCACCTCACCCAATCACAGAAAATTACGGCTCAGATGATATCCAACGATTCCCATGTTACCAGGAATCAAAACTCAAACTGGAACATAAATTCAAACAGATACACAGACTCAAAACACAGAAAACCACACAGACTCAAGCTGGAATCAAAGTCAGAGGGCGAAAAAGGTGAACGTTGACTCAAAAGTCAAAAGGAAAGCGAACTCAAACTCTGAAGTCAATCTCACAATGAAACGAAAACACAAACTCATAATCGAAGTCGAAGTCAAACTCACAATGAAACGAAAACTCAAACTCATAATCGAAATCGAAGTCAAGCACACAATGAATCGAAAACTCAAACTCATAATCGAAATCGAAGTCAAACTCACAATGAAACGAAAACTCAAACTCATAATCGAAATCGAAGTCAAACTCCAAATGAAACAGAAACTCAAACTCAGAATCGAAATCGAAGTCAAACGCACAATGAAACAGAAACTCAAACTCCTAGTTGAAATCGAAGTCAAACTCACAATGAAACTAAAACTCAAACTCATAATCGAAATCGAAGTCAAATTCACAATGAAACAGAAACTCAAACTCATAATCGAAATCGAAGTCAAACACACAATGAAACGAAAACCCAAACTCATAATCGAAATCGAAGTCAAACTCACAATGAAACAAAAACTCAAACTCATAATCGGAATCGAAGTCAAACACACAATGAAACGAAAACTCAAACTCATAATCGAAATCGAAGTCAAACTCACAATGAAACTCAAACTCAAACTCATAATCGAAATCGAAGTCAAACTCACAATGAAACTCAAACTCAAACTCATAATCGAAATCGAAGTCAAACTCCAAATGAAACAGAAACTCAAACTCAGAATCGAAATCGAAGTCAAACGCACAATGAAACAGAAACTCAAACTCCTAGTTGAAATCGAAGTCAAACTCACAATGAAACTAAAACTCAAACTCATAATCGAAATCGAAGTCAAATTCACAATGAAACAGAAACTCAAACTCATAATCGAAATCGAAGTCAAACACACAATGAAACGAAAACCCAAACTCATAATCGAAATCGAAGTCAAACTCACAATGAAACGAAAACCCAAACTCATAATCGAAATCGAAGTCAAACTCACAATGAAACAAAAACTCAAACTCATAATCGGAATCGAAGTCAAACACACAATGAATCGAAAACTCAAACTCATAATCGAAATCGAAGTCAAACTCACAATGAAACAGAAACTCAAACTCATAATCGAATCGAAGTGAAACTCACAATGAGACCAAAACTCAAACTCGCAATCAAAATCGAAGTCAAACTCACACTCATAATCGAAATCGAAGTCAAACACACAATGAATCGAAAACTCAAACTCATAATCGAAATCGAAGTCAAACACACAATGAATCGAAACTCAAACTCATAATCGAAATCGACGTCAAACTCACAATGAAAAATTTTTCGTTTCATTGTGAGATTGACTTCGATTTCGATTATGAGTTTGAGTTTGAGTTTCATTGTGAGTTTGACTTCGATTTCGATTATGAGTTTGAGTTTTCGTTTCATTGTGAGTTTGACTTCGATTTCGATTATGAGTTTCAGTTTTCGTTTCATTTTGAGATTGACTTCGATTTCGATTGTGAGTTTGAGTTTTCGTATCATTGTGAGTTTGACTTCGATTTCGATTATGAGTTTCAGTTTTCGTTTCATTTTGAGATTGACTTCGATTTCGATTATGAGTTTGAGTTTTCGTATCATTGTGAGTTTGACTTGGGTAGGTACCTCCATCCTACCTATGTTCCTAGGTTGTTTCCTAATGCTGATAACCTAATGTCGGTTGTTGAAGGCGATTTAATTTTTGGGTGTCCCCTCCAAATCAAAATCCTGGGTACGGGCCTGTTCTCATTGGCTTAGGTAGAAGAGAAATTCGACTTCACCAGCAACGCTTAGATGAGTTGTCGGTTAGTATCGACTGAATCGAAAAATGTCTTATCAAACTTAGATGGTGGGTACATGTTAAGCTATTAACCCCCCCCCCCCCCTACGTAAAAAGGTATATCACGCCCTTCAACCCCGGTCTCCACCAGTCCTTTAGAACATCCCTTTTTAGCGCTCAATTTTTTTTCGTTTCTCAATTCTCCTTCATTTTTTAAGCAGATTTTCAAGTCCAAAACAGTGGTGTTGCTTCAATAGTGCCAATGCTTCACGGATTAACGTTTTCGTGCTTCTGGGATAATTTTCAAATTTATTTTATCGGGTAAGTGATAAATTACCTCATTCCCCGATAAACCGAATGTCCGCTTCTCGTTTTATTGCTCGACTTTGAGAATTTTCTTTTTTGAAATTCACCGAAAATCTACCTTTGTCGATAGATTAGGGCACGTAGAAGTAGGAATGCCTCATGTTCGCCACTCATCAACGTCAGGTCGGATTGGTCGGCCTCCCCACTAGCTCCCCTCTCCCTCTGACCTACAAACAGTTCAGTCGCCTTCCTCTTTTTCGCCTTCTTCGCCGAAGAGGTTGATGACGTCTTCCGAACAAGTCGCACCGCGAATTTCCTTTCATTAGAAAGACTTCCTCGCGTCCCACCGTCGACTAGACACCCACATGGCCTCAATGCGAAGAAAGAAAGGAAACGAGCCGAACATTTGGGAGTCAGAATCGGTTTCGTCCCACTTTTGACGAAAATGACGCGAGCTGACGCACGCCGATTGAATATAATTGCGCAACGCGAGCCATAAACTAATGATGTCCTCCACGGAGCTCATAAGTTTATCTGATGCGCCATAAACTAATTTCTATAAATTTATTATACAAATAAATATAAAGTAAAAATAAAATATAAAACATTTTAATATAAACAAAATAATGATTCATAGAAGTAATATTTATTTTTATATTTATAAATATCGTATAATATTTATTGTTTTATAAAACAAAATTTTAAATATAAATTTTTATTTTCTATAAATTTCTATAATTATTTCTATAGATAGATTTCTATAGATTATAATCATTTCTAAAAATTATTTGTTTTTAATAAATTTCCATAAGCCACTTCCATAAACCATTTACCGGTTTCGTTAAATTAGTAATTAATTAATAATGAAACAAAATTCAAAATTAATAAAAATCAAATCGATGCAATTAGTAAACGATTTTTTCCGAGTTTTCGCTATTGTAGCCTTATAGGGAATTGATTTTTAAGTAACTTTTGTTCGAGACGCTTTTTGATTCGACGCCTCTCAACTTTCGAAAAAGGTGTTCGATCAAAATCTTCAAAGTAAAACAGGGCCTTAACGGCTGAAGCAAACCATATGAAGTTACATATCAAAATTTTCATCTCAACCGTGCCAACATAGGAAAATTAGCGAGGAGCCATGGATTTAATCATAGTAAGAACGAGAGAGTTTTAAAATCTTTAATTTAATAGCACGTTCAAAATATTGATAAATTCCAACTTTTGACAATTTTCTGGTATTCTCTGAGTGAATACCAACATTTTTGATACTACGAAATTTTTTTCAGAACCGCAGTCCGACCCATCTTAAAGCGAGTTTTCGACGTTTTGCCTGTTATTGCACTCAAGAAATTTTCCTTCGTCATTGATAAGGCAAAATTCGGATTCTACGCTCAGAAATACATAAAATTACTTCTGTTTGAAACACGGTCAAATTATTTAATTCCCAGTTAAGGCCGGTAAAAAAGTTGTTCGGAAGTTTTACAAAAAAATCGCTATCCCTTGGTAAATGAGAAAATCAGGAAAAATATTCAAAAAGTGTCAAACTTTTTTTCTTTACAGTCAAAATCTTAATTTGTATCTTTTTACTTAACCAACTCTAGCTAAAAGCAAGTAACAATACTATTGAGCACATAAATAATCATTATTATTTTAATAAAAAGGGAAATAATACCTTCAAATTTAAGATCATAAAACCCAAATTAATTTTCAACTTATTTAAATTTTTATCGAGATGAAATCATTTCTTTGTAATCGTCACAAGGTCGTAAGAGTCGTTAGGAGCATAAATTTTACAATTCAAGTCACGTGGTTCCCGTACACGTATCTCCGAGCTTTGCGACCTAGAAAATAATGGTATCGTACATAATTGTATAGTTTTCTTGCTCTGCCTCGTGTTGATCTTATCTCGCCTTTTTATGGATCACGACATGTCGGCAGTACTGTGTGTCGCTGTCTGAATTGATTAAGACGTCCGGAGAATTCGTTGACCTTTTATTTCGACATGTAACATACCAAGTCGTGTGTAACCCTTTTGGGATTGTGTGCAAAAATGTGTTGAAAAATTGGTAGGTTACAGATAAAAGTGGGATTGCACTCTTGTAGCTTGGAAGATATTTAAGCATCGATATTCTGTTCAATAAGGTGCAGAAGGACTAGTGCAAAAAAGGGGTAAGTGCAAATTTGGCCTTTAAAAACCAAAATATGTGGCGCTTCTGGATTCGCTCCATGGGCGTTGTCGGAATTCACTAGATGCCACTAGAGTGCGCTCATGTCTTTCGATTACAGCAGGGTGAGGTTATGTTTCATAGTGATGTTCATCTAATGCAGTGTTTCCACATTGAGGGAAATTTCCCTTTTCGAGGAAAAACGGCCTTTCTGAGGGAAAAAAGGGGAAAAATAATTTTGAAGGAAAAAACGAGGGAAAATGGCTTTTCTCCACAGAAATGTGTAATTTCATTTCTGGATGAATCACGCCAGTCTTCAGCCGTTTCCTAGACTTTTTTGCTACCTACCCAGCTACTACAGACTGTAGGACACCGAGAACAAGGATAAACCATCTGAGAAGCTGAAGAAGAAGAAGAAGACGAAGAAGAAGAAGAAGAAGGAGAAGGAGAAGAAGAAAACGTACATGTTGATGTTTCCCTTCATTCTTGCTTTTTTTGTTGATCTCCGTTCTCCGTTTCCCGTTGGGTGATTTATGATGCGTTCCTCTCCGTCATAATTTTCATAAAAAAAAGCGAGAAAATGGTCGAAATCGTCAGGAATGTGAGTATTATTTGCTTCATTTCTGAATTATCTCACTGGAGCTGTGTTCTTTATGTTGATTAATTCTGTCTGTCTTTCCCTTATGTGCGTTTCAAGTTTCTGTGTGAAATTTGCCGGTTCTCGTTAGAAAAAATTGCTATTGACTCAGTGAACGAGCAGGAAAAAATCCGTTTCTCGAGGGAAATCGTTGTGGAAAACGATAGAAGTTTGGAGGAAAAAAAAAGGGAATTTTGCTCAAACTTGAGGGAAATAGGTTGCGGTCGTGTGGAAACACTGATCAGAAAGACATGGAAACACTGATGTCAAGGCGATGGAGGTTTTTGTATCCGACGTCATCCAGTCTCACTGAGACTGTCTCAGGTTGTGATTTGAGCTATGGCAAGGTACGATTTACGCACTTTGAATGTTCCAGTTCCGTTGTAAGTATGAAATTTTGTTAAAACTTTGGTTTTTTGAAGGAATAAGGCATATTCTGCTCTTCTCCCTCCTCTGACTTTTCAAAACAATGTAACTTTAACTAAATTGATCGATAAAAATTGATTTTTCAGAGGTAATCAAAGTATGGTTATCGTACGCTATCCCCTCACTATCGATAATCAAGTTTGTTATCGACGTGGCCTAGAAATCAAAGTAGTTGGTCAAAAAATTGATAGCATTAACTACGATTCTCTACTGTTGTGGGCTCGTCGCCACAAAATTCTTGGATGGCCACAATTTTCTTCTGGGAACGGAAGTTCACGATCGTGCTGATGTCTTGAGGCGCCGTCGAGTGCCGGTCGTAAACGCCACCTACAGATTCGATCTAGAGGCCGGAAACCCGGAGTGCCATGACCTACAATCGGTTAGTGAAAAAAGGTATCCACCAGCTAAAAAATCGCATCGGAGAATTTCGATTTTTTCAAGCAGTAAAATTTAGGCTTGAAAAAACTCCGAGTTTACGGCCGCCGATAATATTGAAATAATTTCCGGCAATTTCGAACGACTAGGCTCGTCTTTAGTTCTCCTAATTGCTGGATTTAACGTCAGTACAAACCTCTCATTAGATGAAAGCAGACGAATCCCCATTGAAGAATCCCACTGGACCGGTTGCCTATCCTGTCAATTGACGAGCCGGGGGGCGACGAAGCAGTTTTCCTCGCTTCGTGGTTGGCCATTATTTTCGAAAGAGCCGCACCCTCTCGTGAGAGGACATATTTTAGGGCTGTTTGGAATTTTCAATTTGTCCGAGACCTTTAACGACAGTGAATTTTGTGTTTGGCGTCATCTATTTGCAAATTGATACGTCTACCTGAACCGTGTTTTCCCAATATTCGCTTAGAGCGTAGGAACAATGATTCAATATGAACTCTCCGAGTGTTAATCTCATGATAGCTTTTTTATAATTTTTTTCACATTTTTTTAATATATTTTTTAAGCTCCTTTGGCCTTAGTTCTTTCGTTCCTTCGTTCTTTTGTGATTTTGTCCTTTTAATCTTTCGACCTTTTGCTCTCTTGTTTTTCCGTCCTTTTGTTTCTTAGTTCTCTTGTTCTCTCGTCCTTTTGTTTCCTTGTTCTTTCACTCTTCCGTCTTTTTGTTCCTTCTTCCTCTTGTTCTTTCGTTCCTTCGTTCTCTTGTACTTTTGGTCTTCCGTTCCCTCGTTCTCTTGTTCCTTCTTCCTCTTGTTCTTTCGTTCCTTCGTTCTCTTGTTCTTCCGTCCTTTTGTTTCTTAGTTCTCTTGTTCTCTCGTCCTTTTGTTTCCTTGTTCTTTCACTCTTCTGTCTTTTTGTTCCTTCTTCCTCTTGTTCTTTCGTTCCTTTGTTCTCTTGTAGTTTTGGTCTTCTGTTCCCTCGTTCTCTTGTTCCTTCTTCCTCTTGTTCTTTCAGTCTTTCGTTCCTTCGTTCTCTTGTTCTTTCAGTCTTCTGTTCTCTCGTCCTTTTGTTCCTTAGTTCTCTTGTCCTTCTGTTCTCTTGTTCTTTCACTCTTTTGACCTTTTGTTCCTTTATTCTCTTGTTCTTCCGTCCTTTTGTTCCTTAGTTCTCTTGTTCTCTCGTCCTTTTGTTTCCTTGTTGTTTCACTCTTACGTCCTTTTGTTCCTTCTTCCTCTTGTTCTTTCGTTCCTTCGTTCTCTCGTACTTTTGGTCTTCTGTTCCCTCGTTCTCTTGTTCCTTCTTCCTCTTGTTCTTTCGTTCCTTCGTTCTCTTGTTCTTTCAGTCTTCTGTTCTTTCGGTCTTGTGTTCCGTTGTTCTCTTGTTCTCTCGTCCTTTTGTTCTCTTGTTCTTTCACTCTTCCGTCTTTTTGTTCCTTCTTCCTCTTGTTCTTTCGGTCTTTCGTTCCTTCTTTCTCTTGTTCTTCCGTTCTTTCCTTCTCTTATTCTTTTGGTCCTTCGTTCCCTTGTTCTATCCTTCTTTTGGTCATTCGTTCCTTCGTCCTTTTGTTCCTTCTTCCTCTTGTTCTTTCGTTCCTTCGTTCTCTTGTCCTTTCGGTCTTTCGTTCCTTCGTCCTCTTGTTCTTTCGGTCTTTCGTTCCTTCTTTCTCATGTTCCTTCTTCCTCTTGTCCTTTCGGTCTTTCGTTCCTTCGTCCTTTTGTTCCTTCGTTCTCTTGTTTTTTCGTCCTTCTGTTGCTTTGCTCTTTCGTCCTTTTGATCCTTTGTTCTCTTGTTCTTTCTTTCTTTGTGTCGTTTGCATTATTTGTTTCGCTTCGCTTTACTATCTTGCTATTGTAATGATACATTATAGGTACAACTGACTATCGAGCAGGTAGATTAGGCCTTCGGTCCACGGTAACTATGGTAATAACCTTATTTACTATATTACAGAATTGTTTCGAGAGCAGTAACGATCGCTGGTCCCAATTCCAGCGTTGACCTGCCGTTAGCGTAATGAGGACATAATAGCGACGTCTTTGCTCCGCGGCATCTTCTGCCATTAAAGTACCCGGCAATCTCAAGTAAGTGCCAACCTTGAACATGGGAGCAATCCGACGGAAAACGTTCAACCGGCAACTATTCGTTCGGAGGGAATTGTGGCGCGCATTCAATTAGCGGTCCGGCTCAAGCCGCTTTGAGGTGAGCAAAACAGACCGGCTTTAGACTGCAATCGGATCTTCAGATACGACCATGGTAATTCATCATCGAATACCATGGTAATTTATCATCGATAAGGTCTGGGCCGGAGCCGTAATCCTATGGAGCCCTAATGAATTTTGTAATCCAAAATAGTATTTTTATCAATAACTATAATGTCAGCGGTGCGCCAATTATTTTTTGTGTGCCTTGGACCGCCCAAGTAAAAGAGTTTCATTATTTTCAACTAATTATCCTTGTCCCTGTCATACATTATCCAATTGCTGGCGGAGGGGTTAAGAAAATGCATTGCTGTGATTGGTCGAGGTGGCGTCGGCGTTGAATCCAATAAATTTGATAGTTTCCAAGCCTTTTCCCAAGTTCATCACCCTAGATATCGGATAGTGTGTGGCCGACTTCAGCTCTAGATGCCCGAAAAACCCCGATTTTTGGCGCTGGTTTCAGTTTTTTACTTATAACTCGTAAACTGCGCATTCTACAGAAAAATGTACTCAGTTCAAAATTGAACCGCATGAAATTTCGCGTCGAATGACTACCCTAAACGTGAAAATCGGTTCAGCCGTTTGGCCGCAATCGATGGTTGAAGTTGACCAATTTTTTTCAAATCTGTTTTTTCGAAGAAACAGCCGGATTTTCGCATTCATATAATTACTGAGCAAATTTTACCCTGTAAAAATTGCCTAATAAATTGGCCAACGGAGGTTTTTCGACTGAAATTTCAAAAATACTACGTCGTGATTTGTACTGACCGCTGCACTCAAGCTGACCAATAACACCTGGTACGGCTTTCAATAACTACTCGCCAGTTGGTCGAAACTATCGAGATCGGATAACAAAAAACCCAACATCGGCTCACTTTTAGTTTCAACAGGTACCTGTCAGTTGTAGTGCATCGCCGGTAAATGCACTGCAATCCTCTCGAAAAGGTTTCGCCGGAGTACTATTATTATGGAGCATCTGGGATAGTTGGGAAAAAAATTGGAAGAAGATTTTTTTACTTTCAATTTGTTAAATATTACGTAATACTTTCGAATTATGTGCCATCCTTGTTATCTACGGCCAATCTGAAATATTTTTCAAAAATAAAATGTTTTTCGGTCAATTGTCCATGGGAATGTTATTACCCTCGTTCCTTCTCCTTTTTCCACATTTTTTCATATATTTATTTTATTTTACCTTTGTTTTATTGTAGCTTTATCATTCCTCTGTTTCAAGTCACAGTTCTATCCAGCTCTATAAAATAAAATTCTAATTTTTCAACAAAAAAAATCCAAAAAAAATTGAATTTTTTATTCTTACGTCTGTTGAGACCGTCCTTCGTGAAGGCCTCCGGTTCGGCTGAACTTCAGGCCGATCCAAGTTCAGTTAGCTAACGGCTCCTATTCCCCGCCGGTGATTCCCCTTACGACAGCCGCCGTTCCGAAAGAGAATTTTCGCTTTGGGAGAAATGATCAGATTCACTATAACTTTCGCGTTCTCGACTCACAACAACAATAAATAGCGATTTCCGAGGAAAAAATTCCAATCGATCTCACAACGATGGGAAATCGTCCGGAAATGGAAAATCGGATCGGAGGTTCAGAACACCTGCTCTCAGAATGCATGAACACCTGCATAAGAACGTATGCCGTGGACTTTTGCCCTTCAATTGCAACATTGCGATTGTCGCCGCTGAAAACACAATCCGTTATTGACAATTTCCAACGAGGAAGGTGACCATTAAACGATCACGATGTCGAATGGTAATTTCGCCGGCGTAAAGTTCAAGGCAATAAGGGGATCTTCTTCTGATTGGAGAATAATAACCTGCCTGGTAATAATAGCTAAGAGCACGTTTGGCCGGCGGCAGCAATTGCTGATTTTCATCGGTCTTCGAAATGTTAAATGGCAATCACTTCCTTGGGTGAAAAAATCAGCATGAAGCGGTTGAAGTTCAAAATAAATTTTCCCAGGATACGTGCCTACTATATTATTAATCATTTTTGTCCCCGAGGAAAAACATCGATGTCTCCAAAACATCGATTTTGGGAAAAACATCGATGTCTCAAAAAAATCGATTTCGGGGGAAAACATCAATGCCTCCTAAACATCGATTTTTGGTGAAAAAAACATCGATTTTTTGAAGAACATTGATGTCTCCGAAAAATCGGTGTCTCAAAAACATCGATTTTGGGAGAAAAATCGATTTTGGGAAAAACATCGGTTTTTTAGGAAGATTGATGTCTCCAAAACATCGATTTTGGAAAGTACATCGATGTCTCCAAAACATCGATTTTTGGAAAAAAAACATCGATTTTTGGAAAAAAACATCGATTTTTGGAAAATAAACATCGATTTTTGGAAAAACATCGATTTTTGGAAAAAACATCGATTTTTGGGGAAAAAATCGATTTTTTAGGAACATTGATGTCTCCAAAACATCGATTTTTGGAAAAAACATCGATTTTTTAGGAACATTGATGTCTCCAAAACATCGATTTTGGAAAGTACATCAATGTATCAAAAACGTCGATTTTGGGAAAAAAACATCGATGTCTCCAAAAAATCGATTTTGGGAAAGTACATCGATGCCTCCTAAACATCGATTTTGAGGAAAAACTCGATTTTTGGGAAAAAACATCGATTTTTTGAAGAACATAGATGTCTCCGAAAAATCGATTTTGGGAAACAAACATTGATGCCTCAAAAACATCGATTATGGGAAAAAACATCGATTTTTTAGGAACATTGATGTCTCCAAAACATCGATTTTGGAAAGTACATCGATGTCTCCAAAACATAGATTTTGGGAAGTACATCGATGTCTCAAAAACATCGATTTTGGGAAAAAAACATCGATGTCTCTAAAAAATCAATTTTGGGAAAAACATCGATGCCTCCTAAACATCGATTTTGAGGAAAAACTCGATTTTTGGGAAAAAACATCGATTTTTTGAAGAACATAGATGTCTCCGAAAAATCGATTTTGGGAAACAAACATTGATGCCTCTAAAACATCGATTTTGGGAAAAAACATCGATTTTTTTGGAACATTGATGTCTCCAAAACATCGATTTTGGAAAGTACATCGATGTCTCCAAAACATCGATTTTGGGAAGTACATCGATGTCTCAAAAACATCGATTTTGGGAAAAAAAACATCGATGTCTCCAAAAAATCGATTTTGGGAAAAACATCGATGCCTCCTAAACATCGATTTTGAGGAAAAACTCGATTTTTGGGAAAAAACATCGATTTTTTGAAGAACATAGATGTCTCCGAAAAATCGATTTTGGGAAACAAACATTGATGCCTCAAAAACATCGATTATGGGAGGAGAACATCGATTTTTGAAAAAATGTATGTCTCCAAAACATCGATTTTGGGAAGCACATCGATGTCTCAAAAACATCGATTTTGGGAAGAACATCGATGTCTCCAAAACATCGATTTTGGGGAAAAACATCGATGCCTCCTATTCATCGATTTTGAGAAAAAACATCAATGCCTTCTAAACATCGATTTTGAGAGAAAAAAACATCGATTTTTTGAAGAACTTTGATGTCTCCAAAACATCGATTTGGAAAGTACATCGATGTCTCAAAAACATCGATTTTGGGAAGAACATCGATGTCTTTACAGTATAAAACATCGATTATAGTACAAAAATAAAATACCAAGTAGGTACACAGATCCAAAAACATTGATGTGCTTGGTCGAATCGTTCGTTCTACGCATAATTGCCCAATGTCCTCTGTTCTGCAATGAAATATCTTCAAATTGTTCACAAAAAAATTGTTTTAGAAAATTTTCAATGTAATCCTACGGTCCTCTCCAACATAGACATCGATGTATCAAAACGTCAATGTATCAAAACGCCAATGTATTAAAACGTCGATGTATCGAATCATCAATGTATCAAAACGTCAATGTATGAAAAAATCGATGTATCAAAATGTCAATGTATCAAAATGTCAATGTATCAAAACATCGATGTATCAAAACATCGATGTATCAAAACATCGATGTATCAAAATGTCAATGTATCAAAACATCGATGTATCAAATCATCGATGTATCAAATCATCGATGTATCAAAATGTCAATGTATCAAAACATCGATGTATCGAAACATCAATTCATCTAAGCATCGATTCATCTAAACATCGATCCGTCTAAACATCGATTCATCTAAACATCGATGTATCGAATCGAGTATGCAGGTGTTGCAAGTGCGGGAAATTTCCCTCAAGCGGGAATTATCTTCAACAACCGGGATAACTTTTCGTCCTCTCCCCATCATCATGACGGTTAAAAACACCTGGCAAGATACATCGCGTGAGAATTCCTACTAAATCAGTTAGAATGCAATGAGGTAAAACGCTAAATTTACTGCGACACAATGAAATATTCCAGGCTTTCTAGGTTTCATGACTCGTCGGCAACGAATAGATATTCTGACTTGCAAAAATAGCTGTTGATGAGCTGTTGGTAACGAACTATGTACCAAAGAGCTTCGAACGAATTGAGCGAACGAACCAAGCCCGTGTCCTTATTTTTGCCATAAAATCCGACAGTACGAGGTCTTTAGGCGGGTAACTCATTCAAACATTACCTATTCTAAAACCGGTTACGTTTCAAATAACAGCTTGTGAAAAGAGAACTTCGAATATGCAATTAATCGAGATGAATCGATAATCGAGATAAATCGATAGTATCGATTTTTTACAAAAATCGGTACCGCGGTCTTCGGTCGGTTTACTTATTTCGTCAGAAGCCTCAAAGTGCGATTTTTTATTCTCGGACAGCATTCCCAAGTGTACGCTTTTTCTATTTCGATTTTTCGAAACCAACGGGCCCGAGTGGACAATTCGAAACTGGAAAGTCACGTCGGCGAGCGTGATGGACCGACGGGCGAATCTGCGTCTGTCTATCTGTCTGCTGGAAGCACGAAGGAAAAAAACCAAAAAAAAAAAGACATACCTTGTAAGAAGAGAATTTAAGAAAAAGAGGCGACAAAAATTGCGGGAATGTCTTCGCCGGTGGCTGCGACTGGGAGGTGACTAGATGGCTCAAAATTTTGGAACTGATTTTGGGGCAATTTTTCAAAACCCTGTTCGTTACTGCGTTGTGAAATTCAATTGAAGGAACGAACGGCATGTGACACACCTAAAGAGGAGTCATCGAAATTCTTGAACCGAATCCAAGAAGATCCGAAGAGAGTGACGTGGGAGACGAGTTTTTTCAATTCATCGAGGCAGATAAGTGTTGTCGTTAAAATTGAAAAAATTTCAAAAAATTTCGATCTCAACATAAAGTTGAACTTTGAGTTTTTGACATATTCAAGTCTTTCCTCTGGCCCATAAGTCAGAAATCTTGATAAAAATATGGCGAATGCATCAACTAAATGCAGAATAAATGCAGTCAATGTGAAATTATTGAACTTTTAACATTGATCATAAATTATTGTGATAAAATTTCGAAGAAAAAACTCGCGTGTTTTTTAAAATAGAAAAAATAATGTTTTTTTTATTATTTTGAAAATTGAAAAACCGTTTTTTTAGCATTTGAAAATTAAAAATTGAAAATTTGAAAAATGAAAAAATTGAAAAAAGTGGTTTAAAATAAAAAGTTTTGAAAATTGAAAAACTAAATTTCTCTTTATGAAATATTTTTGAAAATTAAAAATCATACCTACCTGCCTATTTTTTGCATTGAAATTTTTTTGTAAAAAATCAAAAAAGTGTTGAAATTAGAATTTTTTGAAAATTGAAAAACTAAATTTCTCTTTATGAAATATTTTTGAAAATTAAAAATCATACCTGCCTATTTTTTGCATTGAATTTTTTTTGTAAAAAATCAAAAAAGTTTTGAAATTAAAATTTTTTGAAAATTGAAAAGAGTTTGGGCCGAAAACAGCTGCAAAACGATTAAATCGAGGCATTATAATGTCTCGATTTAATGTACATAACCGGACCTCAATAGTTTCAAAGAAATCGCTAGCGCTTTCGCCAACAGTGGCATTTAGGGATTGATATCTGGAGGATAGGGATTTTACGGACGCATTTTATTTTGTACAGGATACAATTATTTACTTTCCGTTTGTATTGTGACCAAGTACACTAAATTTCGGTATCGCATGGCAATGAGCACTAATTATTTTCGATTTTTCCGATAATAAATGGGCGGGATCGGATTTTTTATCGGTCAATCTTATATAAAGTTTTTAAACGGTTGTTAAATTCGTACCGCTACGAGGCTCACAAGAACAGTTGACAAGACTGTAAACTTGAATGTGAACGATGGTCTTTTTTACGACCACTTCGCACCATAGACCGTCTGTGAGACCATCTTAGTCATTTCCTGCCTATGTTTTTCCCCTTCGGAACCATATGGTTACTCGCAGCATTTACCTAGGGATATTAAATTTCTTCAGAAATACACTCGCTATGATAGACTGCATAACCTTCAATTTTTCCAACTGTAAAGTCGTCTTTTTTACGGGCTATTAACTGCTGGACATGCAAAATTGATACTTGCGAAGCAGGTTGCATTTACGAGTAACAGAAAACAGGTACCGATGAGATACCTGATACTGATATATTCAAACCAAAAATAACGATGCGAGTAGTTCCACAACGTAATTATATTACCGAATATTAATCGGTACCTTGTGAATTGATATACGGACAAATCTAGTTCCGACCAGATGGTCAAGGAGATCCTTGAGGGCGGCAGGGCACGCCCGGGACAACTTCGGTTATCGGGTGAAAAATCTACGCCTGGAATCTATTACATTTTTACTTTATTAACAATAAATCAATAGGTACTTTTCTAAAAAAATTATTTTTAAAAATATTTCAATGTTTTTTTGATTTTTAAAAATATTAAAAAAAAACGTTGCATGACTGAGGTTTTAACACGAGCCCTGACCAGCCCGAGGGGGTGCCAGAAAAAACTCTTCTGAATATTATGGGCATATTTTCTGATAACGCTACATCACCTGTACATAAATTCCAACTTGGCGTGCGGATATTGCGTGTGCGCACTGATTGCCGGAGGCGTGAAAACATCGAAAGGTCGCGATAAAAAACCAAAGATGAGCAGGTACTCGAGTAAAAAAGGGTAATGTCGATTATTCTATTTCTTACTCTTCGAGTACAGAGTATTCTTGCATTTTTCGAAAAATGAAACCGTCATAGGTGAGTGTAGTTTTCGAATAGCGTTCAGAAGTCGCCACCTGCGATTGTTGAAGGGATCGTGAACATTGTAGGGCAAAAGTCATTGCGTGTATGGCACCAGTCAAGAGTTGTAGTTGTGTATTAGAACGCATTTAGATATTCTATACAGCGCGCCATAAGTTGCGGTGATTTTTTGTCCGTTTTCCCTCGAAAATCGTTTGAAAGATGAGTGTAAAAAATTGGAATTTTGGTTCGGGAAAAAATTAGGTTTGTGTGCATCAATACTTTCCTTTTTCAGTTTTTGGGTACCTACCTATTATTTATCGATTCTTTTAGCGGCTGTATCTACGTGACTAATAACCCAGTTTCGATCCTAGAATTGATATTTTTTGACTGACTGCGTACGACAGTTTATTTTCGAAAATGTCATTTATGAGTTTTAAAGTGCGTACTGAATCAGGATTAAACAATAACTAAATTTTTAATTTTAATTGCTAAAATTTTCAACTTTCATTTGTATTACTAGGTGTATCACTACTGAGTTCCACATGTTAAATGTTTTTAATTATTTTTACTTTTTCTGTTTTTACTTATTCTTACTTTTTATCAAATAAATTTTATTTTTATTATCTTTTTATTTATTATTATTATAATTATTACTACTACTACTACTACTACTACTACTACTACTACTACTACTACTACTACTACTACTACTACTACTACTACTACTACTACTACTACTACTACTACTACTACTACTACTACTAATACTAATACTAATACTACTACGACTACGACTACTACTACTACTACTACTACTACTACTACTACTTGCTCAATATCGATATTATCTTTATTTTATTGAATTAATATTTTATTTTTTACTTTACTATCTATACTATCTTTATTCTATTACATTATTATTTATGATTTTATTTATTACTTTACTATCTGTATTATCTTGATTCTATTATATCTATTATTTATCATTGTGTTTATCTATTGTTTATTAAAAATCCATGCAGTTGTGGCAGAATAATTCGAGATGTCAACAACTTAAATGCCAATGAGCTGGGGGCTTTTTAGGGCGAAAAACCCGATTCTCGACCAGTTGCCGTTCGCCCACGGGTTCATCAGTTAAGGATGTGCACCAGGTTGATAGGAGTGTAAGGAAACCGTTAGAATATTAATCGATACCGAGGCTAAGCTGTCAGCAATATTTTTAGAAACATATCTACCAACTTTTTATTGAAAAGTGGGAGAAGGATTTTTACTTGCGCAGTTTTGCTGTGAAAAAGGCAGTACCTATGAGGGGTGGTCGCCGGGGGTGGTGTAGTGGGGGCGGCGCAGGGGGTTGTGTAGCGGTGGGGGCGCCGGGGGTGGTGCGGTGCGGTGGGGCGCCAGGGGAGGTGTGGTGAGGGGCGGCGTCGGGGGTGAGGAGGTGGTTGCTGCTATGGGATGGTGTGGTGCTGGCGGCGTTAGGGGTGGTGTGGTGGTGGCGGTGTTGGGGGTGGTGCTTTGGTGGCAGCGTTGGGGGTGGTGTGGTGAGGGGCGGCGTCGGGGGTGAGGAGGTGGTGGCTGCTTCGGGGATGGTGTTGTGCTGGCGGCGTTGGGGGTGGTGTGGCGGCGGTGGTGTGGTGGCGGTGGTATTTCAAGTATACTGAATTGCATTTTAATGTTTAACTAGGTAATATTGACTTGTTACTCAATGCGATAGAGATATTTGAGAAATATATTTATTTCTCGATGTTCATTGTGATTCTTCATCTAGATAAATTCTCTTCAGTCGACTATCTCGGACAGAATGGGACTAAGTTAGAGGGCATTACTGATTCTGTCGGCATAACTTGGCCGCTATTCGTTTCGCAAGGTGTTCTTGATTTGTATTCAGACCGAGAAAATATGCAAACGAAGACAGATTGAGGATAAAAGAGCAGTCGACTCCTGCGCAGGTTAAGTTGATCTGGCTTGTAAACTACTTTGATTTAAGCGACCCGAGAAATTACGGTGGAGTCATTTTTCAGAGTCGAAAATAAAAAAAAGAAGCATAATCGCTACAAGTCTCAACCTCGATGAAGTGCTGCCTAAAAACTTTACCATACATATACGCAGGGTGATTCCAAAAAAAATAATGCCCAGACGATATCGATATATATTGAAAAATATGTACCCAGAGGATATCGATATATATCGAAAAATATATATCCAGAATATATCGATATGTATCGAAAAATATGTATCATGATGATATCGATATGTATCTAAAAATATGAGCCCGGAAGATGTCGATATATATCGAAAAATATACACCCAGAGGATATTGATGTACATCGACAAATACAGAAAATTCGATATATAATCGACATCGTCGAGTTTTTTTGCCAATACTACTCAAAAGTTAAGTAAAATTTAAATTTTCGAAAAAACATCCTCATTGCTGAAACTCTCGAATTTTATTTTTGATATCTACGCCCTGCAGAAAAAAAAACACCGTCCGAAGAATCGAGTTGAGTGATAGTAGGTCAACCCGAGCCGAGTTCGCTGAGTTGTCAGCCGTGGACTTGCACTTGGCACTTGGCCCCGCGCACGTTCAAAGGTCAATGGCCCCTTGCGCTCGCACGCGTAACCAACTGGCTCACTGCTCTCCAATGGAAGAATCCTCTTCCTCATTTTTACCATGCCAGTGATGCTAAGGGTTATGGTAACATAGGGTTGTATGTATGAGCATTGCTTCCAGGAAATCCAGGATTCCTTAAAGGCCGCATCATACGTTAGATCCCTTCCCACAGACCGTCTGGACAGACCGATTCTTTGGTAATTTTCACATGCAAATTCATTGATAACTTTTCCTAGAAATAAGGTTCCTTAAGCCCGTATCACACGTCAGACCAAAACGACGTGCAGACCAGCGTACAGACCACAGACTCTACTCTCTGAATGGCTGATGCTATAGATATGTTCACTTTTGCGCACCTGCATCAATGTTTGTTATGATGCATCTATGGTACCTTATTTCCAAGAAAAATTATCAATGAATTTGCATGCAAAAATTACCAAAGAATCGGTCTGTCCAGACGGTCTGAGGGATGCGGAGGAGAATGGTCTGACGTGTGATACAGGCTTCAGTCCCCATCCCACAGACCGTCTGTGCAGACCGATTCTTTGGTAATTTTAACGTGCAAATTCGATGATAATTATCATGGATTATGATGGATATGATCATTTTGATGGATCATTATAATTATCCATCAAAATGATCATATCCATAGGATCAGCCAATCAGAGAATAGGCTCTGTGTGTCTGTACATGGGGAGGGACGGGGAAGGGGACCAACGTGGGGTGGGACGGGGAACGGTCTGATAATGGCTTTACTGAAGATATTTAGTTCAGAATATCATCCTGAGAAGCATGTGAGTAGCTTTTTTCACCTTTTTCTTGTTTTCTTCAAGGGATGGAGTCAGTTAGTTGAGTAATTGAGTGGGTGGTTGTGGTGGTGGTGATTGCTGGTGGCGGTTGGCGATAATGGTGGTTGTAGTGGTGGGGGGTGGTAGTGGTGCTTGGTGATAGCGGTTGTAGTAGTAGTGGGGTGGTGGTGGTAGTAGGGTGGTGGTGGTAGCAGTGGGGTGGTGGTGGTAGTAGTGGGGTGGTGGTGATAGTAGTGGGGTGGTGGTGATAGTAGTGGGGTGTTGGTAGTAGTATTGGGGTGGTGGTGATAGTAGTGGGGTGGTGGTGATAGTAGTGGGGTGGTGGTGATAGTAGTGGGGTGGTGGTGGTAGTAGTGGGGTGGTAGTAGTGGGGTGGTGGTGGTAGTAGTGGGGTGGTGGTGGTAGTAGTGGGGTGGTGGTGGTGGTAGTAGTGGGGTGGTGGTGGTGGTAGTAGTGGGGTGGTGGTGGTAGTAGTGGTGCTTGGAGATAGTGGTTGTAGCATTGGGGTGATGGTGGTAGTAGTGGGGTGGTGGTGGTAGTGGTGGGGTGGTGGTGGTAGGGGCAAGTGAACAACTTGGTTTATTCTTCATGCTCTCGTTGTGAAGAATGAGAAATGGTGTGAGACACTGCAAAAAAAAACTGAAAAAATTCCCATTTTCTTGCATTGATAAAAAAATCGATCACAGACACAAAGTAAGCGAGGAGGAGCCGTAATCCTGAATTTTGATACGCATTATTTCTCCGCTATACTTGACCACTTTCGGCTTTTCCATTTTATTTTTCCCGGACATCTCTTGGCCAGTTATTAGTGAATGCCTCCAGCTAAATAAAATGTCAACTAAATTTTACCTTTAAAATACAGGTTTCCGACATTGACGGCCCGATACGAGGTTTTTGCTTACGTTTACCGTTTTTCGGGTCTTTTACTGCCTCAATAACGTCGACTTTACAGCCTAAGACGAAGTCCCCTGAGTGGACAGGAACCTGTTCCCTCCGGACTGGACTTGGGTGTCAAGTACCGTTTGTCGAGAGCTTATCTGGAACCATCTGAACGGCACTGGCGAGACTTTATGTATTATTGATTACACTCGTTTACCCAGATATTTGGTTAAATTGTTGAAAATTCAGGCTTCTTTTTGATTATGTGTTTCAAGGTTTTTATAACATGCATTTAGCGGACTGTTATGTGTGAGCAAATGGTAAGGCATTGGGGAAAGTGTACGAAAACCATGGGTCAACTTTGGTGACCCATTTGCTCAGCTGGATTTAAGAACCTAAGACTGGATGACAACGGATACAAAAAACCTCCTTCGCCTTGACACCGGAGATGAAAGCATTACATGTTATAATAACAATGTTACCTCACCCTGCTGTTACCCAAAGACTTGAGGGCACTCTAGTGGGATCTAGTTTGGATCCATAGAGGACATACATCTGGATTTTAAAGGCCGCATCTGTACTTACCCCGTTATTGCACTCGCTCCGATGCACTTTAGTTGTTGTTGTTGTTGGGGATGCCCACGCGGGGAGCAGGGGCATTTTCTGCAGAACATGAGGTCAAAATAGCATCGTGTAGTACCACCCAGGCTTGCCATAGTGCATTATCTTTTTGTCTGCAGGTGCAGTATAGACATAAATGCACAAAAATTCCCCATTGTCCCAAATAATGACGTTTTTACCACTTTTGCTGAAAATGATTCCGTGCCATCATTTCAAGTTTTTTGTTGTTGTTTTCTATGATATTGCACGAAAATGATTTCCCGTATAGTCGAGTCTTTGTCGAAGTTCTCGGACTCTGATGAGCATCCTTTTGAAAATTTTAACCTGCAATCTATATCATTTTCAATCACCATAAGATGTTTGTTACTGACAACGTTTAAGGGCCTGAGAAAGGCTTTTCGATAACGAACCGTTCCCTGATCCAGATCCGATCTGGTCCCAGTTTCATTCTAATTGGGACATAAACTACCCGAAAAGGGTTTCGTGTTGGGCACCTACTAAATGTGGAACGGTACCTGCTCTCGGTTGGATAAAAACTATAGTAAAATACTTAAAAAACTCGAGCGACACGTTATTGTCTGGAGTTTTTATCGACTCTACGTGTAAAGGAAGCGTCTTGATGAAGACGTAAAAACTCGAAATTACCTTTTTCTTATTTCCTCGAGCGTGAGACGGGGTTTTGACCTGGATTCGACAGGTCAAAACAGGTGTAGGTCAATGGAACATTTTAGAGCCTAAAATTTCCACAAAAATACTCGTTCAAGAATTTTTTTGTTTTGGTACAGAAACCTTTTTCTTCTTCAATAGCGGGGTGTCCATCACTGGTTTTTGATTTTTTGAAGATTTGACACACATTTTTTGAGGTGCGGAGTGACAAGAGCTTAACTGGGTAAGTTCAAATGTGGAATTAAAAACCTGGAAATTTTGGCGTATTTACTCCATGGTCGTTTTCGGCCTTCACTAGACGCCACTAGAGTGCGCACAAGTCGTTTGATAACAGCACTATGAGATTGTGGACAGAGATTACAGATATATTGTGGAGGTGATCTTTTATCACTGATGTCAAGGTTTTTGTATCAGTCGTCATCCAGTCTAAGCGAGTGATTTGAACTCTGACAAGGTAATAATATACACTTTGAATTTTCCAGTTTTATTTTGATTAAGAAATTTCGTTGTTTCTGATACCGGTCCCAACAATGTACGGTTATAAGGCTGAACTTACTCTGTTGTAGTTTCTAATTTGGTATAAATTTTTTGAATTCCACGCGGTTTTTCAGTTTTCTTGAAAACTACGAATTGAATTTTTCAAAAGCTGCGCAGCTCAGTCGATTTTTTTCTATTTTAAATTTTCAAAAAGCGAAATCTGCCGTGGGTTTTTTAACAAAATCTATCATGATTTTACGCACTTTAAATTCTTTACTTTAAATTTCGACCAAGGATCGCCAACAGACTCGTCGCGTGACAGTCATTACCATTTCTTGTTGTCCACTTCGGAGGGGAAAATGGTCCCCGAATCTGTCCTGGTTAACAGATGTCTTCAAAAGTGATATTATCCAATCAGACCCCGCAAGATCGTATCCACATCCTCCTAATGTCCGATGCGTGATCCGGACACCGGCAACATTTGGACAGCGGTGTCATCAGTTATGGTCCAAAAATAAGTAGATAGGTAATCGAAGAAATGTTTCTTGATGATATTCAACTGGTGTTCAATTCTGTAGCAGCTAAAGTTAACTTTCCTGCCCAGGCGTTCACATCTCTCGTATTATCAGGCGTAACTCGATCCTTGGCGGCTTCTGGGCTGGCAACCGGTTCTGTCATTCTTGAACTCGTTTTCGGACTTCGGTGTGACCCAGATTTTTCAAATGTTAACACCATGATCCAATCTTTAATTCACAACCGGGGGCGTAGCTCAGATGGTAGAGCGCTCGCTTAGCATGCGAGAGGTACCGGGATCGATACCCGGCGCCTCCAATTTTTTTGATTTATTGATATAGGTAAATAAAAAAATTGTTATACCGTCGGAAGGCTGAAATTTTCGGCCAATTATTCCCCAAAAAGTTTGCGGGATTTTTCAATTTTTTTCTAGTCCTAATCCCTCGCTGAAAAAACGGACGTTTTAAAAATTCTACAATATCTCAATTTTGGACCGATTTTTCAATACTTAAACTCAATGTTGGGAAATTTTGAGTACAGTAAAGTTAAAGGAAATTAAACGGCCTTTCCAACGGTATCCTTAGTTTTGTAATTGCTCCAAAATTCATAGGACTTAAGGCCATTTTACTGAGGCAAAATCGAAAACACGAAAAAAATCCGAAGCGATAAAAGTGCCTTGGGTTTACCAACAATTGTATACAACGAAAATGGTCACAAATGAGCTTACGCTCCCTTCAAGGAAGACATTCTCAAGGGCAAACATGTATAATAAGTACCTGTTGTCTGCCTGCAATAAAAAGAGGAGCTTTAGTTGTTTTGTTGGCAAAACTGTTTGGCCCTTTGTTTACGATTGAGTCTTGGCTTATGTGATGCAGTACTGACGTTCGCAGGGAGGGCAATTCCAGAAAAATTGTCAAAACGGGAAACTTTCCCCGCTTTTTGATTTACTCCAATACCAACTCCTATGCATCCCTTGCCTGGCAGAGGAGTAAAACAAGAAGCGGGGAAAGTTTCCCGTTTTTACGATTTTTCTGGAATTGTCCTCCCTGCGAACAGCTGAAAAACATACACGAAGACCTCAATCGGAAAAAATACTGAACCAGTTTTGCCAACAGAACAACAAAAGTGCCCTTTTTTCAAAGCACAGTGCATTAATTTGATACTTCGCTGCCAGGCACGGACTCCTGCATAACCTTTTTGTCGCAGAGGATACGGCTATTGTTATTGCTGTTTGCTACTGTTATATCAGATATAACAGCAGATTCTGCTGCTTCATGGCGTGTTAGTGATGTGGTGCCATCTATGATTCACTATGGTCCGAACATTCGCACTAAGGTTCGAATGACCCAAAAATTTGAAAAATAGTCGAGTTCGAGCGAAACAAATGCTAAACAGCCGACATACTCGAAAATAGTACATCGTTGTTCATCGGGCTCATTGTTCTTCAGGTGGTAATTAGTTTGCCTTAAGCTAAGAGAGTGAATAGGTTTTCGCTTAGCCGTCGCTCTTGCCGGATGACCTAGATCCTAAGAAGAAGAGGGGAAGATGGAATTCGGTACGAGGGGACGAAGAGGAAGACAAACAGGAGAGAGGAACTGGCTTGCGTAATGAAAGGCCAAGTCCCCGGCACAAGGTGGAATGGTAAAGAAAGGAGAAAGAAGTTGGTGAACAGCAACAACAACTACGGCGAATGGAGAAGGATGGCCTGTGCAAGGGGCAACGACCCCTGTTCTTCGGGGCCCGGGGTACCGTTATGTTAGCCTGGCTCTCCGGGGCTCACCCATCCCCAGTCCGCGACCTCCCATTGGCCGGGCTCGAAAAAACAAATCGCACATTCTTCGTCCCACATGATTTGCCGATGTTGGGGTTTTACTTTCTGCCCAGGTGGGGACAAGAATTGGGGTCATCGGATGGCGACTCATTAGGGCAACTTATGGTGCAATACGCCCGGAGTTTGATTTTGCGAGTTATCCAACCGACCGGCAACAGCTGAAATGGACGGTAATTGAGTCGAAATTCAAAAACGTAGGTAACAAAATCAATGTGCACTATAAAGTTTCGATTTCGAGGAAATAGGTCCGAAAGATTGAAGTTTTTTTAATCATGCCATTAATTTTGATCAAGAAATATCTAGCTTACCTTGGCCTTCTAGTAGCCATAACTTCTGAACTACTAAACCGATTTTGATGTTCTCCAGCGAGTGTCATGAGGAAGAGTGTTGGTTCTTAGGATTGTCAAAACGTACGCTGCTAGAGACCGTCCGGGTGGGGCTGTTGAACTTGGCAATATTGGACCCAGGGTCTGGGGTAACATATAGTGAAAAAGGGGTAGCTTATAGTGAGGGTAACAAGTGGGGGTGGTAACTTTAGTGGAAAAGGGGTGATTTATACTGGGGGTGGTAAACTAGAGGGTTTGATGGATAGTTGAACCATAATATGGTTCATGGTAGGATATTATCCTACCTCTACAGGGGCTGATTAACGTTCGATTTGGTACCAATCCGATAACGAAGTAGGGAACACGGTCGTGGGTGGCATAGATAGGGGATTAGATAGTGAGAATAGGATCTCCACAATGTTACCAACCTATTTTGATTTAAAAAAATAATAAAATGGGTTTTATTTAATTTTTTTAAATTTGTCTTTTTGTTTTATTTAATGTTGTTTTTATTTAGTCTAATTTACTTTTATTTATTCATTTTTACTTCCATATTTACAGAGTAAATGGAAGTATTGTGATCGTCCTAAAATCGAGAATCGGAACGGAGCTTCAGAAAAAACTTTTTCTTATACACATTTACTCAGAATCACTTCCCGAACAAGTGTCCGTGTGTCCGTCTGTCCGTGTGTCCGTCTGTGGTCATTTACAAAAATGGCCATAACTCCCTCATTTCTCAACCTTTTTTCAAATTTCTTGAACTGAAATGTTTGTCTCGGCAAGACCTAACACCCTGTTTAATCGGAATTTGGATAACGCACAGTACTTCCGATATATTTGCATTTTTAGTGTTTTCTATTTTATTTTTTTTCGGCCACAAAAATGAACCGATTTGAGCGTTCTTGGTCTCAAAATCTTCGTTTTACCTTGCAGAATATGTGGATATTTTTTACATTCCGAAAATATAGCGTTTTTTCATTTTGGGCGAATTTTAAAATTTTAATAGTGAAGTTTTCGATATTTTTGGCCTAAACACCCTTAAAAGCAGTCAAAATATGATCAAATTGTGTCACAATTTTACGTTTCAAAATATGGAAGTATTGTGTGTTATCTACGCACCACTGGTTTAAAGGTAAAATTTGGAAATGCCTATATTACCTTTTGCTCTCCAATTGAACCATTTACCGGTCCACCCAGGGAGAAAAAAGTAATTTCCATTTAAATATTTTGAAGCGATTGAAAAATAATTTATTTCGAAAAATCGCTCACACCCGCATACCAGAAATTCATCCGGTTACTAATCGTTTCTTACGGCGATTTTTCTGAATGAGATACATTATCCAAATGTGCCCGCGATGCGGAGTGAGATGAATGAGATACATATTGATGATAGGTTGTCCGTCCGTTTGGTCCGTTCATTTTCTCAAGGACTTCCGAGGCTGACGACCCCTGCCGTGTGATTTTCCCCGGTGACCTCGCCAATCAACTTGCAGCTCCTCAGCCAGCCAAGTTCAGATTTTTGAGGTTTTTTTTTGCTGATATTTTATGGGAATTTTGAGGATTTACGCATTTTTGAGATTTTTTTGGCTGATATTTTGGTCATTTTTGAGACATTTTGAAGGTTGACGCATTTTTTAGACTTTTTTTGCTGCAATTTTGGTCATTTTAGGAGAATTTTGAAGATTTACGCATTTTTGAGATTTTTTTTGCTGATATTTTGGTCATTTTTTGGGAAATTTTAAAGATTTACGCATTTTTGAAATTTTTTAGCTAATATTTTGGTCATTTTAAAAAAATTTGAAAATTGCCGCATTTTGAGATTTTTTTTGCTGATATTTTTTGGGAATTTAGAAAGTGCTTATTTTTGAGACATTAAACATTTTTATGGAATTTTGGCTGAACTGCTGTAAAACGTAGCGCTAATTAGCATTTGTTGTTACTTCATTCTTTTTCAAATCCCTTAATATTGAAAAAGTATGAAAATTTATCAATTTTGGAGTAAAAGTTTTGTGAAAATCAATTTCTGTCATGGCCTGTCTGAAAAAAATCGGATAACTGATTTGGAATTCCACCAATTAAATATTGCGATGCTCATCAGACGAGCGGCTCGCCACGCAACCGCCAACCATCTGGTCCGTGGAGCCGCTGTGCGGCACTCGGTCGGCCGGTTGCCGTGAAAAGGGGGAACGGACTCAGCCAATCGCGAGCTGAGCCCGCCCACCGACGGCTCAAGCCTAGAGGATTCGACTGTCGAATTTTCGTGGCGGCCGTGACCGCCCGGTCGCTAAACAGTTGGGCTTCTCAGAAATACTTGTTCAAATAAAAATTTTTTAATTTTTAAATTTTTTTTTAATTTTGAAAAAAAATGTTAATAAAAAATTGATTTTTTAAAATTTATTTTTTATTTTCTTTAGAGCATTTTTTATTTTACCTCAGCGTATCATATATCTTTTCCATCGGCTTCTTATTAAAATTTCCCGAAAAACCAATGATACCATCGCTAAAAAAAGTAAAAAAAAGGTTTGAACTTAAAATCTCGCTTTTCGAGAGTACTTAAAGGATATTTGGGTAATTAGAAGTTCGTGCCATGTCTCGAATTTCCGTGGAGAAAAAAACTCGGATTTTTCTCACCAAAGATGCAAATGGGCATGGCCGGATTCGCGGGCGGTTCCCATCCCAAAACGCCGGGCGGCCCGGCGAGTCAACGAACTCTGGCAGCCTTTTCTGGCCCTGGCCTCCGAAAATTGGCGATCCTTCGGGTTCCTCCTTCGGCCAACCGATCATTTCCTCGCCGGCAAAATCGACCGAATCATCTTCGATCGTGTGCCGCCGCCATTTCCCTCGGCAATTTCCAGCCGTTTCGTGATGGTCGGATCGAAATTGCGAATGTTCGATTTTGGTTCGGAAAAACATTCCAAAATGAACAATTGCAAGATCTGATTCTCCTGGAATATTTATATTGATATATATTCAGATTAATATAGATAATAGATAATAGGTAACATGTAATAGGTAGTAGATAGTAGATAAAAGATAATAGATAGTAGATAACAGATTCCTAATAGATAATTGATTAGATAACAGATAATACATAATAGATAGATAGATTAGATAATTTATATAGATTATATACATATTTAGATATATTTTCTGATTTTTCCTTTCGCCAAAAAAGGTTAGAAACGCAAAAATAAATTCAACAGTTTGTGGGGTTACGAAAATCGCTATTTTTAAAATTTCGAAATTTTGAAAAACGATGGCAAAATTTAGAAGTGAAAAATGACAAAAGGTGGAATCCCAGGTTGGAGGAAAGGGACATGACCGCAATACAAAATTCACTTTTCTGTGCACAACAGATGTCCATAAGCTCCAAACGTGAAGGGCTCACAAAAAAAGGGTTGGATTTTCATTCAGATTCGGCCGAATAAAAAGTTCAACTCGAAAAAATAAATAGTCTGTCCACTTCGGATTTTGAGGTTTCCGCCACGGCCATTGTTGAGATATTCAAACAAACAGCGATTAATTCGACCCTTGGTCCTATAATTATGCATAAAAAACGTTACACCTGCCTGATTAGCCGCAGCTTCCTGAAATGCTATCATTTAAATACAATGTCCACCTATAATACTTTACAATAAGATTGGAATATTATAAGTAGCAGTAGGCAGACATCTGCTTATCAGGCAGCTTCCGTTGACACCTTACGCTAAAAAAAATTAGTTACCGAAAATTAGGTACCATAATATTGAAAATAGGCACCAAACATGTTGTATTTTAAATTAAAAAAGTTTGGAGACGTGAAAACTAATTTTTTGTTTGTCAATAAATAATATTGAACTTATTTGACTATTCCCTATGAATATAGACAAATGAACGCGTGTTTGGGTAAATTTTGACTCCAATTGGTTTTTTTGGGCTCTTGAGACTCCATGAAAGTACACATCTCCTCCCCCAAACGTCAAATGATAGGAGAAATTTTCAACCTTAAAATGTGATAACTTTTGATACAAAAAATCGGTTCAGTCGTTTCTGAGACAGAAACGAACTTGTATTTTTACAAAATGTTTTCTTTTTGCTGGCTCCAGGTCTTTTGATCAAAACTTTCGGCCTGAGACGCTTTTTTTACTTCCATATTTACAAAGTAAATGGAAGTATTGTCATAGTTTTAACATCAAAATTCAGATCGGAGCTTCAGAAAAGACTTTTACTCAGTCACATTTCGTCCGAGGGAGCGATAGGCAGCCTTCTCGTTAGGGTCCTGTGGAGCCCTAGAGACCGTCCGAGTGAGCAATAGAGACCGTCCGAGGGAGCGATAGAGACCGTCCGAGTGAGCATTAGAGACCGTCCGAGGGAGCGTCCTTGGGAGCGATAGAAACCGCCGAGTGAGCGATGGAGACCATCCGAGTGAGCGATAGAGACGGTCCGAAGGAGCGATAGAGACGGTCCAAGGGAGCGATAGAGACCGTCCGAGGGAGAGATAGAGACCGTCCGAGTGAGCGATAGTGAGCGTCCGAAGGAGCGATAGAGACCGTCCGAGTGAGTGATAGCGACCGTCCAAGGGAGAGATAGAGACCGTCCGAGGGAGAGTTAGAGACCGTCCGAGGGAGCGATAGAGACCGTCCGAGGGAGCGATAGAGACCGTCCGAGTGAGCGATAGAGACCGTCCGAGTGAGCGATAGATACCGTCTGAGGGAGCGATAGAGACCGTCCGAGGGAGCGATAGAGACCGTCCGAGGGAGCGATGGGGAGTGAAAGAAAAAAGAGAGTTTTTTGTAATTTTTGCCCTAAAACCCACAAAAGTAGTCAAAATATTATTAAACTGTGTCAAAAATTTACGTTTTAAAATATAGAAGCATTGTGCGTTATATGCACCGCTGGTTTTAAAATTTATATTATTTAAAATAGTCAATACCTGATTTTTCAGTGATCGCTGCGGCTTGAGATAAAAATACAATACACCTTTAAAAAAAGCGTGGGATTCAAACTCGGCCACCTGTCCAACTTGCAAAAAGTGCTATTTCCAAATCTTCGCTTCCGCTCACCAAATCCTCGTCGATAAAGGGTGATATTCGATAGAAAGGAACAACTGAGAAAAAAGCAGTTTAAACAGGCCCAGATGCAACAGTTGGTTTCCTGTTTCGAACAGCCAGCAGGCGTTTCAGGGATGAAAGTGAAGTCTACCCTTAGCAAGGGGTTAAAGGAGGGCACACACTAACGCACACTGGAACTACGAGCATCCCCAGGTCATCCCGATCATCCCTTACCCAGATTGCCTAGGATTTGACAGCTGTTGCGCAATGGGGAATCTCCAGGTTCCCGGGCCCGTTTACACGCATCCGGATATCGGGGTAGGTACGCTGAAAAATCGCTAAAAAAGTAGAATGTTTTTGTAACCCCGTCAAAACGTGCTCAGTCAGTATCCGATTTCAGGTGCTAAAGTGGCTGGGAAACACCAATGAAATTTATTGGACGCCGACGCCACCTCGACCAATCATAGCAGCGCATTTCCATCCCCTCGCCACCGGCTGGCGAAAGGGCACCGTAAATTTAATACGTAAAATTTGAGTGTTATAAAACCATTTACATTTAAATTTTTTAAAATGCCATAAAAACCAGTGGTGCGAAGGTACGCACAAAATGTCCATATTTCTTATTTATTTCCACACATGAAAGTGTGACACAATTTGATCATATTTTGACTGCTCTTGGGTGTATTAAGGTCAAAAAATCACTATGCAAATTTTGAAATTTGCCTAAAATAAAAATGCGCCATCCGATTCCGGATTTTAGGGAGATTACAGAACTTCCATTTACCCTGTAAATATGGAAGCAAAAAGGATAAGTTTTGGCCTTATAAGTCTGGCCTTAAATAACCCTCAAAAGTGTTGGAACCTAAAATTAAATTATTCCGCTCAGTTTCCACGGTCGAAATACTGAAATTCCGAATTTTTCGATGAAGAAACGGCCGGTGTGGCAGGGCCTTTTTGAAATCCAGTACGAAGCGAAGGCGAGATTCAGCGCCAGGTGCGGAGGGCCTTCATTCATAAAAATTGTTTCCTTTTCTACCAGGGTAGAATACACCGGCGGAAAAACGAGACTCATCTCCTGTCTTCCATTTTCGACACTTTCGATTTTTTAAAGCCGATCCCAAACCGCCGGATGCAATCGGAAACTGTCAGCTCGGTGGGAAAAAGAACGAAAAATCGGAGGCTGCGCAATTTAGCAGGAGGAGACATAATGGGGATATTTCGGAATAATAAACAATAGATATTGGGATTTTCGAAATATTCAACACCCAAATGACGAACAATACTGTCTTTTCATCGGATAGATTACCTACTTTAAAGGAAATAAATGAAAAAAAAATTATTTGTCAAGAATAATATTCTTGACAAATAATTTTTTTTGAGTTATATTATAACTTTTTGAGTTATATTATATTTTTTTTTTTAGTTATATTATAACTCATGAGTCGCCGATATAGAAGGCAGTGGCTCACCGCTGCCGCTCCTGGAGGCAGTGCCTTTTTCACTGATAGTGTAGACGATGGCCGTAGAGTCCGTTCTAGCCAGTGTTGCCAAGTTGGGGGTTTTCTCCCCAAATTTGGGGGCTTTTCTTTGGCAGAGGGGGATTTTGGGGGCGACATTTTTAGGTTGGGTTTTCTTGGGGGTTTTTGTGGAAGTAAAGGGGACTAGGAAAAAGTTTAGAAAATAAGAAATAACAGCTAAGTACAGCAAATAAATAACAGCTAAGACTGCCACTTCACAGCTAATTGAATTGAAAGATAGGCACTCAAATGAAGGTCATTTGGGAATTGGGATGTACGTCTCCCTCCTTGAGGGTAGGTACATACCTAATTTGTATTGATGTTTTAGTATGTTTATTGATTGACTCTACTGATAGGTAGCCAAAAAGAATGAGTATTAAATAGTTTATAGTTTTAGGTACTATTTAAAATTGTAGTTGTATAATATGGAGTTAGGTATGTTTTATGTGAAACAGTATATTTTCATATCGTTCTCATCTTTTGGGTTTTTCGGGGATTTTCGATCACATTTGGGGGGATTTGGGGGTTTTTTGACGTTGTCTCAGGGGTTTTTGACGGCCGCACCTTGGCAACACTGGTTTTAGCTTGTTATCTGCACTACTCTCGTGTTATCTGTTACTCTCATGTATATTATACACTCTTTCACTTTCTCAGCTAGAGTTCTCTTGTTTATCTAGTGATTATCAAATATGCTAGATACCCGGTTTCACCGGGATATCTCAATATTATTCGATCACGAAAATCATGATAGGTATTTCGACTCATTTGAGGCTTCGTTGGCTCTGAATCCACCGATGCATTGAGGAATAATTGCATCAATGGTAGGTAAAATGGGGGACATGAGTTGGAATGTGTTGAGATGAGTTGGTGTGAGTGGAGATGGGTTAGGATAAACATATCCGTGTGGTAGGTAAGGTGCAGGGGGGGTCCTGGGCGGGGAATGGGAGGGGCGGATGTCGTAAGGGGTGGTTGGGAGCGGTAGGGGTGCCGGGCGCTGGTGAGGGTTGAATCCGGGGAGGGGTTGGTGCACGCGTATTTTCTTTTTGTTGAGATGAGCTGATGTGAGTTGAGATGAGTTTTATGAGTTGTTATGTGGGGGATAGGGGGTTGGTAATCAATTGCCAATATCACTGAATCACCTACTGTGAATTATTGAAAGCTCGGATTCTATGGTAATTCGTAATTTTGTTGGAAAATGGAACAATGAGAATTATTTACCTAAAATTTACGTACATGAGATTTATATACCTTTACTCATGTACTTGCTCATGAATCGCTGCAGCTGTCACGACACCTTTCATAAGATAAAAATAAACTGCCTGCTTCAACTTGTAAAATAAAAAATCACCCAAAGCCTCAACCGATAGGCAGGTACCAAGTAATTAGTAGCCATATATTATTACATGTACCTGATGGCCGGTTCAGGTCATATTTGCCTTCTTCGGTCAACAGAACTGGTAAAACCGATTTGTTACACCAGGAAGACGCGACAGGAAGATGTTTTTGTCAAAATGCATTTTCGAACAACAAACACTTCACTTTTAAATGGACCCTTTACACTTTCCCTTCGGACGTTCGATTGTTGACGCAATATTTCTTTACGGAAATGACCCCAATGGGAACTTTTCTTTTCATCTAACAAACGCAGATGCGACCCTTTGTCTGACCGCATGTTAACAAAGCTGTTGAATGTTTACCTATTTGCATTGACCCTTTTCGAAGGGTTTTGTAAGGTCCGGAAAATATTTCTAGGACCTACCCGGAAAGGGTTCGAAAAACCATAAAACACTCCTAACGGGTCAAACAATTCAGACGAAGGCTGGGTATGACTACAGAAATTTGTTTACTGCCACCGACCAATGACCCGGGTCGATTTCTTGGAATTGCCTTAAGAAAAAGAGAGAGAAAATTGGACCTTTTTGTCATTTATTACAGTTCCCCTGTTCGTCGAGACGAGGATATTCGAATTCTTACAGTCGACTCAACAAGGGAAAATTATATGAAATTTATAACTAAATTAAATGAAAAATTTATTTTTATTCATGTAAAAATTTCATATTTTAAAATAAATGACAAATTTTAAAAAAAATTACTTTTAATCCATTTTTTTTTACTTTTGAATTTCGCGGCATTTTTAGGTAATGTACGATTCACGAGGCTGCTCTTTCCGCACAAGAGCTCGGTGACCTCGAATGCAAAAATGTTTTCGCAGTTTCAAGTTCTTGAGGAGCAATGAAAAGGCGATAAAATCGGCTCAGTCCGTCCTCGCCCTATTAGGTATAATGATCGTCATAATGGACACCCAACTTTACCCGGACGTTGTAAAGTTTTACGGCTATTCTGCGTTTTTGGTATGACATAAAAACGGACATTTCGAATACTCGTGTTCCGCCAGATGGATTCGGAAAAAAAATTGCGGGAAACCCCGAGAAATTTTATTCAAATTTGTTTACACGTTTCACCATGTTATTCCAGTTGAATTTTTCGTAGTGGTAATTATGCCATATCAGATACCTACCTACCATAAATCGATGTATAAAATACCACAATAAATATTGATCGTAATTATTTCGATAAAACTGATCTGTAAATTTAAATCGTAGAATGCTGTATATTGAAATGGGAAAAAACTTCTTTAAATTAAAAACGTTAGGAATAAGAATTTTATAATAGAAGCCTACCGTTCAAACTTCGGTCCTCAGGTTAACCGGTTAGCTAACAAAACAAAAAACGAAATTCTAAAAAGGTCCTATCTCGAGACTTGTCAATATTTATTTTCCTTTAAAAACCCCACTCAAAATACAGAGTTACCCGAGAATGAAGATGACTTCTCGCTAACAAAGGATCCGGTTACCCCTCGGTCGGGTTATTTATTGAAAATCGAGAGAACGTTGCCCTTTACCTATTTTCTCACAGATATCAAAATCATATCGGAAGACGATGGCGAATCAGATTTCCTGAAGGTTGTTGACATTATGACGTAATTCCGATCAGACCTGACGAGAGATCGGGGTGTGTAAAGCTCGAAAGGGCCTATCAGACGTCTGAAGAGTTGTCGGTTCGATTTATTGAAGTCCGAGCGCTTTCGTCCGCACGGCCCTCCTAGCTATTTCTGACGTGCTGTCTCTCTTCAGAAGGCGCTTTTCAATCTTACTATCTTTCCCAACCTTCGTTTTCAAAAATGGTTTTATCTACCAACATGGCGTCACAATCTAAGGGCCCAAAAACGACAGCAGGCCACCCCCGGCACGCTGATCTGGAGAAGGCCATTGGCACTGTGGGCCAGCTCGTCAGCAATAGCTAGAGATGAGGGCCTCGCGGCCGAAAGCGCTCCAGAATTAATTACCAGGGGGTCACCATGCTTTGGATAACAACAATGAAGCGACAAAAACGAACATACATCTAACATACCAGGGATTAAGTAAAAATCTTCAACATACTTCAATGGCTTCCGAACACCAACAGTGTACACCATGCTTACACCAATAAGGGCTGAACAAAAATGGGCTAGGACAGCCCTATCGCAAAAAAAGGAGCTAGAAAAAATGGCTGATGGTTAATACCAATAGTTTAGCTAAAATTTCCAAATTCCAATAACCAAACGGCAAACGGTATGAATTTGGAAAATGATCAAAAATAATGGGAGGGAGGGATGTATAATGAGGGACTTGTATGAACATTTTTTTGGCAAAAAAAAAAAAAGAAAAACGAGAGGAAAAAGCAGCAGAAAAAAGAAACCCTAAAACTAGGCATTGATTTGTAAAAAATTGAAAATTGTTTTTGCCAAAAAAGGGGGCAACACTGAACAACGCATGGCAACACTGAACGCCAACGCCGATGTACGCCAGAGGCCAATGTACGCCTGAGGCCAACGCCCTTAGAAATCGACTTTTCCTCGTTGCGTCTGAAAGTGTTTACCCTAGGGTTTCCTTGAACTCACCCTCACTTTCCATTGTTGCACCCCAGCCGTCTGCCCTTTGGGTCCCTAAGTTCAACAACCCTTAAGTTCATAAAGGGGTGCAAGTGCGGAAAAACAAACCATCTATTTAGTAACCTGCCGAGTATCTTGAGATATCGGTAACTCATGTTGAAAAACATAAACGATCGGTGTTTGAAAAATTCCCGAACTCCGAAGAGGCTTATCAAAAATGAAAATGGTAATAACCAATAACTATCGCTAAGCTCACACTGAAGGTCAAACGAGAAGTGATACTCTAAATCGCAATCTCAAACTGATACTTTTGCTCAAACTCAAACTGATCCTGAAACACAAACTAATACTGAAAGTGAAACTCTAACTTCAACTGATGATGAAACTCAAACTCGAACTTACACTCAAACTGATTAAAGTCAAAATGATATTGAAACTCAAACTCAGCCTAAAATCGAACTCGAACTGAAACTGAAACTCAAACTTGAACTTAAACACACCCTACAAATCAAACTCGAACTGAAACTCGAGCTCAAACTAAAATTCAAACTCAAACTGAAATTCAAACAGAAGGTAAACTCGCACAGAACTTCCTAATTCAAACTCAAACTGAAACTAAAACTCAGACTTAAACTCAATTTCAAAGTCAAATTCAAACTGGAATTCGATTTCAAAGTCAATAATAAACTTCGGTTTGCGTTTGATTTTCACTCAATTTCAGTCAAACTCAAACTGAAACTCGATTTCAAAGTCAAACTGAAACTTAAACTCGATTTCAAAGGCAAATTCAAACAGGAATTCAATTTCAAAGTCAATGTTGAACTTCAGTTCGAGTTTGATTCTCACTCAATTTCAAAGTCAAACTCAAACTGAAATTCAATTTCAAAGTCAATGTTGAACTTCAGTTTGAGTTTGATTTTCACCTTCAGTTTGAGTTTCAATGTCAGTTTCACTTTGAGTTTGAAATTCAAGTTGAGTTTGAGTCTTACTATTGGTTTGAGTTAGAATTTCAATTTCAGGTTGAGTTCGAGTTCAAGATTGAGTTCGATTTTCACTTTTAGTTCGAATATCAGTTTGAGTAAGAGTTTCAACTTGTGTTAAAGTGTCAATGTCAGTTTCAGAGTGAGTTTGAAATTCAAGTTGAGTTTGAGTTTTACTATTGGTTTGGGTCAGAATTTCAATTTCAGTTTGAATCTCAGGTTGAGTTCGAGTTCAAGATTGAGTTTGATTTTCATTTTTAGTTTGAATTTCAGTTTGAGTTTGAACTTAAGTTTGGTTTTCACTTTTAGTTTGAGTTGGAATTTCAGTTTCACAATGAGTTTGAATTTTAGTTAGAGTATGGGTTTGAACTTCAGTTTGAGTTTGAATTTCAGTTTGAGATATAGTTCAAGTTCAAGTTTGAATTTTCAGTTTGAGTTTCACTTTGAGTTTGAATATCAGTTTGGGTATGAGTTTCAACTTCAGTTTGAGTTTGAATTTCAGTTTTAGTTTGAATTTCAGGTTGAGTTCGAGTTCAAGTTTGAGTTAGATTTTCACTTTTCAGAATGGGTTTGAAATTTAGTTTGAGTTTGAATGTCACTTTCAGTTTGAATTTGAACTTCAGTTTTAGTTTGTGTTTAATTTTGAGCATCAGTTTGGGCTTATGTTGGAATTTTAGTCTGAGTTTCAGTTTGAGTTTTATCTCCTTTTGACCCCTGAGTTTGAGTTCAGACTGAGGATCAGTATCAATATCAGTTTGGGTTTGGGTTCGAGTGTCAGTGCCAGTATCAATTTGGGTTTGAGTTGGAGTTTCACTATCATGGTATCAGTTTGAGTTTGAGTACCAGTGTAAGCAGCAGTTTGAGTTTCATGATCAGTACTTAAACTGAAGAATATTTTTATTGAATTTTTCAAACCGAAATTCATCCAGTCTTCTGAAAATAATTTTAATAATTAGGTTTTCGAATGCAGGTGCGTAGTGGAGCCGAATTTACCTACCGAAAAAATTAGGACTTCTGAGTCGATATTTGAGCATCTTTCTACCTACTTAGCTGCATTTCGAAAATTGGCAATTCCAAGCCGCTGGCAAACGACTTGTTTTCATCGAACTCCATTCACCATTCCAGCGCCACTCCCCGCGACTGCTCCAACAACAACTCCTCCAACAACAACTCCACGTTCGACTAGCCGGAGTTTTTTCCCTCTCGAGAGACTGACGGCCAAAAGTTCAACGAACTCCTGGACAACCGTCAATATCCTTCTAAAGGCCGAACAACTTTGGATTCGTTTTTTTCGGCAGAAAGTGTCCGATGAAAAAAAATCGGGATTCTCGAGCAAACCGCACTTCCAGGCTTTTCGCCCGATGCTGTCCTGGGCGTGCCCTGCCGCCCCGGGTCAGGAGTCTTGAGTAATATGTTGTACCGAAAGAATGATTTTCGGCCGTAAACGATAATTATGCATTTTAATTGCCGACAAGGTGTGATCCCGAGACCCCTTGCTCCGCATACGGATGTCTTACCCACTGGACTACCATTTTCCCGAAGGTTTGAATTGGAGGCTCAGAGTTGGTTTTTCTGCTCACTTTACTTTCCATGTTGTCACACTTTAATTTGAAAAGAATTTGGATGGACATCCCAAGAAAATTAGATAGAAATGCGCAATATCGAAATATTAAAAAAAAAAAGTAATCCGCTGTTCCAGGCTTTTCGTCCGAAAACCGAAGTTGTCCCGGGCGTGCCCTGCCGCCCTGACGGAAAGGGTCGGAACTAGTTAGGACGCAGTATGCGCAATATAAAACGAACTTAACTTGATTATGGGGTATTGGGGTGCAATGTGTTACCTTCGAAGGTACCACATTATCTAGAGAGGTGAAGGGCTTCGACAAAGCCGATATTCATATTTTTGTCAAAAAACCTCCAGGCTCGCAATCTTGTCTGCGATTCGCGTCTTCCCATGAAATCACCGTCTTCTGCTGACTCAAATTACAACAAATTACAGCCCGACTAGTTTCCAATCTATGTAACGACTTGTAGAACCTGCAATTCAGGCAATATTGAAGAAACTGGCCGAGGGCAGATGAAGATATTGTTATTGTAGTCATCTGGAGCGCCAAGCTCTGTACAAAGTACGTATTACGCCTTTTCAGGTCCGGCAACTTAAAAAAAAAATTGAGGGGTGGATATATATTTTGTTGCATTCCCGTATACCTCATTGTACTTCTGCAGGTCTTCTTATTTCGTAAATTAATATTTTTACTAATACATCACACCCATCAGGTATCCAACATTGATTGGAAAATACCTAAAAACCGAGTTTTCTAACATGAAATCTACCTGAGGGATATCAACTTTTTACAATAATTCGATCGAAATTCCACCCGAAGATTTTCGACTTTTGGGAAATTTCCACGCTCTTTCGCTCTGCACGTTCATCATTTTCCCATCTTCGGACCTTGCGGCCACCCACGTAACGGTCTTGGTGAGCGAGAATGATACGACCGCACCACATCATTCTGAGGGGTTGGTAATATTTTGTTGCTGTTGTCAGACTATCGAATAGTTACAACACTTTTTGGATTCTACAAAGTCAAAATTTTAATATAAATTACACCTCTTTTGTCCCTTTTGGGGAAGGTTCTGAAATTTTTCCATAGAAATGGATACATGTTCAACCAACAAAGGATTTCAAATATTGATACCTACCTCGCCTATTGTAGGAGTAATCGACGTTTTGATGCAGAAATTTATCCAGGTGGACCGAAACAACGTATAAAACAACATAGATACATTATTTCTGGAAATAATGTACCAAAATGCAAGTTTGCTGTATTTACTTCCATTTCGAGCGTTTTGGTTATGACTGGAATAGATATAGCATGACGTTTTGGTTATGACTGGCATATAGCATCTTCAAAATCGGTGTATCGCTGAAGATGTGGCTCCTGATTTGGCAACTTCAAAATTTTAGCTCAAGGCAAAAAATGGCATCGATGCCACTGATTTGTCCTTCGATGCCTAGTCAGGAAAGAGAAAGACTGTTATTATCCGGCTACCAAGTGTCCGTGAAGATGGTAAGAAACCGGTCGAAGGGCCGTACCATAACTGAAGATGAGCCCTTGGGACTCTCTCCAGAAAAGGCCTTGACTTACGAAAAAAAGCATCAACCATGCACCAATTGCGGTTGGTCCCACGTGGAGTGAAAGCGCAAGCGTTACACAACTTTCCTTACTCCAATGTGTGAAGTAAGAGTTTTTCAGGTTATTCGATGCTACGGAGAAACCCTCGAAAGCTACGCTTTGAAATTTATAGAAGTTGAAAAAGAACTATTAAAACATCCTTCGGCAGGATTCGAACCTGGCACGTCCTGCTCTCTAGGCCGGTCCTCGGCAGTCTGGCACTCAAAATTGATTCGGCGTTTGAGTGAAATTTCTGCCGTTTCCCACATTTTTGGAGACCCAATTCTCAAATTCTCCCTCTGATCCTGAAGTCTGCCTATGCCACCCACGTTCTCGGTTCGACTGTCCGCTCTCATGGGGCTCCACTGGGCTTGGCTACCAAAACTTGTTGTTGTTGTTGTTGTTGTTGTTGTTGTTGTTGTTGTTGTTGTTGTTCCATATACCATTTCGTGTCTGTTGATGGCTTTTTTTGTCGAATTTTTCGTACATGAAGAGATGTCCCATATCATGGAAGTTTACACCTCAAATGTTAAACAGGCGCCCATGACTTGATCGCATTGTTCCGCATCGCGAAACAGCCATGAGAATCCAAGTACAACTATGAGAATTTCCCATAAGCGTGCCAGTAGCTGTTCCCACCATTTTCTTATTAATTTTTACAATTAATTGCCCATTGTACGCGACATTCTAGTTTTAAGTTACATTCCTTCTTCAACTTTTGTCAATTTCACACCTGGAATAAGAAAATTGTGAATGTTATACTGAACCCGATAAGGAACAACATTGTAGTTTTCACAAAAAAAAAAACGTGTTTTTACCAGAGTTTCAAGAGCTAATTCTCTTCAAACCGGCAAATCAACTTTTGACCCGCCATATGGTCGAAACAATATTGTAAAATCGAATTCTAAAAACTGCAATTCATTGCCCAACTTCTACTCAAGTCATTCATCATTTCTCGTTCATTTGTCACCTTTTTTCGCCGAGGCTGCGCAAAAATCCATTAGCGGCTAAATGAGTAAAATGTTCGCCCGAAAGAAGGCCTGATTGATTTTCCAGCCCATTCAGACGTTTTTTACGCGTCGCCTTGGGGTTTTTGTTGTTTGAGCATCGTAAGAACGTCGCATCATTTTGCAACATGCAACAGGTGGCCCTCGCAGCAGGCGATTGAGCAAAACGAAAATAATCGATCGGGCCGAGGAAAATTTCATAAAATCATTTTCAGCCCTCAATTCTGTGCTGAATAATGCGAAATCTGCCGGTATACAAAAAATCACTAATATTACCAGTTTTTTTTTTTTTTTTTTTTTTTTTTAGGCGCTATGAAAATCAAAAGTTGTTTTCTAGAGAAAATAGAAGTGAAGCAGACGTGGACTAGAATACATTTCTGCCAGCACAGCGTTCTACATTTTGTAATTCACTACACAACGATCGACGATGAATTTAATTTTTCTGCGATCCGTGGAGAAAGGTGAATAGGGAGTACGATGCTCGGATTACCTGGAAACAAGGATTTAAAAATTTTTTTTAAGAAATAGAGGGACAAAGAAATTTTGTCAATATAATTCAGAAATTTTGTCCCACATACCTGGGTGAACGTGGTCAGATTGACCAGGCCGAATTTCCCAGCGCTCAAACCGAACGGGTGGTAACTTCGGGTCAAAGCTATGCAAACGTGTTTTTTGAATTTTTGACTACCCTCGTTCCAACCGCATTTTTGCAGACTCCAGTATACGGTCTCGCTCTAGAATTTAAAATTGTGTGAATAAAAAATTAATAGGTACATTTTCTTTATCTCAAAAAAAAATCTAAATTTTTTCAGGGGTTGGGAGTTTTTTAAAAAGATAATATAGGAATTCATACCAAAAATAGGATAGACCAAAAAAAGCCTTCGTAAAATTCGTGAATATTTGAAATTGCAAATAAATCTCGATTCCACCTCTCATTTGAACTTTGAAGGCTGGTGGTTGTGGTTTTGGTTGTGGTTGTGCGGTTGTGGTTTGGTTGTAGTTGGGTGGTTGTAGTTGTGGTTGTATGGCTGTGTTTGGGTGGTTGAGGTTGTGCGGATGTGGTTTAGGTTGTGTAGATGTGGTTGTGTGGCTATGGTTGTGTGGTTGAGGTTGTGAGTATGTGATTGTAGTTGTAGTTGTGTTTGTGGTTGTTGTTGTGGTTGCGTGGTTGTGGTTTTGGTTGTGCGGTTGTAGTTGTGGTTTGTGCAATCGATAGTGAATTATCCATATTTTGTACCATAGGTACCTTGTTTTGTATGATTTGTCCGCCCCAACTGTAGAGGAACAGCTCCGACCATGACAGGAGCAGATACATGATAAATTTCATGGCCAACGTTGGCGAAAGTTCTTCGCCCGATGCTAAATTGTACTGGTCGAACAGTGAATCGAATAAATTTATCGTCAAATAATCCTGCATTCATCAAAATACATTAATCTAAATTCGGAGCTTACGTTCAACTGAACGAGCACCAAGCAGATAGTCTGAGTGCTCATGAACATTTGGAATAAGAATATTTTATTGTAAACGTCTTCCATTTTATGGAGGTACCTGAAATTCACGAATAAGCAAAAATGTTATTGAACATTGTATTTATAGAATTAGATTTTTTAAATTCTATTTTATTTCATAGGAAAATTTAAAAAAATATTGTTTCTGCCCAGGCTTTTACGTCGAAAAACCGTCAAATCATTGAAATTGATACCCACCTCTATGCACTATAAACCTACCATAGTAAAGTCTGATGGTCTATGATGCATTCCTTTAGCAATGCCTCCATAATAATTTGCTTGGTCAAACAGTTTTCGGACTCTTCCGTACCCGCGCGGGTTTTTGAAATTTCGACGGCGTCGGTTTCCAGATTTTCCAAATTCCCCGACAAAACGTCGAATTGGGCGGTGGCCGTGAGCGCCAAAGCCGAAAACATGCAGTTCACATTGTAAATGAGCGATGCGCCGTATAACATCAATGTTATCTCGAGCAAGTAGATGAGGAAATTTATCGGGAAATGCCCGGTGTCGAATGGGTACCTGAAATTTTATTTATTCGAATCTTACATTTTGGACTGAAAATATCGTGCCAAAATCGTCGTGATTTTTTTTGTGGAACTATACATTAAATGTATAGTATTTATCAAATTTTGATAGATAGTTACCACGATGGGAATATATTCATAGATCCGCACTCGGGCGCAGTGATACATTTGACGAGCGGCGCGCTCATCCAGGCCAATGCTGTGGCGCTTATCAAATAGATAAAACCTTTCGTCCCTTTGTTTACGAATTGGGCATTTTTCGTCAGTATGGGATCGCTTCTTTTTCTGAATCTTCTCGCAGAAAGTAACAATTCCGTGCTAGAAAAAGTGACGATTTATTCTGTAACGGGGCAAGTGCAAATGTGGGGTTTGAAAACCAAAAAATGAGCCATGCCCTCCACAGGTGTTGTTATCAGCCTTCACTAGATGCCGCTAGAGTGCGCGCGAGTCTTTCGATAACAGCAGGGTGAGGTTATACGTTAGGCCTTTCATCTCTGATTTCAAGGTGATGGTGGTTTTTGTATCCGTCGTCATCCAGTCTCAGGTTGAGTAATTTGAACTCTGACAAGGTAATTCTACACTTTGAATATTCTAGTTTCAATGTAAAACTAAAATTTCGTCGAAATATTTGTTTTTTGAAAATAAGGCATGTTCTCTCCCTCCTTTCTCCCCAAAGAGGGTAGTGCAGAGAAAGTCAAATGTGCGAATTTTGCACGTGCTTTTAAAGAAAATTTTGCCTTTGAGCAGATCGCAGCGCTATCCTATAAATAACCGAAACCAAAATTCACAACATACCTACCTGAACAAACCCAACAGTATTGACAGGCCGTCTCGGTTGACAAAACAAATGCCCATTTTCACGACCGATTCGAGAATTTTCATGTTGACCGACAGTTTCTCAGTGAAGGTCGAAAAGCTGTAATCGTTGAACGTAATGTCGTACATGACGGTACTGAGGAAACAGAAGTAGATGATCATGTACGACGAGCTGGTGAGCACAACTTTGTTACGCTTTCGTAACCCTCCATTCAAGAGTTGCCAAAAACCTGATGGATTTCACTTTGGTAAATTATCGAAATTCTTTTTTTACGTATTAACTCGAAGCAACTGTATTTATTTATATCGTTCGTTTATAAACGAGTCCTCATATGGGTTGATATACTTGGGTAATTTTTTTTAATGAAATTTGAAAATTGCCAAATTTTATGGTACCTAAAAAGCTGAAATAGATGTACTCGATGCCGTAGTATGTTTTACCCTCGTGGTCTTGCATGTTGGACGTTTTGACGGGTACTGCTGTTTTTTCCCATCACCCATATTCAGCGATATCGAATTCCACCAATTTTGAATGGGATGAAAAATTGGTGTTTGGGATACGACTCGAGTTTCCAGTTTGAGTCATGTGCAAATAGACAATTAACAAAGCCAAACATTGAAAGGCCGACATTGGTAGCCAGAAATTCGATAATTAGTGGATAAATAATTTCAGGTACCCACCTACTGCAATTGCTCGGAGTTCATCGATTCCCAGTTTGACCTTTGATTACCCTAAAGTTGTTTCCATGGAAACTATGATAAGTCAGGGGCTAAGTGAGGTATGTAAGCTGGGTAAATAGGTGCGGTAACTAAGTGAGTGAGGTATGTAAGCGGGGGTAGCAAGTGAGGTAAGTCGGTTATGTAATTGAGGTTAGTATGTGAGGTATGAAAGTGTGGTTTGGAAGTTAGGGGAAATATGAGGGATTGCTAGGTCAGGTGGAGTAAGTGGGGTAACTACATGGGGTATTCACGTGGGGTAACTATGAGGGTTAAGCAAGTGAGGTAAATAAGTAGGGTAAGTAAGTGAGGTGAGTAAGTGGGCTAAGTTAGGTAGAGTAAGTGGGGCAATTACGTGGGGTAAGTAAGTGGGGTAACTATGCAAGCGAAGTAAGTGAGGTGAACAAGTGAAGCAAGTAAGTGGGCTAAGTTAGGTAAAGTAAGTGGGGCAACTAGGTGGGGTAAGTAAGTGGGGTAACTATGAGGGATAAGCAAGTGAAGTAAGTAAGTGAGGTGAACAAGTGAAGCAAGTAAGTGGGCTAAGTTAGGTAGAGTAAGTGGGGCAACTTGGTGGGGTAAGTAAGTGGGGTAACTATGAGGGAAAAGCAAGTGAAGTATGTAAGTCAGGTGAACAAGTGAAGCAAGTAAGTGGGCTAAGTGAGGTGGAGTGATTGGGGCAACTACGTGGGGTAAGTAAGTGGGGTAATGAGGTAAGTAATTGAGCAAGCGAAAATATTCCCATAATTTTTTCAGCTCTGCTTATGTAGGGTGCATCGTATTCAAGGAAAAAAACGTGATTGTATCGCCGGCTCAAAAAATAGGTTAACCAGAGATCACCTGCGTATAACAATTTATTGATTCTGGGGTGACAGAATGAAATCCAGCGTCCACGTTCCATCAAGATCCGGGGTAAATAAATTCAACGCACGTGCCATGTTAATAAAACACTGGCATAGGCGATGAGGAACGTGAAAAATCGAACGCGCCTGGCGAAACTCGGGATAAATGTTAACGTACCAATTGTTCGGCCGAATTGTAAAGCGAAATTTGTTTTTCCCCCGAAGCCGACACCAGTCGAGCGGTAATCACGTTTTCGAGCATGTGGGAGGAAAAATGTTCAAATAACGGAAATCGCGACCTGAATTCGAAAATTTCATTTTCCTTTCGATATCGTTTTGCATTTGAACAAATTTAAATCGATAATTAAGTATGAACTTATTTGGGTCATTTGTCTGCGATAGTGGAAATGTGCCAGAGCTTTAACGATTGTGTTCTACGCCAACGCCACCTCGACCAATCGTACAGCGATTTTCTAAATCCGAATAGTGCGTAAGTTCGGCTTTGAAATGAGACAACCTGCTACGAAAGACGCAATCACTTGCCCTTTCTAAGGTTCCCATCATAAGGATCATGCCAACCTAAGGAACTACCTTAGGGCGGATGCAGCTGACCTGGCTACCAATAGATGGGCTCTATAGGCCACCTTGCGTAGCCTGAAAACCCATTTTTTCCAACCAATGCCATACTTTTCTATTAATTCCTTATCTTCATCCGAGATTTGAAACGCTTCCCTGGTAACGCCTCGAAGGCCGAGGATTATTACTATTCCGGCAGATAACAGGCCGATGGTAACGTAGAACTGATCATTTAATTCGATTTTTTCTTGAACACTTTCAATTGCCGATGGCTATCGTCGAACTACCACCTGCTCATCCTTTTGTTGTGGACTTACAATTTCGATTCTACCATATGGATAAACATGATTTTGCTTCACCATGAATTTCCGATTCGAGGAAATTGTCCAGGAATACGATGTACAGTAAATAGGTAAGTCCAAATAATAATGGTGACTTCGTATGCTAAAAATTTGAAAAATGAGGTGTGAGCAATTTTTTTTCTGGTGCTCATTAGAGGTCCGGATAATCGGGGATAATGAAAAAGGTAGCCGTTTTAATTCACGGTGTCACTTTGTAATTTTTGCTGGTTTTAGATAAATTTTTCTCTAGATAAGACCTAGATAAGAGGTACCTTAGATAAGATAGGACTTTCCATGCCAACTCAATCTTAACCCTTTTTATTTTACTATCTCATTTTTAATTTAATTCATTTTTATCTAATTCGTTATTTCTCTTTTTTTTATTCGTATTTTTTCTTCTAAAATTATTTAGATTTTTTGAGTCCAAGTTGTTTATTTTATTGTTGAACAATGATTATTAAATAAGAAAATGTTTTTCAATTGTATATTTCAACAGAGTTTTGTTCGGAAAATCGGATCAAATGAATAATTATTATTTATTTAATTAATTTCATTTTTATTTTTTAATTATTCATTCAATTATTGTTCCCATCATTTCTTACCTGACTTTTATCTCACTTATTCTCGCTTACTTAACTCACTCACTCACTTCACTTTCCTCCCCTTTTGCTTCCCTTACGTAATTTGGTACCTTACTTAAGTACCTTACTCATTTCCTCCATTAGGTAGGCGCTGTCTCGATCTTCTTCTTCGTCTTCGCTTTTTTATGTCTTGTGTAGACGACATGGCGGACAGTGTTTTTTATTTTTGTTTATTTATTTATTTTTTATATTTTTATAACTATTCTTTCGTTTTTATCGTTATCATTTTTTCTGTATTTACTTTTATTTTATTTTTTGTTTCTTATTTATTTATGTTTTTATCTCTATCTACATATTCACGATTTGATTCATCAAATCATTCGATCAAAGCCATTCATTATTTAATTTTTGTAAAAAAAAATATATCCCTTATAGGACGGCGGGTTGAAAAACGATTTCGGTACTTAGTTGTACATTCTGTAAAGATGAGCCGGTCGAATCGGTTCTGTAATAACAGGTTCCCGAACGGAAGATCGGCCGGTTAACAGGTTACGGCAAAGAAGAGAGATGTTGTGTTCGTGTTTGTTGTTGTTGTGTTAGTTGTTGTGCTCCCTTACACCAGTCGCAAGGTCGAGGTCGCTTTCTCTTGACGCAATACAGGTAACTTAGCGGAGGGACTGAGATAAGGATGAGATTTCCCTGCCCTTGACCCGAAGTGTATAAAAAATCTAGACTAAAACGGAGTTTTTGAATTTTTTATACTATTCTACCAAAAAGTGGGAGAAGTATGCATTTTTTCGGCATGGCTCCAGATTTTTATCTATCCTGAAAAGTCCATAAAAATACGGTACGACGAAGAGGCTAAGTATGGATTTTTTTGTGTTTTTTAATTTTTTTTACAATTCTACGAAAAAGTGGGTGAAGTATTCATTTTTTCAGCATGGATCCAGATTTTTATTTATCTTGAAAAGTCCATAAAACGCGGTACGACAAGGTGGCTAAAGTATGGATTTTTTCCGAGTTTTTGAATTTTTTATACTATTCTACGAAAAAGTGGGTGAAGTATGCATTTTTTCTGCATGGATCCAGATTTTTATCTATCCTGAAAAGTCCATTAGAAACGCGGTACCTTCAAGGTAACCTTCAGTATCGAAAAATGTGAAATTTCGAATCCACGTGGTAGAAAGGGCACGTTTTTCGGTCGAAATCCGATTTGTATTACTGATGCGCTTCGTATTTTGATCTCGGTGAGAAACCGAATAAAATCGGAAAAAGAGCTCCGAAAATAGAGCTCGGTCGGATTGAATAAATATGAAAGTGGAAAAATTTGGTAGTCACAATTTCTTTTGAGAGTATCAAGGTAGCTTGATTTTTTTCGATTCTATTATCCAGCGAGTAGTTATTTTCATGTTAGTTAAACTCCTGACTTTAGGAGAGTGTCAGGGTCGGAACAGAATTTTGAGTTTGACATCTATCGTCGTAATAATTACAACAGTTATGGTAATGTGGCCTGGCCAGTTTTTCCCATTTAGCTAATTGTACGAATTGTAATACCGAATTGCTCATAACCTCAAAACCGGCTCAATCCATGTATTTCCAAAATTACCTTTTTTCCCCATTCTCACCCTGCGACGCCTTATGGACAAAATCCGGCTCAATCCTGTAGAAAAACGCCTCAAAAACAGTAAATTCGCCTCAATACCCCTCGGAAAAACGTTTTTGTGTTTTTTGGAAAATTTTCAAATTTGGATTGAGCCGATTTTGAAACTGCGCGCCTCAATAATTGAGAAATACCTACTGGAGCCCGGTATTTATCTATGTAGACTATCCCGCCACACACGCAATCATTGCGGGATATTACATACCTAAGAAAGGAAAATAACTTTTGTCAACAAAAATCATGCCGGAAAAATGATTGCAAATAAATTAATGACTTTCTGACTATTCTTTCTAGTGAAAATAACTATGAATAGATGAAAAGTCACGCTGAGTAAGCTTTCAAACGTTGAGTAACTTTTCGCAGACTTAAATAGTAATTTAACTCAATTTTAACTTCCATGTTTACGAAAGTAATGAATTGGTAAATAATAATGAGTATTTCATGAATGAATGGATCAATTATTCAATCAACTAATTAATCAATGATTGATTATTTATTATTAACAAATTATTCAATTAATTAATTAAAAATGAGTTAATGGTATCACTGGATTGGTTTTTCCGCGTGGTGGTACCACTGGTTTGCGCGAATTTGGGTTAAAAAGCTGTCGGAAACCGTTTTGAGCAACACTGCTTATCTTTTCTCGGGCCCGAAAAAGTGTTTATTTTTTACTGCGATTCTTTTTCATAATTACCGTTGGATTTTGTTACGTTTTTACTCAATTTTCTAAGCAATAATTCACTTAATTTGCATGCATACCAGTTTTTTGGATTTCCTGAAAAACAGAAAAAATCTATTTCTCCAAAATGTATATCCGATCCGGTTCGCCCATAGTATGGTCATGGTTTGCTCCGCTGCGCAGGCGTAAAGGTCGAAAACCTCAGCTGTTCCCTATGCTCTGCCATTCTTCGGCAGACGATGCGATTGGTCGGTGGTTTCGTGCCCGTTCACGGTCGGAGGTTCGTATCACCGGTAATCACTATGGAAACCGCTCATTTCACGGGCACCGTACCCGAGGTGCCGGCTAATTTTGAATTTTTTCAACCGCTACGGTTATTTGCGTTTTTTGCTGTTTCACCGGTCGCTAGATTCGAATAAGTCAATTCCATACGCATGTTTTTATTGAGTTTGATCTGTAAATTTGACTATTCCATCTAGTCTGAACTAGGGATGGCCATCGATAGTATCGAAATACCGATGTTTTCCTCCGATAAATCGATATTTTTCCATCGACGATGCAATGACCGATAGTATCGGGTATCGATAGTTCGTAGGTAGCCGATGTCGTTCAATTGAGTTTCAGCCGATATTTTTCAAACCGATATGTAGGTGGGTCATTCTCACAGAAAGGGCAGAAGTGATGTCCAGAAGGTTTGTGGGGGCCCTCTTATGAATTTGAAGTTGGGCAAAATTTTAAATTGTACTATTTCACTTTTCGCAAAATGCGATTTTTTTTTGTTACGATCAATTAAGTCTTTCACTAAGAAAAAAATTAAATGCGTCGATTTGTCACGGCCCTGTCCTGTCCAGGCACGAGGTTCCCAACTTCAAGCTTCTTTCCTATGTCTTTCCGATGCTACCTAATACCCGGCGCTTCTAGAATAGGTCAAAATTGGTCTCAAGATACCTAAATGACAGTTTTTATAATTTTAGAACGGAAAGATTACGGTACTGAGATGAAAATAGGGGTGTCCAGAGGTTTGCAGTCACGGCCCTGTCCTGTCAAAGAATTCGAATTTTCGCGGTCCTCTCAGGGTTTTTTCCGGATTTTCTTCCCTCCATCATTTTGGCACGAGTCTCAACGGTCCAGAACACCGGCTAGCTTTGGATTTTTGTCGAGATTTAACCCAGTGACGAGATAGAACGTCGGCCGGAACCTTGTTGGTCGGACACAACTGTCACGGCCCTGTCCTGTTTCTCAAAGTAGGTATTCAAACTTAATTTTTTTTACTTCTCAGTACCTCGTACGCAGCGTGGAGCAGTTTCGATTACGATAATAATTTTTGGAAAAAAAATTACTGTGTGGACAGGAGCGTCAAAAAACCTATGTTTTGTCACGGCCCTGTCCATCACGGCCCTGTCCACATCTCTGAATTCGAGGACAGGGAAGGGATGAGGAGGACAGGACCGTGACAGTTCCAGCACTCTGCAGGACAAAATAGTTCCATTCTTCCCTCTTTTAGCTAGAATTTCGCCATTTTTAATCGGAATTTGAATAACTCAAAGTACTTCCGACATATTTGCATTTTTAGAGTTTTCAATTTTATTTTTTTTCCGGCCTCAAAAATGAACCGATTCGAGCGTTCTTGGTCTTAAAATTTATTTTTTTCCGGCCTAAATAAGGCAGCCACTGTTTGGATAGTTTTTGAATTTCACTTAGAACATTCAAGAGAGGGTTTCCAAATTTTTTGCGCAGAATTGGAGGAAAATTTTTATTTTGAAAACTCCAACCCGAAACTGCCCCTTTCTGTGAGAATGACCCAGGTATCGGCTTTATCCGTTATGCTGACTCGACCGTAAGTTCCATGTTATAACATCATACAAATTCGAAAAATATGTGGTCCCTAAAAATTTCCAAAAATCGAATTCATCTGGCTGCAATATCGATATTCATCCATGGTAATCGTTATTAGTGGTTTGTAGGACCGATAGGGAAATTGAAAGATTGTGGTTGTTGAGGTTTTTCCTGGATATTCTTTGTAGGCCAAGGAACTTAACAGAGAAAAATCAATGGTTAATTGTTTATTTTACTTTCTTTTACGCTAACCGATATTTTTCTAAAACTATCGATAGTTTTAGGTCGATACTATCGGTGGTACAAACTATCAATACCTACGATATATCGGCATCGATATTCTACCACCGATACTATCGAACATCGATATATTAGGTATCGATGGCCATCGCTACTTTTCACCTTAAAGGTAACGTGAAGCGGGCCAAAACGGGGTAAGTGCAAATGTGCCCCGTTTTAAAACCAGAAAATCAGGCGTATGTGGATGCTCTGTATGAGTGTTTTAGGTAAACTCATTGCCACTAGACTGCGCTCGAGTCGTTTGATAACAGCAGGGTGAGGTTATAATGTTTTGGGGTTTGCTTTCTGTGCTTTCATCTCTGATTTTGAGGTGATGGAGGTTTTTTAGGTCTATCAGGCTGAAATCAGGTCAAGTGCAGAGTACCGCACTTCCCCAAAACGGAAATAATTACCTTGACTTCAGGGCTCATCCTGCACTAAAGTTTAATCCTGCTAAAGTTTAGCAAAGGTTTGGTAATGTAATATTTTCGCCATAACCTCGAGTCCACAGTTCCAAATTTGGAAGTCCGTTCCATCGTAAATCAAACGCCTCACATAAGATCCTTTTCTGTCGAAGAGGTTGTCGATACAGTCGAAGGATAAAAGGTTACAACAAAAGGGAAACCCTTTCCGTCCGAGGTTCGACAGGTGTAGCACGGAAACACAACTAATCTCAGGTAGAACCCGGTATGATTTACTGCCAGAAATTTCCGTCCATGGCCACCCTCACTTTTAACAGGCAAAAGCGAGAGTTCCAATTTTTTCGCTCGTTTTTTCACCGCTTCATTTTTTTACTTTTTTTTGGGTCTAGGGGAAATCGCCGGAAGAACTTGCGCACCTGGCGAGTGTGTTGCGTCAAGTCTCGTTTTTCGCTTCCGTCGATGTTTTTCCCCAGTTTTCGTCCTTTTTCTGAATGGTGCCCAAGATATCCGACACTTTCGACGAGATTCCCATAGAGAAATAAGACAGTGGAGCATTGGGTTTTGGGGATGCGTCATTTAACAACAGAAGGTAACCGAACCCTAATTGATGTTTGCGGTTTTCGGGCCCGGTCAAGCGTCCGTGTAAACAGACCGCAATCGGACAAATTGCACCTTATCAGATATCCGACGGGCAGCGCCTCGAGGGCGGAAACATGGCGCGCGTGAAATAAGAACAGACGAGCAGGAAATGGCCGATTTGGGGAGTAACAACGAAAGATCTGTGTTGTCGGCAGGTTTTATATTCGCTTGATAAATTTTTAATATTATTTTCAGCTCAAAGCACCGCTTTCCTATTAGTCCCCAGCAGTACAATACCTACCACATATAAGCATATCTTCAGTGCTGTGAGACTAGAGCGACCTGTCATGCACAGTTCCGACCCTCTACGTGAGGGCGGCAGGGCACGCCCGGGACAACTTCGGTTACCGGGCGAAAAACCAAGGCCTGGAACTTTTCATATAAGTATTCCTTGCTGCCCCTTGGCTACCTTGTTACCTTGTATGCAATGTAAAGCAAACCAGTGGTGCGCAGATAAGACAATATTTCCATAATATGGAACATAATATGTAGTCCTCAAAAGTAATATTCAATTCTCAATAATAATATTATGTTGATGTATACATTTTTGACACAATTTGAAATTATTTTGACTACTTTTGAGGCTGTCATTGATTTGACAAATCTCAAAAATCAAGCGCAATTCACTTTTGTGACCAAGAAAAAATAAAAAACACTAAAAGTGCTAATATATCGGAGGTACTGTGAGTAATTTGAATTCCGGTTATACAGGGTGATAGGTCTTACTGAGACCAAAATCCCAGTTTAAGAAACCTGAAAAAAGGTTAACAATTGAGGGAGCTATTGCTATTTAAGTGCCAATCAACGCTTATGAAGCTCCGATGAGGGTATGTGTGGCGAAAGCGCTGGAGCTAATAGAAATATGTTATACAAGAGCATGTCGCAAGATTTCTAATGCCCTCATCCAAGTAATCATATACATATAAAATATTTACTCGTAAAACGGAAGTAATCAAGAGAAGACAGAAACACAATTGAGAATACCTCCATTTTTTGAAAGTTTTGGGATTTTGCCAAATTGTAACGTGAATTTTTTTACAACAGAATTGGCGGTAGAATGACGTTTGTTGTTTATTATTTCATCAAATACCCCATTTATGACATAACACGCACACATATCCATGGCGAAAACTTCAAAATTTGACTTTTCGGAGAAAATTTTTGACGTTGGAAGTGCGAGGCCATGAGTTTTGAGGAGCAAAAATTTTTCCCATGCCGGGAATCGAACCCGGGCCTTCTGGGTGAAAGCCAGATATCCTAGCCACTAGACCACATGGGATGTGCCTGAAAGTGTTGGAAAAACTAAACATGACATTTTCTCAAAATTGAACCCTATAAACTAAGTAACATCATATTTTGCGAATAATGTTCAACCAAAAAGATTAAAATTGCTTTGGAACTTGGGAGGCGCAACTGGGTACCTAAAAATGCTCCAAGGTACAACATATTTATGGATAACGTAGCACACATTTTTGGCCGTAGGTATTATTATAATAACCTATACAGGTTATATAATGAACCTATATAGGTGCCCAATGCATAGATATCGCGAGAACAATTTGTTTGTTACATTGAATTGAGTTGAGTGTTGAATTGTGAGATAAATTAAGTGTTAAGTTGAATGTGAAAACTCCCAACCCAATCCAACATTCAACAAACAAATCTACACTCGGGTCAACATCGAATTCAACACTTCAATCAACCCTCAACTCAATATCCAAAACAACTCTCAATTGAACACTAAACTCAGCCCTCAACTCCAAATCCAATCAAACACTCAATTCAACACTCAACACAACACCCAACTCAACTCACAACTCAAGGCCCAATTCAGCACTCAACTCAACATCAAATTCCAAACTCAACTCAACTCTCAACTTCTCAACCAATCTAACACTCAATTCAATCTTAAATTCAAAATTCAATCCTCATCTCCACTCATCTATGAAATAGGAAACAAAATATTATGAAACAAAATACGTCGAGAGGTGAAGAAATAAGATGAACTTTGAAACGGAGGATGATCAATAAAGTACGTATGAAATTAACGATTTCGTGTTTCGTATGAAATGAAGAATGAAATTAAATTTGAAATGGAGTTTGAAACAAAACATGAAATGTAGCACGAAACATGAAATGGAATGTGAGATGGTATCTGGAAATGAAATATGGACTGAAGTTTGAAACGAAACATGAAATGAAATTTGAAACAATATATGAGATGAATTCTGGAAATGAGTTGAGTTCAAACTCGAAGTTGAGTTTGACATCGAACTTGTGTTTGAACTCAAAGTTGAGTTTGACATCGAACTTATCTTTGAACTTGAAGTTGAGTTCGAACTCGAAGTTGAGTTCGAGCTCGAACTTGTGTTTGAAGTCGAAGTTCAGTTCGACATCAAAGTTGATTTTGACATCAAACTTGTGTTTGAACTCGAAGTTGAGTTCGACATCAAAGTTGATTTTGACATCAAACTTGCGTTTGAACTCGAAGTTGAGTTCGATATCAAAGTTGAGTTTCACATCAAACTTGCGTTTGAAATCGAAGTTGAGTTCGACATCAAAGTTGATTTTGACATCAAACTTGTGTTTGAACTCGAAGTTGAGTTCGACATCAAAGTTGATTTTGACATCAAACTTGCGTTTGAACTCGAAGTTGAGTTCGATATCAAAGTTGAGTTTCACATCAAACTTGCGTTTGAAATCGAAGTTGAGTTCGACATCGAAGTTGATTTTGACATCAAACTTGTGTTTGAACTCGAAGTTGAGTTCGACATCAAAGTTGATTTTGACATCAAATTTGCGTTTGAACTCGAAGTTGAGTTCGATATCAAAGTTGAGTTTCACATCAAACTTGCGTTTGAAATCGAAGTTGAGTTCGACATCGAAGTTGATTTTGACATCAAACTTGCGTTTGAACTCGAAGTTGAGTTCGATATCAAAGTTGAGTTTCACATCAAACTTGCGTTTGAAATCGAAGTTGAGTTCGACATCAAAGTTGATTTTGACTTCAAACTTGCGTTTGAACTCGAAGTTGAGTTCGATATCAAAGTTGATTTTGACATCAAACTTGTGTTTGAACTCGAAGTTGAGTTCGACATCAAAGTTGAGTTTCACATCAAACTTGCGTTTGAAATCGAAGTTGAGTTCGACATCGAAGTTGATTTTGACATCAAACTTGTGTTTGAACTCGAAGTTGAGTTCGACATCAAAGTTGATTTTGACATCAAACTTGCGTTTGAACTCGAAGTTGAGTTCGATATCAAAGTTGGGTTTCACATCAAACTTGCGTTTGAAATCGAAGTTGAGTTCGACATCGAAGTTGATTTTGACATCAAACTTGTGTTTGAACTCGAAGTTGAGTTCGACATCAAAGTTGATTTTGACATCAAACTTGCGTTTGAACTCGAAGTTGAGTTCGATATCAAAGTTGAGTTTCACATCAAACTTGCGTTTGAAATCGAAGTTGAGTTCGACATCGAAGTTGATTTTGACATCAAACTTGTGTTTGAACTCGAAGTTGAGTTCGACATCAAAGTTGATTTTGACATCAAACTTGCGTTTGAACTCGAAGTTGAGTTCGATATCAAAGTTGAGTTTCACATCAAACTTGCGTTTGAAATCGAAGTTGAGTTCGACATCGAAGTTGATTTTGACATCAAACTTGTGTTTGAACTCGAAGTTGAGTTCGACATCAAAGTTGATTTTGACATCAAACTTGCGTTTGAACTCGAAGTTGAGTTCGACATCAAAGTTGATTTTGACATCAAACTTGTGTTTGAACTCGAAGTTGAGTTCGACATCAAAGTTGATTTTGACATCAAACTTGCGTTTGAACTCGAAGTTGAGTTCGATATCAAAGTTGAGTTTCACATCAAACTTGCGTTTGAAATCGAAGTTGAGTTCGACATCGAAGTTGATTTTGACATCAAACTTGTGTTTGAACTCGAAGTTGAGTTCGACATCAAAGTTGATTTTGACATCAAACTTGCGTTTGAACTCGAAGTTGAGTTCGACATCAAAGTGGATTTTGACATCAAACTTGCGTTTGAACTCGAAGTTGAGTTCGATATCAAAGTTGATTTTGACATCAAACTTGTGTTTGAACTCGAAGTTGAGTTCGACATCAAAGTTGATTTTGACATCAAACTTGCGTTTGAACTCGAAGTTGAGTTCGATATCAAAGTTGAGTTTCACATCAAACTTGCGTTTGAAATCGAAGTTGAGTTCGACATCGAAGTTGATTTTGACATCAAACTTGTGTTTGAAATCGAAGTTGAGTTCGACATCGAAGTTGATTTTGACATCAAACTTGTGTTTGAACTCGAAGTTGAGTTCGATATCAAAGTTTATTTTGACATCAAACTTGCGTTTGAAATCGAAGTTGAGTTCGACATCGAAGTTGATTTTGACATCAAACTTGTGTTTGAACTCGAAGTTGAGTTCGACATCAAAGTGGATTTTGACATCAAACTTGCGTTTGAACTCGAAGTTGAGTTCGATATCAAAGTTGATTTTGACATCAAACTTGCGTTTGAACTCGAAGTTCAGTTTGAACTTGAAGTTCATTTCGAACTCGAAGTTGAGTCGATCTCGAAGTTAAGTTCGAACTTGAAGTTGAGTTTGAACTCTAAGTTGAGTCACGAAACGAAACATGAAATGAAATATGAAATTGAATCTGGACATGTAATGTAAAGTGAAGTTTAAAACGAAACATGAAATGAGACATGCATGGTCTGTGAAATGAAATAGGTATGAGATGAAGTATGACATGCATTCTGGAAATGAAGTTTGAAACAAAGCATGAAATTTAACTGAAACTCAAGTGAATTATGAGATGGAATTTGATCTCGTGTTAATTTTTGAATCCAAATATGATTTGAGAGTTGATTTAGAATAATTCTAGTGAAACGAGACATACAACCTTAACTCAATAACTGAGTGTGGAGTTAAGGTTGCATGTCTCGTTTCACTACCTGGCGGTCAGAGTGATTGGGCTTATCATTGTTATCAATCTTATCTGTTGTAAAACAGAGCTGTAAAAAATCGTTGCCAAGGAATTTACAGCGTTTTACTTTCTACATCCTACAGCCGGTACCAGCAACCTGTTGCAGATCAATTGCGATTCTCAGGTAGAAATATGGTAGGGTAATCAGTAATTGTAGGATTGATCTGTTATTAATCTTTGTAACATAAAGTGCCTTCTGATCACAACGTTATTATTTTTATGAGGTGCTTTTTATTATTTGTGCGATCTTGAAAAAACTGCGCCTTTTTTATTTTTTTGTAAAAAGTGTCAGATTTATCGATCTGTTTACAGTTTAACGTGTTGTTTTGAGAATACATTCTAAAACTGAAATAAGGTATTTGAGATTTTTACATACCCAGGTAAATTAATGATATTATTTTATCCCAATGTTATGTTCCGTTCTAAAATTGATTTGTTCTAATTTTATTCTATTTATTTATCATTTACCTATTTACTTATTTCTCCACTCCACCACTCGCTTCTCCAATGTTCAGAATAAATTATTAGAATTGTAATTTGAACGTAAATTTTATTTTTTTATCTGTTCGTCCTTATCTTGATTGTTCAGGGTTATCCTCATTGTGCCAGTCTCGGCGATGTTTGATCGATACTAGGCCTCGGAAACCTTTTTCATTGACTGAACTCGTCTAAATTTTTCCTGACATACCTACGTAAGTAGTTAATTACTCGAAATAAATCTAGCAATATTTTTTCTGCATTCGATTCTTTTTTTATAATTAAAAATTGGTGTCATCTTCTCCTCCGAGGCTACTTAATTTTCGACGTGGGGCTTTGATTGTTGGGTGGCAGTTGGGTTTGTCGACAGTTTAATTTCTTTCATATTTTTTTTTTTTTTGTTGTTGTTATTTTGTCAAATTTTTATTTCAAGTCGTCGATTTCTCACTGACGTTTGTCCAGTGACACCATGGTCAGGAAATTCGTCGCCTCGGTCTGCTCGTTGAACCAATGGTCGTTGGAGTTCGAAGGCAACAAAAACCGAATTTTGCAGAGCATCCAGTATGCGGTACAAGAGGGAGCCAAATACAGGAGCGGACCTGAATTGGAAATTTGGTGGGTATGAAAATGTACATGATGACATTAGACGTGATGATGATGATATAGTATGCCTTGATGACGTATGACATGGTGACATTAATGACACATGATGACAGGTATGACATGATTACTTATGACGTTCGCGCGATGATGTAATACGACACAATGACATGTGGCATGATGACATACGACACAATGACATAAATGTGACGTGAAGACATTGGTATGACATGATGACTTATGACATCGAAATTATTGATGACCTAAAATAGCAAGATGAAATATGACACGTTGACATAATATGGCATAATGACATAATATGGCACGATGACGTATGATGTATGACTTACGGCACATTGCCATAATATGACATGATGACATAAAATGACACGAAACGTATGGCACCATGACATAGGTATGGCCGATGTGTTACAATGACTTAATATGACTCGATGACATATGACATGGTGACTTATGGCTTATGACACGATGGCATAGGGCACAATGACTTAGGTACCTAATATGACACAATGACATAACAACACTCAATGACATACAATACGATGGCATAATATGCCGTATTATGACTCGATGGCATGCAACACGATGACCTATGACACGACGACACAATATGACTCGATGACACGTGACTTGATGTCATAAACATGACTCGATGACATATGACATGGTGACTTATGACTCAAGACACGATGGCATAATATGGCTCGATTACATATGAAACGAAGACATTTGAAATGATGACTTATGACGTATGACACAATGACATATGACACGATGACATACGACTCAATGACATGTGACCTGATGTCAAAGATATGACGTGATGACATAGGTATGACATGGTGACTTATGACTCACGGCACGATGACATAATATGACTCGATGACATACGGCACGATGTGTCATTTGACACGATGAAATGAGATGATTACTTAAGGCATGATGCCATACGACATGAAGACATATGAAATTGAGTTATAGCGACAGAATTTCGTTATTCAATTGAAGAGTTTTCCTTCAAAACTGCATATCGACGATGTAACTGCAATACTGCCCAATTCAAAGCATCGTGTCTTTTGGGGGCATCTGGGTTGCCTACATCTCAAAACTTGGATTGGTGGCAACTTGGCAAATCACGCGTCCATAGATTGCATGGCAAACGAATTGGGCAGTATTGATTCTACACCGTCGATATATCCACTTTCGAGTTTTGTCGGTATCGATTTCGTTTTTCGATTTTCGATTTCGATTCATAGCAGTTTTGGTACCTATAAGCAATCGAAAAAACGAAATCGATATCGACAAAACTCGAAAGTGGATATATGCAGTTTTGAAGGAAAACTCTTCAATTATCTAAATTTATATTTCCATGTGTAAAACAGCGGTTACACCTGCGAAGATCATTTTCTGGAACCTGACACTTCTCTACATTCGTGGGAAGTTCTCGTTGCCATAATGATGGCGCCGATTTGTCGCGATATCGTCGTCGACGTCGGCATGCCGGTTATTTACAAGAGTCGTACCTACAACTGCCGAGTCATTTTTTACAATAAGTCAGTTCAAAATTCCCTCCATCATTCAAATCTTGCGATTTATCAAAGATGGGTTTCGCCAATTTTTACATTTTCCAACGAGGTTTTCCTGAAATTTCCAGGAAAATTTGTCTCATAAGACCGAAAATGTGTCTCTGCAACAGCGGTAACTACAGGGAGTCCAGGTGGTTCACACCTTGGAGTAAAGTGCGTTTTTTGTTGTTTTCTACTGCGATGATTTACTTGAGAATATTTTTACAAATTTCGGGTGTTCTAGCGTATTTTTAATTTCCACCAGGAGAGAACAACCGAACAATTTTACCTGCCGCAGTTCGTAGCTCAGGCGACAGGGCAAATCAGCGTACCGATCGGAGACGCCGTTCTGATGGCCAAAGACGTCACGATCGGCTACGAAATTTGCGAAGAGCTTTGGAACCCTCAGAGGTTCGTATTCGAAAATTTGGCATGTTCCTCAGAGAGTTTTTGTTTTCGATTGGCTCCAAAATTTCGTATTTTCTAGCGCTCACATCCCCATGGCGCTCGATGGTGTCGAAGTTATAGTGAACGGTTCGGGGTCCTACATGGAACTGAGGAAGGCTAACTATACTATCGATTTAGTGAGATCGGCCACGTTTAAGGTGAGTTGTACCCATTTTTAAAAAAATTCACTTTTGAAAAAATTTATTTAAAAAAATTCATTTTTGAAAAAATTTATTTTCTTGTTAATCCGCATAATTCGCAATGTTTGGCAATATTTTTAAAAATTTCTTTCAGGCTGGCGGCTGTTATTTGTACAGCAACCTGAGAGGCGGCGACGGGGGCCGCGTTTACTTCAACGGCTGTTCCTGCGTCTCGTTCAACGGCGACGTCGTCGCCAGGACGCAGCAGTTTTCCCTCATAGATGTTGTGAGTTGCTCGAATTTCGTACGACATAAGCGTTACAAAATTCGAGATTTCCCCAAATTCCTATTCGATGCCTAGGAAGTTGCCACGGCGACGGTCGATCTGGATCTGGTGTCAAGTTACCGCACCCGACTTTCGACAGCCGCAACGGGCGCCAGCGCATCGTCGTATCCGAGAATCATTCTGGACGCCCGCCTGACGCACAACCAGACGGCAAAATTGTCTTCGCCGATTTCCTGGCAATATCACACGCCCGAAGAGGAAATCGCCTACGGACCCGCGTGCTGGCTTTGGGATTACCTGAGGTGGATACGAGCTTTACTGGCCTGAATTAAAACTCTCTAGGGCGGCAGGGCACGCCTGGGGCTACTTCAAATATTGAGCCAAAATTGGGTTTTTTCCGGCCTGATTTCGACTGGTAAATTACCAATTTGATTTCCAGACGGTCCAACCAAGGCGGTTTCTTTTTGCCGCTCAGCGGTGGCGTCGACTCTTGCAGTTCTGCTACCATCGTCCACTCGATGTGTCGTCTCGTGGTCCAATCTTGTCCTTCCTCGGGTTCGTAGTCGTAAAATCGAATTCCTTCTTCATGTTTTGAGTTTCCAACTCTTCATCTATCGAATTTTCATTTCTCAGAGGAAGTCTTGTCCAGCGTTCGCACGATGGTGTCGGATCCCAATTATTATCCGCACGATGCGAGAGAATTGTGCGGCCGACTTTTCTTCACGTGTTACATGGCAACGGAGAACAGCTCGGCCGAAACGAAGTCGAGGGCCAAACTGCTGGCTCAACAGATCGGCAGGTCAGTCCCGAGATTCTTCAGTCTCGCGATGTTGGCATAAAATCAAAAATCCGATTCGAGAAATTCGATTTTTTCCAGTACGCATACGGAAGTCAACGTTTCTGGAGCTGTGACCGCTCTGCTCAACATATTCGCTCTGGTGACTGGAATGAAGCCTAAATTTTCAACTCACGGTGGCACCCCGAGGGAGTGCCTCGCTCTGCAAAATGTTCAGGTCAGTAAATATTGCTTTTGCTGAATCATTTTGAAAAAACTCTCAAAAATCAATTGTATTCATTCTATTGATCCTAATCTCATAAATCCCATTCACTTTCGGTTCATCATATTCCCATCCTATTAAAAACCCCTTTCACAACCGTTCCCAATTTGAACCCTTTCACAGCCTATTCCAATCCCATTCACATCCCTTTCCAATCCCTTTCACAACCCATTACAATCTCTCTCACTTCCCTTTTGCATCCCATTCACATCCCTTTCACCTTCTAATTACATCTCATAGGTACCAATCCCTGTTGCATCCCATTCACTTCCCTGTCCCGCACCACCTCAATCCCTTTCACCTCCCATTCCCATCCCTTTCACCTCCACTCCCATCCCTTTCACCTCCCATTCCCATCCCTTTCACCTCCATTCCCATCCCTTTCACCTCCACTCCCATCCCTTTCACCTCCCATTTCAATCCCTTTCACCTCCCATTCCAATCCCTTTCACCTCCCATTCCCATCCCTTTCACCTCCCATTCCCATCCCTTTCACCTCCCATTCCCATCCCCTTCACTTCCCAGTCCCACACCACCTCAATCTCTTTCGCTTCAAATTGCATCCCTTTCACCTCCAATTAACATCCCTTCTACCTCCTTTCCACCTCCATTCCAATCCCTTTCACCTCCCATTCCAATCCCTTTCACCTCCCATTCTCATCCCTTTCACCTCCCATTCCCATCCTTTTTACCTCCCATTCCCATCCCTTTCACCTCCCATTCCCATCCCTTCACTTCAATGTCGCACCCCGTTTCACATCGCTTTTACATCCCTTTCACCTCCCATTCCAATCCCTTTCACCTCCAATTCCCATCCCTTTCACCTCCCATTCCCATCCCTTTCACCTCCCATTCCAATCCCTTTCACCTCCAATTCCCATCCCTTTCACCTCCCATTCCCATCCCTTTCACCTCCCATTCCAATCCCTTTCACCTCCAATTCCCATCCCTTTCACCTCCCATTCCAATCCCTTTCACCTCCAATTCCCATCCCTTTCACCTCCCATTCCCATCCCTTTCACCGCACATTCCCATCCCTTTCACCTCCCATTCCCAACCCCTTCAAATCCATTCCAATCCCTTTCACATCCCTTTCACCTCCCATTCCAATCCCTTTCACCTCCACTCCCATCCCTTTCACCTCCCATTCCCATCCCTTTCACCTCCCATTCCCATCCCCTTCACTTCCCTGTCCCACACCACCTCAATCTCTTTCGCTTCAAATTGCATCCCTTTCACCTCCAATTAACATCCCTTCTACCTCCTTTCCACCTCCATTCCCATCCCTTTCACCTCCCATTCCCATCCCTTTCACCTCCCATTCCCATCCCTTTCACCTCCCATTCCAATCCCTTTCACCTCCAATTCCCATCCCTTTCACCTCCCATTCCCATCCCTTTCACCTCCCATTCCAATCCCTTTCACCTCCCTTTCACCTCCCATTCCCATCCCTTTCACCCCCCATTCCCATCCCTTTCACCTCCCATTCCCATCCCTTTCACCTCCCATTCCAATCCCTTTCACCTCCCATTCCCATCCCTTTCACCTCCCATTCCCATCCCTTTCACCTCCCATTCCCATCCCTTTCACCTCCCATTCCCATCCCTTTCACCTCCCATTCCAATCCCTTTCACCTCACATTCCCATCCCTTTCACACCCCATTCTGTATTTTTTTTTTTTTTTTTTTTTTGAAAAATTAACCAAAATTAACACGGTTTTCTTTTTAGGCTCGCGTGAGGATGGTGATCGCCTACCTGTTTTCCCAGCTCGTCCTCTGGGCGAGGAACCGCCAGGGCGGCCTTCTCGTCCTCGGGTCGGCCAACGTCGACGAATCGCTGCGCGGCTATCTGACGAAGTACGACTGCAGTTCGGCGGACGTCAATCCCATCGGCGGGATATCGAAAATCGATCTTCGCTCGTTCCTAGCGTTCGCCAAAGATAAGTAAGGGCCGACAAAATTCATCAATCCAATATCCAAGGAAGCAATTGATGAAAAAAAATTTCGTAAAATTTTTACGTTCAAATTCTATTGAAATAGGTGAATTTCATCTGAAGCTTCGTTGGATGTCGGGTCGCTAAATTTTGTCAATAAACCGGTCAATTTGTCGATTAGTTCTCAAACGCTTTGGGGATTTTATTTAAAAAATTGATTTTTTGGAGATTTTTTTTGTTGGCAGATTCGATTTGCCGGCTTTGGGGGAAATAATGAGCGCCGTACCGACGGCTGAGCTGATGCCGCTTAACGACGGGTGCCTCGTCCAGACTGACGAGGCTGACATGGGATTAACATACGCTGAACTGTCGACGATGGGAAGATGTCGAATGTACGAAAGGGCCGGTCCCTATTCGATGTTTCAGTCGCTGCTGCCCGTCTGGAAGGAAGAGACGCCACAATCGGTAATTGTTTATCTTTAATTTTTTTTTTTTTTTTTTTTGAGGGTGAGAAGTATCCTGTTTTAGCAAAAACGATAACAAAACGACAAAGCCGAATAATATTTTAATTATGAATAAAATTCATGAATAAAACGTTTATTCGCGTGATAGCCAATTTTTGACATTTCAAAAAACTAATTTTTAGTTCCTCGGAAAAAAAATTTAAAATGTCAAAAACAATATTTTTTGATAGACCTTAGGAAGGTTTATAACGAAAAAAATTGGCGATTTTCTACGACCCTCCAGGACTGAAAAAAACACAAAGAACCTATTTCATTTGAAAATTTCAAGGTCTAGGAAAATTTCAAAAAATTGAGAGATTCGACTTCGTTTTTTTTTGGCATAAATCTGTTGGTACTGACCAAAAAACATGAACTTGGGCGTTTTTTCGATATCTCGACTAACATGGTCAATTTGAGGGGTTTTTCATCGCGTTCTTTCACAGTTCTCTTGGTTTTACGGCCAATGTATGGGTTTTAGGCAAAAACTTGAGAGAGAAGAAAATGTCGGGCGTTAAATTTCCTATAAGATGCATCCCCCTCGAAATCCTTGTTACGATCCCTTCACACGAGTAAGGCCGCTTTTCGGCTTTTTGATACTCTCATAAATCTACTTAGCAGCGTTTATTTAGTTTTACTCAATCATTCCCTATAATTTTCTTCAAAATTGTTCGATTCCCTCGATTCGATTACCATTTTTCAAATCCTAACCCCTAGGTGGCGGAGAAGGTGAAGCATTTCTTCAGATGCTACGCCCTCAATCGCCACAAGATGACGGTGCTGACGCCTAGCGTCCATTTGGAAAGTTATTCGCCCGACGACAACCGATTCGACCATAGGCCGTTCCTCTACTCGATTTCCTGGCGATGGCAGTTCGCTGCTATACAAAAGCACGTAAGTCGTTAATTTTGTGTTGGCAATTCGGCAATTTTATGCTGTTTTGGCAATTATTTGACATCGTTGAACATTTTTCCGTCGTTTGCGGTTAATCCGAATGTGTTTGGAGTTATTTTTCAATTTTTCCAAATGAGGTTTCCGATTTATTCGATTTTTTGGCAGCTATCAGACCTCAGGGGAACTAAAGGTAAATTCGCCCACTTATCCTTTTTTCTGTAAAATGCGAGGAATTTAACGTAAAAAAATTATAGAAAAATTAAAGTAAACTGCCGTTTTAGGCGTGGGCTTTTCCCCGAATAACCGAAGTTGTCCCGGACGTGCCCTGCCGCCTCAAGGAGATGAACTAATTAGACATTAATTCACTCGTTTTTAATCGACTTCAAAATGGAGTTGGTTACTAAAGCTGGCAATTGTCTTGGAACATTTTTGCTTGATTTTTTCAACATTTTTTCCAGCTGCTTCCCATTTTTCCTGCGTTTTTTTGCTTCAGATTTTTTCTTTTTGTAACTATCAATTGATTTTTGGGTTTTCAGCTACAAATGTTGTCAACGATTGAAAACGTCAATTGCATATCCATCAAAGATACTTCCGCCCCTATTCCGCCGGTGAAACCTCGAAAAAACGTTAATAGTAAGTAGCAAACGGCTCAATTTTGTTGTTGTTTTCTTAAAATGCCTTCTTCGACTAAAACTTCATATCATATCGGGTGTTTGCTTTGTCAAAAATAGCGGAAAATGTGCTACAAGCCATTTCCAACAAATCTCTAACATTTTTTGTAGTTCTCTACCTTTTTTCCCTTTCTTTCTGGAATTTTTCTTTTTTTTACCTTAACCCACTAAAATAGCTGTAGCTCCTTCAATTTTTGAGTAATCTCAAATCTGAGGATACCGTTGGAAAGCTGGTGAATTTTCCTGTAAGAAAAAAACCAGTTTCGCCTTTTTTCTCTTTGAGCAATGCTGTAAAAATGAGATTAAATTAAAAAAATTGGCTAAACTTTTTTTGATTGGATTTTTACAAAAAAAAAAATTCTCGTCCATTCGAACGCATTTGAAAGTGGAGTAAACAGAAAAATGACTTTACCGTCGAAAAGCTGAGTTTTCGGCCAAGTTTTTTCCAGAGAAGGCTTCTTATCGACAAAAATTTTCGATAAAAATCCTATTGAGGTTTTACCAATTTTCGTCCTCATTTTTCAAGTATCCTTTATCGGAAAAATAGTCGGATATGGCACTTTTCTTATAGGAAAATTCACAAGCTTTCCAACGGTATCCTCGGATTTGAAATTGCTCAAAAATTGACGGAGCTACAGCCGCTTTAGTGAGTTGAGGTCGAAAATGGAAAAATTCCGAAAACAGTATTTTTTAACGGACCACAAAAAAATGTCAGGGAAAGAAATTTGTAAGAAATGACTTATAAAACATTTTCCTCTATTTTTGATTGTTTATTTTGAATTGTTTCTGTGCGCAGCTGATGGCAAAGGTGGCGTCGTCGTCTGATGGTGAACCGGTTGAGGACATCCTTCATCACCGGTTACAAATTTGACTCGAGTAACATCAAAATTTATATACAGGTGATACAAAAAAGGATCCGTCCTTTTTAGGCCCATGATGCTCATCAATAGTTCCTATCAGGCCTAAAAAAAGGCTTAGGTACAATATTTTTAATTAATTTTGCTGAAAATTCGTGAATAAGTAGACGTCTTAGCCACCGTTCAAAAATGCTTGTATTTCGAGTCAATTTTATTTTTTCAGATTTTTTTTCATTGAAATTATTTTTCAATTTTTAGAGCCTGAAGTTGCAAATTTATTGTGTAGTTTTACGTTTTATTCGTCGATTGACTGAATCAGCGATTTATCGCAAATCCGGCAAATGTTGAGCTTCGATTTATTTGATTTTCATGCAATATGTTGTGTAGATTAGGTATGTAGATTCACGAGTCGGTCGGATTCACGTTTATTTATAACAACGAAAAATAGTTTGCATAGTTTTACATTTAAATTGACGTAGTGACCTCGTTCGGCCGAATTCGAGGCGCCATATTTTAGGAACACATTTTTCATCGTCGACTTTGGGCGATTTTATTGTAAAAATACATTGCGGAATTTTTCCTAAATGTTCACTCTACCTGGACTCTTTTACAAAAATATACTTACCTAAGATGGACGAATCACAATTTTTCACATTGGCACGTTCAACGCATCAATAGCCGCTAAAATTTTGGTACCGCTATTATTGAATAAATTCGATCAACATTTTTCCGTCTTCTTCGCAATATTATTAGGTTGGTATCTAAAAAAATACAAAGTTTTTTTTTTTTTTGAAAAGTAGCTATTATAAAAACGATTTCCTAAAAATATTTATTTTTCAATTAATGGAAGTACCTAATTATTTTAGAAAATCACTTCTTTCACGTTTTTTTCAAAATTCGGATTTTGAGCTTGCAGAAAAATAGAACTTGCAATAATATTAAATATCTAAAAAAAAATACAAGAAAATTTTTTTTCTCGAGAAGTAGCTTCTAAAAAAACGATTTCCTAAAAATATTTTTTTTTAAATTCATTTTAATTTTAATTATTTTAGACAATCACTTCTTGCGCGTTTTTTTCAAAATTCGGATTTTGAGCTTGCCCTAAAATAGAACTAGCAATCAGACATCTAAAAAAAATACAAATAGTTTTCTTTTTCCGAAAAGTATCTCCTATAAAAGTGATTTGTTATTAAAACTATTTATTTTTCAATTAATTGAAGTAATTATTTTAGAAAATCCCTTCTTGCACGTTTCTTCAAAATTCGGATTTTGAGCTTGCCAAAAATAGAACTTGCAATATTATTTGATATCTAAGAAAAATACAAATAGTTTTTTTTCGAAAAATGGCTCCTATAAAAACGATTTCTTAAAAATATTTATTTTTTTATTAAGCCTTTTCTTTAGAAGTAATTATTTTAGAAAATCACTACTCGCACTTTTCTTTTTCAAAATTCGGATTTTGAACTTGCCGAAAAATTGAGACGTCATCACGTCACTTTGACGGTTTCCAACTCGTCGTCGTCGACGCTTTTTTTCTTGACGATCAGCAGTTCCAACGTCCAGGCGACGACGCAGGAGAGGATCATCAGCGATTGGAAATGCAGCGACAGCGAAAAGCTGCCGGTCGAGTCTCTCACCCAGCCTGGAAACGGATTGGTGTGAAAACGGCACTTCTTTCCTTATAAGAGATCTTCAAATTTTGGGTTTTTTGGCCAAACAATTTCAGAAGTTGAAAAATGACGTTTTACAGCTGAAATATGCGTTTTTGGGCAGAAATGCGATAGAATAGAAATTGTAGGGCGTCGAATTTCCTATAGATTTGCCCTTTAAAAACGGGTAATTACCGATAATCGGAGCTACGATGGCGATGAAAATCCCCTTGGCGACCATGGACAGACCGAGGACGGCAGGGAAGTTGTCCTTGCTCGAATATTCGGAAAGGACGAGCGGGAAGCCGATCAGGGTGACTCCTCTGAGGAAACCGTGGACGACCAGGGCGACCATGAGCGGCACGGTTTCCGTCTGGGCGGCTACGACTGGAAATCGACCGGGTTACCATGAGGCGGCAGGGCACGTCCACGTCAATTGGGGAAATATCCCTGATTACTGCAGTTGACATGTTCTCAAAATCTCACCTGATCGCGAGACGGCCATCAGTACCAGGAAACATGTGACGGTCGATCTCCGGGAGTACGGCAGCCGGTCGAGCAACGGCGGCATTGCCACGCGCGCCACCAAATCCGCCACAGACATTGTCGATAAAGCCGTCGCCGTCTGTTGCAAATCGAAGTCGAGGTCGTACATGAAGAATGGTACGATGAGTTTCCAGCTGAACTCGGCGACGTAGGTGATCGACGAGCCGTATAAAATGTTCAAGTAGATCTGAAAATAAGAAAAAAAATAATTTATCGAATTTTTCGACATTTATTACGAGGGTTTAATTGCAGCTTGCTAAATTATCTAGATATTCCAGTCTCTAATTATTATTTACCTTTAATTTAAGTCATTACTGAGCCTCTTCATAACATTTTTTTCAGTTACCAAAAATCATCCATAACTCTTCAGCTGTTCACTCATATTGCCCATTACCCATATCATTACTCGTATCACTCATTACCTCATTAAGTCATTGCCCACATCAACCATCACCCCATATCATTATTGCTCATCATCCAAATCACTCATTACTCCCATCACTAATCACTCATATCACCCATTACCCATATCACTCATCACCCCTATCAAAAATCAACCATTGAGTGGCGGGCGAATCACCCATCATCCATATCACCCATCAACCATATCACCCATCAACCATATCACCCATCAACCATATCACCCATCAACCATATCACCCATCAACCATATCACCCATCAACCATATCACCCATTAACCATCTTACTCATTACCCATACCACATATCACCAATCACTCAAATCACCCATATCGCTCAACAGCCATATCACCCATCAACCATATCACCCATCAATCCCATCACCCATCACCACCTGTACACCCATCAACAATATCACCCATCACCACCCATATCACACAACAACCATATTACTCATCACCCATATCACCAATCACTCATAATTTGGGTGATATTATCACCATACCAATAATCACCCGCATCACTGAACAACCATATCACTCGTCGGCCATACCACCAGTCACTCATATCACACATCAACCATATCACACATCAACCATATCACCCATCAACCATATCACCCATCAACCATATCACCCATCAACCATATCACCCATCAACCATATCACCCATCAACCATATCACCCATCAACCATATCACCCATCAACCATATCACCCATCAACCATATCACCCATCAACCATATCACCCATCAACCATATCACCCATCAACCATATCACCCATCACCACCCATATCACTGAACAACCATATTACTCATCACCCATATCACCAATCACTCATAATATGAGTGATATTATCACCATACCAATTATCACCCACATCACTGAACAACCGTATCACTCGTCGGCCATACCACCAATCACTCATATCGCTCAACAACCATATCACACCCATAACCCATACTTCCTATGATCCTTATCACCCATCACCACCCATCAACCATGTCATTCATTCCCCATCATCCGTATCACTCATCATCAAGCTGTAAGTCAAGACTGTAATCGTTTTTGTCATGCCGAAATCCGACAAAATCCAAACTCGAAATCCCGTTCAAAAATGCTCACCGGGTCCTTGAGGAGATTGAGGTCCATGATTCTGATGATCCACGACAACCAAGCCGGCGTCTTCGGTTTAACTTCCGTTTCCTGGCGATCGTCGTCTTGCTGAAATTCGAACAAACCCAGAGTCAAACTCAATTACCACAATACGATATCATAAATACTTAACATTTTCGAGTGACTCACATAATCGATGTGTACGGTGCTTCCTGCGAAGTCGAGGAGCGATACGTGCGACATGACGGACGGCCTTCGTTTCAAGCTCGACGACGAACTGACCTGTACGAATGAATTATTTTTTCAAAAATCATGAAATTATTCTCAGGGTTGGGTGGCAAGATGGGTGCCAACGGCAATTCAGCGTGCCTTGGGTGGCTTGCCTAGAAAATCGGGTGCCGCAGGATCTACTAAGGTTATCCCTGGGATAATCAGAGGTTATTCTTGGTTAAAGGTTATCCCTAGGATTATCGAAGGCTATCCCTCGTATATTAGGATAATTTAAGGTTTCCTTTAAAATAATCAGAGATTAGGATGAGCAAAGTGTATCCCTTGTTGTCCCTAAGATAATCTGAGGTTATTCCTAGGATAATTGGAGGTTATCCCTTGGATGAGTGGTTACCTCTAGGATTACCTGAGGTTATTCCCAGTTGGAGGTTATCTCTCGGATAATCGGAGCCTATTCCTTGGATAATCGGAAATCATTCCTAGGATAATCGAAGGCTATCCCTTGTATAATAGGAGGTTTTCCCTAGGATAATTGGAGGTTACCTTTAGGATAATCAGAGATTATCTCTAGGATGAGCTAAGTGTATCCCTAGTTGGAGGTAATCCTTAGGATAATCGGAGGCTATCCTACGGATAATTTTACGTTATCCCCAGGATAATGAGAGGTTACCTCTAGGATAATTGGAGGTTGACCCACTTAATCGGAGGTAAATCCTAGTTGGAGGTTATCCCTAGGATATTAGAAGGTTATCCCTAGGATATCAGGAGGTTATTTATCTAGGATAATAGGAGATCCCTCCAGCGGTTATTGGCTAGTATCGGAGATTATAGATTATTTTCAGTAATTGGTCATCCGATATATCGGTTACTATCGAAGGTTATCAGTTGGTCTTGGTTATGGATTATCCGGAGGTTATCGGTTATCCGGAGGTTATTGGTTGTCCTGAGGGTATCAGTTGTCTGGAGGTTATCCGTTATCCGGAGATTATCAGTTTTCTGGAGATTATCGATTATCCGGGGATTATCCGATGTCCGGAGGTTATTGATTATCCTGAGGATATCAGTTATTCGGAGGGTATCAGCTATTCTGAGGTTATCGGTTATCCAAAAGTTATCGGTTACCCAGAGATTATTGGTTATCCAGAAATTATTGGTTATCTGGAGGTTATCAGTTACCCAGAAATTGTTGGTTATCTGGAGGTTATCAGTCATTTGGAGCTTATTGGTTATCCGGAAGTAATTGGTTATCTGGAAGTTATCAGTTATCCGGAGGTTATCAGTTATCCGGAGGTTATCAGTTATCCCGAGGGCATCGGTTATCCTCGGAGGTTATCGGAAGACGCCAGAGGTTATCCCTGGTCGCTCCCAAGGATACCCAGGTAAAAAAAAGACCCAGCTGGTCGAAAGCGCTCGAATCGAACTCAGTCGTCATTCTCCTGTCCTCGTCTCGAAAAATTCGTTCCCTCAATCGAAAATTCACCTGGAATATTTTCCTCGGCTGGGCATTCGAATCAACTGGAGGCTTCAGGTTATTGATGACGAGGCTATTCTGCCGTTTAATCGACGATTGCCCCGTCCGCTGGTGGTTGACGATCGACGATTTCGGCGGGCTCGTCTCTCGATCGCAAGTGTCCCTGACATTTTCCAACCCGGGGGCCAATAATGTTAATCCGCCCTCTTCCTCTTCGTCTTCTTCTTTTATCGTATTCCCGTTGTTCAGCTATTGGGAAAAGTTGAAATATAAAATCGGAAAAAATAAAATAAAAAACTATAAAAAAAATAGTCTAGTAAATTTTTTCGATTCACCTCCTCACCAATGGTTTTTCTTTTTCGTCTTTGGACTCCACGGTTTTCATGTGCCATTTGACCGGCTGGAACAGCGACGCTCCGACGAACGTGTTCAACGACAGGCCCGACAGGATGAGCAACGTTCCGCGGAATTTATAGTGCAGGAGCAGATAACTGTTGGCAGAAGTCGGAAAATGTCTTGTTTACCTACCTAATTTCCTTGATTTTTTTTTTTTTTTGGTTATTCTGAACGCCAATGTTGAATTAGCACCAGATTCCCGGCCCCACCGCTTTTTTCGGCCTCGCTCATCGAAAGTGCGTTTCTTCAGAGCGAAAGTGACGGAGAAATGCGGTGGGACCGGGAAGCAGGAGCTCCTACGGAATAAAAAATAAAAAACCGATAACATTCTGTCCGTAGACGAGAGCGAAGCTGGCAGGTGTTTCGTACAGAAAGTCAGCGTTTTTGGGAGATTGTCAGCCTTTTCGGGAAAGAGTGTAAAATTTATTGTTCTTTCGACTTTTCTTTATTGTTTTGACTCGGTTAGGGATATTTTCACTCCGGCGGGACTCGAACCACTTATCTTCCCATCTCGAAAATGCGAGGCTCGATTCCCGCCAGACGAATTATTCAACTTCTTCACACTCAGGTACCCGATATATTTACCCAAATATATTTATCTACCTATTGTTGCGTATTACAACTATTGCTGTCAGATCACTTATGAGTATCCCGATAGACTTGTTGTTGGCGAAGAAGAGGTTTAATATTGCGTCATTCGAGATAATAAGATTATCTTTTATTTGAGGTGTAATACGTTACTGGTTACCTATCCAATGCCGTCTATTTAGCCTTCTGAATTTTGTAATTAAAATCAATAATCTGCCCTTATCTGGTTTTATCGGCGTCGACCGTCCGCTGCGATGGACCGGAGTCGTTTTTTAAACTCGAAGCGAATTTAGTGAAAATTGAATACATTATACAAATATACCTTACGATTTGCGGCATAGCCATGAAACCCATTGCTGTGCCGGCCATTGCCAAACCGACAGCTTGGCCTTTTCTTTTGACGAAATAGCTGTTCAGACCGACGAAGGTGCTTGCATTGATAAAACCGAAACCCAAACCTGGAAAAAATTGGAAATTTTACAATTTTTCGCTGGTTGAGTTTCCAGTTGAAAACTTCGGTTGGCGGACGATTTTTTTTTACCTCCGATAATACTGAAACTGATGATCAATTGTGTCATATTCGTGGCGAAAAGCGTCGAAAGGTAGGCAATAACGCTGAGGGCGCTGCCGATCATGGCCACTTTCCTGTACGAAATGGTCTTCATCAACGGACCCACGAATAGACCTGCGTAAATAGTTAAACAGAAAATTTAAAAAAAAATTTGATTGTACAGAAAAAATACAAAATTATCTAATTGAATTTAAAATAATTTTCAATTGAATCTAAATTATTTTCAGGTAATTTATTCGCACTTTTTATTAAAATTAGTTTTTTATTTTCAAAATTAATAATTTAATTTTATTTAATAAATGTTTTATTTTTTCAAAATCAAAACTAAATTATTTTTAATTTATTTGCATTTTTTTATTGATATTAGTTTTTTATTTTCAACATTAATAATTTAATAATAGTTGATACATTTTTTAAAAGGTAATTATTAAATATTTGTATAATTTTTTTATCAAAACAAAATTATTTTTAATATTTTCACATTTTTTATTAATATTAGTTTTTTTTGATTTTCAACGTGTAAGAGTTTTCAATAATTACTAGTAGATATTAATTATCTACTATTATATTAATTAAATTAACTACTATTATTATTAATTACTATTAACTAAGTTACTATTAATTAAATTACCGTTAATTAAATCACTATTAATTTAATTGTCTACTATTATTATTAATTATTAATAAATTTTCAATAATAATTTAATAATGTTTGATAAATCTTTCATAATTTTCAATTTATTAAAAGATTTATTTTGCAATTATTATAATAATTATAATCAATAATTATTATTATTATTATCAATTATTGATTTTACGAACCGGAAAAATTAATTATGGAGTCCAGGGTTCCCATGACAACTGCAGCTCCCGTCGTTTCGACGTTCAGTTCAATGAGGAAATCTTTAAATAGAAGGCCGAACGACGGCTCAATAGCTCGCGTGAACATCTGTAAAATTTGTTAATTATAAGTTTAATATTTTGAGTTAACAAAAATTTTGAAAATCATTTCAATCAAGAGGTCACTTACATTTACGACGGACGAGCCGAACACGACAAGCCACCCCCAGCCCCCATCTGGGGGCACTTTGGTGATTTTTGGGCCAGACGACATTCTCCATCGGCTGTGGGCAGATTTTTCAAATTTTCATCCGCGTTTCAATGGAAAATATGGTTAAAAAATGGTCATTTTGTAAATGTCGAGTGAAAAAACCGGGGTGTTGAGTGATATGTGAGTGAAATCTACCTAATAGTTGATAAATGTTCTGAAAATCAAAAAATTTCATTTTGGTGAATTAGGGAAAGATAATATCTATGGTCATATTGTGACCATTTTTGTAAACGTAAATATAAAAGTATAGATAATACCTACATGAAAACCTAAAAAGTTTCGAATATGGATCATTAATAGCGCTGAACATTTTAATTGGTCACCTACGATATTTATAAGAGTCCCACCAATCAAATACACGGCCCCCTATCTTTATTACCATTGTGACGCAAAAGCATTCCCCGGAATTCAACTTTACGTCGATTACTGTCAATTGGTCGTAAATTGAAGGCAGCGCATCATCAAGAGGCAATTCAGTATTAAATTAGACTGCAGTGTCGATGGGAAAAAAACAGCTCCCATAGTTGCGAAAATTACATTGTCCAACCAGCGGTGCCCAGATAACACACAAAGCTTCCATATTTCGGTACGAAAATTTCAATTTAATTTTTTTTTTTTTTTGACTAATATGAAGGCAGTGGGGCCCACAAAATGTCAGAAAAGGATGGAAAAATTTAAAACCCCGGATGTCAAGGTATAAATAGCAAAAAAAAATCCACGAATTCAGCCAGGTAAAGAAAAGATTTTACGACCAAGAACGCTCTATCCATTAATTTTTGTGGCAAAAAATTGAAAAAGAAAACGCTTAAAATAAATCTGAAGTACTGTGAGTAATTCGGCCAAACAGTGATGGGCCTTGCCTAGAGGAACATTCCGGTTCAAGAAATTTGAAAAAAGGTTAAGAATTGAATGAAATATTGCTGTTTTTGTATTTTTTTCACAGACGCACGAGTTTCTGTGAATAAAAACTTAACCTGTACCTCCGATCCGATTTTCAATTTTAGGACAATTGCAATTTTTACAATTACGCGAGTACAACCAGCGCGGAAAAGAACTGGTGTACTAGCGTAGGGAGCCCTAGTACAACCATGTGAGGCGATGCGGTCAACGACGCGAGTACATCCAGCGCGGAAAAGACCGCCGCTGGTGTACTAGCTTAGGGAGCACGAGTGCAATCATGAGAGAGCCGATGCGGTCAACGACGCGAGTACAACCAGCTCAAATAAGACCGCCACTGGTGTACTAGGACTGGTGTACTACTACTGGTGTACAGGGAGCCCGAGTACAACCATGAGGAAACTGATGCGCGTCGACGACGCGAGTACAACCAGCGCGGAAAAGACCGTCATTGGTGTACTGGCGCTCATTGGGTGTACCGGGGACCTACGAGTGTACTCGGGTTGTACGCCCGTACTGGTGTACTCGCTTCCACTGGTAAAATTACCAATTTTCCAAGAGCTGTATCTTCTAAACTACGTGAGCTACAGAGCTCCGTCAGAGCTCAAATTTTTGCAAATTTCATCTACTTTCTTTTGGCAAGAAAATCTTTGAGTAAAACCATTCCTTGGACAACTTTTAGGTGAAAATCCAAAAAAAACTGCAAGCGTTTTCCAGTTTTATGGCAGTTCGAGTTAACATTTCAGGGTAGAGTTGAAAGTTTTCGACTTTTGAGATTTTTCATCAGTCATCACTGAACCTTGTAGGTTGATTCCTGTATGAAAAGCGGCATTTCGAGTGTCCTCGTCGATTTTTTGACCTTCGGGCACGTACAGGACCTGGCAACGCCCGGTTTAAAATGTTCATTACAAAAATAGCAATTCCGGTCCAGACAGGGAGGCTAATCCGAGAGGATATCCAGCAGATAAGCCAATTGGTGGGTCTAATGCTTGAGCACATAATTAAATGATTGCAAAAACGATGCAAACATTTAATTAAATGCGTCTGCCACGAACCGAGCACGTGATAATATTGGGAAAACAATGTGTTTTTAAATTAAGTTTTTAAAAAAAAGTTGGACCAAAATGTTTATTTATGCGTTAAAATGAGGTCCATGACTTTCAACCGCATTTTCGTACTGAACTCAAAGTTATTTATTTTGAAAATTGAGCTCATTTTTGAACTGTTGGCAAATGTCCAAATTTTGAAAAATTTTCAAGGCCCGTATGAAAACATGGACGATTTCTTCAAATATTACATTTTACCTATATTCCTTGAAGGATAATAACGGTATACCTATAATAACGGTAACCTATAATAATAAACTTAAAGATAATAACGGTACGAGTAGGTACATTGAGTCACAAGTAATTGTAGAAGTTTCTGAAAAATCAATTTTGACACATTTATGCGGATGGAAATGAGCTCAAAATTCTAAATAAATGGCACCATTAAATTCTGGGAAACTAAAGTCATACGTCACACTTGAATTCGTGGCAAAAAACGGTTGGTCAATTCAGCTACCTACCTAATAATACCTATATAATAAATTGATGAAGAATTATCGGTTTATTTAGGATAGGTTTAGGTGTATTATTGAGAAATAAGCCCGTCAAAAATATTTAAAAAAATAAAATATGAATAAGGATAAACAAAAATGTATACATATTGAATAAAAAATAATGATGAAAAATAGCCTCTAAAATTCAATACAAGGTCGACCATTTCCTTGGAATCAGCCTTTAATAAGGTTCTCTACCTACTAAAATTTATAAAAAGTTGAAGTTATTTATCAACCCGTTTCAACAACATCCATAATATTCATGAGTGTGATAAATTTATTTAATTTTTATTAAGCCCACTTATTATTATATAAAAATGCATAACCTTGAAAAATAAAGAATGAAATAAAAACCAGCAAAATTAGTAAACCGTACCCATCAACTGCTCAATTAAAGTAACTTAAAACCGAATATTAATTTTAAAAAATTTTGTAAAAAATTCCTAAATCTATTTCCAGTGATTTATTCACCTGTTTTAACCGAAGTGGCACAACAACTCGTCTAAATGCGATGATGTATCCATTTCAAGTTCTTTTTGGACGCCATCCAAAAAACGACCGCGCACTAAGTTTCGACTTGACGGCGGCCGCGCGGGGCAAAAGTCATCTGCCAACTGGCCTTCTCGAACGACGAGCATTGTTGTCAATGTCGATTATTATTATTGGTAAGTCTCCCCCACCATCGTCCCCTCTCGGCCTCAACCTTGGCCGTCGTTAAATTCGATCCATCGATATTCCTCAATACCGAAATGTCGAAGCATCCTAGATTAAAACCGAAACTCAAAAATGTACATTATTGGCAAATAAACGAAAAAAGAATGATAATTATTTAAAAATTTTTTTAATTCCAAAGCATCATTTACTCTTAATTATCACTAATTTTACCATTCTTTAATTTGACTGTTTTTTTTAATTTTTAAAGTTTTCATATTTTTCATGTTTTTTTTTCAATTTTTAAAGTTTTCATACTCAGTTTTCAATTTTGGCCGTCGTTAAATTCGATCCATCGATATTCCTCAATACCGAAATGTCGAAGCATCCTAGATTAAAACCGACACTCAAAAATGTACATTATTGGCAAATAAATAAAAAAAGAATGATAATTGAAGGGGTCACCTCAAAAACGTTGTAAGTGACAAATTTGCAAATTTTTCAGGATAGCCGAAAAACGAAAAAAAATATACCTAATAGTTACCTAATATAGGTATCTAATGTGCAACCTATTGCCAATTTTTTTAAATATTTGTGGTACCAACTGATCAATGGGGGGTAAAAAAAATTACCTAGATCGGCCACATCCTATACAACGTTTTTGCTTGAAAAAAGACGTTTCTCAAAAAATGTCACTTACAACGTTTTTGAGGTCACCCATTCCATTATTTATCAATTTTTTTTTCAATTTCAAAGCATCGTTTACTCTTAATAAGAAAAAGGAAAAGAAAATGAAGAATATAAAAGTAAAAAACAACAGGCAAATCAAATGGTTAAATGAATAATAATTCATTTAACCATTTGATTTGCCTGTTGTTTTTTACTTTTACATTTTTCATTTTCTTTTCTTGTTTTTATTTATTTTCAATTTTTATTTTCAATATGGATGTTGTTTTTTTAGGCGTGTTGCGTCGAAAATAGATTATTGGCAAATAAATGAAAAAAGAATGATGATTATGTATGGATTTTCTTCAATTTTAAAGCATTGTTCACTCATAATTATTATTCATTTTACTATTCTTTGGTTTGACTGTTGTTTTTTTACTTTCATATTTTTCTTTTTTTTCCTACTTGTTATATATTTTCAATTTTTTTTATACGTATCACCTTGTCACATTATTAACGTTGAAGGCACTGAAGATTTCTTTTCTTCCATTTATTGGGTTTTTCATAAAATAATTCTCAAATTTTGTACGATGATAAATTCTTTTTAATTTTTCAAAAAAACTGGCATAAGTTACAGTTTTTCTAACTTTTCGCCATCGAGCGATTCTCTTCAATATCGTGTTACTCGCTGTTACTTGAGCCGGTATTGTCAGTAACACGATCCACGATTGCGCAATTATAATATTATAATTAATATGATATTATCTGGATCCAGGAAATCCGATGTGATCTGCTTATTGTTGAAATTGTTGTTTATTATGCAGACGCAAATTTCAAGGCAATTTTTGTGCCTTTTATCAACCTCGATGTTTTATTAGCGATAAAAACATACCCGAGTATTTTTGGAAATATTCCACAAAAATTTTTATTTCGAAAAATATAAGATATTGAAAATTATTGCCTGTTTTTTCGTATAATATAAATGGTAGCATTTTAACAATTTTTTTTACAACATTAATAATAGGTACAATCGTTATCTGCACACGCACAATATGGACCCAAATAACGTCCCACTCCATCACAGATGACCCAATTGGCTAATAACTCAGAAACAATTAATTTTTTCCAAAAAAAAAAAATTGTAGAAAATCTACATTGGAAGAGCAAAAATTTCAAAATCGGTTCAGTAGTTCAAGGATACAGCTACTGGAAGACCGCCGTCAAACTCATCAGAATAGAAATTACGCCTTACCCTTTGGTGTTCGATTAAATTCGAATCAATTTTTAAAAAATTTAAAAATTCCAGCGAGAATTTTCCACTTTTTTTTCCAGAATTTTTCCATTTTTCCACTTGTATCGATCGTTACGAATCGATTCGAAAATCGATAGTAGATTCGCGAGGGTCGATAGTCACTAATCTAATCTGGACTTGGAGGATCATCAATCTCGGAGTGCGAAGGTGTCAAATTAAATTTTTGTTTGCAGTTTCAAAGACCACCTGTTCCAAAGGCAGGCCTTGAAATTCCCACGCGTATAAAAAATTATTGTTTTTTTGGAGTAACACTCCGAAAATTGGCGTAAAGGTTTTCCGGAACGTCAACGAAACTACGTCAGAGCTCAGGGCAATTTTTAATTTATCCATAAGTGCTCTTTGGCTAAAAGAGAGATTTGAAATTTAATAATAAAAATTATAAAAGTCGTAAATAAGCTTTTTTTTGTACCTAGCAAAAAGGTAAAAGATAGAATGGGAAAAATATGCAGACAGGAATTTCGCGTTTGCAATTTGTTTTTTTAGCAAAAAAGTGAAAACAGAATGCGAAATATATGTGGCAGAAATTTCGTGTTTTTCCGTAGCAAAAAGGTTAAAATAATTTTTATCGAAGGAAAAAGGTAAAAATAATTTTTTTTAATTAGCAAAAATGTAAATACAAATACAACGGGAAACAAACATTTTTTGCTTTGATTTGTTTAAAGCAAAAACGTGCAATAAAACTGGATAAAGTAAAATATAGTTTTTAAAGATATGTAGACAGGAATTTCGTGATTTTGATGACTTTTGAAAAACTCGTTTCAGAAATATACGTAGACGGACATTTCGTGTTCCCGTAGCTAAAAGGTAAACAATTTTTTTTTCGTTTAGCAAAAAGGTAAAAATAGATTGCGAAATTTATGTGAACAAAAATTAGGTGTAATGATTTTTTAAGCAAAAAATGCAATATAAAAAAGTAAAATATTGAATGATAAAATGTAAAAAAATATGCAGACGGGAATTTTTGATGATTTTTGAAAAACTCGTTTCAGAAATATATCTAGACGGACGTTTTTTCCCCGTAGCAGAAAGGTAAAAATATTTTGTTTTTCATTCAGCAAAAAGGTAAAAATTAACTCGAAATTTACGTAAACATAAGTTTGGTGCGATGATTTGTTTAGGAAAAAATGTAATAAAATAAAAATAAGTAAATAAAAAATAATTAAATCTAAAAAATATATAGACAGGAATTTCGTGCTTTTGAAGATTTTTTAACAACACGTTTTAGACGGACATTCCGTGTTATTTCCGTAGCAAAAAGGTAAACAATTTTTTTTTTCATTTAGCAAAAAGATAAAAATAGAACGGGAAATTCGAGTGACAAAAATTTGGTGCTTTGATTTTTTTTAGAAATAAAAAACATAAAATAAAATTCAAAAAAGTGAAATATAAAATGGAAAAAAATATGCGGAATTTCGTGATTTAGATGCGTTTTTTACTTCCATATTTACAGAGTAAATGGAAGTATTGTGATCGTCCTAAAATCGAGAATCGGAACGGAGCTTCAGAAAAAACTTTTTCTTATACACATTTACTCAGAATCACTTCCCGAACAAGTGTCTGTGTGTCCGTCTGTCCGTGTGTCCGTGTGTCCGTCTGTCCGTCTGTGGTCATTTACAAAAATGGCCATAACTCCCTCATTTCTCAACCTTTTTTCAAATTTCTTGAACTGAAATGTGTGTCTCGGAAAGCCCTAACACCCTGTTTAATCGGAATTTGGATAACGCACAGTACTTCCGATATATTTGCATGTTTAGTGTTTTCTATTTTATTTTTTTCCGGCCACAAAAATGGACCGATTTGAGCGTTCTTGGTCTCAAAATCTTCGTTTTACCTTGCAGAATATGTGGATATTTTTTTATATTCCAAAAATGCACCGAATTTTTTTTTGGCGAATTTTAAAATTTGCAAAGCGAATTTTTTGACATTTTTGACCTAAACACCCTTAAAAACAGTCAAAATATGATCAAATTGTGTCTCAATTTTACGTTTCAAAATATGGAAGTATTGTGTGTTATCTACGCACCACTGGTTTTTAATTGCCCTAAAATTATCGTTCAGACGAGTCACTCAGCTTCCTCTCGTTTCTGCCCGGCCTCGAGGCCCGTCATCGGTCACGAAGCCGACGAATGATTCATTCAAGATACATCCGGATCGTTAATGGATCTGCTTTTTACCAATCGCCGGCCGAGAATCGAGGAATTAAAACAATTGGCAAATTGAGAAGACTCAGCTGCTCGGATGAAGAAACATCAACTTATCTCGCATTTCAAAAATAGGTACATACAAAGAATAAGGTAATCATTAATTAATGGGCCGATACTGTTTCTAGTGATTGTCAGGTCATCGATCGGCCCTAATGAGGTGTCCTAATTGATCTCGTGTGACATATGGTAACAGGTGATTTCATTTGTTCTTTCGGAGGAAAAAAGTAAAATACCTTGTACAAACCTATATAAATATTCCTTATATAATAATAAAACCTTATACAAAATAATAATATCCACCAAATATTATTTCATATTATGAAATAGGTACCTAATGTAATATAATAATACCTTACAATAATATAATAATAATAGTAATATAATAATAATACCTAATATAATAATACCTTGTATGATACTGAGAACCATGTTACCAACCTACCTGACGGAAAAAATTGAAAATCTAGAACTAAGAATAATTAGGTAGTTGTTAAAGGTGTTAATATATTCCATGTTGAAATAATTAGTTCTTCAGCCAGTGGGCCTGAGAGTGAACTCAAACTCAACTCACAAACTGAACCCACTAACTTAATCCTCAAACTCGACTAATAAACTCAGCATACAAACTCAATTCTCAAGCTCAACTCGCCGACTCAACCCACAAAATCAACTAACTTAACTCTCTAACTCATCACTCAACTTTATTCACACTTTCAAATTTCCAAAACATCAAACTTTCAAACTGTCGGAACATCTCACCATCTAATTACCATCACTCACTATCAAAATTTCATGCTATCAAACATTCAAACTTAAAAACGTCTTAGTATCAAACTTTCAAATATTCCAACTCGCATACTATCAATCATTCGAACCATACTGTCAAACTTTCATACTACCAAACTTTCAAATCTTCTTACTACCTACCAAACTATCGAGCATTTTGACTTTCATACATACTATCAAATGTTCGAAGTATCAAACTGAAAAACATTCAAACTTTCTAACTCTCAAACATTCACATTTTCATGCTATCAAAGTATCGAAATCTCAAAAGTTTACACTTTCAACTATCAAACTAGCAAAATCTCAAACTTTCATACCATCAAACCTTCAAATTTTCTTACTATCAAACTATCATACAGTCTAACTTCCATACTATCGAATGTTCAAACTTTCTAACTACCAAAGTATCAAACTCTCATACATTCACATTTTCATACTATCAAACGTTCAAATTTTCATACTTTCAAAGTATGGAACTCTCAAATATTCACACTTTTAAACTATCAAAAACTCAAACTTTCATACCACCAAACCTTCAAATTTTCTCACTATCAAATGTTCAAAGTATCGAACTCTCAAATATTCACACTATCAAACTATCAAAAACTCAAATTTTGATACCATCAAACCTTTAAATTTTCTTACTATCAAACTATCATACTGTCAAACGTCGAAACTTTCATACTATCAAATGTTGAAGTATCAAACTATCAGTAATCAAACTATCAAACATTCACATTTTCATGCAAACTTTCAAACTATCAAAAACTAAAACTTTCAAATTTTCTTACTATCAATATATCACACTGTCAAACATCAAAACTTTCATTCGATCAAATGTTAAAGCATCAAACTTTCATACTAACAAACTTTCACACTATCGAACATTCTAACTTTCTTACTATCAAAGCATCGCACGCTCAAACTTTTCAACTATCAAAGTACCAAACGTTCAAATAATCAAACTTCCAGGCTATCAAACACTCAAACTCACACTATCTAATGTTCAAAGTATCAAACTGTCAAAGTATCAAACTCTCAAACATTCAAACTATCAAAAACTGAAGCTTTCAAATTTTCTTACTATCAATCACACTGTCAAACATCAAAACTTTCATGCGATCAGATGTTCAAAGTATCAAACTTTCTTATCTTCAAAGTATCAAACTCTCAAACATTCACATTTTTATACAATCAAAACTCTCAAACTATCAAAACATCTAACTTTCAAACTTCAATGATATGAAAGTTTCAATGTTTGGTAGTTCGAAAGTTGGAGTTTGAACGTTTGATACCACGGAAGTGCTGTTTGAAAGTTTGATGGCATGAAAGGTTGAGTTTTTAATGTTTTGATAACATGGAGAGTTTGATTACTGATAACTGATAATGTTCGAAAGTTTGATACTTTGAACATTTGATAGTATGAAAGTTTTGACGTTTGACAGTATGATACTTCGATAGTAAGAAAATTTGAAAGTTTGATGGTATGAAAGTTTGAGTTTTTGATAGTTTGATAGTGTGAATGTTTGAGAGTTCGATACTTTGAACATTTGATAGTGCGAAAGTTTGAATGAGTGATAGTATGAAAATGCGAATGCATGAGAGTTTGATAGGTACTTTGAAGGTGAGAAAGTTTGATACTTTGAACATTTGATCGTATGAAAGTTTTGATGTTTGACAGTATGATGCTTCGATAGTGAGAAAATTTGAAGGTTTGATAACTTGAAAGTTTGATACTTTGAACAATTGGTAGTGTGAAAGTTCGAATGTTTGATAGTATGGAAGTTTGATTGTTTCAAATTTTGATACTGTGATGGTTTGATAGTTTAAAAGTTCGAGAGTGTGAAAGTTTGAATTTTTGATAGTTGCATAGTATGACAATGTGAATGTTTGATACTCTGATAGAAAGTTTGATACTTTGAACATTTGATAGTATGAAAGTTTCGACGTTTGACAGTATGAAAGTTTGAGTTTTTGATAGTGTGAAAGTGTGAACGGTTGGGATTTCGATACTTTGATAGTATGAAAATGTGAATGTTCGAGAGTTTGATACTTTGATAGTAAGAAAGTTTGATACTTTGAACATTTGATAGTATGAAAGTTTTGATGTTAGACAGTGTGATAGAGAGGTAGTAAGAAAATATGAAAGTTCGACTTTTTGATAGTGTGACATTATGGTGTTATGAAAGTTTGAGAGTTCGATGCTTCGATAGTAGATTTGAATGTTTTATAGTTTGAATGTCAGAATTTGATGTTGGTCTGATTAGTCGAAAGTTTCAATGTTTGACAGCGTTTGATAGTTCCATGTGCTGTGTACGTAGTTCTATGTGTAGTTTGTAAGTTGAGTTTTTTGCTTGAGTGTGAGCGTTGGGTTTGTGGGTTGAATATGAAAGATGAGTTATGGAGTTGGGTTTGTAAGTTGGTTTTGCAGGTTGAGTTTATGGGTTTGGATGACTGAGCTCTTTGTATCATCTTTGTAGCCCTTTTGAGTTCCTGAGAATGCCGTTAGTTGGCTGTGGTCTTTTGAAGAAATTTTCTAAAAATTGTGTCTCGGCAACGGGTTGGGGTGCAAAAAAGCACTTTTGTTCCATTTTTGGTCTAGTTCTAATTTTTTTCAGGATTTTTTTTGGCTAGTTTTCCTTTTTTACGCCAAAAATGGGATACATTGTTGGGAATGTCTTCCACTGCAATTGTGATGTTGTTGTTGTATCTGCTTCTAGGTGCTGTTGTATCTGCTTGCTGATGGTATTTTCGGGAAGATGATAAGATAATCTCCGTCGTAGATGTTTGCGAATTACGTTTACGTCCCATCAACGTTTGACGCTCGTTCGCTAATTTTCCACCGATTTCACCCGTGCGAAGTGGTTTTTGACCTGTCAAAAGGCAAATCAAGTTTCGACCTGTCAATTCGCATCTAGTCGATCAGTTGGAAGTTCGATCGACGAGGGCGATTATGTAACCTTGGTTCACGTATTGATAGTGATCGTTTTTTGTTTCCACAATCCACAAGAAAAGTGAGTCACCTCCGTCGACTCTTTGTTTGAACTATAATTCATACTCTGGCTACATTTGGCACGTATTTGCTAATTTTTGAGTTGTTCCGCATATTTTGTACACTTTTTGGCCAAACCACCAAGTCCTTTGTTACGTAATACAGCCCTTTCACCTCTTATTACACAGGATAGCACCCTTGAACGCTGGTAATCAAGCATCATTTTTTATCATTGATTTACCTTTTTTTTAGAGACTTTCACAAATTTTGGCCAACAAAGTTTTGCGTTTGAATCCCAAGAGTTGAGGTGGTACCTCTTCTTCCCTTCAAGTACATACTTCTTCCCTTTGTGTACCTCTTCTTCCTTTTATCTACCTCTTCTTTACTTTATGTACTTCTTCTTCCCTTAACGTACCTCTTCATCTCCTTACGTACCTCTTCTACCCTTGACCTACCTCTTCATCTCCTTACGTACCTCTTCTACCTTCTAGTTATCTGTTGATGGTGAAAAAATCTGTTCTTGCATGTTCCCCCGAGTTGTGGTGGGAACAAGACGCTGGAGCACTCCTATGCTCATAGTCCGGATGAGTGTATGGATGAGCTCCAGCTTCCTGGCCCCACCACACTCTGGCCACGATTACCATACTCAAAAACGCGGAGATTCATTAATTATACCATATTGCAGACATCTAGAATTACTCGTATCATCGAAAATGCCGCTCTACTACAGCGTCATCGCCCGCGGAACAGTCGTGCTCGCCAGTTACGCCACCTGCCCCGGCAATTTTACCGAAGTCACCGAACAAATTCTGACCAAAATCGCCCCCGAAGATGGCAAACTCTCACTTTCCCACAATAGCTACCTGTTCCACTATATCTGCGAGAAAAGGATCGTCTACATGTGCATTACGGACGATGTAAGTGGCACGAAATGATTACGTGTTTGGTTTCTGCGATGATTTTCAAGTTGATTTGATCTTCGCTTTTTTCCGACAGGAATTCGAGCGCTCGAGGGCTTTTCTGTTCCTAAACGAAATCAAAAGGCGGTTCAAATCTTCGTTTGGCGATAGAGCGCAGACGGCGATCGCTTATGCGATGAACAACGAGTTCTCCCCCGTCCTACACAGCCAAATTGTGAGCCATATTTTCCTCCTCTTTCACCTTTATGTACCTCTTCTTTCCTTTACATGTCTCTTCTTTCCTTCACATGCCTCTTCTTTCCATCATGTACCTCTTCTTTCCTTTATGTATCCCTTCTTTGCTTTACGTACCTCTTCTACCCTTAATGTATCCCGTCTTCCTTTTATCTACCTCTTCTTCCCTTTACATACCTCTTCTTCCCTTTACGTACCTTTTCTTTCCTTTACGTACCTCTTCTTCCCTTATATCCCTCTTTTCCTTCTCTACTGTCTCTTTGCCTTTGTTACAATACAGATAATCATTTTTGTCTTTATGAAACTCGTACCAATATTGTTTTTGGTTTACGGTAAAAAACCATTACCGATAACTTTTGTTATTTTTTTCAAATTATAGAAGTACTTCAGCGAGGCCAGAGATATTGACACAATCTCGAAAGTGAACAGCGAGTTGGACGAATTGCACAACATTATGGTCAGAAACATAGGTAGGTGAATGTTATTCTGCGCTAAAATTTGATTTTTAATAAATTGATGGAGTTCTGGATTTTTAAAGAGATTAAATGTTGCTGCTGTTGTTTTTGTTGTTGTTGTTTAAATGTTGTTGCTGTTGTATTTTTATTTTTGCCCAAATATAGTGATTTGTTTTTAACAGCATTAATACGCTTATTTCAGACGATATCGCTTCGCGGGGTGAAAATCTGAAATTGCTGTGCGAAAAGTCCGAACATCTGAACCAGTCGTCGCTCAGCTTCAGGGCAAGAAGTCGAAACCTGCAGAGGTCCCTATTTTGGAAAAACGTCAAAATCTACCTAGTCATTGGTGGCATCGTGACGGTACGTTTTCAAAAATTTAATCGGGGTGAGGTTGAACAAAATTTATGTAAAAAGTATGGGAAAAAAATTAATTAAAATTAAAGTTGATTACCCCTTGGAGAAAATTGTAAAATATTTTAAACAAATTATCAGGTGGCCCTGGGGTGGGTTTTGGGGAAAATTGACCATTCTCTGTACCTACCTCTTTTGCAGGAAAAAAGGCGGGATAATTTTTGCTTGGATTTGGCTCCTTTTTTAATTCTCCCTCTTCTCTTTGCAACTTTTTTGCTATTTTCTACCAATTTCCAGGTCGTCATCTACCTGCTGCTCACAATGGTCTGCGGAGGCTTCGCTTTGTCTCAGTGCACGTAAACCAATTGTTCCAATACATAAACACGGTGCAATGTTTACGGCGATTCCGAGAAGCGGCTTTGCGCACTACGTAAAAATCGTCTGTCGCTGAAGGAATTGTTTCGATGGAGTTTATTATTTTTGAGTAACCGCTATGTATCGATTAGTTTTATTCAAATTTCAGACTAGGAAACTTCATGAAATGCTGTGGCAGGAATGTTAGCATTACACATTATCCACCGAACTATTTTTCCCCATTTCCTCGAAATTTGTTGAATTTAGATGTACCGTTTTCTCCATCAATCGTATCAAATTTTATTCGCATCATCGCCGTAAAACATGATAATTTCACCAATACTTCTATCGATTAAAGTTATCGGTCTTTTTTTGCTTTTAGAAGCCTTGGCATATATCATCATGAATTAATGAGATTTGTATCGTTTTCTGCCTGTGATAAAGCAATTTGGAAAAGGTCATCCAGTACTCGAGCAATGTAAACTTTTTGTTTGGATTTTATTTGAAATTTTTATTTAACAGCACTCCATGTGAGACCACATTATGTTATTGTTACTACGCAATGCTCTAATCTGCCCTAATGTATTAGATATAATAAAATGTAGAACGTTATGGAAATAAAATGTAATGCCTTCGAATCTCATACTCTTATACGTCATTCCGAAGTACATCGATCTCACATTGATTATTTCGCACAGGCCCCGTTGCCAACGGCTCGTCCAGCACAAAGTGCGAGGTTCGAGTCCTGCTGGAAAGTGATAGAATTGGCTCAGGAGTCAGGGAGTTAAGGTTGCTAGAAGCAGCCCAGTCCTTCTCTCGAGGGCGGCATGGCACGCCCGTGACTACTTTGGTTGAAGGACGAAAAGCGACGGCGATTTACTGATTAGTCCGGCAATAACCCTCCCGGGAATGACCTTAACCCTTGGAAAAATAGAGATCCTCGATCCAACTCATTCATACACGCGGATAACGCAAAAATGAAGCTAATCGCAACTGAACAGGTTTCCTATTCTAGAATCAAGATAGACGAATCCTGATATCCGCGCATTGAGTAGACGTGATATTCACTTACCCAATGATGTCTCGCACAAAAGACAAATAGTTAACAGAAAAACTGTGCTAAGAAAAAGTGATGAAATGAATGCATGTACTTACGCGACAAGAGCGAGCACAGAAAGAGAGAATCGCGTAGCATGACCTCTGAACTATGGAGCACCATCGTCGACGCCAAGATGCACTGCCATCTGAATTTGCGCGGGATTGACACCTTAATCTTGTTCTTCTTCTTCCCTTTTTGCTGTCTTACTCAACGGCAGACATGTTGAACTTGTGTCTTCACTAGTTCCATGATTGTCCAACGTAACACTTGTAGGGGCAAAAAGTTAAAGCATTATCACAGTGTTGTGGTAGATTAGTTGATTTATTATTGTTTATTTCGCTCAACTCAAAAACATTTTTGCCGATTCCTTTCTTCATGAATTAGCAAAGATACATTTCATAATTATTTAAAAACTCGTTTTTGAACATGTTACCTAAAATTCGTGGTATTTAAAATTTGACCATTCCCTCAGTAACGATGTCCAAGTCGGTGGCTAGCTCCGTTTGCCAAGTAAGCTCAGCCTTCTTACAAATAGCCTGTTTTGGTATATTTACCAATTTTTACAAAAAAAAAAAAAAATAGGAGAGATAGGGGTGAGTTTGCGCAGTCTGGTCTGTGCCAACCTGCCCTTGATGAGAGTTCAATTCCCGAGTGACAGAGGTAAAAATTAGAAACAAAATGCCACTTACCCCTCATGCCAACTGACCCCTCATGTCAAATTACTTTTTCTAGTCTTGCCCGCCCCCCAGTCAATGCCAACTTTGAAGTTTCGCTCCTGTGAGTCAGTAGTAAAAATCAGAAACAGAATGCCAACTTGCTCCTTATGCCAAATTTCCACTCATGCGTTCTTACCCCTTATGCCAACTTGCCCCTTGTGCCAACTTGCCCCGTGTGCTAACTGGCCCCTTATGCCAACTGACCCCTCATGCCAACTGACCCCTCATGCCACCTTGCCACTTATGCCATACTCCCACTTACGCCAAATTCCCACTTACGCCAACTTACCCCTTATGCCTAATTTCCCCTTATGCCAACTTGCCCCTTATGCCATCTTGCCCCTTGTGCCAACTTACTCCTGTGTGCCAGCTTGCCCCGTGTGCCAACTTGCCCCTCATGCCAACTTACCCCTTATGCCAGCTGACTCCTCATGCCAACCGAGCCCTTATGCCAACTTGCCCCTTGTGCCAACTTGCCCCGTGTGCTAACTGGCCCCTTATGCCAACTGACCCCTCATGCCAACTGACCCCTCATGCCAACTGACCCCTCATGCCACCTTGCCCCTTATGCCATATTCCCACTTACGCCAAATTCCCACTTACGCCAACTTACCCCTTATGCCTAATTTCCCCTTATGCCAACTTGCCCCTTGTGCCACACCTCCCATTCTCGATATGGGAGCCCAATGGTTACCCTAATCCTCTCGTATTGCGGCTAATTTTCCCAATCCCGCAGGAAGATGCCGAACCGGAGCCGGAACGCCTCTTCCCCGACTACGAGTTCTTCATGCCGTGCAAATTGGCCGAATGTTGCGTCAAAGTGCCGGACATGCCGCCGCGTTACGACTTCGCCACATTTATGGAGCACGAAGATCTGATCGCCCGTTTGTACAACGAAGAAGTTAAAAATTCTTTGGAATCGGGTCCAGGATCAGAATTGCCGCAGTCACCGCCGAAGGCCGAATTGCAAATAAATGGTAATAATTGGGAAACGATTCGTAAAATCTTTTAGCCGTCGATCGTTTTTGAGAGAATACAATTTTTCTTGGTTAAGGTAAAATGGTTACCGGCCCTGTCCACACTGCTGGGTACAACGCGGCCAGGTCGGATTTTGACGTAGAGTACGACAATTACGCCGAACAGCTGTTGGGCGACTTCGACGACCCGCTCGAACCTGGCGTTTATCCGAAAAAAGAGGACCAAGATGTGTGCGATGCCCTTCAGGTAATCAAGGTAGTAGGAGGAAAGGTGTTGCTACTGGTGGTGGCGTAGTGGGGTGTTGGTGTTCAAAGATGTTGGATTGGAGGTGCTTGATGGTGTTGTAATGGCAGTGTTCAAAGGCGGTGACGTTTGGAGGTGTTGGCGTCCCTAGATGTTGAGTGGTGGTGTTCAAAGAGGTTGGAATGGTGGTGCACGATGGTATTCAAAGGTGGTGACCCTTGGAGGTGTTGGCGTCCTAATGTTAGAATGGTGGTGTGTTGATGCTTAAAGATGTTGGAGTGGTGGCGCATGTAGGTGTTGTACTGCTGGTATTCAAAGGCGGTGGCGTTTGGAGGTGCTCCCAAAGATGTTGGCCTGGTGGTGTTCAAAGCTGTTAGAATGGTTGATTGCGGAGGTGTTGGATGGCAGTGTTCAAAGTTGGTGACTATTGGAGGTGTTGGCGTCCGAAATGTCAGGGTGGTGTTGGCGTGGTGATGTTCAAAGATTTCGAGATGAGTGTTGTAATGTTGGTGTTCAAAAGTGGTGGGGTTTGGAGGTGTTCGCTCCCATAGATGTTGGAGTGGTGGTGTTCAAAGATGTTAGCATGGTGTAACACGATGGTGTTGTAATGGTGGTGTTCAAAGGTGGTGACTGTTGGAGGTGTTGGCGTCCTGAATGTCAAAATGGTAGTGTGGTGATGCTTAAAGATGTTAGAGTGGTGGCGCATGTAGATGTTGTAGTGCTGGTGTTCAAAGGTGGTGGTGTTCAGAGGTGTTGGCTAAGATGTTGTCCTGGGGGTGTTCAAATATGTTAGGAGGGTGGTGCACGAAGGTGTTGGGTGGCGGTGTTCAATGGTATTAGCAGGCTGGTTCAAAGGTGTTGCATGGTGGTGTTCAAAGATGTTGGTGGTGCTGGCGTCCAAAATGACTGGGTGGCTTTGGCGTGGTGATGTTCAAAGCTGTTGGGGTGGTGTTGTAATTGTGGTGTTTGAAGGTGGTGTGGTATTTAGAGGCGTTAGCGTGGCTGTGTTTTAACGGATGTATTAAATTTTGCAATTTTGCAATGTAGCAAATTTTGCTCTTTTTATCCGGTATCTTCAAATTTCTTCATTTTTTTATCCAGGTGTCGCTTGTAAGCATGTATAACAACCGTGTAAAAGAGCGATTATGGCGAAAAAGAGTCGTCCGCGATCACGGATTGATCGATTCGAGGAAAGCGTATAATTTCAACCAGAGGCTCGTAGTAAGTCAAAGTTGCCAAATTGTCCAATATTTTTGATGTGCTAAGTAGTTCATTTTTTTAAAAAACTGAAAATATTCAGTTGTATCCCTTTTCCGTACATTCCGGTCCCGTTTTAGTGATTTATTCACTCAACTAAATGTTGATATTTGTATCAGGTGCCATTCGGTAAAACCACATTGCTCTCGCTGCTGAAGTTCATAAGATTTTTGACCGGGCCCCAATTGGACTTTATCGTCGAGAGCCTCCTGCACCAGATCAGTTTGAAGCGCAAGCTCGGCAATTTGCTCAACTACCGAAACCACGGGATCCGGTTTAAGAGCGGCATAAAAATCTACGAAAATCTGAACAAGAAGCATTTGAAGAATTTCAGCGAACTCCAGCACGACGGACTGTCGATTTTGGCTGAGATCGTCGGCAGCTCCAAGACGAGTCGAAGGCCTACGGCTCCGTTGGTACTTCATAACCTTCCTGGGTGAGTTTACTAAGTGAATAACGTCCTACAATTTGTTTTAAATCGGTTTCCCAGAGTTTTTGACAGTTTTGAACTGTGTCCTCCAATTTGGGACAGTTTTGGACCAGTTTTTTACCATTTTGGACGGTTTGGGACCATTTTTGCCATACTCAGGCAGATTAAGACCATTTCTAGACTATTTCACACGTGTTTGGGACAATTTTGGACAGTTCTTGACTATTTCGAACAGTTGGATTTGCCAACTCGCCTCCTGTTTTTTCTCCTTTTCCAAAGCAAGTCTTTTTCCAGATACAACCTCCTTGACGAAGACGAGAAACAGCTCTGCTCGATGGTCCGCATAGTGCCGGAGACGTACCACAATTTCAAACAGCTGTTGGTCAACGAGTGCAAGAAACACGACGGCCTGAAATTGGCGACGGCCCGCCAAGTTATCAAAATCGACGTGAACAAGACGAGGAAAATGTACGATTTTCTGAAAAATCGAAACCTTATATGGGCGCCGAATACGTGACGCTGAACCTCTGGACTGATTTTGATACGAATTTTTTTATGAACCTAAAAATTATACGCTTTTTAATGTGCAGCTTTGCGGGTGTATCAAAAAAAGTCGAGTAGGTACCTAGGCAATTTATTACAACACGAATGCAACAAATATCGAGGACAATGATGTTAAGCGATTATTGCTCCGATATGAACCCAATAAATTCATAATGGCATCGAACGATTACTCCCATTTTCCGGCTCATTTCTTACACTTTTCCAATTCCTCGAACAATTTGTCGGCGGCTTCTTTCGTCTTGGACCGCAGGAGCGTCGGTATCGGCTTGGCGTCCTGGCCGGGCACCGGCACGCAGACGAGAAGGACGTTGTTCTTGCCCAGACGTTTCATAGGCATCGACTCGGTCAGGACGATGTTGACGAGCAGATTGCCCAAACTGGTGTCGGCCCTGACGACCACTTGGAATTTGTCGTTGACCGGCTTCACGTACAGAGTGCCGACCCCTCTTTCCGTGTAATCTTCCTTGTCCTTTTTCACGAAAACTTTGACCCTGCAAGGCAAAAAAGAGCGAAATTTATTAGGTACCTATTTTATAAGGTGAACCACCGATTATCAAAAATATGCAGGCTAAAATCATCGAGCGGGAGGTGCCGAATTCGATTCCTGCAAGAGGGAGGTAAAAGCTTTGTCCAGCAGAAGGTGCCGGGTTCGCTTCTTGCCGGAGGGAGAAACATTTACCCTTATGAGGTCCGCCCTGCCGGAGGGCGGCTAGAAAATTTCAGATTTTTCATTTCTAGATTTAATCATCGAGCAGGAGGAGCCAGGTTCGATTCCTGCCGGAGGGAGCCGACATATTTATCTACCAGAAGGTGCCAGGTTCGATTCCTGCCGGAGGGAGACAAATTTTTAACTAGCAGAAGGTCGCAGGTTCGAGTCCTGCTGGGAGCGGCTCAAAATTATCGAGCAGGATAAGCCAGGTTCAATTCCTGCTGGAAGAGGGACATTTTTATCTAGCGGAAGGTGCCAGGTTCGAGTCCTGCCGGAGGCAAATTTCAAAGACCATTATGAATTATAACCTTTGCGAAAACACTGCATCATCTTCTTTGACGAGGTTGAACTCGTTTTTGGGCGGCTCGTCGGATTCTTCGCCGGCGGCGTCATCGGCTGCGGGCGGCTTCGACTCGGAAGTACTTAGAGGGCCCCTGGAACCGCCATATGGACTTAATATGGACTTTAACTTTAACATGGACTTTAAGTTTCATATGGACATAGAAATTAATATAGACCCTGAAATTGATATAAAATTGAACTTAATTTGGACCCTGAATATAATATGGACCCTTAATTCGGTACAAACCCACTCAGTCATGTCTAAATTTCAAACATTGATACTCACGTTGAACTGAACGTGAACGGCTTCCCGTTGCCGAAAGAGAAAGGCGTCGGGGCCGAATTCCCGAAAATACTCCCGCCAACCGACGTCTTCGTGTCGGGCGATTTCGATTCCGAGGATTTGACGTTGCTGAAAAACCCGCTCGAAAATTGGGCGCCATCTTTGTTCGACGAGAGCATCGGCGATTTGAAATCCGCGGCGGGAGAAGCGTCCGTTTTCGAATCGCTCGTTTTCGAGTCGCGCTCCTTCTGTATTTTCTCCAAATATTTGGTGTAATCTTCGAAGCATGGCGTCAATATGCAGTAGGCGTTCTTCTCTATGTGTTTGCTTATCCAGGAGAGGAATTCCTCGTTGAGGCCTCTCAATTTCGACAAATATCGGTCCTTCTCGTCGTCCTGGGGTTTGACGTCGGTTTTCGAACCCTCGTCGCCGTTTACGGACTTTTTGACGTCGGCGAGGAACGAAAACGGCGACGACGACGGGGCCGCTGTCGTCGCTGGATTGGTGCTCGCCGAACCGAAACTAAACGTAGCGAAAGGAGATGGCTGGGCCTGGAAAATGATTTTTTATCAATAGAAAAGAATTAACGGGGTTATTACTCAGCTAGAGCGGTTAATCGATAGTAGTGTAATTTGATCAAAAGTGGACGAAAAAATCTATCCATAAAAAATCGATTAATTGAAAAAATGATAAATAAAAAATCGATCATTCAAAAAATTTATCGAAAAAAAAATCGATTTTTTCGGAATTTCTACCTGCGATGTCGATTCGGCGAGCCTGCGTTTCCCTCTTTTGAAGACTCGTTTGCTAAGAACGTCGGAACTGGCCATTTTGAATTCTTTCGACGGTTCCTCCTCTTCCTCTTCCTGGTCCCAATTTTCGTGGTTGAGTTCGTTGGTGGCGGCTCGTTTCAACATGGCTAGAACATCGATATTAGAAAATATATCGATATATTGAATAATCGATCGAGACATGCGATTATTTATCGATTCGAGCTCAGAAGGCCACCACTATCCAATCCAATCCAAGACAAATTGTTGAGAATGATCTAGCACTCGGCATCACCGAGGAAAAACAACTCTCTCGACGGACATTCGACATACGCATCAGGCCAACGCTGATCATGCTTAGTACTATCTTTTACCTATGTCTGTTATACTTTTCTCCAGTAGTACGCTCTAATTTGATGCTTAATAAGACTTATTAAGCATCAAATTAGACTTAGTGCTACTAAAAAGCCCGATTAGAGTTGGGCTGATGGGTAGGTCGAATTCGACAGATGAGCTCTTTCCCTGGAGATACAGCCAAATTGCACAACCACCTGCGATCACATCTAGAACTATGAAAATGACGGACATTTGAGTCAAAATCGTTTGTAATAGTCTTACCTTTTTTAAGCAGTGATAACTACGTTCAGATGGCAATTACGCGGTGATTTGACCAAGAAAATGACGCTTTTCCTTTGTTGTGAATTTTTCAATTCGCGCGTGGTGATGACATTTTGGAGTCAAGTCCGCAAGACGGTGGAGGGGTGAGGAGGGATCGCACCTTGGAAGTTGTTGTTGTTTCTCTACTTTGTTGTCTCCATCTTACGCCGGACATGAAACTAGTGACAACATTTCTTCAGGTCGAGTTTTTTTAGTTTTTTTAACTTTTTTGAGCTTTTTAGTTTTTCCCTCAGAGCTTGATAAGCTGCGCCATGCGATGTTTGAGGAACCACGTGTGGGAGCTGCGCCATGCGATGTTTGAGGAACCACGTGTGGGAGCTACGCCATGCGATGTTTGAGGAACCATGAATGGGAGCTACGTCATGCGAAGTTTAATGAACCACCCGTGGGAGCTAACCACGCGTATCAGGCAGCCTTTTGCCTGTGAGGCGTGTGAGGGTACCTTTTTTGGCTTTTTTTGTTTTCTGGTTAGTTGTCCCTCGGTCCCTTTTTTGTCTAAAAATCCCTCGGTTTTTCGAGCCCTGAACTTTCTGCAACGAATTTCGAAAAATACGTTTCCAGTCGCATCCTGGGAACTCGCATGGTGAATTTTAGGGCTAGAAAATGTCAATAAATTTCTGATAAAACATGTAGGTAAACGTTGCGCTAGTATCGGTCTCCATTCTTTCAAAGCTCCATGACTCATCCTCTGTGTGTCCGTGCTCCTCCCTCCATCATTTTCGCTCTCCGTCTGCGGCGAGACTGAAACATTCTGGTATTTTTCTATTATTTATCGGATTATTCGTCAATTAATTGTAGCAATAGTTATTTACTACTGAGCTAAAAAACGTCGCTCTCGATCCCGTCGGGTTTGATTTACCGCTCGTCGAATTTCAGGCCGCTACTGCCAAAATGACGTCTTCTCTGCCAGTGATACCGACTCATATGAAAATTCGAAATATTCAAAAAGACATTCGCCTCTACATAGTCAACCATCAGGTAAATAATTACTGTTTTATGTACCCAAAAATGCAGCCGCACCTATTGGAAGTTCAAAAAATCGGAAATTCGCTCAACATTCGACCAGAAGATCTAGTGCGTTCTGTCCTACTCAAATGACCAATTTTCCGCAAAAAATAGTAAAAAAATGTTTTTCTTTGATTGCAGATCCTCTACGAAAGATCATTGACGCGTCCGCAGGTGGGTGTAATAGATTTTTTGTAATTTTGAACTAATCTTATCGCATTTTGCACGATTTTGCCCTGACACAATTCTGCCTCTTCTGTCAGCTTACTAGATGACGTATTTTCATCGAATTTCTCTCTTTCCTAGGACCTGCGTGTCAAGCAATTGATGTCCGTTTACCAGCATTTGCTCCTGTCCTTGGGCCGAGCTCAGGTGGGTCAATAACGAGAGTAAAAATCCATTTATTGTCGAGCAATGAGATCAAACTGAAAAAATTGCCGCACGACTGGAATTCGTCCAAGAGTGCCAGGTTCGAGTCCTGCCGGAGAGGCTCGAAGATCGAAATGTGAAAAATTCCCACTCCGGCACGACTGGAATTCCTCCTGCAGGAGTGCCAGGTTCGAGTCCTGCCGGAGAGGCTCGATTTCGGCTCTAAACGGCAGGGTGCTCGATTTCTCCGTATTGATCGAACGGTTTTCCTCAATTGTGCGCAGGAGGAGCTCATTTTCCAATTCAAGGAGGAAATCCGAACCAAACATGGCGAAGACAATTTGGACGAAATCATCGCTCGCTACTTGTCCTGGCCGGACCGGCATCTCATAAATTCCAGTCCGAGGGACGAGAGGAAAACCAAGTATGTAGAAGGCTGTGAATTGTGTAATGTTTTCGGTTGAAGCGATAAAAATCGCAAAAATTGTCTCCGAACTGACGAGGCCGGATATTGTCAAAAAAAAGCTACTAAAAAGAAAAATTTATTTTTAAAAGTCGATGGCCTTCAATAAAATCGCTTGAAACTAGTGGAGGAATTATTTTGTGATGTTATTTTTCATAATAATGTTACCCTTGTAATAATGTTGAATAGAGAATTTGTCGAAGCGCTGTCGCTTGGATGATACAGGGTACTTTATATTGTAACATGTCATTTTTGACCAAATCCACAATACTCGGACTGATTCGTCAATTTTTTCTTCATTTTACTTCTTTTCTAAATTCACTCTATTGTACAGCTATTGGTTTCTAATGATTAAAAAATAATAAGTGTTCCATTCTGCCAGCAATGTGTGCAAATGACCATCGGCCCAGCTCGGGCAGTTTCAGACCGTTACGGTCAGTGACAGACCCGTTTTGGACAATTTCATACCATTTCAGCCGACTTTGGGCCATTTTGTACTATCCTGGACCCCTACAGACAGTTTTGGACCGTTCCGGACAGCTCCGTACCAGTTCGAGTCCGATCTTGCCCATTTTGTATCAGTTTAGGGCCATTTTTGACCATTATGATCAGTGAGGGGCAGTTTCAGACCAGTTACGCCCAGTTTCAGACCAGTTTTGGACAGTTTCAGACCATTTCAGCCGACTTTGGACCATTTTGTACCATCCTGGACCCCTACAGACAGTTTTGGACCGTTCCGGACAGCTCCGTACCAGTTCGAGTCCGTTCTTGCCCATTTTGTACCAGTTTAGAGCCATTTTTGACCATTATGATCAGTGCGGGCCAGTTTCAGACCAGTTACGCCCAGTTTCAGACCATTTCTGACAATTTGGAACCGTCCTGGACTGATACGGACAGCTTTGAACCATTTTTACCCTTACAGGCAGTTTTATACATTTTTTGGACCATTACAAACAGCGTTTTGCGCTTTTGGGCTCTTAGTGACATTTGGACCGTTTAAGTCGGCTTAGGCCCAATTTTTGACAGCTTAGGACCAGTTTTGAACCATTTTAGACATTTCACACTAATTTTTAACTCTTTGTAGCATCTGGACGGGTTTTATACAGTTTTGGGCAATTTTGGACAGTTCTGGACCATTTCGGACCATTTTGGGCAGTAGCACCAGTTGTTGAGCACTTGAGTCTGTTTCCAACCTTTATTGACAGTTAATTTTGTACCTGTTTCGGCCTATTTTGGTCAGTTTTGGAACAGTTTAGGATCAGTTTTGAACCATTTTTGACGGTTTTAGACCATTATGGACAGTTTATTTTGTACTAGTTCAGGTTCAATTCTCACTATTTTGGACCACTATGAACAATTTCCAACTCTTTGTCGCATCTGGACAGGTTTAATTCCGTTTTGGGCAATTTTGGACAGTTCTGGACCAGTTCCGGGCCATTTCGGACTGTTGTAGACTGCTATTGACAGACTACTTTGTACCAGTTTAGGACAATTCCAGACTAGTTTGGATCATTGCGGACAGTTTTTAACTCTGTGTGGCATGTGGACTGGTTTTATACCTTTTGGGACAGTTTAGGACCAGTTTTGGTCGATTTTGAACAGTAGGACCAGTTGTAGGTCCATTTTAGACTGTTTCCAATTTTGTAACAGTTTGGGACCATTTTGGACCGTTACGGGCAGTTGAAGACCAGTTCGGGCCATTTTAGTCAGTTTTGGAGCATTTTGGACAGTTTTGGACCGTTACTGGACTAACTCTTATACCTACTCATTTAGGGTTCCCATTGGTGCGGAGCTCGTAAAAAAATCGCCAACCCTCGTCCAGCGGCCTGGCTCCAAAATGAAGTCCGTCCTCAAACTGAGAACGGAGCGCGCCTCTCAGCAGCAGTCGGCCCCGCTCGTGCGCAAGGAAAGCGAGCGCCTGAAGGCAGCAGCCGCCACTCGGACGGCCGAAGCTGCCGAAGCAGCGGCCAACAACGTCAAACAGTTGCAGTCGCTGATGAAATCCAGACAATCCGTCGTCAAACCTGGCGGGGGGATGACTCTGTTGCGGAATAGAATCGCCGACGAAAGATCGCCGACGCCAGGTAACTGAAGGTTCATTCAGGAGGGCAGTCCTGGGCGCAGAAATCGCAAATTTTGTTCAGGGCGTGCCTGTCTGGAGTGTCTGGATGGTGGCTTGTCTGGACGGTGGCTTGTCTGGATGGTGGCGTGTCTGGATGGTGGCGTGCCTGGTTGGCGGCTTGTCTGGAAGGTGGCGTGTCTGGATGGTGGCGTGCTTGGTTGGCGGCGTATCTGGATGGTGGCGTGTCTGGATGGTGGCGTGCCTGGTTGGCGGCTTGTCTGGAAGGTGGGGTGTATGGATGGTGGCGTGTCTGGAAGGTGGGGTGTATGGATGGTGGCGTGTCTGGATGGTGGCGTGCTTGGTTGGCGGCGTATCTGGATGGTGGCGTGTCTGGATGGCGGCGTATCTGGATTTTGGCGTGTCTGGAGTAGTTTGTTGAGCGTGATGCCATAGTATCTCGCCGTGGAATCTTACACCTGCACCACCCGTATCACGTACCGTGATGATTTATCCCGTCGCCCACATACCCTCCTCCTACCTTAACCCTCAACCTCCCTGGTGTACAAATGAATCATCCCTTCTTTCGACTGATACTCAATCTTGGCGATGTCCAAGAAAATATTCACCACGATAACAAATTTTCAGGCGACATGAAAATCCCCGATGAGCAGCCAGGCGGACTTACGCTGGCGGTGTAAGTACCAATTACTCGTTTTTGCGATTATTTTGTACCGATTCAGTCCAGATTATGTCAATCTGTCAATCGATTATGTCAATCCAACTCTCTATCGTAGGTGCGGAAAACTGCTCGACGACGCCATCGTCAATAGCGCGGAGTTATCGCAGGACATCTTCCTTCTGGGCACCGTCGGTTGGTCATTTCGCTTCTAAAAGTCTGCATGCCAGAGTTCTGAAAAATTTCGTCGCATTACCTTTTTGCATTCGCTTGCAGGCCTGCTACACAAGGATAGACTGCAGGAAGTGGTAGTGCGCCAGGGGAGGCGGAAAAGGCGCACGCTAGCTGGGCAAAGCAGCTACTACAACGATTACCATCAGGTAACACAAGAAATCATTTCAAGTAGAAGTGTCGCGTTCTGGGCTCGAAATGAGAGTTTAACCTCGTTAATTGTCGCTTTCAGCCGAAGAAACGTTCCTGGAAGAGGAAAGCTGCCGCTGCCAATTCCTCGGATTCGAGCGAAGATTCCGACGATTCCGATTCGGTCTCGGACGATCAGCGATCGCAAGAGTCGACCTGCAGCCCGATGAAGCCGGACTTGTTGCCCAAGATTGTCCTCGAACCCATGACCGATCAGGCCGTCCAACAATTGACGGGGAAAAGCGTCGATTCAGACAATGCCAGCGAGACCAGCAGCAAATCGTCCGAAAAGGCAGTCGACCCATCGAGAACTGCTGATACTTTGAAAAGCGAATCGAAAAAATTGATATCAACAGATAACGAACTCAGCGAGTCGGCTGACAAACTCAACCGAGGAGAATCGGCTGAATCTATCAGCTTCGATGGTAGATCGGCAGGCGCCATTGCTAAATCTGGTCCTGCAGAATCTGTCAACGGTGCTGTCGAATCTCTTGTTGCGGAAACGTCTGACGTTGCTGCTGAATCTCCCGATATTGCTGCAGAGTCGATCGGTGTTCCTGGAGAAGCTGTCCCTGCAGTGCCGAACGGTGTTACTGCAGAAATCATGAATGCTGCCTACGACTCTCTTGGTGTAGAAACCGCTGAAATCGCTTTGCAATCCGTGGAAATCGCTTCGCAATCCAACGACGCTGCTAAATCGACTTCTGCAGAAATTCCTGGCGCTTCTACTGAATCGGCTGATGGCTCTAGAATCGCCGATAGCCTTGCAGGATCCGCTGATGAATCGATCAGTCACCCTGTGGGAGCTGGTGATGCTCTCGAGTCTGCTGATACCCTTGCAGAGCCTGCTGCTCTTCATAAGTCAGCTCTCGCTGGATTCGCTGCTGAGGCCAGCCCAAAACCGAACGACTCCGAAGATCGCTCAGGCGGCGATCGGTTCATCGAAGAGCGGATCAGTCCCGCAAACGAAACTCTTCCAAATCCGACCGATTCTGCAATCCAAGATGACAATGTTGATGGTATCGTCGATATCCCCGATAACCCGCGTTCTGCTCCCGACTCCATCGGCGATGTGCCGCAATTGTCCCAGCTAGAGGTCACTGCTATTTCTGAAGAAATCGACCTGTCGTCCGACGAAGAACACGAACGACTCGCCGTGGAAAACCAACCAATCAACGTCGACGAGGACTTATCGCTGGAGAAGCTCATCGACGAAGTCTCGGAGTCCGACAACTCCAACGGCTCCAACGTCCAGACGGGATTCGTCAGGCAAATCAACGACGACAGCCTGGAGAAACTGATCGACGAAGATACTTGCGATTTCGAAAGCGACGAAGACGTTTCGACGACAGATCGCCAAGACACGCAATGCTCGAAGACGTCGGACGAGGTCGAGACAGACTACAGCGCCGACAGGAAGTCGGAAGAAGTCGGAAGAGAAATCGCTGAAGAGACGAACGAGTCGAGCAACTCGGCATTTTCGAGGAACAAATCCGACGACGATTCTCCTCGATGCGTCGACTGCGGTGAGCCGATTTGTGATCAAACTCAATTCTCCTTGATCCATCTCACTTGCATCCAGTGCAGTAATACCTGATTCGCTTCGATCCGTATCCTCACCGATCCTGCCGCACACCACTCGCCTATCGCCAGCAAAGACCTGACCTCTAAACTCGCCATTTCTGCACATCTCGCCGAAATTCACCCAACCCCAAACTCAGCACAACCATACGCTCGCCATCCAGGAACCATGAATCATTACATTAGATGCAAAACCACCAGGGATTTGCCGCTACATTAAGACTATAATTTCCAAAGTTTGAAAACTCCCCAAAACTCGCCAAACCCCAAAAATTTATCAAACCCACATACTCGCATACCGCCAAAACTCTCGTTAAACCCCAACTCTCGCCAAATCCCAAAATTTGCCTAACCCCGAAACTCGCCAAACCCCAAAACTCGAAAAACCCCAACACTCGCCGAACCCCCACAACTTGCCAAACCCCAATACTCGCCTAATCCCCAAAACTCACAAAACCCCAAAACTAGCGAAACCTCAACACTCGCCTAACCCCCAAAACTCACCAAACCCCGAAACTCGCCTAACCTTCAAAACTTGCCAAACCTCAACTCCTGCCAAACCACAAAACTTGAAAAAAACCCAAAACTCGCCAAACCCCAAAACTCGCCAAACCCCGAAACTCGCCTAACCTCCAAAACTTGATAAACCTCAACTCTCGCCAGACCACAAAACTCGCCAAACCCCAAAACTCGCCAAACCCCAAAACTCGCAAAACCCCCACAACTTGCCAAACCCCAATACTCGCCTAATCCCCAAAACTCACAAAACCCCAAAACTAGCCAAACCCCAAAACTCGCCAAACCCCAAAACTCGCCTAACCTTCAAAACTTGCCAAACCTCAACTCTCGCCAAACCACAAAACTCAAAAAAACCCAAAACTCGCCAAACCCGAAAACTCGCCAAACCCCGAAACTCGCCTAACCTCCAAAACTTGATAAACCTCAACTCTCGCCAAACCCCAAAACTCGCCAAACCCCGAAACTCGCCTAACCCCGAAACTCGCCTAACCTCCAAAACTTGCTAAACCTCAACTCTCGCCAAACCACAAAACTCGCCAAACCCCAAAACTCGCCAAACCCCAAAACTCGCCAAACCCCCACAACTTGCCAAACCCCAATACTCGCCTAATCCCCAAAACTCACAAAACCCCAAAACTAGCAAAACTTCAACACTCGCCTAACCCCCAAAGCTCACCAAACCTCAAAACTTGCCTAATCCCCAGACTCATCAAACCCCAAACTGCCAAATCCCAAAACTCACCAAACCCCAAAACTCGGCAATCCTCAAAACTCTCCTATCCAAAAACTTTCCTAACCCCAAAACTCGCCAAACCTAATGCTAAACTGAATCCAAAAGTCCTCTAACCCCAAACTCGCCAAACCTCAATACTCACCCAACTCCAATACTCTCCAACCCTAAAAACCCAACTAACCCCAAAACTCTCCTAACCCCTAACTCATTATCAATCAATTCAATCAAGTCTCCGATCTTCCTTGATTTCCCCCGATGAAATTTTCTTTAATTTGAAAAAGTTGGAAACCCGATTGGTTTTATGCAGTTGATGAAGACACGATCGTCTGCAGTTCGTGTGGTGAGGTTTATTCGAAAAAGTCCGGCCCCGCCGACTGCCCAATTTGCGAAACCGGTCCCTGCACCGAAGACAGCGGTTGCCCGGCTCAACCCGAATCAGGTAAAAGTTGCTTTTTCCAGGCACAATTTTTCAAAATCCAAAGAAAAAATGAAATTGTTCCCTTCCCCTGAATAAAAACACCAAATATTTCTAAAAGGCATTCGAAGCTTTGAAAATTTTGTTTCAAAGAAAATTGGGGCGTTTAAAAATTCGGGGCCGTAAAATTCGGGGGGGTAAATAAAAAATGTCAGTTTTGAAATATTTGTGGTTGCACAATTTCGGCAGTAGATTTTGGGAGTCAGCCAATTTTTTGAGAAGCAAGAAAATTTTCAAGTAACCACAAAAATCTACGAGTCCGTTTTCCGAAATTTTCCCCTCAACCGCGCGCCATTATTTACGCGCCAGTTATTTTTCTGTTGTAGACAGAGCGTGGAAAGGATGGTGTCCAAAATGTGTGGCCCTGCGGCAGGATCTCGTGAATGAATTCGAAAAATGTCGTGTGTAAGTTCAAAAAATTGAATTTCTTTACCGTACCTATGTAAAAATTTTTGAGGGGACCTTTTCTTCAACTTTTGAAATCAATTAATTTGATATTGGGATTTGGTACTCTAAAAAATTGAACAAACTATAATTTTGTAGGCGAAAGTTTTCCTCTAAAAAAACCACAAATACAAAAAAGTTTTTAAAATAATTTGACGTTCTTGAGATGTGCAAAAAATATTGATTTTTCAACCTCACATCCTCTCGTGTTTTCTCTGTCGTTTCAGAAATTTGAACAAGACTGAAATCGGATCGACGTCGATGCCTCCAAATTTCGACGATCGCCTGGACAATATTGAACCCAATGTTGAATTCGACGGTTGAAAATTGATAGTTCGTTGTTCAAAAAAATATTTTTTTTTTTTGTAAAATTAGAAAACTGTAATTTTGTCGATTGAATTTCTATCGAGTTAAAATCGAATTGAAAAGCTCAAATACCTGTGTATCTCATGAAATTTTCTGTATTGCAATAAATACAAACGAATTGTGTTTGCTCTTTTCTGATGCGTTTAATTCAGTTGGGGAATTTTTTTCCTGCCTCTGTAAACGTTTTTTGGCGTAAAAATTGTAGCAATTGTCAAAAAATGCGACGCTGTCTTTTTTATTTTTTTAAATTAAAATTTAGGCCCTTGCTCATTTGTCAGGCCCGGATGCGGTCATAAATCTTGATGTAAAGCAAATTTTGATTTTTTTTTTCAATTTATTTTTTTTAAATAATGTAAACCTACCAAGTCACTTATTTAGGTAAATTTCGAGTAAAACTTGCTCCAGAATTATCGGATCGCCAAGTTTTTGCTATTTCCTGGCGATGTATGACAACAAAATCGACCGAAAATCGGCCATTTCTAGCGATCGTAGGTTTCTCGCACCTTATAGAAATAGGAATTTATTCTCTAGTGCGAAAAAAGGACGGATAGGATTTTAATTTTTTATCAAACCGATCACCGATGGCCGGGAAATTGTTTAAAAGCGAACGGATCATAAAGGCGAGACAATTGAATCACCCGTCGGGAGTCGCTGGCGAAGAACGCTGGGTACGCAGTCCGATAAATTTCCGAAAAATTTGAAAAATAATGTATTTTGATGTTAAACACAACATATTCAAGAACGAAGCGTTCAGCTGAAGGATAAGTAATGAAAAATTGCCATTTTCTACCCATAAATCCATAAAAATTGGTATAAAATGAACCCTAATGATTTCAACGAGTTAAACAAATACAGGAGCGTATTTACACATTATTGGTAGGTCAGCGCCGGTCCAAATTTTTCAAAACGCTCCAGAGTGGAGAAAAAATATGAAGAAAAGGGTTAGGTTATTTTTACTGTACCCCCTCCCCAGGTATTGCGAGCGAGGAACAGGGTGAAAATATTCATTTACCATCCGTAAGAAGCTCCCTGTATTGATTTTCCAAAAAGCTGGGGGCATTTTTCCATAGCTTAACTGGGAGTACCCTTTTTGGTTAGTTATTCAATAATAATACGTTCAATAAACGAAAATGTTTGTCTTTTTGTATAAATTTATCAGGCATAAACCCCCTCCCCCGTCAAAAAATGAAAATGACAGCAATTATAACCCATGAAATTTCGACCGAAACACCCGGAGTCATTCGAGAGGCCAACCACGACGAAAGCGCTTGGGAGACATGATCCGTTGTCCCATGCTTCTCACCCTTCACGTACTCAAAACACCCTTTTTGGATTGATAAATCGGCATTATTAGTTACCCTGGCGTAGAAATCCTTCAGGTTATGGGACCAGAGCTGCATTACCCTGGCAACCGAATAACACCAACGTAGGAAAATCACTGCTGGGCCAAATGGTAAATTTTTTTATTGAAAAAAACCGTAGACATCGCACAGCATGGTTTTTTCATTCATACTCGAGTGCTCGTAATCAAAAATTGATGAATTATTCATACTCATGAAAAAACTCATACCTGCTCATGATCAAGCACAACTGAAAAAACTTGTACTAATAGTCAAACTCAAACTAAAAAAGAACGCAAACTCATAAACTCAAACTGAAGGTCAAACTCGAACTTGAACTCATATTAGACTCAAATTCATAGAGTATGAATTTCAGTTGATTTAATCGACTTGACAATGAGTATCAAACGTAAAGTCAAATCCAAAACCGAAACTCAAACTTGTACTCATAAACAAACTAGCACAAACTCGAACTAAACTCATAATCAAACTCAAACTGAACCTAAAACTCATACTCGAACTCTTAATCAAACTCTGAAAATCCAACTCTAACTCATAATCAGACTCAAACTCAAATCAAACTTGATCTCAAGCTAATAATCAAACTCAAACTGAAAAACCAAACTCGAACTCATGATTGAACTAAAACGAAAACTCATAACTGAAGGCCCAACTTGATCTCACAATCTAATCAAACTAAAATTCAAACTCAAACTGAAATCGAACTCAAACTCACGATCAAGCTCAAACTGAAACTAAACTAAAACTCATACTCGACGTCAAAATCAAACTCACACTCATAGTCGAACTCAAACTGAAACTAAAACTCATTCTCATAATCAAAGTCAAACGTGAACTTAATTTCATACTCATACTAGTAGTCAATTCAAACTCAAAATGAAACTGAAAGTCAACCTCTTGACACATCAAGCTAAAACAATTAAAACTCACACTCGAAGTCATAATCGAACTCAAACTGAAAGTCAAAATCGAACTCATATTCACGATCAAACTGAAACAGAAACTCGAACTCATCAGTTCTATAAGTTCGAGTTTGAGTTTGACTTCGACTCAAAGCCATAATCAAACAGAAACTGAAGTCAAACTCAAACTGAAACTTGAGCTCGAACTCAGAATCAAACTCAGTCATAATCAAACTCTAACAAACTCGAGTCCGAGTTTGACTTTCAGTTTGAGTTCGAGTTTGAGTTTCAGTTAGTGTTTGATAATGAGTATGAGTTCAAGTTCGAATATAATTTTCAGTTTGATATGAGTATTTAACTTTGAGTTTTATTTCAGTTTGAGTTTAATTTCAGTTTGAATTCGATTTAGAGTATGAGTTTAAGTTTGCGATTGAGTTTGATCGTGAGTTTGACTTTGAGTTTGTTCATGAGTAGGCATGAGTTCGAGTTAGCTTCAAGTTTGACTAATTATGAGTTTGTGTTTCAGTTCAAGGTTGAGCATGAGCTTGATTATGAGTATACGTTCGAGTTTGACTTTCATTTTGAGTATTAGGTTCAGTTTGAGTTTGACGATGAGTTCAAGTTTGAGTTTGACTATGAGTTCGAATTTTGGTTTCAGTTTGAGTTTGAGTCTGATTATGAGTTTCTATTTGAGTTTGATTATGAGTTAGAGTTTGGCCGTGACTTGAGCCGTGGTTGAGTTTGAGTTTATCTTTCATTGTGAGTTTGACTTCAAGTTTGATTATGAGTTTGAGTTTCAGTTTCATTGTGAGTTTAACTTCAAGTTTGTTTATGAGTTTGACTTTCTGTTTCATTGTGAGTTTGACTTCGACTTTCATTATGAGTTTGAGTTTTTGTTTCATTGTGAGTTTCACTTCGATTTTGATTATGAGCTTGAGTTTCAGTTTGATTATGAGTATGGTTTCGAGTATGAATTTCAGTTTGAGTTTGACTATGAGTTCGAGTTTTTCCGTCAGTTTGGGTTCGGTTATGGGTTTAAGTTTTGGTTTGATTATGCTGTTCGAATTTGACTTTCAGTTTGAGTTGAATTCAGGAATGAGTTTCGGTTTGAGCATGAGTTTGATTACCCATAGGTTATCGAGGAAATAGTTAGTTCGATCTTGCGTTTCAATTAATTTCAGTTTGAGTTCAATTGAAGAGTTTTTCTCCTAAACTGCATTCATCCACTTTCGAGTTTCGTCGATATCGATTTTTGATTTCGATTCATAGCAGTTTTGGTATCTATGAGCAATCGAAAAAAACGGGAGTGCGTCATTCCGTCTACACTTCAGTGCGTCTAAAAAATAGCTTCCGCCAAAGCGTCTAACATGATAAGCGGGTCACACCGTCTAAGATCGATCACAATCCTCCGTATCGATAGTAGGATAGTGTACCTCAACTTGAGACACTTCTAGAATGGTTACAGAGCTGCCGCCAGGGGCGTAAAATCGTACGCTGTTTTTAAGCTTGCTTAACTGTTGCTGTCACACGCCTCCCCATTGTAGGACCTGTCATTTGTTGACAGTGTACAAAATTCACTTATGTTAGCACTTGGTTAGTGGAATAACCACAGAGTTGTGAATAAATAATTGTTATAACTTATATTTAGATCTATCCGTTTAAATAACATGGTTTTGAAAGTAGTTTACGTGTCACATAAGCAGATATTGTAGCTCTCAGCTATTCATGTAGGACCTAAGGATGCAATCGTCTAGCCGTGGAAGATGACTGTTTCCGTCGAGGAAGATGTAGGAGACATTGGAAGCTAGTGTTTCGGTAAGTCAGTGAACTGTATTTCATTTCAGTAAGATGCCGTTTTCATAACTGAGTTTATGAGCCCAATTTTTGCCCCCTTGGCAAATGTGTTGGCTATGTTGACCGGTTTGTGTTCGCCAGGTCCACTTTTACCAAACATTTACCAGCTCGTTAAGATTACCAGAGTGTGGGAGGCGGATCATTGCCTTTCGAAGCCTCCTTTCTAATGAGTTTGTCCTTTCATGAGTTTGTCGTTAGACCGGGTTAAATCGGCCTGTGATAATGAAGCATCTGAGTTCCTCAGGACCCAACCTCAGTTACAGAAACGGTTTTCTTTTAAGGTCTCACGGGTAGTTCAGTGGCGTCGTCTTGCGTCTCTAGGTACAGGCCACGGCCGGAGGTATGGGCTAGATTTCCATTGGTGGCATGAAACATTCCATAGCCATGCAGATAATCTTTCTCCAATTAAGATAATTTCCAGATACCCTGAGTACGAGGGATGACATGAATTATAAGACTATGGGCAAAAATGTTTATGCCACCTATGGGAATTAAATCCCACCCTGGGTATAGCCTGCAGCTAGTCAGTCGGGCGAGCCACTAAGCTGCCCCGGAGGTCCAAACGTAGAGATGTTATTGAATGCTATTGCGTTTCCAAGCGGAATTGAGAATTTTCCTAGTCAGATTGAGAATTGTCCAAACCAAATTCAGAATTTATTTTTCCAGTGTAGGTACCTAACTGCCTTGGAAAATAAATTCCAAATTAGGTTTGGAAAATTCTCAATTTTGTTTGAAATGTTCTCAATGAGGAACATGCATGAAAAAAAAAATAAACTGTTTTTTTCGCCATAATATTCCTTGTTTGGCTTCGAAAATGGTGTTATGGTGGATGACGGTTCGGAAAAGAGGTAATTAAAAGAGGAGGGAGGCTTAGTGAAAATCGCAGATTTGAAGTCGAGCGGGAAAATGGCCAGCCTCAAGGTTACACAGTGTGTGTCATCTTCCCGTGAACACCAGTGCAACCTCATCCGAGTTCATGCGTGTATGCTGTGATAGGACGGCGATAACGGATTTTTTGCCGTTACATTAAGAAACTACGCGCAGTCTTGCCCGCACAGTGACGTCATACGGTTAACTGCCACATTCAAAAGGGCACTTTTCATTAGCGTTTTTCACCCAGAAAAATGTTGTTTTTTCGTTGTAGACCATCACTTCATCATTTTCGCATCCTAAACAGCATCATTCTGGCGGAAAAAATGGATTTCGTTTTTCATGCATGTTCCTCATTCGACTTGAAAATCCATACATCTGTAGGTTTATTAACCGAACATAGTTATTATTTATTATAGGTACTATATACCTATATTATAAGATTATATCCAAAATGAAACCCTGGATTGAAGGGAGCAGAAAAAATATGGTTCTTGAGCAATGGGATTGTATTTTGTTTGCACAAGATTGTATTGTAAGCCCTCAGTTATAGTAAACCCTGCCTTGTGCCTAAATTGTTGACTTAATTCACAGAAGATAAGCTGCGAAGTCGCAAAATGAGGAAGCGTCAATGGATGGCAACCTGAAGCGAGATTAACCACTACGAAGTGGACCTACATACCTACCTACTTCCAACCATTGATGGAAAAGCTAACGTTGAAGTAGTCACAACAGCTTCTGAATTTCCATCGACTCAGCATTTTCCCAAAGGCCTAGCTGGATTATCTGCTCGAGCAGTTTTGAAATATTGGACTCTGAAAATTGATGAGAGGAGAATTGTGATGTGGACATACCTGATTTCGGTTTATTTTTCAATAATAATCCATTGTAATCGTCCATGATGAAAAATGTTCTAACCTACCTACCCTGAAAACTGTATGGTTTACGTTGCAAAGGGCGTAGAATTCGAATTTGCAATTGAAAAAGATCCTTCCGTCTCCCGTGAACACTTTTTCTCCCAAACGGCTGGGGATAGTTTTCAAAATTTTCAGGAAAAATTACCTTGTTCCAGGAGAGCCCCAATTCTTTAGCCAAGCCAATCGTTCGGTTTTGAGCCCTTCCAAATAATTGTTGAAATCTTGAAAAGATTGTGTTTTTCCAAAATCTTCTCTGACTTGCAAGTAAATTGTTTTATTCGATAGCTCCTTTCATGCTGAATCTAATGGGGCCATTGCCAGATCAGTCGAGCTTAACTTTTTCACAAAATTTGATTTAATAATATTAGACTAGTTTTTAACATAGGCAGGTAGTGAGTGAAAATCAAACGAGCCACGTGAATGATGAACCCCTGTGTAAGAATTTGCAGCGTTTTTCTATGAAACAATTGATTAAACCGGTGATGTTTGGTTCATACATTTCAATAAATTTGTTTCAATTGAACTATTTTTTATTCTCATTCAATTCTTCAATATTACAGCATCACGATAATATCGTTGTATCATCTCTAGGCCAGCTCAAATAAATCTCTTTAATTGAGCCGCTCAGTAGCCAAATGGGATAAGTCCATTTTTTCCGATTTTTGTTTTATTGCGCCAAACGGAAGAAAATGTCATATTCTTCCAGTTGACGAACGGTGCTGGAGTTATGTTTTATTGAGTAATCGAACACAGAATCGAATGGTCGATTTTGTCTATCTTTAATCTTTTACAAAACTACAGCACCAAACTCAAATACTTCGCTCCTGTGAAATTTGAAAAAATGGACTTATCCCACTTGGCTACTGAACGGCTCAATTATTACACTGTTCACCAGTGCATAGGTACCTATCAAATCGGAAACTGTTATTAACACCTACCTACGTAATCTAACTATGTAGAAGAAGAAAAGAACGTTTCTCTGACTGGTCGCTGGAGCGACCCACACTCCTCGAGGAATTTGATCCACCGCACTGCCATCTCTGTGAGGTTGCAATTTCGCAGGTAGCTCAGGGTTATTTATTCAATTACTCAAAATGCTCATACTGCCGTGCTTAGGAAGAGTGCAATATCATCAAAAATACGAAATGCAAGAAAAGGCGTTTTTTAACCCTTTTAAGGTTCCCTTTTAATCGTTTTTTAACCATGCCACCTGTTTCTTCACAACCGTTTTTTCACAACGTGCAAAGAGCAGCTGCAATTAAGCTCAGAAAATTTCAATCTTTTCAGTTGTTTACGGCAAAATTCCTTAGCGATTTTGGAGGGAAAACGGCTGTTTCTGGAGAACTTAGTCCTGAAGGGGGTGCGTCGAAAAACTAACTTCCTTTCAGATTCCGACAACAGGGATGGCAGGCTCCGTATGAACTTCCTCTTAACGACGAAGTTCCTATGAACACCCTGAAATGGGTGAAACTGCTATTGTTCACATTACCTAGTAAATTAGTATTTTACATTGCCTCGTGCCCTCTCTGTGATTGCATCCCTCATTGCAAAAAAACGACCCAATAACTCCTACATTAACAGCAACTGCATAAGCGAGCTTTGATTCGAAGATAAAAGGGACGACAGCATGCCACTCGTGGCACGCAATCGTCGGAAGAAGGGGGACTGTCTTCAAAGAAAACTTTGATTGTCTTCAAGTCTATCAAGATTGAAGGCCAAAGAATTGGCCGAAAGCCTTGGAGCGCAAAATACCAGCAATAGGTACCTAATAGAAGACGTTCTGTTGTTTTCAGAACTAAGGTACCTACCTACCTCTAACAAATTTAGGTAGGTACTTACTTGAAAAAATAGGAGGGTGACCTACCTACCGTATGATTTTTCATGCCATCTGAGCCATATCATAAGTACCTGGGTAGGTGAATCGCGAGAAAACTCAAAATAATAGGTTTATACCAAAGACGGGATTTTTCAATTAAACCTAAATTGGGTTTATTAGCAAATTTTTTTTCAAAATGTTCTCGACCACTCGATTAATTAGTGAATTTATTAGCAAAGACGGGATTTTTCGCTTCAACTTAAATTGGGCAGGTAAACCGTGAGAAAACTCAAAATGACTTTGAAAATTCAAAAACCAAAGACAGGATTTTCCAATCAATCCAGTCTCATGCCAAAGCAAAGAAATACCATAAATTGATACCTATCACGCAAATGCACCAATGTGTGGACGTTGACACACATGCGCTCTACGCGGATATATTCTCAACATCTTGAACAATCTCAAACCGAACGGCGAAGTAAAAAAACTTCCAGCGAATAATCGCATCCATTCAATCGATATATCGATCGATACATGAAATTAGTCACTTTTACAGTGGCCAACACAGCGTCTACGCGACCGACCGTCGAAAAAATGTCTTCCGAAAAAGCGTCGAAATCACGAGGCGGGTCAGTCCGTCGAGAAATTATTTTAATCGATTAAACAATCGATGTTACATCGCGTTCCTCCGCTGAACAAGTTCAACTCACTATCGATAAAAACGTCACTATCGATTGCTTTAATCTTAGTCGGACTGACCCGAATGTACTTTTCGACGCAAGAACTGATAAGAATTGTTAGACGCAGTGACTGATAAGAATTGTTAGACGCAGTGACTGATAAGGATTTTTAGACGCTCTGAAGTGTAGACGGAATGATATACACCCAAAAAAACGAAATCGATATAGACAAAACTCGAAAGTGGACGGATGCAGTTTTGGAGGAAAACTCTTCAATTATGAGTTTCGGGGGACGCTGTTATCAAAAATTTAGGAGGATTTATCGAGAGGAAAAAATTGGTTAGTTAGGTTTGTTAGGATCCTGGCCAAGGATAAGGTTCAGAAATTCCGGGATTTTGGGTCAAAAAATATGGTCTATCATGGTCAAATTTCAGAATACTTCCGACCCTTCAACTATTCACCACGAGGTGTCCAAACCGACGATCGGCAGTGCGGCTTCGCTAACCAAATGGCCGAGGAAATCAAAGCGCGACAAGCGGGTGGAAAGCCAAGCTAGTACAAGTACGACCAGCAGTACATACTCGGATTTCGAACCGTAAGCATTCGGCCTGGTAGTGAAAAAATCGAATTTTGATCATAGTCGGTCGATTTATCGAACCGAATTTCGCCCTTTTAGGTTGGTGGATTTCAGCCAGTTCCAGCCGCACGATGAGTCCGGCAGTGAGTACCTTTGAACAATATTTTACCAGATCGATACATCGAAATAAAAAACCAATAGATCGCATCGAACGGATAAAATATCGATTGGCTTCAATATATCGATTTGACGCATCGATACTGTGTTTCAATAAAATAGATGAAATTAATCGATATTTGGTTTCGATGCAGTCGATAAGATTGATCGATATTTTGTTGCAATACAATCGATTAGTTTAATCGATATTTTGTTTAGATAAAATTGATGAGATTCATCGATATTTGGTTTCGTCAAAATCGATATTTTATCTAAATGCAATCGATAAGATTAATCGATATATTAGGGCATCGATAAGAATAATCGATTTAGGTATCGTCTTAATACAATCGTTTCGATTCATAAATCTTATGTTCCAACACAATCGATAAGATTAATTAATGTTCCGTTTATATACAACCAATAAGTTTAATTGATATTTGGTTCCCATAAGACTAATCGATGTATCGTTTCAATACAATCGATAAGAATCATCCATCTTTTGTTCCGACACAATTCATCGATATTTTGTTTCAATGCAATCGATATGATTGATCGATGTTTTGTCTCCGATACAATCGATAAGACTATGTACGAAGAGAAGACTATGAATCGATGTATTGATTTAATAAAATCGATAAGATATCGATGATTTTGTTTCAATGCAATCGATATTTTGTTTTGATAAAATTGATGAGATTCATCGATATCTGGTTTCGCCACAATCGATATTTTATCAAAATACAATCGATACGATTAATCGATATATTGGGGCATTAAAATCGATTAGAATAATCGACATAGGTATCGTCTTAATACAATCGATTAGATCATAAATCTTATGTTTCAACACAATCGATAGGATTAATCAATGTTCCGTTTAAATACAACCAATAAGTTTAATTGATATTTGGTTTCCATAAGACTAATCGATGTATCGTTTCAATACAATCGATAATAATCATCCATCTTTTGTGCCGACACAATTCATCGATATTTTGTTTCAATGCAATCGATATGATTGATCGATATTTTGTCTCCGGTACAATCGATAAGACTATGTACGACAAGAAGACTATGAATCGATGTATTGATTTAATAAGATCGATAAGATTGATCAGTATATTGGCTTCTTAAAATCGATATATCGTTTCGATGCAATCGATAAGACTAATTGATATATTGTTATATTACAATCGGTAAGATTAATCGATATATATATCGATAAGATTAATCGATGTATCGATAAGATTAATCGATATATCGATAAGATTAATCGATATATCGGTTAAATACAATCGATAATAATCTTTTTGGCCGAAGGTACCCAGGCAAATAAAACACTAGAGAGTACGTCGTGCCATCACTCTCACCCTCAAAACGCCTCCAAAATAAATCTTTTGATTCGACACAATCGATATGATTAATCGATTTTTTCAATGCAATCAATATGAGTAATCGATTTTTTGTCTTTGACGCAATCGATAAGACTAATCGATGCATTGGTTATTAAAATCGATAAGGTTTGATCGATATATTGGCTCGTTCCAATCGATATATCGTTGTGATGTAATCGATATTTCGATTCACCTATATATTGACTAGGGTGTCCCTTATATCGGAGAAAAATTTTTTTTTGGGAAATTTGATACGCATACCCTCTCATTTTTTTCTCTTAGGTCTAAAACTATCGTATGTGAAATAGTTTCCCCCTAGGATGACGTTAACCCGTGCCGAATCGTCGCCAAAGTTGGAGTATAGGAATTTGGGCTTTTTCGCTAAAATCGCCCCTTTCTTGAGACGCTCTGAAATTTTTTCTGGCAGTCGCGGTTGTTTGATTGACGTGAAATTTATACCATATATTTGAGTAATATTAACGAAGATCTGGTAAAAATTTGAAGAGGATTGATCGAAAAATACGATTGGTAGAAAAGGTTGAGTATTCAGATGTTGTCTCGTTTTTCCGAAAATAATTTAGCTCTTGCACTCACCCCGTAAGATGTTTACATGAACCTGTCAGTTCATGCATCTTCTTAGGCACTAGATAAGGTGCTTGAACTAACATTCAAAAATGTGGGGTGAATTCGTATTATATTATCTCAAATCCGGGATCATCGCAACCGCGCATAAACGTGCAGCAACATGTCGATTCTGGATTCGCGCTCTGCCAATGTTTCATATTCTCCTCAGTAACCCTTTGTCATTGTCCAAAAGTCTGTTGCCTTTCTAGGGGTCGAGTTCTCCTCTTCAGGCTTGTACACATGGCATACCAAATTGGCAGTTGAGAAGGAGATTGCGGATTATAAAAGTGTCTGGCCGATCGTGTTCAGGTCTCAAGCCAATACGCCCTCTTCGTGGAAGACACTTTTTTCGGCAGTGATAGCAAGTACAGCCCTTTACGCTGCAGAAGCATGGAGTTTTTACCACTGTGAGCTGCTCGAAAGAGTTCAAGTTACAGCGGCCCTGCTTGGCTTGGGGTGGAGCACGCCGTATTACCTCGTCAGGGCTTCAACTAGAACCCACCTCAAACAGCATATTGGGAAGGGAATGTTTAGCTGGTTTCTCAAACTCCAAAGTATGGGTAAAGAGCGGCTTCCTAGGACTGGCTTTTACAGGCTTCTAGAGCTTGGAAGCTCGCTGACCCCTGCAGCAGGGCCGTCCAGAGCCAAGCCGGGCCCCGGGGATAAAGACTCGACCGGGCCCCCCCCCCCCCGGTCAATAAAAGCATTTTTTTCTAATTTGCATATTAGTACGTAAAAGGCCCACGGGCGGGCCCGGGCCCCCTTGGGCCCCGGGCCCCGGGGATTTTGCCCCCCCTGCACCCCCCTCTGGACGGCCCTGCCCTGCAGTTCAGGCAGCTGCTCGCTCAGGCGGACTGCGAGGGACTCCTGGAACCGCAGGATTATGCCCGACTGAAACAACAGCGAGAACTCTTTGGAGGACGCTCCGCTCCGCCTGGAGGACGTTGAGGGCGCGAGTCAATCTTCTCTCAACCGAGTCCCAAGAAACGTAGGATGTCTGGGGAGCCTTCCGTACTTTGAGACTGCCCTGCGACTGTGCGCTAAGCAACTCCTAGCTCAGACAAGACTAGCAGGTCTCCCCTTCTGTTGGGTATACTTGAACAGGCTCTGTATAAAATTCTCAGCAGATCGGAACTGCCAAGTTTGTGATCTGACAAAGCGAGACACTTCAGAACACCTAATCGCAGAATGCGCAGTGTTTCGACCGAGGGGCTCAAATTTTTGGGTGGTTGCACGCTCTCCAAGGGCGAATTGCTGCTAGTCATGACTATCAAGAACCCTGCAAGTTTTATTGGTTTCCTGCAGACGGTCCTTAGGCTCAGGGCCTTCAAGGTTTCAGAGGGAACTGTTTTCTGAGGAAAAAATGTATTACGTACTTTCCGCTTTTGGCCAATAGATATTTTTGGTAGATGCTTACTTAAGAAATTAAAAAAAAACTCTGATGCATAATATTTAACGCTCAAGTAGGAGCTAATCTTTTCTCCAAAAGGAAAATATTTATTTTATCTTCACTTTTGTGCCTAATGAAATCTTGCCAACTTTTATAATGGCCTTATTGGCTTTATAAAATAAACTCTTATTTTTCTTCTTCTTCTATTCCCAGCAGTTCTTTGAAAGCCTCTCTGAAGACGGGGCGAACATTCAAAGTCGATTCGTCAGAGATATTATCTTAAGAGTCAGTAAAACCGTCTCAATGCAAGTTTCCGATAAAACGGGCACCAACAATAGACTTACAAGATTTCTGTAGCCCGCAATTTCCATCCAATCCTCTTCAAATTTTTACCAGATCTTCGTTAATATTACTTAAATATATGGTATAAATTTCACGTCAATCAAACAACCGCGACTGCCAGAAGAAATTTCAGAGCGTCTCAAGAAAGGGGCGATTTTAGCGAAAAAGCCCAAATTCGTATATTCCAACTTTGGCGACGATTCGGCACGGGTTAACGTCATCCTAGGGGGAAACTATTTCACATACGATAGTTTTAGACCTAAGAGAAAAAAATGAGAGGGTATGCGTCCAAAAATATTGAAGTTGAAAAATAAGGGACACCCTAATATTGACGATTAATCAATATTTCGGTTTTGATAGAATAAACTATTTGATGTATTGGTTGGATAAAATCGATAAGATTGATCGATATATTGGCTTGTTACAATCGATATATCGTTATGATATAATCGATAAGATGAATCTATATTTTGATAAGATTCATCAATATTTTGTTTCAATTAAATCGATAAGATTTATCGATTTTTTGTTTCGATGCAATCGATAAGATTCATTTGTGCATCAATAATTCGAATTTCTACGAGAAAAATTGATTCAGTCGCCGCCCAAAGCGATCGAACGGGCGTCATCAGCTACAGCGGCCTTTTCGAATTCGGCGGGGACCAAACCGAGAAGAAAATCAAACTCACGGCCAAAAGGCAGCGGCAAAAAGCGCTGAAGAAGGGCGGCTGGATTCGACCAATGAGAATCGACTTGAAGCCTTACCAGTTGGAAGATTTGCGAGACGCTTTCAACGAACTTCAAGACAAAGCCGAGCTTATGAGCGTCGATAAAATTCAAGTGAGTTCCGACATACTTTCAAAATATATCGATATTTTTTAAATGAATCGATTTTTGAAAAGTACAATTTTTTGAAATACATCGATATTTTCTAAATATAAAAAATATTTCGATTATTTAAATACATCGATATTTCCTATATATTTCGATTATTTAAATACATCGATTTTATGAAATATATCGATTTTATGAAATATATACAGCTTTTTTTAAATATACTGATATTTTCAAGATATAATCATAAGATATCATCATAATAATCATAATATAACTATATTTCTGAAATATACTGATGTTATTGAAATTCATCGATATTGTTAGAATATGCCAATATTTTTGAAGTACATTGACATTTTTGAAGTGTACCAATATTTATGAAATGAATTGACAATTTTCAAAATGTTAATTTTTTAATAAATTGATATTTTGGGCATATATTAGTACGATATATCAATATTTCTGAAATATATCGATTTTTAAAAAATATATCGATTCTTCTGAAATATATCGATATTATCATAATGTATCAATTTTTCTGAAATACATGGATATTTTTGAAATGTATCAACATCCTCGAAATAAATTGGTACTAATTTTCAAAATGCTTTAACAAATCAATATTTTGGAAGTATATCGATATTTAATTTGAGTATTTTTGAGTCTGGATTTAAATTTGAATGTTTTTTAATCAAAATTCAGATGCCACATTTTTGAATTCAGATATCCGACTGACGCGTTTTTGCAGACAATCATTAGAGCTTCCGGATACGAGCCTGAATCTGAAGAAGTAAAAGAACTTGTGGACGGTGTGTCGCCGGAGACCGAAGGTAGGATGTTTTTTAACTATTCCTATTTTTACGAGCTGCACGTTCCAATAAATTGTGCCGCCGTCAAAAAAAAAAAAAAAATAGAAAACAAATGAAAAAAAAAAACTAAAAAATTAAAAAACAAATTAAGAACTCGAAAAAATAAAAACTTGCCTGACTTGAGATATTTTTTAATTCTTGTTCTATTAATGAATTATACGTTTTTTTATTAATTAGTACAAACGTCAATGTTTTCTCGTTTTTTTTTTCAAAATTAAAAAAAAAATCAAATTTATTTAGGAGGCATTTTTGATTTGCAAAACTGCAGGATTCATCACGTACACTGAAATGGTCGAGATTTACAAAGCGAAACTCAAAAAAGAAGACGCGATCGACGAAATACGCAGGGCCTTCAGGTTGTTCGATCTGGACAACAAAAAAGCGATCACTTTGGACAATTTGAAACAAATCGCCAAAATGACCTGCGAGGATTTGACCGATGAAGAATTACAGGTGAATGCGTTTTCTCCAAGTGGGGAGAAAGTCCGTTCTCCGGCAGGACTCGAATCTCCTGCTGGAAGTGCCAGGTTCGAGTCCTGCCGGAGTGCGGAAGTTTTCTGATAATAGTTACTATGCCTAGGAAATGCTCGACGCGGTGGATAGCAACAATTCGGGCAGCGTGACGATGGAGAATTTCGTCAAATTCATGAAGAGAATGGAATATTTTGACCAAGAATAGAAAAATGGAGGCTCCACCGTACGGCCCTTTGAACCATGCAGCGAAGGACACGATTCTGTTGAATAGAGCCATAAGAATAAAACGGCCGCAATATGAATAATTGTTTTCATATAGAAAAATTGAATTGTTTTTTTGTTTTTCGCTCATAACTCAAAAACAAACGGTCGGACCGAGAAGTTGACTCAGATCAAAATCAAAGCCGGATAAATTTCCTACAAATTTTATCCCACAACTTTTTCTCCCAACTCTAACCATTTCGGAGATATACGCTGTCGAAAGTGACGTTTCTTGAAGAAAACCTCGAAACCCACGTTTTTTGTTCAAAATTCCTCTGTATCGTCTAAACTATTGATCTTAGCACAAAATTCGTCATGGGAAAAGTTTTAGAGAATTCAATTTTCGTAAGAAACATCATGTAGCAATTTCTTCATTTTACAGGATTTTTTTTTTTTTTTGTTAGGACTTCTCACGAATAATTTCAAGAGATTCTTAAAATCCTCAGGTTTAAATCGCTGAAAATAAACAATACAGATACATGTTCCGGAAGGAAATTAAATTCTCTACAACTTTGTTTATTACTACTTTTGCGCTGAGATGAATAGTTTACACGATACAGTGGTATTAGAAACAAAAAACGTGAAATTTGGATTGTTTTTTAAGAACCGTCCCATTTGACTTGCGTATATCTCTGAAACGGTAAGAGTTAGGAAAGAAATGCATGGAATACAATTTTTAGGAAATTTATCCGACTTCAATTTTGAATAGGACCACTTTCTCGGTCCGACCAACCCTCCGCGAGATATGAGGGAAAAACTGAAAAGCGGGGCTTCATACAAGCTTCTAACGGGCTTACGCCCTTACGGGCTTTCAATATTTACGTCCTGTAACCCCTCTGAGAGAAACAAAAAAAGAGACATTTTGGATTTACTTCCAAGAACTCTAAAACCCATTCAGGGACGTTAATTGATTGGACACATAGCTCCAATTGGAAATCAAAACGCTCCCGCTTCATTTGCTAAATTTCTCTTTATTTCTCTCACTTTTGATACATCAATAGTTGAATGCCACTTAATTTCTAAAATATTCCGTAAATATGTAGTGAATTTATGTACGTGTGTACTTTGACGCGTGAATCGTACCGTTCACATTTTTATTCACAACATAAATTACAAATGGTCGAAGACGAGAATTTTTTTCTCGGTCGCTTCTCGAGGATTTTCCTCTTCCGCGTTTTTTTCAATTTTGAATAATAAACACAATAAAGTTGTTCGAAACGCGTTCGACAGTGCGGACTCGAATTTCTGACTTCAACGACAAAATGAGCGATCGAGAGTTATAAAAAAAATCTAGAAAAAACAAACATATTCTCCTTAGTCTATAAAACGCAGTCAGTAGGCAACAAAATCGAAGGTTGACTTATGTGGGATTTTTCGAGTCAGTCTCCCCGTAAAACTGAGTCTGCTTATTGCGAAATTCTGTTGGCGGAACTGGTGTTAACATTAGTCGCTAAACTAAGGCGGTCCCCCCCGCCGTTCGTGATCTAAAAAATTTCGTAACTAAATTCTGAAGACTTTGTCGAACGCAAGAGTGCGCGTTTCAATTTCACAATATCACAACAATTAGCATTATTTTTTATCCGTACAAGCGTCTGGAATGGTGGAAATTGGAAGAACGTCATCGTCCCCATCGACAATTGAGCGCTTGCACTTGGAAGGAGGCGGAGAGGAAATTTCGATGGCGGTGCGCATAACGATCGGTCAAGTTCGAAAAAATATTTACGAATAATATTCAATATTAATCGAATTATTATTCGAGTAATATTGAATGTTTCGTAATATTTTCAAATTAGGGAAATTATTCGCCGCTCGGGTGGCAACACTGCGATCTATTGTACAAACAAAATATAGGAAAAAGATGGAAATAAAATTTAATACTAAAAAATGTTAGTATTAAATATTATTGTTAATATTTGAATCTACCGATGATGTAGCGGCAACACTGTTACAATTTTCAATCGAGCGCCAAACCAGTGTTACCACTATATCAAATTTTCTTAAGTTAATCCACGAAAAACAACCGGTTCCCAATGTTAACATTTGAAATCGACCAGCGTTGCCAATCATTATCAACTGAAATTGATTGTTATAAACCGCCAATCGCATAACGATATTTGTCATCACTTTTGATAGATAACAAAATGTTGCTATCACTTGGGACTGATAACTAAATTCTGTTATCACTTGGGACTGATAACTAAATTCTGTTATCACTTGGGACTGATAACTTAATTCTGTTATCACTTGACACTGATAATAAAATTCTGTTATCACTTGAGGCTGATAATTAGATTTTGTTATCACTCGAGATTGACAAAAAGATGCTGCTATCACTCGGAACGGATGATGTCACTTGGCACAATTTGTTATCACTCGAGACTGATGATGAAGATTTTTTTTGACTCGAGACAAATAAATGTTATCACTTGATATTGATAACTAAGACTGTTACCACTTGAGATTGATAACAAATTGCTGTTGTTACTTGAAATTAATAACAAGATTCAGTTATCACTTGAGATTGATAACAAGATTCTGTTATTACTTGAGAATGATAACAAAGTTCTCTTGATACTGATAACAAGATTTTGTTATCGATTGAGACTCTCAATAAGATTCTGTTGTCCGTTGAGACTTATCACGAGGTTATGTTATCTTTTCAGACTATGGCAAATTCTGTTATCCCTCGAAACTGATAACGAAATACTGTTATTTTTTGGGGTTGATAACGAAATGCTATTATCACTTAGAACTGATAACAGGCTGCTTTTATCGCCCAAAACTGATAACAGGCTGCTTTTATCACCCAAAACTGATAACAAGCTGCTGTTATCACCCAAAACTGATAACAAGCTGCTGTTATCACACAAAGTTATTTTCACGGGTGGCCGATATCATGACGCAGATGTCATTGATATCACGACACCTCGTTAACCTACGATAAAATTGAGGGAACCTTTTCAAAACCGGCAGCACCGATAAATTACGCTTTCGTCTGCGCCTCCTTCGTGAACACAGCTGGTTTTTTGTTAAATTACGCTAAATATTGGAGTCAATTATCCTCTGTAAAAAATGTCCGCATCAAATTATTGACAAGAATGATCTTTGAGCTATGACGAAGGTTGAATCCGTAATGGCAGTGTCTCGAATACAATTGTCATTACAAATAGGACAACGAAAACAAAATCATTCTTAATCCTTAGATATTACTCTAAAATTTGAAAAATTAGTCTATTACAAAAGAAATTCTCTAATAGAGTACACCAATTGTGACTAAACGAAATGCAAAGAAATCTTCGTTATTCGACAAAAAAGATAAGAAGACGACCAAAAAAATAATGCGAACACGCCAAAAAAATACAGAAGTCGGAGAGAAAAGTTATACTAATTGGACAATCACTAGAGATCATTAGATGTTCATGTTAGTGTCACGAAAAAAAGCATTAGAATTCTTCACGTATCATGTGTTGATAATGTTCACATACGACACAATGGCACTATATTATGGTTGACGGGTGTTGGGATTGTCTTTTTTAATTACAAACACAAATCATTTTAAAAAAACACTACACGTTTCGACTAAAACCACAAAATCGTTACAATGCACGAAGTATCGGCCGTATAAAACATTGGCAGTTATTTCCATCAGCTGATGCGCCGGTGGAATTGAAATTTCTCTTCGACGGAAAGCGGAAATGACCAATAATGGAGGGTGACAATTTTTTGTTGTAAAATTTGTTCCGTGCCCAGGGAGTTGTTTTCCCCTGAAAATGCAGCAAAATGTTTTCCGAGCCTTGTTTTCGGAACAACTGTGTTTTTACGGTCAACTCGCTCCAATATTCGTCTCCGCTTTTCATTTCACACGGGGGAAAGAATGTTCGGTACAAAAAAATCAACTGTTTACAAAAAAATTAGCCGCCTGTCAAAACTGATAACTCTTTCGCCATCCTTAATCCATCGACAGATCTCCCGTCAAAAAGCGCTCTAAGACAACACTATCATGATAAAATTCTTTCCTAACCAACCTATGTACAATTCTCATTATCATAAATACAATAATATTCCTAATATACCAATTTATGTACAACGTCTCTCTGCGGATGTTTTTTGGTCGCTTTCCTTCGAATTCTCGTAAGCGGGAAATTCCCCAGCTGAGGGAAAACTACAATTGGGAATATCCCTTCCGAAATATCCCTCCCCGCTTGTTACAGTGTTGCCACAATCCTAACCAACTCTTTGCCGAAGAAAAATTAATTTATAAGTCTGCCCAATAATAACTAAAAAGTCGAGAGATTTTTTTTTTGAACTAGTCCCGTGGAAAAAAAAGATAAGAGAATTCCAATGCGATAACGGCGAGATCCTGTTATCACTCGCAGCCAGCCGTTATCGGTCGTTGGCCTAGGGCTACCCTAAAATAAGGGTAGCCCTAGTTCAATCAGTCTCATTGCGTGCACATTATTTTAATCTTAATGCTCTCAGTGCAGATTCTGATTTTTTTCATTCTCAGTTGGCACATATGGTAAGGGGCAAATTGGAATGCCAGGCCGGGGAAACGGCCTGAAAAACGTCCAAACTAAACCCACCCCCTAGACCCAAATTCAGACTATAACAATTGGCCTTGTTAAGAAAAAAAAAATTGAGATCAGTTTGACATTAATTTTTAAGGCGCTAAAAATCGAGCGAAAGGAAATAGAAATAACGATAAGGCCGAAAATCCGAACTGGCGAGGGAGATGGTCGATTTTTAATAGTCTACAGTCGTCGATAATTAAAAAAAAATAATTGACCCAAACCACAACCCGGAAACTACAAAAATCAACTAAAAAATGACCTCGGAACAAGTTTTTATATCTCCTGAACTGTTGGTCCGATTTTGACGCCTTCGGTATCAAATTGAAGACAATTTTGCCATGATTTTGCCTTTGCCAAAAACTTTAAGATGCAGAATTATTGACACCGAAATTTCATTAGTACAACCCAAAACCCCATCATGAAAATTTGGACAGCAAAAAAAGTTCGATTGCCAAAAAACGAAAGATAATAATCAAAATAGCCCATACCCTCGACATCACCCCAAAAAGCGACTTCAACCCTCCCAAAATCACCAGATATATGTATCATATCAGTACATCGGGAACTGCTGGTCCGATTTTGGTGTTTTTTCTACACTACTTCTGATAGTCTTTTTCGTTATTTTAATTTTTCAATATTTGGGGGGGATGAACATTTTTCAACCATACTTAATTTCATGTATTTTCGAGCGTAGAATACGGATTTTGCATTGCCGATGACGTCAAATAATTCCTCGAGGACTAAAAAACGGTAAAACGCCGAAAAACCGTCAAAAATCGCATAAACGCTCAAACATGGGTCAGACGGTGGGTTTGAGAAAAATCTCATCTAAACAAAAATGTTCGACTTCATTTCAACGAATACTGGGAAATTTTCAAAAGTTAGAATTTATTAACATCTTGGACGTCGTAATGAATTGAAAATTTCAAAACGCTCTCAATGTCACCATTTTGAAAATTCCGAATTTTCGATAATTTTCCAGTATTGGCACGGTCGAGACAAAAATTTTGATATGTAACTTCATAGGGTTCGGTGCAGGCGTTTGGGTTCTGTTTTACTTTGACGATTTTGACGGAATGCGTTTTTTGGCCATAAGGAAGCGTCAGATCGAAAAAGTGCTACGAAGAAAAGTTGTTTAAAATTGAATTTCCTATAAGGCTACAACAGGAAAATTTCAAAAAGTTCTATTTCGGGTTCGAACTTTGTCAGCTTTGAGCTCAATTTTTTGAATTTTTATTTTTCAACAGAACGGTGAAATTGGTGTTAACTTCAATTGATTGTGAAACATTTTTCAATTACATACAATTACAAAAATGGGTAAAATTTCTGTCAGACAGCTTCTTCATGCCCAAAATTCGAGTTTTACTGTAACCAATTTTTTTTGAAAAAACGCTGCTAAGTAGATCAGTGGCATGTGCACATTAGTTTTCTGTGTATCCGAAGAGCTCTGCAAATTTTGCACAGGGGTTCATTTTTCGATTGCAAAGACAAACCTAGGGATACTTATATAGGTACTCCTTAAACACGGTATTTATTCGTTATTATTCAAGAATTTAAGCATAAATTTGTATTTTAGATGGGATTTAGAAAAACTTTTTTTTCGACCCGGCGAAAAAAAGCTACACTGCTCACTTTACTATCCCGATAGGTATCTGTCTACCAATCTCTTCAACGCAGCTCATAGTTCAATTTTGTTAAATTCACCATTCAATCTATTGTTATTCGCCTACATAATTAACAGAATAATAACAATTAAATTCTCTGAATAATGAAATTAAAAATGCCTCAAGAATGCCTCAGAACCATTGCTAAAGCTCGTCTCGCTCTCATGTTGCCAAGCGCAACTGGTCTAGTGTGAGTGCGTCACCTTGTTGTTGTTATAGGCTAGTGGTCGTAAGTAGATCAATCAACCGTATCTAAGAGCCGAGGCCAAATTCTCAAAATTTTCCGATTTTTATTTTGCTGATTTGTGTAATGCGACTAGATTCTTTAAATTGAAGATATCGGGAGGACAGAAGTTTTTGTGGGCATTCCAACGAGTGGAAAACGATTTTTGTGGCTCTAGTCGTTTTCGAGTTATTAAGAATTGTAAAAATTTTAAAAAACTCAAAAATGTCTCACTAAAACTGCAATAACTCCTAAACGGTTGGAGCTACCGGCGTGGCGATGGTCTCATTCGATTCGGCATAGAAAAATCTATAGAAAATGATACCTCACATGCCTATGTTGCTTTTTTCCTGAAAAGCACGAATTTTTTCCCACTTCAACAGCTGTTTTACTGGCCTTAAAATTAAGATAGGGTTCTGTCGAGACGTTAGGACCAACTAGATACGGAACTTGATTTTTGGTAAAAATTTCAAAATTTTTCGATTACTCCTTCCCCCTGAAAAACCCCGGACGGCGGACGGCGTACGGCGGACGGCGTACGGCGGACGGCGTACGGCGGACGGCGTACGGCGGACGGCGTACGGCGGACGGCGGACGGACAAAAAATTTTTATTGCAGATTCGGATTCTACACCCCTTGAAACGTTAACCAACAAATTTTCAGGGGGTGTTAAAAAAAATGTTTTCCCGACCGATTACAAAGGTTCATTTCTTAAGAAAAATGAACCAAAAATCGGAAGGCCAAGTATCGCCAAATCGGACTAACCCTTAGGTAAAGGAGACCAATCAAATTATTGGTGAAATCGGAATTTAAAACGCAGGGTCGTGTGAACAACAATATGGAAAATTTCGAATTCGAAATTTTGATTTGCAAAAAAAAATTGAAGAAAAAAAATTGAAAAAATTGAACTTCCGAATCATTGAACGTAATATTTCCGTACATCGATTCAGAATATCGAACAAAATATACGAAATTCGCTCTCTCCTTCGCCAGTTTCGGTTTCGGGCGAGAAACCTAATTAATAAAATAACAATTTCACGGTGTAATCAAACTCTTGCGCATGGCAGTGTTATTTACAAGAGTAATCCAGTAGCTACTTATATTTCTACAGAATACAATTTGTCCTCCCTTCCAAATCAACTGGCTCTATATTTACAAATATTAATAATCGAGAATGCCTTTTATTTTTAATCAATTGAATTCAATTTTCTCTCTATTCACACGAGAAAGGAACTTAATACTCTAGTCATAATAGGACCTATATGTCCCTTCGAATACAGCATGAAAACAGATAGCTAATTTTTTTTCATTTACCTCATCAATTGTTAAATCCACTAGAACACTCAATAGGGTCGTGGAAATGCTTAGAAAATTTTTACGAAACAGTACCTATCCGTATAAAAAGGTAGTTTTTGTACTTATTCAATTTCTAGCGGGACTAAAGGCGCTCAACTAGGTCGGCCATTTTAAAAAATATTTTTCGTTTGCATTTTTTCTTGTCAAGTATTGCGAGAGAGACTGTCGGAACCGAAAGTGAGTCAAAATTATTTTTTCAAAATTATTTTTTTCCCATTTTTGAAAATAATTACCGAAGTGAACGAACATAAGCTGGCGTTGCATCCCTTATGATCTAGTCAGTCTTGGAATTGGGTACGAAATTCACCGAGTACAACGAGGGGGAAATATCTATCCGGAAAATGTTACACCGTTGATACCATTCTAATTTTGAATCCGTAAAATTTTCAATTTGAGGAAAATTCGATTTTGAGAAAAATTTGAATTGTAACAATTTTTTCGGCAAGCGAAGTAGGAAAAGTTGACTTTTTTAAAAATAGGATCCATGAAAATCACGGGGATACGAAGGAATTTTTTTTCAAAGCGACTGAACCGATTTTAAGCATTTAGGGCTTAGTTTCTTCTATTCTAGATGATTTGGTTAGAATCTTAATTTTGACAGCATGATATGAGAAACTCAAAAAATTGGCAAAAATTAGAGTTTTGCAAAATTTTGATTTTTTAAATTCTAATTCACAAATTTTGCCATTTTGGCAATTTAAATGACCCATTTTACATTTAAAACGTTTTTGCTAATAATTCCAACGTTACGTTGCTGAAAAACTTGAATTTGAAATTATTCGAGATTTGAAAATTGCCATATTAAAACAAAAAAATGTATTTTTGCCAGAAAGTTGGCAAATTAAGTAATTGGAGATAAAATTGACAAATTTTATGCGTTTTAAAATTAAATAATTGCCATAATTATGTTAATGGGAAGCAGGCGCTTTCCGTCCTATGACCAAAGTTGTCCTGGGCGTGACCTGCCGCCATCAGGGAACCCCTAAAGTCTCAAGGCAATAAGCACAATTGTAGGAATTGAAATTTTGCTAAATTCAAAAAAGGTTCAAGCCGTCGAAGTTTATTTTTCGGCCGATACGTGCCACAGGAAACGCGTTAATTTCATAAAATTTTTCAAATGACAATAATTTTGAAATTGATAATAAATGTTTATTTTATTTGAAACCGATAATATATTTTTATTTACCGCTTAAATTCATTAAATTTCTTTCAAAATTAGGGGTAAATCGATCGACTTAGTACTAAATAATTAAAACTAAATTACGGTAAAATTCAAATTTCTCCAAAATCGAAATTTCGTACGGGAATTCGAACTCTAAAATTCCATTTCTGAGTATCGGGAAAATTTATGAAGGACACTCCACTTTCGAAATTTGACGAGGTAATTTGGCTTGTTAAGGCACTCGAAGTTGACCGTAATTTCGCACTACCCTATCCCCCCACCACCCGGTAGGGTTTACAGTTAAAAATTGACAAAAACTTCGAAACAATTTTTTTTAATCGACACGATAAATCAATTCGTATCGGATAATTGATAATATTTTCCCCCTCGCCGTACAGCTCGTGCACCCTACTCTAAAGATAAGTTTTGTACTGGAACCATTTCCACATTCTGATAGTCTCGTATTGAGAGGGGAAAAATTGTTAAAACGTCCCCCTCCCCGTGGTGGGGGGGGGGGAGAAATGAAAATTTGACGCTCGCTATTGGTGACGTCAAGGGTTCCGTGAGGTTGGCTAAATCTGTTTCTATGCTCGACAATATTATTCGCAAGGTACATAAATATATATTCATACGGGGGCCGAGTCGAATCACGTCGATGGGCTGAATGGGGGCGCCGGGGCTTGCTTCCGACGCCTGGGGGGCCTGGCGCAGGTCTGGTGGCCCCAGAGATACTCGAATAAGCAGTCTTTGCTCTCAGGTGGCAGTGTCGACATTTTGATCGTTCTCGTCCGCTCGACTTTGGTCGGGTCCATCCACTCGTCTTGGATTCTGTCGATGGGAAAAAGGACGGAAAAGCGTTAGACAAGAGACGGGGAGATTGTCCGTCGACAGATCGGCCCCGTATCGACTTCTGAAGGCCGAATCAGACGTTATCGTCCCACAGACCGTCCGAACAGACCTGTTCTTCGGCGATTTCAATTTGAAAATTTAAAATTTGTTGATAATTATTCCGAGAAACAAGGTTCAATCAACTCTCGAGCCTCCAAAAGACATCGAACGGGGAGAATCTGTCAGGTAACGATGCCCAAGTCAAGTCAATCGATCGAAGGATCGAAATTCCGAATTTTCGAAAACGCAGTTAGCGAAAAAACAGATTCGTCCTTCGATCCGTTCATTTGACCGGGCGGATTAAAAAAATGAAAATAATAAATTCCCAGGTTTTCGTGAATTTACGTAGTGAGGTTAGGGAAATCGCCTCGAGAATTTTCGCTTCAGCGTTTTTCCAGCGAGAGAAAAAATGAATTTTTATTTTCTGAAAAGTCTTCAACGTCACGACAGAACACGGCGAAGTCGAATTCGACTCGCGAAAACAAGAAATCGTCCAATGTAATGCCAATTGTTCAACAAAACGTCCCAAAACACGCAAAGCCACCGTCAGGTAGCGGGAAACACAATTCTCTTATTACAATACGAAGGGACAACGTTTTTTACTCGTATCAAATTACGCATGCGCCTCCAGTCGGTGTACTAGCGAAGGGATTGGAGAAATAAAACTGTGTCCCCCACGTCCGCGCGGAGGGGGCCCATTTCTATAATTCCAGCACCCTTCAGAGAATTGAGGGATTTTGAGAGGAATGAAAACACGAAAAACGAATTTTCTCAGTCGAAGGTCTGGAGAGGGAAATTCGAGGCCCCCACGTGAAACTCCGATTGAAGCGCGCTGGGTTTTCAGCATGGGCCTCGGCAGATCAGCGCTAAGGTGCGCGTCAGGTAAGGTGTGCGCTAGGATGATTTGCGCGTCATCCAGGAATAAAAATGTGTCCCCTACACGTACTGCAAACGCCCACCAAGCGCGCATTATAGCACGGGGCTGCCGAGGCTAATGTATAATGTATCTGAATAGATATGTACAATGTATAATGTAAGTGTACCGGGTAGAACCTCCACTCAGAGGTACACGTGGGGGCCTCAGTTTTACCTCCCCAGGCCCTCCTGTTCACATTGACTCCCCGACACCCACAACTCGATACAAATACAATGACACCTTCCAACTGAAGAGCAAAACAATGATTTTAAATTTTTCCAAAATTTTAAAATTCTGTCACATGAAGACGATTCAGTCTAGAATGCCTTAAAACCACGAACTTTCCCACATCGTTTTGTAAAAATTGCCCACATCACCTTGCGGGACATCTCACTTTCCCCACGCTGACTTAGCTTTCGGTCGCGCGGTCATCGAGTCTAATGAAGCAGTTTGTCCCACGGCCAAGAGAACGCGCTAGCGTCGTGCCACCTCGCGTCGCCATCTTGAAGGAATACGCAACGATCCTCCAAAGTCGCAAATTCCGGAGCGCGCGTATCGTTCCTTCACGAAAGCAATCTTTTCGATGGTACGCCCGCAAAACGCAAATCGAGTTCAAAAGTGACGGGAGAGAAAAGTTTATTTCGACAAGACCGCGCACACTCGGAATGTTTACAGAAAAGTCATCGGATGTTGTTTATTTTTTGAACTGACAATAAGCTCTATAAAGAATTTTTAACCGAGGCTGGCAGAGTAAATTTTTCGTAGCTACTTCCTCAGACGAGCATTTGGACCTTGACGTTTTTGATTTCAGGCTACACTGTCCAGCAGAATTAGAAGTTTGAGCTAGCACAGAATTGAGAAAAACTCGAATTTCTAGGAATTACTTATGGCTATCTAGGTGTTTTCAGAATTTTCATCTAGATTCTCCCTGTGGTGAATCTTGTGGTGCCTGAAAACCACGATTTTTTTATACTTGATTCAGTTTTTTGCATATAACTCGTAAACGACGCATCTGACAGAAAATAGCACTTGGAAAGAAATCAAACGGCGTAAAATTCCGCGTCGAATGATACCCTTGAAAGTTGATATCGGTTCAGCCGTTTAGCCGCAATCGAACGTTGAAGTTTGCCAAATGGTTTAAATCGGCTGAAAAATGGGATACGCTCACGTTTCAAAGCCTCTAGATCAAAAACGGAGTACCTAATCAAAAAATGCCATACAATCAAAGTTGGAGAGAATTGAATTTTACGCTGGAAACCCATGTAAACCCGACTCTAGCTCAACTTAAACCGTTTGGATACTAATCCAAGAAATCAAAGCCAGGTGGACTGATTCAATAGGTCACAGTCAAGGTTTTCCAACTTAAAATTTTATTCTCAACAACTTTGATCCAGTGCCATTTTTCATTGGATTCGCCGTTATTGAAGCAGAGGCTTCACAACATGGCATTGCCCATTTTCAGCCGATTTGAGAAAAATGGTCAAACTTTAACAATCGATTGCGGACAAAGTGCTGAACCGATTTTAACAATTAAGGAGGTCATTCGACGCAGGATTTTATGCTGTATACTTTTGAATCGAGTAAAATTTCCCGTGAGATGCGTCGTTTACGAGTTTTATGCCAAAAACTGAAAAAGTGTCAGAAATAGCAGGTTTAGGCAGTAAAGATTCACAACAAGGATAGGGGGAAATTCTGAAAAAATGTCTAGGCACAAGTGAGAAATTCCAGTTTTTTCGTTTTTGTACATGCAGGGCCGTCCAGAGGGGGGGGCAGGGGGGGCAAAATCCCCGGGGCCCGGGGCCCAAGGGGGCCCGGGCCCGCCCGTGGGCCTTTTACGTACTAATATGCAAATTAGAAAAAATGCTTTTATTGACCGGGGGGGGGGCCCGGTCGAGTCTTTATCCCCGGGGCCCGGCTTGGCTCTGGACGGCCCTGTGTACATGCTCGGTCGCTTTTTTACTTCTAATTTACTGGACTATCGGTACAGACAACGAATGGCTCAATAGGGGCGGGAGGAGGTACTTTCTTGAGAACGAGCATCAGAAGGTTTGATTTTTTCGGTTTTTCGATATTTTGAAAATGGTACATTTCTAGAGAATACGTAAAAATACTGCGATAGAGCTGGAAAAATTATCAATAACTAATTTGAATAAATTCAGTCTGAAAATTCCCCAAGTTGAGTTTTTCAACTTTTCCAAAGCTTATATCTCAAAAACGGATAGGAATTTTGAGAAACTGCGTGAAATCAAAATTGTAGATAATTTTATCAGCTTCAATTCTTCTCATAGGACGTATCCACAGAAAATGCACGGTTTTTGAGTTTTCGAAGAAAAATTCAAACTCTTCCCCCTCATACGTCGGTTATCACTTTTCAACGGCTCAAAACGAATTTTCGAGGAAATCTATCACCTCTTACACCTCTTTTGAGCCAATCACTGACTGGACATGGTCTAAAGGGCTGGGCTTGCAAGGGATTCTGCCATCAAGGGTGCCGTGAGACCCGAAATAGTGGCACCTTTTGTTTTTCGGCTACAACTCAAAAACAGTTTGTTCAGGAGAAATTTTCATAGATGATGGCTAAAAGGGGGTACAATTCTGCGTCAAATGGTACACCTAAAGTCAAATTCGGTCCAGGCGTTCTGAGGCGATTTATTGTTAAAGGCAATTTGCGAGCAAGAATTTGAAATTGGGTTCAATGCAATTGCTAGACAACTGCAACTGTTGAAAATGTAACCTGAATTTTGCGTAACACCTTGATTTTTTTGTTGAAAAATTATACCAAAAAAAATTTTAAAATAAAAACTAATCGAGTCTGAATCAATTCCAACTTTTTGATTGGCAAATTCGGCTCAAAATTGCACGCTTTTCTATCCACCATTCAGCGAAATTTTTTCCCAAGTCAGTAGTTTTTGAATTGAGGCCAAAAAGTCGAAAACATGCCAAAATTTCAGGATTGCAGGAATTCCTTATGTCAAAATAGCGATCCTAGATTTGTTTTTGAAAAATATTCATTTGCCGCCTCGGAACGAGAGTTTCTCAGACTGTCCTCCTCCAAAGTTCACGGGAGGGAAATCCCCGGTTTTTGGGCGCGCACTTTCCACACGGTAACACTAGCAATTGTTTGGCGAAAATTTTGGCGCGTCCCCAAGAACATTGATCTGGAAGATCAACAGCCATAAACCTTGGAACAAAGTCATGCAAACTCACCATACAGAAATGATTAATTCCCAAATCGTGAAAATATTTTTTCCTCAAACATTTTTCAGAGAATCGTTCATAAAATCGAAAGAAATTGGAGTTTAAAAATTGAACGGAAATTGTCCGTATAATGCCAAACAACTGTCCGAAATGCGAGCAAATTCGGTTTATTTAGATTTATGGGAAGATAAAGGGCGGCTATCGGAAACCGAGGCCCACAAATTTCAATTGCCAATGCGTGTTTTCCCCAGTTGCACGCCTCAAAATACCAGATTTTCTATGTAAACCACACAAAAAAAAAAAGAAAAAAAAATCCACCACCATAATCGAAAGAAACGCATTCCAGTAGAATAATCGAATGTTCGGTACTTACATATTTTTGGGGAACCATCTTACAAGGACCTCATTGGTCCCATTGTTGTCAGTCCTTCTACCAACAATCTGAAAAAGTCGACGGGGTTTTCAAAAACAAAAATAATCCAAACGAAAATCGACAAAGGAACTGAAAATCCTGCAGCGGAGCATATCCAAGTCAAAATAAGACCGTTCGATTCCCCGATTGAAAGGAAAAATAATTTCAACGGAACTGAGGAAAACGGACGAGTTTAGGGTCAACCGCCAGTTATTGCTGCCACCCGGGGTCCTGCTTTACCGTTGACAACTGCCACCCGAACCCCAACCAACCGTTTTTTTACTCAACTGCCACCCAGGGTCCTATTTAACCATTAAAAACTGCCACCCGAAAAACTACTGGCTTGTTTTTACCCAACTGCCACCTGCGGTCCAGATTTAATGTTGACAACTGCCACCCGAACCCCTACCAGACGTTTCAAACCCAACTGCCACCCAGGGTCCTATTTAACCATTAAAAACTGCCACCCGAAAAACTACTGGCTTGTTTTTACCCAACTGCCACCTGCGGTCCAGATTTAATGTTGACAACTGCCACCCGAAAAACTACTGGCTTGTTTTTACCCAACTGCCACCTGCGGTCCAGATTTAATGTTGACAACTGCCACCCGAACCCCTACCAGACGTTTCAAACCCAACTGCCACCCAGGGGCCTACTGAACCATTAAAAACTGCCACCCGAAAAACTACTGGCTTGTTTTTACCCAACTGCCACCCTCGGTCCTGATTTACCGTTGTCAACTGCCACCCGAACCCTCCGTTATCCACCCAACTGCCACCCAGGGTCCTACTTAACCATTGACAACTGCCACCCAGAACCCTAACGGCCGTTTTTAAAGAGAAACTGGCGTACATTACACTCCGGCGGGAATCGAACCCGGCATCTCTGGATTTCCAGTCTAGGGCTTCCCCTACTAGAAAACCCAAAAATTATGTGTTTGATTCCTGGCCAAACGAAATTCTCTTGCAAGTTTTTTCAAATTAACATTTTCTCGATTTAGCCTAAATATCATTGAAATTTTCACAGCAATTTCAACTGGCGGTTGAGCGAAACTCGAGAAATTATCGGAAAAAAAACGGAAAACCGAAAAAATCGACATTCTTTTCGGGTGTCAGAGTCTGTCGGTTGATCTTTGGATGACACTGCACAGGAGGAGGGCGGACTTTGTTCTGATATTACCTCGCTTTTGAGAGCAAAACTATCGGCAGGCACTTGGCCGGCATCGAAGAGGCCCAGGGTCTTCTTTTCGGCGATTTTGAACAAATTGTACTGGATGCCTTCCATGATGCCGGTGTCGATGAAGTCTTCCGTCCTCGCTGGAAGGGATAAAAAATTGGTAACCGATGCCGGATAATTATAACATTTTCAAGCATTCCCGAATTACTAGACCGATCTAGAATTTCACTTACCAGTAAACGGTTCCCGTCGATACCTCAATTTCTTCCCGTTTCTTCGTATAAGTTTGTTGTTGGTTTCGCAGCCCTTCTTCGAGTCTTGCTTCCCCTCCGCGAAGTGGTTGTTGACGTGCCTCGTTAGTAGAACCTGGAAACGCCAATATTATCGGATTTTGCTCTCAAATTTGAAAAAAGTCAATAATTTTGATGTATTAGTCAACACACCTGACTGTTGAAACGTTGGCCGCAACCGTCGACGATGCAGGCGAACCTTTTGCTGCCTCCGTGCGACAGAACGTGCCTGTCGAGCCAAGTGCGCGAACAGCTTTTCCTGTCGTAAACTTTGCAATCCGTCCATTTGCAGATGAAGAATTCTTCTAACGTCTGGCCATCGACGTGAATTTTCTGGAAGAATTAGAAATTAAGATTAGAAAATTGGGGAGTTTGAGAAAAATGGTCAACTTCAACGGTTAATTGCGGCAAAACGACTAAAGCGATCTTTAGGTTTTAAGAGGTCATTTAACTCGGAATTTGATGCTGTTTAATTTTGAATTGAGTAAAATTTCCCGTAGGTTGCGTTGTTTGGGAGTTACGTGCCAAAAAGTGAAGAAATCGGAGCACTCGAGAAAAATTGACAACTTCAACGATAAATTGCGGCCGAACTACAAAACCGATTTTGAAGTTTAATAAGGTCATTCAACGCGAAATTTGATGCTGTTTAATATTGAATTGAGTAAAATTTTCTGTAGGATGCGTTGTTTAGGAGTTACAAGCCAAAAAGTGAAGAAATTGGAGTATTTGGGAAAAATTGTCAACTTCAACGGTGTATTGCGGCAAAACTACCCATCCGATTTTGAAGTTTAATGAGATCATTCGATTTAGAATTTGATGCTGTTCAATTTTGAATAAAATAAAATTTCCGGTAGGATGCGTTGTTTACGATATGCATGCAAAAAACTGAAACAAATGCAGAAATCAGCGGCTTACTTGTAAATGTTCGAGCAGTGCGGCGGTCGTGGCGAACCTCGTCTCGCAACCCGTCCAACGGCAAACGACGTCGGACATATTACAATGCCCGTTCCAGCCGTCCTTTTTCGGAAATCGGATCGTCCTCTCTTCCTGTTTCGCCGACGAAGAGGAAGCCGAAGAAGAGGACGACGAGCGGGCGAAAAGGGAAGTGACGTCGGCGCAACCTTCGTCGTCTTCGTCTTCATCGTCGTCGTCGGCTTTCGACGACACTATGGACGCCGAACTCGTCGAGTCCTCGTACGTGTCGGGGTACCTGTCCGACGAAGTGCCGTGGCAGGACGTGTCTTCGCCAGAGGGCGGCGGGGTTTCGAAGAGGTCCAGCTGGTGAGCCTCGCAGTCTTCGGTTAGACGGATCCTCATATCGTCTTCTTGGCCTGCGTCCAGAAATCCAGAGTTAACGAGGCTGGAAGTCTTTCTACAAAGACTTGGAGACCTAGACTTTGGGGACTCGGAGGCATGGATTTGGAGTTACAGACACGAGCCTCAGCCTTGGAGTCATGGACTTGGAGCCTCTGACTCAAAGCCTATGCTGCTGTGAAACGGAAGAAACCCCTAGAAAAGGTTGGATTCTAACTGTTACCACGGCTTTCTTCCGTTCCACGGCAATATGGCTCAAAACCTCGAACATGACGACTCCAAGTTTCGGACTCTGAGACCCGGACCTAAAGGCTTGAACTCGGAGACCCAGACTCAGAGCCTTGTTTGCAAAGACTCGGACTCAAAGACCCAGACTCGGACTTGAAGACTCCGAGTGTTTTGAACTCTGAGTCTCGAACTTGGAGTCTCGGACTCGGAGCCTCGGACCAAAAGACTCGGACTCTGAGACCTAGACTCGGACTTGAAGACTCAGAGTCCTGGACTCGGAGACCCAAACTCGAAGTCTCGCACACGGAGTCTCAGACTCGGAGACCCAAACTCGGAGCCTTGGTCTCAGAGACTCGGACTCAAAGACCCAAACTTGGAGTCTTGGTCTCGAAGATTCTGAGCCTCAGACTCACAGACCTGGACACGGAGTCTCATACTCGGAGGCTCACAGAGGCAGAATCGGACTCTGAAGCTCAGACTCAACAAAAAAAATTCACGGGACTCCTTGAACACAGGAAAATTAAGGTAATAGCTCAAAAAATTATTTTTACAATTATTTTCAGTCAATTTTGCACCCTTTCTCCAAACACGTGTTGTTTGTATTCATCCAAAAATGGCAACCCCAATCTGACGCTATCGATACCTAAAAATACAACTTATTCGTCTATCAGTCCGTAAATGCGACCTACCTTTACATCGGTCGGGCTTGGGCTGAGATGTTTTTCCTGTCGAAGGAGAGCTGCCTAGGAACAATTTGGATTTGATTTTGAAAAATTCCGTGATCTTGCCTTGTTTGCGCCTTTTGGCTGCTGGTTCCGGCACGTCCCCGGGAGGCCAGGGCGGCCAACATGTGGGCTCGGGACGTCGGCCGGAAAGCGTCGGTTGCGACGTCGGCGGCATCTCCTCGAGGGACGACGTCGACAAAGGCGAGCAGGGCTCCGTTATGTCGCTGTTGCTGGAACCGAAGTCGCCGCAGTGGACGGCAACGCCACTGAAACAGGTGAAAAAAAAAGAAAACGTAAGAATTATGGAGATGGAAGGTACGATGTGTATAGGTAACACATAGTCGCTACAGTGGCAAAAACCAGCTATCTCAATTTTTGACCATTTCGGGGTTTCGATAGTTACTTAATCGATTTTTCACAGCGAATCGATTGAAGTCAGAGCCATGAAATAGCCTGAAATCGCCCAACGGTCATAGAATCATGGAAAACTCGCAAGAAAATTCATACACTGGAGTACAAGGAAGTTTTTTGGCTCCCCTGAAAAGTAGCCAAAACTGAGATAGCTGGTGTTGCCACTTGAGCGACGACATAGTGCTTCATTGTTGTAGGATTCATGATATTGGGGCCGATTTTTTAGACATCGTACCGGGGAAGGGAAGTAAAGAAATGCGCACTAATCTTCAACAGATGATTTCCAATGCCAAGTTTCAATGAAACCGTTTTTTGCTGATTATTTTGGATAATTTCTCAATTTTAGCCAAGACCATAAACTGACCCTACTTGGCATAAGACTCAAAAAATCTCATGGGAGTCCCTCAACGTAACATTTTAGTGAAAGAAATGCGAAAAAATGCGTAAAAAAGGTTAAAATGGTGTTGATGAACTTTTTTCTCAGATTTTACTAATCGTCAGCCAATTTACTAGGTATAAGACTCAAAAAATCTCACGGGTGTCCCTCAATATAACATTTTTGTGAAAGAAATGTGAAAAAAAGGTTTAAAAAAGGTTAAAATGACGTTTATAAACTTTTTTCTCAGATTTTATTAATAATGTCAGCCAAGACCATAAACTACAAGGTATAAGGCTCAAAAAATCACATGGTGGTCCCTCAACATAACATTTTAGTGAAAGAAATGCGAAAAAAAGGTGAAAAAAGGTTAAAATTACGTTAATAAACTTTTTTTCTCAGATTTTATACAAACGCATAACAATTTAAAGAAAAATCGTGAAAACGTCAATGGTAGCAGAACATGGATAGTTGAATTTCGAAAAATTGATTCACAAATACCGCCGAAAGGCACTTCTCCGTTGTGAGTCATCGAATTTCCGTTTTTGGCGGAAACGGGCCGACGTGACTATTTGTGCGAAAACGTTATCGTGTTTGGTGAGTGCGGTCACGCCTGTTTGTGATAACACGCCCGTAAACGGATACGGCATAACTAGATACCGACAGGTTTACTCGATTACCACTCGTTTCCGAAATTTCCCATTTTCTACGCAGCGATAATATTGCGGAGTATTGCGATGGGATGCGCGGAGAAATTTTCGAGCACCAAAATTTTTGATTCCGAATGCGACGGGATTTTTCTGACCACATAAGTCGTTTTTCATTCAAAGTCAGGCTTGCCAATTGACCATGAGATTAAAAAAAAAAACCATCAAAATGTAGGTAATTTACTTGACAAAAAAAAACCTTTCGCCATATGCGTCTAAAACCAGCCCGACAGAAAAAAAAAACGATAAAACCAACAAAAATTTTTTTTTCAAAAACCCCCATCACATCATTTTCTTTGCCAGCACTCACTCTCAAGCGCATACATAACATCAGCACTCATGCCGATACGTCAGTACTCATACTCATGATCAAACTCAAACTGAAAGTCAAACTCGAACTGAAACTCACACTCATACTCAAACGAGAAACGAAACCAAACGCAAACTTATACAAAAATCAAATCAAATACAAACTGAAACACGAACTGAAACCAAAACTTGAACTCAAACTCATACTCATTATCAGACTCAAACTGAAACTCATATTCAAAGTTAAGCTCAAATTCATAATCGATCTGAAACTTGAACCCAAACTCATCATCAAAGTCGAATTGAAATTCACGATCAAACTGAACCTCGAACTCAAACTCAACCTCATAATACAACTCAAGCTTGAACTCATACTCATAAATTATGAGTCATAATACAACAAAAACCATAAATGAAGTCAAACTCAAAATGAAAATCAAACTCACGATCAAACTGAAACTCAAACTCGTGATCAAACTAAAAGTCATAACCGAAACTTAAATGAAACTCATACTCATTATCAAACTTGAACTGAAACTCATCAAGTTTGATTAAGGGTTTGAGTATCAGTTTCAGTTTCATTTTGAGTTTAACTTTGAGTTTCAGTTTGACTTTGAGGTTGAGTTTGTGTTTCAGATCGATCATGAGTGGAACTCAAACTCAATTTTGAACTCAAATTTAAGTTTGACTTTGATCATGAGTGAGAGTTTGATTATAAGTTTGACTTGAATTGTGATAAGAGTTTCAGTTTGATCATGAGTTCGAGTTTCAGTTTTACCATGAGTTTGAGCTCGAATTTGACCATGAGTTTGAGTTTCATTTTCAGTTTGACTTTGATTATAAGTATGAGGTTTGACTACGAGTTCCAGATCGATCATGACTTCGATTTTCGATTCGAATCTTTGACTTTGATCATGAGTATGATTATGAGTTTGATTCAAAGGTTCAGTTTGATGATGAGTTGGATAATGAGTTACAGTTTTATTTTGAGTTTGACTTTGACTACGAGCGTGAGTTGGGTTCCGAGTTTCGGTCTGGATGAGAGTTTGAATTTCAATTTGGCTTTGATCATGAGTGAGAGTTGATTATGAGTTTGAGTTCGAGGTTCAGTTTGATTATGAGATTGGGTTTGACTTTGATTACGTGAGTGAGTTCCAGTTTGACGTAGAGGTTGAGTTTCAGTTTCATTTTGAGTTTGACTTTGATCACGAGTTTGATTACGGTTTGAGTTTCGGTACAAGTTTGAGTTTGACTTTTTTTATGGGAAGTATGTTATAGTGAGAGTTTGAACTTGAGTTTGATAACGAGTAAGAGGTTCAGTTTGACTTTCAGGTTGAGTACCTATCAGTTTGATTGAGTTTGAGTTCGAGTTACAGTTTCACTTTAAGTTTGACTTTGATTATGAGTTCGCGTTTCAGTTTGACTATGAATTTGACTTTGATTATGAGTTTCAGTTTGACTTTGAGGTTGAGTTTCAGTTTCATTTTGAGTTTGACTTTGATTATAAGTATGAGTGTGAGTTTGATTACGAGTTTGAGTGGCTGAGACTTCGAATTTCGATTTGAATTCTACATTGATCATGAGTATGAGTTTGACTTTGATTATGGTTCGAGTGTTAATATGAGTTTCAGTTTCATTTTGAGTTTGACTTTGATTATGACAATGAGTGTGAGTTTGAGTTTTAGCTTGGTGATGAGTTTGAATGTCAATTTGAAGATTGATTTTGATCATGAGTTTGATTAGGATTTGAGTTTCAGTTTCATAATGAGTTCGAGTTTCAGTTTCATTTTGAGTTTGACTTTGATTATAAGTATGAGTTTCAGATTGATCATAACTTCGAATTTCGATTTGAATTTGACCTTGATCATGATCACGAGTTTGATTATGAGTTTGCGTTTCGGTTTGACAACGAGTTTGAGTTTCAGTCTGACTTTGAAGTTGAGTTTCAGTTTCATTTTGAGTTTGACTTTGATTGTGACCATGAGAGTGAGTCTGATTACGAGTTTGAGTTTGAATTTCAATTTGAGTTTGACTTTGATCATGAGTGTGAGTTTGATTAAGAGTTTGAGTTCGAGGTTCAGTTTGATTATAAGTTCGACTTTGGTTAAGAGGGTGAGTTTTAGTTTGTGAGTTCAAGTTTTATTTCGAGTTTGACTTCGTTCATGTTTTGAGTTTTATTATGAATATGAGTTTAAGCATGGGTTGAGTTTCAGTTTGATTGAGTTCTGTGTTTCAGTTTGAATATGAGTTTGAGTTACAGTCCAAGTTTGAGTTTGACTTTCCTTACGTTTGTTGAAAACCCCGAAATTGAAAATCGAGTTCTGCAGTACCGAATTGAGGTAAGGAAAATCGTGCTTCTTACGCACCAGCGCCGAAATAACCGGTTCTAATAATGAAAGACGAAAAAAAAGACGATTCATCATTGAAAATTGTACCTCTTGAGAAACAAATAGTCGAATTCGGCTTGGAAAACCGACGGGTCCAAATTGGTCAATGAATCCGACTCGTCGTCGAGCCCGAGGTTCTTGGCCAGACAAAGCCAATCGGAGTTCACGGTCTCGGCCGAACCGTCGAACCTCGTGATCGTCATGGTGAAAATATTCCACTTTCACGATGCCCGACGGGAAAAATCCCAGTTTTCGGGATAGCGATATTCACGTATCCCTGCGAGTGTTTACCGGGGTGTTGCCGGAGTTCACGATGCGAACGTTCTTACGATGATATTTTCGAATGAAAACTTCAAAATTGCAAAGTGCACGATAACAGAAATCGCGCCGGAAATCGGGTATTCGAAAAATCCAGACCCCGGGTCGGGGCGACGCTTTTGGAAAAACACGGAATACCCGACCGAGGTGGTACGCGGAGGTGAGGAGGTAACGCAGGTGTTCCTCGATGAAAGGGCCAAGTAAACAAGAGCTTCGCCCTCTTTTCAATCGGAAAATGAGACTCGGAATCGAGAACAACTGTTACACCGGGGCAACTGCTCTCAGACAGTTGTTACCCTTTGTGGCCTTTTCAAGTTACATGAACGACGCGAACGGAACACGCGAACCTCCGCGAGCTCATCCTCGAGCCGAGACGACGAGCGAGACTGAATTCACAGAAAACTCGAATTCACTTCCTCCGGAGGGGAGGGGGAAAGAGGGGAAGGCTGGCGAAGAATGCAGTTGGCAGCACTGCCATCGTGGGAGAACTCCCTCGTGTGAGAGCGAGTTCCCCAGCTGAGAAGGGCCTTCGCCACTGGTGAATTATGCCTAGAGGAATGGCCTAGATCAGGGCTTTAAGGTTATGGGCCAGGCCTTTCTTCCAGATGATCCAAGAGAGAAGCATTGTTGTGCGTGTATGGGGATTTCTCGAATTATCGTGATGAAGTAGGTAACCAAAAATTTCAAAATTTTGGAGTGCAGCAAAACGCCAATTTGAAGCAAAAAAAAATCCAGAAAATGTTTGTTGCATTGACGCATTGATGTGTTGGAGGTTGTATAACGTCGTGAGGCGGTGGAGGAGGTGGCGTGGTAGTCGTGGAGGGGGTGGTGGTTGTGGTCGTGGAAGAAAATTCTAATGTTCAAGAATCTTTTTCTAGTTTTCGAATCCAAGCGACTCAGAAGCATGTTTGTGCATTTATGGGGATTTCTCGAATTATCGTGGTGAAGTAAGCATAAAGTTCAAAATCTTGGAGTGCAGCAGAACGCCAAGCAAAAAATCGAATAAATAAATCAGAAAATGTTCGGTTGATAACTGCACTGACGCATTGATGCGTTGGAGGCTGTGAAATGTCTGGGGGTGGCGGTGGCGGAGAGGAGATGGTGGAGGTGGCGTGGTGGTGGAGGAGGAGGAGGTAGTGGTGGAAATGTTGATTAGTTTTAGAATCCAAGCGACCCAGAAGAATTGCAGTGCGTGTATGGGGATTTCTCGAATTATCGCGGTGGAGTAGGTAACCATAAATTTCAAAATTTTGGAATGCAGCAAAACGCCAATACGAAGTAAAAAATTGAAAAAAAAATGTCAACTGCACTGACGCATTGATGTGTTGGGGGCTGTGAAATGTCAGGGGGTGGCGGTGGTGGAGGAGGACGTGGTGGTGGAGGAGATGGTGGTGGTGGAAATGTTGCTTAGTTTTATTGCCCTGTATAGTTTACTCGTTTCGCACTTCTATTCGATAAAGATATTTCGCAAAGCGGCGTTATCGACAGTGACACGGGGTAAAAACGAAAAATATCACAGAATTCGTCCAAAATCGTCAACATTAAAGAGTACATGGATACCAAGGTAATTATTTTTCAAAATTAAAAAAGTTGAATATTAGATATATTTTTTGTTTTCGACATTAATAATGTATTATTATAAATGTTTTGATACGAGCCGATAACAGGCCAAATCAAACCAAAAAATTTTTTTTTACAGGTTTTAAACCATTAAATGAAAATTTTCCATCTTTCCTGTACCTATTGTAGGGTTCTTCTGGTCTCAAGACACGACCATCTGCGCTATGGAAGAGGCAGAAGTCTGCCGGATGTGGGACTAGGGAATATGAGCTTTCTCGAGCTAGCTCTAGAGCGATGGGTGATCATAATCTCGGACCTTATACTAAAGGAACATGGTTATGACTAGGGATCGGATTTTTATGTATTTAAAAATGCCAAATATGTGACATATATATGTATTAATTTTCATAAAATATGTGGAAAATATGTAAAAAGGTTGAAATATTTGCAAAAAATATGTGGAAAATACGTAAAAAGGTTTAAATATTTTCAAAAAATAAGAGGAAAATATGTAAAAAGGTTTAAATATTTTCAAAAAAATGTTTAAGCCCAAATGAACAACAAGATTTTGTTAAATTATTTCCAGAAATAATGTACACATGTAATCGGTCGGGGTTTTTTTTCATCGCCCCCTGAAAATTTTTCCTTTACGCTTCAGAGTGTCTACATAAAAATCTGCAATAATTTTTTCCCGTACGCCGTACGCCGTCTGAAGCAAAACGCATGAAAAGAGTTGTCCAATAAAAAAAAAATTTTAGCAAAATTGGCTAAATTTTTTTTTAAATTTAATTCATTCATTGTGAACCTCGGGAAAACTACCCAAAATTAGCAAATATGTGTTTTTGTGGACCAAATATTTGAAAAATATGGATTTATAGTGGAATATGTCAAAATATGTGAAATGAAAGTGGGCTTAAACGGTTCAGAAAATGTCAATATGAACACGCCTACTTGAAAAACATCAGTACATTGCCTAGAAAAAATATGTGAACAAATACGGATCCGAACCCTAGTTATGACCCAAGGTCGGGATTCCGGATGAGCAGTACAGCTTACGTCAGACCTTTTCATTCCCACAGACCCGCTGAACAGACCGATTCTTCGGCAATTTTAACAAGCAAATTGATATATTTTCCGAGAGACAACGTTCCATAGGTAATCAATAAACATTGATGAAGGTGCTCCAAAGTGAACATAACCATAATATCAGCCAATCAGAGAGAAGGGTCAGTGTGTCTGTACGTGTGATGGGGAGGGAAACGTCATACGGCCAGCGCGCTCCAGCTTCCCGGCCCCGCCACGACTTCGCCCTCGAAAAGATTGTCATACTTTCCAAATTTTCCCCGCGGGCGGGGAAATTTCACCGAGAAAGTTCGACTCGTAAAATGCAGGGGGTAGGGAGACCCGCTAGTCCCTTCTACCCGCATCGCCCTTCAGTCCATTTCCTTCCGTTCAAAAGCGGCCTGCCAACAGACGAGGGAGACAAAGCTCGAACCGGCGACACTGGCGCGCCGGGCGGCCGAGAACTGTACCAAAGGTTACTCTAGATTGCCCTTGGTGCTGGTGGAGCCGAGCTCAGACCAGACCAACCCACCTTTAAAAACACGTGGATTATGCAACTCTTTTTGTTAGGAAGGAAGTTCTCAACAGAGGAAGAAAGACTAACTACGGGCCGGCAGGAGGGATCTGGAAAACGACCTATTTTTGAGTTTTGGACTTGGAGGAACATTTTCGAAAAAATTCAACGGCGAGAGAATGCGACGGTGTTTTTGAGAATTGGGTATCCGAATTTCGTCCCTTAGCTCTTCTGCGGGGGTGTGAGCCAAGGACCTTCCTCCCGAAATGGAGACGGTCTAGAAGAGCGGCTCCTCATGAGGGCCGTGCGGGCGAAAGCGCTTGAGCCGACAAAGCATCCTCGGTCTCCTCTCGCCTCACGAGCCGTTCGTTCGGAAAATTCGAATTTATTCCAAAATTAAGGACGCAATTTTCAGATTTTTCATTCAGATCTCACGAGGAAGGTTCTGCGAGGCGGACAATCGGGGAAAAAAGGAAGCTCCATTTTGCGAGGCACGTCAACAATAATGTAATAATATAATCGTCATATATGACGGCCTCCTTAGCAACGAAGTCACCTTCAGGGAACCCCCGGCGAGTCCGGATTTCCTTTACAATTATATGGAAATTGCATCGGGTTCAAAAACATCTCAACTTGACCGATAATATCGGAAATCTTAATAACTGCCCTTTAAACGATGTTTTAATTGTAAAAAAACCTAAAATAAGGGTAAATAGAGATAAAAATAGTAGTAACGAATTGTTACTAGAAATACCATTAACAAAAAAAAGGAAAATGAAAAATAACCAAAAAAAAAAGGTAAATTACATGTCATTGACAATTTTTTTGTTTATTTTTTATTTTAAAAAAAATAATGCACTTGTACCTACATTATTCTTTTCTATTTCTGTAAATATATGTACATACATTATTTCTGGAAATATAGATACATAATTTCTGGAAATAATGTACCAATGAGGCCAACTCCAGAAAGACGCATGAAAAGCAAACAAGAAAAATTTTTGGAATGTCAAAAAAACACCATACCCACAGGCTCTCTTTCCACTGAATAGCTCAGTACCAAGGACGATTATGGTGCCTGAATTGAAATTATGGTGCCCGAATTAACGTTCCTCAGCATAGATTGTAATTTACCGCTGAATTAAAATTATGGTGCCAAAATCACAAATAAAGCCTTGAATTTTATTATGGTGCTGGAATGTGATTAATGGTGCTTGAATTATAATCGTGGAATTAGAATTATATACTTATAATACCATTATTATAATTTTTATTAGTATTTTAGTTATCATGCTTGAATTATTATGCATGGTGCTCAAATTTTACTGCATGGTGCTTGAATTTCAATTTGTAGCGCTCAAATGATAATTTGTGGTGCGAACATCATAATTTATGGTGCTAAAATCATAATTTATGGTGCTCAAATTACAATTTATGGCCTTCAAATGATGATTGAGGGCGTTCAAACGGAACCAAATTTATGGCGCTGAAAGTATAATTTGTGGTGTTGTCTTAAAATGTATGGTGCTCGAATTGTAATTTATGGTGCTTGAATTAAAATCAACGGTGTTTGAATTATTGGTATTGCGACGGATATTGAAATTATAAGTGCCTACAATCCCTGTACTATAATTATGGTGGTTGAATTATATTATGATGCTCGAACTATAATTTATGGTGTTTGAAATGCAATTACGGCGCCTGGGTAACGGGGATTTCCCAATTTTTCGTCTGGGAATTTCACGACAGTTTTTGTTGCAGATTGACGCTCAAAAAACTTAAATTGAGGTGCCTCAATGATAAAAATGCCGAATCATAAGTACGGCACCTGAATTATAATTATGGTGCCGTAGTTACAAGAATGGTAGGGGCCAGATTATAGTAGGTATATCTTATAGGTTGAGTATAGCTCGTAATTAACTCGCACGGTTAACTTGCACATAATTTTGGCGTTTTTCATGGAATATTTCGGGGGGAAAGAGTTTTTTTCACGGTTGCGCGCATAAAGATTTACAACTACGTTCGATTTACAACGATGTTCGTCGGTAAACAACGCAGGTTGCCTTTCCAACCCTTTCGAGCAGGTTTATTATTATAATTCGAGTAGGTACCGATGGGGGTATCAGCCGGCGGCCCATCTGCCTATCTGGCAGCTGCGGCCCGGACGAGAAAACTGGACATGGTGCGAAATGAATTATCTATATCGAGGGTTGCCAGATATTAGCGATCCAGGTAGCAGAGGAAATCAATGAAGAAAAAATTCGGGATAAAAATTCTCAGGGGATAAATCGGGGAAAAATGTTTTTCATTAGATTCGACACAAACGCAAAATTTTAACACGATAAATTTCGAATTAGGGCCCGAAAATGATGCGCGATTTTGCAAAAAAAAAACTTTTTTTTTTGAGGCAATATCTTTGGCCCTTTTTCCTCCTTTATTAAAATTTCTGTATTTTGACTGCACATTGCCAATTCAAAAAAAAAAGCCTTTTTTTTTAAATAATTTGTGTTACAAGGGGTAACACTGCGGAAGACCTACAAAGTAATTCTCCGAAGATTCTGTTCGGCAGCATTGAAAAACCGCCCCCGATCGTCGATCAATAGTTTCTCGCCCCCCAAACCGGACGATACAGCAAAGACAGCTCATGGCCAAAATGGAGGGGACACAACCGAGGGTTCGTATCTGGCAACACTCGGGGAAAAATCGATATTATTATTAAGCTAGTGGGGCATGCAGATCCAGGGGTAGTGTGTAAGTAGGTCCCATTGTGTAAAATGAAGAAGGGCGATCTAATTATGCGAAGGAGCAATCATGCACGTGGATCATGGGGGGATGGTCGGACGCCATTGAAATGACCGATGGAAAACATTCGGTGAAAAAATCGCCGATAAGGCGAGATAAGGAGGCACGCGATGGGGCTGTTGCTGGGTGCGGGGGTGGCGACGATTTTCCACGACTATGGATACGATCAACAGAGGGTTAACTGTCTAGGCAGGAAATGTAAAACACGGCACCCTTAACATTAGTGCATTTTTATGTTCTCGCGGATAATCTGAGGTAAACGACTGGATCCTGAATCTTAATTCTCGAGGACGCCAAAGAATACAACCAAATTCAACGATATCCAAATAATTTTGTTATAGGTATAATCTTTAGCTAATTTTCTACAATTTTTGTTCCATGAAATTTTCTGTGAGCCCAAGAAAAAATACATTTTTGTGGCTTCGAAGATTTTTTTCGTGATTTCTGGATATTAAATCTTAATTCCAGATGATTCCAAAAACAAATTCGACAATTTTAATATGATGTGGTAATAGGTATATTTTTTAGCTAATTTTCTACAATTTGTGTTCCATAAAATTTCCTGTGAGCCCAAGAAAAAATACATTTTTGTGGCTTCGAAGATTTTTTTTCGTGATTTCTGGATAGTAAATCTTAATTCCAGATAATTCCAAAAAAATCGACAATTTCAAAATAATTTTATTATAGGTATATTCTTTAGCTTATTTGCTACAATTTTTGTTAAATAAAATTTTCTGTGAGCCCAAGAAAAAATACACGTTTTTTGCTTCGAAGATTTTTTTCGAGTTTTCGACTTAGTTTCAGTAAAATGGTCACAAGTCTCTTAATTTCCAGAGTAATTACAAAAATGAACATACCGTTGGAAAGGCCGTTAAATTTCCTATAGTTCCACGGAATTTACAGCTTTCTAACTTGGATTCAAAATAGCGAAAAATTGAACCAAACTCAAAAATTGCACAATTATTAAAATTTCATTTTTTCAAAATAATGACATTGTGGGTCGATTATTTAGCTGATTTGCGCTAGTTTTTGTTCCATAAAATTTTCTGTGAGCCCGAGAAAAAATAAACTTTTTTTCGCTTCGAAGATTTTTTCGAGGTTTCGACTTAGTTTCAGTAAAATGGTCATAAGTCTCTGAACTTTTAGAGTAATTACAAAAATGAACATACCGTTGGAAAGGCCGTTAAATTCCCTGCAATTCCACGGTACTCGCATCTTTCTAACTTGAATTCAAAATAGCGAAAAATTGAGCCAAAGTCGAAGATGGCACAATTATTAAAATTTTGCTGTTTTTCAACGTGGGTTTAAAAATAGAAAGATAGAGGAAAATCCTGCGCACGTTACGGGAAAAACTAGCCCAGAATGTCAGCTTTCCAACGGTATATTCGATTTCCAATTTCCCTAGCTTATTGGAGGAGGAATCGACGTTTGAATCCAGAAAAATTGCAAATTGCTGTTATTGAAACCATGACTTTAGATATAATCGATTTTTTTAAAGCATTGAAGAATTTAGAGGGTTCTCTTAAAAAAGGTGAACATCAGGAATGTGCGGCATGGTCGTAATTTTCTCGAAATTGGACGACTCCTTATATTTTGCTGGAAACGGATAAAAACTGGAAATGGGACTCCTAGCTCGATGGAAATTCGATACGCACTCTTTCTGACAACCCCAAACGTGTTTCCGAGGATATCAGCGACTATACACCCTCTTGCTGAACAGGCGAGAACAACAATAAAATCCATTCTGGTCCAAAATTGTGGAGTCTTTTTTGCTAAAAACTCGTTCCATCGTGGGGAAAACCAGAATTAAACTGGAACGTTACTCACGATTTCAGTAAGGACGTAAATCACTCGTCGTGCTTGGCGAAAAAAACCCCAAACTACCCCAATAGCTTCGATTGTACAGAAACGCCTAATTACTCGAGTTTGAAAGGACCAGACGGAGAAAGTCGGGTCCCGAGAATTTCCAGGGTTATTGTCCCTCTGGGTGAATGTCAAATACTTGAGAACTAGTCGAACCAACAATAAATCACGAGGAGATTGACAATGGAATAATATCGAAAGGTTAACAGGATTCGTTCGAAGGAGGCTGCCATTGTTCGGATAGGATATTGTTATGCAATTTTTCTAAGAACCGGTGGTGCGCAGATAACACATAATACTTCCATATTTTGAGAGGTGAAATTTCGAAATGATTCAATTTTGGTCAATCAGGAGGCCAAAGGATCAAAAAACGCTATGCCAATTTTCCCAAACTCACCTATCAGTCAAAATATGGCAAATCGCCGGGAAAAAGTATTTTGAAAGGTAAAATAAGGATTTCAAGACCACGAACGCTGATATCGGTTCATTTTTGCGGCCAGAAAACACTAAAAAGCCAATATTGTAGAAGTAATGTGAGTAATTATTATTACTACAAAAGAGGATGATGGTTCTGGCCTAGACGAGCACTCTAGTTCAAGAATTTTGAAAAAAGGTTCAAAATTGAGGGAGATACGGCCATTTTTGTAATTGGTCACGGAGCACAGATGTACCGGCTAACACGCGGACTACAACAGTCCGACAACACTCACAACACCGGTCACAAGGACTGACGGACACACGGGCCATTGGTCGCAAGGACTGACGGACACACGGACTATTGGACACGCGAATAGACATGCTAAAAGGCGGATGGACACGCGGAATAACAGGAAGACTTACAGAAGGATTTACGTACACGCGGACTATTGGACACACAGACAAGAAGACGGACTAATGAACTTATGGACATATGGACTGTCGGACACACAGACACGGGAAAGACGGACTAACGGACACACAAACTGTCACAAGGACTAACGGACACACAGACACGCGGAACAGACAGACTGACACGCGGCCATAATGGAAAGAAAGACTAATGGATCGGGGTGCACATGGACAATTATTTAGAGTGATTTTGAGTAAAAGTGTAAGGGTAGGTAAACGTTTTTTAAGCTTCTGAAGTTCACTCCCTAAACTTCTGATCCGATTTTCAATTTGGAGACAACCGAGTGCGAAGGGTGCAGGGAAAAACCCATCTACGTCAAAAAAAAAGCTGGAATCAGAGAAAAATCAATTTGGTCATTTTCTTTCCCTGTATCGTGAAACTTTGCTAGCTTTTTCCCTGTTTTGATAAACTGTTGGAAAGTACTGTTCATTCTGATTCCAACGATGTATCAAACTCATTTTCGAAAAAAAGTGACTAAGCTGGTTTTTTCCAGTACTCTTCACCAGTAGATCAATCGGTAAGAAGGAGGAAAGTCGCGATGTGGTTTACACGGCTAATATTTTCGATCTTATCAATCATTTCGGAGAGATAAAAAAAGATAAGAGACTTCCACCCCGTTGGCTCGTCGTGACCGAAGGCGAGACGCGAAGATGACGCGCGAATCCTGACCTGACTCAATCTCGGCCTCGAACGTGCCCCCCTGGCCCCCTCCCCCCGGGGGCCCCGTGTAGCAAAGTTTATTGTGCCCGTTCCCAGCGCCCGGTCCGCGCACTTGCTGTATCCGCACTTGAACTTGGCGCCGGTGACCGAAAAAGTAAAAAAGAGGAACCACAACAACAACTTTCCCTCGCTCGGAGGTTCCCATCGCGCCAGGGCAGACATGATGCGCAACTTCGATAATACGCGATAACATTTACGAGGTAGAAATACATCGTAAATAGGTAACGCCAGAACGGGCGAAATGTAATTCATAAAAGGCAATCCCTCACAATTTGCAATCGAAAACGCTTGAATCTAGTCGGAATTTCAGAAATTCCGACTAGATTCAAGTGTAAATGTAATTATATAGAGCTCATAGATTTCTATGATCATCTTTCGACGAGGAGTGCTATTCTAACTGGAAATTTAACGCTGAACACGCCAATATATAAATTGATAGGTCAATAATGCTCGTCAAAAACCTTCAAAAACCGCGTTCTTTATCAAGTTAAGAGCTTTTAGTACGCTATTCTGACGATTCTACAAAATTCACAATAACTAGCCGAACATTCGCAATTTTCTCGTATATTTGGTACATTTCTGCGTCAAATGAAACCACCTCGGTAGGTGCAGTAGCGAATTTTCGGCGGCTGTTTAAAGTTTTGGACCAAATCGACAAAAACGTCCAATTTTCCGTCAAAATTAGATATTTTAACATTTTTTTTTAAAATTTTATATTAGAATTCGCTAGGATTGTTTAATAAGTGATTGAAATCTTCATAATTCTTCAGAAATCTTCATTAAAGTTACCTTAAATCTGCATAAAAGTGACCTTAAATCTGCATAAAAGTGACCTTCGATGAATTCAAATCTCCGTCAAAATTTAGATGAAAAACGATAAATTCAATGTTTTTTTGCAATTAGGCTTAAGACTTGGAGTGAACAAAACTTTTCAAAATTGAAGAAAAACCACGTTATTTGGCAGTGTTCGTCATAAACGCACGCAAGAAGAATTCAACATTTTTGTGTGGTCCTGTTCAGCGTTGAATTACCTTCTCGTTGAAGGATAATGAAGTTGGGAATCAAGGCAATTTTTTTTACATTAATTTGTGTCCTGCAGAGAAGAAATTCTTCGTCTCGGGGCAAGACGGATATCTGATTCAGCATCGAAAACCCCGAGAACGACTGCCTAACCTCGAAAGCATAAGATTTTTTGTTCAACCCGACTTGGCACAGACAGGGAAATGAAAATTTGACAACGGACACTTTGAAAATTAGACAAATTATAAATGAGGTCGAGTGGCAATAAATTCATTTCGCCAGGGCTCGAACCTGGCACCTCGTGCTCGATAGTGCTCATCCGTTAGACACGTATCCAGGTTCGAGTCCTGCCGGAGAGTGAAGTTGACTAATAAATCAGTAAATTGATAAAGCGGCATCAAACGTTTGGCGGAGTTGGGCCCCTATAAAGTCTCGTAAGTTGAGGGAATGATAATTTTTGGATCCCTGAACCGATTTTCAATTTTTGACCGATTTGTGCACGAGAATGGAAGTGTAATGCGTTTTACCTTAACAAATACATCCAATAGCGATCATAGATGACGATTTCTGAGGCACCATTCTTCTTCTGGACAAAGAACACTCGGCAACGGCATATCTTCTCGAAAAAACAATTTTCTCGAAAAACGAAATTTTCCCACCGAACCGGCAAAACGTCAAATCACTCGCAATGTCGATAAACTGCACTTTTTGAACGTGGATAAATTTTCAAAAATTATTTTTATTTCTCGCGGACCACGACCACGTGTTTAGCTCGGAAGACGTACGGGCGAACGACCAGCGGACCACTGGACGGATGCGCCATGCGCGTACGGCGGGAAGCGGAGGGGGAAGGAAGTGGGAGGTGCGAGAGAGAGGATGCGGGAGCCGCGGGCTGGAGCGAGAGGGAGGGGAAGGTGCGAGTACGAGGCGAACAATACCGCGCGCAGCGGGCGGGCAACGGATCAGGCGAGCAGGCGGCGGCAGGAGCTCGGCGAACGGCCCGCGCCGTCTGGCCTGCGACGCGAGAGGAATCGACGAACGTTTATTGGCTTACGTCGACCGACCGACTGATAAATCGATCAAAATTCAAAAAAAAAATCACGAAAAAATACGATTTTTCGAGAAAAACGTTGAATTTTGGGTTCGAAAGTCGGATCGGAGGTTGAGGAAAACGCTCGCGAATTGCTAGGAAACACTTTTTGGAAGTCAGGACGCCAGTCTTTGAGAATTTACAAAAATGCAACTATTGAACTTCAAATCGAATGACTGAGCTGATCGGACTAACTAGACTGACTGGACTGATCAAAATGATCGGACTGACCGGACCGAGTGGAATGGCCAGACCAACGAAACTGATCAGCATAAGACCGACTGGGGAGATCAGACTAATCGGACTGACTAAACTGATCGAAACGACTGGACTGATCGGAAGGAGTGCTGACTTGACTGATTCAGCTGACCAGAATCACTGGACTGACCAAATTGACGGACTGGCCGGATGACTGGTGCAACTGGACTGACTGAACCGAAAGGACTAATTAGACTGACCGGACCAGCACAGGACTAACTACAATAATCGGACTCACGCGCTCACTCGGACGCTCACTATCGCTCACTCGGACAGTCACTGTACCTCCCTCGGACGGTCTCTATCGCTCACTCAGACGCTCACTATCGCTCACTCGGACGGTCTCTGTAGCTTCCTCGGACGGTCTCTATCGCTCACTCGGACGCTCTCTACCGCTCCCTCGAACGCTCACTATCGCTCACTCGGACGGTCTCTGTCGCTCCCTCGGACGGTCTCTATCGCTCCTTCGGCCGGTCTCTATCACTCCTTCGGCCGGTCTCTATCGCTCCTTCAGACGCTCAGTATCGCTCACTCGGACGGTCTCTGTAGCTCCCTCGGACGGTCTCTCTATCGCTCTAAAGGCCGGCCTCTATCGCTCCTTCGGACGCTCACTATCGCTCCCAAGGCCGCTCCCGTGAAGGCTCTCTATCGCTCTGCAGGACACTCCCGTGGAGGCTGCCTAGTGCTCCCTCGGACGCCCAGAATCGCTCCCGTGGAGGCGATAAATATGAAAGTAAAAATGGCCATAGCTCCCTCACATCTCAACGTTTTTTCAAATTTCTTGGACTGAAATGTTTGTCTCGGCAAGACACCCTGTTTAATCGAAATTTGAATAACTCACAGTACTTCCAATATACTTGCATTTTCAGTGTTTTCTATTTTATTTTTTCCGGCCACAAAATTGAACCGATTTGAGCCTTCTTGGTCTTGAAATCGCACCCCCGCGAGAAAAGTGTTACATCTCAAAAAACGCGATTTTTGAGTTAAATGCATAGTGAAATAGCGCTTGAAAAGCTCTACACAGCAAGATGATAGTTATATCTCTAACTTGAATATTCGCCGCTAGAGAGCAGATGAAACGGTGTTCCCCGAGGGAAATTTGGCTGTTTTGGGCGGTGTTCGTTGGAAGAACATGGTTACATCTCAGATATTCTCCAGCTGCGACGCGAAAGACTTGGAACCAGATAACACACAATGCTTCCATATTTTGATACGCTAAATTGTGATACAAATTAATCATATTTTGACTGCTTTCAAGGGTGTTAAGGTCAAAAATATCAAAAAATTCACTATCCAAGTTTTAAAATCCACCCAAAATGAAAATACGTCACATTATCGGGTTATAAAAAATATCCACATATTCTGCAAGGTAAAACAAAGATTTTAAGACCAAGAACGCTCAAATCGGTTCATTTTTGTGGCCGGAAAAAAATAAAATAGACGATGAAGAACAAAGTTACAACTCTAAATTTAATTAAATTCTGCTACATTCCAGTAACCAAAATCGAAGATAATCGATTTTTTGTATGAGAAGCCAATACTAGAATACTGAAGTAAAGGATAAAAAAAAATTGGAGCCCATCGAATAGCACATAGAAATTTGAGGGGACATACTTTTACTTGAAACTTTCAAACTCATTTTCCCAGAAATCACTTTTTTTGAGATGTAACACTTTTCTCGCGGGGGTGCGAAATCTTCGTTTTACCTTGCAGAATATGTAGATATGTTTATTATTCAGAAAATGTATCTTATTTTTATTTTGGGCGAATTTTAAAATTTGCATAGTGAGTTTTTTGAAATTTTTGAACTAAACACCCTTGAAAGCAGTCAAAATATGATCTAAATCTGTCACATTTTTACGTGTCAAAATATGAAAGTATTGTGTTATCTTCGCAATCGCAACACTGGTTTCTTAATTCTGGCTCTAGTCCTGAATAGTTAGTCCTTTCTAGGCCTGAATGTAAGTAATTCGGATGACCAGGGACGCGGGGGGGGGGGTAGACGGATAATGTAGGGAAGAGGAACAGAGGGACTCGCAGGTAGTGAAGTGAATCCTGATCGACTCTCTGCCTCGGTAGACTGAGTTTGAAACGATTTAAAGGACGCAGCGCACAAGTTTACCAGCCCTTTAACAATTTCGACCTGCCTGGCTCGATTTTCGTAATCGAGTGCCAAAATTGGGTTTAGAAGACGACGGCATTTCAATTTTTCAAAATCGTCAACCATCGAATGCCCAGATTGGGGTTGGGGAGTGGTAATCAACCTCGAATTTCTGGTTAATTTTTCCAAAAGTTGTCAGAGAAAAACAGAAAAGGAGGTTTTTCTTGAAGATCTTCTGAAATTTCAATAATTCAAGGCTCACGCTTCGTTATTGATCATCCCTAAGGACAAAACCAGCAAAAACCGAATTCTCTTGATGCTTTAAAAAAAAAAAAAAAAAAAAAATCCTTGCAAGGAGGGAATAATGATTTGAACTTTTTGATGTTGTACTTCATCGAGCCTCCGATATAATTTTGGATTTCATGGCAGTAATTATTGTTCCGAAATCGGATGAATTGTAATTTATAGCTCCGATGCTTGTACATATTGGGCTAATAGTTTTTGAAAAGTCAATTTCAAACAGAAAATTCCGAAATTAAAAAATTCCGGTCTGTATCCATGGGTGATCGCAGGTTTTCGTACTCTCGGCAGGATGGCATCACACACAGTACATCCGAGGAGGACTCGGTGGGAGCAGGGAGTAATAAGTAGCCAAAGGGCGTGCCCTGGCCACGCATGCGTACGACCACCTGCGCAGGGGAGCTCAGGTAGAGGCTCTGCTGCGCTCTGAAAGAGCGTCGGAGGGAGACAAACGGAGAGGGGAGGGAAAACGGAGAAGGAGAAAAACCGGGAGAGGGAGAAGTGAAAAAATTGAAGAAGATGCCCCACCACGGAGAAAAGTCGTATATTTATACTAAACACAGGGATCAGCCAAGGGCCAGCTGACCCGCCTTGCCAGCTGTGCGACCTTGGCGGGATCGTTCACCTGCTCTCTCTCTTTCTTCCCCCCTACGGGGAAAGAAGAAGGAGAAGCCGGTCGAAGAAAACGGGACGCGGGGTCGGGGCGATGCATTCCGCTTGGAACTGGCACCGCTAGACAGGTCTGATGGGGGGGGGGGAACGTTTTCCCGATTTCCCGCGAACCCATGGCGATTTTCCCGATATGCGGGGACTTTTCGAACCGCGGGGCGGAAAACGCTGCAAACCGATACGTCGCACGATATTGTTTGAGAAGCTCTGGGAATCGAAGATTTTCGGAAAAAGGTCAATTCTACTAAAAAATTGATCTAAAAAATCGCTCGATTATTTGTTTTCCACGAATGAATTGCGAAACACTTAACCGATGTTGACCATCAAGTCTTGTTCTCTTCAGATCAACAATACTTCAAGATTTAGACCGGATAGGACCGAGACAAGCAAACCATTTGTATCAAAACTTTGTCAGTTTTCAGAAGGTTTAATTTTGTAAATCGATCGGTCAGTTCAGTTGGTCCGGTCAGTCTACCAAGTTCCATGTCGGTACAGTCACTTTAGTCAGTCCCGTCGGTCGGTTAGGCAGATCATTCCGGCCAGTCCAATCATTTTTATCGGTTTAGTTAGTCCGGTCGATCTTGCCGGTCGGGTTACTCCGATCGTTGCAGTGAACCCTTTGCTGGACCGGCCAGTTTAGTTAGTCCGATTGGTCGGGTTAGTCCGATCATCCCGGTCGGTACAGTCAGTCAAGTAAGTTCCATGTCAGTCCAATCAGTACAGTCGATCTGGTGAGTCATATCGTTCCAGTTAGTCCAGTATTGTTCCAGTTAGTCCAGTATTGTTCCAGTTAGTCCAGCATTGTTCCAGTTAGTCCAGTATTGTTCCAGTTAGTCCAATATTGTTCCGGTTAATCCAGTATTGTTCCAGTTAGTCCAGTATCGTTCCAGTTAGTCCAATATTGTTCCAGTTAGTCCAGTATTATTCTAGTTAGTCCAGTATTGTTCCAGTTAGTCCAGTAAGTCAGATACTGGACTCCAATCAGTCTAGTCAGTCACTCCGATATTCCCAGTCAGTCCTAAGCAGGTCTGGCCAGTTTAGTTAGTCCGGTCCGTTGGTCTAGTTAGTCCTAACGTCCTGGACAGCTTGGTTACTGATTTTTACGTTTTCTACCTGTTTTTACACGTAACTTGTCGTAGGTAACTCATATTCTAAATGGGGTTTCTTCAGTTATCAGTGTTTTTTTCTGCGTAAGGACACCCATAGTTTTGTGCATGGAGTACAATTAAGAAATGTCGCAATGCCCTTTTTCTATTAGTGAACAACTATAGAGACAATTTCGCTTAATGAGTACCAACGTTTCGTAAGGCTCAGCATTTCCCTAAGGAACGTTCATGAACACGTCCATGTACCTATCTAGTCGCTAACCAATGCAGGTGTGCTCAGCCAAGGTGAACCGTTCAATTCTCATTCTGCGCAAAACCGAAGGTCTCTCTATTCTACAGGTTTCCAACAGATCCAGGTGGCCTGAAAGGTTTCGAGTCATATTATTACCGGATTCTCGGCCCAACAGATGCCGACTGGTGGCCTTGTTTTCTTGTATAACCCGCAGGATTCGCACGCCGTCGGAATCGACCATAAATGACCATTAACGCGGGCATAGACTAAGTTATCGGCCCTCTTATTGACCAGATGTCATTTATGGCGGTTGGAAAATTTTTAGTCAAGCGAGGCATTGACCGATCGTTAGGAGTCAGGTCTCTTCGTCTAAAACCGAAAATTCGACGATTTTTTGGAATTATCGAACTTTTACGCGAACCTTTAAATATGACAAATTAATTTCAAGCTCAATTTTATTAGCAGTCAGTCAATAAACACGCCGAAACGTCAATTCAAATTAGGTATTTACCCACGAGTCGGTAGGTACCAGAGAACTATCGGGTAGGTACATCCCGATTACCAAATTTGCCTTTATTTGAGTGCCTGGGTATCTGGGACAGTCTGTTATTAATCTGCTGTTCTTATCTGTTATTTCTTCACTTTTCAATTTCTTCCTAGTCCCCCCCGACTTCCGTAAAACCCCAAAACATTTCACCGCCAAAATCCCCCTCTGGCATAAAACCCCCAAATTTGTCTAGAAAACCCCCCACTTGGCAACACTGGATAACCCCTCTGGTGGAAGGGCGCGTTTACTTCAAAGTGGGAGATTCGGTTTGTAATTGTACTCGTCTTCGGGCCCAAGGGTTCACTACTCCAGTAGTATCATCCGTACTAGGGTACTGCTTGAAGAGGCGGCCAAGGGCGGGCTGAGAATCGATAGGAAGAGGCCGCCCTGTCCTTTTTGAAATTGTTGGGGTTAGTACCAGGGCGGCCGCTAGGTGCGCGATTGTTAAAATATTCGACGCCCGAGTCCGAAGGCCGAATAAAAATTTACACGTATAAAACAATCGAATCTACGTTTCGAAGGGTCAGGAATTAATCTGAAAGAAAACAATGTCCGTCCGGGGCAGAACTCGTAATAGGGTTACCTAGTGGTCCAAAAAACAACCAAATAAATAAATATGGGCATGCAGATATCCATATTGTACACCTGAGATGAGGACTCCCCCCCAATCAATGTTAAAGTAGGTACTCAAAATACAAATGTCCAAAAATCATGATCTTGAATACAATTTTTTTTTGGAATTTTTTGAGTATGTTACCGGAAAACTTGACCTTACCGAAGAAATGGGTGTTTTTCCACCAATTTTCGGGAGACAATTTTTTGCGCAGATTACTCGATTGCAATTTTGTGTTTTTTGCAAAACGAGAAAAAGTCAATTTTGAAGGTGATGCCGGGAACTCAGCATTTTTGGGTATTTCCCCCCGAATTTTTCACTTGATTCACTGAAGAAATGGGTGTTTTTCCAGAATTTTCGGGAGGCGATTTTTCTACACCGATAGCGATTTCGACCACTTTATGTAAAAAGAGAAGAAATAGACACTCATTTTATGTTTCTGCAGAATTTTCAGCCACTAAACGTCTAAATCAGACGAACTTTACTAATAAAAACAATCGTTTGAAAAATCCAAAAGTAAAAAAATCTATTTTGTAGCCTTTGGGTAGGAACGTTACACAAAAATTGTTTTTTTTCCACCACACTAAAAACTCCCTGCCATTCCTTACGTACGCATATATCAACCTACGGCTGTCACCGAAAATGGTATCCCAAGGTTTTCAAAAAAGCACAATCCGGGCATAAAATCCAAAGGATTATGATGCTTTTCTTCATTTTTTAAAAATCTAACACGAATGCGTGAAATCACACACACATGCTTTCCAACCATTCATCCTAGCTGGTCGTGGTCCACTCCATAGTGAACTGTCGTAGTAACGGGCCGACATGCTGAGGAAAGAGGATGGCATCGGATAGCAGGAAGGATGAGTGCGAGGAAGAGGTTGAGGAATCGAAGGTGAAGTGCGGGGGATGGCCGGGGGGCAGGGGCGGTTGGGGGGCGGAGTTGAGCCGAGAACGTGCTAGAGGGAGAGGGTGTGAGCGAAAGAGAGGAGGATAGTATACAATCAAAGGATGTCTCACTCCAGCATGGAGTCGAGCCTCTCTGTTTAGTACGGGAGGAGCCGCTTGGCGCGCTTATCCCTCAGTCACTTGGGTCTCAAAAAACAACCGAGAACACACAGTACTTCCGTATTTTGACATGTAGATTTTGGACCCCATTTCGGACAATTGGCCACTCTGTAGAAAAAACAGATTGCCTCTTTGGCCGCTCAGGGGGAAAACAGATTGGCCCTTCGGCCGTTTGGGTTTACGATAATCACAGAATAATAACGATTGGCCCTTTGGTCGTTCAGGTGGTAAAACAGATTGGCCCTTGAGCCGGATGGCAACAATTGAGGGCGATTCAATCACAGTAACTTCTGATACGCAGAAGAACAGATTGGCCCCTGGAGGTTCAGGTTTGCGATAATCACAGGATATAACAGAGTGGCCCTTTGGCCGTCAGGTGGAAAAATAGACTGGCCCTTAGCAGATCAGGATGGCAACAATTGAGGGAGATAATCCAAAGTGACCTATGAATCATAGGCTATGATAGGTGGAATAACCGATTGGCCCCTAGAGGTTCAGGCTTGCGATAAGAACAAATTGGCCCTTCGGTCGTTTAGAGGGAATACAGATTGGCCTTTGCCGATCAGGTTGGCGACAGTCGAGGGAGATATTTAAAGTAGATTCTTATCTGATTTTCAATTTATACTTCCATTAACTCTGTAAAAACGGAAGAATATAGAAAATCATATTCCACCAACATTTTTGGACAGAAAAAACAATTTTTGGTTAAAGAAGCCTTTCGGCGAAGGATCTGCGCCAGCTAGCGGCCGCTGCGGTACTAACCCGAGGGGGGCCATTCTGTGGGATAGGCCAAATACACAGTGCAGGGGCCTGGAGCGGAGGTAGATGTTTGGTGCGGTGTTGGTATAAGTAGAAGGGCACTCCCCTCCCGTATCCTCTCCTCTAGTCGCTCGATAATGACAAACACTGAAGCCCGACTGTTCTTGCAACCAGTTTCCAGGGAAAGTAGGATGTTTTCGACGGGACGGCCCTACAGACAAAATGTAGAGACGAAAATCGGCCCATAGACGAGACTGATTGTGAAGAGCCTAGTGCACATTCATAATTGAAAATCAAATCCTAAGGACCGCAAAATATAGAAAAATATTTTGTATTGTTTTAGATAAACACGAATTTCTTTGCTTCAAAACGACTTTTTTCAACTTTTGAGGGCATTTTCGGATTCAGCGTTAAATTTCCTACACGCCCATTGCACACTCAGGACTGCAGAAGAACTCCTAAAGACCGCAAAAGGAGCCGAAACACGACAAATTGATTTTTTTGTTGTTTTGTTTCATAAAAACTCACATTTTTCCGTTTCAAAACAACTTCTTTTAACTTTCAAGGACACTTCTGAATTCAGCGTTAAATTTCCTATACGCCTAGTGCACATTCATGGTTGAAAATCAACTCCTAAGGACCGCAATTGCAATTCAAACGTTAAAAATAGAAAACTGCGAGAAAACAGATTTTGACAAAAATACGATCCCTAAAACTGGCGGTTTTGAGATTTATCAAGTGAGGCAGGGGTAGCAAAAAGTACTATCGTACCAGTTGATATTATTGGTTTACCCCTGAGCGCTTTCGGGCGCACGGCCATCCCCAGGAGGAGTACTTGATAGCATCGGCGTGTTTGAACTGCAATTTCGGTCGTTAGGAGTAGATTTTGGATAATCAATGTGCACTAGATTTATAGCAAATTTAACGCCGAATCCAGAAATGTGCTCAAAACATGAAAAAAGTTGTTTTCAAGCGGAGAAATTTGAGTTTTTATGAAAGAGAGCTCGGGTTTTTCGAGAAAACCTTTCAAAAATCGAACCTGGGAAAGGGGTTGGGAGGTTGTTCAATATTTGGTCAGGTTTTTTATAACTTCAACATTTTTACTAGAGGGTAGGCCACGAAAAAAATTCTCCTAGTAAAATGGCAGGCATTCAATTCCGAGACATTTAAGCCTCGGCCCCCGGGGAAATAAACGTTAGTCGCCTGCCAGTAAATCGATTCCGAAACGGAAGCCAACTCGAAGGGTCTTCAGCGTTGAAATTATGTTTGGAAAACACTTTGTTCATGACTTAGGTGTGTCGACGGTTTTTCCCTTAGGGTCGCCCCTCTCACACGAGATCAAAGGTCGTCAGTTTTGAATACGACCGCCTGTTTCAGAGGGAAGTTATACTTGACAATGTTCGAAGGATAGAGGCCAGAATTATGCGAGTTATGAATTCGAATTGTTGAGAATGCAATTAATTACAAGAACAGGTGCGAGGAAAATTAAAAACAACTATAAAAGGCACTCGGTACTTCCATTTTTGGAATTTCGGACCTAATTTTTGATATGTGGACTAAATTCGTGGCTGGCAGCTAGGGCAAATAAAGCGTAAAAACGTTAACACCAAAATTTTAGATTTTCTTGGAAAATCCCCATATTTTGACAGGAAAAAATGCACTGAGGCAAAAACTACCCCCAAACACCCCAAAAATCGAAATTTTGAATAACTGGACTCTTGACTAAATTTATGGAAAAGTGAGGATAACATTGCTGAAGAATATAGTGAGGATAGAATCACAGGAGTCGTGATGCGGCGATCACTGAGGGGGGGGGGAGCCAAGGTTGCCCATTAGATTGGATTGTTTTGAGAAGCAGGCCGTAAAAGCGAGATGCAAGTAAATTCAATGCAAGTAATGAACAAAAATAAAAAGTAAATAAATGAACGCATAAAAATGAACGAAAAAAAATAAGAACATAAATAAAACACAAACCGGGTAGATATATAAAAAGAAAATGAACAAAACCTCCATACGCAAAGTAAAAAAGGATAAAAATAAATAAACAAAGAAAAATAAATGAAATAAACTGAAAACAGGCATAAATTGGATACGAGACAAAAGATGATCATAATCAAATGGGAATTCATCGAAAATTCCCTCTCCGGCAGGACTCGAACCTCGCGCCTTCTGCACAACTCGGCCCTAGGCTCGAGACCTGTCATAACGAAATTTATGCAATTTTGCGCAAGCTCAAATTCGTGCACAACAGAATTAGGGGCTGATACCCCATAAAAAGGGAGGAGTCCACAATATTATTTGAATTTCTGTACCAATTCCTACAATTTCAAACATGAAATGATATATGACGATATAATTTATCCAAAATAATTGATTTCTCACCGATAGCCTGCGGAATGGGAAATTTTGAAAGCTCGTACTCAACACAAGTATTCGCGATAAAACGCCTTGCGAGACTGAGCGTTAGAAAATGCATTGGAAGTGCAGTCCTTGGGAAAACGGCCCAGCTCAACGCCATGCACTTCCTAGTGCAGCCTGAGGTTTTTACCTTGACTTCAATAATCTAGGAGTGCAACGTTGCAGTGGTGGGACGAGAGCAGAAAGGCTCGCCTAGGACAAAGCCGCCGGGCAGAATGGCGATGGGAATCGCGAATTTTTGCAAATTACCATCGTCACCTGGGTATAATTTTGGGATTTTTTTTTTGAAGATTTAAAATGAAATTTATTCAATGACACAAACCGAGGAAATAGGGGAAAACGTAATTTCAACCCTATTTGCACCCTTCTAAAATGATTTAAACAGTAGGAAAATTAGAATTTTTCGATTTTAAATATAAATTCAAAACAAAATGCTAGAAAACAAGATCTAAAACGTTTTGAAAATAGGGGGATCTTCAGATGTTTCATGAGGACTCAGTTTTTCCAATTTACCTACCCCTGGAAGGTTGGGAGAGAATTGATAATTTTTTTGTACTTCTGCTGTATACTTGGTCTGTATGGACCCCAAATTGTTTCTTCTAAAATTTGGAATTCAGCCAATTAGAATAATTGTTTTTTCCAAATGGTGAAAAACGTGTTTTTCAATTGAAAAAATCACCAGTTTTAACATTTTCCAAAAAAAATTCTTATTAAAAAAAAATTCAAGCTTGAATAAAATCATAATTTCTCATAGAAGACATGATAAATTTTATAATGTTCATTCTATTTATATAGCGGTGAAAATCTCTTCTATTTATTGTAGCGAGGAAAAATGTTTTTAAAAATTGTTCAAAAAAGTTAATTTTTTTTGAAAAAATTGTCATTTTTAATAAAATAAATTTGAAATGTTCATTCAAATAGAAAACCCACAAGTGAAAAAAATGAAAAAAGTTTTTAAAAAATCCTTTTTTGAGAATTTTTTTGAGTCCAAAAAACCTCATTTTTAAGGGCGTTTAAAAAGAATTTGGCGTTCTCAAATTCGGAAAGAATTTTAAAATTTTACCTATTCATCACCTACCTACCTAATAAACAACATTTTTAAAAAATCGAAAAAATTCTTGAAAATCGTCAGTTTCAAAACTTTTGTGCGAATAATTTTTAAAATATTGATTCTTCTGAAATTTTTGTTCAAATCGTAAAAAATCGTTTTTGCTCAAAACCTTGAAAAAAAAAACAATGTTTTTTAGGGTCGTTTCAATCATTTAAACTCGGTCAATATTGACGTCTGAGGGATTGGAAATGTGCGAAAAAAATTCAAGGAATCCAACGAGCCTAAAAACGACGAAATCGGTTCAGTAGGAACATTTGCGGCGTGGGATGGTTTCGAACATGGACCTTCAAGATGAACGCTGAGAATCGCGAATGTTTGCAAGACGGACACGCGCAGAGGAAACCATGCGAAATCGAATATTGCGATGAATACATTTTTCGGAAAAAATCTCGAAAATACGGGAAACTCAAATTTGAAATTCCGAAAATCAGTGACCCTCGGAACTTCAAGGGGGGAAAAAAGTCAATTGGGACAGGGAAGTTGTACGGTGCGCACACCTGATGCCCACTATCGCGTGGATCCGTTCATTCAATGGTGGATTTTAAATATATCAGGCCCATCGCGCAGGGACTCCCGCTTGGCTTCCACCGCACTCCCCCTCCGCCTTCTCGCCCTTTTCCGTCCAGGTAGACCTACCTCTACCACAAGACCACATTCCTCCTCATCAGTCGGGACGTCTCTTTCGAAAACAGGTTTCTTTCCCTCGCTATTCCACTGTTTATTCCTTCGAACTTTTCGCTGAAATTCGAACCAACGTACGGAAAGTAAATAAATTGCTGAGAAAAAATGACGGAATTGTTGGAGTAGGCGTAGGTACACGACATTTCAAGAGTAGCACTCGAAATCCGATTTGAAAATATTACATGTAGGTACCTTTTCCATAACTTTTTCATAATTGCGAAATAAACTGTACCTACTATCCTTTTCATACGAAAAAAGCTCATTTTTAATCTTTTCCCAAATTTCTTTGACTGACTAACCAGACCTTCAATCCAGTCAAATCAGAATTACAATAAGGCGAACTGGGGGAAACCGAGACTAGTTGGCATAAGGAGCAAGTTGGCATAAACTACGAAACCGCTGATGAAATCTACTGGTTGGCATAATTTTTCCAAAATCACGATTCACCTATGACACATGGCTCAGTCATTCCTAGCGATCTACGGTCCTCAGGAGTAACTAGCGAGAAATGAGTGAGTCATACAGGATATGGACGGTCCATTCCTTCCGAAATCCCTCCAGGTGAGATACCAATCGTAGCTTAGAGATTTCAGAGAAATCAGGAGCTGGGATACTCTATCTAACACAACAGCGAGTTGTTCAAGTTGCGAATTTGAGTGAAAACCGCGACTTTTTGGCACTTGTTTCAATTTTTTGCTCATAACTCAAAATCTACCCATCCTACGGGAAATTCCATTCCTAGCGAAATTAACCTACGTAAAATTCCTCGTCGAATGATATCATTGAACGTCAAAATCGATACGGCCGTTTTGCCGCAAACGATCGTCGAAGTTCGAACATTTTCCTCGAACTTCAACTATCGATAGCGAACCATCGGCTGAACCGAATTTAACTTTCAAGGTAGCCATTCGACGAGGAATTTCATGTAGTTTAATTGTGGAATAAGTAAAATTTCCTGTAGGACCCGTAGTTTTCGAGTAATACGCAAAAAACTGAAACAAGCGCCAAGAAATCGTCTTTTTTAACTTTGTTTTCTAACTTGAAAGTAATGACTAATTGTTTTTCGCAATAATTTTAAGGAAGCTTTGCTCGGTGAATATTTAAATGCAGCCATGCAAAAACCAAGGTGCCCAGAGGAGGTCCATGAGGAGGTCTGATATTTATAAAATCCGCCAACAAAACACAATTCGGAAGCCAACGCGTTGGCGAACTAGAATAAATTCCGTGCGTGAGCGACGATGGACGTCGAGCGATCAATATGAGTGTCACATAAGTCAATGATCCGCCAGTCCCTTCGTGTGGGCAACACGTTGGAGGCCTATAGCAAAAACAAAACTATCCTACCCTCGATTTCTGGGGGTAATGTGTAATTGGACACCGACGTCAGCCTATAGCAGCTGTAAGTCACGAACTGATGAACCGATTTTGACATTTTTGGACGCCAAATATGATTTTTCAACGCACAATGATTTCGCTCCGACGGAATCGCTTGTAGTGCAATAAATTGCCGACCAAATTGATTCCATGACTTTTGTTTGTAGGCGCAATAGTTTCCGAGCTACAGACAGAAAAGAGCATCAATTTCGACAAATGTGAAATTTTTACTTTTTTCCACTGTTTGGTTATCCGAGTCATTTAGAAGGCAGAAAATCCAAGTTTTGGTACTCCGATCAGGCCTGCTTCCTCCGCAATCATCGAAAAACCACGCCATTTCACACTTTTTTTTTTCAATTTTATGCTTGTAGCTCCGTTCTATTGCGTTTTTCGGCTTTTAGAACTAATAGAGAACTTGTAGAGTGATAAATTTCCAACAAAATTGATACCATGACTTTTGTTTGTAGGCGCGATAGTTTCCGAGCTACGGACCGGCCAAAAAGGCACCAATTTCGAAAAATGTGAAATTTTTACCTTTTTACCACTTCTTGTTGCAATAACTCGGGAAAAACGCCGTCTCGGCGAAAATTGAAGAGAGAGGAAGTTGTAGAGAATTTAATTAGCTTTTTAGCTGTTTTTTTAACATTTCGGTAGGACCAACCGGTAAAAGTGGGGTCGAGTTTAAAGGGGAAAAGGTCGTGCAAATACGTGGTTTTTCGATGATTGTAGAAGAAGTTAGGTAGGAATACGAAAATTTGAACTATTCACGTTCTATTTGGCCCAAACAACATATCCAAAATTCGGCATCACCACAATTTTTGTAGGGTAAACAATTATTGACTGGTCATAAATCGAGAGACCAAAAATTGATTGCGAAGTTGTAAGACCCCGTCCTCCGCCTTATCTCACACAACATTGAAATTTCTCATGATGTGTTCAAAAATCAGAAATTTTCAGATTCGAAAATTGTCAAAATTGAAATTTTATTCAGCTCGGTTTTTTTGTACGTTTCCGTTATTTGGCCTTTTCTGACGCGCAAAAGGCGATTCGAGGCGTCCCCATTTTTATTAGGCATGCCCCAACCTGAGGCCATGACAATGACATGAACGACAAAAACAAATCCTTACAAGTCAACTTGAGTAACCTCCGCATTTTTGAGGTCGGTTAAAAAGCCACAATGAGGGGGGAGTACAATTAATATTGCAATAAAATATAATAGGCATAATAATGGAACACTGAAATATCAAATAGGTACTTATCAAGTGAGATAGACGTTTGATATGAAAAAAGTTGAAAACAAAAGTTGGAAAAATAAATTTATTTCTTGACATTTTCGTAAATGTGTTCGGACGGACGCGCAGACACTCGATCGAAAAGTGATTTCCGAAAAATTGCTTATAATTGACTGGCGTTATAGCTGAACCTCCGATCCGATTTTCGTTATTCGGAAGGTCATGAAACTTCCAATAATTCTGCAGGTAATTCAAGGGAGTAAAGGATGTCCTCAAACTGAAAACTATCCACAGTCCACATGCAGCGGGGATGAGGGGGTCACAGATAACTGGGCTCTGCCCAATTCCCAGTGGTGGGGACCGGATTCGTGAATCGCTATTCGCGATCGAATTCGAAAATAAAAAAGAATTAGTCGAAAAAACGATCAAAAACAAAAAAAAGGCACCTGTCTGAACTTTCGGACGAGTCGTATCTGTCGGAGCATCGTTTCTTGCGACAATTTTCCTCGTCGAAGGAGCCCACCGAGTCGACATCTTCTTGCGAGAAAGGCGACGACGATACGAGACGAGCCATCGCGGGCGTCGGAGGAAAAACGGAAATTCAGGGGGGGTTCGCGTTTTGGAAAATTTCGGTAGGGAAACTGCACCAATGACCCCGCACATACACAGGAAGACCCCCGCGTCCTCTTCGTCTGCCACTCTTCCCACGACGTTCCCTTGCCCAGATCTCTCGTCTCACTTCGCCCTGTGCATCGGCCTCTCGCCCGGTTGCAGGGCTGCCAGGGTGGCGGGAGCTGATATCGTGAAATTGTCGTACGATTATCGTACCGCCGTCAACGTTATCGTACGCGCGGAATGGATTCACGGGGAGGGGGCAAGGCGCCTGGATAGATAGGTTTCTAGTCATCGGTGGGGGAGGGGGGCTTACAGGCTTACAACAGGTTACAGATTTACATGTTGCACAGGTTTACACCAGGTTACAGGAGGTTTAAAGGACGAGTACACCAGGTTACAGGTGGTGGAGAGGAGTCCAGTTCGCACCAGGTACCCGGAGGTTTACATCAGGTTAACACGAGGCTTACGGGAGATTTAAACCAGATTACAGGAGGTTTACATCAGGTTACAGGTGGTTTACAGGAAGTCGAAAGGAGGATTACACCAGGTCACAGGTGGTTAACATGAGGTTTGCAGGAGGTTAACAGGAAGTCTACAGGAGGTTTACTCCAGGTTATAGGAGGTTTACACAATGTTACAGGTGGTTCACAGAAGGTTAACACAAGGTTTACACCATGTTAACGGAGTTTCACACAAGGTGGTTTACAGGAGGTTAACACGAGGTTACACGTAGTTTACAGGATGATAACACGAGGTTTACCCCAGGTTGCAGGAGGTTACGCCAGGTTACAGGTGGTTTACACCAGGTTTTAGGCCTAAAAATACTTGGAGATTTTGTGGTTTCCAGGTCAAAACCCCAGCCGGGAAAATTGGCAATGACCTCAATCGAGTTACCATTTGGATGTGGTTCAGGTGACCGAAACACGACGGTGAAACACAAGGTTTGCAGGAGGTTAACAGGAAGTCTACAGGAGGTTTACTCCAGGTTATGGGAGGTTTACACAATGTTTACACCATGTTACAGGAGTTTTACACAAGGTGGTTTACAGGAGGTTAACACGAGGTTACACGTAGTTTACAGGATGATAACACGAGGTTTACACCAGGTTGCAGGAGGTTACGCCAGAATACAGGTGGTTTACGGGAGGTTTACACCAGGTTTTGGGCCCAAAAATACTCGGAGATTTTGTGGTCTCCAGGTTAAAACCACAGCCGGGAAAATTGGCAATGACCTCAATCGAGTTACCATTTGAATATGGTTCGAGTGACCGAAACACGACGGTGAAACCCTGGTAAAAAATATTCCATTATTGAGGTTTGAGATTTTCGTCAAATTTTGATAATGTAAGACAACTGCATCTTTCAGTTTTTTCATTCTTTGACGAATTTTCCCAAAAAATAGCATTAGTTTTCATTTTGAGGAATTTTGAATTGGCCGTTCTTAGAAATGTGTGGTTAGTGCCAGTCTGTTAAGCTCAGACGGGTTGACAAAAATCAAATAAAAGCGGGAAGCATGCCTAGTATAATTCAAAATCGTATTTTTGATATTACATCGTACTCGCTTCTAAGGATGGTGCAATTATCGTGCACCGCGCACCCCTGCGCGTCTGTCCTGCGTACCCCGCGCGCGCAGTTGCAATGGATTTTTTCCACACACCCACCAGAGCCCCAAACCAAACCCCAGTTTCGGACTGGCGACGACACTGACGCCTGACCAGCCCCTCGGTAAATACGAGATCCGTCAGGTGGGAAAACGATCGGAAGTGATGATAAATTCACTGTTATTGACAGATTCATGCAAATAGTGGAGTTGTGGGTAACACCTGATTAACTCCCTTCCCAAGAGTAGTGGAATAAAGGTGGCTACCAGCCGGAAAATTACCTAGTATGGAAAAATGCCCAAAAAACGCATCATCCAAATCGCCGATTGGTCTGAAACTAAATAGAATGTTATCACGCATATTTGTACGGAGTTAAGGAACTTTGGTCGCAAGGAGGGCAGAAATTGGAAATCGGATCAGAGGTTCAGAGAAAGGTCTTTTTAATTAGCCCCCTCGTACGTCCCTAAAATCCTCCAGGCCTCTTGAGCCCTTCAGCCTCTGTTATGCTGTAGGTACACTTTTTAACCCAAAATCACTGATTGAGTTTTTCATGATTTTTCAATTTGAGTAAGTGAGTTTTTCAAGATTTTGAAAAAAAACGAATATGTCTGACGTGGATTACTTCAAGACAATAATTTCGTACGATAAAGATTTCTTCTAGGTATCGATCTCAAAATTAAATTCCTCGATGAATTCCCAACTTTTCACTCCTGAAAATTTTGCTGATTGAATGAAGTGTCAGCATGATGGCTTGCAATGACGGTACTTTGGTCAGCAGGGCAGAATCCTTCAACCTTACTGCCAAATTAACAATTATCGTGTACCACGTACCCCCTCGTTCGTCCTGAGTACCCTGCGCGCGCAGGAGCCGAATCTCGAGCTGACAACAACAACAAATGGAATGAACTATCGATACTAATCGATCACGAGGGTGGGTTGGGTGTAAAAGGGGCAAGGGGCAGAGATACGGGCAGTTGCAGTTGAGATAAGAATGATTGTGACTCAGGATAAGGCAAAAACCAAATATCTGGACGCCCTCGGCAAAAAAATGTTAGCGAATTGCAGAACCAGCGCAATGCGAGGATTCGGACGTGAGGATTGTGCGAAAAATGTCAAAAATCCGAGTCAACCCGAGAGAAAAAATTGACTTTGAACGTTTTGGCTACGAGGATTCGCTATGATTCAACAACTAGGAGCTCACGTCCAGTATGTTTTGTGAGTATAAAATATTACTTCCATAATATGAGTCCACCGTACCACCTCAATAGTCTTCGGATCTATCCCGGAATGTGTAAAAAAGTGCAATAGACAGAAATAATCCTGTCAAACACAACTCAAACTCGACTAAAAAAATTCAACTTGCAAACTCAACTCACAAGCTCGAAACACAATCTCAACTTACAAACTCAACTCGCAAACCTAACTCTCAAACTCAACTTATAAATCCAACTTACAAACTCGACCCTCAAACTCAACACTCAACTATCGAACACTATCAAACCTCCAAACTACCAATCAAACTTCCATAACAACCTCCTGTAAAACTTCCATACATCCGAACTTACAAAACATCGAACATCCAAACTATCAAACTTCCTCACTTTCAAAGTATCAAAGATCAAACTTAACTGTTATGTATCAAACACTTGAACTTTCAATGTATCAAACTTGCAGAGTATCTAACTCTCAAACTTTTAAACTTTCACACTATCAACTTTTAAACCATCAAACTTCCATACTATCATACATTCTAACTTTCAAAATATCGAACATCCCAACAATCGAACTTTCGAAGGATCAAACTTGCGTTGTATCAAACTTTTAAACTTTCAAACAATCAAACTTTCAAAATATCAATGATCCAAACTATCAAACTTTGTGAGTATCAAAGTATCAAACATCAAACTTCCATGATATCAGAAAGTCAAACTTTCAAAGTATCAACTTAGCAACGTTCCAAACTTTGAAAGTATCAAACTCTCAAACGTTTGAACTTTCAAACTATCAATGTATCACACTATCATAACTTTTCATAATTTCAAACTCAAACGTCCAAACTTTCAAAGTATCGAACTTGCTGAGTATCAAACTTTCGAAGTATCAAATTCTCAAATTTTTAAACTTTCCAACTATCAAACTTCGAAACTTTCAGAGCATCAAACTCTCAAACTTTCGAACTATCAAGTTTCAAATGTCCATGCTATCAAACATTCAAACTTCCATGCTATCAGAAAATCAAACTTTCAAAGTATCGACATAGCAAAGTTCCAAACTTTAAAGGTATCAAACTCTGAAACGTTTAAACTTTCAAAGTATTACGCTATCATAACTTTTCATAATTTCAAACTCAAACGTCCAAACTTTCAAAGTATCGAACTTGCTGAGTATCAAACTTTCGAACCATCAAACTTTCGAAGTATCAAACTCTCAAATTTTCAAACTTTCCAACTATCAAACTTCGAAACTTTCAAAGAATCGAACTCTCAAATTTCATATCAAAGTGCCTATCACACTATCAAACTTTCAAAGTATCAAATACTCGAATTTTCAAACTTTCAAACTATCAAACATCCATGCTATCAAACATTCAAACTTCCATGCTATCGGAAAATCAAACTTTTGATTCTCAAACTATCAAACCATCAAAATCATCACACTATCAAACTTTCATACAATCAAACTTTTAAGGTTTTTTCGAACTATCAAACTTATAAAGTATTCAACTTTCAAACTCCCAAAGTTCTGAGAGTTAAGTTTGGTGAGTCGAGTTTGTGAGTTGAGTTTGTTTTGTGAGATAAGTTTGTAAGTTGAGTTTGTGAGTTGATTTGGTTAGTTGAGTAGGTTAAGTTGGTTAGTTGAGTTTGTGAGTTGAATTTTTGAGATGAGCCTGAGAGTGAAGTTTGAGAGTTAGGTTTGTAAGTTGAGATTGTGGGTTGAGTTTGTGGGTTGATTTGGTAAGTTTGTGGGTTAAGTCGATTAGTTGAGTTTGTGAGTTGAATTGTAGAGTTGAGTCTGAGTGTCAAGTTTGAGAGTTAGGTTTGTGGGTTGAGTTTGTAAGTTGGAATCGTAAGTTCAGTTTGAGAGTTGATTTGGTTAGTTAAGTGTGTGGGTTAAGTTGGTAAGATGAGTTTGTGAGTTGAGATTTTAGGTTGAGTTTGTGGGTTGAATTTTAGAGTTGAGTCTGAGAATCAAGTTTGAGGTTTGTGGGTTGGGTTTGTGAGTTGGGTTGGTAAGTTGAGTTAAAGAGTTAAGTTTCAGAGTTAGGTTAGAGGGTTGGATTTGTAAGTTGAGTTGTAGAATTAGGTTTGCGAATTGAGTTTTCAAGTTGACTTTGTGGGCTGAGTTTGAGATGAGTTTGCAAAGCGTTTTTGAAAACTCACATCACTGATTCAGTAGGTACTTAAGATGACCATCAAAATGGACAACATCGCGACTTTGGCAGATCATCAAGCAAATTATTGACAGCTACCAGTTTTTAATTTTTTTCAGCCAATCGATCAAATGGCATTGGTCCAACGCAAAGCTCTGCCTGTTCTCTCTATTCTGCAATACGCATTTGGACAGGAACTACGCCTCTGACGTATGCATGGAACCGGTGTTCTGGTTCGTCGATAATTTCACGAAATTCCTCGGCCCCGTAAGTATCGTCATTTCGATTTGAGGGTTCACATATGTCCATACATTGATTTTTGTATTCCAACTGATGTATCGAGTTTTCCGATTTTTCCCCAGTTTTTCGTCGCCTGCGTTGTCGTACACATGGTGGCCGTTATCGTGATATCGTACCTCATCGGCCTTCCGTATTGGTGGAAGAAAAATCCCCAAATTGCCGTCGTCCTCGTCATCGTCGGCAATTGGCTCAAAGTCAATACACTTTTTCACTATTACATGGGCGTCAAAACCAAACCGGGCTTCTCTCCCAAGGTACGTAAGCGTGATTTTTTTGTAAAACTTTTTTTTAATGGAAAAGCAACCGAAACATCCCGTGCATAGGCAAGTATTTCAAGTAATAGTACTTGAAAAATGTATGTTTTTTAAAAATTTTTTTAGGGTGTGATAATCGAAGAAGCGGTGAGCATCTGCCGAAAATGTATCGTTCCAAAACCTCCGCGCACTCACCATTGCTCGGTTTGCGGCACCTGCATTTTGAAAATGGACCATCATTGCCGTATCCTTTTGAGAGATCTGGAATTGATCATTTTTGGCTCTAAAATTGACAACTGTGTAACTAAATGCTTGTCGAATTTTCAAAAATTCGTTTTTCCTCAATTCCAACATCCAGCGTGGCTGAACAATTGCGTCGGCCATTACAATCATCGCTACTTCTTCATGTACATGGTATTCATCGCTCTTAGTACGCTGTTTATCATGATTTTCGGAGCCGAAATCGCCTACAAGGAAGTTTGGCTTCAAACGTCCGACGACGAAATCTACGGCCATCCTGTCCGTTTCAACGACACTCAAATCATTCCGGTGGTGAGTGATTTTCGACGATGAAAATATCAATATTCTTACTAGATAAGGTCTTTTATACCTCATTTTTCCAGCCCTGTATGATTCGTTTCGAACCTTTTTTCGAGGGCGGCAGGTCACTCCCGGGACACCTTTCGTTAAAAACCGTCTGGATCAGCGTTTATGTTCATATTTATCATCCTATCATTCATTTCTATTATATCATTACATTCATGTTTATTTATTCCAGCCCGAATGGGACAATACAACGAATCGAGAGATCCCGATCGAGGAAGAAGTTCACGAGAGAACGTGGAGGCGTCGAGCGATTACTTTCATGGCATTCATTTGCAGCGGTTTGTACAATTTTAACCTTTATGGCGCAGAATTATTGCACGATAATTTCAAACCGTAAAAAGGATTGAACTCAGAAAAATCATCCTCGCTAAATTCTTCTACCAGTCAAAAAAGTCGTAGAACTCGTCGTAGTAGCCGTAGAAAAGTGGTAATTACTGAGTGCTTCTCAATTTTGCAAATATTTTCTCTTCTGCTGATAGGAGCGTTTGTTGCTCTTACGTGGCTGGCGTCGTGGCATGCTCGACAGATTTCCAACGGCGAAACGTCGATAGAAGCGCATATCAATAAAAAAGAAGTCCAACGATTGGCCGCATTGAACAAGGTAATCAAATGGTTTCATAATTGCCGAAGAAAAAATGAAAAAGCAACAGCTGCACACAACACAATTACAACAACACAATACTCCAAGAACAACAACAACAACGCAATACTGCAAGAACAACAATAATACCACACAATAAAACTAGAGAATTACTTAAAACAACAATTCGATTAAATATTATTGTTGTAGCACTTTTGCTTGTTGTCTTTAGACGTACACGAACCCGTACAATTATGGGACGTTGGACAACTGGAAAATCTTCTTGGGCATCGGGAACGGGAAGTGAGTAATCCGTTTTTTCTCGTTCTTCACTTTTAGGTAATTCCCTTAGAATTAAAGTCTCCCGCCATCATCCGGTCAGGTGTAAAGTATTCATCTCGACTTCTCTGGATAAATTTTCAACGTTTTTTTCAACAGGACGTGGCTTCACGTTGTTTTTCCATCGGCCCACCCTCCGTTCGGTACTGGGCTCACTTGGGATTCCGTCCTTTCAATTAGTCGAAACATCGAGCATAAGAAGATCCCTTAATGTTTTTCAAATCGTCTGGACTAGTCGATAGTCTGGGCTAATCCAACGCTTCGCTGTGACGTTGACTGGCGTCGTTAAATACCATCGTCGCGTGAATGCTGAGACTCACGATTATCATCTGATACTTGTTTTCTTTGATAGTTCGTTTTTGTAAATTTTGAAACAATAAATAACGTCGATTTTGTCGTTTGCCTTGGGTACGTTGTTCTTGCCTTGAGTTTCCATAGGATGAAGATCAAGTTTTATTAATTGTTTTTGTTGGTGCAGAGGGTATATTGGTGGTAATGGATGTAGAGGATTGCATGTTCCTAAACTTTAGATTTATGATGAAACAATAATAGATACGAGAAGGCCCGAGATGAGCTAAGTGGAAATCCAAATGGGGCTACAGTTAAAACCATCAGCAAGGCCACAAGTCTACTGAAACCCTCGTCTGACGTAGTTTATGGAAGAGAACTCCAACACAACAACCCTCACTCCAAAGGACACACAACACCTCTCGCGCCAAATGACATACAACACCCCTCGCTCCAAAGGACACACAACACCTCTCGCTCTGAAAGATACACAACACCTCTCGCTCCAAAGGACACACCACACCCCTCGCTCCAAATGACACACAACGCCTCTCGCTCCAAATGACATTCAACACCTCTCGCCCTTACACAATTATTATTTGCATTCCTTTCATTGTAACAACTTGTCTTGTGATAAATGTGCCTCTGAGATCTCTATTCAATCGAACTAGGATTTGCATTCACCCTTAACACTGCACCATTCACACTCCCTTTCCACACGACCATTCCTTCCATCTCCGTCCTCATCAAACGTTCTCAATTCAGCCAATCCGCTTAACGAAATCAAATTTTCCCATCTCGACCGACGAAAAATTCAAATCAGCGAACGCGCCGATTGTTTAATGAAATGTGAAATTGAATGAATCGTTACTAAGCCTATCACAATACATCATCGACATCACAATACTCAATACCAAACTAAATAACTCAGTACACATACAATGAAATAAAACAATAAATAGCTCGATAAATAACTTACGGGCCGTCGTGCGTCGTTGAACGAATCAGGAACCGCAGGAAATAACATTTTCATAACTATCGCGAAAGAGAAGGAGGACTGGAGCCGCGGGGGAGCAGAGTCCAAGACGGGAGAGCGAGAGGTCCGATGATCACCATCGCTTCGGTTTGCAGTGTTGCACTTCCAGCGCCTACGCAGTGCGCAGTGGTGCCAACGCACTCAGCCGTAATTAAAATGACGGAATGTGACGAAATCGATGAATTTCTGCACCACCAAAATCGGCTAAAATCTCACCAAATTTCAGAACAGGAGTAGAACCAACAACCAAAGGCAGAGCAGATTTTTCTGTTAGAATGATGAATCGAATTTTTAAAAAAATATAGAATTTTCTTACAAGATCATGGAATGTTTACTCTAGATGTTAGAACTCTAGATTTTGTGTGTCAAATATCTGGACATGATTTTCAGTTTTTTTCCTCGACGATCAGAATCACGTAAGCGGGACGTCTGGTCCCCGTGGAAAAAGGAGGAGAAGACGATAATCAGTGGTGATAACACGATAACAGCCGTGTTTTCCTCCTGTTATCGTTTCGACGATTTCGGTATGATAATTTCAACATTTCAAAATTTCCAAATTTAATGTCAAAATACCCATGAATTTGTTAATATTTTAAAGGGGGTTTTCACGTTCAATAAATTTCAATTTTTCAGATCAAATTCGAGTGGTTCTGGTTCTTTCGTCCTTAAGCAACAATGTCTGAACGTAAAGTTTTAAATGTAAGTATGTCAACATGTTCCAAACATATTACTATGTCTCCGTTTTATGTTCTATTAAATAGCCAATTTACTATTGCGTCAATTCCTAAATTTATTTGCCTTCTTTTATTCCTGTAAAAATTAATACTTCCTTGATTGGAGCCTTTGAAATCCTTTTTAGCTTCCCCTTAGGATCCTAAGGGTCCTTTTGTTATCGGACTTTATTAGTCAAATTTGAATAAAAACCGGTAATATTGTTCGTTGTTTTCGATTTTTTCAGAAATACTACCCTCCGGATTTCGACCCGTCGAAGATCCCTCGTATGAAATGTTCGAAAAATCGCCAGTTTACCGTTCGATTGATGGCGCCCTTCAATATGAGGTGAATTTCCACACTAGCTGATGAAATAAAATACCAAATTTATTCTTGAAAATTTTTGTGAATAAGTACAGAGGTTTAAACGGGTCTAATTATTTGCAGATGTGCAACATGCGGTGAATATATTTACAAAGGGAAGAAATTTAACGCTAAAAAAGAGGACGTCGAAGGCGAGGATTACTTGGGCATTCGTATCTTCAGGTTTTACATCAAGGTAAGATAATCAGGCTTTGTTAATTTGGAATTTACCCTCAAAAAGGCTGAAATAATAATCTTGTGACTGATTCCAGTGTACCAGGTGCCTGCAGGAAATTTCGTTCAAAACCGACCCGAAAAACACGGACTACGAAATCGAAGCTGGCGCTACGAGGAATTTCATGGCTTTGAAATTGGCCGAAGAGCAAGCGGAACGAGAGGAGGAGGAAAGACGCGAGGAGGAAGCATCCAATCCGATGAAGGTACGATATTTATTTAAATTTGTGTCGTTATTACATTGAATTTATCGTAAAAGTTGGTTACAACGCTTTATAACTCTTGTATCAGTGACAGAAGGTGTAACGGTGACAGCGACTGGTGTAACAGTGGCAGTCACTGGTGTAACAGTGACAGAGTGACTGGTGTAACAGTGACAGAGTGACTGGTGTAACAGCGACAGAACTGGTGTAACAGTGACAAAGTGACTGGTGTAACAGTGACAAAGTGACTCGTGTAAAAGTGACAAAGTGACTTGTGTAACAGTGACAGTCACTTCTGTAACAATGACAGTCACTCCTGTAACAGTGACAGTCACTTCTGTAACAGTGACAGTCACTTCTGTAACAGTGACAGTCACTTCTGTAGCAGAAACAGTCACTGGTGTAACAGTGTCAACAATCGGGATTTTAGAAATCATTGCAACTATTACAAATTACCTATTGTCGAAAATTACAATCGAATTAACCTTCTCTGTTTCAGCTTCTCGAAAATCGGACCCAGCAATCGAAAAATGAGCTCGACATTCTCGAATCGCTCGAGGAGCTGAAGGATTTGAACAAACGACAGCAGAACGTCGACTACGATGTTCTCTTATCGCAGTTCAACACCAAAGAGGCTCAGGAGAGAATCAAGAAAATGCAAGAGGAGGAAGACGAACGATTTATAAAGTAATTGCAACATAATTGTTTCCAGTGTGAATCTGATTGATTAATAGTGAAGGATAGAAATGCCTTTGACTTCCTTGTCACTGTTACACCGGTGACTGTCACTGTTACACCGCACCAACTTGAAATGCTCAACACCCACTTTTCACTACACAATGCACAATTTTTGGTATTTTCCCAATGCGTTCAGGTCCGTATTCAGCCAGAAGCGTCTGATAGAAGAGCAGATCATCGATGATGACAAGGAGAGTCGAAAAAAGAAGAAGTCCAAAAATAGCGAAGGACAGTCGTCCAGTTTAGAGCCAAGTACAAGCGGTCAGTCGGCGAAGACGACTGACGAATCCAATCCAACCAACGTCAAACAAGTGGGTGAAATTAATTTTTTTTTTTGTTGCAGACATACTATTTGATCATTAGCACTTACAGATATCAATTGTTGTTAATGCCATTTCAGGAAAATCGGCTGATGACAACTTTGCCAACTAAACTGATAACGAAACCCGTCGATCCCATGGCGAGCAAAAGCGTCGGCATGTTCAAGAGGCCCCTCGGAAATCTTGTCAGGCTCAAATCCGCCGATAACTGCAAAAACAATAATTTGACAACACCCAGGGACAAGAATGGCGAGTCGGCCGACGTTCAGGAGAAAGCGGCACCTTCGGCCTCCGCATTGTCCATGCTCAGTTCTTATTCGGATAGTGAAAATGAATCTGACTAAATTGCTGTGACTTGTTTACAATTATTTTTAAAATTTTTACAAAAATACAACATTTATTAATTACTTAATTGCGTAATTCACGTCTAAACCTTGGTTGTTGAAGAGGAGGCAGATGTATGGATGCAAATATAGGAAACAGTTTTACAGGTACCGGGGGGAGGTCTGTATTATTCATGTAGAACGAAGAATAATGCGTGTAAGTTGCAACACGAGGAACCGGTTCAAATTATGACGAATCAATCGCCGAGTCACGCTTGGCCCCGTTACGCTTGAATCAGCTGATCAGATCTAGAGCAGCACTTGCGCGCTATCAGCAACTCTCAGGCTGCGCATGAATGCGCACATTGGCGTGAAGAAATTCAGTTGCACCGAGAGCAGCTGCGCTTGCGCGCAATCAGCAACTCTCAGGTAGCCCATGCATGTGCACACTGGCAAGAAGCCAATCACTTGCACCAAGTGCAGCTGCGCTTGTGCGAAATCAGCAACTTGAAGGCAGCACATGCATGTGCGCAGCAAGAAGCCATTCAGTTGCATAAATGCAGCTGCGCTTGTGTGCAATCAGCAATTTGAAGGCAGCACATGCATGTGCTCACTGGCGTCGTGAAGCCATTCAATCGCACCAAGTGCAGCTGCGCTTGCGCGCAATCAGTAACTCACAGGCGGCTCATGCGTGTGCACACTGGCGAGGAGCCATTCAATTACATGCAGTGCTGCTGCGCTTGTGCGCAATCAGCGACTCAGGCAGCACATGCGTGTGCACAATGGCGAGAAGCCATTCAGTTAGGAGAAGCCATTAACCTACATAAAGTGCAGCTGCGCTTGCGCGCAATCCGCAACTTTCAGCAAGCGCATGCGAGCACGCAATTGCGGCCCGACAATTGTTAGCGAAGCTTAGCATCCCGCAAGAATCTTGTTGCTCCCGCCACGCCACGCGCTCTTCGCCTTTGGTTTCCATTTGATTTCAGTCTCGCTCCCACGTCCGATTCGAGAGTTTCTGTGTCCGGCGGTAATTCGGTTTTTTGGTTTCGAGTGCAGTTCAACAACAGGTGCGGTTTTCTTGTGGATGCAGATAAAACAGTGACGTCATCGTTCGATTCGAATCGACAGATACGATAGCACGTCACGTATTATGCCGTTCAGACGACCTGAATGCTGGCCCATTCCTTAGAAATGCTGCGGGTGAGTTGTAATTGTTGAAAAAAATTAATGAAAGGTACGTTGACAAGTAAGCATGGGCAATCGAAGCACGGCCGCCTTGATATTTTCGTTTGGCTCGCAGAAAATTTACTAATCGGAATGGAGGATAGAAAAAAGTACCTGTACCTGCTTACCTACTTTTTTTAAAAATCATTATTACCTAAGTAGGTATATAGTTTTACTTCCCGAGCAACAGTGTCTGTATGACCATCCGCTTGTCCGTGAGACTGTCTGTGTGAGCATTTTACCAAAATTGAACATAATATTACCGAAATTATCTAAATTACCGAAAAATAGCCATACTCCCCAATAAATTCGCAACCTTTTTTCAAATTTCTTGTGCTGGAATGGCCGTCTTAGCAAAATGTATTGTCCCGTTGAACCGGAATTTGGATTAATTACTCACAGTACTTCCGATACAATGGCACTTTAGTAGTGTTTTCTATTTTATTTTTTTCTGCCCAAAAAAATGAACGGATTTATGCGTTTTTGATTTTAAAATCTTCGTTTTACAAATCAGAGTACGTGGATATTTGTTTCATTCCGGTAATTCGTCGTATTTCTATATTAAGGTGGTTTTGAAAGTAGCGCAGTGTTGTTTTTCACTTTTTTGATCCTTACATACCTACTCCAAAGTATGGTAAAAAATTTTCAAAAATTTAAGTGATAATATATGGAAGTATTGTATGTTATCTAGGCAAGACTGTTTTCAATTTCCCTTCCGTGGATTGATCTGATATTTAGGTTTCCCACAGCGCTGCCGAATGGTAGCAGAGGAATTCTATATTTAATAACCCGGAAATTACACGTTTTTGGGCCGTCACTCGCATAATTGCACTTCGAATGCACATTTTGAAATTAAAAAACGTCAATATCGGTTCAATAGTTCGGGAGGTCTGACGTCCAAGCCAATGGCATTCGTGCATTCCTGGAAAATTGAACGTCGCTTTCATGTCATTCCGACGCGACCGTGAAATTCCGATGTTCCGCCCTACGGGCTTTTTCTTTGTAACTATCGGCGATTTTCTTTTCCAAAAGGCCCGCCAAAATTCGAATGTCACGGTCGGCTCTTTTCATGTCGCTAGTGGCCGTCCGGTTAAAGCAATTGCAATTTCCCGTTTTTTTTCCCTTTTCTAATAATATCGCGAGTTTCAGAAATGCATTTTCATCGTTAATATTATTATTTCACATTTTTTCGACATAAATTTTAAAAATCAAGCCGTTTTCTATTAATAAACGTGAATTTTCTTCGTAAAAAATTTATGAAAATTAAAAAAAAAATAGCCTCAGCATTGTCTGAATTGTAAATAGAACAATTTCTCTGGCGTTTTTATTATCAATCCGCACTGCTGCAAAAATCGTCATCGTCCGGGTCGTCGTGTATGAAATTGTACGCGACTTCCATCCAATCTTTGGACAGCAACGTTCCGATGTCCAATGGCTCGTCCGGTATGCGGAATTCGGGTTTTTTCCTCGCCTCCGACGGCCTGCGGTTTTTTGGGTGGAATTCGAATTCGAAATTATTGAGTTCGCTCCGCGGGCAGCGTTTGAATTGGCGCTTCGACCGCGGCGGATTTTTCAAATGCCGACTCGCCGGTTCTTGCGATTCGCTCTTGAAATTTGAAATTATTTCGATTTTAAAAAAAATCAAATATTGCTAGGTAGACTGATTGACGTCGCTTTTGAAATGTTGGACATTTCGCACCCCCGCGAGAAAAGTGTTACATCTCAAAAAAAGTGATTTCTGGGAAAATGAGTTTGAAAGTTTCAAGTAAAAGTATGTCCCCTCAAATTTCTTTGTGCTATTCGATGGGCTCCAATTTTTTTTTATCGTTTACTTCAGTATTCTAGTATTGGCTTCTCATACAAAAAATCGATTATCTTCGATTTTGGGTACTGGAGAATTTTGGGTACTGCAGAATTTAATTAAATTTAGAGTTGTGACTTTGTTCTTCATCGTCTATTTTATTTTTTTCCGGCCACAAAAATGAACCGATTTGAGCGTTCTTGGTCTTAAAATCTTTGTTTTACCTTGTAGAATATGTGGATATTTTTTATAACCCGATAATGTGACGTATTTTCATTTTGGGTGGATTTTAAAACTTGGATAGTGAATTTTTTGATATTTTTGACCTTAACACCCTTGAAAGCAGTCAAAATATGATTAATTTGTATCACAATTTAGCGTATCAAAATATGGAAGTATTGTGTGTTATCTGGTTCCTAGTCTTTCGCGTCGCAGCTGGAGAATATCTAAGATGTAACCATGTTCTTCCAACGAACACCGCCCAAAACAGCCAAATTTCCCTCGGGGAACACCGTTTCATCTGCTCCCTAGCGGCGAATATTCAAGTTAGAGATATAACTATCATCTTGCTGTGTAGAGCTTTTCAAGCGCTATTTAACTCAAAAATCGCGTTTTTTGAGATGTAACACTTTTCTCGCGGGGGTGCGATTTGTATGTACTCATATATAGCTAAATCAGGCAGTAAAATCAGGTAGGTACTAGATGCCATTTTCTATCCCCGATATTAGATTATTCGAAATAATTTCTTCACCGCATATTTTAAATTGTATGTACAAATTCAACACGTACTCGGTTCTTGAGATTCGCTCATAAAATTTGAATTATTTCGATTTTTAAAAAAATCAAATATTGCTAGACGTCGATTTTACAATGGTAGACATTTTTATGTACTCATATAGAAGACATTGAGGCAGTTAAATCAGGTAGGTACGAGATGCCAATTTTGTTCTATCCCTGATATTAGATTAATAAAAATAATTTGTAATAATAAAAATAAAAAAAAGAAAAATAATCATATTTCAAAATATGCCCCTACATTTTTGACAATTTCGTCTCGAGAATCCTTGCCCTCGGTTTTGGAACGTTTTTTCAAAAATGGCCTTTTCACCGTTTGATCGTTCGTCCGTTCCTCGTTAATTTTTTGACTGCCAGGATTGCTAGAGGCATCGAACCAGATAGCTTCGTCTGGTGGGCATCGTTTTTCATCATTGACTTCGGATTTCTTCTCCATTTTTAAAATGCTGAAAAAATTGAAAATCAATTCACTAATAAATTTATTTATTTAAATCACTTATTCATCAAAAAATGTAAATTTCCTTTAATTGCTGAAGCCGATGGTACCTATTTTACCAACACCAAATAACTCACCTTTCAGTTTTTTAATCAAACCGAATTGTTGTGTCTGGATATTCCTGGATAGTTTGATTTGGCGAGAACTAAAATCATAAAAACATTATTGTTCTTAATTATAAAATTATTATTCTCCATCACAAGCCGTAATACCCGAGGTATGCAATAAATAAGAAAATTATGTCGGAAAAACTTGAACAAAAATTCAACCCCGGCCGGGAATCGAACCCAGCACCTTCAGATTACTCGATAACATAGGGAAGATCACCTACTTGTATGTCAGTCCTTACGTCTCCCGTACATTTATCTGTGGTAGTTAAGAAATTTAACAGCTTTTCTCCTGTAAGTGAAAGTAATTTTGAAAAAATTTCAACTTTTGAAAATTTCGCCGCTGTGGTTTTTCCCAGGAAAAATTCGAGCGATTCGAAACATTACGTATCTGCGGGCAACTTATTCAGCGACTGGAGTGACGATTATTTTATCCTATTTGTCAATAGTTTCGGTAGTACCTAGTGAGGAATAATTTTACTGATATTAATATTAATTTTACTGATACTTTAACATTACTGTTATAATTGTTAACGATAAAATTTATCGTTTTTTTCCTAAAATTCTTTTTACTTCCATATTTACAGAGTAAATGGAAGTATTGTGATCGTCCTAAAATCGAGAATCGGAACGGAGCTTCAGAAAAAACTTTTTCTTATACACATTTACTCAGAATCACTTCCTGAACAAGTGTCTGTGTGTCCGTTACGTCCGTCTGTCCGTCTGTCCGTCTGTCCGTCTGTCCGTCTGTCCGTCTGTGGTCATTTACAAAAATGGCCATAACTCCCTCATTTCTCAACCTTTTTTCAAATTTCTTGAACTGAAATGTTTGTCTCGGCAAGACCTAACACCCTGTTTAATCGGAATTTGGATAACGCACAGTACTTCCGATATATTTGCATTTTTAGTGTTTTCTATTTTATTTTTTTCTGGCCACAAAAATGAACCGATTTGAGCGTTCTTGGTCTCAAAATCTTCGTTTTACCTTGCAGAATATGTGGATATTTTTTACATTCCGAAAATGTAGCGTTTTTTCATTTTGGGCGAATTTTATAATTTTAATAGTGAATTTTTCGATATTTTTGCCCTAAACACCCTTGAAAGCAGTCAAAATATGATCAAATTGTGTCACAATTTTACGTTTCAAAATATGGAAGTATTGTGTGTTATCTACGCACCACTAGTTTTAACAAGTCGAATAGGTTATATTGAACGAGATGATGGAAAAATGGCTCCTACTAATCTAACAAACGATTTTAAATAGGTTATAACTATAATTAACAATTAAATTGTTAGTTATAACCTAATATAACCTATTTAAAATCGTTTGTTAGGTAGTAGGAGCCATTTTTTCATCATATTATTTCATTCGACTCGTTAAAAAAAGAATTTTAGGGAAAAAACTTTTTTTTACGCATTGATTCGTTAGATAACGAAAATTTTACTTGCCAGCCTCTCGAATTTGTCGGAAACGTTGCAATTTCATTTCTCGATAGTTGGCCATGAATTTACGATCCCTGCCGGTGAAATCCTTTAAACCTTTTCGTTTTGGAGGGCTGTTCAGTTCCTGTAATTCGTTTTTCGACAATAAATTTTGGATAGGTATAAACTTTTACCCATAATTTACTTATAATGAATAAAATTGACAAATTAAAATTAAAATTGACAAGTAAAATTAACAAAAATTGAAAATTGATTTAAGAAAATATTTTTATAATAATTATCAAATAATTATTAAATAATTCTTTAAAAAAATGAAAATTTATTTAAAAAATATTTTTATAGTAGGTACCTAATTATTATTATAAAAATATTTTTGAATCAATTTTTAATTTTTTTAAATTGAGGCGTGTTTTGGTTCATTATTTACTTATTTGTCTAGCAATTTTTTTTTTCTTTATTTTCACGTTGAACTTAAAATCCATTTTTTTTTTCAACTTATAAAATTAACTGTACAATTTTATTCGGGACTCTTTTTTTACCTGAATGCGCTTTCGTCGCGCTATGGCTTCATCCCTTGCTCTTATTCTTTCAACCCTCGTGTACCGTTTCGGATCTCTAATTCTGCCCAAATTCGCCTCCCCTTGTTCGACCGACTGTTGAATTCGAGGATTTGGATTCTGCCCAATGGTAAAAATAATTCATTTTCTAAAAATTGAGTAAAATTCGGATTGTCTCAATACAAATATCAAGCTATAGCTGTAATAAGGTGTAATCCTACAATTTAATAAAGTCCATCATTTTACAACACGTTAATAAATTTTACTCAATTCTTTACCTCAATTTCGATCAGATATCGCATAGCCAACCTCTCAACGGGACTGTTCGTTATTCCCGATCGATTTTGCACAGTCAGTTTCGATTTTGGTGCCATTTTTATGCTTTACCTTGAAATTCGAGAATCTTGAGAAATTTTGTCTTGTAACTTGCACTTGGTGTTGTGGTAAAGATTATTGTAATTTATTGTTGTCCATCAACGAACCGATGGTCGTTTCATAGACGACCGAATTAATATTTTCCCTTAATTGAAGACACGTATTTTGAAAATAGGAAGGTTATTTCAAACCCGGTTTGTGGGTCTTGATTGAATTCAAATTCTCATTTACCTTCACATTTACATACAATTTTACTCTCATTTTCAGTTCTACATTCACCTTCACCTACACTTTTACCTTCACTTTCTATTTCCTTTCACTTTTACATTCACTTTAAAATTGACCTTAACTTTCACTGGACTATCCATTTCGTTCCACTTTTAGGTTCGCATTGACATTCGATTTACTTTCACATTAACATTTATATTAACTGTTTTCTCACCTTTGACCTTCACTCTCACCTTTACTTTCACTTTCACCTTCAGATTCACCTTCACCTGTACTTTCAATCCCACCTTCACTTTCACCTTCTATTTCACGTCCACTTCCACCTTCACTTTCACATTCACTTTCACTTCCACATTCCCTTTCACCTTCTATCTTACCTTTACCTTCACTCTCACCTTTCCTTTCACTTTCACCGTCACTCTCACCATAATATTTACTTCCATCTTCAGACTCACTGTCACTTTCACCTTCACCGTCACATTCAATTTTACTTTCACCTTCACCGTCACGTTCACTTTTACTTTCACCTTCCCCTGCTATATCACCTTCACTTTCACTTTCACGTTCACTCTCGCCTTCACCTTCACTTCCACAATCCCCTTCACCATCAATTTCACCCTTACTTTCACCTTCACTCGCACCTATCCTTTAACTTTTGTTGTCACTTTCACCTTCATTTTCACCTCCACTTCCACCTACACTTTCACCTTAACTTTCACCGCAACTTCCACCTCCCCTTTCACCGCCACTTTCACATTTCCTTTCACTTTCACCGTCTCGGTCACCTTCACTTTCAACTGTCTATTTGAGTTCACCCTCACTCTTACCATCTCTTTCACTTTCTCTACCACATTCACCTTCTCTCTCCCCTTCACCTCTACTTTCAATTCCACATTCCCTTACGCCTTCACTTTCACCTCCACCCTCACTCTTACTTTCACCTTCGCTTACCCCTTCACTCTCCCCTCCACCGTCACCTTCACTTTGCCCTTCATTTTCACTTTCCACTTCCCTTTCACTTGAAAATTTACGTTCATATCCACTTTTACTTTCACTTAAAATATCATTTTCACCTCCTCTTTCAATTCACTTTAATATCCACTTTTACTTTACTCTCACTTCCTCTTTCGCCTTCATTTATACTCCAACTTCACTTTTATGTTAATGTTCACTCTTTAGCCGCTCAAAATGCATGGGGAAAAACTTCTGGGGAGAAAATGGTCAATTTTGGAAAAATAGTCAAGTTTGCGGTTTGAAAATTTCAAACTATTTAATAATATTTCAAACATATTATGTCAATGTTCACTCTTCAGCCTCTCTTAATGCATTTACCTCTCGGGTGAAAAATACTCAATTTTGGACTTTTGAGCTGCGCAAACTTCCAGTTTTTCTCAAAAATAATGATTTCCGCTCAAAATTATCGTTCACCGCCCTTCGATTGAAAACGTTCAATACGCGTAATATGTATTTTGCATATTATGCAAAATTCCTTTGAGCGGAGCCGCTCGAATTTGAAAAAGCCGGCGGGGAAGCGTATTATATTAACAAAGCAGAAAATCTGCCCTGTCTGGTAGACCTTGCTCAGACCCCTCAGTTCAGGTTATCCTGTTGGCCAGACTCGTCCCATAACTTTTACCTCGTTATGCACACACCCCCCTCCCCGTCTGCCTGCCCAGGTGGCCGAGGTTGGGCTCTTGACAGCCTTTTCGACCGACGAACATCGGCTACGTGTTTATCTTGGTTTGTTCGAAAAAATAATCTTGTTCCCCGCGATCCTCATTTTTGAAAACGTTTGTTCTATTTGGCGGAAAATTTCAAACGTATAAAATAGCTGCCTACTTATGAAGTACTTGCTATCTTCTTACCAGTGTTTTTGAAAATTTAGTTTTTTTTAGGGGTCTTCAATTTTTCACCAGTGTTGCCAGTGTTACTATTTTTACCATTGTTTTTGAAAATTTAATTTATTTTTGGGGGTCTTCAATTTATTTACCAGGCTTACAATTTTTACCAGTGTTTTTGAAAGTTTAGTTCATTTTTCTGGGGGTTTCAAATTTTTTCGTCGGATTTAATTTTTCATTAAAAACAATGCGTTCTTTTAGGTGTGGCTCCGAAATCTATTTTAGCGCCTCCGTTTGAACATGTTAGAGCTCATTTGATGCGTATGATAGGCCACTTTGGCTGTTAGCCAGTACAAATGCTAAACTAGGAACAAAAGCTTATTATAAGCGAGGATTCCGTTTTTTCCAGTTTTCTTCGAACCTTCTGCTTATTATCGAGTAAATTCTTGAATTTGTATTTTTGACAAAAAAGCGCAGGTTCATAATATGATTTATGCGGGCGAGCATATCAACCATAACATTAAATGTTATGTAAATTTTACCGTACTTGCCCAAGGGGGGGTATCAACTGAACTAATGGACCGATTTTGACGTTCTCAAAATATAGCGCCCTTTTTTTGCGCTACCATTTTGACAGATTTAGGTGCTTTTTCAAATTTCCCTCTTTGCGTCGCCATTTTTTGACCAATTAGGGGACGAATTTTTGCAAATTCGTCAATTTTAAGTCTTCAACGTGAGTGTTAAGGGTTTTTCAATAACAAAATTATAAATTTAATTTTTAAAAAATCCAATTTTAAAATTTGGAAAATTCAAAAATTGCCGTTATACCTCAATGTGTCTGCACAATGAGTTCAAATTTTGGAAAATGATGATTATGTACTTTAAAAAAACCTATTTATAGGTTAACCTTATAGGCTTATAAGCAGATCTTAAGAAAGGTTATCATATTGATATTTGAAATAACTTCGCCTTGAAGCTATAAATAATTAATTGCACTGCAATTGAAAGGAAAATAAATATAAGATGGGAAAATAAATAATACGATGGCACATCATCTGAAAAGAATGACTTTATTCATCCGTAGCAGTGTTGCCAAGCTGCCTCAATCAGGCAAACCAAAAATAACACAGTTTCCCTCAATACTCGAACTTTTTTGAATCGCTAAATCCCCTATGCATTTCGAAGGTATATGTAAAGCATTTTCTAAATTTATCGCGATAATTTTGCGGTTTGTAGTTTAGGTAATTGCATACGAAATCGCCTCCAACGAGGTACAGCATTAATCAACAGTGTAAAAAGAGCCGACGCATCACGATGCGAAAATATATCATCACTTCATCATCGAACAACTAATCGAAATCGGCTACAGCCCCGGGAGAATTCGTATTATCGACGTTGGAATGAAAGGTTTTCGTACACACGAACACACAGACACATTATTACACTCGGACACACTATTACACACAGACGGCGTACTAATCCGCGTACCAGCTTCGTATTGGTGAGGCCGGGGCCTCGTTTGTGAGCAGATTTAATCTCCAAATTATTGGGCGGCTCGGCTTTGACTTTTCGAAAATCGACTCTCCTCGCCAGGGCGAAGGAAAAACGAAGCCGACCTGGCGACGCCACTTTCTCTATATTCAAATGTGTCACTCGATGTATTTATTCAGTTGGGTCTCTGAATTTAAACACCTATTGAAAACAGTGAAACACCAGGTGTTTTAATAGGTCCTATTAAAAGTATGAAATTTTGGGAGAATAAAATAACGAGGTAGGTGGATGAATTGGGTCAAATATCAGCAATTTGGTTCGAATACCATAAATTCGGTCCTAATATCGCGAATTTGGTCGAAGTGCCTACCATGGATTTGGTAGGAATATCGTAAATTTGTAGAAAATGAGATATGGTGCGTAGATAACACACAATTCTTCCATACTTTGAAACGTAAAAGCGTAAAAACACAATTTGAACATATTTTGACTGTTTTTGATGGTTTTAGGTGAAAAATCACTATGCAAATTTTAAAAATCGCCTAAAATGAAAATACGCTAAGTTACAAGTATATAGAAAACATCCACATATTCTGCTAGGTAAAACAAAGATTTTAAGACCAAGAACGCCCAAATCGGTTCATTTTTGTGGCCGAAAAAAAATAAAATGGAAAACTGTTTAGTTCAATTATTATAATTTTTTTATGTTTTTTATGACATCCAAAAAAATAGCAACTGGTGCTTCGTTGATGATTGCGTTCATTGAAATCTCTATTTATCGAATTTCATTTGTTCAATCAGTAGTAGGCATGGGGGGGAGTCTGCCCGCATAATAACTGATACAGACCGATCTGTACGGATGAATGGTTTCTGTGAGGACGTCGGCTCAAGCGGAGCAGAACGAGAGCAATGGGGAGATACGCTGTCCTTCTTTCTCAGGACAAGGCACTGCCACTGTTGAATGTTGATGAGTAAAATCATTGCTCAACTTCCGTCCTCAGATAACTGAATATCGGGATTATTCGTGCACCGGAAATAATAATCATCGTCCGAACGAATTTTTTTGTATCCTCTTTAGACTATCTAGTCGTATAAATATTTCGAGGTTTTTCAAAATTTCGTGCTTTATCAGTGCAATAATATGTCAATCTGTACTCCGCACTTACCCTAAGAGAGGAGACGGGGTAAGAGCGGAGTAGGGTCGTATTTTGTTTGAGTCGTAATTTCGGAATGAGAATCGTGTGAAAGAGCAGACCTTGTTTCAACGAAATTTTATATTTACCATGCAATTAGACGATTTGACGTGAATAACCTTGGAGTCCTAATTACTTAACCTGAGACTGGATGACCACGGTTACAAAAACCTCCATCGCCTTGAAATCAGAGATGGAAGCACACTATGAAACATATAACCTCAAAATATAACCTCACCCTGCTGTTATCAATTCTACCCTCTAGTGGAGGCTAACAAGTACCTACCTATCCTTAAAACACCCGTAGAAAGCATCCATATACGTCTCATTTCCTGTTTTCTTAAAGGCCACATTTTCACTTGCCCCATTTTACACTTGCCCCGTTTTGCACTTACCCCTCTGCGCCTTACCAGTCAACTCTAGTAACCTCCTCCTTTTTGAAGTCGGTCGATAATGAAGATTTTGAGCTCTATCGTCTGTTCCAGGGGGAGGATACGTGTTGACCGCCATGTTACATTATGAGCAGACATGGACCGTACCCAGCATCCCACCATTCGAGGTAAGACCCAAAAATCCTTGCACGGCAAAGCCAAATTTGTAAATTGGAGTTCTGCTAACTCGAATTTTCCACTCGCAGAAACCCGTGGAACGGAGGACGTTCCGAATCCGTCTCGAGTTCGGCGAGCAGCCAGACCTACCAGAACGTTCCGACCAATCACTATGCGCAGGCAAGTTTTTGAATTTTCGGAGAGCTTCAGAATGTTTGGTGGAGGGTGCTGGGATCCCAGGGATCAACCCGGAAGGACCAATCATGATTTTGAGTCTCAAATCATTTTTCGATAGATCGATTCGCAGTACCAGCTGTTGGGAGGGGCGAGGTGTCCTCAGGAGATGGTCGGCCATCTTGCCGAGCCGGCCTACTTGGTACCCAATCCGTACCCTGCAGCGCAGCCTACGAGGCAGCATATGTTTCCCCCACCGACCGCCGAAAGTAAGTCGCCATCTTGCTGTTGCATCAGACGCCCAGCGCAATGCTTCATTTTACAAATCTTGATAAGCTTGCAGCAATTTCTTGGTCGGGAAAGCCATAATCCGAAATTGACGAATAACCCTAAATTATGGTGCATTCAGGTCGGCGGCCTCGTCCAGTTTCTTCAGGCGCAGGCACTCCCATCTCGACAGGTTACGTTGCCGCAGAGACGGCCGTATTGCCTTGCGGCGGTCATTGCGTCGCCTTGGAAACATTCTGCCACCACCTGCTCCAGGTATGCTTTGGAAATTCCAGACATTCCTCCAGAACTAGTCGTCTCGACGCTGACTCGATCGCCTGATTACAGGTGGTTTTCGTGATCGGGAGCCTGACCGGCATTTGCTTGATTGTCGCTGGATCGGCGATGAAAGGCAGCCAAGCGATGTCGAGAGGTGGCGTCCAAGGGCAGGACCTTGGCGTCCTCACTTACATCGGCGCCATGGTAAGCCTCGTAAGCGGGCTGCTCCTAGCCATACAGTGCTGCTCCCGACCCCGGCCGTCGACACGAGTTCGCCGGCATCGGCAGAACCACCACAGCGCACATCACCAGGTTCATCCTCGGGCGGAAGAGATTCCGCTTCAGCAAATGGGCAGCACTTACCTCGACGGACACCCCGGAGTCCATCTGCAGCATCCGGCGGCAGCGACCCTCAAGCGCCAGCAGACGGCACCTCGTGTCCAGGAGAATCCTGATCCTTACAGGTAACATCTTCAAAATTTGGGCCGTTTTCTCCATATTTTCAATGGCTGCTGCATCAAATGTGCATTGGGTTCTGCAATCAATAAATTCCATCTTGGGAAATCTTTGGGTCTTGTGGAGAGAATGTGTTGGGCGTTGGTATGAATGTACTTTGATTGACTTTGCCTAGAATTTGATGGTGTCCAAGAGGACAACGTCAGTTTTGGTTGGTTGGAATGGTGTACGTTGGAGGTAGGTACTTCATGTTTGGGGGATGCTCTCAAAATTGTTGGGGTTGAGGAAAGATTGAGCCTAACGCCGATATCAATGTTCACTTATCTGGGTTTTGCCTGGTTTTTGGTGGTTTCCAAGAGGAAGACTTCAGATTTGGTGGGTTTTAATGGTGTATTCGTAGTATCCTTCATGTTTGGGGTATCCTCAGGAAAGGTGTGGGCGCTTAGGAAAGATTGTGTTTGACGCTGATATCAATTTACACTTTCTTCGATTTTGCCTGGTTTTTGGTGGTTTCCAAGTGGACGGCGTCATTTTTGGTGGGTTTTAATGGTGTATCTTGTGGTATCCTTCATTTTTGAGGTATGCTCTGGAAAATTCTTGGGGTTGAGGAAAGATTGAGCCTGACGCTGCGATTGATGTACACTTTCTTCGATTTTGCCTGGTTTTTGGTGGTTTCCAGGTGGACGGCGTCATTTTTGGTGGGTTTTAATGGTGTATCTTGTGGTATCCTTCATTTTTGAGGTATGTTCTGGAAAATTCTTGGAGTTGAGGAAAGATTGTGTCTGACGCTGCGATTGATGTACACTTTTTTGGATTTTGCCTGGTTTTTGGTAGATTCTAAGTGGACGACGTCATTTTTGGTGGGTTTTAATAGTTTATTTGCGGCACCCTTCATTTTTGAGGTAGGTATTCTCCAGAAATGTGTCTGGGGTTAACGAATTGTGTCAGGCAATGTACACTTTTTGGACTTGGCTCAGATTTTGGTGGTTCTCAAGTGGATTGCGACATTTTTGGTGAGTTGTAATGGACATTTATGGATTATGTCGAATTTGGGGGCCAATCCTGTTCTTCACATCAGATGCTGAGATGGAAAAATTGTCTCGTAATGAACGTGAGAAAAGGGGGGCCGAGATGTTTGTACAGTGATTACTTCCTATCCGTCAGCGATGGTTTGTTTACCTTCGCTCGCACGATCATTACAACTCGAGGTATTACAGGCATCCCAGGTAGTCAGCGGGTGGGGTGGGGCTCGGACTACCTAAGACCTTGATGGCCATCTGTAAACCGATAACTCGCCTAATTTCCCCAACGCTCAGGGAAAAATCCCGTTTCTCCAACATCGCGAGTCGAAGGGGTCTGAAAATTATCTATTTGAGTTTTTACTTTTTACCTAATTTTTTTGTTATAAAGCGCCGTAATACAAACTTCCGTCGGTTGAGAGTGGGTGACCGAGAGGAATGGAGAGGCGGGGAGGGGTGTGCTTAGCATGAATAGGAGGGGAGTCACTTGAGTCAGGTATTCCTAAGGATCCATCATCACCTCGTTGCAGAGGAATGGAAACCGGTTCTACTCTCGGCCAACTGCGGCCCACAACCAGCGCCACATTCTTCCGATTTACCTTAGCTCACCTCCGTATAATTTCGTCAGATCCGCTGCGAACCGCGAATCGTTGCCTCCTAATTAGGTATCTTGGATGAGAAATTTCTCTATTGATTTTATTATTTTCCATGAATTTTCATAATATTTCTGGCTTTCAATTATCCTTTACATTATAACTCACTTTTCCAGCCCCAAATTAAGATGAATGAAAAATAATTCTGAAAGTAATAAAATCCGTTTAGTAATTTATTTTGAAAGTGAAAAAATGTTAAATTTACTCCAGCCAAAAAGTCAAGTTGTCAATTGGGCTTGTTATGGGGTTGTAAAAATACGTCAATAGCTAGGATATAATGGATTTTTGTACGTACAGTTAAAAAATGATTGATCATCGAAAAAATCCCAAAAAGAAATCTTGACGAGAAATTTCGCTGTTGATTTTATTCTTTTCCATACCTAAATCTTCATAATATTTCTAGCTGTCATTATGTTTCACATTATAAGTCACTTTTCTAGCCAAAAATTAATATGAATGGAAAATAATATTAAAAATCCGAATGTAAGTAGGTAATTTATTTTGAAAGTGAGAAATTGTTAATTTTACTCCAGCCGAAAAGTCAAGTTGTCAATTAGACTTGTTATAGGGGAAAATACTCCAATCGGAAATAACTCAAATACTGAAGGATTTTCGTGCATACATAAATTATTGTCCGTCAAAGAAATCCACAAGAAAAATCGTAATTTTAATTAAAATGAAAATTTCAAGAAAATAAATCAATAATTTTTTAATGTTTATCCAATTTTGCAAGGAATTCAATCGACCAATACACTTTAAAATTTTTGTTTGTTTTTTCCAACCTCCTACCTGTTGGATAATTTTTTTCGAATTTCGTTTTTTGTCGCCCGAGTAAATTCTTAAATTGGCCGACGGTTTTCGCCTGTAAATCATGTCCGCCGGATTTTCGAATAAGTGGCGTCAATTGGTCAAAGCGCCGCCGGCGGCCGCCGGTTTCATTCGGCTCAATTGGCCGGCTGCACCAATTGGTGAATTCAGCTCTACGTCATAAATAGCGAATACATGATGCAGCAAAAACGCTAGGGAGATAGGTACAGGTCAATTTTTTTTGGAATTTTGTCTCAAAAAAGCAAAATTTGCTGAAATTTTGAGGTGCTTTAGTCATTTTCCGTCAAAACCTTTTTGTCAAAAATTGCAGATATTTTTTGTCGAAAATTGCAGATATTTTTTGTCGAAAATTTCAGATATTTTTTGTCAAAAATTGCAGATATTTTTTGTCGAAAATTGCCGAAATTGTTTTGTCAAAAATTGCGGATTTTTTCTTCGAAAATTGCGGATTTTTTTTTCTCCAAAAATTAAGGAATCTTTTTTCCAAAAAGGTCAAAACATTTGTGTCAAAATTTTTCGTGCTAAAAGTTCAAAAATTTTAATGCTTATTTTCCAAACATTTTCCGTCAAAAATTTGGCCTAAAAATTTGGGGCAAAAAATTGTTGTCAAGAACAGCAGATTTTTTTGTCAAAAAATTGCTAATTTTTTTTTAATAAAAAATTTCAAAAAAAAATTGTTAAAACGTTTAGATTCAAAATTTCATAAAGATTTCGTCAAAAATTCTGGTGCTAAGATTCCAAACATTTTCCGTCCAAAATTTTGGTCTAAGAATTTGGGTCAAAAAGGTTTCGTCAAAAATTGCAGAAATTTTTTCGTCAAAAATTGCAGAAACGTTTTGTCAAAATTTTCTGAAATCTTTTTTCAAAAATTTGTGTCAGAAATTTCAGAACGTTTTTATCGAAAAAGTTTTTTCAAAATTTTTTCGCCAAAAAATTTGAAGCTGAAATTTCATAAAGTTTCCTCTGAAAATTTTGAAGCTAAAATGTCTAAAAATGTCCGTTTAACAGTTTGAAGTATCAAAAATTTTAATATTTTTTCAATTTTTAGATTTTTGGAATTTTCCATTTTTTTACGGCAGTCTTTCGATTTTACAGAGGCGAAGGCGGTATCCCGTGGTGGAGACGAGAAGAGGATGCGGCCGTTTGACAGATTCCCCGCAAAATGGGTCCGATGCTGTAATTTAAGACCATTTTGACCATTAAATTCAGGACCATTTTGACGGACCGTTACCGTGATTTGTAATCTATCGCGTCTCGCGCTTGCTATTTAATACTTTGCCTAAATAAAAATTGTAAGTGCCTCACACGCAAATACTGACTGAACCTGCTTATTGTAAATAAATGTTGTACATTTCTATTTTCAGACATTGTTCGATTTTTGAAAATACCTTTTTTGGTAAACCCAAATTTTCTACCGTCATTTTAATAGTTTCGGGTGTACCACAAGGTGATATATGGCTCCTATTCTATTTTGCCTGAAATGGTAATTACTGCACAGCACAGCTTTACCTATGAATTCAATAGTACAGAGTTACCTATTTATTTACTGAGAAGTTCTCTAGCTGGTGTATTATATTAACTCAAGAATTGTAATAAAATCATTATCATAACACGAGCAATAATTTTTTGAACTCAAGGAAGATAAATCGATAGCATCAAAAAAGAGAAGCCTCCTGACCTCAGTGCTTACCTAACGAATACTTTACCTATTTTATTACTAATTGCACTCAACATTGGTAGCATCGCTAGTTGATTACATTGTCAACGATCCAAGCCAACCCTTTCAAAATAGATACGTGTTTTGGATCGAATAAAAGTCCGTTAGCTTCACAAGTAGAAACTTTGGGGTGGGGGGCTTTTCAATTTAGCCATGTCGTTCGTGAACAATCGTGAAAAAGTGTTCAAAAGTCGTTCGCAATGTCGAATGGCCGTAAAACGGGCCAAAGCCGTTCGGATGAGGCCGGCCAGCGCATTCAACGACCCGCGTGCCTGGAGTCTGGACCCCAGGAAACGAACGGCCTACATGATCGACTCCATAAAAGATATGCCGGTAATTACGAATCTTTTCGGAAAATCCGCAATTTCTTCGTGCAAACCTGCAAAATCCGTCCGCTCACAATGATGCCGATATCGGCGAAAGCGCTCGAGCGAGAAAACCCTCCCAAAAAACCGTTTGACAGTTCGGTTATTCCTCGGCTAGCATTGGTTGCTATTTTAGGCGATACCTAATTTTATTTTTCAAGTCGTCCAGCGGAGGAGAGGATACGACGAAGGAAACGTCTCAATCCGAATTGGACGAAGATGAGTATACGATTCGAAAGAAAATCGTCATCGATAACGTTTCAAAATCTGCTGACGATATTGTAAGTCATTCTATATCGCATTCAGGGGGGGGGCATTTTTCCAGCACTTCAAACATCAAAATACATAGGTACTTAGGAAAATTTTTAAAATTATTTTATTATAAGATCTAAAATTACTAAAATTTATAAAATTTAAAAAATTATCTATGAAATTTATAAACAATTTTCTGCCACTGGACCAAGCGTTTCAAAGGTGAAATTTTCAGTTGAAAAACGAGGATATCGAATTTTTGAAACTGAACAACAATTTGATCTCGGCGAACGACAAAATCGAGGAGCTCCAATCGTTGAACGTGAGCGTCGATCATATCGGTTCATTTACGCCATTAGTTACTGCGCCATTTGTAAATAACGCCGAAATTTCAGGAAGCCCTGACCGCTGAAAAAGCGAGGTCGACCGCTGAAATTGACAATTTGCGCATTCTAGTCGCTAATATGAGCGAGCAGATGAAGTATTTGGCGAATTTTCAAAAAGGGGATAAGTCGGTAAACCGTGAAAACGAGCTGGAACAAGCTCGAATAGAGATAGACCATCTTTCGAAACAGGTCGAGATCTACGCTGATATGCGGACGAAGGTAGGTCGTTATTTCGTAGGTATGAGAAAACATCATCGGAACCTCCATAACTTAACTACCATTTGACAAAAAATAAATTTACTGCCCCTAAAAATGATTAAAGAGTGTTTTTAACGAAAATGTGTCCGTAAATGTCGCCAAATGGCAAAAAGTGGGGGAGGTGCGGGTTGGAAAGGAAGATTGAACTTTTGATGGCCGCCAAATCAGCAACCGAAGCAGCAACGGGCGTTGGCGTCGAGGCGTACTTCTCAAACCAGTGTTGCCACTCTTCGCGCTTTTGTGCTCGTTTCAATCCCGCTCCCACTGATGCTGTTCCTGGCCTACAATCGTTAAAAAACGAATCCGATTGATAATCGATTGTCGGAGTGACAGCGTCGATGGGAGCAAGATCGTAGCAAGCTGAGTGGCAACACTGGTTCAATAGGTACGCCTCATCCAGTGTTTCCACATTGAGGGAAATTTCCCTTTTCGAGGGAAAACGTCCTTTCTGAGGGAAAAATAATTTTGAGAGAAAAAACGAGGGAAAATGGCTTTTCTCCTACTCATCTACTGCGGACTGTAGGACACCGAGAACAAGGATAAACCATCTGAGAAGCTGAAGAAGAAGAGGTACATGTTGATGTTTCCCTTCATTCTTGATTTTTTTTTGTTGATTTCTTGTTGCGATTTATGGTGCGTTCCTCTCCGTCATAATTTCCACCAAAAAGTGCGAAAAAATAGTCACAATTGTCGGGAATGTGAGTATTATTAGCTTTTTTCTGAATTATCTCGCTCGAGCTGTGTCCTTTATGTTGATTAATTCTGTCTGTCTTTCCCTTATGTGCGTTTCAAGATTTTGATCCTTGATGCATGAAACGGATTTGGTTCCCGGCCGATTTTGCCGCACGTCGGAATTTCGTGACGACCCAAATTTCTTCGAAAATTCGCTAAAACGTTAGAAAAAATTGCTATTGACTCGGTGAACGAGCAGGGAAAAATTCAGTTTCTCGAGGGAAAACGTTGCGGGAAACGATAGAAGTTTGGAGGGAAAAAAAGGGAATTTTGCTCGAACATGAGGGAAATAAATTGCGGTCGTGTGGAAACACTGGCCTCAACGCCAACGCCCGTTGCTCCTCAGGCGTAGCTGATTTGGCGGCAATCAAAACTTCAAGGCGTCTCCTTTCCAACGCCCCAACCCCCACCTCCCTCCGAGCAATTTTCACAAATCGCACATTTTTGTTGAAACACCTTGTATGAAGCCAAAAGAAGGTTTCCCTCCGAAATTATGCACCAAAATCACTCAAATTTAGGTTTTCTTGCTTGTAGACGTAGGATGAGTTGATCGGAACGACTCCTTCCCTTCAGCTGGACCAAAACCCCATCAACTACATCAAAAACCCCAATAACTGAACATTTTGAATGATTCTTATACCTATATTTCGGAAAACGTATCCATCTTAACTCCTTCTGCCTATCAGTATTCCGAGCTTCGTAATCTCCAAGAGAAACTCTCTCGAGACAAATTGGAATTGTCGAAAGCTGTTGACGAGCTGAAATCGGAGAAAAGGGAATTGTCTGAGAAATTGAAGACCAAAGAGCGGGATTTTGCCGAGTTGGAAAACCAGGCGAAATCCCACGACGAGGGGATCAAGGAAAAGATGATTTTGCGAGAAAGGGTCGCCGTCAAAGATGAGAAAATCCGCCATTTGAACGAAATCGTCGAAAACCAAAACCTCAAGTTGGATGAACTCGACGCTCAGTTGATTTCGGCGAATCGCAGCTTCGAAGAAAGAGAGGTTATTTATTGGTAGTGGTGTTTGGCTGTGGTGTTCGAGGCATTTAGGGCATTTGAGAACTTCTCTAGAGCATCTTCATATTCCTTCAGAAGGTAGAACCATTATTACCGAAATAATGACCAAAAAGAGTGGGATAACCATGAATCATTTTCTGATACAGCAAACGCTCAATTGGGAGATCGAAGGGCTGCGTGCAGATTTGAGCGAAAAAACCGCCATAATTTCCCGCCTGGAAGCCAAACTTCATAGAACCGAATTGTTAGTTGCCGAATTGGAAACGATAAGAGATCAGTTCAGGTCGAATAATTTGGTTCTGACTGATAGCATCAGCTCGTACAGGTAAGTCGCTTTTATCAATTTGAAACTGTTTTATGCACTCTCAACACTCCATCTTGGATTTGTCACTAATTTAATCGTCGGATGCTATGAAAGTTTCATCAGAAAAAATTATAGTGCCCTTCACTTTCGCATATGCAACAAATTAATAAAGTTATGGCCTAAATTGCCGCACTAACAACAGATGAGTAAAGTCGTGAAAAACGTCGATACTTTCAGCATTCAGGGTCTGAGACTCAAGCAAAACTTAGAGAATTTAAGTTGCAACCAATTCTAGCCGAGAAAGTTCTTGGCTTAATGGTGGAAATCAAAATAACAAAAACTCAGAAAACCAGGGCGTGTGTCTTTGCTTTGTGGCGCTTTGAGCTCAAATCCCATCCCTGCTCCGCAATTGAGGCAAGCAAATGCCTGGACAGGAGCTGACAATCCTTGGATAGGTCTCAACGAACCAAAAATTTCTCATGGGTACAATGGATTGGATGGTCTGCCTATAACTGAAAGGTTATGGGACATCAGGTGCTGTGAGACGAGAGCGACGCGTAAAGACTAGTCCCTCCTTGAGGGCGGCGGGGCACGCCCGAGACATCTTTGGGAAACCTGAGAAGTCCATCTGTCCAAAAAGCTCAAAATATTGTATGATTCATTGATCCACAGGAAGGAGCTGAATGACATGATGACGAACTCGGAGGCCATGTCGCTCGCTATGAGGCAGCTCCAAGCCGAAAACGAGGCGAAAGAGCAAGAACTGCAAAAGCTCACATTGTTCCCCCAGAATCCAGAGACGATGCTGTATTTCGCTCATATGAACAAACTGGTCACATCAGCACCTGATTCCATGACAGGAGGTACGCTTTGTCAAAATACGATACGTACGCTTCACGGGATTCACCTCGAAATAAACTCTCGTTATCCATTTGCAGATCAACAGCTCGAACTTCTCGAGAATCTGAAGAGCGTCATTGTCAAACTGAAGGAGGGCATGTGGGGATCGAATTTGACGCCTCTCGAAATTCAAATCCGAGACTTCGAAAGCCAAACGGACATTGCAGGAAGGGAGCAGGACGTTCAGTGTTCGCCGCAAATGATCTCGACTTTGGTGCAGACGTTGTTACCGAACGAATACGTTGAAAAGTATGCTTGGCATGATTTTGGGGGTTACGGGATACAACAGCTGTTGTGGATGCGGGGTCTCAGGTCACATTATTTTATCACAGTTTTGGGGTCTTCGGACCAAGCTCTGGAGTTTCAACGCATTTGTAAAGCTCTTATTCGCAGGTTTCAAGCTAGGGACAGCGAAATAGCGAAACTAAACTCGAAAATCGTCAGTTTCGAGATGAAACTTGGCGAACTGGCGGTCGAACTGGACACAGTTGAAACGTCATTGTTCGACGCGACAGAAGACAATTACTCGAAAGAATTGGAATTGGAAAGAATCAAATTCGCGAACGGTTCCCTCCAGGAGAATGTGACGAAATTGAAATCCGATTTCACGTTCACTCAAAATTTACTGGTACAGGCGCTGATTGAAATCGAAAGACACGAATCGTCTTACGGAGAAATCACGTACGAGGTGGAGAAGACGTTGAAGAGAACGTACGGCGAATACCTCACCTGGACGACGAGCGTGGAAAGTTACGTTGAACAGAAAAATTCTCAAATCCTAAGTTTGAAAGCCATCATGGACAGAATGATGGTCAAGCACGAAAACATCGTCCGGGAAATGCACAATGAGATGAGCGACTTGAGGGGTCAGCTGGAAAACGAGAAGAAGTCATCGTTCGATTTGAACGCTGAAGTCAACCGCTTGTACGGGGAGTTGAGGAAAAAATCGAAAACGATCAGGGAAATGGAGAGCCGCCTGCAAGAGGACAAGAAAACCGTTGAAATGTTCACCGAGGCGGCTGTCGGCGACGTTGATCAGCTGAAATCGCAAGTCCGAGTCTACGAGGAACAAATGCTGGATCAGCTTCGAGAGTATAAATCGTTAGAGGATGAGCTAGAAAGGGTGAAATGTTCGAAAAAGGCGCTGAAGACTTTCCTAAAGAAGAACCTGAACTTGAGAAAGGAATCGGAGACGAAACTTGCGAAAGTTTTCCATCTCCTGAAGCGCTGCCAGAACAGAGCGATCCGATCCTCCAAGCAGGTTAACGTCCTGAAGCAATCTGCAGAAGCCTCCTCCAAAGAGAATGACGTCCTGAAGCAAGAACGGGCCATCTTACTCCAGGAACTCTACGGCCTGAAGGACAAACTGGGACAGGCGGAAAAACTGGTCAAGCGGCACGAAGAGAAGCGAGCCGCTTTCGAGGAATTGAAAATGAAAATGGAGAAAATGGTGCTGAAATTGATGAAGCGCGTCGCCAAATACAAGAACGCGCTGATTTCCCGTCGCGATTACGAAGAGGCCTTCCGCAAAGAGGAGTGCTCCGTCATCAGCGAAAAACTGAGCCACGAAATCGACTTGCTGAAAGAAGAGAACATGAGCTTGTCGACGACCATCTGCAGCTTGAAGCAGAAGCTGTCGTCGATCCTCGAACTGCCGCAAAAAGACGATGCGGACGAGGCGATCGAATCCGAGAAGAGCGACTTGGAGAAAGAGCGAGCATTGAAGGAAGCTTTGAAATCGCATTACGAAAATGTGATCGAAACGATGAAAAAAGAGCACGAATCCGCGAGCGAGATGGCCCAGAAGCGGTACGTGGAAAATTTGAAAATGGTCCAAGAGGCGTACGACAGGGAAACGGCGAATTTGAAAGCCGACCATTACCAGCAGTACGAGACTTACAAATTGGAAATGGAACAGGAAATAAAAGAGTTGTGCGCGAAAGAGAATCGAATCGAAGTCGATCGAATGCGGGCGAGGCTCGAAGAAGAGTTCGCCCGAGATGTGGCCGTTCTCACAGCGAAATTCGAACGTACCATGGACAAGAATGAAGCGAAATTCGAGAACGAGAAGTCGAAAATCGAGGAAAAACTCGCAGAAGTCGAGCGGGAATTGTTGGCGCAGCGTGAAGAATCAGCAGAAGCCGTTCGGAGTCTGAAGTCGGACTGCGAAAATCGAATTTCGGAGCTCAAAGAATCGCAAAGGTGAGTATCTGAAGCTGAAGTAGTTCGGTTAGATTTAAGCGGTCGAGTGCTGATTTGAGTTGTGCTGCAGGGAGTTGATGGACGAATTCGACCAGCGGGTGGATCTTGAGGTGACGAGCCGCTTGGACGAGAGGCAGCACCGGATGGAAACCAAGGCCGTCCAGAGCCGAACGGTCATGTCGAGTGACTCCACCACTGAAACCGATGAAGGTACGATCTTCCAAAAGCAAAATTTGATAGCGTCCATGTCTTGCCATGCTCTTGACATCCGCAAGGGTAACAACTTCCGCAATTGTTTCCGAGGGCATTGCGTCCTCAAATAATTGGTTTATCTTGACGATGGGTTGCGTTGCTGCATCCGCCTTGGTGGTTGCAGGCATCAACTTGAAAGATTTACTCTTGATGATGAATCCTACCAAACGGTGCCTTGCGCATGCGCAGTGTACCTACTGTCTCTCAAAAGCAAGTTTTGAAACCGCATCTTTTCCAATTTAATGTCTTGCCATGCTCTTGACTTCCACAACTGTAACAACTTTCACAATAGTTTCTGCGGCATTGCGTCCTCAAACGATTGGTTGATGCCTTGATGATGGGATGCGTTGCTGCATCCACCTCGGTGGTTGCGGGCATCCACTTGAAAGATTTATTCTTGATGATGAATCCTACCGAACGGTGCCTTGCGCATGCGCAGTGTAAGCAGATAGACATGTTGTTCCAGTTCTGCAAAAAACCGATTCCTCCTGCAACACTGATGTGTCGCCGTTGGTTTACAAGAAGATCACCGATATCAATCTTCTCGAACGGATCTCCTGCGAAATTCGAGTATGGAACAATTTCTGATGTAATTGGACTTTGTCGACTTCGGTCAAAGATTATTGTATCGATTTTGTTTCAGGAGGAATCGAGCAAAGCGCTTTTGAGTCTAGTGCCCTCAATATCGGACGGCTCTCCGTCGGTTTCCGAACGTGATTTTTGGCTGTCGCGAATTCTCGAACTTGAAAACAATCTTCGGACTCAGCAGAGCGAATTTGCAAGAAAACGTGAGTCAATAACTGTATGCGTGACAACCACAAATTTTGGAGAAATCAAAAAACTCGAAAAATTGATAACCTCGGGAAAATTCTTGAGGATGGAGACTTCTTTAGATGAAATCCGCCGTTAACGTTTTCCGATTTCGGCAGTGAAATTGTTCGAGAAAAAGTACAAGCACGAGCAACTGAAAGCGAAAGAAATGGCGCACATTCTCGAACAGGAGCTGATGTACAGTACGGACGTACATTGCAAACTTGGACTTCAGTACAACAGATCCGAACAGCTGGAACTGGAAAAGGCATCCCTGGCTTCGCGGTTGATTGTCGCCGAACGGCGATTGGCGTATTTCAGGTAACGCGGGACCCACTAAAACAACCGTTAGATCCTAACGGACACGCCAGTGGTGCCAAATTTGAAAAACAAAAATTCCCTATCGGAGAGATATCTCTGGGAACCTTAGTTTTGGGACAACCCTCGTAATGTGCTTACCAGGGCTTCACCAAGAAGTTTTTCACTGAAAAACTGGTCATCCGGGCACAAAACTAGGAAATCTTGACCCAAAACCGAGAAATCTTGATTCAAAAACAAGAAATCCGGGTTTCAAATTGAAAAATCTGCACTAGAAACAATGGGATCTGTACGGGAAACTAAAAATCTAGACTTCAAACTAAGAAATCTGGAATGAAAACAAAGACATCTGGACTAAAAACTGAGTAATCTGAAAGGGAAACTAAGGGATCTTAACTCCAAACAGAAAAATCAAAGCAGGTTTCGTATCAAACTTTCAAACTATCAAAATATCCAAACTGACGAACCATTAAACTTGCAAAGTTTGAACACTCAAACAGTCGATCTTGCAAAGTTTCGACATTTCAAACTATCAAACTTGCGAAGTTTCGAACATTCAAACTTTCAAACTTGCGAAGTTTCGAACATTCAAACTTTCAAACTTGCGAAGTTTCGAACATTCAAACTAGCAAACATGCGAATTTTCGACATTTCAAACTATCAAACTTGCGAAGTTTCGAACATTCAAACTATCAAACTTGCGAAGTTTCGAACATTCAAACTTTCAAACTTGCGAAGTTTCGAACATTCAAACTATCAAACTTACGAAGTTTCGACATTTCAAACTATCAAACTTGCGAAGTTTCGAACATTCAAACTATCAAACTTGCGAAGTTTCGAACATTCAAACTTTCAAACTTGCGAAGTTTCGAACATTCAAACTAGCAAACATGCGAAGTTTCGACATTTCAAACTATCAAACTTGCGAAGTTTCGAACATTCAAACTATCAAACTTGCGAAGTTTCGAACATTCAAACTTTCAAACTTGCGAAGTTTCGAACATTCAAACTATCAAACTTACGAAGTTTCGACATTTCGAACTATCAAACTTGCAAAGTTTTGAACTTTCAAACTATCAAACATGCAAAGTTTCGACATTTCAAACTATCAAACTTGCGAAGTTTCGACATTTCAAACTATCAAACTTGCAAAGTTTCGACATTTCAAACTATCAAACTTGCAAAGTTTCGACATTTCAAACTATCAAACTTGCAAAGTTTCGACATTTCAAACTTTCGAACTTGCGAAGTTTCGAACATTCAAACTATCAAACTTACAAAGTTTCGACATTTTAAACTATCAAACTTGCAAAGTTTCGACATTTCAAACTTTCGAACTTGCGAAGTTTCGAACATTCAAACTATCAAACTTGCGAAGTTTCGAACATTCAAACTTTCAAACTTGCGAAGTTTCGAACATTCAAACTAGCAAACATGCGAAGTTTCGACATTTCAAACTATCAAACTTGCGAAGTTTCGAACATTCAAACTATCAAACTTGCGAAGTTTCGAACATTCAAACTTTCAAACTTGCGAAGTTTCGAACATTCAAACTTTCGAACTTGCGAAGTTTCGAACATTCAAACTATCAAACTTACGAAGTTTCGACATTTCAAACTATCAAACTTGCGAAGTTTCGAACATTCAAACTATCAAACTTGCGAAGTTTCGAACATTCAAACTATCAAACTTACGAAGTTTCGACATTTCAAACTATCAAACTTGCGAAGTTTCGAACATTCAAACTATCAAACTTGCGAAGTTTCGAACATTCAAACTTTCAAACTTGCGAAGTTTCGAACATTCAAACTATCAAACTTACGAAGTTTCGACATTTCAAACTATCAAACTTGCGAAGTTTCGAACATTCAAACTATCAAACTTGCGAAGTTTCGAACATTCAAACTTTCAAACTTGCGAAGTTTCGAACATTCAAACTTTCGAACTTGCGAAGTTTCGAACATTCAAACTATCAAACTTACGAAGTTTCGACATTTCAAACTATCAAACTTGCAAAGTTTCGAACATTCAAACTATCAAACTTGCGAAGTTTCGAACATTCAAACTTTCAAACTTGCGAAGTTTCGAACATTCAAACTAGCAAACATGCGAAGTTTCGACATTTCAAACTATCAAACTTGCGAAGTTTCGAACATTCAAACTATCAAACTTACGAAGTTTCGACATTTCGAACTATCAAACTTGCAAAGTTTTGAACTTTCAAACTATCAAACATGCAAAGTTTCGACATTTCAAACTATCAAACTTGCGAAGTTTCGACATTTCAAACTATCAAACTTGCGAAGTTTCGACATTTCAAACTATCAAACTTGCGAAGTTTCGAACATTCAAACTATCAAACTTACGAAGTTTCGACATTTCGAACTATCAAACTTGCAAAGTTTTGAACTTTCAAACTATCAAACATGCAAAGTTTCGACATTTCAAACTATCAAACTTGCGAAGTTTCGACATTTCAAACTATCAAACTTGCAAAGTTTTGAACTTTCAAACTATCAAACTTGCAAAGTTTCGACATTTCAAACTATCAAACTTGCAAAGTTTCGACATTTCAAACTATCAAACTTGCAAAGTTTCGAACATTCAAACTATCAAACTTGCAAAGTTTCGACATTTCAAACTATCAAACTTGCAAAGTTTTGAACTTTCAAACTATCAAACTTGCAAAGTTTCGACCTTTCAAACTATCAAATGTGCAAAGTTTCGACATTTCAAACTATCAAACTTGCGAAGATTCAAACTTTCGAACTTGCAAAGTCTCAAACTTGCAAGTTTGATAGTTCGAAAGTTCGAAACTTTGCAATTTCGAATGTTTACAAGTTTGATAGTTTGAATGTTCGAATTTTTAAAAGTTTGATAGTTTGAAATGTCGAAACTTTGCACATTTGATAGTTTGAAAGGTCGAAACTTTGCAAGTTTGATAGTTTGAAAGTTCAAAACTTTGCAAGTTTGATAGTTTGAATGTTTGAAACTTCGCAAGTTTGATAGTTTGAAGTGTTGAAACTTCGCAAGTTCGATAGTTTGAAAGTTCAAAACTTTGCAAGTTTGATAGTTTGGAACTGGTAGTTGGAACCTTGGTTCACATTTTCCAGTTTTTAGTCGAATTTTTCTGATGGAGTTTTCCTTTGATTCTTTGTTTCTGGGTGTAGATTTCCCAGTTTTGACTCAGGATTTTTTCGATTTAGGTCAAGATTTCTTGGTTTCCGGTCCAGATTTTCTAATTTTCAGTCCTAATGTTCCTTGTGTTTTCAGCCCAGACTTACGATCTAATATTTCATTCGTGTTGGATTGGACTCTGCTTTGAATTCTACTGTTTAGAGCCCAGACTTTTTAGTTTCTAGCCCGAATTAGTTTGATTCTAGTCCAGATTTTCCTGTTTTTAGTCCACATTTTACAATTTTTGGTCCACATTCTCTAATGCAAGTTAGGATTTTTCCATTTTTGTGTCTTCTGGTTCCTCTGTTCAAGTCCAATTTTCTCTTTTTTGAATCCTGATTCTTAATTTGCGTGTTTTTTTTCATCTTAGCCCAATCATTTCGTATTTTATCGATCGTTTCAGAGAAACAATGGAATCAGAAAGAACCCAAATGCCGTCGTATGACAATATTGTGTACGCCCCTGAAAAATCGGCGGAACTGAAGAAATCGATAAACGTACGTGCGACTTTTTTGTACTTTGCCATATTATGGTACATTGAAGAACCGTACTTCGATTCGAATGATACATAATTAATTCAACCGCAGTGTTTTTCAGCGGTTGAGAAACAAAATCGAAAAGGCTGAAGTGCTCGAAAGGAAATTGTCTGACAGACAGTACGAGTCGGCATTGCTCGCTGACGATTCCCCGATAAGAGAATCAGATAATTCTGAAAAGGTATAACAAAAATCTGATAAAAAAGACCTGTTTTTTCTCTGGAATAATTTTCAATCCTCGGAAATTCGCCCATTTTCAGGTTTTAGAAGACGTTCGGGATTCCTCCGATTTGAAAATCATCTTCGTCCACCAAAAAAGCGACGTCGAATCTTGGCAGATCAAAGAATTTTACGATTGAACCGATTCGTACATTCGAACCGAATCAGGTTCCTTTATCATTGGACCTGATAATTAAATTGCTGCGAATAACGGATTATTCATTGCTTAAAATCATCGCGAATTAATTCGTTCTTCGAAATTTTTATCGAAAATGTAACAACACTGATGTTTGGCGGGAACCTCCAGTGTTGCCAGACCTTTGTCCTTGGAAAACAAAAGTCTGGCAACACTGGAGGTTCTGGTCGTTGGAAAATAAATTGGCGTGAGGAAATTTTAAGTAACGCACCGATTTATTGATACCCCGTTCGAGTTATGAGGATACAATCGCATGATCAGTAGTTACATCGATTACTTGTCGCTGGTGGAAAATTTCCAGATCTCCATGAAAAATTACAAAATTATTGACACCAGGTTACCGCAAAATGTCAATCGCTGAGCTGCAATCTGATTGGTCTAACACGAATTTTCGGGGAGGAGGAACGGCACAAAGATCGTTTGGCATGGGTCAGACATGTTGACAACGATTTTTTGGTCGGATTGGTACGGCTTTGAAAGCAAAAGAAACGGCACGACAATATCTTGAATTGGTGGATCCAGAATTGAGGGAAGGGAAATGGCACGACAGTATCTTGAATTGATGGATCCAGGATTGAGGGCAAGAGAAACGGCATGACAATATCTCGAATTGATCCAGGATTGATTGCTAGATGGCGCGACAGTGTCTTGAATTGATGGATCCAGGATTGAGGGCAAGAGAATCGGCATGACAATATCTTGAAATTATCCAAAATCGAGGACAAAAGAAATTTCCCAACAATTTCTTGAATTGGTGGATCCCGGATTGAGTGCAAGGCAAATGGCACGACAATATCTTGAATTGATGGATACAGGATTAAGGGCAAGAGAAATTGCATGACAATTTCTTGAATCGGTGGATCCAGAATTGAGGGCATGGAAATGATCATTACGGATTTGAGGAGCATACGACGATCTCTTGGATTGGGACGTTACAGGTTTGAGCAAGAAGTTGCAATTGCGGATGCGATGGAACGCCTATGAAATTAATGGATTCATCGCCGACGCCACCTTGACCAATCGCGACAATGCTTCTTACGCCCACCACCAGCAGTCGGACGATGAACGGGTAACTAAAAATCAACGGCTGAACATCAGCCCATATTAAAATTTATGGTTTACGACCCAAAATACCAGGTTGCCAGTTTTCCTTCATCTTATCTTTTCAACAATCTCCACACCCCCCCCCCCTCCAATATAGCACCTTTTTGTAAAGCTATCGATTTCATCTTTCGGTATGACATCGTGTCACTACGTATCACCGTCGGCTTCTCTACTTCGAACGCTCAAAATACAAATATTTCTTTACCGCGTCGGCTTTTTTTTATTTTTGGCGAAAGGCGACGAGGCTTCAATGAGGAGCACCTGGTTGGTGCCTATCGTGAACCGGAAGACTTTCTTGTACAACGTCTGCGGCAGCGACGTCTGCGGGATGTAGATGTCGAAGCATTTAGCGTAGGCTCGCAATTTCTGATGATCGGTGCAACTCTCCTCTTGGTAGTAGAGGGAGAAGATTTTGTTCTTCAATTCGGCCAGCATCACTTTCATGGCGATGTTGGCGTGTTCCTCGCACAGGCGGAGGTCCTCGTTCATCAGATGTATGGTGATGCTGGATTCGATCATCGAGGCGATGCTGTGGAAGTAGCGATCCTCGGTCAGGTCCTGGGGCCGGTCTATGTACGCGTTGATGTTCGTGTTCGTGTTCCTGGGCAGGGTGAACATTTTGTATTCTTCGTCCCGCGCTCGTCCCAGGTAGTCGCGAGGTCTTTTGAGCACTCTGGACACGTCGGGGATGATGATGTTGCCGTTTTTGTAATGCTTGAGGACCGAAGGGCATCCGGCGAACGTCCTGTTGGGGCAGACGGTCGACATTTTGTTGTAGACCGTTTTCAGGAAAACGTCCATCCTTACCATGAAGCCCAGGCCGGGGAAATCTTCGACTCGGTACGCCGCCGACCAGCGGCCCGATACGTTGGCGTAGCCGTACGGATTCCACGCTGATATGCCGAGTATCGTGTCGTCCTTTTCCATTATCGGAGCCAGCTGAGCGAGGTAGAATAGAAAATCGGGCGACATTATCAGGCCTTCTTCTATGACTATGGCGTACTTCTTCTTCGGCAACATGTCGTGGATGTATTTCAGGCCGTAGTTCACCTTGTAGTTCGGGCCGACGTTGTAGCTTTCGTTCAGCAAGACGGACCTGAAGCCGAAGACGCGCCCGAGAGTCGGCACGTCGACCTGGTCTTCCGAATACAGTATGAATACAGCGGCCGAATGTATTCCCGGCTGATAAATCAACGTCTCCAACGTCAAGGCCAGGGAGGAGACGGATTTCCCGGCCACGACGAGTATCGGCGTGGAAAAGACGACGTTCCCGATCAGACTGCGATTCGTGAGCAACGACGGGACGATGGGCTCGTGTCTGGCCAGAGGTCCGCAGAATTCCTCGCACCCGAGCTCGGAGTTGGTGGAACAGAGTCGTTCCCTGACAGGATTCTTCCTCGGCACCGGATCCGGCGAGATCATCAGATGGTCGATCTTCCTGGGCACGCAGAGCCTTTCGTCGATAACTTCGCCCCAGCGGTCGTTCCTCGCGTAGGTCAACGTCTCCAAAGGAGTGAAGCCGTGGTCGATCGTTTTCTGCGATATCATGTACCACTGCGACCGGTATTGCAGATCCTGGATCTTCCCGCTGCCCAGCTGATAAAGCAGATTCTTCGCCCGCTTGCTCAGCTCTTTGGACGCTTCGTCGAACGTGAAGGCGATCACGATGTCGTTCATGTTGATGCCGTAGGTCAGCAGGGTTTCCAAAGCTGAACTATTGTGGCTGTAGAGGTCGTAGTTTTGGAAAAGCACCAACTGCATGTAGCGGGGCTCGATCACCGCGAAGTTCAACCCGCGCCCTCCGCCGGCCAGGTATTTGCCCAGAATGCAAAGCTTGGGCTGGTCGTCCTTGTCCTGGCCGGTGTAGATGTGGACGGGAAACGTATCTTCCGGACAGGTATACCTTATGCCGCAGTTGGGGTAGATCTCGGAAATTCGGATTTCCTCCAGCGACTCTTTGAAATTCATCTCCGGCGAACTGTAGTTCTCTTCGGCGGCCGACGATCCCCTGAAGCCGCCCGTCCAAATTTCCACAGTGTACGGATTCGTGGTGACGAGGACGATGCACAATATAAAACCCACGTAGAGAATCAAGCGGAATTTCGTCAGGTATTTCAAAATTATCATATTTCTCACTTCGCTTTCGCTTTGTTTACGTCGTTTGTTTACCACTGAAACCTACCCGCTGTCTTTTGCGAGGGCGCAAGTCCGCCCCCAAGCCACCCCCAGGGTGGTGAAGAACGGCTCAATAACGGCGACACCTTAGGAACTCCGCTCATTTCAAATCGACCATTTTGGGACGAAAATTATTCCCATTTTCCCCATTACGGAGATCTCGCATTGCAAAAATAGTTAAAAACGAACGATTTTTACTTGTAACATTTTTTTAAAAGAGATATTCGTCCACAGTTTAGGGTTCGGGGTAGTTGCCAACGTCACTTGGCAACGCAAAGTTGTGGTATCGAGTCCTTAGTTACCGTGGTCAAGGATCCTTCGAAAACTGGGTAGGTAAGCGTTTGGAATATTTTTTTCTAAATTAATTCCTACGTAATTGAATTTATTTTATCTGCTTATTGGGAAAATAGGGGAGGGGGGTTAGGGTTAAAGGTCACTTATTTATGAATATTTTTACTTCTATATTTACAGTGTAAATGGAAGTATTGTAATCGTCCTAAAATCGAGAATTAGATCGAAGCTTGAGAAAAAACGTTTACCTACTTGTAAAAATTTACTCAGAATCACTTCCCGAACAAGTGTCTGTGTCCGTTCGTGTGTCCGTCTTAGGTAATTTACAAAAATGGCCATAGCTCCCTCGATTGTCAACCTTTTCTCAAATTTCTTGAACAGAAATGTTTGTCTCGGCAAGACCTATCACCCTGTTTAATCGGAATTCGAATAACTTACAGTAATTCCGATATTTTTGAATTTTTATTGTTTTCTATTTTATTTTTTTACGAAAATGAACCGATTTGGGTCGATTTAAGTCGATGAAGTTTTGCTGTTGTATGAGCCTCACGAATGGTATGGAGGATGATGAGGCTGCTTACTAAGTATTTACCACATTTTTACCTATTATTCATAATTTTCACCATATTTCACCTTTATCATAGGTAATGTGGAAATGTCAATAAAGTCATTTCATTTCATGTGGTTGTCAATGTGACTTGTCACCTTGACTTGCCACTGTGACTTGCCACCTTGGCTTGCCACCGTGACTTGCCACCTTGGCTTGCCACCTTGACTTGCCACCCTGACTACTTGTCTTGTAGGCTTAACTGCTTTTCCAAATGTTGGCGTTGTGACTGTAACTTGTCCTTTTTTTCATGATTAATCGTCATTTATGCCTATTTATGCCCGATTTGGGGCAAGACTTCTTGGTCTTAGAATTTTTGTTCCACCTTGCACAACACGTGGATATTTTTTATGTTCCGGTAACTCGGCGTATTTTTATTTTAGGCGACTTTCAAAATTTGCATAGTGAATTTTTTGATATTTTTGACCTTAACACCTCCAAAATTAGTCAAAACATAATCAAATTGTGTCTCTCGTGATAATAATCATGACACAAATAAATTGTATTTTCTATTCTCCAATATTTCGATTTCTTAGCTCCCACCGCGATCAGGGCGACGAGAAAATCATTTTCCAAAAGGACGCCATGCCCGATTTGGTGGAGCAGCTCTACTGCTCGCAACAGATCGTCATCCCGCCGACTTTGCCGTCGATTTTGAAAAAATACGCCAAAGCCGCCATCCGTACGCAGCCGTGCGATTTGCTCGTTTGGTCATGCGCGTATTTCAAGGCGTTGGCCGCCGGTTTGCCGCCCCCGGCCAAGGATCGTCTGGAGTATCCCCCGATAGAGACCCTTTCGGGGCTTACGCCTGGATTTTTGAAAGTGCTCATACGCCAGGTAAGTGTCGAATAACAGCTCGATAAATATGTCGTCATAAGAAAAAAAAACGCTGCTAAGTAGATCAGTGGCATGTGCACATCAGTTTTCAGTATATCCGAAGAACTCTGCAAATTTTGCACAGGGGTTCATTTTTCGATTGCAAAGACAAATCTTACGATACATAGGTTCTCCTTAAACACGGAATTTAGTTGTTATTATTCTAGAATTTCAGTATAAATTGGTAGATATTTTAGATGGGGATTTAGAAAAACGTTGCCTCAGAATGCCTCTGAGAATGCCTCAGAACCTTTGTTAAAGCCTGTCTTGTTCTTATGTTGCCAAGCGCAACTGGTCGCAGTGTGAGTGCGTCACCTTGTTGTTGTAATAGGCTAGTGGTCGTAAGTAGATCAATCAACCGTATCTAAGAGCCGAGGCCAAATTCTCAACTTTTTCCAATTTTTGTTTTGCTGATTTGTATAATGCGACCAAATTCTTTAAATTGAAGATATCGGGAGGACAGAAGTTTTTGTGGGGATTCCAACGAGTGGAAAACGATTTTTGTGGCTCTAGTCGTTTTCGAGTTATTAAGAATTGTAGAAATTTTTAAAAACTCAAAAATGTCTCACTAAAACTGCAATAACTCCTAAACGGTTGAAGCTACCGGCGTGGCGATGGTCTCATTCGATTCAGCATAGAAAAATCTATAGAAAATGATGCGTCACATGCCTATGTTTTAAATTTCCAGAAAAACACGAATTTTTTCCCACTTCAACAGCTGTTTTACTGGCCTTAAAATTAAGGTAGGGTTCTGCCGAGACGTTAGGACCAACTAGATACGGAACTTGATTTTTGGTAAAAATTTCAAAAATTTTCGATAACTCCTTCCCCCTGAAAAACCCCGGACGGCGGACGGCGGACGGCGTACGGCGGACGGCGTACGGCGGACGGCGGACGGACAAAAAATTTTTATTGCAGATTCGGATTCTACACCCCTTGAAACGTAAACCAACAAATTTTCAGGGGGTGTTAAAATTTTTTTTTTCCTGACCGATTACAAAGGTTCATTTCTATAGAAAAATGAACCAAAATTAAAATAGGTCCTTAATTTTACAAAATAAAAAAAAAATTTTTTTTTGAATTTTTAGCTTGGAAAAGGAGAAATTGTCACGAAAGATGAGCTGACCGAAAGGTGGGCCGGCATTTGCCTCGACGTTCAAGCGCTTCAAGATCTTTTAGACGTCGGAATGTTCGAAGGTGAAGTCAACTGGCTGGAATTTGTCGCCATCTGCGCGGGGACGCTTCAATCTGTAATTACCGTTTGCATATGCATGAAATAGTCATTTTGTATTCATAAGTGACGAGCGGTTATTCTGATTTCACTGCCGTCATGCCTGAATACATTTTTAACAAAAAAAATTTTTTTTTTTGAATTACAGAGCCTGACAAGGACGATGATACTACTCTGCGAGTTGCTTACCGACGAGCCGGAGGGCGGCAGAGCGTCAGTCCCAGTGACGATATTCTTAGATTTGTACAAGTGAGTTTAATTTTTTGTAAAAAAAATCAGTTTAATTTTAATTTCGAAAAAATTTATTATTTATATATTATTATTAAATTTCTCTGGCATTGAATATTATTTTCGTAAAAATGGTCTGTCTTTTAGGTATTTAGCGAAATTAGACTGCGGGCCGGTCAATACGAGAGAACAGTACGAACTCATGATGAAGGGCGACTCTGAAGAGCAGTGCGTGTCGGAAAACAAGCCGACCGAAGAGGAAGGAAAATCTGAAGTTGCAAACGTTGACTGGGACGAAGCGATTGGTGAGGAAATTTTTCTCAGATAGGTACTGAAGATTTTGAAAATGTTGAGCCTAGTACTCTCAAATTAAGGTTTTTCAATGCTTGCAAATTTATGTCAGAATTTTTCACTTTACTTTTTGCTATACTGATGTTGGCCAGTTGCTCTGAGATTATCAAATATAAATGGCGTCAAATATATCAAATTGACTGCCCAATCTCGGGATGGCTGGCCACCAAGTGAAAAGCGACTGCAGGCCACCTGCGGCAAGCTAAATTGACGGAAGGTTCGGTGCCGCTGGCTTCCCTTAACGCCTGCCACAAGAGACATCGTCTCTGGAAAGCTTTTGAAGAGGGCCGTACGGGCGAAAGCGCTCGAGCTTCAAAATCGTTCGAAATCCTCACAGCCCTCCATGCAGTCTGCATGTTTTTACTGTTTGAGAGAGCACAATCAGTAGTTTCATTTTGCTTGTATGCCTAATCTCTCATGTTAAGTGCATTATTTTGCTTCAATTTTTACAAAATCATGAGAAAAAACATTGTTCATGCTCGCGCAAGAAGCTGGGGAGGCAGGTAAGTCGAATTTCACTTGTAAGGTCGCAGTTATTACTGATTCTTACTGTGGCAGCATAGAGGATTGCTCTTGATGCGAGACTCCCGAACATGAGTAGGAAGGACTGGCATGAAATTCAACCCGACCCCCGATCTCGCCTGCAGGAGAAGCAGCTGGCGAGGCTGGAGTTGGCGATGAAGACACGGTGGTCATCGAAGCAGCTGAAGGCACAGACGACGCTGTAGAAGCTGAAGAAGAACTTGGTGCTGGAGAAGGTGGCGCTGAAGAAGGAGGTGGCGCTGAAGAAGGTGCTGCCGCTGAAGAAGAAGGTGGTGCTGCTGAAGAAGGTGGTGCTGCTGAAGAAGGTGCTGCCGCTGGAGAAGAAGGTGGTGCTGCTGAAGGTGTTGCCGCTGTAGAAGGTGGTGCAGAAGACAAAGGTAGTGATGAAGCCGATGGGGATGCAGAAGTTGATGCTAATGCAGAAGAAATCAGGGATGCAGACGTTGATGGAGATGCAAAGGTTGATGATGCAGATGGCAAAGACGCAGATGGCGCTGAAGTCGATGCAGATGCTGAAGTCAATGAGGATGCAGAAGTTGATGGCGGTGCAAAAGCCGTTGAAGATGTGGAAGCTGGTGGGGATGCGGATGTTGATGGGAATGCCGAGGTTGAAGATCAGGGCATGGAAGGAAGTGCAGAAGCTGCAGCAGAAGAGAGCGCAGATGGTAAGGAATCAAAGAACAGCAAGTCTGCAGACGATGAAGCGGCAGATGCTTCAGTTGAGCCTGCAGATGACACAAAAGACGAGAAATTTGAAAACATCGAAAAAGCGGATCGAGAGTGTGAAGAGAGCGCAGAAGCAGACAAGGTAAGTGAAGGTAACGAAGAGGTTAGCGCTGAAGATGATCGAATTCCAGAGGGCGTTGCAGAAGCGCCTGAAGCGGATGAGAAGCCAGACGACGCGCAGGGCGACGAGAGCGGATACGAGACGAAGGAAGAAGCCGACCTGCCTGAAGAATCTGCAGGAGGAAACCTGGATTTGAAGCCATTCTGTAAGTAACCAATGACTTTTGTGATGCCGACTCCTAAGTTTAATTCACTTTTACGAGCTTCAGGCGTTGAAAACAAAATGGCTCATGAAATTACCTCAAATCGGAGACATGTTGTGATTGTTCGAGTGGCCTTGAAATTCGATTGTTTCGCATAGATTGCTAAAAGTATCATTACTTTTCTAGATATAATCAATGATGACGGAACCCTATCAGGTTGGCACCCCTACATTGCATGTATGACATCCCTTTTGGTTTGCTTTTCTAGTTTTCCGTGGATTACCTATTTTTCGTGCTTTACACTGAACTTATTCAGGATTATATACATTCAGGATAAATTCCTAATGTTATCTATCGATTTCATGCAGCCCCGAATGCCGACGATCTGGAGAGTGATGGTAAACATACAATATTCTGTTATTGTTTTACAATGCACAAAAGGGTAATCAGGATTGGGCCGACTTCTTGAACCAAGGCAGTAAAAAATTCCGAAAAATTCATTCATGGCATCCGGCTTATGTTGAAGTCAGAAGATCGACCATTTTATTCCAAATGGCCGTTTACGTTGCATGCAAAGCACATTCGCCGATTTCCTCGATTTATGCTCCGATTTCTTGAATAAAATAAATGTTGACGCTGTTGCCGATTTTTTCCAAGCATACGATTCAGTATTAGGCTTTTGAATCCAGTAGCATCAAGCCGGGAGCGTTTCAGCAGCTTTTAACGCACAAACAGGCAATCCTGTCGCTTCTAAGCTAGGTATACCTGAAAATTTGATGCATCTCCTCAAAATGTCTACTGGTAAATTCAATTCTAGGAGCTCTAAGGGAAAGAGGCTCCGATGACACGGTGATGACCAGAGCTTCCGACGATGGACTGATCGTTTGGCCTGAGATCAAGCAAGAGGAGAAGGAAGAGCTGAGCAATGTCGAATTGATCGAGAAAGACGTCACTTCTGAGGATGGCGTCGTGGTAAGCTCTCAAAATTGGGGACTGTACGTCATAACAGAAAAATGTTGAAGGTGATTTGAGGCGACTTCCTCTCACAGTCATGTTTTGAAGCAGCGCTTTCGGCTGTTGGAGCTTGGGGTGCATCAAGGGCCATCAAGGGTTCACCAAGCAGAAGGCGGTACAAGGCACCAGTCTGGTGGAATCTTTGGCGCGTCACAGTAGGCCTGAAGTATACACCATACCACACCATCTGCAACGCTCCATAGATTTGACCAGGATGGCCTTTAGGCTTCCAAAGACTTTTGATGACCCTAGGCTGCATACTCCTGATGAGGGTCAAACGCCGAAAGCGCTCGATTCGACCTCACGTCATAGGTATCTCTGATGAATCAATGTTACAATTACTTATTTGATTACCCCATCACTCTCACCAGGTGTTTACCGATGTGGACCCGCAACCTTATCAAGCGGAGCTCAAGATTGTCCCTGTAAGCTACAAACTAATCATAACTCCCAGGGCTAGTTAGGTACACAATTTTGAGTCACCATTAGTAAAAACACGAGGACAGTTTTAGAATAGAACCTGCGAGACTATCGAATTTTAGCCCAACTTGGCCTTGGCGTGGTAGGACGCCACAACGGTTACAATCTTGCTTGCTCATGATAGAAAACTTCTATTCCAGGACCCGCAAGCGGAACAGCAAGAACAAGAAGGTATGAATATTGAGAGAGTTTGGTAAATGAAAGAGGGAATTGGTGAAAAGTGAGGGCAATAGTGCATAGACTCCTCTTGAGTGTTGCGGTTTCAGCTTTCGAACATATGGCTCCTGTAGAAGAGCAGCTCTTCAGCTTCAGCTGCTGCTGCAAGCTCCACAGCAATTAGTAGACGTATCGGAAATTAACGAGCAAGAAAAATGAGGCTCTGGAACTCACCCTCGCCAAAATTTAGCTTGTTGTGGGTAACTTCCGGTCGATTCTTCAAGAATTTCGGTTCAGTGACGCCATGGTAGTCCGACGAGTTGACTTTTGGCGAAATTTCTGAAAGCTTGCAAGAATGGCCATATGGTTGAAAGCTCCAGGGCTGAAATTGCGACAATCTAGAGGAAGTCCATGATGCCTTGTAATCTTGTTCAATCAATTTCGACAACACCCGCATAGAAATTTAGGTAATTCCCTCTCCGAAAATCCTCCGTTCCAGCTCCAGAAGACGAGGAAAACATCTATGCACCCAAAATCGAAAGTTTGGCCGGCATACTCGAAACCGACAACGATCCGGTGGGAGAAGATGCTGACGAGCCCGGGCTTCAGCATGCCGACTCAGCATCCGACCCCGACCTGCACGATACCTCTTCAGCATCGGTGAAATCTTCCAGCGGCATTGGCTCTGCGGCGGCTGTGACACCATCGAAGACTGCTGTGCCCAGCAATGCCGATGAGGCTGAAGAAGACGAAGGAGAAGGGGAGAACATCGAACACCAAACTTCCGAACAGGTCACGATTGTAGTTCAGCTTAGGATTATGGGACATGGGGCGGGTTGTAGAGTTGCCTAGGTTACAGGGGTTGCAGGATAGGTACCTATCCGTTTTTGGGGAAACACTTCCAAACCAAGAAGCTAGTCTTCCAAATAAGCTCCGTTGCTTCAATTCCATCACTGTAGCTGTAATAATCCACTATCCGTTCATCCAGAACTTGAAAAAAGAAGTCGAAATAAAATCATTGGTGAAGAAAGACAGCGAAATGATGTTGATCCCCACACCGGTCACCTCTGACGTCATGCTTTACGTGGAAAATTGCGACGAACTGGAATCGCAGAAAATTGCCCCGTCGCAAGAACTCGGTCAGAGAATGTCGATGTTGGATATACGCGTGGCAGTGCCCATTGACGAAACAGTAAGAGCGTAAAAATGGCATTCAGATTAAGGATTTGGAGTTAAGAGCTGGAGTTAGGGTTAGGAATTTGGAGTTGGAGTTAGAGTTTAGAGTTGGAGTTAGGAGATGGAGTTAGGAGTTGGAGTTGGAGTAAGGAGTTGGAGTTGGAGATAGAGTTAGGAGTTGGAGTTAGGAGTTGGAGTTAGGAGTTGGAGTTGGAGTTAGGAGTTGGAGTTAGGAGTTGGAGTTAGGAGTTGGAGTTAGGAGTTGGAGTTAGGAGTTGGAGTTAGGAGTTGGAGTTAGGAGTTGGAGTTAGGAGTTGGAGTTAGGAGTTGGAGTTAGGAGTTGGAGTTAGGAGTTGGAGTTAGGAGTTGGAGTTAGGAGTTGGAGTTAGGAGTTGGAGTTAGGAGTTGGAGTTAGGAGTTGGAATTAGGAGTTGGAGTTTAGGAGTTGGAGTTAGGAGTTGGAGTTAGGAGTTGGGGTTAGGAGTTGGGGTTAGGAGTTGGGGTTAGGAGTTGGGGTTAGGAGTTGGGGTTAGGAGTTGGGGTTAGGAGTTGGGGTTAGGAGTTGGGGTTAGGAGTTGGGGTTAGGAGTTGGGGTTAGGAGTTGGAGTTAGGAGTTGGAGTTAGGAGTTGGAGTTAGGAGTTGGAGTTAGGAGTTGGAGTTAGGAGTTAGGAGTCGGAGTTAGGAGTCGGAGTTAGGAGTCAGAGTTAGGAGTCGGAGTTAGGAGTTGGAGTTGGGAGTAGGAGTTAGGAGTTGGAGTTAGGAGTTGGGGTTAGGAGTTGGGGTTAGGAGTTGGGGTTAGGAGTTGGGAGTTGGAAGTTGGGGTTAGGAGTTGGAGTTAAAAGTTGGAGTTAAAAGTAGGAGTTAGGAATTGGAGTTGGGAGTTGGAGTTATGAGTTGGAGTTATATTCTAATACAATACATCGTATGCACATGTGCATTTTCAGGTCGAGGAAATCGTAACTCCACATCGCTATCCCAAATGGATGAACATTCCCGGTATCGGGCCGATAGTTCCTGACCATATAATCGAAGAAGCCGAAAAATACTTCCTGCAAATGTCAGAACTGCAAGAGGGCATGGTTATGCCAAGGAATGTACTGCATTTCCAGTGCCCGCCGTTGGAGGCAGTGCCCGAATGTCCGTCGGAAACTGGCGAAGAATTGATCGCTTGAAATAGCTTGTTTTCCATTGTTATTGTTTGGCTACACGAGCATAATGTTAACATGATTGCTTGTAACATCGATTAAAACCTCTTTCACTGTTCGAATGATCAGTTATGCCAGTTTTTCATTCCAATCAACATTTTGATGGGTGGTCAGGACAAATTTTGAGCCGTACCCTGGCTGGTATCCCTAGACTATTAAGTTAACCGCTGTTCCCGGTGTTCCGTGTGATGGTAAGGAGGCATAGGAGGCATATAGGATACATTTTTAGGTGGAGACCACATGTTGAAAATAAATACAGTAGGTATGTGAATGTGTTGTATTACGATCGACCACAAACAATTCACAATTCAAAACAATATTCAAATTAAATACCTCAAATGCTTGGTCACTAGCAACAAACAGCATCGCTGCTTGGCTTCAGACGCAATTTTCCAGCGTCAGCGTACCGATACTTATCCAACAGTGACGTCTGTCATGACGAGTCCACAAGAACGAGATATTGAGGTGATTGATGGCATGGAGCAACTTCGGAGAGCTGCAGGCCAGAGCTTGAAGATCAAGCTGAAAGCAGCAACTCCCACCACCTTGATGACCGAAGTATCCATAATGACCCTGAGAAAATCCATACGGCAGTGGTTGCCAAGAAGGGGTTGCCTGCTTACTCCCCCTCGCACCCCTGCAGGAGGACCCGAATCGATATGTTTCATGACCCGAAATTTGAAGGCCTGCCAATTCCAACCAGAGTCCTGATGATTCTAATCAGGCACATTCTTCATCCTCTCTTCTTGGACCTGATAATGCCTGTACGATGGCAAATCGTCCTTCAATCCTAGCATTCTGCATCCTCCTCTATGACATCCCCGCTATGATCCCTACTATTCCTCCCACCCTCTTTCGACCTCTGATCCCTGAAACGATTGATCGGTGACGACAGCCTCCTCCCAGCTGCAGGACTTGTCCAGGAAAATCCATCTGTCAACTTCTGCCAGTTGCTGCGTTTCCTAACCGGTGCCGCCCCAGGTGACAATTGGACTGTCGCTCTGCGCTGTTTCTCGACACCATATTTTGAATCGCTATTGCTTCTCGCCAAGCTAGAAGCGCGCCTTATTTCTGGTGACGCCGCAGAGAATCTTGCAGACATCGGACTGTGGGGTGACGTGCCGATCAGTCCGCTTGCGAGAGTCTTCCAGCTCGAGTGATGTTGCATATTCAAATCTTGAATCGTGGCGCGCCTTTTCTTCTTCGCGCTAAAACTAGGACTGAACTGTTCACAGGACGAGTCAGGCTTGGAAAGCACGTCGGGCTGATGAACAGGACTGGATGGATGTTCATTCGTGCCGATAAACGTGCTTGCCAGGACTTTCCAGCCATGCTGCTGCGCCGAGCCTGCTGGATGGTGCATGGTTGCGCGTCTGTTTTTCCTCTGGTAATCTGGTGACGTGGATATAGTTCGTTTTCGCCGTTTCTTTTCCACGTTGGAGCAGGACGGCCTTATTGGGTTTGGATCGGAATTTTTCCTCGCCGAATCCAGATCATTCGCTTTTAATATAGTGTGAAGTTCCTTGTCATCCTGGACTTTGTGAGCACCTGGAGAGGATTCTTGAGGAAAATGCACATCTCCTCCTCCAGCCGACGAATGGTGGAGACATGGGCTTGCTGGCCTTTCTGAACTTGGGTCGGTAGTTTTTGTTGTCGATTCCAGATCGTTCGCTTGGATCCCACCGTTCGCCTGCAATGGACGCTGACGTTTCGTCTGATCCTCAACCGCGTCGAGGAAGTGTGGAATGGATTCTTCACAAGACTCTGTTTCATCGTCAATAAGTTTCGCTTTGCCTGCAGTATGTTTTCCTGCAAGACTGTCTTCCGGCTCTTCACGTTTCCCCGCATCAGCCTGAGACGATTCCCTCTCCGGCAGGGAAGTCTGTCTTCCGTATGCCATCCTCCTCTGCCTGCCCTCTCTCGCTGTCTCTTTAATTTTAAAGGTAATCCCTCCATCCTGACTATCTGCTAACGATTCTCGCCCCAAGCTGATTGACGATGCCGAGTGCGTACGCTCCAAGGGCACATCGCTATTCTCGGTCCTGAAATTCGGGGTGGAACTGACGTTTTTCAATTTGGAAGGCTTCTTCAGGATTGCCGGGGTGTTGATTTTGCTGCTGGAGTTGCTGCCGTTGGCTGCTGCGAATGCCGAAAGTGAAACCGACGTAACTGTCTTCTTGAGGAAGGGCATCTCCAAACGGGATTGCTGTCGCTCCAGGATTGGTCTCGTGACAATAATCACCGGCGGCTGTTTCTCGCTATCGAAACTGAGACCGTCAAGGCTTGCGGAATAGCTGTCCAAGTCAATCAGCAGTTTTTCCTCCTTGTCTGGAAAAAAATTATGGAGGATTTAGTTGAGGAAATGGTCGTCTTCAATCTGTCTCATCGCTGGAATACTCACATTTCGGTATAGCAATGAGCAGTGCGAAGTACAGTGCGTAAGTTCCCAGCTGTACGTAGCTCGCGTAAAGCGAAGCCGATGTGTAATATTCCTTCGTCTTCACCGCGAAGTTCAGGTGGAAGCTCTTTTCAACAGAGCAGAGCAGAACGAACAAAGAAACGCCCAGATTCTTCGATCCGGTTCGGAAATTGAAGTACATCTGCGGCAGAATGGATACCGATTCGAGGTAATAACTGCCGGCATAGAACACCTGAAATCGGGAGGGTCCATATTGAATACAAAGGTATACAGAATGGCGCCTTGGTTGATTGGCACCTTGATTGATTGGCACCTTGACTGATTGGCACCTTGATTGATTGGCGCCTTGGTTGATTGGCACCTTGATTGATTGGCGCCTTGGTTGATTGGCGCCTTGATTGATTGGCGCCTTGGTTGATTGGCGCCTTGGTTGATTGGCGCCTTGATTGATTGGCGCCTTGGTTGATATGGCAGGAGTAGAAACTACAACCTCAAGGCGTTTAGGAGTCGCTGGCTTAGTCTACCCGTAGTTGGCAGGCGTTCTCGGTTTACAGGCGTTAATTAACTGATTATAATCGGCAGGATATTTCACAGAATCGATTCAAAATTGAGATAAACTTACATCGAGTGGATCGGTGGCATCATGATTGTAAACTATGGCGAGGGCTCCGCTGATTATTATAATCACTTCTATCCTGCAATTAAAGAATAATTCGATGGAAAAGTGTCGCAAATAAATACGTAATAAATAACTATAGTATTTAATAAATATAAATACAAATAGTAATAAAATACTAATAAATAACAATATTATTAAAGAAATAAATATAAAATGAAATTATTTATTTATATAAATAAAATAAATATAAAATAAATGACGTATACACCTCTGTGCTTGTATAATAAATAAATTCATGTATTATAACCTGCAAGAACTTACCAAAAAGTGTCGTATGCATATTTTAAATATATGTATTATGCATCGTATATACAATAAATTCATGTATTATAAGGTGCCGTATATTTATGTATTATAAGGTGTCGTGCATTTATGTATTATAAGGTATCGTATATTCATGTATTATAAGCTTCCGGTACTTACCAAAAAGTGTCGTAGGCTTTTTCCACGGTTTTTTTGAACTTCACGTAAATCAGGTACATGATTATAATTGATTCCAACGCCATCACGGACGCCACACTGATCGCGTAGGGTGAATAGTGAACATTTTCGCCCACAAAGTAGACGAATTTGGCTAAATGTGCCATAAAAATGATCGTCTGAGTCCTCCCTGAAATGCCTGGAGGAAAATTGGATTTTTGAATTTAAAAAAGCGCCGAATTTTCATACGAATATCGGCGTACAGTATTTCAAATTTTCAAAGCACTCTTTCACTATTTCCAAATAACACTTTTAGGAAATCGCTTTGAAATTATAGCCTTTCCAAACTTACCTCTGCATGTTCGCGTTCTGAGTATCCAACCAGCCAATAGGGGCCCAGCTGTCATCTGTATACCGTCTCCGGTGTAAATCCACCTTACGTCCGAACTCATTTATGCATTTTTCAAATTCGGATAATTTAAAATTTGACGAATTTCGCCATTTCTACGACCGTATCACGTGTTTGGTGATTTTCAAAACAAATTCTCCATATCAGGGTACCGATTCGATAAATAAATATTGCGTATAAGTGAATATGAATAAATAAACGACCGTAAATCGAGAAATAATTCACTTTTTTAAAACACTAGAATCGACGAAGTGAGCAGCGAACGATTCGAGCTCTTTTCGTACGTTATCTGATTAACTGTCCATGCTCAATGCCAAGTGAGGCTAATATGGCAGGAGGTTGGGAGGGGGGGGAGCACTTGAAAACAACAGATTCCATGCAAATAAGACGACATTCTGTCGAACACGTTTGAGTAATTGGGTTACGGACGCGGGAAATCGATCTGCCCTCCACCTGATTTGAAAAATATAACGTAAAATGTTTTGTGGTTCCAACAAATTCAATCTGGGGTTTCCCTTACATAAATATTCAATATATTTTGTATTTTTTGAATACCTACCTAATTTTTCAAAGTTTCTTCCATTTTTTAAAAAATAATGATTATATTTTTCTTCCATTTTATTTATTTTCAATAATTATTCTATTTTACTTTCGTTTTATTTTTGAATTTTTTCCTATTTTTTTTTTACTAAGGGGCCTTTTTTTAATTGTGTAGATGCGGGACATAGTTTTTTTTGGTTTGGTGCTTGTGTCGTTTTCCGTATGTTGGAGGAGGACTGAGGGTGAGAGTTGAGACACGACGTACTCTCGAAATTTGTAATTGCTCGGGTACCTTCGGCCGTTCGGCCATCTTCAGGAGCATCCTATATAGACAGTGGTATGTTAGCAACTAGTAAAAAGTTGCTAACATACCACTGTCTATATAGGATGCTCCTGAAGATGGCCGAACGGCCGAAGGTACCCGAGCAATTACAAATTTCGAGGGTACGTCGTGTCTCAACTCTCACCCTCAGTCCTCCTCCAACATAGTTTTTTTTGGAAAATTTATCCTTCCCGAAAAGTGGACGTGTGAAGTGAAAACCCAAAACATCAATTCCAGACATGATAGCTGCGGGAGATGGCGCGGTTATTTACTTTCCCTTGTTCTACAGCCCTCTGGCTTTTTACTGTTTTTGTTGTGTTCTATCGTTTTTTTTCCCTTCCATCGAGCCGCTTTTTCTTTGGAGAGGTTTTCCTCACTTTTCTCGCGCTTTTTGTTTTATTCCGTTTGTTTGATAAGAGGCGATTTTCCTCCACCGCACGAAAACCTAGAGTGGAACAAAGGATGTGTTTCGCGAGTTTTCGAACCGAGCGAAGAGATTGCATTTTTCGAAAATACATTGAAATATTAGTTGATTTTTCAGTGGTGGACTAGTGAAATAGTGCAGTTTGAAATTCAGTTTTTTGTTTTTCAAAATTTTCTTTTTTTTATCACAAATTTTTAATTTTTGATCAAAAAATTTAGACCTAAAGCGCCAATGAAACTTATTGGATTCATCGCCAACCCCACCTCTACCAATCCAAGCGATTCATTTTCTTACCCTCTCCAGCGACAGGGATCTCTCTTCACGCATCAATGCAGGATAATGAAATATGAGGTTCGTACGAAAAAATTGTTTTCAATTTATTTACATTTGTTCTGGTTTAGGTAGCACCATCTTGGCGTTGTTTGATCAGCGTTTATACCTAGCCGAAGAAGCCGATCTCTTGCTCGTGCCAGCCTGTAACAGAAATTGAGTTGCTGGGTATGGAAATTGAGACGAGTCATGTAGGTTCTGGGTTGTTGTAAAACTCAAAATTTGCGCTGATCTAGCGCCTAAAAACATTTACCTGTATTCGACCTGATTTTCATCCCCGCTGATGCCATATTCGATAGCTAGAACAAAAGCGTAATTCAATATGAGCGATACGCATTACTGAATTTGGATTTGAGGGTGAGATACTGCTTTTTGATACCATATTCTGCACTACGGTACTTGATTACCCACTTTTGGGATCGGACCACAATCTTTCTGCCACTGCTGCCGCTCTCGGCCATATTTTCGCATCAAGCGAATATTGGTCGACGAATTCGCTCCACATGCTCACTTCGCCGCCCAACACTAGAAAAAAGAATCATTCATCACTCATTTCACAACAACAACAACAACAACAACAACAACAACAACAACAACAACAAAAACAACAACAACAACAGCAGCAGCAGCAGCAATAGCAACTGCAACAACAAAAACAACAACAACAACAGCAGCAGCAGCAGCAGCAGCAACAGCAACAACAACAACAACAAAAACAACGACAACAACAACAACAACACCAACAACAACTCCCCCTCTCCCTCCCCACAGTATAAACAATTTCATGGATAGCTCAATTCACATACCCTGTTCGAGGTTAGGTATCTTATAATTGTAAACGATTTTCCACGTGTGGTACTTGGTATCGCCCCAGAAGCCGTGGTCCAAAGACCAGTTGTCCTTGGTGGAGAATATCAGCCTGTAACCCATCTTGAGAAGACGATCGGGAACATCGCTTTCGGCAAGTGCCCAGTACTGGATGATGAACCTAATCGGCACAAAAACAGGAGTCGATTAGGTAGCTTTATCAATCCACGTAAAAAGGTCACGATTCCAGATGAGGTGTATGGAAAGCTCCAGCTTCCTGGTCCCACCACAGCTCTGATGCCCCGTTGGCCTCGCTTCCCAGAAATGCTAATGCATTCCCTTTCTGAAGGTCGTCAGACCAGAAGAGCTGTCGTCGGAACAGGCGCATGGCATTGGTGTCCGCAAAAGTGATCAACCGTTTTTGAGTGGAGTTTTTTTGGTGAATTTTTGCAAAAATCGTAATGGGTACCGCAGGTGGGTGTGTTGGTTTTTCTGAAGGGCAATGTCGCCGACCGTTCCGGAAGGAAGGTCTTATGGTTTCTTCAAGGCGACACTATTTTTGATACATCTGTCCCAACCTGAGGACATTGCCAGCTGGGCGCCAGTTTGGGACACCAGCCTCTCACCTTGGATTCCATCGGAGCCACAAATTTCCCTAACGTCACCAGAAGAATGGTTGAGTGGAAAGATGCCATCGCAGTTTCAAGACTCACTGCACATCTGGATTGCAGGACTCCTGCCTGGTGTTCTTCTCGGCTCTGGATTTGCCATTCAAGGCGCCATAAACTCCAGTTGCCCAGAAGCCATCCATGGAAAACCTCCGGTCCTGCCTGGCAAACTCCTGATGCCCAGTGGAACGTCTTCAAAAGGCAAAACCAGATCGCACCACTCCATGGCCCATTCTCCTGGCGCAGCGCCTGGGGCTTGGTTGCCTAAAGCCTGCAGCCCCAACCCAAAAAATGGCCCATTCATTGAACGGAAGGACAATCGTTTCAAGATTCATCCAACCGCACTACTATCGTCTCCACCAATGGGAGCCCGCTTTCATGCTTGCCTCAGTAACAATCGAGAAGCAAACTCTAATCAGCTGATGGACGCCTTGACTGACGCATCTTGCCGAAGCAAAGCACATGGTTTTTCAGCTGGGAAATGATTGATCAGGGCTTCCATCAACCGGTGATAAGTCATCGTTACCTCTTTGGGTCGAGCCATTCTGGAATTCCGTCAGGTTGAGTCAGGTCGCTCGTCCATAGAATTATATTTGTATCGCTATGACCGACCGCAGTATCCCACGCCTGTCAAAAGCAATCGAGTTGAAATCCGATTACAACATTGCCCAAGATTCTAGCACAATAGACACGCTGAGTACGCGCTGACGCACCGTCAAGGCCTTTTTATGAAATTCTCCCCATAATTCGGTAAACGTGTTAGTAGAAAGGTCGGGATCCTTGGCCGACACGTAATCTCGGATCGAGTCGCTCGAGTTCCAGCACTCGAATTTCACCTGGAAAACATGGAAGCCATAGTTCATCAGATGCCTTTGGAGTTTTTGGTGAACAAAGCCATTCTGAAAACGATCGAAGAGCCAACAAACCTTGTAGCCTCCCATATGAAACATGTTCACCGGAAAGCGCCCATTGACTTCCTCGAAAATGTCCCCCAAAACTTTGTAGGTATTGGGGTTGATCGGGTTGAGCTGGCCGCAGGGTGGCTGAACACAATATTCAATCCAGGGCTCCTTGTAGGCGCAGAGTACCAACTCGCCCATGTCAGCTTCAGGGCCCCATGTCCAACCGTTCCCTGCAAGGATACACGTTGTGGTTAGGCCCAAAGGGTAAATTACCAAGAAGACTCTACGACAATCAGGACTGTATCAGTCAAATAGCTCAACCCCCAACTGCCCAACGAAGAGGGGGGATCGCTATTCGACACGCTCAAAAATATTCTCCAAGAAATACCCGCGTGGGCCGGAGTGTTGATTTCCAAAATGATCCTGACCCCTCGAAGTTTGGCATATTCAATCAACTCTTCTTGGTCGGCTACACTGTAGGTTTCGCTTGAAGAGTACGCGCCTGTTCTGTAACCGAAATGAACAATACATACTTATAAATCAGGTGCAAAATTGAATGCTCCAGATTCCTGTACAAAACCAGCGAAGAGCTACTCTAGCAAAATCCCAAACAGGATGTCCGCCAGATGTGGAACTGGGAGGTGGAAGCTTCCGGAGCTGGATCTGGAGGGATGATTGACCTATGTCCCTCGGGCATGACGCCCATGTGGGTTGCAGTCCAAGGAATCGGTCCAAAATCAAGATGAGCAATACGGGAGGGTTCGGTTTCCTGGTCCCACCAAAACTTCAGGCCTTGAAGCCTTGCTCCTCAAGAATATGCTAGAGCTACCTTTGTTTTCCCTGGTCCTTTGATAATGAAAACTCGTACTGAGGTTGCAGCAGGCTTTCGACGTCTCGCTTTGAGTCCCCAAACAAGCTGTCGTCAGCATGCTGATGCCAGCAAACAAAAGCATATGATTGTTCCCATCAGCAACCCCTCCCGTCACCCTATTCCTAATAACCCATCCAGGCCAACAAAAAAGAGCGAGAACCTACAGGAATCCAAAATCTGTTGGATCCATCTGTTAACTTACTCTGCCATTTGTGGTAGTTTCTTCAATTCCAATGGAAAGCTGTGCGCGTCGACTGCGTGCCAATGGAGTACGTTGAGCTTCACTGACGCCATACCATCAATCGTCCTCTTCAGGTCTGGCAGAGGTATGAAATTTCTGGAACGAGAAGACTCAAATTTCTGGCGCGAAAACACTCATTCGATCCTTCGTAAGTATCAGCAGAAAGAAATATTCACATTTGAGGCGTGTAGTTCCAAAACCGGCTCAAGAACGTTTTCCCGCTAAGCATTGAAGCGAAACTGTTTCGGAACCGTTTTGAGCCGGATTTGGTCCATCAGGCATTGCAGGGTGATAGAATGGATCATGAACTTGGGAAAAATGGCAAAACAGTTAACGTCGGAAAAACATGGATTGAGCCGGTTTTGAAACTTTGGTATATAATGGCGCATACCTCGCCGTATCGATGAGGATGCCTCGGTGTTTGAAGAGAGGAGCGTCTTCTATAGCTGCTTTAGTAAGCATAGAAACTGAGCAGTTGTCGTTCGTGCTTATTCTTGCAGTCAGCTGCAGCAATGTTTCCAGACCGTGCCTGACCCCGTAAACAGTTTCTCCCTCGACAAATGCCTCGATAAGGTTTTCTGGAAAAGCGTTTTATGGATGGGAAATGTTCAGTTTTGTTTGACTCGAAGGAAATTGCCTCTACTGACCGTTGGTGGTGATGCTGATTTTGTACGTTTCAGATGTGTCCGTGTCGAGAGTCAAATCGTCTTTCTTTGCCCTCAGGTGCACCTGTACTTGCGTGGATGGGGTTTCCTTCGGTTCGCATCCTCTGCAGAGCCTCGAGAGGAACAGTTTGGAAATCTAGGGTATGAAACAGCCTGTCAGATTACTGAAGGAGTCAGGAAGGGATTTGTAGGAGTCATGTTTACAGCGCGACTGACCGCGGGGTCCTGAGGGAAATCAGGGATGGAGTCGTCAGGGAGGAAGGCGTCAGGGTGGCATTCGGCAGGGAGGAAGGCGGCAGGGAGAGAGACGTCATGGAGGGAGGCGTCAGGGTGACATTCAGCAGGGAGGAAGGCGTCAGGGAGGGAGTCATCTGGGAGGGGGCCGTCTGGAAGGGAGGCGTCTGGGAGAACGACCGTGAGTTGGTGTCAGGGAAGTAGGCCTGATTGCTGAATGTTTGGGCGACTGACCAAGAAGTTCTGAGGAACGTCTGGGAGGGAGGCATCTGGACGCTCGAGGGCTTGGATTTGCACCAAGAAGGCAGTTCATTGTTTGTTCACAGTGCGACTTGCCGGGAGGTCCTGGGGTAAGTCAGGGATGGAGTCGTCAGGGAGGAAGGTATCAGGGAGTAAGGAGTCAGGGAGTAAGGCGTCAGGGAGGGAGGCGTGAGGGTGGCAGGCAGCAGGGTGGCAGGCAGCAGGGAGGAAGGTGGCAGGGAGTAAGGTGGCAGGGAGAGAGACGTCAAGGAGGGAGGCGTCAGGGTGGCATTCAGCAGGGAGGAAGGCGTCAAGGAGGAAGGTGGCAGGGAGGAAGGCGTCAGGGAGGGAGACGTCCGGGCGAATGGCCATGAGTTGGTGTCAGGGGAGCGGGGATGGCTGCTGGATGTTTGGGTGACCAATCAAGAAGTTCTGAGGAACGACTGGGTGGGAGGCATCTGGGCGAACAAGGGCTTGGATTTGTACCAGTGAGGCAGCCCATTGTTTGGCCCCCTGGCCCCACAGTATATAATACCAAGCTCCGATAATATTACTACCTTCTTTAGTTATCTTCTATACGTCATTACCTACTTACATTATCCAGATACTTTTTTGATTCGTCGCTTCCTTCATTGTCGATGATCACCTCCACAGTTTTCGGATCGATTTTCACCGCCGTCTGCCTGCAATTTAAACTATTGGGGTGACATTTTATTTCACGATGAGAATCTTTTTGAGAAGTTCATAACGAATGAATTACCCGAGTTCATGAGCTCCCGTCGGCATGGGCCACAAGTTGCTGTATCGCCCACAAACCAGCTGGCACAGCTCGATGGAGTCGTAGGACGATTCTGACGTAGATTTTGACTGCGCGCATGCGTTGTTCTCACAGACAAATCTGAAATTGGTGATGAATTGTAAAATTTTCTAGCCCCTAAGAATAATTGTTTTTTTAATGCCATTTTCTACGATCTGGAGCTTGCCTTTCGGTTAGTCGTGTTTCATGCGAAGTGCGGAAATGGAGTATGGTCACAACCAAGAAGAGAAGCAGCATCTGAAAATCGAGACAAATCCAAAATTGCACTTGCCTGACTAAAAAATTTCTTACCGCACAGAAGATGTCTTACCGTAAACTTCCAGTTTGGCTGAAGTTAGGTACACTGGCTGAAGTTAGGTGAATCTAGTTCTTACTTTTGAGACGATGAAAATTGTGAAATGTTTTGTGCTAGGGGTAATGAATAAGAACGGTTGACGTATATAGGTAGGAGACCTTGAAGGTAGCCGTATGTATCCGAATCAATGGGGACAGTTACAAAGTTTATGACAGGTGATCTAAAAAAAAACTATCTTCGTTAACGGATTTCTGTTATCTTCGCCATAAAATTCATGTCTGTCTTACATATTCCTCTAGTCATTACTTGCATATGTTAGCAGTAAACGGGTACTTTCGGACGTTCCATACAGCTCAGCATCGAAATATTTCATAATATAAAATATTCTGAGCAATGCAAGCAGTGTTTTGTGGAATTCTAATTAAATATTTTTATTAAACAATTTTCAGTCAAAATATGATTAATTTTGTTCATAATTTTACGTACCTATCTCAACATGGAAGTATTGTGTGTTATCTGCATCCACTGGTTTTTTATTGTATCACCCAAGCGATTTTATCAAGTATTGTTCGAAATTCTCTCGGTAAGAATAAACTATGACGGCCTGCTTTTTCTCGGTTTTCTTCATTGTAAAAGATGGGCTAAAGTTCGCCCTGGCCTGAAGAAAGTGAACCTACAAACTAAGAGTCCAAAGTGAGTGTAACAGGCTGTTAATCTATTAAAACTTAGGGAACTCCTTTTTTCGTTGCTGGTCCCTCGTGCGAGCAAAGGCTAACGTCCATTACACTTTCAAACTGGCTAGACTGATGGAATTATACGGCTGTCCTAACTTATTTACTTGGCTCTATCTCCTCTCCTGACCGGAAAAGTTCACCCTTAACAGCGAAGTAACAATTTGTCTATGAAGAAGGATTGGTGGTTGATAGTTTTACATGATGAAAAAGAGTTTGGATAAATTGAAAGTATGGGGCAAAAACAATTCCAAGGTTTTACATATTATTATTAATGAACACAACTATTTTTGATCCGTATAAAATAATTTATACAGTAAATAAGAATCGTTCATCGATAACATCAATGAAATCATATTACCGTCGATATCATTATTTAATCAAATAATAATGGTTGCTGCCAATTCTGATCATCTATTATTGTGTGTACTCAACTGCATAAATAAACCTACCTTCTCGGTAGGGTCTTACGTTCAAGCTTTCAACACCCGTTACAATTTACGCCCATCACCGATGACACATCACTCATCACCGATGACACATCACTCATCACCCATCACCCATCACCCATCACCCATCACCCATCACCCATCACCCATCACCCATCACCCATCACCCATCACCCATCACCCATCACCCATCACCCATCACCCATCACCCATCACCCATCACCGATCACCGATCACCGATCACCGATCACCGATCACCGATCACCGATCACCGATCACCGATCACCGATCACCGATCACCGATCACCGATCACCGATCACCGATCACCGATCACCGATCACCGATCACCGATCACCGATCACCGATCACCGATCACCGATCACCCATCACCCATCACCGATCACCGATCACCCATCACCCATCACCCATCACCCATCACCCATCACCCATCACCCATCACCCATCACCCATCACCCATCACCCATCACCCATCACCCATCACCCATCACCCATCACCGATGACACATCACTCATCACCGATCACCGATCACCCATCACCCATCACCCATCACCCATCACCCATCACCCATCACCCATCACCCATCACCGATCACCGATCACCGATCACCGATCACCCATCACCCATCACCCATCACCCATCACCCATCACCCATCACCCATCACCCATCACCCATCACCCATCACCCATCACCCATCACCCATCACCCATCACCCATCACCCATCACCCATCACCCATCACCCATCACCCATCACCCATCACCCATCACCCATCACCCATCACCCATCACCCATCACCCATCACCGATCACCCATCACCCATCACCCATCACCCATCACCCATCACCCATCACCCATCACCCATCACCCATCACCCATCACCCATCAGTTGACTTTGACCTCGAAGTTGACATTGATCTCGAAGTTGAGTTTGAACTCGAAGTCGACATTGAACTCGAAGTTGACATTGATCTCAAAGTTGAGTTTGAACTCGAAGTTGACATTGATCTCGAAGTTGACATTGAACTCGAAATTGACTTTGATCACGAAGTTGACATTGAACTCGAAGTTGAGTTTGATCTCGAAATTGACTTTGCTCTCGAAGTTGACTTTGATCACGAAGTTGACATTGAACTTGAAGTTGAGTTTGATCTCGAAGTTGACTTTGATCTCGAGGTTGACATTGAACTCGAAGTTGAGTTTGATTTCGAAGTTGAGTTTGAACTCGAAGTTGACTTTGATCTCGAAGTTCACTTTGATCCTGAGGTTGACTTTGATCTCGAAGTAGACTTTGGTCTCGAAGTTGACATTGATGAAGCGGGACATTTGGCCGTCCCCTACGAGATCGTGGGGACACCATGACACAACCCTCCAAATCGGGACTGTCCCGCCCAACGCGGGACGTCTGGTCACCTTACCCATCACCCATCACCCATCATGGTGAGCGGTGGTACGGTCGGGGTGCTGTTGAAGTCATACAGAGAGGATCGGGGAAGTTCATTTCGCATCATGGCGTGGAGGGATGCTTTTCGCCATTCAGAATTCTTCAAAAATGGCGAATCTGTTGCTCTTGGTGATGCGGTAATCAGTATCCATTACCAATGGATGATAACGAAAGCTGACAATTTTTGCTATAAAGGGAAAAAAAGGTTCTTGCAGCAGATGGCCTGTTGAGCTAGTGACTCGGCTTGAAAGATTAGGTGCTCTCAGTTGATATCATCAGTCACGTCGAGTTTTATCCCATTTTCCAAGCCGAGGGGGCGCGGCAGACCTTTTCTTAATGCTAAGTCTCTTCCCCCGGCGATTTTTCAATGTTCCCCAGACCCAACAAGCTATTTTGTTATTTCGTACAACCTAAAAATACGCGGCTTTAAAAGTGCGAGCTTGGCCGGAGTTTTGATTTATGGCGGACATGCTGTGGGAGAAGTTATTAGAAAAGTGTATGCGAGGGTGAGATCAAGTTTTATCGCATTTATGTAAAAAAAATTGATAACGAGGAGATCGAAAGTGAAAGTCAAACTTGAGTTGCAAGTGAAAGCGATGTGAAATGTGAAGTGAAATTTGAAGGTGAAACGAAAGTGAAGGGTATACCCTACTTTATAAAGTGGAAGTTAATATAAAGCTGAATCAGGTTCTGTACCTGGTGTCAACATGAAACTAAAAGATACATGCGCTTATAATTTTGCAAATGTTTCACGCCCTGAAAGTGAAAAATCAAATTTTAGCGGCAAAAAACTTGTTCGGCTGCCAGTGTTGGCTCTTACGAATGTACTGAAATTTCAAAAATAGTATTTTTTCGGTTCATTATAATCCAAACCAGCGGATTTTTGTGTCAATTTCACTCGTTGTTTCGAGCCTAAACTTAGCGGAATTTAGCTCGAATTTCGATTTCGTCGCGGGCCTGGGGCGGCCCGAGATGCGCCGCCGCCTCCGCCGCTCGTTCAGTTCGCGCTCGACCGTGCGAGTGAGCGGCGGCTGACGGAAGCAGCTCCGAAAAAACGCGCGTATCTTACGCCGAAAAATCAGCGCAAAAAATATTTCCGGTGAGTGGTCGAGTGTGTTTATTTTCGGATATTTATCGTTTTTATCAAAGTTGGTAAAAAACTTTAAATGAATTTTCGAAGTTGAATTAAATCCTGTAGACAATTTTTGACAATTTGATCATCGTCTAGCTGTGGAAAATCAGCAGCGCAAAAATCTCTTGGAAAAATTAGATTTCTCGTTTTTTATTTGGAAAAAATCCGAAGAATCATATTTTCAGAATTTTTCATCATTTCTCTATCAATGTTCCCTATCATTTCGAAGGCAGGAGACGAAACTTTTGTCGGTAAAACGTCGATTTTTTTTTTAAATGAGATGAAACTCGAAAAATGCAAAATTTGACAGGACACAGCAGGCGCTCAGTGTTGACTGTTGTTCACCGTGTATGAATTACGCCGATTTCCCGCGGTTACGACCTCAACACGTATAACGGTATGCTCTCACATGAGTATTTCACGTACGAACTAACCGTGTTCCACCTTGTTATTCAAATTCAATGTTTCCCTCTCAGGCTGGGATTTATGGTGGATAATTGGTTCTGTAAATTGTGGTCGAAATCGTAACTGTATTTTTTGCGCTTTTTCACTCGCTTTCGAGGGACGAATGCGTGTAACAATTTTAGAGGCGAAATAATTTAAATAAAAAAAGTCAAATTAGAGAATTTCCCATTTATCTAGGAGTGTTCCTATTTTCAACGTCAGAGCAACACTTGCCCTATTAAATCCGTTTTATACCAATGTTCCGTTCAAGCCATGCAATCCATCAATGTCGAATTTCCACGGGATCCAATAAAGTTGTTACAGGTGTGCGTTAGTGTTGGATATCTAGCATTGAAGGTTGTAAATGGGGCGAATCAAAATTCCGCAAGGGTTCCCCGCTGCTCAGCTTTCAATGAAATTGGTCGAGTATGATATTAGGTACCTGCCTGTTCGAAGATATACGGTGCCTAATGCTAACCTGCTGAATCTTTTTCGTAGAAGAGGTCGAAGATTTTCGTGTAAGACAATTTTTGGGTATACCTAGTGGAGGTACCTACCTTTTGTACCTGTGGGACATGACAGTGTCCCAGGCCGAGGAGGGTTCCAGGTTGAAAAATCGATTGGATCGAAAGCAGAATATCGATACTGGAAAATCTACGTTCGATTTTAAACATCGAAAGCAGCTATCCTTTAAATCGATAGCAAAACATCGATATTTAAACATCGATTATCGATACTCAAACATCGATTATCGAGATTAAAACATCGATTAACGAGATTAAAACATCGATTATCAATAATAAAATATCGAATATCGATCCTGAAACATCGATTATTGATACTAAAACATCGATTATCGATACTAGAACATCGAGTATCGAATTTAAACACCAAAAGCTACTATAGATTAAATCGAGAGCTATATATCAATACTCAAACATCGATTATCGATGCTCAAACATCGATCATCGATGCTCAAACATCGATTATCGAGATTAAAACATCGATTATCGATACTAAAACATCGAGTATCGAATTTAAACATCAAAAGCTACTATAGATTAAATCGAGAGCTATATATCAATACTCAAGCATCGATTATCAATGCTCAATCATCGATTATTGAGTTCAAACATCAAAAGGTACTACAGATTAAATGGAGAGCAAAATATCGATACTGAAACATCGATATTTGATTCTTCTCCTAATTTTGATGTTGTTTGATACTAGAACAACTACGATCGAATTTAAACATCTAAAGCAGCTATCGATTAAATCGAGAGCAAAATATTGATACTGAAACATCGATTATCGAGTTCAAACGTCGATTATCGAGTTCAAACGTCGATTATCAAGTTCAAACATCGATTATCGAGTTCAAACATCGATTATCGAGTTCAAACATCGATTATCGAGTTCAAACATCGATTATCGAGTTCAAACATCGATTATCGAGGTCAAACATCGATTATCGAGTTCAAACAAATATATTTGATTTTCCTCCTAGAATTGATGTTGTTCAGAGTGTAGATGTAAAATTAAAGTACATAATCATGAATCGATTGATTTAAGAGCGGAGTATCGTTACTAGAACCTTTACGATCGGATTTAAACATCAAAAGCAGCTATCAATTAAATCGAGAGCAAGATATCGATACTAAAACATCGATTATCGAGGTCAAACATCAATTATTGAGATAAAACATCGATATTTACGCTACTATAGATTACATCTATTGCAAAATATCGATAGTGAAACATCGATTATCGAGTTCAAACATCGATATTTGATTGTTCTCCTAGAATTGATGTTGTCCAGAGTGTAGATTTCAATCAAATGTACCGAGATAATCATTTATCGATTGATATAGGAGAGGAATATCCTTACTAGAACATCTACGATCGAGTTTAAACATCGAAAGCAGCTATCAATTAAATCGAGAGCAAAATATCGATACTAAAACATCGATTATCGAGGTCAATAATCAATTATCGAGTTCAAACATCGATATTTGATTCTCATCCTAGATGTGACGTTGTTCAGAGTGTAGATTTGAATTTGATCATGTATCGATTGATAAAAGAGCGGAATATCGATACTAGTTACATCGATTTATGACAACATCGTCATCGATATCCTATTCCTAGGATCAATGTTGCTCAGAATACATCGAGTATAATATCGACGTTTTTTTAGGCCCCAGTGACATGAAAATTCGGGCTTTCCGTAGAAATATCTTCCAGCGTTTCTTTAGTTTACTTTGCTTGGTGGATGATTTCCAAAATTTCGAAACAGTGTTGCCAGTTGAAAGGGAAAACCTAACGCGGTTTTCGGCGGAAACTACAGGGAGTGAAATTACCGTGGGAAATCGACCAGATCTCCGTTTCCCCCTTGGCCTTGTTTTTCCGCCGAGTGAATGCAAATACTCCCTCTCTAATCTCTTAACTGCTTGGACGAAACATGGGAGATTTCAGTCTCTAAAACCACCAAACCACCTTTAGAGGAGAGGAATTTCAGGTATTGCATTATTTAGCAACGCCGCTATCGTCGTCGGGCTCAAATTTCACCGGCAACGAATTAACTTCCTATTGCGAAGTAAAAAGCTTTTACTCACCACCCGTAAGTTGGAAGCTTAAGAGGATTTCGCCCCCCCCCCCGGAAAAGGTTATCTGCTGGAAGTCTGAAAACACTTTTTAAGTGTTTCCGTCGCATGTTGTCACGAGCTGTTTTCCACTTTCCTTATATCAATCGATGTTGCCATAGTGAGGATGAATATGAAAAGAAAATATCGATATTATAATCGATGCATTCTGAGCAACATCGATACCTACAAGGAGTTATCAATGCTATCAACTAATCGATGTTTTGACCTAATATTCGATAGTTTTGCATCGATATTTTCTGTCGATACCATCGATATATTGAGGAGTTTCATATCTTGGTCTGTCAGCTCTACATGCTACAATGTAGGGATGTGATACCGACAAAAATATTGATATTGTAATCGAAGTCGATATATTCTGAGCAATATCGATATCTAAGAGCGGACATCGATGCTGACAGCTAATCGATGCTTTTAAGCAATATTCGATAGTTTTGCATCGATATTTGCTGTCGATACTATCGATATATTGAGGATTAATTTCATATCTCGATCTGGTATCTCTGTAAACGATACGATGTAAGGATGTGATACCGACAAAAAATATTGATATTGTAATCGAAGTCGATATATTCTGAGCAATATCGATATCTACAAGAAGATATCGATGCTATAAACTAATCGATGTTTTGACCCAATATTCGATAGTTTAACATCGATCTTTGCTATTGATACTATCGATCTATTGAGGATTAGTTTCATATCTCGATCTAGTAGCTCTGTAAATGGTGAGATGTAAGGATGAGACACCGACAGAAAATATCGATACAATTTTTATTGATGTATTCCCGGCAACATCGATAGCTGTTATCGATGGTATCAAAGTATCGATTATTAAATCGACATATAATTCTGATTTAAGACAAATCAAGAGAGAAAATTTGAACTTTCTGAGGAAAACTTGGATTTTATTGGAGGCAAATTTGAATTCGGAGGAGAATTTGAACTTTAAGGCAAATCCCCTGGAATACTTTGGTGGGTTCAAGATTTGCCGGGTCGGCAAAATGTATTCCTTAACAGGGTGTAAATAGTCCACCACGTTGCACTTTTATCATGAAAATCCCCTCGGTCAAGTCCTCAGGGGGATATTTCCGGATGAAGAAAAGCCAAACCCTTTTTTCCCCTCTTTAAATGAGAAATGGCCGTATCGTCGAGTCAAGCGAAGGTTGGTTTACGGTGTCGGACCAAAGGAGGCCGCGTTCCTGTTCCTGCGTTCCTTGTCCCATTCTTACCTTCCTCGCCCTGTTATGTCCTTGTCCTTGGCTTCCGGCTTCTTTTTCCCTTTTCCGCAACGGGAAGAATCCTCCAATTTCGCTGTTGCACGGTCGTCCATTTTCGAGGAAGGACATTTCACAACGTCCGCTCTCCCATTGGTGCAGGTTTTTATCTGTTCTCTTTGACTTATTCGCAATCCACAGCCGTTGGTAGCAGATATTCCTAGGTTCACTTGAGATGTCGAGCGAATGCGAATAGCCGTGGAAGGATATTTTGAGAAAAATTCGGAAAATCGAGAGAATATTTTGAGACAAACGTAAAAAAATCAGAAAAATCCGGATCTGAGAAAAGAAAAAGGTTTTAAATAGGCACTCATGCAATTTTTTAAGCATTACGGGATGGGTATCCCATTAACACATTCCACTATCCAGAAGTCGGCCAAGCTCGAGCGGCAGTCGAGCACCCACGTTCTCGGAACGACCGTCTGCCCTACTGAAACCTAGGCTTGAAATTGTTGTTGTTGTTCTTGTTGTTGCTGTTGTTGTTCTTGTTCTTGTTGTTGTTGTTGTTGTTGTTGTTTGTGTTCTTGTTGTTGGTGTTGTTGTTTGTGTTGTTGTTGTTGTTGTTGTTGGTTTTGTTGTTGTTCTTGTTGTTGTTTTTGTTCTTGGTGTTGTTGTTGTCCTTGTTGTTGGTGTTGTTGTTCTTGTTCTTGTTCTTGTTGTTGTTGTTGTTGTTGTCGTTGTTGTTGTTCTTGTTGTTGTTGTTCTTGTTGCCGCCTCTTCACTGAAAGACTCCTAACTCAAAAGGCTAGTACCAATTCCATTATTGATAAGCCTCTTCGGGGGTGGGAAATGGTACAACTAACCTTCGTTTGAGTTTTCACAACGAGTCGGTGAGAAGATGAACTTCGTCATGTAAGAGCACTGTTGCAAAGTTCAACCCCATCTGAGGCGGTTCCTAGCACATGCGTGCCAACTATCCCCAGAACCGACACTCTTCCTCACGAGACTCGTTAGAAAACCAAACTCATCGAGTGTTGCTCCATGCATGGGCCTATAGCAAAAACACAATTAACTTCTGTCGTGGCATTTTGTTCATTAAACGCAAGTTTACCTCTCGGCTGAAGGGGGTGAATTTAATTTTCTGGCAGGTCAAGCATAAGGGCATACTTGTCGATCCCAGGCCCTTGTACTACGATGTCCCTGTTTACCCTATGTAGCTCTTGTTCCAGGGTTCCTTTATTACGTAGGGCGGCGGGAGATGCTCTTTATTACCGGACACGTTCAACCTCTTCGCCCCGTTCTCAGGAACATGCCGTCAAAGGGCGAGGGTGAGGCTCAATTTTCATCAGCTGGGAAACAAGGTGTTCTCTTTCCAAGTATTTGGTGAAATCAAGCAGCACAGTACGTAAATATTGAGCGTAAGCACCGAATTCGAGTGTCACAAAAGAAAATGTGCGTTCTGTGCAGAACTGCATCTTCATAACTTCTGACTCCTTGAGACTATTAGGCCTTAAGATTTTATGGAGGCCTCGACAATGTTCAATTTGCATCCTGTTATCGCAGCGAGTCGTTAAAATAGTTTCAACTTCCGTTCCGATAGGTCGCCCTGTTTTACGGATTGTCTCACCCCATCTCGGGGCTGAAGTGCGACAGTTACGACTTTGTCATGCCTGTAGGTGCCGTAAAGCAAACGGCATAAAGCTACTTTCCTGCGACGTGACGGAGAGTTCGTCGTAACTTTGAGACCGAACGGTTCAAACTCAAAATATTTACAGAGTCGATTTTCCTGATTTGATATAGCACAATAGTGGTTAATAAACGGATTTTGAAAAAATATTTGACGGCAGCATCCCATGCAAAAAATGTTATCGCCATTTATGAGACGCTAGTCCAAAATTCATTTCATTCAACTTCATTGAAACGCTATCAAAATTTTAAATTTATTTCTAACTCATCCCTTTCCAGTGGCCTGCGGCTATTATATTTCACCGGGAACATCCGGATCTGATTGAGTTAAGCGATACCTCCGAAATTCCGCTCAGCGGTTGAGTAAGGCGATGCGAAGGGAGGCCTTCTGCTAATGACTCTTCGCCCTAATTAATGGTAGGTTTCAATAAATTAGGCCCAAGGTAGCCTACTCAACAGTTAGCCCCCCCAGTCACAACGTTAAGGTGTTGTACTAATTGGTACTGAAATTCCGAGTAGCCCTCGCTCATGAAAGTGGACTGTAATCGATGAATTGATTCGGAGGAGGGAGGAGGAGTAGAAGGAGAAGAGGAGGAGGGGTGAGGATCAGAAGGGTGAAGAGGAGGAGGGGTGTGGAGTAGAAGGGGGAAGAAGAGGAGGGGGAAGAGGAAGAGGGGTGAGGAGTAGAAGGGGGAAGATGAGGAGGGGGAATGGGAGGAGGGGGTGAGGAGTAGAAGGGGGAAGGGGAGGAGGGGGTGAGGAGTAGAAGGGGGAAGATGAGGAGGGGGTGAGGAGTAGAAGGGGGAAGAGGAGGAGGGGTGAGGAGTAGAAGGGGGAAGAGGAGGAGGGGGAAGAAGAGGAGGGGGAAGAAGAGGAGGGGGAAGAGGAGGAGGAGGGGTGAGGAGTAGAATGGGGAAGAGGAGGAGGGGGAAGAGGAGAAAGGGGAAAAGGAGGAGGGGGAAGAGGAGGAGGGGAAGAGGAGGAGGGGGAAGAGGAGGAGGGGGAAGAGGAGGAGGGGAAAGAGGAGGAGGGGAAAGAGGAGGAGGGGAAAGAGGAGGAGGGGAAAGAGGAGGAGGGGAAAGAGGAGGAGGGGGAAGACGAGGAGGGGAAGAGGAGGAGGGGGAAGAGGAGGAGGGGAAGAGGAGGAGGGGGAAGAGGAGGAGGGGGAAGAGGAGGAGGAGGGGGGAGAGGAGGAGGGGATGAGTGAGAGGAGGTGGAGGGTAGGGGTGAGGAAGAGTGGAAGGAGGGGAGGGGGAGGAGAGGAGAGAGTGGGGAGGTGGAGGGGAGGAGGGGGAGTTGAATGTGGATGAGGAGGGTGGTGCTGAAAAGAAGGGGGAAGAGAAGGATGCTAATAACAACGCTTTGAAACTTTCACCCATCTAGCCCAGCAGTATGCAGGTCTAGCAAAAGCGGGATCTTTTCCCTCGCACAGAGATTTTTCAATGTACCAAATCTTCGAAACTTGTTTATATTTACACCTTATTATAGCATGAAAGCGGGATAACTGTTTTACTTATGCGACGTTGCCGTGAATTCGTTTTCGGGCTCGAAATTCCCCGATCCGTCGTCGACTGTATCGAACACGAAGGATTCACACGGAGTAGGAACAGGTGTACAAATGGCAGTATTGGTAGACGTATGTCTATATCGTATGCTGCTGTCCCAAGTAATCCTATCTATCTTCGCGCTGTGGGTTTTCTTTCATTCGAAGAAAAGACGTAATCTCATAAAAAGGTCCCTCTATATTCGGCCTAGGCGGGGAAAATTGAAAGCAGATATGTTCCGGTATAGGGTGGAAAATGAAAAAGATTGACGGTCGGACTTTATCAATCTGTCGTTTTTGAAAAATATCGCGTCCCCCGGATTATCGGGGCTTTGCCATTTTTGCGGCTGGTAAGAACGATCTTCGCATTATTTCCACCGGTGAGTTTTTGGGGAGGTATTTCCAGAAAATGATGTACCTATGTGATCGGTTGGGAAATTTTGGTACATTTCTTTTTTCTTCGATGAGGTTACTCAAGAAATTATTCACATTATGCCTCACATAATAGTATTGTGTGCTCCATAGCAATATTAGGTCCTTGGCTTATTCATGGAGGATCGGCTCCTATTTTCCAATGTGGGAGCCAAGAGTCGGAAGGGCGCGCATTAATTAATCAGCGGGATCGCCTCTAATGAGAGGCCGATATCAAGTGGTGGACATACGGGTTTTAGGTATGGGGCCATATCGGCCATTGCGCATGCTCGGCTGCCATACAAGCGATAGACAAGCCTTTGGAAAACCATTATGAATGGCCGATGGCCGGCGGGAACGTATCTTTTAATCAGCGAGGGCGCACAGCAAGCTGAACAGGCTTTGTTCGGCCTGCGTTAATTTATCATCATCTATGACCGAACTATCATGTTTGCTGAATCAACGCCAGCAATCTATCGGCCATTGATTATTTATCGGCTCGCTTACGCAGGGTCCGATAGAAATTTTCCGGATTTTGAAAAAAACACTTTGCCAAATTGAGATAGGAAATGATTCAAAATGTAAACAGAGATGGGGAATTTCAGTGTATGGGTACGTAAAAATAAAGTTTGAATTATGACGTCGTTCATATGGCGCCTAAACTCGCATTCCCCATCAGAAGTTGGCCCAACTGGCACCCACGTTCTCAGTAAGTCGGTATGCTCTACTGAGACCAAGGCTAGGCTAGGAAGGCTCTTGTTGTTGTTGTTGTTGTTGTTGTTGTTGTTGTTGTTGTTGTTGTTGTTGTTGTTGTTGTTGTTGTTGTTGTTGTTGTTGTTGTTGTTGTTGTTGTTGTTGTTGTTGTTGTTGTTGTTGTTGTTGTTGTTGTTGTTGTCTTCAGAGGTGGTAAATGGTTCTAATATCCTTCGATTGAGTTTTGAGATAGTGAGAAAGTGAACCTTCGGAGACCTCGTACTAGGGACGCAACATCCCTACACGTGGAAGTACTGTGTGTCATACCGGTATTCATTACCCGATTTTCCCCCACCCCGAATTCAAGTCCCCGGTGAGAAATCGGCGGCTCATAATTTCCTAGGTAAACCTTCGGGTACCTTTGGGTATAACTCATCGCAGGTCCCACGGCTTGGGATCAATTAACCGGCTGACAACGGCTGGGATGAATAGCCGAGATGAGGCCGCTTATTACGACGGCCGCTCCCATCAGGCAAAACTGAAGGCTGATAGTCCCCGATCAGCGATTGTCGTCGATCCCCTGCTTACCTCAGCCGGGCCTGTCAAGTTCAACCTTCTCATCCTATATAAATATCTCGGACCGTTCACACGTGAGTTAGGTACCAATCCCTTTTTAGGTGTTGAAATTCTTTAAAAATTATTTCATAAATGATTTTTTTAATAAATAATTCAGTTTCAATTATTTGATAAATAATTTACCAGCCAAATAACGTGCAAAATAAAAATTAATAAATCAAATCAGGTGTTTTTCCGTCAGTATGAGCTAAATTATAGCATACATTATATTGCATTTGATATATTCGATTGGGAAAGAAATAGACGTCCAATTTGGCCTTTTCTCTTTTTCCCCGTGGTGAGAACTGTATTTTCTCGAATTGGAAACGAAATTGGGTAGAATCCTCATTGGGTGTTAAATTGACCGAGCCTTTCAGCGAAATTGGTTCTATCGGCTGATTGGGCGACAAAGGGTTGAGTATATTACCATTCAATTCATTCAAATGTACCGATATGAAATTGATAATTTAAATATGGAGTCAAGAGGTTTGAAATTGGTTATTTCTCGGAAAACAGTGGAAAACCGAGATGGCTTAATTTTTGCAGAAATTCATCAAGTTAAAACTTGAAAATTGGCTGGTAGGTATAAAACATACGAGCAACAACTTGAACAATACTAACCTATATGAAAAATTAAATATTTTTACCGCAATGGCTGGTACTTATCCATTATGAAGCATTTCGAGTATCACTTAGGCGGTCTCACTTTATCCTCGAGCGTAAAAGTTAGAATACTTAGCACATCGCTCTGAAGTTCATTTGCGCATAAAACTGCTGAAAAAGTTACATTGAAGCTCTCCCGGCGGTGGAAAAGCTGTAAAAATGAAGAATTGTTTTGTAAATAGAACTCGGGAGAAAATGCGGCCCCTTTTTCTTGGTCTGTTGGGGGTTTTAATCAACAAAGGGCGTGACTGGGGTCGCTAAAAAAGCTGAGAAAACCGGCTTTCCTTCGGACTCAATTGAAGGGACGGTTTATTTCGTTTTTCAACCCCCACCCCGTAGCAAAGAGACATGATACAGATCGCAAGTGGCTCGGAAAATGGAGTTTCCCCCTGCCCGGGGACATTTTTACAGTTGAATCCCGCAATTTGCGAGGGAATCGGATCGCAAATGAAAACTGATCGCGACGTTGTCACGAAATTTATCGATTTTCGCGAGGAAAACGATTTTTTCGACGATATTGATATCTGAGAGTTACAAATCGATAGTGAAAGTGTAAATCCTTGTAAGTCCAAATTCAGAAATTCGTCAGGGTACCTAAACAACGCGCTAGTTTTTGCAACAGCTCAGGTATTGACTCACAGGTTATTGCACACGGCCACAGAAAAGAAAATTTCTCCATGGCTATACCCATACCTATAACCATACCTATACCCATACATAGGTACCCATACATGGCTATAGACCCATACCTATACCCATACCCATACCTATACCCATACCCATACCCATACCCATACCCATACCCATACCTATACCCATACCTATACCCATACCTATACCCATACCTATACCCATACCTATACCCATACCTATACCCATACCTATACCCATACCTATACCCATACCTATACCCATACCTATACCCATACCTATACCCATACCTATACCCATACCTATACCCATACCCATACCCATACCCATACCCATACCCAAACCCAAACCCAAACCCTTACCCATACCCATACCCATACCCATACCCATACCCATACCCATACCCATACCCATACCCAACCCATACCCATACCCATACCCATACCCATACCCATACCCATACCCATACCCATACCCATACCCATACCCATACCCATACCCATACCCATACCCATACCCATACCCGTACCCAACCCATACCCATACCCATACCCATACCCATACCCATACCCATACCCATACCTATACCCAAACCTATACCCATACCTATACCCATACCTATACCCATACCTATACCCATACCCATACCTATACCCGGCTTCACTTGATGGATCAACGGCTCATATACTACCCATAGAGCTCATATCCTTATTTTATCAAAAATTGAGACTTACGAGATTTTACACTTTTACTATCGAAATATAGCATTTCCATGTCGAATCGAGAGTTTTCCAAATCGAATTGAAAACTTTTCAAATCAAATTAAGATTTAAAAAAAATTATGAACTTTCCAAATGAAATTTTAAAATGTTAGAACTTTAAAATTTTCTTCTAAATTTTTAAATGGTATTTTTTCAATTTTCATAAAAGTTATTTTTGAAAACAATTTTAAAGGGTACGTTTACTACTCCTTAAAAACGTCCGTCATCAACTTTTTTCAAAAAGACTAAAAATTTGTTTTTTTTCAGAAATCTGCTGCGGAGTGCACGGAGTACCGATGCTCAAGCCAGAACGGAATTCCTACTAAGTATGGGTGAATAGGTGAGTGAATATTGAAATTTTGATTTCGCTTTCTAGGTCACATCGTAATTTGTTATTTTCTCGTTTTTTTCCCCTGTTATTTTTTCGGTGGGGGAAGAATGATCGTGTGTAAACATCACTCCGGACCGTTAACTGATTGGTGAAAGCCCTTGAGCGCATTTCACATGGCTGGCCCTCGAGTTTACGGGGTTTCCACGACCGGAAATAATCCGAGATTTTCCGGCGGAGCAAATTCGCGTTTTTCCTTATTTACGATCGGCTGGATAAAAAATAAATCTTCCGGCGATAAATTCATAAATCGCTCCCCTCGATATTTGTTATTTTGTTCGGTAGAAAATATAATACGCTTGTTGTAAAATAGCTTTTTATATTCACCTTTATGTATGCCGATTTTGTTGCGTATTTTGAGCTGTCAGCACCGAGTGTCAGATATCGCAGTGATATCTCTATCGATTTAGCAATCATTTCGCCTCCTTTATCCACGAATCGTTTCCGTAAGGAAGGAGATCATCGCATTAGGATGGGTTTACACGTAGGCGAATTTTCCTGAGCCGATTTTCAATTTTCGGACGGTTACAATAATTCTACCTACTCTGTTAACATAGAAACACAGATACGATCGCGAAAAGTACGGTAGTTGGGAAAAACTTGAGAAAATCGTCAAAAGTCGCATAAACGCTAAAACATGGTTCAGACAGTGGGTCTGAAAAAATTCCATGGCAACGAAAATGTTAGTCTTGATCCAGGGAATGCATAAAAATTTTCAAAAATTGAAATATGCCATTACTTTAGACGTGACAACGGTTTAAAAATTTCAAAACGCTCCCATACTCATCACGATGGAAAAGGTGAGTTTTTGACAATTTTCCTGAATTGGCACGGCCGAGACGAAAATTTTGAGGTACAGGTTCATTGGGTTGTGATAAACCGTTCTGAATCTGTGATAAAGACATTAAAAATATTTAGATTCTATTTTTGGAAGTAAGGAAGCGTCGGATCAAAAAATCGTTACATACAAAAGTTGTTTAAAATTGAATTTCCTATAAGGCTAGAATCGCAAAAAGTACTATATCGGAAAAAACTTGAAAGCCCCGTCAAAAGTCGCATAAATGCTAAAACATGGGTCAGATAGTGGGTCTGAAAAAAATTCTATGAAAACAAAAATGTTCGTCTTGATCCAGGGAGTACATAAAAATTGTCAAAAATGAGAAAATAACAACACCTTGGACGTGGTATCGATTTGAAAATTTCAAAATGCTCCCATACTCATCATGTTCAAAATGGTAATTTCTCGACAATTTTCCTGAATTGGCACGGCCGAGACGAAAATTTTGAGGTACAGGTTCATAGGGTTCCGATCAGCCGTTCTGAATTTTTAGTAAAGGCATGCAAAAATTTTGAACTCAATTTTCTGCCATAAGGAAGCGCCGGATCAAAAAATCCTTACATACAAAAATTGCTTAGAATTAAATTTCCTAATAGGCATCGCTATCAAAAAGACGATAATTGATAACATGAAAAACTCGCCATTAACGCCATTTTGTGAACCCCGAAATCCGCCTTCGTGTGAACGGTGAAAATCCTCGTATCGTTTTTCGCCTCATCCGTGAATCCAGCATCACGTTCATGAAGATCCAACTTAACATTATTTTCGGTCTAATAAAAAATCTCTGACCTGCCAATAATTCTTCCATAAGTAAAAATTACCATGAAAAAAGCCGAATAAAAAACGCAAATTTGCTCAATATCAATTCACGTCATTAGAACTTGACGAATTTTCTAATTTATTTCGCAACGCTGTTCGGACGGAAAATCTCCGAGCAGATTAGACGAGGTAATATAATTCCGACTGACGCCAGCAGTGTTGCCCTCCCTCGAAGGCTATATTTCACTGATCCCAAATGATTACAAGATCACGTTTTAATCTAACACGATTTTTCACCAGCGGGGGTTAACGACGGGTCAGAAAATCGTTAAATTTCCCCGAAAGCCGTTTCTCTTCGAATACAGTCCGATCAAGCCTCGATTTCAGGTCGTTAGGGTTTACATTTTTTCAAGTTACATTTTTTTTCAACGAAGCTGATACATTTTTTTAAACGTACTACGTTTTTTAATACAATAACATTTTTATTATAAAATTGCGATTAAATCGCGTCCTGCACAATTAGATACGTAATTCTCAAAAAAAAAAAAAACTGAATTTCATTATTTAGGCATGTAGTTAACACCTATACCCAAATAAGTAGAAATTTCTTTGGAAAAAAACTTAAGGACCAAGAGGAGAACGCAGGCGTATTTCGGTGCTCGTTCGATTATCTCTATTATCTATTTTCAACACTTACGAACGGGAAATCGCCAGGTTTCAATTTAAACGGGGAAATTTCATTCCATCGAAATTCCCCTCACAAGAGTCGTTCACTGCTGATTGGGAAAATCCAATTTTCCCCGTAAACCGGGGGAAAAAAATCGAGTTCCGGTAAAAAACACGACTACCCTTTGTCGTCCCTTAGGGGTGCAAAAAAATTGGAAGCACTCGAAGACATTTTTTGAGATGAAGGAGGAGGTAATCAAATCGGTCGGTCGTCAATTCGTTTTTCTCTGAGCTACCGAGCGAAAATAGCGATAGGAGCCGTGGGAGGAAATGATGGGAAAAAGTGAATCCCTGAATCGGAAGAGATCAAATCTTACAGTGTCCACGTTTTTTTCCCTGTTTTCGAGAGAAGAAAAAAAAAATTATCGAGCGAAAAACCCTTGACCGGAAGTTTTTGGCGTGTTTAAATTATCGATTTTCAACCCTCGTGAGAAACTGAAAATTTTGAAGTTTTTTTCCATTGCAATATAACTATTGATTATTGAATTTCCATTTTTCAAAATTTGATTACCTTATCAAATATTAGGGATGTTATATATTTTAACCAATCTCCGAAAATTAGGGTGTCACCAAAAATCGAATTATGGAACCAATTTTTAATCGTTTGAAATTTCATTCGATTTTGGCTTTATATTGATTCTAAATTTTCATGGATTTTAAATTTATATTGATTCCAAAATGTATGTTGATTAAAAAATTTATATTGATTCCAAAATTTATGTTCATAGCAAAATTTGTATTGATTCCAAAATTTTGTTATGTATTGAATACTAAATTAAATTAGATATTAAATAAAATTAATTAAATAAATATTTATTAATTAAACAAATACTTAAATTAAAAATTAAATATTAGATAAATGTGTTGAAATAAATTTCATTTTCCTCGTTTGTTGGAAATTATTTGTGATTTCTTTTGTTAGCAACATATTGAGCTATTCGCGAACAACTAGAAAATGCTTGAAAATTCGAAAAGCGGAGAAAATTAAAAGTTAGCACTGCTGCCTGTCCGTTATAATGTTTTTTACTTCCATATTTACAGAGTAAATGGAAGTATTGTGATCGTCCTAAAATCGAGAATCGGAACGGAGCTTCAGAAAAAACTTTTTCTTATACACATTTACTCAGAATCACTTCCCGAACAAGTGTCTGTGTGTCCGTGTGTCCGTCTGTCCGTGTGTCCGTGTGTCCGTGTGTCCGTCTGTCCGTCTGTGGTCATTTACAAAAATGGCCATAACTCCCTCATTTCTCAACCTTTTTTCAAATTTCTTGAACTGAAATGTTTGTCTCGGCAAGACCTAACACCCTGTTTAATCGGAATTTGGATAACGCACAGTACTTCCGATATATTTGCATTTTTAGTGTTTTCTATTTTATTTTTTTTCGGCCACAAAAATGAACCGATTTGAGCGTTCTTGGTCTCAAAATCTTCGTTTTACCTTGCAGAATATGTGGATATTTTTTACATTCCGAAAATGTAGCGTTTTTTCATTTTGGGCGAATTTTAAAATTTTAATAGTGAATTTTTCGATATTTTTTGCATAAACACCCTTAAAAGCAGTCAAAATATGATCAAATTGTGTCACAATTTTACGTTTCAAAATATGGAAGTATTGTGTGTTATCTACGCACCACTGGTTTTTTTTTTTGTAATCCTGTTTTCCAAAAGCCAGAACGGAGGTACCGATCGTGCGGTTGAAAATAAAATAAATTGCTACCGTTACTATATTTGTCAGCCTAACTAACCGTGTAACGGCCATATAAACCAAAGGGGTCTTATCGTCAAAGGCGGAAAAATGAATCGACCTCGTCAAGGATATCATCGTTTGCCTTGACGACGTCATCAGCCGTTTCACTCTTTTCTCAGACCTCGTTTGGGGCCTGTTAGAAAAAATGGAGGTTAGGAAAATTGATGTGGTCAGATGAATATCAAACTGATTATTCAAGTTGATGGCAAACGAAGACAATTGTTTAAACAAAGTTTTTAATGTTAATCCGAGGGGAAATAGTTTTTTGCTATTTTCCTACCCCGAAAACACAAGTTGTCAAAATACATAGCCAACATTACTCGGCGGTCGTGAGGGTTTTAGTATAACCGCACAATGTTGGAACATTTTAATTCTCTACAGCCTCAGTTTCGTCTTACCAAATAAAAATGCCAGTTTTCACGATCGTGTTTACTGCATTCTTTGTAATTAATGGCCTTAACATGGTTATCAAGTACAAAAATCGTGGCTTTACATTTTGATCACGTTCGATTTAATGAAATTTCGGTATAAATTATTGACGTACCATTTTTTATCGCATTTTTGACAGCAGGGAAACTGATATAACTTAGGGCAGGCTAACAATTTTCTCGATTACCGTTGCAGGAAGAATGGTAAGCAGCGAAGTGACGCTGCAAATCCTGGCCACCCTCAGCGGTGCAGCGCTAGTTAGCCTCGTACTCTTCGCTTTCATCAATTCGCAAGACAAAAGCAAAACAACGAAATCAGGTTGGTCAATTTTTCATTTTCAATGATGAGGGTACATTTTGAGAAGGTTCTTCATCTACCTTGAACAGCGAACCCAGGGTCTGAAGGGTGACCTTCTCACTGAAATTATTTAATAACAGAGATAACTCAAACGAAGGGTAGTTCAACCTTTTCTCACCCCCGAAGAGGCTTATCAATAATGGAATTGGTACCAGCCGTTTGAGAAAGGAGTCTTTCAGTGAACAGGCAACAAGAACAACAACAAGAACTACAACAACAACGACAATCACAACAACAACAACAACAACAACGAGAACAACAAAAAGAACAGCAACAACAAGAACTACACCACCACCAACAACAACAACAACAACAACAACAACAACAACAACAGCAACAACAAGAAACAACAAAACCAACAACAACTACAAAATCATCATCAACAACAACAACAGCATCAACAACAACAGCATCAACAACAACAACATTAACAACAACAACAACAATTTTTCTAGCCACGCGTAGGTTTCAGTCGAGCAGACGGTCGTACCGAGAACGTAGGGGGCGGCACTTGGGGTTAGAAGGAGAATGTGATCATATTACATTTTTCAGATGAAAACAGTCGAATAATCTACGGCCGACGTCACAAGAGAAAAAATTGTTATCATTTTAGTCTATAGGTATAAAGTTTATCAATCTTTAATATTAACATCGTGCCTGCAAGTTTGATTACATAAAGTGGAGCTCAGCTGAGGGGAATGTTTACTGACCCTATCAAAGGTATTTGACGGTTGACTATTTTCCGGATAATGTCGAGAAAGGTTCCGTTGTAAAATAATAATAAAATCGTTACGATGGGTAATGTCTGTTTTAAGGGCAGTAACCTTCCTTCGCTCATCCGAGAAGGGTATTACTCGAATGCAAAAAGGTTCACACCTAGGTTCACTTGGGTTAGACTTTTTTATAAGTCTAGCCGACGTAAAAGTTGGAATAGCTCCCAAAAGGGCCACTAGAGACCCAAGCCAAGTGAATAAACTTAATGGAGAGGAGAGGGGTTAGTTTTGAGTGAAGTTCAAACTGAACCGTTGAAAGCTCCCCGCACTTTTCCTGGGGGAACGTTATTTCATGAAGATTTATTATAACCAACCACTTCACTTGCGATGCTTTTAAAATATTTACTCTCTCCGGTTTCATTCGGGGAAAAATTGCAAATTGATCTGCTCGATCGACCACGGGCGAAAAATTGGTCGCTTTTCACTTTGACGAGGCATTACGCGGCAGATTTGATATAACTGGACGCCCCTCCGAAACTATGCATGGGATATGCTGGTACATTCATGTCTGTCATGACGATGTTTCCCCCTTCAACATTCAATCATGATAAAAATCTTCAAAACCTTAACAATCTCAACAACATCAATAACAACAACAACAACAACAACAGCAGCAGCAGCAGCAGCAGCAACAGAAACAGCACCACCAACGACAACAATAACAAAAAACACCACTAACAACAACAACAATGATTGTTGTTATCCTTCAATTATTGCTTGGAAAACAGCAACAATAACACAACAACACCACCCCAAGAACAAAAGGAACCTATAGCAACAAGAACAACAAAAATTTTTTGCACAACAGCAACAACAACAACATCACACCAAAAGCAACAGCAACAAAATCTTTAACAACTACAACAACAACAATTTATTGCACAACAGCAACAATAAAAAAACCACACCACCACCAACAAAAGCAACAGAAACAATAAAAAAAACAATACCACCAACAACAGCAATCTCTTGCACTGGTCACAAGAGGACATCCCCACGACCAACAGCTGCAGAGCAACAACAACAACAACAACAACAAAAACAACAATCTCTTACGCGGTTAGGGTTGGAAATATGAATAAGTTCTATTTTTTACGTTTGTAACAAAACCTTTTGTAATTCCTGAATAGTTTACCGTTGACGATAAAGTAAACTATTGCTGTAGTTTACAGAAGGATGAATTTATTGTTAGCTCAGTTGAAGGAAACTCTCAAACTCGCGTAAAGTAGGGTCGATTTTAACGTGACCCGGCTTTGGGCTTCGAGACGGAAGTAAACATAATGCTTCCATTAAAGTCCTTGAAGGATCCTACATTAGGCCACTCGAGGAATATACGGACCGCTCGCCCGAGCTTACGCAACATCTAAATCTTCTCCTTTCTCGAGTATCGGGTACCTGGAACTCTCCATTGTTTACCCAACGGTAAGTACACACGTCGGGTCTCATTCCAGAATGGTATGATGACTCGAAGAATAAAGTAAAGAGCAGTTGAAAGGATCGAACTCGAGGTCCAACACAGGTCTATCTTTAGTCAAAAGATCGGGGATGAGATCAGTAACGGAGACTACTAGCTTTCATCTTCTTCAGGGCTGAAAGCAGTGATTGAGGTGGCAGTGACATTGCGGTGTGCAGATGCTACTGCCACCTCAATCACTGATTAAGAGCAGACCCCTCCGTTACTCACCTCATCCCTGATCTTTCGACTATTAATAGACCTGTGTTGGACTTCGCATGGTGGCAATGGCATCTTCACACATCAATGTCATTGCCACCATAATCACTGCTCTGAGCCCTGAAGAAGAGGAAATACAGCGTCGAAAGCTCGAAGGTGTCTCCGTTGCTGAACTCTAACCTGACCTTGATTTGCGGGTCGATCATTACTGCACTCGAGCAACAAAGAGTTGTATTTTTTTACTGCAGCGAAACAACAGACTCAGTATTCCAACTATAGGTATCATAGCTGTCGAAAGGTAGCGTCTTGATTTCGCCGCAGAGAAGGAAAATCATATTCCCCAAATAACCGACGAACGAGTAAATGTAAAACCCTCTAACGAAATTCTCTTCGTTCTGGCGATGATGATCGATCGGTGTATCGATGAAATTCTTCAGGCTGAACATTAAGAGTCGCATGAACGTCAAAATGGAGAATATGACGGAGGCGTAGTTCGGCGAGAGGTCGATTATGGCAACTGGTTGCCCCAGAGATAGGATGCAGGAGAAGACGAGAGCTGAGACGAAAAAGGAAGATCTTGCCATCGATTCCCTGAAAATCAATGGATTACTTCAGTTTCAAAATAGGTAGGTACCTAATTTTCTATCTGCGAAAAAGATTTTATTCAACCAATAATTGGTAAGAATTATTCTTGCAATTTTGATCTGGCGGTTTAGAAAAAATTCAAACTTCAAACTCTTCTTACAACAAACTTCCCTTTTTACTCGTCAGACGGAGATATTTTATTTAGTAGGTGCATTTCCAAATTATTGTTGCGGCGTTTATTGCCCTACCCTTGCTGGGAACTAGTAATCAACTTTGCCATGTGAATATTACCATTACTCGTAATCAAACCTACCTTGTACCCTCATATTCCCACTACTAGTGATCAATCTCCCATATCGCACCCTCATATCACCACTACTAGTAATCAAACCTACCTCGTAACCTCATATTCCCACTACTAGTGATCAATCTCCCATATCGCACCCTCACATTACCACTACTAGTAATCAAGCCGGCCATGCACCCCCATATTCTCACTACTACTAAACAAGCTCGCCATGCACCCTCATATTACCACTACTAACAATAGGGCTCACTCGTTAGAGTATGCAGTGAGTACCATAGCCATGGCCGTGCCGCATGAGCCGATCGAACTGAACGTTTTGCGCACTTGGCTCGCTGTCGCTTTACCGCGTGATATCAACCGATCAGCATACCAGCATGCGGCAAAGACCACACCGTAGAAACCTATGCTGATTGCTTGCAGTCCGTATATGTTGGACATTAGGCGGTCCTTCAGGATGAAACTGAGGCCGTATATTATGGAAACCACCATGCACTCCCTGCTGAAATCAGCTAGCAACCACCCGTAGTAGATTCCAGTCCTGAATATGGCTTTGAACGGGATTTTCGCCGAGCAGTTGAGCCGTTTGCGGGGTTCGATGACTTTGGTCAGATAGTGAAACTCTTCCGTCGGCAGGAAATAGGCCGTGCGCGGGGAATCCGCTCCGAACAGGATGAAAAGTACGAGCCACAAGCAGTAAAAGGCTAGGGTGATGTCCAGCATCAATGTGAATTGCTCCAGCGTGGCATTCTTCAAGCCGAATACGAAGGTGATGGAGAAAATCTCTCTGGGTATCACTGCAAAGAATACGAAAGCATAATGGCTGCGAAATTGAACTATTTTCCATACAATGTTGTAGAGAAAAGTCTCAAGAACTTTTTTGGGATCAGGCTCACCAAAATGTAGGATGCACTTACTCACGTTGGAATAAGCGAAGTATGCTGGTGGAATATTGACTACAAACTTAGCCGCTCACCGAGTAAAGCGTTGGCCAAGGTTATCTCTTGCGGCGGCATCCATTTCACCAGAATGTTGATCGTCAGCGGCCAAATCCACGCTCTTATAAACTGGTACACGCAGATGATGATAATTGTACCGACGTAGCCCAAGTGGAACTTGAGGAAGGTGAGAACGCTCACCAGGCTGATTACGCATACGACTATCAGCACCAGGAGATATTTGTTGGTGACCTTGAGCAAGACGAACGCTGATAAGAGACGGCTGAAAGCGAAGAAGATGAAGCTCGTGGTTTTGATTTGAGCCGCCGAATTCGCTCCCATGAATCGCATGTAACGTTCGATGTGTTTGCTGTAATCGCAATACGAATGAATTTGTATGCTTTGCAGTAGTCAAAAAAATTCACTAGGAAATTCATCGCTACATACTCAGGAGCGATGTCTGACAGGAAAATGTCGGTCGTCATTATCGGAGTTACCGTCCAGTGATCGAGCGATATGAGCATCGCCAAAAGTACGTATTGAAAATGGCGAAAGCCAAGGTTTAAACGCTTGAAAACATCAGCCATTTCAAGGCTGGTGCAGGACTGGTAAATTTTTATCTCAGAAGTTTGAATTTATATTTTGATTGGTTACGATTCGAGGGATACCCGCACTTGGTGCCGCTTGAGATCTTGGAGGAACCCGCGACACTGTTTCTGGAAAAGTGACTCTCCAACATGTGGTTCTCTGGGTAAGGAAAGCCATAAACCGGTATCTCAGCGAGAGGCTCTAAGGATCATCAGGGAGGCAGTGGTGAGAACGACCATGAGGCGAAGCTAGCTTATGGAAGCAGGCTCCATGAAAATTGTTATTTCAGAGAACGACCAAGAGGCTGCAAGGAGCTTCAGGGAGGCAGGATGTGGTGCAAACGACAGTGAGGCTTGAGCACGCTTAGTTGTCGTTGGCTCCATGAAAATCCTTGATGTAAATTCGTATCTTAGCGAGCGACCAAGAGGCTGTAAGGGTTGTCAGGGCTGTGGTGTGAACGACCATGAAGCTCGAGAAAGTTCAGAGAAGTAGGCTCCATGAAAACTTGTATCTTGGTGAGCAACCAAGAGGTTGTCAAGGTTGTCAGGACTGTGGTGCGACCGACCATGAGGCTGAAGGTAGCTTATGGAAGTTGGCGTCTTGAAAATTGGTATTTCAGTGAACGACCAAGAGGCAGCAAGGAGCGTCAGGGAGGCAGGTTAAGGTGCGAATGGCTGTGAGGCTCGAGCTAGCTCAGAGATATTAGGATCCATGAAAATTTGTATTTAGCAAGCGACCGAGAGGCCGTTAGGAATGCCAGGGCTGCGGTACGATCGACCCCAAAGCTCGAGTAAGTCCGGGGAAATTTTTGATATTTTGATGATAATGTTAATAGAGATGGTCGGAACGTATAGTGCGAGTAAACATGGGAGCTAAAGTGCTAACGAACAAATAGAACCCATTGACATTTTTCGCTCATATATGACAATACGTCAAGAAACTGACTTCAAAATTATTTCTTACTCTCGTTATTCAACCGCATTGAGATTTGGACAAGTTTCCTCATATAAAACGTGTTCGAGCCGAATGCGAATTATTCAGCCGAGCGAAGAGAACTTTCGGCTTTTCCAACTTCGGCCAAAGTTGGAGACAAACACAGTTTCAAGACAAATCCTCGCAAAGCCACATACTTCCCGACTTGGTGACGCCAGGGCGGAATAAATTGAAATCGTCGCCGAATTAAGCGCAAAATCTGAATCGCAATATTCCCGACCCGTGTTCTGCGGTTGTGACAGATTAGCATGAAACCAGACTCGATTCCGAAGAGCCGTTAAAATTGATCTCTGACCATTGAAAAGATAGTCAAAAAGCGAAATTTTATTTTTCATATATTTGGGACAGATTGTGCATCTCGAATGTTTCTCCGAAATGAAGAAAAATTGAAATCCTCCATGGTCATGGCTCATCAAGAAATGTTCATCGTCGTAAATGGTATCTAATGTGCAAACCTTCCGACAAAATGCCAGATCGAAAATGTCGCGCCCTTCGCAGGGTTGGCATTTTCTCGAAAAGATCACTAGGCCATTCATCCTAAATACCTCGCCCTTCAATTTCAGGCTTTCATTTTGCGAATCGAATGAGGGTATGTGATATAAAATCATCGGCGATAAAAAAATATTCGAAAATGCTCGTTAATTGTCAATTCCAAAAATCCATGCTCTGCTACCAAAAGTTGAAGAAGCTCTGTACCTATTAAACATTGGAATAAAAGCTTTTCGGGATTTATTTTATAGGATTGCTTCAAATTAATCAACCCTGTTGAGTGCATAAAAAATGTAGGTACGTAAAAATTGTCAACTTGATACTGAGCGGTGATGTTAGTATCTATCGGCAGCATGACAAAACACCAAAATTCTAATTCATTCCTATGAATTGAGTTGAAATCAGATTATTGGTGGAGTTTGAATGAAAATAGCATCATTTTCAGAAATCCATGCTCTGCTACCAAAAAAAGTCCAATTGTTCTTGATTCCAACGACTCACCTACTTATTAACTATTTAAATAATAATATTGGTCTCGAAAAATTGAGTGCAAGTCAAAAATGTAGGTACAAACAAATTGAAGGCCCAAATGAACTCGCTTCAGCTCAGAGGCCTGTTAACTCCAGCTTTGCCCTTTCCCTCAAAGAGTTCTGACAGCAAACTTTAGCGAAGAAGCCTCGAAAATTAGGGGAGCCTATTTATGCACTCGGGCGAGGGTCGAGGGGATTTGATTAAAACAAATCGCCGAAGTAAACAAGTGCTAAGAGCTCAATTTTGGCCATCAAGTCAATTTCGCTGAGTTTTGTTGACAATCGAAAAGGTAAGAGGGGCTACCGTGGAGGTAGGGAAGAAATTAATTTACAAGCCATCAAATTCGTCAGCTCAAAATGATTAATTAATTTACTCCAATGCAGGGGTGAGTTGCAAGAATAAATAATATTCAATTTATTTATTTTTCTTGAAAGGGTTTTCGTTTATTATTTAAAAAACACTATCATTTGACTATGTTTTTAGGAAGTCCATAGTCCTATTCCAGAGAAGACTCAGCCCTGGAAACAATCATTCTTGCCAGCCAAATCTGATTTTTCAGTGCCACCCCAGTTTTGGTACAATCATTAAAGAATCGCTCAGGAACGCAAATTAATTCGCGATAGGGATAATCGGCAGGGATATTTCCCGCGGGCGGGAAAACTTGCAAATCGGCCTAATAAGCAGACTCGGCTGCGGAACAAATATCAATTCTTGATTAATATTCACGGCGCAATAAGCCGAAGCCGAGCCAAGGCCTAAATCGCCCGATTGATGCGGCTTTTCATGTGGAACCATCTCGCTGGTATTTTCGCTTCGGGGGGAATCGAATTCCATGCTGCTATCAGAACGAGCGATTCATCAATAATGAGGAAATCCCTTGAATGACAAGGAGGAATTAGGATAGCATGGAGTAAGTACTCGCATTTATCTGCAAAGACAGTTTCGTGGTAGGTACTTGCGGGGAATAAAAGGCATACTAATACATTTCCAACATTAGAAGCGAATCTGCATCTGCTGCAGCCTAGCGGTAAATCGCGGTACTAGTCCCTCTGCAAACTCACGTTCTCGAGAGGGGCATCTGCTCCCTTCTCATATAGATGGCCTGTTTTTTTCATTTCACATGTTTTTCGTTTCACATGTCACTTCGTGTCTTAAGCTCACTTCAGATTCTACGCTCTCCTTGTTGTCTGCGATTTAGTCCCCCCTATGAATTTACTCGTTCCCTTAAATTTGTCGCTTGTTAATAGGGGTGGGCATAACGGTTATATTTGAGTAACGTGAAATAACGTTCGTTACAAAAAAATAACTAAGAAAAAAACTAGTTACAAAATAACTAGTTTTTTTTCTTACGAGAAAAACGTGTAAAACAGTACCTATTGCAGGTTTTCTAACCTCCTTATGGTCGTTATATGCGTTGTTAGTAGTTGAAAAAACGAAAAACTGTCCCCCTTTTGATTTGATACTAGGAAAAATGCAATTTTTTCAGCACTTGAAGAATTGAGGATTACGTTGGTTTTAAGTTATAGAGGGGAATATTTTTACTGGATCATACAACATATTTGTGAAGTGCCAAGTTTCGGCATGATAGGTAAGGTTGAGATTGAGATATGAGGTTGAGAACGTTAGGGTAGGAGAAGTAAACGAAAATACGACTTCTATGAATTATGGGTTTTCTTTAATGTATGCAGTATTTTAAGGGTACATGTTGTCGTACTATCGACCTTTAGGGGTACCGTCGAAAAAACAGCTAACTGGTAACTGTACGACTGGGACCAGAAACGAAAGGATGAAAAATAACGGATAACGGAATAACTAGGTAGTTACATATCAAAACGGTAGGATTGATATGTAACCACGATAGACACAATTGTTGCTTTCACTTTCAACTAAGTTCCATTTCTCTTCGTCTTCGATTACCTACATCCCAAATTCTTCTTCGGAACCAATTCCAAGGTAAAAATACAAGTCAGATTGAGATTATTGAATGCAGCACACAAGAGTTGGAGCAAAATCATTTAAATGTCCTGATCTGCAAGTTTTTAGAGAAACGCTATGCCTGTCTTGGCACCTACTAGCGTCGTTATTTTGTAACTAGTTTTTTCCAAAACGAAAAACGGTTATAACGTTATTTTTTCGAACTAGTTATTTCTAACTAGTTTCTCGTTATGTGACCCATCCCTACTTGTTAATTTGATCGCGAAATTCAAGTGAAACTCGCCATTTCCGTCGATTGTTCGCCGAAAAGTTTGCACTTGGAAGTAAACACGTCATACGCTTCAATCGCACGCAAAATAAACCTCGACTTTATTGCAGTTCGAGTGATTCAATTTTCAAGTCACACAAGGGGAGGTAAACGAAATTCGAGGGAATCGGGACTTCGAAAGCGAACATTTCAAATTCGACTTTTCAATTTACGAATTACGTTTGTTGGCTCGTTTTAACATGCTGATGATAGCGACGATCGATTTATTGTCAATTACAATCCAGAGGATGAAAAAAAATTGTTTAAATTTTTGTTAGGAGTTATTGGATAGGAATTTTTAATGGAAAGTTGGGTGTTGGGCATATTATTTTTTCTGGTGCAAGAATAATATTCTTAAATAATAAAAAAATATTATAATAAATAAAAATTAGTCTAAATTAATTAAAATATTAATTGAAATTAATTTGAAAAATATTATTTTAATTTTTTCAGTAATAACTACATATATTAGTTACTATTTTAGTAAATAAATTGCATGCAGCAGGTGGTACTCAAATATAAGTTTTTCATATTAGTGATCTACCGTTCGGAAATCCACGATAAATAATTGTTTTTTGATTGAGCTACTCGCGGCAATGTTCGAGGGATAAAACTGTCAAACTACCCGCGAACATTTAGACCGACAAGGGTGTATTTGCAGTCGAGAAAAATGGTCCCCTCTGATGGATATGTGAAGATATTGGATTTTCTTGTCTTGACCGAGGGGAAAAGTTGAGACCAGATAAGAAGCAACTGCTGCTGTTAGACGATCTATAACCCTCGAGTGCAAGTTGTGATGGATGAGCTTCGAGGGGAAACGATTCATCATTCTTCATGAGAAACGGCCCTGACTGGAACAGTGAATATTTTATTCGGCCGATGACCGCCGGACAAACCGCCGAATGCAATTAACTATGGTACACTAACCCCACCAGCTGTTGAAGTTACCATAAGAAAATTTCTAATGAAATGAGTAACATGCATAAAGAACGAAATCCATTTTTTCAGCCAGAACGGTGCTGTATAGGATGCGATGGTCTACAACGAAAAAACAACATTTTCCCCGGTGAAAACCGCTAATGAAAAGGGCCCTTTTGGCGGGTGAGCCGTATGACGTCACTGCGCGGACGTGACTGCAAGTAGTTTCTTAAAGTAACGGCAAAAAACCCGTAATCGCCGTCCTATCACTATCACACACATGAACTCGGATGAGGTTGCACTGGTGTTATCGGGAAGATGTGTAATCTGCGGCAAATTTTGAAGTCGCGGATTTAATCAACTACAACTCATTTCGAAACTAAAACTCATGATGAAACTCAAACTTACATTGAAACTCGAACTGAAACTCAAACTCACATTGAAACTCGAACTGAAACTCATTTTGAAACTCGAACTTATACTCATTTTAAAACTTGAACTAAAACTCAAACTCACATTGAAACTCGAACTGAAACTCATTTTGAAACTCGAACTGAAACTCATTTTAAAACTTGAACTAAAACTCAAACTCACATTGAAACTCAAACTGAGACTCATTTCAAACTCATGATGAAACTCAAACTCAAACTGAAAGTCATGTTGAAACTCGAACTGAAACTCATTTCGAAAACTCGAACTGAAACTCAAACTTACATTGAAACTCGAACTGAAACTCATTTCGGAAACTCGAACTTAAACTCATTTCAAAACTCGAACTAAAACTCAAACTCACATTGAAACTCAAACTGAGACTCATTTCAAACTCATGATGAAACTCAAACTGAAACTCATTTCAAAAACTCGAACTGAAACTGAATCTCATAATGAAACTCAAACTCACATTGAAACTCAAACTGAGACTCATTTCATACTCATGATGAAACTCAAACTTACATTGAAACTCGAACTGAAACTCATTTTGAAACTCGAACTGAAACTCATTTTAAAACTTGAACTAAAACTCAAACTCACATTGAAACTCAAACTGAGACTCATTTCAAACTCATGATGAAACTCAAACTCAAACTTACATTGAAACTCGAACTGAAACTCATTTCGAAAACTCGAACTGAAACTCATTTCGGAACTTGAACTAAAACTCAAACTTACATTGAAACTCGAACTGAAACTCATTTCGAAAACTCGAACTGAAACTCAGGGCCGTATTCAAATATAAAAAAATGCATACCTGTCGGTAAGATTTACTAAGTAAGTCTTACTTGTCGGTATGTATAAATACATACTAATTTACCCGAAATGAATGGCAAAGAGGAAGACGAATCCTTATCTTCAATCCCTTATCATATCTTATCAGTCTCATCAATCTCTAATCAGTTTACCGCTCGAATAATTATTTAGGTTTGGTTCCTACCTATTCTGTGTCTTTGTTTTTGTTTTTATTGATTCGTTATAATTTGATACACTTGATATTCATTTTTATACCAACTTTGATACATTTATATACAAATAAATACCTATACCTATTGTTTATTTCATAGCGTCCCGCTTTTGAATTTTGGATATCTGGTTACCTTACATAATATGTAATATTATGGTAATATTAGGTACCTACATAATATATTATATGTCGGGTATAAAAGTACATAATGCATAAGATTTAGAGATTTAAACGAATCGATGAATCTGTCAGCTGTTTCTTCTTTTCGGTGGGCAAATGCAGTTCAAACTGTACGTGGTTGCGGTTTCGGTTGAAGGGTCAACCACGGGGCACCCGTTATGCAAATCAAAGTGGATTAGGTCAAAGCTGAACCCGGAGAAATTTGACAGAGAAAAGCTTGTTTAGAATCGGGTGGAAAAACTCCCCTATCTTTCTCTCCGTTTTTATTTTTCCGCTGTGCCGGGGGTTGGTGGTTGTGGGGTGGGGGATGGTTGCGGGGCCGGTTAAGATGATTACGGATGATCCCGTTCGCCTCGACATTTTTATTCTGTCTGATGGGAAAATCTATCAGACGTACGTGCCCGGATAAAAAGTGACAATGCGAGTTTTACATGGGGGAATAAAAAAGTCCGGCTTATATGATATTCGCGGCAGGTAAGCCTTGGAATTCGCGAAGATAAACGTGAACGTGTTAATTTATTGCGACGGGTCCGTTTCCAACTCGATTACCATTATTTTCCAAAAACGAAAATTCACTTCGACGCTTAATCGAGGGGTGTAGATGGATAATTTATTATTTTAAGTTTTAGGATCTATTTATTATTTATTTATTACTCTTATACTCTTATTATCTATCTATTTCAGTCAACGAGAGGTACGGGTATCTAATTACTTTGGATAGTTCGTGGGGTAATCGGTCAATATTCAATTTTTTGCAATTTAAAAATTTCGGGTTCCTAATAATTAGGAATATTACTTCAAATCTTAAATTTAAACATTAAAATCAATGTTTAAATTTAAAATTTAATTTCTGCATTATTTTAGCGTCCATTTTAGTCTATGTGAATTTCGTGTAATTACCTACTCGAAGTAGTACCTGGGGTGATCTGTCGATATGAATTTCGGATAATTATCTGGGGTAACTTGGGGTAATCGAAGTGAAATTCGAGCGCCTATATTAATCAATATTTAAATTTAAAATAACTTATAGCGTCTGTATTATTCTAGCATCTATTTCAGTTAATATGAATTTAGGGTAATTACTCGAGGTAGTACCTGGGGTAATCAGTCAATATGAATTTCGGATAATTATCTGGGGTAACTTGGGGTAAGTCAAATTTGAGCGCCTATATTAATCAATATTTAAATTTAAATTGAATGATTGTGTCTCATACTATTTTAGCACCTATTTCAGGTAATTTCGGGTAATTACTTGGGGTTGTACCTGGGGTAATCAGTTAATATGAATTTCGGGTACTTAGGGCACTACCAGGGGCTATCGAAATCAATTGTTAGTTTCTATATTGATCAATATTTAATTAAAATTTGATCAATCTATTAGTTTAAATTAAATTTTAGCACCTTTATTATTTTAGCATTTATTTCAGTTAATATAATTTCGTGTACTTGGGTACCTGGGGTAATCTGTCAATATTAACTTCGGTGTAACTTGGGGCAGCACCTGGGGTTATCAAAATTAGATATTAGCACCTATTTCAATATTTAAATTTGAATTAAATTTTAGTGCCTATATTATTTTTGCATTTATTCCAGTCGATATGAATTTTGGGTGATTTTGGCAGTACGTAATCGAGATTTCAGCTCCTAAATTAATAAATATTTTAATTAAATTTTAAATGTTAGCACCTCGATTATTTTAGCATCTATTTCAGTCAATATGACTTTTGGGTACTTGGGGTAGTAACTGGGCTTTCAGAAATTAAATGTTACAGCCTTTATCGCGTATAAACAATAAATTGCGGCCCATTTAATTTCCAAGAGCTACCCATTAGAGTTGAATGATCAAAAGGCGAATTGTAAATTATCAACGCCTATTTTGGCCTCTAGCCTAATGACAATGGCGTTTCAACCGACCAAAGGAATAAAAGGGAGCGAGGAGACCTTTTGAAGATCTCACCTCATTTCCTTTCCTTAAGAATCTCTTATCCGCGAAAGAGATGTGTCTTTGAGAAGTCCGTTTTCGAGATTGTCTCCAGTCGAGCAGTTGTTCGAGGCAGGAAATTGTCTACATCTGAAGGACGAATTTCCCAGTGGGAATTTGAGCGAACCCAATTAAAGTAGGTAAATGTACTTATTCTTGAAAAAAAATCGTAATTATGGCAAAAATGATCAAAATCTGCAAATTACTACTATGAACTCTAACATTTTTGCCATGTTCGAAATTGCGCTTACTCAATAAATTGCATGCACTTTTTACGGCCAAGAGAAAAATTCTGACGCTCAATTTTGTTGTGCCTTGGCGCCCGTTCCCCTCCGAAGCTTTTGATCGCATTTTTCGGCCATAAGGAAGCGTCGTATCGAAAAATGTTACATACAAAAAGTTGTTCGGAATTCAATTTCCTATAAGGCTACAATAGCGAAAATTCGAAAAAACAATTAATTTATGGTGGTTAAATTTTAAAAACCGCTCTCCTGGCTTACCTAAAATTTTGCCGGACCTCGTAATATTTTTCTGCACATCCTCTAATCAAAACAAAGATTTCGTTACAGAATATTATTGGGTTTTGGTTTAGGAGGGAAGAGTCGGTTTCACTTTAGAGCTTTCGATCGCATTTTTCGGCCATAAGGAAGCGTCGTGTCGAAAAATGTTACATACAAAAAGTTGTTCAAAATTTAATTTCCTATAAGGCTACAATAGCAAACATTTGAAAGGAATCAATTTAACTTGGCTGATTCCTTCAAGCCGCGCTCCTGGCTACCCTTGAATTTCGCCGGACCTCAAAATATTTTTCTATACACCCTCAAATCAAGACGAAGATTTTGATATGCAATAGTATGGGGTTTGGATGTGCCGTTTAGACTGTAAAGCTGAATACAAGGCGAAATTTGCAGTTTTTTAAGACTTTATCAACTTTGCCCTTGATTTTTGGCGTGAAGGGGAATATTTTTATTTAATTTTCTTTAAAAAACTTTTTTTGTGCTAATCATCATGGAAAATAACGGTTGTAAAAATAAAATAATTCTTCTGTTAACATTTTGGACAATAACTGACGGAAAATCGGATCTTAGTCGGCTATCTCGAAATTCAAAGGGAATCCTAAATTTCAGCCGTTTCCTCATTTCTCTTATTTTTCCAAGCTCGATCGATTCCCGACAAAAGGGATCGAAGCTCAAAGAGAATTTTTCCACCTCTTTTACCCGTCTTGATTTAGCGGACAAAAAGAATGTCGAATGGAAGAGTCAGTTATAGGGACTTCCGATTGCAAGGATCAACTCACTGGATTAAGGCATTGTCCTTTTTCATTCATCTGACAATCTGAAACCTTACGACTTAGACCCTTAGAAAAAACGGAAAAAATTGAATTTTTGATTCTAATGATTACAATGAATCTAATGAAAATAATTACAATAATGATGAAAATAATAACAAATTAAATAGAATTTTAATTAAATTAATATTGTTTCAATAAAAACTTATTGAAAAATTAATGTAAAGCAGAAATAAAATAGGTAAGTAATTTAGGTACTTGAATAAATCATGTTTTGAGTCTTGAGCGGATTTTTTTTTGTGAACTTAACACGTAGGTATCATAACAGTAACATGACACGTGATTTTGACTTCTTCGCTTTCCGAACCAGATGATCGTCCGTTTCCTCGCATTGTTCGCGAACTTGCGAACTGGCAAATCGTCGGCAAATTGGCAAATTATCAAAATTACCTACGGCGCAATATTCGATATAACAGCCGATCAGAAATTAGTTTTTTTTTTCGGCCGATGTACAACAACGAATAACATCGGAATATCAGCTAGTGCGCAGAACGGGAAATCAACATTTTAAAATTGTGACAAAGTAGATGAATTTCTCGATAATAATCGATAGCGATTTGCAAAGTCGGCTATTCGAAATCTTCGATACTGGAATGGGACGCAGTTAATTAATTTTATATTCAAACGAGCACCTAATACCAGACCTCGAATCGCAAATAGAACGTCCCGCAATAATCTGGCCGAGTTTCCCCTCCGAATTTAGTTTCCAACATTGTCCCCACAACATAATGGGCAAGCCGAGTAATTAACGCAGATCTTTCAACGCCGAGGATTAGGAGAACTCGGCTTTTCGACCCGGGAAAATGCTTTGCAGCCCCTGAGCTCAGCAGCCATTCACCGACTGAGCTCAGCGGCTGCTGAAACCGTCTTAATACGATCTTAACTCTCATTAGCTGCCGGACCGGCTATGCCCAGATTCCCAACAGCTGTTGGAACAAGGGAATTACCGAGAGATTCAACAGCGGGCGGGTCTTCCGAGTCAATATTGGGGCATTCCGTTCAACAGGCCGAAAGTTGGACTTGGAATACCGTCGTATTTTGCTGAAACCAAAACATACAAAAATTTGGCGTAAAATGCAAAAAACAGCGAGTAAGTTTACGTTGACTGGTGATTGATGACTAATGGTTGATGATTGATGATTGATGATTGATGATTGATGATTGATGATTGATGATTGATGATTGATGATTGATGATTTATGATTGATTATTGATTATTGATGATTGATGATTGATGATTGATGATTGATGATTGATGATTGATGATTGATGATTGATGATTGATGATTGATGATTGATGATTGATGATTGATGATTGATGATTGATGATTGATGATTGATGATTGATGATTGATGATTGATGATTGATGATTGATGATTGATGATTGATGATTGATGATTGATGATTTGGCTATGCCCAGATTCCCAACAGCTGTTGGAACAAGGGAATTACCGAGAGATTCAACAGCGGGCGGCTCTTCCGAGTCAATATTGGGGCATTCCGTTCAACAGGCTGAAAGTTGGACTTGGAATACCGTCGTATTTTGCTGAAACCAAAACATACAAAAATTTGGCGTAAAATGCAAAAAACAGCGAGTAAGTTTACGTTGACTGGTGATTGATGACTAATGGTTGATGATTGATGATTGATGATTGATGATTGATGATTGATGATTGATGATTGATGATTGATGATTGATGATTGATGATTGATGATTGATGATTGATGATTGATGATTGATGATTGATGATTGATGATTGATGATTGATGATTGATGATTGATGATTGATGATTGATGATTGATGATTGATGATTGATGATTGATGATTGATGATTGATGATTGATGATTGATGATTGATGATTGATGATTGATGATTGATGATTGATGATTGATGATTGATGATTGATGATTGATGATTGATGATTGATGATTGATGATTGATGATTGATGATTGATGATTGATGATTGATGATTGATGATTGATGATTGATGATTGATGATTGATGATTGATGATTGATGATTGATGATTGATGATTGATGATTGATGATTGATGATTGATGATTGATGATTGATGATTGATGATTGATGATTGATGATTGATGATTGATGATTGATGATTGATGATTGATGATTGATGATTGATGATTGATGATTGATGATTGATGATTGATGATTGATGATTGATGATTGATGATTGATGATTGATGATTGATGATTGATGATTGATGATTGATGATTGATGATTGATGATTGATGATTGATGATTGATGATTGATGATTTGGCTATGCCCAGATTCCCAACAGCTGTTGGAACAAGGGAATTACCGAGAGATTCAACAGCGGGCGGCTCTTCCGAGTCAATATTGGGGCATTCCGTTCAACAGGCTGAAAGTTGGACTTGGAATACCGTCGTATTTTGCTGAAACCAAAACATACAAAAATTTGGCGTAAAATGCAAAAAACAGCGAGTAAGTTTACGTTGACTGGTGATTGATGACTAATGGTTGATGATTGATGATTGATGATTGATGATTGATGATTGATGATTGATGATTGATGATTGATGATTGATGATTGATGATTGATGATTGGTGATTGGTGATTGGTGATTGGTGATTGGTGATTGGTGATTGGTGATTGGTGATTGGTGATTGGTGATTGGTGATTGGTGATTGGTGATTGGTGATTGGTGATTGGTGATTGGTGATTGGTGATTGGTGATTGGTGATTGGTGATTGGTGATTGGTGATTGGTGATTGGTGATTGGTGATTGGTGATTGGTGATTGGTGATTGGTGATTGGTGATTGGTGATTGGTGATTGGTGATTGGTGATTGGTGATTGGTGATTGGTGATTGGTGATTGGTGATTGGTGATTGGTGATTGGTGATTGGTGATTGGTGATTGGTGATTGGTGATTGGTGATTGGTGATTGGTGATTGGTGATTGGTGATTGGTGATTGGTGATTGGTGATTGGTGATTGGTGATTGGTGATTGGTGATTGATGATTGATGATTGATGATTGATGATTGATGATTGATGATTGATGATTTGGCTATGCCCAGATTCCCAACAGCTGTTGGAACAAGGGAATTACCGAGAGATTCAACAGCGGGCGGCTCTTCCGAGTCAATATTGGGGCATTCCGTTCAACAGGCTGAAAGTTGGACTTGGAATACCGTCGTATTTTGCTGAAACCAAAACATACAAAAATTTGGCGTAAAATGCAAAAAACAGCGAGTAAGTTTACGATGATTGATGATTGATGATTGATGATTGATGATTGATGATTGATGATTGATGATTGATGATTGATGATTGATGATTGATGATTGATGATTGATGATTGATGATTGATGATTGATGATTGATGATTGGTGATTGGTGATTGGTGATTGGTGATTGGTGATTGGTGATTGGTGATTGGTGATCGGTGATCGGTGATCGATGATTGATGATTGGTGATCGATGATTGATGATTGATGATTGATGACCAATCTTCTCTGAACGAAGACAGAAGATCGTATTTTCACGAACTCCAGCATTCATTTCCATTTTCTTTTTTAACCGCTTTTTTTTTGCATAATGTTATTTTTTCTCCGCTGATATCATCAGCCAACCTTGGAATAATCAATGGAATATTTCATTGTTCCGAGTCTTGAGTAAGATAAGTGTAGAAGGACGAAAACCTCGGCGGTTTCTAATTAACTAGACAGAGAATTTAGGATTGCTCCCCGCTCGGTAGTTTTTTTCAGGTGGAAGCTTTTTAAAACAGGGCCAACGACACCCTTAGTTTAGGGTTGAAAAACTGTCTTATCTTTCGGTCAGGGTGATGTGGGGTTTGAGGGGATGAAGGAACGAGTTCCGCTTCTATTCTCCCACCGCGAGGGTCCTTTTACATCTTCTTTTGCATCCCGGGATGGCTTTTACGGTAATTGTTATTTTAATTAGCGCAAGTGCAATTGAAAAATGCACGATCGCGAATGAAAATTCTCATACTGGTTGATTTCGGATCGAAAATTCTGTTCCCAAATTTGAGTTTGACTTTTTGGAATTTTTCTCTGGAAAGATTGGGATTTTTTAAACTTTGTACATGAAAATACCCATTAATTAGTGTGGGTGGGGGATGAACGATCATTCTCAACTTAAGTCCTTCCAAGTTTACAATCTTCTGTGATATTAGTGGTGTAACTCACAATCGCCCCGAAAACGTCTCTAAGCGACTCAAACTCCTGTTATTGGTCGTATTTCCTTTTTCGGGTCGAGGCTTTTCTACCCTACGCCCTTGCAGGTAAGCCATCCACGACGTGTGTAATATCGAAGGATTACCGGTGAAAACCAGCCGAAAGCCAACATTGCGTCGGAGCGGTATTTACAAATACGAGTATTGTGAAATTCAACGAATATGAAATTGGTAATTTGACGGGTTCAATTCGCCGTGAGAATTGGGGTTTGTTACGAAAAACCTCAAAATACCTATCTTCACGAATAATTAAAATTTCAAGCCAATAACTGAAGATCTACCTTTCCAACCCTGTGGATAGAGCCAAAATTTGGGCAAAAAGATAAGAAATTTTTTTAGTTTACTCACTGGTATAGGAAAGTTTTATCCGAATCAAACGTATAAAAACGGTAACATCAAAACCCGAGTGGATTTCCTCGAAGAACTAAAAACTTTTCCCTATTTCCTCCCATTTCCCGAACGTTTAGCTCGATCGGTTGCCCTTATGGAAATAAAAACTTCCCAAGAGATTTCGTAAAAAAAGAGCGGCGGAAAACTTTCAGCGTGGAATCGGGCTGAGGTCAGCAGAGTACTTAGCTCGAAGCGACTGAGCTCAGCAGCTACTTACGAGGATATTGCGTTTCAGCATCGAGAAACGCAACTCCCGGATGCACCTGTTGCTGGTAAAGTTTTCCTTCCGGCGAATTAATTTCTCGTCCGAAGAGTTTTCACTTTTGGTCCTTCGGCCAAGTTTGCAATTGGAAACTTCCGAAGTTCTCCTTTCCTATCGGCCTCAAAGCGGAAATTCATCGCTTTGGAAGGGGAAGTTTGTTTTTGAAATCGACCCAGGTATCTGTTACAGTCTGTGTAATAGGTATGTAATAGAGGCTGGAATTTATGCTGGAAAATTGGCAGTGTAAATGTATGCAGAGTGGTCCAAAGTGTGCAAACTGCCTTTTCCATAGAAAAAAGGGGCTTTAAAATGTTATACCTTAATTGTTATACTTCAAATTGTTCTTGGCAAAAGTTGCTAAATTTTTTTAATAGAAAAATATAACAGTCTGTTGAACCATGTTGTGGGAATCCTATTTTAAAAATTTTTTTCAAATAAAAAAGAATGGTGTAAAATTGTCATAAGTGCAAGATTTGAAATATTTTCTGCAAAGTTGCTAAATTTTTTTAAATAAAAAATATCGAAGTTTGCTGAACCATGTAGCGTGAATCCATTTTTATTTTATTTTTTATTTTTAATAGAAAACCCGATTAAAATTATACAAGGTTTTGAAATATTTTCTGTAAAGTTGCTAAATTTTTTTAGAAAAATATCACAGTATGCTGAATTACGTTACGGGAATCCTATTTCAATTTTTTTTTAATAGAAAAAAAAGTTTAAAGTTGTTATCAAGTGTTCGAAATATTTTCTGCTAAGAAGCTAAATTTTCTTAATAGAAAAAAATTAAATTTTGCTCAACAATGTTGTAGGAATCCTATATTAACATTATCCTTCGAGTACTGGAGTCGGCATAACCGGTCGCACAGGTTCTCGGTACGACCGTCTGCTGTACCTAAGACCTGGGCTTGGCTAGCCAGACTTCTGTTGTTGTTGTTGTTGTTGTTGTTAACGCCTCTTTACTGACTGTCAGTGGGGACTTCCTCATGGGGTTTCTTCGTTCGAAAGTTCGATACCATATTTATTTTAGATAATTCTCTTTGGGAGTAGAAAATGCTTCATCTAGACTTCGTTTGGGTTTTCAGAATGAGTAATGACTCACTTCTAGTGAGTAATTGACCCTCTTGGGGCTTCAGACTCCAGGGTACATTGTCAAAAGTTCAACAGCCCCATCTGAGGGGTGAATTAATGTTGACAACCGAATTTTGCAACATTTTTAGCCATTTTTAAGGCATGAAAATGTCAATAACCATTTTTCACTAAAACCGAATTTGACCCCTTCACATCGTAAAAAACACGGGGTAACCCCTGATTTTCGCTCCGAAAGAGGAGCGGGCTAATTCAATTTATTTCTTTTCCCGCCTTCACAGCCAGGCGGGACAACTAAGACAGAAGTCCGGCGAGTTAATTTTGAAAGGATTACAGCACCTAATAAAGTTGATGCTGAATCCGAGCTGCTTATCTCAGGTCTCTCTTTTCTCTCGATTCGACTTCATCAAGGGAACTAAGTCCGGAACGACTTTCTAGCGGAAAAGTTACACGAAGCGACGAGAGGGACTTTTCAGTTTTTCTCGCCGCCCGCAATTTCGCGTTAACGAATTTTACTCTTTGTCATTTTATTGCCAAACCGCCGAAAACCCCGTGAAAAAGGAAAAGGCTAATTAAAAAAGTTGCCCCAACTTTCACAGAGGGGAACTGGGACGGAAGTTGTTTTCAATTGCCGCGGTCAAATATTGCCATCTTTCAAGGAACCGTGAAACAAGAGAAGGGAAATTTGCTCTGATCAATTTTCACACTTTCGAAATTATTTCTCCTTTGTGATGCTGATACCGATGGCGTCAGAAACCACATGCGGTAACCTCGTGTGTCCAGTGTTTCCACACGACCGCAACATATTTCCCTCAAAATTCCCTCGTTTTTTCCCTCAAAATTATTTCCCCCCCTTTTTTCCCTCAGATAGGCCGTTTTTCCTCGAAAAGGAAAATTCCCCTCAATGTGTAAACACTGCGTATGTCAGAAAAACCAAACTTTTCAGGAGAGGCAAAAAACTGTTATCAGTGACACCTTGACCGAAGTACGAGGTTCCCTAAAAGGGCGCTAGAGAGCAGAAAAATGTAGTTTCCGCCAAAATTCGAATACTGGCCGATGAGATACGAGGATTTCATTCAGAAAATGCAATTTAAAAAAAATTGCCAAAATTCGAGATACGAGGTTATCATAATAATATGTCATAATTAATTTTGTATGAAATTTTAGTTGAACGGTAGAATAGTTTAAAGTATAAGTTTAGGCTAAAGGTTTAAAGGTTTTTATTTAGGTTAAAGTTTAAAGGGCATTATCAGACATTGTAATGCACGAATTTCGCCAATATTTTTAACTCTGAAAATTTCCACAAAAAAAATCAATTTTGAAATCTAAATTTGATGCTCGTTGGAAATCCATAATTTAAAAACTAGGTGTGCCACCATAAATCGCAATTTTCAGGCCTCTAGTAATATGTTTGTAGGTACTAAGTAAAAAAGTATTCCGAAAGACGCTAATTGGCTATTTCTCAACCCATTTTCCGTAAAGCGCTCAATTCATTTCAGCCAGCTTAGCTCGGGAAAGCATCGAGGTGTAAGCGTAATTCTCATTAGCGCCGTTTACGCCGAAAAGGAAATCCTCCGGCGCTGCCAAGTTTTCGCACTAATCGCTCTCTATTGAGCGATAACGAAAAATTACCTGCCAAGTTTGGCCTAAAGCCGAAATATCGAGGGTATGATCACAAATTTTCAAGAAATTTTTTCTTGTATTTCAAGAAAAAAAAAAAAATACTTAGGGTTCATATTATTACATTCTTTTTATAATCCTGAAGTCGAGTTGGTTTAGGATGAAATCGAATGTAAATAATCGATTTCAAAATCAAACGATTAATTGTAAGCAAGTATCGATTCGACCGAGTAATCGATTTTTTATAATCGATTTTCGATCAATCAATAATATCATAATATGGTTATCCTTGTGGATATTAGGTATCCTTGTGTGCAAATATTATATTAAAATATTAGCACACCGGAATCAACAAATATTGATTGGTACAAAAAATCGATTAAAAATCTCCGATTAATCGGGTCAGAAATATCGATTATTCGTTAATCGATTAATCGATACGCTGAAGTTTTTGACCTAAAAATGAAGCAATGCTATAGCGTAAAAAAGTTTTTCAATACAATTCATAACAATTCCCCAAAATTTGTATTTTAAAAGAAGCACTAAAAAGTTTATCAGATTAAGAGCATTTTTAATTTTTTTATTGAGATATGAATTGTCTATAGCATAATATCATATAATATATGGATATTATACTGTGTGCAAATATTATGTTACAATATTAGCACACCGGAATTAACAAATATCGAAAAAACAGGTACAAAAAAATTTTTTGGTACAAAAAATCGATCTTAAAAGTCGATCAAAAATCTCCGATTAATCGGGTCGGAAATATCGATTATTCTTTAATCGATTAATCGATATGCTGAAGTTTTTGACCTAAAAATGAAGCAATGCTGGAGCGTAATAAATTTTTTCAATATAATTCATGACAATTTTCCTCAAATCTTTCCACTTTAATTAATTTTTGTTTATTTTTGCTCAGGTCCCCAATTTCCGCCTCGTCCAGGGGGGCTATTCAGCTGACGATTCCCATTCGTCACGGAGAGGGTTTTTTTCTTGTAAAACGCGGACAAGGATAGGGATATTCATGTTTTCTCTCACTCTGTGTGGATTCGGCGGGAAAAAATAAAAATACACCCTCCCGCTGACAAATTAGCGCTCTCCGTCAACCGAGAGAAGTGTCGGATCGTTTCAATGGCCGTCGGTCGACAAGAGAAAGCGCCTAATGTTTTAGTTCATTAGTTGAAATGGGTTCTTTTCCTCTTTAAAAGGTGAACGACAGCCATTCATCAGAGTGAAAAGAGACGAACATAGCCGGGTCGTTTGAAAATTTAATCGACCCCAAAAAGAAAAACTTATATGAAATGTTGATGTAAAACTGAAAAGGTTCAGGGGGTAAAAAAAATGTTTGAATCACTAGTTGTCAAAAGCAAGGATTAATATTAGAAAATAGGTCAGCAATTTGAATTTGAATGCAAAAAATATCATCTAAATATCGATATTTTGACCAAGATGTTCGATGTTCGCCATCGATATTTCACTCTCGATACTATCGATACATCGAGAATGTTCGCCGGCATTACTGATATCCATAACATCGAGCGACACTGACGAATATCGATGTATCTAAATCGACGAATATCGATATCGAAGTAATATCGGGTGGAGAGTATCGATTGTATGGATCACGATTTCACGATGACTTGCGAAAGTTCAAAAAATGACAGATCCTTGACAGTGTTGCTAGACGTAGGGGAAAAATGTTTGGATATTTTCTATACATCGATATTGGCATCGAAATTTCCAACGTCGCTTTCAGGAGCCTAAACTGAAATTATTCATAAATTCATAGTTGTTGGAAATCCCAAAATTTTTAATCATTGTTCAATCATTGTTGTTGTTGTTGTTTAATCATTGTTGTGTTGTTGTTGTGTTTAGTTGTTGTTTCATCATTCCCTTTCAGCCGATAGCTCAGTTCATGGAATCAATTATGAAAATATCGATGCCAATGTCAATTTATCGAAAAATATTCACAATTTCGAACGTCTGGCAACACTGTCGAGGGTCTGTCATTTTTCCTGTGATCGTGAAAACGATTAATCCATGCTATCGATAATTCCATATTTTACGAATTATTTAATCCGACGTTTAATGTAAGTATTGCATCCTTTATCGCTCATAATTCTGCATCCTTATAATTCCATATTTAATTGTTCAATTCGACGTTTCACGTGAATCCTCTTGCTCGTTGGGTTCATTATCGCTATTTTCCCAGTTTACACGTATAATGTCGCGTAAATTTGTTATTCTGGAAACCCCTTCGCTTTGCCGGCGGGAAATTCCGCTAGTTATCCTACATCACTGTCGATTCGGACTGAAAATGGGTATTCGCGTTCGGTTCCGATTTGGCCGAGTCGAAAAGCTAACGAGGCCGGTCAGTGTCGGGGTGTCCAACCCCCGGTAAATACCCTCCTTACCATCATCAGCCTAATGGCATGGTCAACCCTGGAATTCCCGGCTGGAATTAGCTAATAGTGGTAACCTCTGTTAATATCATAGTCCGTCAACAATATTGTTGTTTTATCATTGTTATTTTGTTATTGTTTGTTATTGTCATTTGACATGATTTTTTTAAATTTTAATTTTTGACGTAGAAATAGGAAAAATTCATCAAAACCTATCTGCTCGTACCCCCTCCCCCTTGGCAACTGATGTAATATCTTGATCGGAGTTTCACCCTCGGCGAACTTGTGTTCTTGACTTGGGGGTGAATAGGGGGTGACTTGGAGAAATTGAAATTGTTCGACTCTCCTACTCCGAGATGAGTTGCTAGCTGATTGAAACGTGAATTATTGCGAATTGAATTTCAGAATTTCAGCACAACACGACTATTTCTAGCAATCACATTATTTTTCTCACAATTCAAAATTTCGTACTTGAGACTCGTGTCGTTTTTTTCCGATTTTTCCTTAATATTTTATTAGATTTATTAAAAATGGAATTTATGGAGGTTTGTACGTAAATAATTTTCATGTCGAATAGGACCATGATTCGATTTTGTTTTGTGTACCAATGAAAAATTTAATTTAACTTCGTAAAACCGAATAAAAACTAGTCAGAGAAAAATTCTGCTTAATTTTTTTCTAAATTTAAAAAATAAATATTTAAAATTCTGCTGCATTTTTGAAATTTGGAAAATAAATATTTTAAATTTAAATATCTAAAATTTTGAATTTTTTAAATTTAATTTACCTGCCCCTCTATGAATTTCCTTTTATTTTTCTTACTCGCAACGTTGAACATCACCACATGCGGTTTCGAATGCCTACACAACCTTTTTCAATTCACGTAGAAAAGGCTCCTTTATTGTCATCTTTGCATCTGACATTTGATTTGCAGCAATCGCAAAAAAATCTTCTGGCGATGTCATTTCTTCGGCCCAATCGTCGGACGTATCTTTGAGAATCCAATTCGCCGGGAAATGCGCGGAAATTCGCTTATGACATTTCGATTTCCATATTGGGGAAAAATATTATCATCTTGACGTACTTGATGCACGACAAAATTCAAATTTAGATGGATTTTTGACTATACAAACGCCAAATACTCCCACTCACAGGTTATGGGTCAAGCGGAAGCAGAAAAATAACTACAGTTCCAAGATTTTATTTTTTTTTCTGCTAAAAAGTCATATATAATTTTTTTAAAGTATAATTTTTTTATTAAAATTTTTTTTTAAATCACAAAATTTTTTTTATTTTATAAAAACAGGTTTTATTTTTAAATTTTTCATTCAGTACTAAACATTCATCGGATTGATGGGTAGGTCGTCTGCTCAATCGGTACTTCGAAAATATTTTCCCCTCCAATTAGTCAATTGTAATTCCGGCGGCGACCGATTCGAAAAAACGCCCGCACCTCAACACCTTTTTTTTCCGACCGCCTTAAAATACCGCAGAGCGAAAACTCATTCATTTCATCTTTTCCCTCCCCGGCAGGAAATGGAACAATTAAACTGTAACAATATTAGTCTTCCATTTCTTCAGCGGCAGAGCGTTCCTCCCATTTTGATGAATTTATCGCCAGTTTTGCTCGCCCCTGTAGAGATTAAAGGGGGTGGAAAAAGTAAACTCAACAATGTGCCATCCCCCGGGGGTTCATTGTTGCTAAATCTGATTCCCACGTCCTGTTCTGCGGAAAATCGAATGGGGTCGGTCCTTTTGTTCTGAAAGGTACCTACTATTCCATTAAGTGCTAATGCCTACTAATTAATTTCATTAATAATGGCAGTTTCGTTCATGTCTTCTCTCGTTCGTTCATGCCTTCGTTCATTAATTCTTTCGTTCTTCAGTTCCTTCGGGTTTCTTTCGCTCTATCGTACGTTCGTTTTTAGGTTCCTTCGTTCTTTGTTTCTATCGATCCTTTGTTCTTTCGTTTTCTTGTCCGTTTGTTCTTTCGTTTTTTGTTCTTTTATTCGTTTGTTCCATCAATCCTTTGTTCTTTGGTTTTATCGTTTGTTCGTTCTATCGCTCTTTTTTTTCATTTGTTCGTTCGTTTTTCCGTTTTTTGTTCTTTCATTCGTTTGTTCTATCAATCCTTTGTTCTTTCGTTCGTTTGTTCTTTCAATCCTTTGTTCTTTCGCTCTTTCATTCTTTCGTGCCTTTGTTCTTCAGTTCTTCCGTTTTTAGGTTCCTTTATTCGATCGTTCTTTGGTTCTTTCGTTTTACGATCCTTAGTTCTTTCGTTCCTTTGTTTTTTTTTTCATTCGTTCGTTTTTTTGGTCCTTCGTTCTTTCATTTTGTCATTCTTTTGTTCCAAGCACGCAAAAAGATGAGGGAAACCGACGAAATAAACTACATCTTAATAAAGTAAACAATTTATTGTCACAAAATTGTCATGGCCTCGTTCCTTTTCGGGTTCATATCTAACCCATACAAATTCTTACTGACTCCAATTATTCCAAACTAATTTCAACACCACGCTAGGATAGTCAAAACTGACAATTTTATTTTCAAATTGAAATTCTCGAACAGCCTTTATTCAAGCGCTTCGAGCGGACTCGTATTTCTTGCTGTATTCGCCCTTAGGGTCGTATTTGGCCTTGAGTCGGGCCCAGTCCCTTGGTCGGTTCTTGCTCAGGTGGCGCAAAACTTTTTCCGTCTGCGCCTTCTGCTTCTCGCTGCATTTGGTGCATCCTGAGGCCAAGGCGTCGGGGAGTGTTTCTGCAAACAAATGAAAGCCTTAAATTAGTGGATTGTGTTATCACGCAAAATTTGCGTTTAATCAAGATTAAGATTTAATCTGAGGTTTAAGGGTTGTTTTTGTTGTTGTTGTTGTTGTTGTTGTTGTTGTTGTTGTTGTTGTTGTTGTTGTTGTTGTTGTCAATGTTACTTTTTCTGCTAGCATTGTGGTTTGTGTATTTGAGGTGTGGTTGTTGGAAATGTTGCTTTTGCTGCTGGAGTTGTGGTTTAGGTTAGTCTTGTTGTTGTTATTATTAGTCTTGCTGCTTTGTTGTTGTTGTGGTTTTTTTGCCAATGTTATATTTGCTGCTGGCATTGTTGTCTGTGTATTTGAGTTGTTGTTGCTGTTCTAAATTTCGCTTTTGCTGCTGGAGCTGTGGTTCGTGTTAATCTTGTTGTTGTTGTTGTTATTATTATTATTATTGTTGTTGCTGTTGTTGTTGTTTTGTTGTCTATGTTGTCTTTTTTAGTTGTTGTTGTTGGAAATTTTGCTTTTGCTGCTGGAGTTGTGGTGCTAATCTTGTTGTTGTTATTGTTGTTGTTGTTGTCGATGTTGCTTTAGCTGCTGCATTGTTGTTTGTGTATTTGAGTTGTTGTTGGAAATGTTGCTTTTGCTGCTGAAGTTGTGGTTTAGGTCAGTCTTGTTGTTGTTGTTGTTGTTAGTATTATTAGTCTTGCTGCTTTGTTGTAGTTGTTGTTGTTGTTGTGGTTTTGTTGCCAATGTTATATTTGCTGCTGGAACTGTTGCCTGTGTATTTGAATTGTTGTTGTTGTTGTTGTTGTTGTTGTTGTTGTTGTTGGAAATTTTGCTTTTGCTGCTGGAGTTGTAGTTTGTGTTAATCTTGTTGTTGTTGTTGTGGTTTTGTTGCCAATGTTGTCCTTTTTTAGTTGTTGTTGTTGTTGTTGTTGTTGGAAATTTTGCTTTTGCTGCTGGAGTTGTGGTGCTAGTCTTGTTGTTGTTATTGTGTTATTGCAAATCTTGTTGTTGTTATTGTTGTTGTCGTTGTTGTTTTGTTGCCATTGTTGCTTTAGCTGCTGGCATTGTTGTTTGTGTATTTGAGTTGTTGTTGTCGGATAAGTAGCTTTATCTGCTGGAGTATTTGTTTGCTTTAGTCTTCTTGTTGTTTTTGTTGCTGCTGCTGTTATTGTTGCGTTGTGAGTTTGTGTTGTTGCTGTTTGTTGTTATTGTGGGTTTGTGTTGTAGTTTTTGGCGTGTTTGTGTTGTCGTTGTTGTTGTGGGTTTGTGTTGTGGTTGCTGTTTGTTCCTATTGAGGGTTTGTGTTGTTGTCGTTGTTGTTGTTGTTGTTGTTGTTGTTGTTGTTGTTGTTGTTGTTGTTGTTGTAGTTTTGACTGTTCATTTTGTTGTTTTGCGTGTTGGTGTTGTTGTATATTAGTTTTTATTGTGGGTTTTTGTTGTTTTTGCTGTTTGTTGTTATTCTAGGTTTGTGTTGTTGTTATTTTGCGTGTTTTTCTTGTTGTTTGTGTTGTTGCATGTTTGTCCTGTTGCTGTTGCTGCATGTTCGTGTTGTGCAGTTGTTGTTGTGGTTTTTGCTTCTGTTGTTGTTGGGGAGAACATTTTCGACTTTCGACGAATGCCAAGAAATTGTTGCTCGACTGGTGTGGGGCAATGTTCGGCGGTGCTAACTGAATCAAGCCAGCCCTGAAGTTGTTGACTGGTGCTACTCAGGAATGGGAGACATTGGCAAATATTGCCTTCCCGAGTGGTCCCCCCGTATTTGCTGTAGGTGTACCTCGCATGAGTGTATATTTATGATAGGTGTTCGCACTTCCATAGGCTTGTTTGACCAAGGGGAACATTCGAATTCGGGACAATATTGATTATTTACGTGTACTTCGTACAATACATTGCTGCTAATACGAATACATACATACTTGACAGCATACCTATTAGTCAAATTTTGACTTTTGACTTCCTAAATCGAAAATGTTTTTTGACTCGGCATTTTTTGCAGGGGTAATTCTTAGAGATCGCTCTCATCGAATTTTACTCCCTGGATACCTGACATACTGCACCTTTTCGGAAAGCCAGCATCGCGATCCGGCATTTTGTAGCAATAAAAAAATCGACTCAAGTCGCCCATTGTCTAGAGCCTGAATAAGGCATTTTTCCCTTCAAAGAAAGCCGGCGTTCCTTTCGTGCTGAGGCTCGTTTATAATTCGCTACCTCTCAGGCACAGCGGTTTGTAATAAAAATTGAGCGGTTGACCCTGGAGTGTAGCTTGAAAAGGTTACGACCCTTCGGTCGGGAAAAATCCTCAGGGACTCGGCAGCATGGCTAAGGTAATTTTTTCATGTTACAGAATAGCCGTGAAATTTGCCTAAAAAGCGAACTATAAGGAAGGCCCGTGGGATAATTCGTTCTTTAATTTTTGTCAATTCTTGAAAACATTTTCTCCCCTAAAAAATACCGTGAAAAATTACAAAAATTTTCAAATTAAATTCCGTCCAGTGTTGCAATCTTGTCGTGACTCGGTCTCGCCTAATCATACAGGTAGAATGAGGAAGTACAAGAGTAGGGTAACTGATGAGTCGGATTGAGGTCTGGAGTTCTGATTGAATGTGGACCAGTCAGACAAGTCATGTTCCCCTCCACCTTTCAGCTTTCACTCTCGGTCTTCAATTACGCGCAATAATTTCAACCGCAAGAGAGCAGATTTTGTATTTTTTTGAAGTATGGGCAAAAAAAAATTGAAAAACCCCCCCTGAACGAGGTTGGAGAATTGCGTTTCAATTATTATTCGCCATTTTCATTACTTTTATGCAACCCTGACTCACTAAATGTTCAATTTTAATATAGCTAATTTAATATCTGTCAATCTGTATTATATATTCTGTCTTTTTCGCATGTAGACCGTGTTTTTTACATCGATTTCTCCACTGATAAGCGGGATAAATAAAAAAATGACTATACCGTTGAAAAGCTGATATTCTGAAGCAGTTTTTCCCGCAATTTCGGGGAGATTTTCCCAAATTGTTCTAGTCTTAAGCGCATGAGGAAGAATTGTTATTTTTTTAAATTTCGCAATTCTCGACTTTGATCCAATTTTCTGTTTATTTAACTCAATGTTAGAATGTTGCAAATGCAGTGAGGTTATAGCAAATTTAACGACCTTTCCAACGGTATCTTTGTTTTTGTAATTATTCGAAAATGTGAGGGACCTACGGCCATTTTACTGAGGCCATGTCGAAAAGATAAAAAAATCTTCACTGTAAAAAAATTGTACAATCCTTTGTGCTCAAAAAAAGGACAAAATTGTAGCGAATGAGCTGAAAAATCGACTCTTTCAAGGAAGGAAAATCCGCAATCTCAAGTGTGAACACGTTGTAGAAAGTTAACCTTGAAAAATATGAGTACTTATTTATTTTTTGGGCCCTGCACTGAATCCTGCCTTCAGAAATTGGGAAAAATAGCAGTTGGAAGCCATAAAAACGGGTAAGTCCCACCGATAAATTCGGTAAATCTGGCTCTTTACATGCAGGTATAAATGTAAACAGTCGATTTGGCACCGAGTAAATCTCTATTCGATCTCCCGATAAGTGTATATTGCCTCTTTTCGAGAAGTGGAAGATCGCCAAACATTATAAAGGTAAATTGTTGTTATTTTGCCAGAAGGCTTCAAGATGCATAAAAATAAAAATGGCAATTTTTTTGAAAAAGTAAAAATTTTCAAGAGCAAATTTCATGAAAAGTTCTCTGTACAATTGGCCACAAAAAAAAACCCTTCAAAAGTAACCTTAAAAACATGAGCTATTTCTTCAATATATTTCATTATATGTGCAAAATAAAAACAAATACCTAGGTGTCTATGCAAAAAAATTTATCATTGCTCAAGTTATTGATTATTGTAATGAATTGGAATCAAATATCTTACGTGACAAGTGAACAAAGTTTTTCTTCGGGTTAAAACCCTAATAATTGGGAGGTGCGTAAAATTGTCACGTCCTCTGTCACATCCTTTGTTGAAGTCACATCCTTCTACGATTTACATAATAAGTTTCCATCTCGATTTCCTTCGCCATTAAAATCGAATAGGTATGGTAACTTTGCAAATATTTTAAAATTGTAATGTTTCGCTAACTTCATAAAATTTTCAACCATTCAAGTCCAAAAATTAGTAAATTAAATTTAAATAAAATATTTCAATAATTTATTTTTATTTAAAAAAAAATTTCAAAATTAATTTCAAAATTTTTTAATAAAATCGAAAAATATTGTAAAAATAAATACAGTAACTATAGCTTATCAATCAGTCGTAGCTATTTGGAATTCGGTCAATCGTACATCAATTTGAAGAGCAAAAATTAAAAAAATGTGAAAAATCAAATTTTCTATTTTACTTGAAACGTTCGACCGATGAAATTCGCTCGTTCGTTCCGCTCTAAATGCTGACAAACATTCTATTTTTCCATAGTGTCTCCAAGGGTTTTTTCCACCCCTTCGGGAGTTTTCAATTCGCGAACAAGAAAGAATGCGAGACGGTTGTTTCTGTTTGTAGGGCGCCAACCCCTTTATGTCAAGGGCTCTCAAACTGCAAGGAAATGACGAGAGACAACTACGTCGCTATGGAATGGAAAAAGAGACAAAAATGAACATTTTCGTTCCGATTCGCAATCCGAGTCATTTCCGCCGTTTTAATTGCGACGCCGGACATGGAGAATTATTTATAAACATTTCCGTCCGGCGAATTATACCGTAGGCTCTTCCATTAATCAACGTTAATTAACGTTGATTATATCGTAGGATAATAGTGTATCGGCTTGAATCAGGTAAATTCCAATCAGCTTAGATTCGGTAAGTATATTGGACGCGCGTAATAGTTCATTATGCTTGCATTCGATTGTTGACAACAATCGACTTATTAATTGCTTTTCGAAAACAATCGATTCTCTTCAAACGTTTTCCAAACAATCGATTGTCTCCGAGTGTTTTTCAAAAAAATTGCTTGACTTCAATTGCTTGTTGTTTTCGCAAATTAATCGTCCTAGATTGATTTTTCGAACAATCGATTGCTTTCAATTGCTTTTTCAAACAATCGATTGTTTTCAATTGCTTTTTCAAACAATCGATTGTTTTCAATTGCTTTTTCAAATAATCGATTGTCTTTTCAAACAATCGATTGTATTTGCAAACAATCGATTGTCTTTTGAAACCATCGATCGTCTTTTCAAACAATCGATTGTCTACGATTGTTTTTTTTTCTAGCAATCGATTGTTTCCGATTGTTTTTTTTTCAAACCACCGATTTTCTTTGATTGCTTTTTGGGACGGTCAATTATCTTTAACTGGATTTTTAAACAATGGATTGTCTCAGATTGTTTTTCCAAACAGTCGATTGTTCTCAAATCTGTTTTAAACAATCTATTATTTTTGATTGTTTTTTGAACAGTTGATTACTTTCGACGGTTTTTTTGAACAATCGATTTTCTTTGGGGTTCAAACAATCGATGGCCTTCAATTGTTTTACAAACAATCGATGGTCTTCGACTATCCCGAACAATCGATTGATTTTGATTGTTTTTTTGAACAGTCTATTGTCTTCGGTTGTTTCAGAGAAACAATCTCGTCTTTGATTGCTTTTTTAAACTATCGATTGTCGCCAATTACTTATCCCATCAATCGATTGTCTTAAATTGCTTTATCAAACAATCGATTGTCTTAAATAGATTTTTAAGCTATCGATTGTCTTTGATTACTTAACAAACTATCGATTGTCTTTGATTGCTTATCAAACAATCGATTGTCTTCGACTGCTTCTTAAAACAATCGATTGTCTTCAATGGTTCATTCCAGAAAATTCCCGGACTTTTCTTACGAACAATCGATTGTCAAACAATCGATTGTCTTTGACTTTTCTGAACAATCGATTGCCTTTGATTGATTTTTGAAAAATCGATTGTCTTCGGTTTTTTCAAAGAAATAACATTGTCTTTGATTGCTTTCTTAAACTATCGATTGTCTTTGATTGCGGTTTCAAACAATCGATTGTCTTCGACTGCTTCTTAAAACAATCGATTGTCTTCAATCGTTCATTCTAGAAAATTCCCGGACTTTTCTTCCGAACAATCGATTGTCAAACAATCGATGGTCTTCGACTTTTCTGAAAAATCGATTGGCTTTGATTGTTTTTTGAAAAATCGATTGTCTTTGGTCGTTTCAGAGAAACAATCTTGTCTTTGATTGCTTTTTTAAACTATCGATTGTCTTCGACTGCTTCTTCAAACAATCGATTGTCTTCTATTGCTTTTTCATACAATCGATTATATTCGATTGTTCATTCAAGACAATTCCCGGACTTTTCTCCCTGCATAGACCGTTCGAAAATGTTCTTTTAATTTTGGAATTGCCGCATAATTCATTTCTTCTTCAACCCGCTCATCATGGAATGGCTTCAGCTCCAACGGAAAGGACTGCCAATATTTACGATAACTTTAGCCATCAGGGATCGATCAGTGGGAAATCCGACGCTAACAAATCGTGTCAACCGACTGAGCAAATTGCGCGAATCCTGACGAAGGTCTCGGTTTCAGTCAACAAAGAACGCAGTTAAACTGACACGATAATCCGCCGGCTTAGTCGACTTGAATCGGCGATGAACCGAGGATTAACAGGGTTGATGAAGGCCGAAGGAAATTAACTAGATACCTAAATATGCAGATTCCCAGATTCGATCAATCACCATGTTGGATTATCGTTTCTGAATGAAGAAATTTCCCTATTTAATTTCCAACCCCTGGCGTGAAGAAGCCACTCTAGCTGATTTTCACCCCCTGCCATAAAAAAATATTCCGCGGCATAGCGTCGAAAAATTCTTATCAGTTCTCGCGTCGAAAAGTACATTTGTGTTAGCCCGTCTATCGATTAAAGTATGTGACATTAGTGTCTACCATTTCTATTACGTCACATTGATAAGCACTTGTTATCAATACATAGCTAAGACTGTGGTCATTACGCTCCCCGCTCTGCTCCTTAATAATAGCAATAATATAATAATATTACAAAGTAATCGGAATCGTGATTGATCTTAGACGGTGCGACCCGCTTCTCATTTTCGACGCTTTGGCGGAAGTCATTTTTCGACGCGCGGCCGCGTAGATGTAGCGTTGCCCTCCCAAAACTCTCACGTTTCAAAAACCCTCTTCCTCTCCAATTTGACTTTTTTGCAATTTGACAAATTATCATCTCCAACTCCTTTTATTTTCGTAACTCGATTTTCCCCTCGGGAGACGTTACGTCGCAAATTGCTGACGACCGAGGGGAAAACTCGACGAATAACACGAGATATGACAAGTTGTCCGTGTTTAACGACGGGGAAAGAGCTAAACGTCCATTAGCAGCTGCATTAGTCCGGGGAAAGCAAAAGTGACGATTATTATACCCTACCATTCATTTGGCTGTTGAGGATTGAAAAAACAATGTAAAATTTACATGTAATGTTAATTTACGCGTATTTTCAAACCAGCCATTTTCATAAATTAATAAAAAAATAGAAGGAATTCGGTATTATTTCTTATGAATGAATTACAAAAAAGGCTGATTAAAAAAATGAAATAAAGCTTTTATAGAGGAAAAAATTTAAACTTAGCCCCTTTTTGGCAAAAGTGTATTACATCAACTTGTACACTTGACAATTATTTCTTGAAAATAATTCCTAAAAAATGATTGCTTAAAAATTGTTTATTTCATTCTGTTTATCCATCCTAATCGCACTACAACAACATTCTTATCAACAACAATTCTTATCGTAATCTCATTTAGCTAACGCTCCGGCGCTTCTGGGAAATCCGGTAAAACGTATTTCGGCGGTAAACCTCAAAAAAAGGGATACCTACCCCATGAGAAATTTCCGTTGATTTTCCGGAAAGTGAGATAACATTATCTGCCGCGTAATTTTTTACCAGTTTTCCATCCTAAAGCGCAATAATGCATTTTTCCCGAATTTCAATAATGCAATAGCTCAGAAAAGAGTAAAAATTGTTAAGAAAATTAAAAAATATTTTTTTCTGTTTTCTTCTCATATAATATCCAAGAAACTGGCGATGTTAATAATTTTCTTAACCGTTTTCCAATTTTTTCTTAACAATCGTTTCAACAATTGTGTTAACAATAATTAATATTAAATTAATAGTTAATTTTAATAATAAAAATAAAATTAATATAATAATAATATATATCTTATAATAGGTACCTATACATTTTAATTTATTTTCAATTTTATCCATTAATTGATTAAATGAATTAATAATCATAGAGATTAATTAATCATTAAAAATTAATATTATTAATCAGCACAATTCTGGGGGGCGCTGAAGTAGCCGAAATCGCGTTTTTCGCAGTTTTCTTGGTTTTACGGCTAAAGTATTGATTTTAGGCCAAAACTTGATAGAGAACAAAATGTCGGGCGTTAAATTTCCCATTAAATTTCCCCCTGCGAATCCGCCATTAGGGTATTTTTATAAAAACGAATTAGCTTTTTAGCTCGTAACTCAAAAACGGTTGAGAATTCGACATTAGGGCAGAGGACCATTTTTGTAGCCCGTGAAATTTCCTATAGAATGACGCTAACGCTTAGTCATTATCGAGGATTCAAGGGGTTTTACGATAATATCTTACACACACATACATCTTACAATATATTATATTGTCGCATTTTTCCACGATGCTCACGTATATTAAATAGACAAATTCTACATATACGAATTTCGTATACTTATACATTTTGATATGAATATTACTAACCAACCTTTTTCTATTACTGTATCCTTCTTTTGTCGAATTCCTTTACCTACTCGGAAAACTTTACCTGCTCATGTAAATAAAAACAAAAACGGGATTTCCCTCTCGGTGGGATATTTTTTCGACTGAAATTTCTCGTGAAAACCGGCTCCGGAGAAACGTCAATTTTCCGCACTACCGAGCGTTGAACTCTACGCATGCGCAGTAGGTCAGTTTGGGACCCGAGGCCGCCGAGCTCCGATTTTACATCAGACGTTGCGCAACGCGAGCGACACGCAGGGATTTGGCCTGTTTTCTTTCAAGCTGACCTAAGCTGTCTGGAAGTTGACATAAACGGAGGTTACCTTTTGTTTACCGTTGCATTACCGTCCCGAAATGGAAGGTTTCTAAACTCGAGTGTCTCGACGGAATTTCCATATTTCGACATGAGCTCCTACCCGGGGAGAACCGCATTGTCATTTTCAAAAAGGTCGAGAGAGAAAAACATGTTCATCAATAAAAAGTACCTAAATAAAGCAGAAAAAAATTGAAAAAGAAATTTTGCCCAATTGGTGGGTAAAAAAAACAATTATTTACCATTGATAATTAAATTATCGATTATAAAGTGGGAAAAATTCTATTCAGACCACTCAAAAATACATTAAATGATTTCGGAAAAATACTCGACACTGGGCGAGATTCGAAGCCTTTTCCCCCCGAATACGTTGCGCGGGGATATTTCGAATTTCAACATTCCGACGAGGGAATTCTTCGCGTCCACAATTGTGAAGGGGATAATATGGCGCGGTATAAGCCGGGCTGGGCGATTTATAAGTGTCGTGCAATGTCACGTCAGGCCATACAGCTGAGATCAGCAGTGCTTTGGCACTGAGGTCAGCAGGGGCTTCAGTGGATAATAAAACGCTCCGACTCGCATCCTGCCGGGCTATTCATTTTCTTTTGAAAAGGTTTGTTCCCAGTTGGCATAGGGAAAAGGGCGAAAGTTATCGCCCGGTGCTGAAAAACAGTTTTTCGGCGCGGGTTTTTGACGTACGAACGATTTACAAACTCGTGCAAATAGAGTACCAGAAAGACTTTTGATCGTCGATTCGATAAATCGTTGGAAGTTTTGAGTTTTACGAGTCGAATATCTCTATCTACAGCAGCTGTACTTTGCTGTTATTTCTTCATTTTTCAATTTTTTCCCAATCCCCTAACATCCATAAAACCCCCAATAAATTTCACCCCCAAAATCGCCCTCGGGCATTAAAAATCCCACAAATTCGGGGAGAAACCCCCAACTTGGCAACACTGTCGCGTATAGAGGGCATAGCGCGGCAACGTTTTGAGGGAAAAAAGGGAAATATTAATTTTGAGGGAAAAAACGAGGGAAAATGGCTTTTTTTCCACAGAAATGCGTAATTTCATTTTTGGATGAATCAAGCCAGTGTTCAGCCGTTTCCTAGGCCGAGCGCTCATTACGGCCTGTATCAGACTGTATTACTAAAATTTAGTTTTACTTTAGTTTTACTTACTTTAGTTTTAATTTTTTTAGTATTACTAAAACTTAAAAAAAAAAAAAACGTTATATTATTTAATAATATAACGTTTTTTTTTTTTTTTTTTTTGAAAAAGTTCGAACACTTCTGTTCATTTCAGATTTTGATCCTTGATGCATGAAACGGATTTTGAGTTGGTTCCCGGTCGATTTTGCCGCACGTCGGAATTTCGTGACGACCCAAATTTCTTTGAAAAATTCGCTAAAACGCTAGAAAAAATTGCTATTGACTCAGTGAACGAGCAGGAAAAAATCCGTTTCTCGAGGGAAATCGTTGTGGGAAACGATATAAGTTTGGAGGGGGAAAAAAGGGAATTTTGCTCGAACTTGAGGGAAATAGGTTGCGGTCGTGTGGAAACACTGCATAGCGCGGCAACGTTGCATTGCCAACAGCTGTTAGCCGCTATTGTCCCATCAGCCGGCCAAGTGATGGAGTGCGTTGCCAACGATAACAACAGTTTATGGAGTGGATTCCGTCAAAGGTCGATGTTTTCTGCGACGGACATTTCCACCGTCGATTAGCCGGCGTTTAATTAAACGGGACAAATCCCCGGGTCCATTTATATCGATGTCCGAATGGACGGTTTCCGTATCGTGAATGCCACCGATTGCTCACCTTGAATGGTCTCTTGATTTACTGTACAATAAATTTATCCTGAATTTTGGAGAGAAAAAATTAGAGAGCTTTTATTTCAACGTTCATTTAAAGTTTCCCATTGTTAGCAACTTGTTCCAGTTTTTCAAGGGTGTACATTTTTATTCTAGTTTTTCTGTTATCTTAATTTATTTTCTAGTTTTTTTTTTTCTAAGAATTTGTGGGTTTTTTGGTTTTCCAGTTTATGATTTTTTCGAGTTCACATGTGCGTTTTGTTCTGCGTTTAGTGCGTCATGCGTACTGCGTAATGAGATCTGATTGGCTGCCAGCCAGTTTACGCACTTCACGCAAATATCAAAAAAATTTTGATAATTTACGCATTGTACGCAGAGTACGGAGAGGAAGAAGAAGGAGAAGAAGACAATTCCAGCTCCCGTTATACCATATTGTTTTGTCAGCGTGTTTTGTGTCGAACCCAAAAGGTAGTACGTGTTTCAAACTGTTTTGGAAATTTCGAACCGGTTGTAAACAATAATAATTACATATTATAATGATAAAATAGATAAGAACTTCAACTCTCTTGTCATGTTGAGCGCTTTGTTCAACATGACAAGAGAGTTGAAGTCTATTCTTATCTATTTTATCCTATCAATTCTGTCGGATTTGAGAACATGAACCACAATGAACACTAAATTTTTACGCAGTTCGACGACGCATCTCCCACATGTGAACGCCATCTCCTTTTTGGCGCACTAGACGCATACGTAAACAGACTTGACGCACTGTGCGTAGGACGCACTAAACGTAGACAAAAATTTTTGTTTATTGAAACTTCCAATTATTTTGATTTCTTCCAGTTTTTTCATTTGCCCGTTTTTATGTATGAGGGTTTTTATATGTTTTTCAACATTTTTTTTTTGTGGTTTCAAGTAGCGTACAAGTAGGAGAAAAACGGGGATTTGGCATATCAGTTCTTATCACTGACTTCATCCCCTGCCCCTCCCGTCTATGGGTCTTCAAAGTGACGTCATCCCCTCCCCCTCCCGCCTATTGATTCCTGACCAGCCTTAACATTTTGTTGTGACGTCAGAGGTATCAGCAGTTATGTGACGTCAGTCTAACAGCCTGGCAGGAGAAATACCTCTGACGTCACAACAGGTGGGCTGGTCAGGAATCAATAGGCGGGAGGGGGAGGGGATGACGTCACTTTGAAGACCCATAGACGGGAGGGGCAGGGGATGAAGTCAGTGATAAGAACTGATATGCCAAATCCCCCTTTTTCTCCTACTCGTACACGCTTATCCCGAACAAAGATATGAATTTCCGTCGGATTTTGATTCGGTTTGAAGAAGGTAATCTCGAAATTCGCATTAACGTATCGGGACGATTTGAGACCCGCAATCGCCAATTCATCTAATTGCGTCGGTTGCATAGCCAGGGCAAAAAGTGAGATTTCCATCGCATAACGGCCCATTTTCCGACACTGGACGAATGATACGGCCCGATATTATCACATCATAATGGCCCCATTTATCTTGCAGAGAGGCCTCGCTTGTAGTTCCTCTGAGTGGAAAACACCCTCTTAATGGCCGAAGAATTTAACCGTTTGTGAAATTGCTTCAGCAGAATTAAAACTAACGTTTTACGGCCTGGAGGGCTTTTATTGCCCGGGAATGAGGAGAAAACAAGATTATAGCATAAATGCGATTGCTAAACGGATAAGAATTTCTCAACCCTTTTTTCGCCGAGTGATAATATCTTGATACTGAAAAATGACCATAACGCCAAATTCACAAATAATTATTTTATAAATTTATAAAAAATAAATAAAATTTTTTATAGGTATTTAATAATAATTAAATGCTATAATTATCTTGAATTTTTATTTATATTATATTTTTTATTTATTTATATTATATTATATCATTATTATATTTATATTTTATTTAAATATAATATTATATTATATTTATATTATTAATATTATTTATTTATATTATCAATTTATATGTTGATAAATACTTTGTAAAAATACGGTTGTTACCATTTTAACCAATTGTCAACTTTTCTAGGGACTTATGGCTGATTTATCGAAGTAAGGTAGAGCAAAAAACTAGTAATCGAAAAAAAAAATGTAAATACCCCTACAGGATTCATCAGGCTACAAAAAAAAAAAAAAAAAAAAAAAAAAGTGGAACTAAAATAGTAAACCAGTGGTGCGTAGATAACACACAGTACTTCCATATTTTGAAACGTACATATTTGAAAAAATTTGATCATATTTTGACTGTTTTTAAGGATGTTTAGGTCAAAAATATCAAAAAATTCAATATTCAAATTTTAAAATTCGCCACAAAAAAAAATTCGCTACATTTTTGGAATATAAAAAATATCCACATATTCTGCAAGGTAAAACGAAGATTTTGAGACCAAGAACGCTCAAATCGGTCCATTTTTGTGGCCGAAAAAAAATAAAATAGAAAACACTAAAAATGCAAATATATCGGAAGTATTGTGCGTTATCCAAATTCCAATTAAACAGGGTGTTAGGTCTTGCCGAGACGAACATTTCAGTTCAAGAAATTTGATAAAAGGTTGACACACAGACACTCGTTCAGGAAGTGATTCTGAGTAAATGTGTATAAGAAAAAGTTTTTTCTGAAGCTCCGTTCCGATTCTCGATTTTAGGACGATCACAATACTTCCATTTACTCTGTAAAAGTCAATTAAAAATTATAACGATAAAATATGAAAATTATTCCACTCACTTTTGAGTTCTTTTCCTTCGTTGGTGCAGTTACCCTCTTCCATCAAACATTTGATGTACTGCGACAGGATTCGGTCGTTGGACAGAATTTTATCGACGTCGATGTTATCATATTTCGACGTGTAGCGCTGCTCGGCCGCCAGTGCCGCCCCCACGAGACACACGACTAACAAAGCGATTTTCATAATTTAGAAAATTAAATTAATTCAATAAAATAAAATAAATTCAATTATTTCGAAGTGTTCGGTCGACGATTTTTCAGTCACAGCTCGCGGGACGGGAGTCCGATGGCTTTTATAGGGCGCCCAATGGAAGGGGCCCCCGGGGGAGGGGCACCCCTGTCTTGAGGCACCGGGGCCCCATTCACCCTTGTGCGCACTCATTCATTTGCTCATAAATCGACTCTACGACGCCAACAATTTGTCAACGTTAAAATATCACTTGAACCCAACTATTAGTTTTTTCGTATTTTACGTTTTACTAGAGGACACAATTACGTTCTAAGGCCAATATACGTCTGTTTGTAAATTTGTTTTTCGTATTTAAACGTCGTTTTCTCTGCTTTACTGTGAAAGTAACCAAAAAAGTAATTTCACCAAAAAAAGTACAATCTTGGGTTTTTTGCCTAAAAAAATTAAATTGTGGCCTGAAGTTTATACAAAATTTCACACTCATTCCATTTTTTTCGTATTTAAACGCCATTTTCTCTGCTTTGCTGTTAAAGTAACCAAAAAAGTAATCTTACCAAAAAACAGTACATACGACCTTGGGGTTTTTGCCTAAAAAAATGAATTTTGGCCTGAGGTTTATACAAAATTTCACAATCATTCCAATTTTTTTTTTGTCGATCTTGGTACCTATATTTAAAAAAAATTGGGGAGCTACAGCCAACATATTACCTAAACGAATTCTATACCATAAAATTTGTACGACGATATTTTGAGAAAGATCGATTATTTTTACGTGATTTTCGTGATTTTATGTAAACATGCTACCTTTGGAACGGAGGGTAACTTCTATTTAATACTTCCTTCTCCCTCAAAACGCGGTTAACTCAGAGTTGAACGGCTTAATTAAAATGTCAACTCCAGATTTCTGTTAGGTGCGTAATGAGCAATTCTGGTCAAATTATTTTGCGGTGAAAAGGCAATACGAAATTCCCCTTTTCGTCGAATTGGAAGAAAACTAAGTATGTATACTTAAGTAGGTATACCTATTTTTAATCTCCACTTAAAAACGCATTACTACCTCGGTTTATTATATTTTTGTACGTAACCGATAAAATTTGGAATAATTTTATTGCTATTTAAATTTAAAAAATTCCAAAAAAACGCGCTTTTTAAATTTTAAAATCTTTTTAAAATAGCACGCATATTTATCAAGGTAAAAAACGAAAAATATAGCGAAAGAAATTTGAAAAAATATCAACAATCGAGAGAAATATGGCCGCTTTTTCTTGTAAAAAATCAAATTTTGAAATGCTGAGCTAAGCAGCCGAGAATTCGAAATCCAGCTGCATCCCGCCATACGTCTGCTGAGCCAGTCGATATTTCCCGCAATGCTTTAACGTCTCTTCCGAACTGCTGATCTCAGGCTGAAATGCTAAGAAGGATGAGCTGAGGCGAGCAGCTATGGTAACTCAGGTTAGGTATCTTCTTACATAGCTCGGTGGATCATCGAAGATAAATTTTCCCTCTTAGCGGCAAGCGAACCAACAATTCCTTATTGTGTCAACCCGAGAGAGACAGGGAGATGCGGGAGGGGCGAGAGCGAGCGAGAGGGAGACGCGAGCGCTTTTAGCCCGAAGAGAGCATTTCACGCACTTGTGAGCAATGCTGAAGAAAAATAATAGGCAGTTACCCTTTTTCCCGGATATTATTCCCGATTACGTATGCCGGGGTACGCGAATCCTTTGTCATTTTACCCCGAAAATCGACGACGATTTGTCAATGTTATTTTTGTAAAAAATAGATACCTATATAATGATATAAGAAATAGTTATATATAATGCAGGTATATAAGATATATGATGTATAGGGATATATAATATATAATATACGACGGTGAAAGTGAGACAACGCGTATCTCCATTTCGGCCAAAATCAGGTTTTTTCTTTACCTGAGGCAGAAATCGGCTTTTTTGTCAATGTAATTTTTGTAAAAAAATAGATTTACATAAGATGCAGGTACCTACATCTAGAAATAGGTGATCAATGATAAGTACGTAAGGTGAGAAAAATATTTTATTAGGAAGTTGTATTAAATACAATTGTTGATGTTAAGTCATCTTACATTGTTGATGAGTAAGTCATGATTTATGAGTAAATTTTATTTATAAAATTGATGATGGGTAAGGTGAGAAAAATATTTTACGAATTTTTCGTCGTACCAATGGGGTTATTTGGAGTTGATCGATTTATCAATTTTAACCCCTAAAAATAGGTAATTGATGGTAATAAATAATTATAAAATAAGAACAATTTTAATGATTTTTTCTTCTGCAACTTTGAGATTATTGTTTTTTTTTTGTTTATAAATTTAGACCGCAATAAATATTTTACCAATGCATTGACGATAAAACGGTAAGATGCTAGAAATATTTTATTCAATTTTTGTCGTACACATGGTGTTATTGAATAAACAAATTTGGTTTTAAGATAAAATTATTAATAGAAATCATAAATTTTTGCATAAATCTTTCATGTCTTAACTATGAAGTTACGAGTTTTTTATTTATTTATCAATTATACCAATATAAACAATTAATCAGTAAATGAATTGATGATGATTATAATAATACGAGCATAGTTTATACATTTCTTGCCGTACGTATGAAGTAATATATTTTTTATTAATTTATCAATTTTAAGGTTTATTTTGAAAAATCCAAAATTTCGAATCGCAATCGACTCTCTGCCTTTTTTTCGCTTGAGGGCGTCAAATGTAATTTATCTCAAAATACTCAAATTAATTACCAATTTTGTATTAACTCAAGTTCTCATTCCTCGATTTTCGACTTTTTTGGTACTTCGGGTTGACTAATGTTTAGCTTGTGAATCAGGCGTATTTTTTCCAGCTTGCAAAATTCATACACTAACGAGTTCCTCAAACGAAAAAGTCACACCCGTCGAATGCAAATTTGTTCTGTTTCTTTGCACGATCTCGAAACCGATGACGTACAATTTACGTCAACTTCAACTGAAGTACTTAGAAGCCCAACTTATAACGTCAAAAAAAATTAATTTAAATTCTTTTTAAATAGATAATTTTGATATAATTTGAGTGATTTTCGAACTGAAACGTCGAGGGAGAGATGACTACACAACCAAATAAGTAGCAAACATTTTCAAAAAAAAAATTTTTTTTCTCTGATTTTCAGTTATTGAAAAATATTTTCAATAATTTTAAGTGATTAATCCATATTGGGGAATACATTTTTAATTATACATACCTACGGTTGGGGTACGATTTTTTCAATAATTGCACTCAGACTGCTGCCATATATAGTTTCGAGCCCAATTTTCAGAATTTCCGACTCATCTACACCAAATAGTTTTGGACGGGGTTGAAATCGAAAAAATGCGTTTTCTTACCGAATCGTCGTCGAAGCTGACGTTTGAAAGGTTCCAACAGGAAAGAGGATTGCAGAACGAAAGCAGATTTTCTGTTCGAGTCCCCAGCGACTTTCGAAAAATGGACGTGAAACCTTTTTTTCCGAAGGCTTTTTCGACGATATTTTACCGAATACGCACTGACACACTCTTATCGGAAAAAGTGAAGAAATACGAATATTTTTCGAAAACCGAACCGGTTGCAACTTTTTTGCCGATACGTTTTTGATTTTGTATTTTTAATTTATCATGGCACGAACCCAAAAAGCGAAAAATAAGTTCCTACCTGGCTACCTTTATTATTGAAAAGTAGTTGCCTGCCTGCTTGTGCCATGAAAAAATAGATGTTTGGTATTTATTTGGTATATTTTATTATAATAAAAAATACAACTTCTTAGCGTCTAATTATTATTTTCTTAAATTTATTTTATAACATGTTAATTTATTAAAATAAAAATCTTAAATTTTTTAAGGTAGTTTTTGAATCTATTTATTTCAGGAACATATTTAAAATAATTATAAATAATAATAATCTATAATTTTATTTATTAAGAAAATAAAATGGTGATTAAAAATAAAAGAATAAATGAAAATATACCCAGATAATGTGTGAAAATAATTAATAAATAGAATTATAAATTATTATTGTTATTATTAATAAAAAATACCATGGTGATTAAAAAATAAAAATAAATGGAAATGTAGGTATTGTGTGACAAATAATCAATAAATAAAAATAAAAAAAGGTGATTAAAAACGAGTAAAAAATAATTCCTCAGGGCATCAATATTATGTTATTTCTTCGATAACTATTATTGTTGCTTGAGAATACGGGTTGAGAAGAACGAAATAGGAAAAATACAGTCGGTGCGAGATCAGATACAATTCAGTGGAGTGTATTTGTAGTAAGGAGAGCAATAAACGAGGTTCACATGAGCGAATTTCGGACCAACAAAAAAAAAACTGTAAGACTGTACCGTACACACTGCGTACGGAAAGTGCGGTGCCAAAAACCGTCGATCGATTTTTTGATTTGTATTTTTAAAAAATCGATCTTCGTGCTTTCCAAATTGGAAATTCCAATATGGGTATTGAGTCGGGAACATTTAAAAATTGAAAGTAGGTTTATTATTAGAAAATAAATCAAATTAAGAGTATTTTCCTGCCATTATTATCAATCGATTTACTTAGTTAATATCAAAAATTGCTGTCAGGTCAATTTTTTCTATTAAGTACTTTTGGTACATTATTTCCAGAAATAATGTACCTATGTAATTGTTCAAGAAAATTTTTTTTACAACACCCCCTGAAAATTTGTTCTTTCACGTTTCAGAGGTTCTAGAACAAGAATCTGCAATAAAAATTTTTTGTCCGTCCGCCGTACGCCGTACGCCGTACGCCGTACGCCGTACGCCGTACGCCGTACGCCGTACGCCGTCAGCAGCAAAACGCATAGAAGGAGTGGTCCGATTTCAAAAAAAAAAAAACGAGCGTTTAGCAAATTTTCCTGTGACGTGCACCTCCTATAAGGGAATCCTCTGAATCAACTCTAGACTACTCAAAAACGATCAAATGTAAAAAAAGTCATGATCTCAAAAACAGTTTTTTTGGGTTTTCGACCCCTTAAAATTTTTTGATCGGATTCCCCTGACAATATGCCTCAAGTTGGAGCAAAACACAACTTTTAGGACCAACCGCACCAAAATCGGATCAGGGGTTCGATACGAAGTGGACGGACGAAATTTTGGCCAAAAATTTCGTCCAGCCACTTCGTATTGAAATACTGATCCGATTTTGACTAAATTAGTCTTGAAAGTTGTGGTTTGCTCCAACTTGAGGCATATTGTCCGGGCAATCCGATCGGAGAAGGTTAACGGGCCCAATTCGGCATAATTAGGGTATATTTTTGAAAAAACACAAAATCTCAATTTTGAAGGTGATGCCGTGGGTTTAGAATTTTTTGAGTATTTTTCCCGTGTTTCTCGCTTGATTTACCATAAGATAGGGTGGTTTTTCCGAAAAAATTCGAAAATTTGGTTTTTGAATCGGTTTGGCTTGAATTTCTTAATGCGATTTCTGCGTTTTCGCGTTTTTGGCAATTTGAGGGAGTCCTACTGAACCGATTTTGAATTTTTTGAGCTCGTTGGATTCCTTGAAGGTTTTTACACATTTTTCACTCCCTATAAGTCAAAATCGATTGGGGTTTAGTAATCAAAAACTGGTTTAAAGACTAATTTTTGACCTAAACAAAAAATATTTTTTTGACCCTTTAAAAAAAATGTTAAAATTCCAAAAAAAATATTTTTGAGTAGGTTTTGGGCAGGTACATGACACAAAAAATTCGCAATTTTCTACAACTCTCCAGGACTAAGAAAAATGAAAAAAACCGATTTCAGCAGGAAAATCCAAGGTCCTAGCCTAGGAAAAATTTCAAAAAAATGATGGATTTGACTTCGGGGTTTTTTGGCGGGAATCTTTAGATATTGACTATGAAACATGAAATTTGGCATTTTTTCGAGATTTTGGTCAACAGGGTCAATTTTGGGGGCAGTGACACTGCTGAAATTGCGGTTTTGCAGTTTTCATGGGTTCACGGCACATGTTCCAATCGGTTCAAGGCGTGAGGAATACGAAATGGCGGCTGTAACATTCCCACCCTTGATCTTGGTAGGGTGGGGAAGTAGGGGACTTCCCCTACCCCTACCGGCTCTTTCGTCGTCTATTGGCTCAGATTTATTAGAAACTGAAAGTGTGAAGCTGGGATTGGACAGCTTATGTTAATTGGGCGGATCTTGATAACAGTTGTCACCTGTTAACGCGGTTAACAAAATGGCTGCCTTCTTGCCGCCAGGCCTCAGGAAATATTTCTTTGAAAGCAGCCGCCAGGTATTTTCTTTTTATACCTACCTATTTATTATCATTGTGAAAACGTACCTTTTCGGCATAATTGAATTCACGATTGACCATTACTCCACAAATGATATGATGATAAACCGACCTACTCCAACTATTTGAACTTTATTTTCTGAGGTACCCAGACAAATAATGTACCCATGTCACTAATCTACTTAGCAGCGTTTTTTAATTATTAGGTTTTTATGTGTCTCTCTGACGTCGGATTTATTGTTTTGACAATTTTCTTCCAATTTTCAATGCAATTGTTCTGGAAATTTTTTATAACACCTCCTCAATTTCTATACTTATTTTTATACTACAGGATTTTTTTTTGGGAAAAACTGGTTCGACGATTTGGGTTCCGGATTGCCGGATAGTGTGAACGTAGGTTAAGCCATAGGAAGGTCCAAAGTAGCATGAGGTCATTGGCCATCCCTGTCGATTCTCCTATCTTGGCCCGACCAGCTGTCTCGTCTTGAAGGATGGCTTGTATGGAAACCCATTTCGACTGCGAACGATTCCCCCGGAAAATGGCTTCTTTTTCGTCACGATCGGTTAGTTTTCATGACAAAAAAAAATCAATAGGTAAATAGAAATTAAAAATAAAATAATAATAAGGCGACTGCAATGAACATTTTTCGAAAACATAAAAATATGTCTGTCATTGGTCGATGGTGAGGTTCGATGTGGAGGTGGTAACCTGTGTTTTGCATTTATTTATTGAAAACAATTTTTTCATATTTATTGAAAAATCGATTTATTTATAAGCTGTTTTGCATTTATTTATTGATTTTTTTATATTTATTGAAAAATCGATTTATTTAAGTTATACCTAATATTATGCTGTGTTTTGCATTTATTTATTGAAAAAACTTTTTTATATTTATTGAAAAATCGATTTGTTTATATGCTGTGTTTTGCATTTATTTATTGAAATTTTGTTTATATTTATTGAAAAATCGATTTATTTATATGCTGTGTTTTGTATTTATTTATTGAATTTTTTTTCATATTTATTGAAAAATTGATTTATGTATATGCTGTGTTTTGCATTTATTTATTGAAATTTCTTTTATATTTATTGAAAAATCGATTTATTTATATGCTGTGTTTTGCATTTATTTATTGAAATTTTTTATATTTATTGAAAAAACGATTTATTTATATGCTGTGTTTTGCATTTATTTATTGAAAAAACTTTTTTATATTTATTGAAAAATTGATTTATTTATATGCTGTGTTTTGCATTTATTTATTGAAAAAAAAACTTTTTTATATTTATTAAAAAATTGATTTATTTATTAAATTTTTCACTTTAACGCAAAACTTTAACTGACGACCCCCCCCCCCCTTAGCCACTGCCGACTTCCGTTTTTCAACCGTTTTCCAGAACAGTTTCTAGAATTTCTAGTTTCTAAACTTTTAACTTTTACCCCGAATGTTTAAAAATTTAGAACGACGAAAACCTTCCGAAAAAATCCAAAAAAACAATAATGCAGTTTAATACTACAAAAGTTAATCCCTGTGCAGGAAAAAAATCGAAACCAAAACTACCCCACCGAAAAAATTACGATTTTTAGCACATTTTCCAAAAACCACATCAAAAAGTCAAAAAATCGAAAATTGACGATTTTTCCCATTTGCGTGACAACCAAACACGTCATTTTAAAAAAGAAAACACCCTCCTGTCAATATTGGTTTTCTCAATCAATTCTACCCAAGTTCCAGGATTTCTAAGTAGGTAATAAGTTATTTCAAAAAATTCTCCGCTGTTCTTCTGCCGACGAGAAATTCTCGCGATTTCGTTTTTGAAAATTGAACTCCGTTTTCGGAGGTTCGACAGTCGAAGGTCGTTGTCGACCCGGTGGATCTCCATACAAATCGACGGGCTTCATTAGTATTTAATCGACGCGTTTCGATCAAAACAAAACGCCCAAAGCAACAACAAGCCGCAAGGTCTCGGGCTCCTTTTCCAACGAGTCGCTTTCACTTGCGTGGCCTCACAAACCTCGTGAACCTCGTCTTCTGTCTCCGTCTGGTTTGACTCATTACGCAACAAAAACGGCCTGACCATCCGAGACTGGATATCGGAGGCTTCAATGAAGGATACTGGCCTACTATTACTTCATGCCACTTCCTGTTGAAAATCCGATTTAAAAATTATTAACTTTTTTGGATAATTTCACCCTTAATTTGAGAAAAATTCCTACACTGAAAACCCCCGTTTTCGTCTTCAACTTATTGAGACAAGAGCTCGTCGAAAAATCAATATTTCGAGACAGCTAACATTAAAAAAAACATTCGAATATCAATCAAATTGGACTCAATTTCAATCATCAATTCAATTTCATGTATACTCCAAATCTCTCAATTTAATAACCATTACTTCAACTTGTATCAACAATTCAATTTTTCAAATGTGTTCAGCAGCATTTGATTTAATTCATTTATTTTTTTTTTCTTTAGGGGGGAAGAGTTATCGTATCTTAGTATCGTATCACTCATCTATCGTATGAGTCAACACTGACTAAGTAGAGAACGATAGTGGTTATCGTTATCTAACGTATCTCGATCCAAGAACGTGGAAGTAAAATCATTTTCAATTCAAATCTCAATTCGAATTCTTCCTTCACTTCTCCGATTCTCCCTCTACAATTCCACTACACGACAAGATTGATAAAATCGATTCATTCGTTTACCTTAAACCCTAGGCTAGGAAATTCGTGTACGTACCCCGTATTTTTGAATAATTACATCTATCCTCCTTTTTGCGACTCGTTTTCCAAATAAGTCTGACTCATTCCACAACTCTGGTTAATTCCTAAACGATTTTTCCCCCTCCTGCGACGGAAATCCAATAAATTGCACAGGGGAAATCGAACCGGGGATATTGGATATCAGCAAGTCTAAGCCGGTGGATATTTCCTCCATTTTCCCATTTCCACCTTTCAAAGGGGACAAAAAGGCGAAGCCGATTTCTGGACCTCGACGTACTTTGTTGGGTAGTATAACATCCAACACGGTCGATGTACAGGGGGGTAAATTGAAAATGAAGCGAAAGCTTTGCACCATAACCTTCTACCTCGGACCCAGAAGCTGACCCAGGAGGGGCGAACCTTTTTTCATCTAGACTCGTCAACATATATACATATGTATAAGGAGAGGATATATTATGTATACCGTATTCGATTTCGAAATGAGAAAAATCCGTCGGAAATGCGCCGCTACATGAGCGCGGCTCGTTGAAAATTCTGCTCAAGGAAATTGCGAGAAAAGGTCGAATATTTTATTTCGACGAATTTCCCTTTTGATGTCAGGCCGCCGGTATGATTAGGTACGTCAACTCGAACCGTCGAAGTCGAAGCGGAATTTCCACCTTGGAAAATAAAATTCGTTCGCCGAAATAACATTTTGAAGGTGGATTAATATTTTTCGAATTCATTCAATCCCATGGACGAATTTTCGTTCAAAAGATTCCAATTTAAGTTAGAATGATGATGATCTGAAAATGAATGATGATTTTCGAAAATTCGTTCGACCATTTAAAGTTTATTGGAAAAAATATAAATAGGTCCATACCTGTTCATCTTTTACTTTATTTATTTATGCGGTTATCCTTGTATATAATAAATTGAAAATATAAAATGGATGTATATTTTTTTCAGGAACTCGTTTAAAAAGTCATTTTTACAAAGGTTTTCTTTACAACAACCATCAGTTCAATTCTTGAGGAAATTCTCGAGGAAACAGAGGACATCTCGTGAATATTTCAATATCAAAAAGCAGGGCCAATTAGGGTAACAATTGTAGACAAGACGGTCGAGTGGAAAGGTGTTCATCAAGTTTTCAACCCCCGTACACAACATTGAGCTCCTTGGGAAGTTACTTTCTTGAGTAAACCTCCCCTTGGCTGCCATGTTAATTATCAAAGCGCGAAAGTAGCGAATTAGCTTCCATTTAGGCCTCGAGGGACATCAACCGTGAAACATGTTACGACACGTTTACAAAGGGATTTGCCGCCGCCACGAATCGTCTTGAAGCCGCTGAAACGTTGCAGGAGATCTGGCAACGTCGCGTATTGACCTTGGCCCGCGCCAGGCATCGGACGATTTTATTTCGGGAAAAATCACTTACTACAGTGAATCTAATCGGCCGATTTGGAATTGGCAAACGGCATACGCTCTTTTGAGGGCCATAGAACAGCTCAATAAGATGATACCAAGAAATTTTCGATTTAATGACACTAAAATTTTTTTTCGAATTTTGCTTTGAAATTTCTATAACTTTAATTTCTATCAATCCTACATTAAAATGAGGAATAGGCTTTACCAGATCAAAATCGGTTCAGCCGTTGCCGAAATATCGCTCGTATGAACAGTAACGGGATAATTTTAGTTTGGGCAAAATTACAACAGATCTAATCGGCCGATTTGGCTCGAGCAAACTGCATACGATTTTTTGAGGACCATAGAAGTGCGCTATTCAATGATATTGTGAAACTTTCAATCCGATGACATGAAAAAAAAAAAATCAAATTTTGATTAATTTAATTAAATTTTAATTAATTTTTTAACAGGCTTGACAAGATTAAAATCGGTTCAGCCGTTGCTGAAATATCGTTTATATAAACAATAACAGGATAATTTTAGTTTTGGGAAAATTACTTATTACAACAAGTCTAATCCAAAAAAATCTTGGTCCAAATCGACCGAAAGAAATTTTCAAATTTTGATTTGAATTTTCCATGCCTTAAATTTCTATCAATCCTACGCCAAAATGAGGAATAATGGGCTTTACAAGATTAAAATCGGTTCAGCCGTTGCCGTAATATCGCATGAATTAATTTCACGTGGTGGCCGTTTTTGGAACTAAAACATTTAGCCTAAACAGTGTTGCATCATTTTATCGGATGAAAGTACATAACATGTAGAAGGTCATTTTGCAACATTTATGCGAATCCTTGCGAAAAATAATCCTCAGCAAGAGAAAGTAAAGCGAAATTCTCTCTCGTACTCAAGGCTGCTGATGAAGCTCACCTGCTTAACTCAGCTTTCAGCTGCTGATGGACCAGAGCGGCATGAATTTACATTCGGTTCCATATTCGAGAGACATCAGCCGGCTCAGAGATTCATGTGAGATCCGGCTGATCGGGGGAAAATTTGCAAGTAGCGCTGCGCATTAATGCACTGCTGATGCAAGCGACTGCTCAAGTCGCAGGCTCTGCGACGAATTTATCTGCGTATTTCGCAATTTCAATTGTCTCATTTTTCGACGTTTTTCTGTTCGCAGGAACGGACAACGATGACGTGAATATTTGGCAGATGTTCAGCGGAAAGTACGCGCATCTGCGGTCGCACGCAAAGCCCGAAAACACGACCGGTTTGCCTAAGTAAGTTGGGCAGTCAGTGTTGCCAAGGTGCAGAGGTCAAAAACCCCTGAGTCAACGTCAAAAACCCCCGAATGAGAAAAAAATCCCCAAAAGTTAAGGATGAATTGAAAATGAACTATTTCACATAAAACATAACCTAACTCCACATTATGCATCTATAATTTCAAATAGAACCTAAAACTATGAACTATTTAATACTCATTCTTTCCTACTACTCATCATCCACTTTATGCATACAATCAAACTTTTATATGACCATTAAAGCATCGCAAATTATTTAGACTTGTGTAGTCTCTCAAAAAATTCCTAAACATCAATGAAAAATTAGGCATGTACCATGACATGGTCATTGTACTTTTTCCATGGTATTTACCCACAAGTCGGTAGGTACATCCCAATTCCCAAACGGCTTTTGTTTGACTACCTATCTTTCAGATCAAATAGGTGCGCAGTGGCAGTCTCAGCTGACGTTATGTGCTGTACTTAGCTGTATTTCTTCGTTTTTGAATTTTTCCCTAGTCTCCCTCACTTTCGTGAAAACCCCCAACAAAAACCCCCCAAAACATTTCACCCCTAAAATCCCCCTCTTTCATTAAAAACCCCCAAATTCGGGGAGAAAACCCCCAACTTGGCAACACTGAGCGCAGCGCCTCCATGATAGTAAACATTTGTTGTTGTTGTTGCATCTGGTTCTTGGTGGCGCTCAATTGAATCTTGAGTGAAAATTTCATTTTTCAAATTTCGATAGGCACGACGTAGTCTCAATAGCCATAAGTGTGTTTGTGTTTTTTGAAAATTTTTTGGATTCCCCTGACCCCCACCAGTGGCAACATTCTACGTAAATTGCTCATTTTGTTGTTCCTCCGATTATTCGTCACTTTATGATTATTTTTGGTTGTAAAAAAAAAAATTTTTTTCGTGGTTATTAATTTGTGAATGTACAAGTAGGTTCATAACGAATTCAATTTTCAGCACACGGATAATTCATGACGTATCGTTCAGCCAATATTATTCAATCCTATATTATGTATAATATATTATACGATACGTCATGAATTATCCAACTGCAGAAAATTGAATTCGTTATGAACCTACTTGTTCATTCACAAATTAATAATCACGAAAAAAATTTTTTTTGACAACCAAAAATAATAATAAAGTGACGAATATATGATATGTGATATAGATGTGATATATATATCACATGAAACTACAAGTCGAACTACAAACGGAAGATATATGCGATACAAATGAATACCGCTACAATCAACTACTTGGTTAAGCCATTCTGTTTGAATTGTCCGTCTTCGCCAGAATTCTCATTGTCTGCTCGGAATAATCAAGAGAATGGCGAAACAGTTCGCAAAGCTTTGTGGCGCGGGCCTGATTAAAAAGGGAGAATCAATCGGGGAACAGCTTGTGCGAAATATTTGGACCGAATAATCGACGGGGACAATTTACCTGGAGTTTCAGTCGATTTAATGACCAGAAATTGGAAAATTACCTGAACAATCATTTTTATTTTATGGTCGATTCCCAAATAACTGTCAATTTCTTGTCCCTGGGCAGTAACACCCTACTCAGACATGTTGGAATTTTTTTCCAGTAAATAATAGGTGTGTTCTGTTAGGTTACCATGAAATAAGAACGCTACCTGTTGGTTCAGAGGTGAAACCCAACGCAAACATACTAATTGGGTAACGCTCCATGGCTGTCCCAGCCCACGATTTTCTAACTTAAAAATTCCTGGAAATGTCCTATGACATGCTAGAAACAAAAAGGCGATTGTTTTGTGGATAGAGATTGTGATGGAGTGTGTGATGAAGATTTTAGCTCAAAAACCCGCGCAGTGCGCTGTCAGTGAGCTCACAAAGTCAGTTTTTCGTTTCTGTGTAACATCCGTGGACTTTTTAGAAAGAACGGTTCACATTTCCCATGTCGGGATATTTTGATGGGAGTAGGGGAGAAAGGAGGTGGCAACCCTGGTCGACCCACCCCCTGAATATCAAAGTTCTCTGTCAACCTAACGTAATATAACAATTTCGCTCAGTAATATTTCAATCCTGATTTATAATTAAGGAGCAAAGTTGAATTGTAACCCTTCATGCTGCAAAACATATAACCTCCACATTTTAGTTTATACCCATGGAGGGTTACTATTGACCAAGGAGGGTTACAGTAGACCATAAACCGACCACGGAACGTTACCAGCTTCCATGGAGGGTTACAAAGAGATTCATTTTGAGTAATTTTGATCCCTTTGACCTGAAATTTTGAGGGTAGACTCTATTGAAGTTTAGGATTATTACATTTACTGCTTATTTCTTGGTCGGAATGCCAATAATTCTGTACACGCCAATGGTGTAACCCTCCATGGATTCTAAATTTTCAAATTCAATTAAAAACTCGAAGATTGTGATTCCGATCTTTTTCTTGATTTTTTCCAATCTTAGGAAGGTCCTGGAAGCATGCAGGAATTTTTTCAAGATTTTTCAAAGAGATTGATTTCGGACATACGTACGCGAATACTTTCGTGAAAATGGCCTACCCACGGGTTATCATCTTATCAATTCTTATCTTAAGGACTAAAGAATTCTTAGCCTTGATCGATTCGTCCATGGAGAGCAAAAATTGTGCTTTAGAGATTTAAAAACCACTGGTAAAACACAATGCCCGCCTGTTTCCATGTTTTGTCACAAAACATTTGAGGACCACAGGGGAAAAACGTGTTAACTCTTGATTTCTAATCAAAATGATTTTATTTTTTCTGACTAAAAGCGATTAGCAATCAAAAAATTACAACCGTAACAATAAATTATTAACTTGAATAAATTAATCGATTAAATTTCTAAATTTATTCCACTACCCTAAAGCCGAAGATACTATAAATGCACCGTGGAACGGACAGCGAATCGGAGATATGCCTTTGGCCGGCCTGAAAGGACAGCAGACAAGTTCAGACAGGCGCAGGAAGTAGACGGAGGATGACATGTGTCACTCCAACAAGACCCTGCAGGGCCCTACAGTACAGATCTAGTCATCCTTTACCGACGAGGTCCAACTTCATTCCTACGATTCATTCCGAAGCCAACTGAATACCAACGAGACGAGAAAGACGAGGCTCATATACGAGAAATGAGGATCGTGGAAAATGATTTCCGCAGGCGAGAAAACCGACATTTTCGGCCGACCCTTGTCATTGTTTATACGGCAAAAACTACAGATTTTCTTTGTTTGGGATACCTAGGCTGAAGAAGTATTTTTCTGAAGTACCTACTTGAAGCCCCTACTTGTGCTCCTTCATTTTTGAAATAGCGTTTTTAAAAAATCCAGCTATTAAATCCACGCTCTGCTACCAGATAGACGATTTTCAAAATAAAAAGCGTCTCAAATCTCACTGAAGGATGCCACCACCATGTAAACTTCACCATTGTGTAAATCTGGAAGTCCTGTCATGCAAATTCCATCTCCGCATGAAAATCACCATAGAAAACCATGCTCTGCTACCATTTTTACCTTTTATTCAGAATATCGACAAATTCGTCCTCAAAAAATTAAAAAAAAAATTTTGTCAAATATTTGAATTATGGTTTCAAAAGTTTCGCTTTGACTCTTTCGATTTTTCAAAATTTTAATTTTTGAAGTTTCGCTTCGCAAAATTTCACTTTTTGAAATAGCGCTTTTCAAAAATCCAGCAATACAATCCACGCTCTGCTACCAGATACGCGGTTTTCAAAATAAGATACGTCTCAAATCTCACTGAAGCATTGAACTTTCACCAGTGCTTAAATCTGGAAATCCTGTCATGCTGATTCTTCACCGCAGAAAACCATGCTCTGCTACCACTTTTACCTTTTATTCATTTATTAGCAAATTTGGATTCATCTTCACAAATATTTTGTAGAAAAATATTATTGTCAAACATCAAAATCATAAAAAATTCATCAAACATTTAAAAAACATCAACACTTTCATCAAAAAGTAAAATTTAGAGAAATGAAAATGTCAAAAAGTGAAATTTTGAGAAGTGAAGTTTCAAAAAGTGAAATTTTGAGAAGTGAAATTTAAAAAAAGTGAAATTTAGAGAAATAAAAATGTCAAAAAGTAAAATTTTGAGAAGTGAAATTTCAAAAAGTAAAATTTTGAGAAGTGTAAATGTCAAAAAGTGAAATTTTGAGAAGTGTAAATGTCAAAAAGTGAAATTTTGAGAAGTAAAATTTCAAAAAGTGAAATTTTGAGAAATGAAATTTCAAAAAGTGAAATTTTGAGAAGTGAAATTTCAAAAAGTAAAATTTTGAGAAGTAAAGTTTCAAAAAGTAAAATATTGAGAAGTGAATTTTCAAAAAGTGAAATTTTGAGAAGTGTAAATGTCGAAAAGTGAAATTTTGAGAAGTGAATTTTCAAAAAATGTACCTAATTATGGGAAAAGAAATTTCAAAAAGTGGAATTAGAGAAGATTTAATCTTCGCTCTCGTCAAAAATTTAATAGAAAAATATTTTTGACAAATTTTCGAATTGTTTTCTTGAAATTTTTATTTTGCCTCTTCCAATTTTCAGCACAAAATTGAAATTTGACTTCTCAAAATTTCAGTTTTTGAAATAATGTTTCTTTTTAAATTCAGCGAAACAATCCACGCTCTGCTACCATATCGACGATTCTCATAATAAAATGCGTCTCAATTCCCACTGAAGCATTAAACATTTCATTAAACAAATTTCATCAGTGGTTAAATCTAGAAATCATGTCATGCAAATTCATCTCCGCATTAGAACCACCACAGAAAACCATGCTCTGCTACCATTTTTACATTTTATTCAAAATATTGAACAATCGATTGCTTATAGGTACCAAAACTGCTATGAATCGAAATCGAAAATCGAAAAACGAAATCGATACCGACAAAACTCGAAAGTGGATATATGCAGTTTTGAAAAAAAAACTCTTCAATTTTTCTCTTTCAACTTTCAGGTCAAAATTTCACTTTTTGAAATTTCACTTTCAAAATTTCACTCATCGGCCTTTCAATTTTTAAATCATTACTTAACAGAATTTTACTTTTAAAAATTTCTCTCGCTCCAAGACTTCTAGAGGGTTGAAATAAATCAAAATTAGTTTTCTTCCGATTCATTCACCTGAACGTTCCCATTCGAAATAATGAATTGATTTCGGTTCGACGATGTTCCTTTGTGTCTTCGCCAACCGCCTCCTGAGGGAGCCAAAGTTCATCCTAAGATTCCATTGTGTCGACTGTGACAATAGGCGGTAATTATTTGTAATAATTTATCACGTTGTTGGTAAATCGCCACCTGGAAAAAGAGCGACTTGGGGCGTTACATTTTTAAAAATCAAAATTTTTCATTGTACGTTGATTAAGCGTTTTTGGTGAAATGAGAAAATTTGATAAAAGTTCGGAGAGTTGTAAACAATAGGTTCATTTGTGAAAAACAGATCTATCCGAATGGGCACGAACATTTGCCATAACAAAACTCCATAGCTCACATGGTTGACTCTTTTATGCTCTAATCCACCGAATGAAACGTCCGCGAGGTGGAACCAAATGGACGTTTTCACGGTACCTATTAAACTTGATTTTCCCCGAACGGGGGAACAACGGACTGACAAAAGTTACATGGTTACCCCAAAGTTGGTTGACAGGCAGAAAGAGAACACACCTGAGCCTGCCACATGTCCGTGGCAACCCTCGTACTCGATAGGGTTGATTTAAATTTAGTGTTAAGTTAACCTTTCATAGTGAATCGTTCAAATCTGACCGACTCCAGGATTGGCATCAGTTTCTAATGATGACCTATGAACAAAGCTAGGCAACTACCATAATCCGCTAATCGAGGGTTACATTCAATTGTTAAACCCGTCAAACATGGGAGTCTCAACTTCAGTATCACTTCATCGTCCAGTTTTACTTTCGACTTCAGTTTGACTTTCTTCGAGTTTCACTTTTCGTTCACCTTCAAATTTCACTTTTTGTTTCACCTTCAACTTTCACCTTTTGCTTCACCATCAAATTTCACCTTCTGTTTCAAACTCACAATGAAACCGAAACTCAAACTATTGTCAAACTCACGGAGAAACTCAAGCACAAACTCATAATCGAACTCACAATGAAACATAAACTGAAAATCATAATCAAAGTCGAAGTCGAACTCACAATGAAATTGAAACTCAAACTCATAATCGAAGTCGAAGTCGAAGCCAAACTCACAATGAAACTGTAACTCAAACACATAATCGAAGTGGAAGTCAAACTCACAATGAAACATAAACTCAAACTCATAATCAAAGTCGAAGTCAAACTCACAATGAAACAGAAACTCAAACTCATAATCGAAGTCGAAGTCAAACTCACAATGAAACAAAAACTCAAACTCATAATCGAAATCGAAGTCAAACTCACAATGAAATATAAACTAAAACTCATAATCAAAGTCGAAGTCAAACTCACAATTAAACAAAAACTCAAACTCATAATCGAACTTGAAGTCGAACTCACAATGAAATTGAAACTCAAACTCATAATCAAACTTGAAGTCAAACTCACAATGAAACATAAACTCAAACTCATAATCAAAGTCGAAGTCAAACTCACAATGAAACACAAACTCAAACTCATAATCGAAATCGAAGACAAACTCACAATGAAACAAAAACTCAAACTCATAATCGAAGTCGAAGTCAAACTCACAATGAAACATAAACTAAAACTCATAATCAAAGTCGAAGTCAAACTCACAATGAAACATAAACTAAAACTCATAATCAAAGTCGAGGTGAAACTCACAATGAAGCACAAACTCAAACTCATAATCAAAGTCGAAGTCAAACTCACAATGAAACATAAACTAAAACTCATAATCGAAGTCGAAGTGAAACTCACAATGAAACAGAAACTAAAACTCATAATCGAAGTCGAAGTGAAACTCACAATGAAACATAAACTAAAACTCATAATCAAACTTGAAGTCAAACTCACAATGAAACATAAACTCAAACTCATAATCGAAGTCGAAGTCAAACTCACAATGAAACATAAACTCAAACTCATAATCAAACTTGAAGTCAAACTCACAATGAAACAGAAACTCAAACTCATAATCAAACTTGAAGTCAAACTCACAATGAAACAGAAACTCAAACTCATAATCGAAGTCGAAGTCAAACTCACTTCGACTTTGATTATAAGTTTGAGTTCATGTTTTATCGTAACTTTGAGATTGACTTCGAGACAGACTTCTCGTAACTCGTTTGACTTCGAGATTGATTATGAAATCGAGTTTCTGTTTCATTGTGAGTTTGACTTCGAGTTTGACTATGAGTTTGATTTCCTATTTCATTGATTTGACTTCGATTTCGATTATGAGTTAGAGTTTCAATTTCATTGTGAGTTTGACTTCGATTTCGATTGTGAGTTTGACTTCGATTTCGATTGTGAGTTAGAGTTTCAATTTCATTGTGAGTTTAACTTCGATTTCGATTGTGAGTTTGACTTCGATTTCGATTGTGAGTTAGAGTTTCAATTTCATTGTGAGTTTGACTTCGATTTCGATTGTGAGTTTGACTTCGATTTCGATTGTGAGTTAGAGTTTCAATTTCATTGTGAGTTTAACTTCGATTTCGATTGTGAGTTTGACTTCGATTTCGATTGTGAGTTAGAGTTTCAATTTCATTGTGAGTTTGACTTCGATTTCGATTGTGAGTTTGACTTCGATTTCGATTGTGAGTTAGAGTTTCAATTTCATTGTGAGTTTAACTTCGATTTCGATTGTGAGTTTGACTTCGATTTCGATTGTGAGTTAGAGTTTCAATTTCATTGTGAGTTTGACTTCGATTTCGATTGTGAGTTTGACTTCGATTTCGATTGTGAGTTAGAGTTTCAATTTCATTGTGAGTTTAACTTCGATTTCGATTGTGAGTTTGACTTCGATTTCGATTGTGAGTTTGACTTCGATTTCGATTATGAGTTTGAGTTTCTGTTTGAGTTTGACTGTGAGTTTGACTTTGAAATTCTATAATATCTTTCAGGTATAACTTTTCTGTCAGCTCATGACAGATAATTTTGGTAGCGTTGAAGTTTTCCCTATGAACAAATTTTAGGGTTCACAAGGTAGTTTATGGGAATTTTAGTTGTGACTAGGGCGTTTTGATTTTCAGGCTCACTGAGAAGACTACCCTTCGCCAGCTGAATTGGGTGGACGACGAGCGCCACCACGTTCGCCACGGGCACCACAATCACCAAAACCACAACCGAGGCCTTCCCCGAAGAGGACCGTCGGTGTCGCCGTCGATTCCGCCCCCGCCCCCGACGCTTCCATCCTGCTACACCGGCAATGAGGTCCTGGCCATCGTAGGACTGACGTGCCTCTTGAATTTCGCCTTCGTCCTGCTCGTGATGGCATGCGTGCATTACTGCAGTTCCAATACGAAAAGCGACCAGATTCCCAGGTCAGTATCGATACTCTTTTATCGATATTCTCATTGTTAATTATTTATCGATATTCTTGAAATATCGTTATTCTTGTAGCAATATTTTCGTCGATGCTCTTGTATTTCTATTTTTATATCGATATTGTTATATCGATATTTTTACATCAATATTTTCATCAATGTTCCAGTATCGATTTTTTATATCGATATTTTCATCGATATTCGTATAGCGTTATTTCAATGATATTCGTGTTTCGATTTTATAATCGATAATCCTTTATCGATATTTTCATTGATTTTAATGCATCGATATTTTTGTCAATATGCATAAAAATATCGATAATCTCGTATCGATATTTTCATCGATGTTCTTGTATTGCTATTTTTATATCAATATGTTTACATCGATATTTTTACATCAATATTTTCATCAATGTTCTAGAATCGATATTTGTATATCGATATTTTTACATTGATATTTCCATGGATATTCGTATAGCGTTATTTCAATGATATTCGTGTTTCGATTTTATAATCGATAATCCTTCATCGATATTTTTATTGATAATAATGTATCGATATTTTTGTCAATATTCCCAAAAAATATCGATATTCTCGTATCGATATTTTCATCGATGTTCTTGTATTGTTATTTTTATATCAATACTGTTATATCGATATTTTTATATCAATATTTTCATCAATATTCTAGTACCTATTGATATTTCCATCGATATTCGTGTAGCGTTATTTTCAATGATATTCGTGTTTCGATTATATCATCGATATTAGTGTGTCGACATTTTCGTTGATATATTTTCCTATACCTACTTGTGGTATTATACATTTTATTATGATAATACCTTATATCGATTTTATCATCGAAATTCTTACATCGATATTCCCATTGACATTCTTTTATTGATACTATTGGTATTCTCATCGATTTTTACTTCCATATTTACAGAGTAAATGGAAGTATTGTGATCGTCCTAAAATCGAGAATCGGAACGGAGCTTCAGAAAAAACTTTTTCTTATACACATTTACTCAGAATCACTTCCTGAACAAGTGTCTGTGTGTCCGTTACGTCCGTTACGTCCGTCTGTCCGTCTGTCTGTCTGTCCGTCTGTCCGTCTGTCCGTCTGTGGTCATTTACAAAAATGGCCATAACTCCCTCATTTCTCAACCTTTTTTCAAATTTCTTGAACCGAAATGTTTGTCTCGGCAAGACCTAACACCCTGTTTAATCGAAATTTGGATAACGCACAGTACTTCCGATATATTTGCATTTTTAGTGTTTTCTATTTTATTTTTTTCCGGCCACAAAAATGAACCGATTTGAGCGTTCTTGGTCTTAAAATCTTTGTTTTACCTTGCAGAATATGTGGATATTTTTTACATTCCGAAAGTGTGGCGTTTTTTCATTTTGGGCGAATTTTAAAATTTTAATAGTGAATTTTTCGATATTTTTGGCCTAAACACCCTTAAAAGCAGTCAAAATATGATCAAATCGTGTCACAATTTTACGTTTCAAAATATGGAAGTATTGTGTGTTATCTACGCACCACTGGTTTAATCGATATTCCTATATCGATACTTCTATCAATATTCTTATGACGATATTTTTTTGACTATTTATATATCAATATTTCTATCGATACCTATACTTATATTGATATTTCTATCGATACTTATACTTATATCGATATTTCTATCGATACCTATACTTATATCGATATTTTTATTGATAGCTATACTTGTATCAAAGCATAAATTATGTATATAATAAAATATATAAGTATGTATACTTTTATTGATACTTGTATTTTATTGTATACTTTTTTTTTTTATTGTATACTTGTATCAAAGCATAAATTATGTATATAATAAAATATATAAGTATGTATACTTTTATTGATATTTCTATTGATACCTACACTTACATCGATATTTCAATCGATACCTATACTTATATCGATATTATATACCTATACTTATATGTGGCGTTTTTTCATTTTGGGCGAATTTTAAAATTTTAATAGTGAATTTTTCGATATTTTTGGCCTAAACACCCTTAAAAGCAGTCAAAATATGATCAAATCGTGTCACAATTTTACGTTTCAAAATATGGAAGTATTGTGTGTTATCTACGCACCACTGGTTTAATCGATATTCCTATATCGATACTTCTATCAATATTCTTATGACGATATTTTTTTGACTATTTATATATCAATATTTCTATCGATACCTATACTTATATTGATATTTCTATCGATACTTATACTTATATCGATATTTCTATCGATACCTATACTTATATCGATATTTTTATTGATAGCTATACTTGTATCAAAGCATAAATTATGTATATAATAAAATATATAAGTATGTATACTTTTATTGATACTTGTATTTTATTGTATACTTTTTTTTTTATTGTATACTTGTATCAAAGCATAAATTATGTATATAATAAAATATATAAGTATGTATACTTTTATTGATATTTCTATTGATACCTACACTTACATCGATATTTCAATCGATACCTATACTTATATCGATATTTCTATCGATACCTATACTAATATCGATATTTCTATTGATAACTACACTTATATCGATATTTCTATTGATACCTATACTTATATCGATATTTCTATTGATACCTATACTTATATCGATATTTCTATCGATACCTATACTTATATCGATATTTCTATCGATACTTATACTTATATCGATATTTCTATCGATACCTATACTAAGCATACTAAGTATAGGTATCAATAGAAATATCTATATAAGACTTATAAGGATATTTCTATTGATACCTATACTTAATTCAATATTTATATACCTATACTTATATTGATATTTCTATCGATACTTATACTTATATCGATATTTCTATTGATACCTACACTTCTATTGATACCTATACTTATATCAATACTTATACTTATGTCGATATTTCTATCGATACCTATATCGATATTTCTATCGATACCTATACTTATATCGATATTTTTATCGATACCAATACTTATATCGATATTTTTATCGATACCAATACTTATATCGATATTTTTATCGATACCTATACTTATATTGATACCTATACTTCTATGGATGTTTTCATCAATATTTATATCGATATTTATATCAATACCTATACTTATATCGATATTTCTATCGATACTTATACTTATATCGATACTTATACTTATATCGATATTTCTATCGATACCTACACTTCTATCGATACCTATACTTGTATCGATATTTATATCAATACCTATACTTATATCGATATTTCTATCGATACTTATATCGATACTTATACTTATATCGATATTTCTATCGATACCTACACTTCTATCGATACCTATACTTATATCGATATTTCTATCGATACCTATACTTATATCGATATTTCTATCGATACCTATACTTATATCGATATTTCTATCGATACCTATACTTATATCGATATTTCTATCGATACCTACACTTCTATCGATACCTATACTTATATCGATATTTCTATTGATACCTAAACTTATATCGATATTTCTATCGATACCTATACTTATATTGATACCTATACTTATATCGATATTTCTATCGATACCTACACTTCTATCGATACCTATACTTGTATCCATATTTATATCAATACCTATACTTATATCGATATTTCTAACGATACTTATACTTATATCGATATTTCTATTGATACCTATACTTATATCGATATTTTCATATCGATAGTTCTAACGGTGTATTACACATACCAATGTCCGACATAGATTGACCGCAGGCAATGGCGGTGATTTAATCGGACGCACCTTTCACAATCGCCGATCGTCTCCCACTTCATCATCGCACTTCCCAACATTCCCTCCTCGGCAACTTCTTTTCCTTGGGATCGGGAGTAAAATGAAACTGAACCCTGGAAACAATGAGATTGAGCGGCTCGATAGAATGTACGGAATCGAAGAAGGAGATTGGAGTGAATAAGGAGCAAAACCTTCAACCCACGTTCTTCCAATGTAATCCGGTCAGGATCGCAATGCTCAATATGAAATTCACGTTCGACATCGTCAATCTACTGCTCGTTTTGGATGATGTCCGGGTCGCAAGCTCAAAATCCTTCGTACCGATCTGCCTGTTTGGCATTCTTTTCCGATTCTGAGAAAGATTGCCAAGATCCGATTGTCGCATTGTCAAATAACGAACTGACGGTTCATCAGGAAATTCTTGTTTCGAAAATAATGCCACGACTTTTGATGGGTCAGAATTTTCGCCGGGGCCTCCCGGAAAATTTGAAAATCTGATTCCCTGGGCGATGAATTCTATTTAAAGTTCAATCCGTTGATGGATATGTATATGAGAATAAAGTTCGTCTTTTTCGCCCTTCCCATTCGCTTTACCCCTAACTTTTCCATTTACTTCCGTTTCCAGTACCTACTACATTCACCGCAGTCTATAGCCGTGAGCCGTTCAATCTCATTGTTTCTCGGGTTCGATACTCAACACCCTTCTCCCAAGAGGGAGATCCGAGTAATCGTTCACAGACTCCCTTCTCGGATGTATGAAAGATTGATCGAATTTTTCCCCTCGCCGCACCCGCTGAGTTCTTTATCGCGAAAATAACAATTCCCAACTTGTCCGCTGTTTCCCGAATGACATTTTTCGCTGTTGTTTGGCGGTGGTTGTGGTGGTGAAGTTGGTGATGGTGGGGGTGGGGGTGGTAAAGTTGGTGGTGGTGGCGGTGGTGTTATTGTTGAGGTGGTGGTGGTGGTGATTTTTGAGGTGGTGTTGGTGTTGATTGCTGAGTTGTTAGTGGTGGTGGAGGAGGGAAGTGTTGATTGTTGAGTTTTTAGTGGTGGTGGTGGGGTGGTGTTGATTGTTGAGGTGGTGGTGGTGATTGAGTTGTTAGTGGTGGTGATGGAGGGTGGTGGTGGTGGTGGTGATTGTTCAGGTGGTGGTGGTGGAGGGTGGTGTTGATTGTTGAGCTGTTAGTGGTGGTGTTGATTGTTGAGGTGGTGGGGGGGTGGTGATTGAGTTGTTAGTGGTGGTGTTGATTGTTGAGTTGTTAGTGGTGGTTGTGGAGGGTGGTGTTGATTGTTAAGTCGTTAGTTGTGGTGGTGGTGGGTAGATTGTTGAGGTGGTGGTGGTGATTGAGTTGTTAGTGGTGGTGGTAGAGGTTGGTGTTGGTGATTGTTGAGGTGGTGGTTGTGGTGGTGGTGGTGGAGGGTGGTGTTGATTGTTCAGTTGTTAGTGGTGGTGGTGGAGGGTGGTGTTGGTGGTGGTAATGGAGTTAGTTGAGGTGGTGGTGATGGTGTTGGTGCTGATGGTTGAGGTGGAAGGTAGTGTTGATTGTTGAGTTGTTAGTGGTGGTGGTGGAGGGTGGTGTTGGTGCTGATGGTTGAGGTGGAGGGTAGTGTTGATTGTTGAGTTGTTAGTGGTGGTGGTGGAGGGTGGTGTTGGTGTTGATTGCTGAGGTGGTGGTGGGAGAGGGTGGTGGTAATGGAGGTAGTCGTGGTGGTGGTGATGGTGGTGGCGGTTGGGGAGGTAGTGGTGATGTTGGTGCTGATGGTTGAGGTGGTGATGGTGATGGTGGTTGAGTTGTTAGTGGTGGTGGTGATGGTCGAGTTGGTGCTGATGGTTGAGGTGGTGATGGTGGTGGTGGTAGTGGGTGAGGTGGTGTAGGTGGCGGTATTGGTTGAGGTGGTGGACTAGGTTGTGGTAATGTTGGTTGTTGTTGTTATCTGTTTTTTTTTGTCTTGAGCCGGTGGCCATGTACGACAGTGGCTGAAAGTGGTTGTTGGGTTGTCGATGCTCCTTTGTTATTGTTGTTGTTACGGGGCTCTGGAGTCTCTTTTGCTATGTTTATTCCGAGCTATTTTGCTATTCGACATCAGTAGCCCCTACATTAGTCGTAAGTTGGTACTTGGCCAGCATATTTTCTACTTACCCCAAAACTTTGAGGGCTCTCAGAAACGTCTCGAAGTACACACTCAGGAATTTATTTCGTATCCATAGTCGCCATAATGTTATACTTATAAGGTCTAAAGATGTCGAGGTACCCTTTCACTTGTCCGCCCGTAAGTACCAATCCGAAGTTAGCGTTGCGAGCATGAAAGTGTGTACTCCGTGTACACCTCTTTAAAGTGGTGTAGGCCTCTCCGGCTTCATGCACATGGATGGTACATACGCACCGCACCATACCTTTTCCCTTCGCGTCCTTTCGCATGAATAAAACATTGCCTTACTTCGCCGAGTACCTCCGAGTGATTTTTAGCTTCCGCGCCACCACCTGAGGGGTTACGGGCGGTGATTCGAAGGGAAAAATATAAGCCTAAGGGACAATATAGGAAACACGTTTGTCGTGTAATGTTTGCTTCCCGGTCGAATACATGAAAATTGATAAAATGGATTTTTTATTGTTTGCGCTTTTAGTTTTTATATCCTAACCTTTTTCTAATAAACGTTTTAAATTGCAACGTAAGCGTTTCACATGGAAAATAACCCAAAAACTGGTGGAAGGAAATTTGTGAGATGTACTCGGTTAATTTTTTAATAAGAAAATGGGGTTTAGTGACCATCATTTGGCTTCTGAAGGAAATTTAGATGCTTGGTTTTTAAAAAATGAGAAAAAAATTCTTCGGAGGAAACCTAATGGGTATTCTTCTAGTTTCCTTCTAATCCTGAGGTCGGGCGCTCACGTTCTCAGTACGACCATCTGCTCTACCTAGGCTTGGCTGGGGAGAGAGTAGAGAAGAGGTTGAACCCCAAGCTGTGTTTACACCACCACTAGCGCTCTCGTGGCTTGATCGTCAACTTGTCCCTTATCTCTGCTATCTTCTCCCAGCGTCTTGCCTCCTTTCATCTCTTTCTGATTCACGTCGTTTTGGTGTATCCATCACCTTCTAGGGATGGGTATCGTTGACAATGTATCGATATTTTGTATCGGTACTGTATCGAACGGCTGGTATCGATACTTCAAATATCGGCCAAGCGCAGTATCGATATTTATTAATATCGAGTATCGATACTTATACCTATAATATACATAGGTATATTATACACATTGTTGCTCTGAATCTGTTTTTCTGACATTCTCAACATCAATTTTTCTCTACATTTATGTGTATACTGTATCGTACTGAAATAGAACAAAAGATCGTCTTTGTTTACATTATTTTCTGCAGGTCCTGTGTGGTGTAAGGTAACAGGCCACAATATAACCTCCTCACCTGTCTCCTTCTTTTCCTACTTTCAATCTACATAGTATCAAAGCCAGTACCTATTTTTTGACATTCCAGATTCCATAATAAGTAGTCAAAGATCAGTTGATGGGTGTTTCACAAAAAAAATAATAACCGAAGAAAAATATTAAAACCAATTTTTTTTTTAAGCTATTATAGTATGAATAATGTGCCGATATTTCCAAATATCGGAATTGAAGTATCGATACTCAATATTATCTAGAGGCACAGTATCGATACAAAAATATCGATGATTGATGGTAAAATATCGATGTTTTCAAATATCGGGTATCGATACCCATCCCTAGTCTGGCTTCCTTTCATCTCTTTCTGATTCACGTCGATTTGGTGTATCCCATATATCTGTAATCCCTGGTGTATCCAACGCCTTCTCGGATAAATAGGTAGGCTATGAAATATCTTGCTTCATTAGCGTTTGACTGATGAGTATGTCGAATTGGACTGATGAGGGATGTTTTTCTGTCTTGGAGATGCGAGCGCAGCGAGCATCCAGGTCACCTGATCTGTTGCTCTAACTGTTCCTTCACACATTCCAGATCAGGTGACCTGGATGCTCGCTGCGCTCGCATTTTCAAGACAGAAAAACATCCCTCATCAGTCCAATTCGACATACTCATCAGTCAAACGCTAATCAAGCAAGATATTGAATCAGATATAAACAGAAAGAGATGAAAGGAAGTAAGACGCCGGAAGAAGATAGCAGAGATAAGGGACAAGTTGACGATCAAGCCACGAGAGCGCTAGTGGTGGTGCGCAACACTGCTTGGGGTCCAACCTCTACTATCAGACCCTGGTTCTGCATTGTTCAACAGCCCCAATCTGATGCGGTCTCTAGCGGCATACGTTGCAACTACCTCTAGCATCATAGTGGTGAGCAGGATCCAGTCGTATTTGCAACGTATGCCGCTAGAGACCGCCCATGATGGGCTGTAAACCCAGGGTCACCGTAAAGTCACCTTCTCACTAACTCTTGAACTCATCTCAATTGTAGAACTCATCGTGAACAACGATGGATAACATAACCATTTCAGATTCGCTTGGAAATAATGCTAAATCTACGAAAACGGTTTCCAGGTTGGAGTCGGTGGTTATCGAAAGCGAAACCGACAGCGACGACAGCCGGAGATGCTGGGACGGGCGAAGCTCCCTGCTCAGCCTTCATCAGCTGCCGCTGTACAGGCACAAGACGCCATCCCACTCGATGGAGCAGCTCCTATTCGTCGATTAGCCCTCGTGCGATATATTTCGAAAAAATAGTTTTCAAATTTTAGACCCGAGAATCACTATTCCCTCGTTAGTTTTTTAGGTACTTTTTAGGGGCGAAGCGGTTCAGGTGTAAGGTCAATTGATTTCGAAAGTTAGAGCGCAGGCGTATGAAAATAGGGAACAGAATAGCGGACCTACTTGACCAAAAGTTGATTTCGACGTAAAAGAATTGATCTCGACTCCTGTATTGATTTGGGTTAACGCAATCTTGGGCGAATAGATGTTTTTGAGATACCGCCCACCGCCAAACGGCGATGTTGAAAGAGCGAATTCAAATTCGAGGAAATTTTGAGAGTAACTCTCGTTGTTCGAGAGGATGTTGAATTGCCATCGTTGATTTGAAAGATTATACAAATCTCAACACCATCGATTCTCAAATTTTTGAATTTTGTATTATCTAGGAAGGTAGACGTAATGTTTTATTTTAGAATTATGAAAGCTTTAAGTTTCTTCTCTGATTTCACCAACCTACCTAGTAAGATTAAAATATTGAAATTTTTTGAGTTTCGAGCCTTATTTTTGTGTTTTTAATTCTTTTACCATAAGTAATTATTTTTTCACTGATCAATTTCCAAGATCCTGAATTATGGGGTTCGAGATGTTCTTATTAAAAATTAGGCAGGTATGTTCATACCTTAATACATTATAATTTTTATCGATAATTTATTACTAAAATATTTGGTTTTATTTTTTTTTTAATTCCAACTTATGGATTTACATATTCATACATATACATTACACATTTATACATTACATACATTTACATATATTTATATTAATGCATCACCTAGGTACAAAACTTTGATTTTTGAATGTTGTTTCATGCCTATTACCTATTGGTGAACTCTTTTGAATTTCCTATACCAAATTTAATGTTATTCGGCCCAGAAACGCTAAATTATGCCAATGGGGGAGTATAAGAGCAATAAAAACGGGTGTTTTTTCCTATCATATTTTCTAACGGGGTCCATCGCGCGTAATTATCAAAACCTGTTCAAAACTGAAAATATTAACTCTATTTCATTGTAGTAAAATGTTTATATGATTTTCAGTTACGTTGAAAACAATTAGTAAATTTCATTATACTAAAATTTCAATTTGATTTTTGGCGTTAAAAAAATTGGTTTTCATGATACCTAAATAACTCATTTTTCAACTTCACCCATGTATTCAGAACTTTAGACGCAGATTTTCATAAAAATTGAATTTATTCAAGATAACAAATTTTGGATAGGTATTTCGTCATGTTGTACAACACCTTTCTGACAATGTTGCACAAATCATTGATTTTGCTCGATTTACATTTTTTTTCACTTCGCGATTTTTCACTCGAGAATTAAAATTGTAAGTGTCTTATTAAATCTTCAAACACGTACCGTGCAAAATTTCGAATATATCTATACCTCGAAACAATTTTTATTGCTTATTACTTGCATTTAGATTAGCGAATGGTACTGGACCAAAATCTATCACTATTCGACTGTAAATCATTTTCATGAGCTAATTTTAATTAATTAGTCTTCTTTCCTTGATGATTTCCATGTAGATACTAACAGACAGCATTTCGATGTTATAGGCAATAATGATCAATTTTTGGCGGATACTGCAAGTAATTTTTTGGAGTGTGGTGGGGGGGGGGGGGGTACTGTACTGTGGATATATATTTTTCCAAGCGCTTTCGCCCAATTTGTCCTCATTTGGGCGGAGAATTCTCAACTTGATTTGAAAACCTCTCTATTGGTGTTGGGAAAGTCTCAATTTTGTTCGGAAAATGCTCTAATTTATTTGGGAAATTTCTCAATTTGTTTGAAAAATCCTCAAATTTGTTTGGAAAATTATTTTTTTTTTATTAAAATTTCAAATTAATTTTTCAAAAATTCTCAAATTGCCTCGGAAATTTTTCAAATTGGCTTGGAAAATTCTCAATAATGATTGGAAAATTAACTTTGATTTTGAGAATTTCGAATTTTATCTGGAAAATCCTCAAATTAGTTTGGAACATTTTCAAATTGATTTTTCAGAAATTCCCAAATTGCATTTGGAAAATTTTCAAATTGGCTTGGAAAATTTGATTTGGAGAATTTCTAATTTTATTTAGAAAATCCTCAAATAAGTTTGGATAATTTTCAAATTAATTTTTGAAAATTCTCGATTCGCATTTTGGAAATTCTCAAATTAGATTGAAAAATTCTCAATCAGGTTTGGAAAATTTCCAAATTTATTTGGAAAATTCTCAAGTAAACTCGAAAAATTTTCAGTTTGGATTTTGGAAATTCTCAAATTGCATTCGGAAAACTCTCAATTGGACTTGCTTTTGTTTTTTTATCGAAGCTTCTCTGCCTACACTTTATCGGGATAAATTGATAAGCAAAAGGCTTACCGAAACCTTTTAGGTACGTACGCGTCTGCGCGAAAATATTTGTAAAATAACTCGAATGGACGGAAATCGATTGGGATCGTCCCATAATTCTGTTTTGTAATCTATCGCAGGTCGTGTAACGTTGACATAATAATTACAACGAGTCTTCTTAATAAAATTAGTGATACTATACAATATCATGTAAATATTAGGGTGTTTTTGAAATATTGTTAGTTCCAACTATCGAGAGCACATCGTCAAATCTTTTTTTCGACCACTGTCAACAATTCTAGTCGACTTTTATCGACGGATCAATACACTTCGTCATTTCATTTTCCAGCTACTCAATTTTTTAGGTTTTATTCCAGCGGATATTTTTGTAATGCATCTATATTTGATAATAAATTTGTCAAAACCGTTTTTTTAATTATTAATATTTTTTTTAGTAGACCTGTCGTAGGGTTTTTTGTGGGATCAGGAAGCTGGAGGTACCCTATACTGCTATTTGGACCGGTTCCTTGGGTTGCTGCTATTGTGCAAATGCCTTCGTGCCTGGAACCGGTGAAAATTCCAGTTTCCTGGTCCCACCGCAGTTCTGCAGCCACGTCGATCATCATGGAAAATGCAGATAAAGGTTAATTGTGAGAGCACGGTGGGCAGTTCAGTGAATTTTTCGCGAACCTATTTCCATCTCGAAAATTGACATCCGAAGGCAGAACGAGTTTTGATTGAAGGCTAGTTTGTTTAAGCTGGGAAAATATTTCCAACCGTGAGGGATGGATTGTCTTCAGTCGAAGGAAGAGAATGAAGTATTGACACAGAACTTCGACCTCTGATGGAGTTGAAATTTGGAGCGTACGATGAGAATTAGGAAAATAGCCCGAAGGGCTTGAAACGAGTAAGAATAATGCCTTCGAGAAAAGAGGGGGCTGACATTTTCCACTCGGTATCAATTATTGATACCTATTATAGGTCTGCATTGCTTTTATAAAAATTAAAAATATGTACTTTTCTCGTAATTATTTTTTATTACAAAATCTTTTGAGTTTTCATTAATTTTGACTCGAATTTGGTTCTGCAATACTTGAGCTAACAATTTTGCCGTATACTTGGTACATTTCTGCGTCGAACGCGACCAACCGCACCTCCATAAGTGGAATAGACGATTTTCGGCGACAGTTTAAAGTTTTAACCAAAAACGGCAATTTTTTTCTTAATTTCTGATTAAAATTTCGTTTTATAACCGCTCATTATTTAAAACCGCATATACAGAAGCACAGACTTGTTGATTGCCTTATCAATATAGCACATTTTGATGAAAAACCAAAAAAGTTTATGTTTACGCCGCTACCGACAAAAAATTTGAAGATAGATATCGGCTATTGCTCTTATCAATAGCCGGTTGGTCGCATTTGTCGTAGAAACGTACCGAGTGTATGGCAAAAATGTTTTGGTTAGGCGAAGTATTGTAGGTTTTTCAAAATCGTCGGAATAGCGAACGAAAAATGTCAAATTTGACTAGAAACCGAATATTTTGGTAGTTTTATGGCATAAAGACACGAAGAAAGCATTTTGGACCTATCAACCTTTATATGGGCGTGTTCAGCGTTAAATTTTCTGTAAGTAAATTCGAAAAATAATAATAATAATTCAATTATTGAAACTAGATTAATTTTTCGAACATAGGGGCATAGCAGAAACTCTGCGCGCAGGGGTAAAACTCTTTTTCTAGAGGTTTCAATCATTTTATTGACATTGCTCTCGGTCACCTTTCAATCGATAAATTTACCATAAAACGTTAAATTACAAAAAAACGTTAAAAATTTTGAGGAAGTCGCCCAAAGACTCTCAAACCGAGGAAATAACAGAAACACGGTCGTACATCGCCTCACTTTGTAGGTTTATTCGAATAAAATTGACAATAAATTATTTTCATTAATTGTTAAGCTGAAAATTACAGTTCAACGGATGTGATGCAACGGAAAATGGGTGGGAAAATAATTGCGGCGATCACAGAAATACAAGGCACTTTATGCGAAGTTAATTTCAATTTTCTGTGAGGTAGTCGCCAAAATGTTCGCACCGGAATACGTAGAAAAGGTTTTACCAACTGAATTCGAGGAAGACAATGCTGATTGTTCAATATATTACAATTAGGCCAAATTTTACACATCGGTTACATCTAAGTGAAATTCAGCGGCCGACAAAATGGCCTATATACATTATTAGTAAAGTGACGGCCGCATTGTCCAACTTATCAATTAGTCACCTAAAAATGTCTACTTACAAGAAACTTTAAAATCTACATCGAAATTTGAAGGAAATATTTACAAAAATGCTTAAAGCTCAAAGTAGTTTGTGCGCGGTTTGAAATTTACCCCGGATCTGGATTTTCAAAATGTGAAATTTTTCACCGCGCAATTTGGCACAATGTATGGGGAAAAGAACAAAAAATGTAAAATTTTCAAGCTGGAAGTTCCGAATTGAGAAATTATTTGAAGATACCTGCTGACAAATATTTTTTTAAAATCTTGAAATTGAAAACATTTGAGGAAAACGCTTGCCAAATTTGTAAATTTCATTTGCTGGGCTGATAATCGAAAATTGCTATTTTACTCGATCCAAAAAATATTAAAACAAATTGTATAGCATGAAAATTTATCATTTTCACCTCCAAAACGTAGGAAATCAAAGGAGTTCAATCGATAGATCGAGTCAACTTAATGAATTGAGTTCAATATGGAACGATGGATCGATACATTGAGTGGTTCAATCGTTACATCGATTTGTTCAATCGATACATCGATTTGTTCAATCGATACATCGATTTGTTCAATCGATACATCGATTTGTTCAATCGATACATCGATTTGTCCAATCGATACATCGATTTGTTCAATCGATACATCGATTAGTTGAATCGATACATCGATTGGTTCAATCGATACATCGATTGGTTCAATCGATACATCGATTGGTTCGATCGATGCATCGATTGGTTCGATCGATGCATCGATTGGTTCGATCGATGCATCGATTGGTTCGATCGATGCATCGATTGGTTCGATCGATGCATCGATTGGTTCAATCGATGCATCCATTGGTTCGATCGATACATCAGTTGCTTTGATCGATACATCAGTTGCTTTGATCGATACATCGGTTGGTTTGATCGATACATCGACTGGTTCAATCGATACATCAATTGGTTCAATCCAGTTCAAAGTCGTACAATATCGTCCATGTTGATAGAAAACTGAGGTTGGCGGCGTTTTCTCGATACTTCCAAAATCGAGACTGAGTACCCAAGGGTTGAATCCATGTCGAAAAAATTAAAAAAAAAAAATCTAAACTTCTCTAGTAGGGAAGTCTCATTTTTCGAAAAATCGGACTCCGGAAACGGATTTTCTGCCTATATTTCGGTCTCGAGTGATCGGGGGCGTTGATCGGCGTAATCCTCGACGGGAGGAGGTTCGTCCGAGCCCCAGTTCGGGCATCCGAACCCCACGATATGGAGCGCCTCGGTCGCCTGCCGCGCCGCTGTATCGTCTCCCACGGCGGAGGGGCGCCGGGTACGTGAACGTCCAACTGGCCGGCCTCGGTGCAGGATTTGCAGCAGAATTTGGCGTAATAATGGTGTACGCAGTATCTGGCGCTGACGATAAGAGAGCAGTTGGCTAGGGAGGGTCGATCTATGCAGTCGGCGTGCAATAGGGTTCCTGGAAAATAAATGTCATCGAAATCGGGTAATTTTCTGACAACAAAAACAACAACAACAACAACTACAACAATGGTAGGTAATAAGAATCACAACTGCAGTTCACAAGAATCACAATAACAACAACAACAACAATGGTATGTAATAAGAATCACAACAACTACAGGTCACAATAACAACAACAACAACAACGGTGGGTAATAAGAATCACAACAACTGCAGGTCATAAGAATCACAATAACAACAACAACAATGGTAGGTAATAAGAATCACAACAACAACTGCAGGTCATAAGAATTACAATAACAACAACAAAAACAACAGTGGTAGGTAATAAGAATCTCAACAACTGCAGGTCATAAGAATCACAATAACAACAACCACAACAACAATGTTAGGTGATAAGAATCACAACAAAAACTGCAGGTCATAAGACTCACAACCACAACAACAACAACAAAAATCAGAAGTGTTTAACTTTGGTTTGGTTTCATACTCACTTTGTACAACAAGGGAAACAGAATCGGTCGCTCTTTCGTTTCCATCGTATTCATAAATGCAAGTATAGTTGCCGGAGTCTTGCTCTTCAGCGTTGATGATTGTCAACTGATTGCCTGAAGCAGAAGAATTTTGTTTTTTATGTCGGTAAGTAAAACAGACAAATGCAAAGAATTGTATTATTTTTGAACCATCGAAGAACTGACCTCGCATGACGATTCGGTCCGCAATCGGTCCGACTACGCCTTCATTCTTTATCCAAGAGAACATCACGTCGATGGCTTCGTCCGTATTTTCGTTGAGGAGGTTGCACGTTAAGGTTATGTTGGACCCGGCCCTCACGTGCTGGCTGGTGGCGTTGACGGCGAACCTCAACGGCTCTGAAAACGTAAGACGTAAGTACAGATTTGATGCGATGGAATTAGTCAACTAAAACAATGGATGTAAATGTTTGGGATACCGGAATGCAATAGCGGTGAATGCAATGGACTCGAGAGTGAAAGTAGTGAGCGGTAGAATGGACTGGACGTACAAAGTGAATGGAGCAATGCAATGGATCGAAGGTTTTGGGACATTGGGGGTGATGCAATAGAGCATTGCACTGGACTGGATGTGCAGAGCAAATGAAGCAATGCAATGAACTGGATACACAGAGTGAATGGAGGAATTCAATGGATTGGATGTTTTGGGACATTGGGGTGATGCAATTGAGCATTGCACTGGACTGGATGCTCAGGATGAATGGAGCAATGCAATGGAATGAAGGTTTTGGGACATTGGGGGTGATGCAATAGAGCATTGCACTGGATTTGATGCGCAGAGCAAATGGAGCAATGCAGTGGGTTGAAGGTTTTGGGACATTGGGGGTGATGCAATCGGGCATTGCACCGGATTGGATTCGCAGAGCGAATGGAGCAATGCAATGGACTGGATGGTTCCGTACATTGGGGGTGATGCAATAGCGGTGAATGCAATGGACTCGAGAGTGAAAGTAGTGAGCGGTAGAATGGACTGGACGTACAAAGTGAATGGAGCAATGCAATGGATCGAAGGTTTTGGGACATTGGGGGTGATGCAATAGAGCATTGCACTGGACTGGATGTGCAGAGCAAATGAAGCAATGCAATGAACTGGATACACAGAGTGAATGGAGGAATTCAATGGATTGGATGTTTTGGGACATTGGGGTGATGCAATTGAGCATTGCACTGGACTGGATGCTCAGGATGAATGGAGCAATGCAATGGAATGAAGGTTTTGGGACATTGGGGGTGATGCAATAGAGCATTGCACTGGATTTGATGCGCAGAGCAAATGGAGCAATGCAGTGGGTTGAAGGTTTTGGGACATTGGGGGTGATGCAATCGGGCATTGCACCGGATTGGATTCGCAGAGCGAATGGAGCAATGCAATGGACTGGATGGTTCCGTACATTGGGGGTGATGCAATAGCGGTGAATGCAATGGACTCGAGAGTGAAAGTAGTGAGCGGTAGAATGGACTGGACGTACAAAGTGAATGGAGCAATGCAATGGATCGAAGGTTTTGGGACATTGGGGGTGATGCAATAGAGCATTGCACTGGACTGGATGTGCAGAGCAAATGAAGCAATGCAATGAACTGGATACACAGAGTGAATGGAGGAATTCAATGGATTGGATGTTTTGGGACATTGGGGTGATGCAATTGAGCATTGCACTGGACTGGATGCTCAGGATGAATGGAGCAATGCAATGGAATGAAGGTTTTGGGACATTGGGGGTGATGCAATAGAGCATTGCACTGGATTTGATGCGCAGAGCAAATGGAGCAATGCAGTGGGTTGAAGGTTTTGGGACATTGGGGGTGATGCAATCGGGCATTGCACCGGATTGGATTCGCAGAGCGAATGGAGCAATGCAATGGACTGGATGGTTCCGTACATTGGGGGTGATGCAATAGCGGTGAATGCAATGGACTCGAGAGTGAAAGTAGTGAGCGGTAGAATGGACTGGACGTACAAAGTGAATGGAGCAATGCAATGGATCGAAGGTTTTGGGACATTGGGGGTGATGCAATAGAGCATTGCACTGGACTGGATGTGCAGAGCAAATGAAGCAATGCAATGAACTGGATACACAGAGTGAATGGAGGAATTCAATGGATTGGATGTTTTGGGACATTGGGGTGATGCAATTGAGCATTGCACTGGACTGGATGCTCAGGATGAATGGAGCAATGCAATGGAATGAAGGTTTTGGGACATTGGGGGTGATGCAATAGAGCATTGCACTGGATTTGATGCGCAGAGCAAATGGAGCAATGCAGTGGGTTGAAGGTTTTGGGACATTGGGGGTGATGCAATCGGGCATTGCACCGGATTGGATTCGCAGAGCGAATGGAGCAATGCAATGGACTGGATGGTTCCGTACATTGGGGGTGATGCAATAGCGGTGAATGCAATGGACTCGAGAGTGAAAGTAGTGAGCGGTAGAATGGACTGGACGTACAAAGTGAATGGAGCAATGCAATGGATCGAAGGTTTTGGGACATTGGGGGTGATGCAATAGAGCATTGCACTGGACTGGATGTGCAGAGCAAATGAAGCAATGCAATGAACTGGATACACAGAGTGAATGGAGGAATTCAATGGATTGGATGTTTTGGGACATTGGGGTGATGCAATTGAGCATTGCACTGGACTGGATGCTCAGGATGAATGGAGCAATGCAATGGAATGAAGGTTTTGGGACAGTGGGGGTGATGCAATAGAGCATTGCACTGGATTTGATGCGCAGAGCAAATGGAGCAATGCAGTGGGTTGAAGGTTTTGGGACATTGGGGGTGATGCAATCGGGCATTGCACCGGATTGGATTCGCAGAGCGAATGGAGCAATGCAATGGACTGGATGGTTCCGTACATTGGGGGTGATGCAATAGCGGTGAATGCAATGGACTCGAGAGTGAAAGTAGTGAGCGGTAGAATGGACTGGACGTACAAAGCGAATGGAGCAATGCAATGGATCGAAGGTTTTGGGACATTGGGGGTGATGCAATAGAGCATTGCACTGGACTGGATGTGCAGAGCAAATGAAGCAATGCAATGAACTGGATACACAGAGTGAATGGAGGAATGCAATGGATTGGATGTTTTGGGACATTGGGGTGATGCAATTGAGCATTGCACTGGACTGGATGCTCAGGATGAATGGAACAATTCAAAGGAATGAAGGTTTTGGGACAGTGGGGGTGATGCAATAGAGCATTGCACTGGATTTGATGCGCAGAGCAAATGGAGCAATGCAGTGGGTTGAAGGTTTTGGGACATTGGGGGTGATGCAATCGGGCATTGCACCGGATTGGATTCGCAGAGGGAATGGAGCAATGCAATGGACTGGATGGTTCCGTACATTGGGGGTGATGCAATAGCGGTGAATGCAATGGACTCCAGAGTGAAAGTAGTGAGCGGTAGAATGGACTGGACGTACAAAGCGAATGGAGCAATGCAATGGGTTGAAGGTTTTGGGACATTGGGGTGATGCAATTGAGCATTGCACTGGACTGGATGATCAGGATGAATGGAGCAATGCAATTGAATGAAGGTTTTGGGACAGTGGGGGTGATGCAATAGAGTATTGCACTGGATTGGATTCGCAGAGCGAATGGAGCAATGCAATGAACTGGATACACAGAGTGAATGGAGGAATGCAATGGATTGGATGTTTTGGGACAGTGGGGGTGATGCAGTAGAGCATTGCACTGGATTTGATGCGCAGAGCGAATGGAGCAATGCAGTGGGTTGAAGGTTTTGGGACATTGGGGGTGATGCAATTGGGCATTGCACCGGACTGGATGCGCAGAGCGAATGGAGCAATGCGATGAACTGGATACACAGTGAAAGGAGGAATGCAATGGATTGGATGTTTTGGACAAACATAGCCTCAGGGGATTAATGGAGAGTATGATTAGGTTGGTAATAGATTAAACTATTAGTAGCTTGACTTTGACCACCAATGCTTCCTGACGACTCTTAACATAATCAACAGCGTTCTCGACTGAGATTTTGCTCACCAGCTGGCTGAGGCTCTGGCGGCGGAACGGGTGGCGGTCTGTATTTATCTAATGACGACACGGCAGACGACGGCACTAGGAATTCATTGTACGTTACATCGTTAGGATCGTCGGCCGTTATGGGCCCGAAGGCTTTCAAGACTAACGTCTGGCTCGCAGGACGACCTTGACCGTTGTAAACTTGACACGTGTAGAAGCCTAGGTTCGTCAACGATACGGCTCGAATGTAGAGGCTGTTATCCCTTCGCTGCTCGAACCGCTCGTTCGCCACTGGCAACAGCGTCGTGCCCTGGAACCAACTTATGGCCGGCACTGGATACCCGATCGCGTAGCAACGCATAACGGCAGGACTGCCTAACGTCACGACGACGTTAGTGTCTTCTTTGTTGTTGACGACGGCCACGGGCAAAGGCTTGCCGGCTTTTAGTAAGGAAAACCAACACCAGGTTAGTAAGAATTATTGTTAGTAATGGAATGTTAGTGAACTTGATATTGTAAGATAGCGGATTGGCAACACCAGCGATCTCGACTATCTCGATGACTGATGTTGCCGCATAAACAGCAAAATCTGAGATGTTAGTGAATGTTAATGGAAGAGCGTTAAGTTGTTGAGAGTTATCTTAGGATCTTACGTTTAACTTCGAGCGTGTATTCCCTGGTTGCCGCAGGCTGGATTCCATTAGATGCTTCGCACGTATATACGCCTGTATCATCCGGTTTCAGAAGGATAATCTCCAACGTGCCATTTTGGTGAATTCTAAACTTGCTTCCGCTGATTGAGCTCAACTTGAATTGAAAATAAACATCAGATGCATAGAAATGCGTAAATATTGTAAGTATTGAAACTGCGTTCGAAACAACCCCAAACCAAAATTACCGTTTCGCCATCTTTCCTCCAAGCGACGGTCGGAGTTGGATTGCCATAAGCGATGCAATGTAGGCTGACCAGATTGCCTTCGTCGCCTTCAACGTATTGATCCGTATCTTCCGAAATGTAGGGTGCGCTCTCTGTTGAGAAGAATGAACATTTGTAGACCTCATCTATGGCAATAGCAGTTGCCAGATGCAATTGCAGCAACTTTTGACTGAACTTACCTGCTGGAGACTGTCCAGAGTCACTTTCTGGCGCGATGCTCGTGCAAATTGTGGCGCAGCCGTTGTAGCAACATTTGCTCTCCCCTGAACAGTCGTAATCGTTCTCGCAGTCGGATTCGCAGTTCGTCTCCGAATCGGGCAATTCCGGGCACTGGCCTGGCTTGGTTTGGACTCGATCTGAAGAAAACAGTAACATCAGATCCAAGAACCTCACTTCATTTGAGCACCTTGAATCGAGGAAACTGAAAATGAAAATCACCTGGTTCCTCGCAGAAGCCTCGGTAGGCTTTGCCCGATTTTTCAGGCACAAGCCGCACGACGCAGCGGGTGCCCGAAGCTTCGCAGGTCGACTGGGCGCAAGGATCGTGGCACTGACATTTCTCACAGCCGTCCGCGCCGATCCATTTCTCAAGTCCGTACCTGCAACGAAGTCTGGCGCATTCTTCCTCGATTCTGGGACAGTAGTCTTTTGAAGGCCTTCCTCCCACATCTATGGAATTTGCTGCGAAATCGATATTTTTGTGAGTGGGAACACTCTTTGGGGCAAGTTGGCATAGTCTATGGCGATAGTCTTCATGGGGTAAGTTGGCACACTGCTTGGTACATTTGGTATCACTTACGATCGCTTTCTTCGGGTGCAGATTCAGGACGCTCGTCGCTTGGCGCGGTACACGTTCTTGTACAATCTTCAAGGGAACCGAAATTGTTCAAGTTCCCACCGCAGCCCGAGTATACGAAAGATACGCAGGTTTGTCTATTGCTGTCGAAATAGAATCGCTTTAGAATCGCATCGCACGCTCCGGTCTCCAGCCGCATACCGCAGATTGCTGAAATTTGAGAAAGCGATTAAAACCCGAGTGTTGTCATTTATCAGCCTGGCACCAGCAGCTGTACATTCTTGGATTTTCGTCTTTACCAGTGCAAGCTTGAACATGGCGGGAATGGTTAGTGTTGTATTACGATAGCACATCGTACCTCTGTTGGTCTCTTCTTGATCGGATCCTTGAGGTATTTTGGGTTCGGTGTAGTTCAAGCATAGGCTCCTGCACTCTTCCATAGTTGAAAATCGGTTGGGGTTGCCGCCGCATCCAGTGTACGTGAATTCCCCGCACTCGTTTTCCAGATTATCGAAGTAGTATTTTGTTGCAGTCGATGAGCAAGTACCTACTTCAACTTCATCGATGCATACGTCTGAAAGTATAGTTGGAGGTCGTCATTCTTAACGATAAATCATGTTTTTGCATAAATGGAAAGAGCGATATGTCCAGATTAGTAACGACCTATGAGGGCGGCAGGGTACGCCCGGGACTACTTTGGTTAAAGGGTGGAAATCCAATGACTGGAGCTTCACCTTGGAACTTGAAGTTGCCGCATTGACGTTCGCACTGCTCTTCTGACATGAATCTGTTGGCGTTCCCTTGGCAACCACCGTACGCGAACTGGGTGCATTTCTCATTGCTCGGATTGTAGTACCAGGCTGGGATCTGGTTAAAAACAACGCATCTTCAATAAAATGTCCTACGCTATCTCCTCGGAAGCTTGGCAAGATTCTGCGAATACCAACTCGAGGATTCTCAGATTCGAACAATTCTGGATATCCAGGAACCAAGTTATGGGGTATTCTGGGGCATCAACAATTGATGTGCTTACCTCGTCATCGCAAGGGCCGGGGTCAACCCTCAAATAGCAGATGTCCGTCTTGTCAGGCACGGCCGGTGCTGGTTCTCGCTCTGGCTCTGGTTGTCGTTCTGGCTCTGGCTGCCGCTCTCTCGGCGGCTCAGGGTAGATTTCATTCTCGGGCGAATTGTCCTCACTGTCAGGCACGCAGGTGGAACGGCATTCGTCGACTGTTGAGAACCGATTAGCGTTACCCGAACAACCGCTGTAGTAGAATTGCCGACAGTTGCTGGTGCCTCTGTCGTAATACCATTGGGCGGTGAAGCGATCGCAAGGGCCGGTGATTTTCGGCAACGAGCATGGATCTGGAAAGGTTGTAATGAGTAAGTATCCTTACGTATGAAACCGAGCGGCGTAAAACCTGGGTCGTACACCTGGGTTCGTTTTCAAAACGGGTAAACCTGGGTCGTAAAACGTTTCGATAATGAAAAATAAGGAGACCTTGAGTTCTGCCGCAAGATTGAAGGCATTCTTCTTCGTTTTCAAAACGGTTGCCGTTGCCTTCGCATCCCGAATATTCGAACGCCTTGCAGGTGCCGTCTGCCGGGTCGTAAAAGAACTGCTGCAACGAATCCTGACAGCTTCCTCTCTCGGGGCGCAGTCTGCACATGTCTACAGGAGAGAAAGCTGGAATTGTTTTAACATGCCATTTCTGCGGTAACGAAGGCCACAAATCTTCGAATTGATAATAGAATGTTAAAAGGGCACCTTCTCCCATGCAAGCATGCTCAACGATACTGTGCAAATCAGCCATGAAACCTTCAAACCCAAATAGTCGGTGCAGAAAACCTTCCAGGACTTGTACTCCAGAAAATTTTTTACCTCGCGACAGCAGAGATTGAATTTCCCTTCTGAAATCGATTCCCGAAAATTCCCAGCCGGAATATCCTCACCTTCCCTGAATGTCTCTTGAGGCTCCGGCATCTTCTCGCACCTTCGAAGGCACTCGCTTTCGGTTCGGAAGTTGTTGCTATTGCCTCCGCAGCTACCCCAGTAGAACTGTTTACATTTACCCTCCAAAGTGTTGAAGTACCACCTGATCGTGTAATTCGAGCATTCGCCAACATCCGACGGCAGGACGCAGGCGTCTTTTTCTGGAAAATTCGTTCATTCCCTATAAATGTGGTCCATGGCACCACTTTTCGACAGACGACGTAAATATACGTAAGATGTGGTGATCTTGGAATTCAAAATCGGCGGCTCACCTTTTTTGACGGGACACTGGTCGTTGCACTCTTCCAGGCTGTCGAAATGGTTACCGTTACCGCCGCAACCCGAATAGTAGAATGGTATGCATCGTTTTTCTTTCGGTTCGAAATACCATTTGGGTATTTTCTCAGTGCAAGTACCGGCAGCCTTGTGCAGTGAGCATTCAGCTACGAGCATGCGCGGGATTAAAATTTTTGTTAAGGTGCGTTAAAAAAGCTGTTATCTTGAGCGAAGGAGTAATGAAGGATTAATGAGCAAGACAGTTTAGAATAAAAAACACCTCTCGATGAAAAACGAGTTAATAGTAAAGAATAACCTCTACATCCATGAGCAATTAGCATTCACCATTCGAAAAAGATGCTTCAAGTTACCGCATAACAAGCAGAATTGAATCTTACGCTTTTGCTCGTCCGGCTTCATGCATTTGGATTTGCACGACGCCTGCGTCAAAAAGTTGTTTTTCGTTCCCTTGCACCCTCCGTACGTAAACGGTATGCAGTCCCTTTCCTCTTTGTTGAAGTACCAGCGTTCGTACGTTCCGTTGCACGGCCCGTGCTCCAAAGTTTGCTCGCACGGATCTGCGGAAAGATGACAATAATTACGTTCTTGCCTGCTGGGTTCGAAAAGCGAAATAAAAAAGCAAAATACCCAGATGTTCTTGAGAGCCGCACTGAAGTTCGCACTCCTCTCTTGTAGAGAACCGATTGCTATTGCCGAGACAGCCGGTCCAGGTGAACGGCCGGCATTGCCGGTACGTACTGTCGTAGTACCACATCGGGAAATTGTTACGGCAGCTGCCTTTGCTCACGGGGAGCTTGCAAACATCTGAAAAACAGTTTCCGAGGTTAGATCAAGAGGGAAAATACAGGATCGTGCGAATTCAAATGCTGGAATGCCTCAGATGGAAAATCAATGGGCTTCAATTGCGCCCGGTTTCGAAGAGTTTTGAAAACGCCCGGATCTTCGACCTGACCCACTTTTGAACGCCAAACTATGAAACAATCAAACGACCAAGCTTTCAAAGCATGAAACATTCAAACTTTCCAAAATTCGAAGTTTCGAACTCGGTAGGTATCCAATTTTCTAACTGTCAAACTTCACAACTTCCAAACCAACAAACTATCAAACTGTCTAATTTTCAAAGTATCAAACGATGAAACTATCAAACTTTCAAAGTATTAACCTATCACGCTATCAAACTTTCCAAGTATCAAACTTCCAAACGTTCAAAGTATCGAACATTCAAACTTTCCAATTGTCAAAGTGGCAAACTATCAAACTTCCACACTTTCCAACCATCAAAATTGTAAACTTTCAAAGTGTCAAACTCTCAAACTTTCAAACTTCAGAACTTTCGAAGTACCAAACATTCAAACTTTCCAAATGTCAAACTTTCCAAAAGTCAAAGTTACAAAATGTCGAAGTATTAAACCATCCAAACTCAAACTATCAGACGATCAACTTCTCAAACTTTCACACTTTCGAGCTTTCGACCTATCAAACATTCAAAGTATCAAACATTCAAACCAAAAGTCAAAGTTTCAAACTTTCTAAGGATTAACCTATCAAACGGTCAAACTTTCAAAGTCTCGAACTTTCAAACGATCAAACTTTCCAACTATCAAACTTCAAAACCATCAAATTATCAAACATTCAAACTTTCCCAATTTCAAACTTTCATAGTATTAACCCATCAAACTTTCAAAATGTCAATATTTCGAACTATCAAACATTCAAAGTATCAAAAATTCAAACTTTCCAAAAGTCAAACTCTCAAACTTTCAAAGTCTCGAACTTTCAAACGATCAAACTTCACAACTTTCAAAGTATCAAACATTCAAACTTTCCAAATTTCAAACTACCTATCAAACTTTCAAAGTATTAACCCATCAAACTCTCAACTCAAAGTATCAAACAATGGCATCAAGGTTCCAACAATCAAACTTTCAAACTCCCAAAGTGTCAACCTATTTCACTTTCAAACTTCCCAAACACCAAACCATCGAATTTTTTAACTATCACATTATCTATCTATTATCAAACTATCACGAGTTTGAAGGTTTGACAGTTCGAAAGTTTGATAGTTGATAGTCTGAAATTTTGATAGTTCGAACATTTAACCATTTGTAACTTTGACATTTCAAAAGTTTGAATGTTCGATTCCTCAAAAGTTTGGTATGTTCATAGTTTGATGCATTGAAAGTTTGCCAGTTTGATAGGTTGACACTGCAAGTTTGATAGTTTGAAAGTTAGATAGTTTCATAGTTCGACATTTTGATAGGTTGACAGTTGATACTTCGACTGTCTGGAAGTTGGATAGTTGAAAATTTGGAAGATTATTGACTGTTTGATAGTTTGAAAGGTTGACATAATGAAAGTTTGACAGTTTGATAGTTCTATACTCAAGTCTTGAAGTTGAAGGTTAAAGATAGGTTGACAGTTCGAAATTTGGAAAATTTGAAAGTTTCAAAGGTTGACACTCTGAAAGTTTGATAGTTGGAAAGTTTATACCTTTGACTGTTTGATGGTTCGAAAGTTTGATAGCTTGAACACTATGAAAGTTTGATCGTCGCATAGTTTGACACTTTGATAGGTTAACAGCTCGAAAGTTGGAAGATTTCAGAGTGTCAAACTTTTAAATTTTGATAGTTGGAAAGTGACTGTTTCATAGTTTAGAGGTTTGCTAGTTCTCTTCTTCTCTGGGGATCGCTGTATCTTCGGAAAACTAAGCTCAAAAAGGCTGCTACAAAAGGTCTTGTTCGAGAATGTGTGACGAAAAAGAACTACCTACTTCCCATTGGATCACAAAAATTTCCTGGAGTTACCTTTGCCAGTCGGATGAACGCAGACATTCTTGCAGTCTTCGAGCGATTTGAAACGATTCTGATTGCCTCCGCAGCCGCCGTACCAGAAACGAGCGCAGCCGCCGTAGCTGTTATCGAACCAATGGTAAATCTTGAATTCGCGGCATTCCCCGTTGTCTCTTGGCATCGAACAAACTTCGCCTAGAAAAGATCCAAGCAGATTCAGCACTCACATTTTAATTGGAGCAAAGGTTGAGGATCTTGCCGGCATTCATTCTTATTTATCGGCAGTTGAGGATTTATCTTGCAAAGCTTCATATACCTGTAACTGGAACGTCTTGGCATCCTTCGAAATTGTCGCCCAACGCGGTGTTGACGCCGTCGGGGCAGCAGCCGAATTTCGTTGCCTCGCAGGTGCAGTTGCGATCGGCGCCCAATTTCGGTGTCTTCCCGTCAGGGCAGCAACCGTGAGCACTGTTTTCACAACCACATCCTATCAAGAATAAGATTGAAAACAGAGAGAATTCGAAAATGGTTTTCCAAAAATTGTCAATAGTACTCCAGCAATGGGATGGGATGAACTTTCGTATCTCTCACCATCTTGGCCCGGTCCCTTGGAAATTGTGACGCCGTCTGGGCAGCATCCGAATTGGTGGGTATGACAGGGGCAGCCCTCGAAATTGGGACCCTCAGCCTGCGCTTGCCTATCGGGACAACAGCCGAATTCTGAATATTGGCAACCGCAGCCTTCGCTGTTCGGCCCGGTTGCGGACGCTTTGCCATCCGGACAGCAGCCGTAGGCCGAATTACGGCAGTCGCAACCTGGAAAACCTCTTTTTGAAAATTCACAATTTGAAAGATGCGAGTCGCAAATGATTTGCACGCTGCATACCATGGTAGTTGGGACCGCTCGCCGGTATGACGTTGTCCGGGCAGCAGCCGAATGGCGTATTGAGACAGCATCCTTCCTGGTTGGGGCCGTGGGCGAATGTCTTGTTGTCGGAACAGCAGCCGAAATCGCTGGTGGAGCAGGCTGGAGCGCAGCCGAACTGCCGAAGACCTTTGGCAGCCAAAATACCTAGGGAATCCGGAAGCAACGTTGAAAATTATCGTGCAGAAAGCCGACTCGAATCAGATGCTCCATATTCTGAAGACTTACCGTCAGAGCAGCATCCGAATCTGGACTCGGTGCAATTCTTGCAGCCTTCATCGTCAGGGCCTTGTGCCTCGCTGAGGCCATCAGGACAGCAGCCGTGGGTCGAATTGGCGCACGTCTCGTTGTTTGGAACTAGAATGGAGAAAATTTCATTTCAACACTCTGAAGGGGCACGCGTGGATTGTCAAAATGAGCACGAAGACACTCACTGTCGCAGCCTTCGTAATCCAGTCCGGTCTTGACGGTGAATCCATCTGGACAGCATCCGAATTCAGTCTTGCTGCACGTTTCTTGGCAGCCCTCGAAATACGGGCCGGCAGCAGGTTTGCCGTCGGGGCAGCAGCCGAATCTGAAGTCATACGATTGGTTGAACCATTCGCCCAGAAATTATATGAGTTTATATCAAAGTAGACCATCATTCCAGGACCTGCTTAATGCCCTATAACCAAAGTAGTCCTGGGCGTGCCCTGCCGCCCTCATGGAAAGGGGTCTCTGGTTAGTTTATGAGATAAACTGGAGTCGGCACTACTTCATACTCATCTTACAAAACATCAGGGTCATAGGTCTCAGAAAATTCCGATACTATGAGTTTAAGAAGCGTACTTGGTAATATTGCAGTCTGGCATCGGCGTTGTAGTGATGGGACATCCTTCGAAATTGTTACCGCTCGATGGAGTGACCTCGTCCGGGCAGCATCCGAATAACGTTTTACTGCACATGGATTTCGGGCATCCGCGTCCTTTCGGTCCTTTCGCCGGCGATAGACCATCGGGACAACAGCCGTGGGTCGATTCCTTGCAAGTTTTAGGTATCGGGCATCCTGGAGAAGAAATGAGCTAATCTGAGAACCGATCATTCGGGATACCAATTTATCGGTATCATATCGTCATCTTACCTTGTGAGAATGGACCTTTGGCAACAGTTTTGCCATCAGGGCAGCAACCGAAGGTGGAGTTGACGCACTTCCTGGGCCCCTTCCTTGGCTTGCATTTCCGCTTAGCCTCGGTAGTTAGGGCTTCCTTCAGCAGGCTTTCAGGGCTATAGGTGAATTTTTCTGAAAAAGTCAATAGATCTAGGTACTTTGTTTGCAACTGAATTACCTAATTAGCGATTGGCGTATTTGCTAACCGGTTGTTAAATCGCTGGCATCGGAACTAGACTCAGACACTGAAGAACTTATGCTGGTGGCTTCTGATGATTCGGTAGAAGATCCTTCTAGAAAGATAGTGATTTGATTTGAAAATAACTTCAAAAACTTGGAAATTATGTGTTTCTACGTGACTCTGCTACTTCAAACATACCAGCCAATGAACTGCTTTCTGTTGCACCTTCAGATGATCCTGCAGCAGTTGAAGATTCACTTGCTGCAACGAGACAGGGCGATAAAAGAAGCGATAGTGGCATATCATGCCGCGTCTCGAGATATCGTTCAAATTTAACATGCGGCATTGGAAAAAAGATTCATACCTTCAGTTCCCGAAACTTCAGTGCCGCCCAAACTCGAACCCGTCAGTCCTTCAGTGGCTCCAGCTTCAGAAGTGGCCGGAGCCTCAGAGCTGACATCAGCAGACACGCTCGCACCAGTGACTGCCTCAGAGGTTAAATCTGCCGAAGATAGCTCAGACATTCCAGTGGTAGGCCCAGAAGACGCGGAATCCTCTTCCGAAGCACCTAATGATAAAATTTCATTATCTTGGTTGAGCTGCGGGGTTATCCGGAAATTATCAAAGAGAATCTAGATTTCGAATTACCTGAGGCTCCAGCGTCACTGCTAGCGATTGTAGTGCCAGCATCTGAGCTCTCGGTCGACGCTTGAACCAAAGCTGCCGCACTGATACCCGATACGCTAGTTCCATCAGGAGCTGAAGAAGTCGATTCGGGAGAGGAACCTTCAGAAGCAGAACTGCTAGAGCCATCCGAGGATCCGGTCTGTTCTGTGGAAGCGCTTGTAGGCTCATCGCTCGAGGACTCAGACGGACTTGCATCGCTCGATGTCGAATCGGAAGTGCCCGACGAGGTTTCGACAGACGCGTCGGTTCCTGGCAGTTCTGAGGCATCTGCTGATACTGAGGATTCAGGAAGCTGAGATGATCCCTCGGGTGACATTGATGATCCAGACGGGAGTGCCGACGACGCCTCATCTGTAGAAGATTCGGTAATCCCTGGTTCAGCAGAAGCGCTAGCTGCTTCGGATGCTCCAACTGAGACTTCGCTCGTGTCGGACTCGGTTACTGCAGTGCTACCGCCTTGGACAATAGGAACAATTGTAATCAATCTTCAATTATGCAGTGTACATCAGAATATCACGAATCCCCAAAGTTTTACCTGTCGGTTCATCAGCCATTGTCTCGCTCGATTCAGGCAGATCCGACGATTTGTCGCTGACACCCATAGAGCTTGCTCCGTCCGACACTCCAGCTGCCGAACTGAGCTCAGCAGCCTCAGACGTTGTTTCCACCTCTCCCGTCGACTTTTCTTCAGGGCCCAGGGAGGACGAGATGAAAGCGTCGTCCGTCATTCCTCCAGATCCTTCGTCCTCGCTGTCAGACGTTGTAGACACGTCAGACACACCCTGTAAGAAATGATGAAATTAAGTGACAATTTCAAGATATTTATGAACTGTTTCAAAATCCTTGCAACTCACAACTGCCCCGAGGCTGACTGTCGTGGCTGTATCATCTTCGTCGATGGCAGCGTCTCCAGACCCGTAATCGCCGTAGTCGTAGTCGCATTCTTCAGATTCTTCTTCCGTAATAACTTGCGCCGTCGATACAGGCATTAGCTCGTCTGGAGAGAATAACTTGAAGAATCAATTCCACTCGTACAATTACAATAAGCATCTTTATAAAATATAATATTTACCTTCACCGCACGGTACGGTGTTGCACTCGTACGTATTGCCAGAAATGAACTCCTCGTCGTCGCACTCGTCAGTGCTGACAGTCTTATTGTCACGTATGCACCATATCATTCTCTGCGCAATACCTCCGCCGCAAGACCTCGAACACTGGAAAATTTGTAGTAACATGATTTTCGCTCGATAAACAAGGCAATATTGCCCGATTGGATTTTTCGGCAATGCGCCATAACTAGTTCGAATTCAACTCACAGGTCCAAACGGCGAGACGAACCATTCGCCCTTGCATTCCTGTTTCGCTTTACAGTCGATTTGGCTATCCGGTTTCTGTCCAGCATCGCAACTCGAATCCTCCACTTTGGACAATTTGTCGCCGTCCAGGGAACCGCAAATGACGACTCTGGTTTGGATTCCTTGTCCGCACTTTGCCGAACACTGAAAACAAAAGATTGCTCCGAATGATTTTCTTCGAGGGATTCGAGAAGGACATACCCATAGCCGCCATTTTGGCCCAGGAACTCCGCAGATCACCCAGAATTCCAAGAATTCAGCAGGGATTTAAGGATTATCATTCATCGCAACTCACCTCGCTCCATTGGGACGTGAACCATTGATTCTTGCACGGTACGTATGCGCATTTCTTTTCCGACTCGGGTTTCCTGTACGAATGGCACATCGACTCGTTGTACATGTTGCCTTCCTGATCCGCGCATCTCACGAGCCTCGTCTCGATTGCCAGCCCACACTTATCGCTGCACTGGAAGAAACGTAAGCATAGTTAGATTAGTTGATGAGCAATTCCTGAAAACCAAGAAAACCCTTGAATCGGGAAAAATGATGACGCATACCCCGCTCCATTCGGTGGTGATCCAGTCCAACCCTGCGCAAGGCCTTAGCATACAGGAGCGCTCGATTTCCGGCTTTTCATCCAGGCATTGCGAGTCGGGTAAAATTTCGACGAGGCCGTCGACCTTTTTGTAACAGATGACGTCACGGGTTTGCCTGCCTTCGCCGCACAGTTTGTCGCACTATGGGCAATCAAAGTTTCATTTTGGAATCATGAGGCATCGTTTTGGAGAATTGAGTAAGAGGTTCGGCAAGATGCACTTACGGGTTTCCACGGACCGATATGCCATACTGGGCATGGTCCTTTTTCCTGACATTGCCTCGACGACTCGGGTTTCTGTCCTTTGCAGAGATGTTCCGTGACCGGGACTTTGGCAAAGCCGACAGCTTGCAGACAATTGACCTACAAAGAAACGGCACCGTTTAATGTCCAATTCAATTTTATCAATTTAATTTTGCTCATAGGTTGCTCATGTTTACCTGTCTCGTTTGGTATCCCAGTTCACCGCACGGGGCTGAACAGCGGGACCAGTTGTCGGCTACCCATTCGGCGGGGCAGGGAAGTTCGCCGCACAGTTTCGTCGCCGCTGGTTCCGACCCAGGGTCGCACAGTCCGGCGCCGACTTGCTCGGAACCGTAAGCGCAGTAAACTTTCCTCGTCTGTATACCTAAACAGACCTCCCATGAAATTATTTAAATAGGAGTTGAATGAGGAGCGAATATTGTGATAAGAACTCCTGGCAAAGCTATTTTCCCGGTTAGCGCAGAATAATGCACTATGCTGAGCCAAGCTGAGTGAGGTTGAACAGAATCTGATCACTCCCCCCCACAGCAAGATGCGAACAGCCAGTGGTCAAAAGGTCATGAAAGCGAGAAGGTCGCCATATCACTCCAGCACTCGGCAAGATACTAATAGACAGTGGTCGAAAGGACCCGAAAATGAGGTCACCACATCACTACCCCTCAGCAAGATAGGAACAGCTGGTAATCAAAAGGGCCCAAAAGTGAAGTCACCGCATCACTCCCCCTTTCAGAAAGATACGAACAGCCAGTGGTCGAAAGGACCAGAAAGTGAGGTCACCACATCACTCCCCCTCACAGCAAGATGCGAACAGCTGGTAATCAAAAGGGCCCAAAAGTGAGGTCACCCCATCACTCCCCCTTTCAGAAAGATACGAACAGCCAGTGGTCGAAGGACCAGAAAGTGAGGTCACCACATCACTCCCCCTCTCAGCAAGATAAGAACAGCCAGTAATCGGAAGGACCCGAAAGTGAGGTCACCACATCACTCCCCCTCTCAGCAAGATACGAAAAACCAGTTTTCGAAAGGTCCTGAAAGTGAGTTCACCACATCACTCTTCCTCTCAGAAAGATACGAACAGCCAGTGGTCGAAAGGACATAAAAGCAAGAAGGTTGCCACATCGCTCCCCCTCTCAGCAAGATAAGAACAGCCGGTAATCGAAAGGACCCAAAAGTGAGTTCACCACATCACTCTTCCTCTCAGAAAGATACGAACTACCAGTGGTCGAAAGGACCAGAAAGTGAGGTCACCACATCACTCCCCCTCATAGCAAGATACGAACAGCCAGTGGTCAAAAGGACATGAAAGCGAGAAGGTCGCCACATCACTCCCCCTTTCGGCAAGATACTAATAGACAGTGGCCAAATGGACCCGAAAGTGAGGTCACCACATCACTCCCCCTCTCAGCAAGATAAGAACAGCCGGTAATCGAAAGGACCCAAAAGTGAGGTCACCACATCACTCCCCCTCTCAGCAAGATACGAACAGCCAGTGGTCGAAAGGACCAGAAAGTGAGGTCACCACATCACTCTCCCTCTCAGCAAGATAATAAGAGCCGGTAATCGAAAGGACCCAAAAGTGAGGTCACCACATCACTCCCCCTCTCAGCAAGATACGAAAAACCAGTTTTCGAAAGGACACGAAAATGAGGTCACCACATCACTCCCCCTCTCAGCAAGATACGAACTACCAGTGGTCGAAAGGACCAGAAAGTGAGGTCACCACATCACTCCCCCTCTCAGCAAGATAAGAAGAGCCGGTAATCGAAAGGACCCAAAAGTGAGGTCACCACATCACTCCCCCTCTCAGCAAGATACGAAAAACCAGTTTTCGAAAGGTCCTGAAAGTGAGTTCACCACATCACTCTTCCTCTCAGAAAGATACGAACAGCCAGTGGTCGAAAGGACATAAAAGCAAGAAGGTTGCCACATCGCTCCCCCTCACAGCAAGATAAAAACAGCTGGTAATCGAAAGGACCCAAAAGTGAGGTCACCACATCACTCCCCCTCTCAGCAAGATAAGAACAGCTGCTAATTAAAAGGACCCAAAAGTGAGGTCACCGCATCACTCCCCCTTCCAGAGAGATACGAACAACCAGTGGTCGAAAGGACCAGAAAGTGAGGTCACCACATCACTGTCCTCCGTCCCAAAACGTCACGATGAGTAGGCTAACAGATTAACAATCAAGCCGATTGCTGGTGTTGATTAAACCATGATGCTGGTATCACCGGTTGTGTATCGCTTTATCGCTAAACCCTCAAATGACTTAGGTTTACCTAAATTTCCCAATAATTTTTGTCCCAAAACGCAAACTACTGCTAAAGCTTGGCGCCCCACAATATTCGGCAACTCAGGTTAGAATGCAGCAATTGTTTCGCCACAGCGAAGCTCACCATTAAGCAGCAGCATTTTTTAGACATTTAATACATAATAGGTTATTGCTATGCTAGGCATTAGTGAAGCACCTCAGAATCGCACTAACCTCCACCGCATGTAACGTTACATTCTGAGAATGGTTCAGTCCTCCATGTATAACCTTGTTTCGGCGACTCGCGTACTGACCCGACAGGTAAACTGTACACGTATTCAATTCCAGGATTCGGCTCTTGGTAGAGTAGCTGAAAAGTATGGAAAATTGTAATTATTTGGCTTTTGGAACAAGGGAATGTATATTCGTCAGGTATATTGGAGAAAAGCGAAGAAAAAACATGATTTCTCGCAAGTAAATCTTCGCTCGAATGGTACATGCTGTCTCATAGGTTAACTTTAGATAGCTGGTGTTGCTATTCGAGCTGCTATCGTCATTACTTACAGCAATGTAAAGTGCTTCAGTTGTGGGACCCAAGGCCGTGACGACTTCGGGCGCGTAATGCGGAAAAGGTTTACGGCTGTAGTGGAATTTGGTGCCGGCGAATTTCATCACGCCCGAATTATTGATGGTCCAGTCACCATTGAGGTAGAAATGGTTCTCCTGGTTGCGGATCGCTGGAAACGTCCAAAAAAATTATGAGCCGCGGATTGGTGGAATTCTCGAATTAACGTGTCCTGCTCGTGTCCTGGACGTGTCCTGCTCGAATGGACGTGTCCTGCTATCCGATGATATTCGCAATGGCTTACCGAGATAATTATTGGATGCGCGCCGCTCCTGTATCCTTATATTGGTGGCGTTGGCAGGGATAAGAAATAGGTCCATGTACCCTGCAATAGATTCGAAAATTAGCCTCATATCGCGGTCCTTTTTCCGGTTATCTCATCGGTAACCATTGGTTACCTGGTACGAGCGCGTTGGTCTCGATGACGCCCGATTTCTTGGAGCAGGTCGACCCGTCTCCGCCGCAGACTCTGCAGGAATCTTCTTTGGCCGTCGACCCCAGAAGTTTGTCGCAACCCACTGGCTGGAATCGATTCGAAAATTTTTGACAAATTTTTTCATCCATCACATCAAAAATACAAATTGACTTTTTAAAAATTGAAATTTCTTTATTTTCTGTTTTATTGTGTTTTTAAAAGCTCAAAATCTTACTTCAATTATTCAAAATTTATTTTATTAATTTGGCATATTGGATTGATTCCGAAATATCAATGGAAACAATTCAGGGGGGCATTATTTGAATTTTACTATGAATTATTATATTTACCAAGCATTTCCCTTGCACGCAGACGTCGAAACTGTCCTCGTTGCACGGTGTGCCGTCGATGACGGCATCTTTATGCCGGTAATAGTACCTTTCCCTTTTCGGCATACAGTTGAGAGCACAATGGTTCTCCGCATGGTTGTACGGTATCCAACTAAATATAAAATAAATTGTTAAAAAAAATCAAGAAAAAATTTATTTAAAAAAATTTTTTATGATTTTTTTTTAATTTTTGAAGAAACTTATTAGGTAGCTAGGTATATATATTTTGAGGCAATTCCAAAAAATCGTTCAAATTTTCACTCACTCATATTTAATGCCCTCGTACTCGATGTCGTTGTAGGCAGCGCACTGTTCTGCCCGGAAATCCGTCCCTTCGGGGCAATCCTTGAGGACAAAAAAATAGTCAATAAATCAAGCAGTTAATACGATCTAGATTTGAAAAAAAAAATTATTTGCTAATCGTAAAATACCTGAATATTGCAAGAGAAGTAGCGCGTCTTCGCTCCTCGACAGTTGGAAGACGGACTGAAACAGCGAAAATATTTTTATTGGAAAATTACGATTTTGAGAATTTTTCCAATGAATCGTCATAAATTATAATGATAGCCCAACTAATTGCTCGCTTTTAGTTTGTACGTATTTTCGTTTACATTAGTTTTTGACACAAATTCTAAAATTTTTTAAGAAATATATTTTTGACATTAATATTGAAATTTCCAAGGAGATTAATTAATGACAAAAATGTTGGCATTTTCTCACAAATTTATTTTTAAAAAACAATGTAATTTTCTTGGAACTCTATTTCGACATTTTGTGAAAATCTTGAGAGATATTGGAAACTTTCTCAAAAATCAACGACAAAAATATGAGGAATCAGTTTTTGACACAATGTTCTTAAAAATCAATTTTTGTCCAAAAGTTCTCATTCTTCCCATTTCGATTTTTGACGCACATTTTGAAATTTCCTTAGAAACCAATGTATCCTGCAAATTTTGAAATTGGGTAGGAATCTCAAAAATTCATTTTCGACACCAATTCGAAATTTTTCAAGAATTAATTTATCACTCAAATGTGGACATTTTTTAAAAATTTATTTTAGCAGGCACCTTGAATTCATATTCATTTAGCGATAACAAGCCTGAATAGTCAAAATCGGCTCAGCAGATAAGACTCTATCGTTCCAAAACGAAACGGGGTTTTTTCATTGCGGATAAACTACCGAACCGATTTTGACCGTTATAATAAAATCCGGTATGATAAAATCTTTCTACACCAATAATTCCAAGATTCATTGATTTTTCTGATTTTTTAAAAAATCGACTTTTTTTGTTCGGGATGAACATGACTCCCGTACCCTCTTATTAGGTACTGACAACACGTGATCACGTTACTGAACACGCACTCGGCTGGAGGGCCTGGGTTCGACCTTTAACCTCAAGAGTGACCATTCATCCTTTGTAGAAGGGCTTTCACGAGAAATTCCCTTCTATTTTCTATTTTATTTTCGAAAATAAATTACCCACCGTGACTTTCGACCAAATCTCGAACATTATTATCAATCTGTCTTCGAAGCGTCTTTCGACGTGTTGAAATACATCCGAATAGGTACTTCGGTAACTATATTGAAAAAGTTGATAAATATCTTCCTTAGTTCAATAAAATCCTGAAGGATCGCGATAATTACAATGTGGTAAGGGTGTTGAATGTCCCGTTTTTCAGTTTTTTGCTCATAACTCAAAAAGGAAACGCCGGATCAAGAAAATGTACTGTATCAAAATGAAAGCCTGATAAATTTCCTACAACTTTTATTCAGTAAACTTTTTTTCTAACGACAACCGTTTTAGAGATATACGCAGTCAAAGGTAATGATTTCCGAAAGTCGTCACTTTTGACAGCGTATATCTTTGAAACGGTTGGCGTAAGGAAATAAATGCATTAAATAAAATTTGTAGGAAATTTATCACTCTTTTATTTTGATGGAGTACATTTTCTTGATCCGATGTTTCCTTTTTGCGTTATTAGCAAAAAACGGAAAACGGGACATTTTACCCCCTTCCCACTCCTGTACACGGATGGGAGAAGTGGGGACTTTTAGTATTTATTATTACATTATTCATTAACACATTTACGAGGAGACATTTTGAACGTTCCTACACCTCTGAAAGACCTTCATTGATTGGAATACCAATTAAAAAATTAAATAAACGAAAAAATACTTCAACGAAAAGTCGGTATTCCCCTCATACTTACGACAAAATCAGTTGCCATATGGTAGGCTAGAAAGAAATGAATGAAACCCCCAATAAATTGTCTTTCGCCCACTCAACTCAGTGACATGGGATAGGATGAATGAGTTTTTTCGTTTGTTGTTTTTCAACTCTTTTCCACCCGTATGTAGGGCAGATCTTGGAGGCTACTACAATGAAATATCGTCCAACAACGACCGAAATCGGTTCAATTAGAGGCGTTTTTAAAAATTATTGTACCTGAGGTCGGGTCGTATTAATTTTTGTTCCAATTACCATTTCATCAATGTTGAAATACCTTGGCATTTTTTATTTTTCCAATTTTTTGTTCTCAAAAACTGATGTTTGTTGTTATTTTCCGGTTTTTTATCTTTAGATAAAATTGTTAAATTTTGGAAATTTACCTGCACTCCCTATTCTGATATTGGACGCCACCTCCGCATGTTCGCGAGCATTCGCTGGGGGCGGACCACGGGCCCCAGTCGCCGTATTCGGCGGGCGATTGGCCCTGCGGCAAATTCGGATCGTCCGGCAACAAATAGAAAACGCTCGGCTCCGAATTTTGCTGCCGCCTCAGTCTACTTTTCTCATGTCTGTGGTGCTGAAACATGAACAAAACATGACGAACATTTTAAAAACACCAATCAAGCTTTAGTAATTTTAATATCAATTTTTGTCACAAATTTCGAAATTTTCTCAAAAATTGATTTTTGACCCAGGTTTCAAAGTTTCCTCTCAAATTGATTTTTGACAGAAATTTTGACTTTTCTTAAATGAGTTTTTTTTTTAACGAATGTTGATTCATGATTTTTGCGAAAATCCGTAATGAGACGAATTTCAAAACTAGGTAGGGTAAAGGCACCTATTATCGACAGGTCTCCTATTATTGACAGTTCCACTTTCATTACAAAAAATTGATATTCGAAACAAATTTTGAAATTTTCTTCAAAATCAATACATTTGTACGTATTGCTGAACCACTCTCTAAAAATCATCTTGTTGAGCAACTACCTATTTTTTTATAATTGGTATGCCTGAAATGGCGCTTTAGGTTTGGAAAGAATCAAATTTCCTCAATTACTCTTTATTGCGCAAATTGGTAAATTCTCGAATAAAATCCATTTTTTCGACATTTTTTATCAATCGCCCCCAAATCGCATTCAAAGAGGCCGAAAAGTCGAGTCGTTTTTTCGACGCTCATTCTAATTTCTTCTTGGAAGCTTCGGGCAAAAAAATCAGCGGGAAAATGAATGAAACAAAAGGCGCAAGTCTGAGGATGAGAAGGCGCCGTTGTTGATTCAGGAGGGTCCTTCGCAGACCCGCCACATCCTCCACACATGCCTCAGGTTCACATGTGGGCAAGGTCGTGTGGTTTTTGGCCAGGACGGCCCCTTTCATCTTTAGCCTCAAAAATCCTTGCCGAGCCTTGGATTTGTTTGGCAAAAATCGATGGAGTATTCCTGTTACGCTCGTATTTCTAGTGATTTATGGATGACGAGTTGCGTGTTTGTAAAATTTTGCAAAAATTGACTAATTTCAAAAAGGAGGCGTAGTAAATTTTAATGCGACATTTATTCCTTCTCGTTTTTTTTCATGTTTGTACGGAAAATTGGAATGACGCTATTTCCGGAAAAAATCGAAATTATCAGAAAATCGAAAAAAAATTATCGAATTATCAGAAAATAATTAACTAAAATGCTTACTATTGGTCAGAATCATTTTGGTCGCAGTCTTTGGGTGTGCGGCTTGCGGTCAGCTAGCCAGTGACGCGCAGTCTGTGACTGGCAATCTGTGATCCAGTGACACAGTCGTGTGATTGACGGTCTGTGACTGACGGTCCGCGACTCGCGGTCCATGACTTGCGGTCTGTGATTGGCGGTCGGTGGCTTTGTTACTTGAGGTTTGTGAGTCTATGACTTGCAGTCTCTGACTGACGGTCTGTGAGTGTGACTTGCGGTCTGTGACTCGCGGTCTGTGATTGGCGGTCTGTGAAGTGACTCTCGGTCTATGACTCGCGTTCTGTGACTGTTGGTCCGTGACTCGCGGTCTATGACTTGCGGTCGGTGGGTTTGTGACTTGGAGTTTGTGATTATACGACTTGCGATCTCTGACTGACGGTCTGTGACTCGCGGTCTGTGTCGGTTAGTCCGTGACTTGCGGTCAGTGACTGTTGGTCCGTGACTCGCATCGGCGGCTTTTTGATTTGGGGTTTGTGAGCCTATGAATTGCGGTCTGTGAGTTTGACTTGCGGTCTATGAGTCGCGGTTTGTGACCGTTGGTCGGTGACTCGCAGTCTGACTGTTGGTTTTTGACTCGCGGTCAGCGGCTCTGTGACTTGCGGTTTGTGAGTCTATGACTCGCGGTCTGTGATTGGCGGTCTGTGAAGTGACTCTTGGTCTATGACTCGCGTTCTGTGACTGTTGGTCCGTGACCTGCGGTCTATGACTTGTGGTCGGTGGGTTTGTGACTTGAAGTTTGTGATTATATGACTTGCGGTCTATGACTGATGGTCTGTGACTTGCGGTCTATGACTCGCGGTCTGTGTATGTTAGTCCGTGACTTGCGGTCAGTGACTGTTGGTTCTTGACTCGCGGTCAGCGGCTCTGTGACTTGCGGTTTGTGAGTCTATGACTCGCGGTCTGTGATTGGCGGTCTGTGATTGGCGGTCTGTGAGTGTGACTTGCGGTTTATGACTGTTGGTCTGCGACTCACGGTCAGCGGCTCTGTGACTTGCGGTTTGGGAGTCTATGACTCGAGGTCTGTGGTTGGCGGTCTGTGAGTGTGACTTTCGGTCTATGACTCGCGTTCCCTGACTGTTGGTCCGTGACTCGCGGTCGGCGACTTGTGGTTTGCGAGTATATGACTTGCGGTCTGTGACCAACGGTCTATGAGTGTGACTTGCGTTCTATAACTGTTGGTCTGCGACTCGCGGTCGGCGACTCTGTGACTTGCGCTTTGTGAGTCTATGACTCGCGGTCTGTGACTCGCGATCCGTGACGCTTGAGTCAAGTATGAACTTGAATTTTTTAATCTTGGTGTACGCTGTAAAGTAGGTAACTTTACTCTATTAAAGCCGGTTCGGCGAAACGTGGTTGATTTTAACTTGAATTTCAGTCAAATTCGGTTTGTTTAAACTCAACCATCCTGACCTCGGGTAATGACCGTCGGTGGAGGACTGGGTGCATTCTGTAAATGTTAAACCTAATATGTTCAAGTATCCAGCTGTGCCAGTACATCAAAACTTATCATAGATATTGGTTGGATAGCTCGTCCTTCCAAGTCCCTTAGGTGAGGTGGCTTGTTGAAGTTTTCAATTACCCTATCGCCTTCTCATCTCGGTGCATTATGTAAATCCTTGCCCCTCCCCCCTCTTTTATCCTTGGGTTAATTGAAATTTCATCGTTCATCGCCCTCAGGGATCTTCGGTTTAATGTTTGTTTTTATTTATTTCCACGCAGCCCCTCGCCGCATCGAGGGTCTCTAGTTTTTACGGTCACAAAAAAGAGGCTAACTTCCAGGAACACTTGTCTCGGGATGAGGACTTTTATTGTGAAGCAAATAACAGGTCTACCCGTGTTTTTGGTCATTCTTCGATCCTTTCTGGCGAATTGATGAAATTTTCGAAACGTTAGATACTCAAAGCATGGATCACAATTTAGGCATTTTTGGGGTGTATGCATTACTACATTTTTCCTGAGTTTTTAGGTAGAGTCTGACTAATCGGATTTTTTATTTTTTATAAAAACGGTTATATAAAAAAAGGGTCGTGGGGATAGTGTCATCATGATATTCTGATCAACCCCTCGCCTCCTTTATGACTGTAACCTAAAAATCCAACACATTCAATAATTTTGGTTGAAAATTCGAAAAAAATACTTTTTCAAGCTGGGGTCCATTACGACCCCAGCCCCTTAATCTAACATCCTCTACGATTCAAACAGAGCCAACACTGATAAAACGGACTTTGTGACATGTGAAGGCAACTTTGCCACGAGGCTTTGTTTGTGCTTATCTGCTTGGCATTGACACGCAAAGGGACAAACTTCAGTCCTGATGACCTTGTTTTCTTTTGAAAATAGTTCCTATTTTTACGTCCCTTGTATCCCGAAATAGGCCCCGTGAACTTTTTTGAGGTAGTGGAAAGTTCGTTTTTTACGGGCGACAGTAAATCGATGCATCGATAGTTTCTTCGCGATACATCGAATCGAAATCCCACTTCAAAATCTTGAAAATTCGATGTATCGATATACAGCTATCTACAATAATTGTACCAAAATTCCTCAATTCTCCCCTGAAACGAGTTATTGATATAATCGATGTACCTAATCGATACATTTTGGCATAATGCATCGATGTAATCGAAATATATGATGACATAATCGATATAAGTTGAGATATTGGCATGATCGACGTAATTGATATAGGTATCAATGCATCGAGGTATCTAAAATTTCTTTATAATATATTTTACCGCGATAAATTCCAGTTGTGAGTCTGAATACAATATGCATCGATATATTTTCACGATGCATCGTATCGAAATTCCATTTTGTCAGATTAATCTTGATATCAGCGTTATTATTGAGAGACCGATATATTTATTTCGATTTATTGATTTAATCGATATACCTAATCGATTATTTTGGCATAATGCATCAATATAATCGAGGTAAAAGATGTCATAATCGATATATATTCGCGATGCATCGTATCGAAATTCAATTTTTTTAAATAAATATTGATATCAGCTGTATTATCGTGGGACCGATATTTTATTTCGATCGTTCGGGAAAAATCTTCGATGCATCGGAATATCGATGTTTTACGCAATGTATCGAGTTTTCGATAAATCGATAGTCTTAAAATTGATATTGTGTCTATCAGTGCCAATCTCTTAGGAACGCATCCTGGGGGTTCGGTAACGTTTAAGTGTCACTTACGACGCGCAAAATCTTATGACAATTTGAGTAAATATCCGATAGCGTCTTATCACTTAGAATAGACCCCTTGGATCCTGCAAGCTCAATAATTGAGGATCGATTCTACAAGTGATAAGACAGTATCGATATCAGATATTTACCCAATTTGTCAAGAGATTAGCATGGCAAAATGATAACGAAACGTTACAGTCCCTGCACAATGCACCGGTGATTACCGCTATCTGATTAGAAAGGGTAAACGAGAAAATTGAGCTGTCCCATGATGGACAGAAACGTTTCCAATATCAAGATTATCTCGTAATTAGATCAGAGTTCTATCCAGTCGACTTGATCGCCGAATAGGTAGCCACTCCCAGACACGTGTCTGAGAATAGGTACCTACGTTTTTTGAGTAGTTTTTTTCGGTGCCTACGATCGAATTGGTTAAGTAACTATATTTTTTGATGTTCCCAAAAGCAGTCGATTTTTATAGGCGGGTATTTATTTTTTTAAATTTTATTTTCGAATCAGGGAAGTTGCAAAAGGAACAATTTCTATCGATGTTTTGAAGATTCGATTGTTTAAAGGGCTTTTTTGAAAATTCCAAAAATTCAGTTACAGTTACAGTTACAGTTACAGTTACAGTTACAGTTACAGTTACAGTTACAGGATCTATTCCTTTCTCTGAGCCTAAAAATAGCCAGCCACCAGCAACCCCTTATTAACGTCCAGTGTTTCCACATTGAGGAAAATTTCCCTTTTCGAGGGAAAACGGCCTTTCTGAGGGAAAAAAGGGGAAAAATAATTTTGAGGGGAAAAACGAGGGAAAATGGCTTTTCTCCACAGAAATGCGTAATTTCATTTCTAGATGAATCAAGCCAGTGTTCAGCCGTTTCCTAGACTTTTTTGCCACTTACCCAGCTACTACAGACTGTAGGACACCGAGAACAAGGATAAACCATCTGAGAAGCTGAAGAAGAAGAAGAAGAGGTACATGTTGATGTTTCCCTTCATTCTTTCCTTTTTTTGTTGATCTCCGTTCTCCGTTTACCTTTGAGATCAATAAATGACTGTTTTGCGTTCCTGAATCCACAAAATCCAATTTCGGTACACTGAATTTCATATTAGGAACACAGGGGATCCAAAAATTGACTTGGATCCTATTCCAATCGATTCAGCACCCCACAAAACGTGTTCCACGACCCCCCACATGCCCACTTTTGCGCAACTAGTCCGTATCACTGAAAATATAACGTTTTTTCAAAAAGTTTGAACACTTAAATCGAAATTTGGAACACAGGGGGTGGAAAATCGACTTGAAACTTATTCCAATCGATTCAGCACCCCAAAAAACATAATATATGACCAGAATCCGAGGTCAGAATTGAGAAAAACGCGCTTCTTCTCCGTTTAATTGTCGGAATTTCGTGACGACCCAAATTTCTTCGAAAATTCGCTAAAACGTTAGAAATTGACTCAGTGAACGAGCAGGAAAAAACCCGTTTCTCGAGGGAAATCGTTGTGGGAAACTATAGAAGTTTGGAGGGAAAAAAGGGAATTCTGCTCGAACTTGAGGGAAATAGGTTGCGGTCGTGTGGAAACACTGTCAGTCGTTAAGATAGTCGGCGAACATGTTCAACAAGCTAATTGAACGAAAAATTGAAACATTCTGTTCAATTGTGTGAAACAGTCGCTGTAAAAGGAGGCGTAAAGATTTCTCCACCCCGAGTTGTAATTGGTCTTGAGCCTATCAGGAAACGCTTCAATTCGAATTGCTCCGCGCTTTGTAATTACTGTAATTTCCAGGGCCTATGCCCAATTTCGAATTAAGGACCAAAACTTTTCTTCCTGCAGCCCTGGATGACAGCTGTCAGCTAGCTGTCAATTAATCTACAAGTCGGTAATTTAGCCGTCATATCAACTGTGAATAAAAGGCGGCATTAAATGCCGCATTAAAAATTATTTCAATTTGATCGCAACAATTTTTTCTCGCGTGAGAATTTTGTTCGATTTTTTGAAAAATTAGTTGCGTTTAAATTAAAGAATAATTCGACGAAAAAGTACCGTCAGACGTCAGTTAGGTACATTTCAAAATCAAATCTTGAAAATATTTCAATAATTCAGTCAATTTACAATTTTTATTTTTAAAAAATATTTTATATTGAAATATTTATATTAAAAAATTAATGAATTAGTTTGCATTAATAATTGCCGAAAATGACCCATAATCACAAGATGAAATTATAGTGATGACCAAAAAGTGATGAAAAATGAAAAATTGCCCCAAAAAGCTCAAAATATTAAATTTTCTAAAAACCTAATTTTTAATAAGGAAAGTTGATAAAGAATTAAATGTCAAAAATTAATAAAATATTTTGATTTATAAAGTAGTTATCTGATTATAAAAATCTAACGTTTGAAATCCACAACTGTAATAAAGTATATTTTTCCAAATTGTCAAATACATAGGATAGTAATAAATCGAATAGGTACTCACTCTAGGGTGATCTGTTGAACTCTCTTCGGCTAAGTATCCGTGAATATGTGCGAATACCCAAAAACATCTGCAAGAAAAGAATTAATTATTAGTCAAATCCATGTACAGGTACCAATTGATGTAATCGAGCAAAACCCTAAGGCACACAGGAGCAATATTATTAAATGACATGTAATTTTGAAATAATTTATGATACGTTTTGCATGTTGGATAATAATCAGGAATTATATCATGATTAGCTTCAGCTCTTCGCGAATCCTTTTATCTCGACGATCTAGAAATAATTTTTCAATTCCGCATATTAGGTACTGTCTTACTAGAAACTAGACGAGGCCATTCGGTTTAGATACCATCAAAGGGGCGTGTCCAAGTACCTAAAATCTGATTTATAGTGACTGTTAGAGAGTTTTAGCTGGAAAGATCTGTCTCGAGAACATTTTTATTTATTTTAACCATTTCTTAATTTTTTTTATTTATTTATTACTTCCATATTTACAGAGTAAATGGAAGTATTGTGATCGTCCTAAAATCGAGAATCGGAACGGAGCTTCAGAAAAAACTTTTTCTTATACACATTTACTCAGAATCACTTCCCGAACAAGTGTCTGTGTGTCCGTGTGTCCGTCTGTCCGTCTGTCCGTGTGTCCGTCTGTGGTCATTTACAAAAATGGCCATAACTCCCTCATTTCTCAACCTTTTTTCAAATTTCTTGAACTGAAATGTTTGTCTCGGCAAGACCTAACACCCTGTTTAATCGGAATTTGGATAACGCACAGTACTTCCGAGATATTTGCATTTTTAGTGTTTTCTATTTTATTTTTTTCCGGCCGCAAAAATGAACCGATTTGAGCGTTCTTGGTCTTAAAATCTTTGTTTTACCTTGCAGAATATGTGGATATTTTTTACATTCCGAAAATGTGGCGTTTTTTCATTTTGGGCGAATTTTAAAATTTTAATACTGAATTTTTTGATATTTTTGACCTAAACACTTACAAAAGCAGTCAAAATATGATCAAATTGCGTCACAATTTTACGTTTCAAAATATGGAAGTATTGTGTGTTATCTACGCACCACTGGTTTTTTCAATTATTTTGCAGCAATTAGGATCATGATCCAATCATCCACGATTTCCAATGATCAGGATCTTTTTTCAACGTTTGAGAAGTACAGTGGGTACCTATATATTCTTAAAATAATTTATTCGTAAATTTATTCCTAAAATATTATTAGGTATTTTTAAACAAATCAAGAGTTTTAGTAGAAGTTTTAGTAAAAAAGGGTTTCCTAAAAATGTTAATATTAATCCGAGTTCAAAGCTATATTTAAAAATTTGGTATCGTTATCCTATCTTATGTTCAAATTCATTATAATATAATTCATATAATATAATATAATGAATATTATTCAGTATTCATATTTATCCAAAAGAATAAAAATTTTTTTAGTTTTTCGATAATTAACATGAATATTTTAAATATTATAAATTTGAGCATTAAATAATACTAAATTTTTGAATAGATTTCGAAACGTCAGATTGATAATATTAAAATTTTCATATCAACTGTGAATTTCATTCATTTCTCATTATACAATTTGCGGTGATAAATCTTCCTACGATGAATGGGGCTGACAAGTCCAATATTTGCGTGAAAAAGATTTCAACAGAGGTGTCTGTTTGCTCTGGCTATGATAACAGACAAGTTCAACACCTGTGTGTTTCCCTATGTTGAAAAAAAAAACACCCACGCTTCTACTTATGATAGTCTACCTTGAGTTGTACCTCCTTACGCCCTTGTCATCAAGTCAACAATGGGCGAGCCGACCCTTAAAAATGCTAATACAAACGATAGTTTTCCAAAAAAAAAAAAATTTTTTTTTTTAATCAGCAAAAACACGAATAAACTAAAAATGCAATTTAACAAAAAAGTAAGTGACTAAATTGCAAATAAACAAAGATAAAAAAATACAAATAAAATGAAAATCGAGTTGTTCATAAAAACTAAATTAATCTTACAAATAAATAGATAGGTAAGTACCAGGCAAAAACCTTATTATTAACATTCTTGCAGAAATTGATTTTTTTTGTCAAGGTTTCCAGTCCGGATGAAAAATTGAACGCATCTATTCCTTCCATTTGGTCTTCACTAATAATGAATGATTCATGAAAATGCAATATAGGGAATAATCTGGTTACCTAACATTCGCACTTGATACCGACTTATTCCAGTAAGTAAATGTCAGTTAGGAATATTTTTATGATGCCTAAAAATGGAAACTCAAGGTAATGTGCATTCCTCAAGTGTAATTTACCATTAACAACATAGCCTATACTTAGGTACTCGAAAAGGAAGCCCTCCCTTAATTAGTATCAGTAGGTATACCATAAGTATAACATGATCAATCTAGGTTTTCATTTAATGCCTACAAATTTTTTTTCGGTGTAGCGAACAGAAAATTCGCTAGTCTCTCTAAAAACCCGTGGAAAAAGCAGCGTCAGCGAGCCACGGGTTTTGGCCGGCTAGACCAAAATCAGGGAGCCTAGACTCGTGGCAGTTCGTCGAAGGAAGTCTACGCGTCGTGTTCGGTCCGTCCTCCCCCTCTTGTGTTGTTCCGGCTCCCCTTTCCGATCAGAAAATATAACTAAATTCTTTCAATCCGTGAGTGGTTCCTTCTCCTTTTTACCCCCAAGAAGAGGACCATAACAGTGGCATCCCTTTTGCGGTTCGAGATTGGAGCCATCAGGTAAGTACGCAGGTAAGTACCTTTTATTTAAATTATCTTTGGATTTTTTAAATATTATTTCTGTGCGTTTTGTACCCCTTTACTTAGCGATTCCACGATAATTGTAGGAATTATTCCTCCTGCAACTACCCTGATTGGCCCAGTTATTCCCGCGACCCCCTTTGGTTAAATAATCGTATTTTTCGTTCTCCGACCGGACGACCGCTCACCTTCTGTCCGAGGTACGACCGACTCGCTCTCCTCGACGGCTGCCAGTTTTCCATCTCTCTTCTCTCATCTTTCGTCTCTTTTCGCTTTTCCTTTCGGTGATCTCCGTTTCCTCTCGCTCAGCGGAACTGCTCGCACCTTGCTGATTCGCGGTATTTTTACTTTCCCATTCGCGAGTTTAATTAATGAACTTAAGTAATCAATAGCGATATTAATAAATAACTAATCTACCTAAATAATTGACTGATAGACTACCTAATTAAATTAATTAATATAATTAATTATATTACTACATAGTTGATATCGTCCGGCAAATAATTAATACAATTACACAATAATTGTCTTAATTAGCCCACTCTCACAGCAACCTTTATTTCAATTTAAAACCTTTATCCCCAAATTAGTCGTGTCAATACACTACTACCCCTACGTCGTCTAACGTCCCTGGCCCCATCAGTGTTCACCTACCTACTTTAATCTCTCTACACTTTGCGACTTCCCAAGTCTACCCGAGCCCCATTACACATTTTACACTCTTCTCCCTCGGCCTTCGTGGAGTTTGTGCGCCGTTTCCAGGTCCACGTCTGTTTTGCCACCCCTTAGTGTCGCCTATTTTCAACCGGGACCTCCTAGACGCTATGGACGGAGCGAGGATGGACTCTTACATTGCCGCTGCGGTGTCGGCCGCAATGCAGCCAGTTCTCCTAGAACTTCGAGCGCTAAGCGACCAAATCTCACAAATCTCGGCCAGTTTCCCGCACGTCTTGGCTACAGTGGACGCAGTGGAGAGCTTGCAGGGGACTACCTTGGGCCAACTTTTCGAGGTCAAGGGTCATCTCCAACAGGCTGGCGACAATCGTGGAGCGGCCCTCTGTGAACTGGGTGAGCGCTTACGGTCTATCCAAGAGGAGCTGCGGGGTACCCCACGGCTTACCCCAGCGCAATACCAACCTTCAGGGAAGCCCCGAGGTTGGGCGCCCCTACCTGACCAATTGGACTGCACACCAACACCACCACCAACACCACCACCCTCGTTTCTGCCACCCTTCCCACAACTAGGGACCACTCCAAACCCCCCTACAAATGAAATTCCCCCGCCACCGCCCGGTTCAGCTGGGACTCTCCTACCTTCAGCCGCACCACGAGGAACACTGAAGCGGACTAAGGAATCGTACGTGAGTGAGCTCCCAACCCACCAGCCTCTCACTTCTCGTCACCCGGCACCTCGAGGGCCAGATGGGTATGTTCAACAGCCCCATGCGTGGGACACCCGGCCTTGGCAGCCACCTCAGCCCTACAGGAACCGCCCTTGGCAGCAAACTCGACGACAAGGGTACCGTCACCCAGGCTGGGTCAATCCCCGGTTTTTGCCGTGCACGGCGTGTGACGAACTGGGACATAGGACTCGGGAGTGTGATTACCTGCCTAATGGGCCTAAATATGGAAAAATTCCCCCTCGCAAGCGCTCTGTGAAAAGTCCAAACCAGCAAGGCCCCAGAACAAAGTCTCCAAACGGACCATGGGGAGGAAGGTCTTAAAACCTCCTCCCCCCTGCAAACCTTCTCTGGAAAAGAGATTACCTACGGGCTCTCACCCCTCAATCTCTTCCAACCCTGCTACCTCTTGGCCACCACAACCGATAACTGTCTACCCGATCAACTCCAAACCTGCCTTCACCCTCACTGGCACAGTCAATGGACACCGAGGCACTCTACTAATTGACACTGGCAGTGCTGTTACTCTAGTTGACCGCAAAGCCGTCAATACCTACCAAATAGTCCCCACCCTGCAGCGGGTCAAGGGTGTGACTGGCGACTACCTTCGCCTCTATGGCGAGACCCAGTGCTCTCTGGTCTTGCCTGACCCTGGCGGCTGTACTGCCCCTAACACTTCGGTAAAAATTCCTGCCCGCAGAAAAGGGCCACTTCTCGGAGACGGTTGTCTCCAGACCTTCCAGCCTTATGATCTAGGCCAAATCTGTCCTACTACTAGGCACTCTATATCTAACTACTAACAGTACTAGCAATGTATATCTTCTACATTTTGTGTTTTATCTTTTCAATACATGCTACTCATTGCTTTATTTCAGGATGGCTCTCTGTGTCAACCACCAGCCGCCCCCGGGATAACCCGTTGTAGTGTTCCCACCTCCCTCCGGTGCACCGTAACCCCTACCAGCTAACTTTTGTTTTCTTTGGAGATTTTGCCCCGGAGTGGCAAGCATTCGCATGGGGGGAGGGAATCGTGCACCCTCGTCATGTACCTATATTATATACCTACATAAGTTAGTTAGTCGCATGTGCAACTCTCACATTGCATGGGTGAGAGGGGACGCCGCTTGTAAATACGCCTATTAAAATAACACTCAAGGGTAATAAGAATACTAACATTGCAATATTAATCTCTCTGAATACTCTCTCCTACCTTTCCTTGCGGAGTTTTATTTTTATTTCCATTTTCATATATTTTGCTCGCAATAGATGTACCCACATCCGGAACAATAATTATATTATACCTACCTATTATATGTTCAATTATTGTAAAATTATATTGTACATCAAAATTAGATCCATGTAAAAACCGAAGTAAAATACAGTCTCTTGTATCTATATAATAATTATATTATACCTACCTATTATACCTACCTATTACACGTACAATTATTGTAAAATGATATTGTATGTCATCCCTGAAAAAACCGACTAATTTTCAACTATGTTCCCAATATGTATTTATGTACCTACTTCAAATCTCCCAATGCATTTTCAACTGATGTTTTATGATTGTTAATTATGAGTCGAATCTTTGGTATTGTTATCCATCTTACATGTGTACTCCTTACTGATCTTATCTTACTGTTACAATCTTATTGTTGTTTGGTTGATGAATTGGCGCACTCCCTAATTTCAATAACTTCTCACCGCTGTCTGTCTGTTCTAAAATCAGATGTGTCTTATGTAATTTTTTATGTAATTTATGTAATTACGTAACATAATCTACAAAAGAGAATCTAACTTGTAAAGAAAGTATTCAGCTTGATAGAACATCAAAGAATGAATTTTTATTGTTATTGATGATTAATTGAATTGGTTCTTGGATAATTTACGTGCCGACTGTTGACACTGCTACATCTCAATTTATCCTGTATCTACCGATCTATCTATCTATCTTTTACCCTTGACGCTCCGAGCCGAAACAACCACAATAGACTCTCAGATAGTCATTTCCTAGTAGCATCCCCCCCCCGAACAACCCTACATCTAGCCCGACGTCGCTGTGCCACGACGTCTACCCAACTGCTCCGGTCGCCCTGGTATGGTCAACCCGTGAGCTAATACCATAAGAACTTCCAGAGCACCTAATCTGCGCGCAGGGCCACCCAGATCGTGCCCTGGGCCTACTGAGCCTGGGCCAGGCTCTTCCCACGGGGGGGAGAGATGTAGCGAACAGAAAATTCGCTAGTCTCTCTAAAAACCCGTGGGAAAAGCAGCGTCAGCGAGCCACGGGTTTTGGCCGGCTAGACCAAAATCAGGGAGCCTAGACTCGTGGCAGTTCGTCGAAGGAAGTCTACGCGTCGTGTTCGGTCCGTCCTCCCCCTCTTGTGTTGTTCCGGCTCCCCTTTCCGATCAGAAAATATAACTAAATTCTTTCAATCCGTGAGTGGTTCCTTCTCCTTTTTACCCCCAAGAAGAGGACCATAACATCGGATTAATTTTTATATGTTATTGTCAAACAATTATCTTCCTTCCCAAGCCACGAAATCTTCAAATCAAGAATATTCATTAAAGTTTTTTATAAAATAAATATTAATCAAATTTATTTTTGATAATTTAAATAATTAGCATTTTATTTTGAAAGAAATTCAATAACTTCAAATTATTGAAATTCACATTCTCTGTAAAAGCATACCATTATTGCAGTACCTAGTTATTGTGGAATAAAAAAAGACAATGACCAATGTAAAGTTTACGAATAAATAGCAAATATAAAAATTAATAATAAAATTTATTATTATTATATTTAATATAAATAATATAACTCCTAATAATTTAATGAACTTTTTACTGCATTTTAAATACATTTGCCTTTTTCATATCCAGTCTAATACGCATAACTGACGTTGGATGCGTTTTTCGCAAGTAGATGCACATGCACCAGCCGACTGCACTGTCTATTTACGAGCTGCTCGTTGAAGAACCATTGACCATGTGCACCGTTAAAAAACTGTTGGAGTTTTTTATAACGCCATTTAGATGATATCATTGCATGCGAAGATTCTCGTGTTTTCCTTCATTTAAAGAGAAAAAAAATCACAACAAATTTTTACAAATTAGCAACGTACCTATCAAAATTCTAGTTTTTCACAATTTTTTCCGTTGGAAACACGATATTTTGACGTTTTAGTTTTTCAAAAATTTCTTCCTGGAAACTTTGAAAAATTTTTTAAATTCAAAAATCAATAAATTATGAGGAAAAAAAATCAAATCAATAATTTATTTCTTATTTTCGTAAAAAAAGGAACGAAAAAATTGCCGTCGGGAAGATTTTGGACCGGATGATGGCTCAATTTCGAACAAAAGGACGCCAATCAGATACGCGGGTGTATGCACCTTCCAAGTCGAGGGAAATGAGTTCGTTTCCAATCCAGATAACGAGATGGATGATAGATGAAAGTGAACTATGAATCGGTAGTTGGGCAATATTTCTATATTCCCCGAGCGAGTCGAGTCTGAGAAAATAATGAGATGCTTCCACGCCCGATTTTTGACCGATTCGACGCGCCATCCATCGCCCAGGGCAGACCTGCCAAGGTCAGGCAGACAGACTAGTCTACATACGGGAGATAACCTGAAATTCTCATGGTTTATGTTTCGAAGGGTATAGTTTCCGAACATTCAATTAAAACAATCCGTCCATCCCCCGTACGCCGTACGCCGCCCCCTGTACGCCGTCCGCCGCCCCAATACGCCGTTTGCCGTTCCCTGTACGCCGTTTGCCATCCCTTGTCCCCCGTACGCCGTTTGCCGTCCCCTGTCCTCCGTACGCCGTCTGCCGCCCCCTACGCCGTCCCTTGTACGCCGTCCCCTGTACGCCGTCCACTGCCCCTATACGCCGTTTGCCGTCCCCCATACGCCGTTTGCCGTCCCCTGTCCCTCGTACGCCGTTTGCCGTCCCCCATACGCCGTTTGCCGTCCCCTGTCCCTCGTACGCCGTCCGCTGTCCCCCTACGCCGTCCGCCATCCATGTACGCCGTCCCCCGTCTCCCGTACGCCGTCCGCTGTAAAAACTTTTTCTCCCAAACGGCTGGAGATGTTTTTGAGCCAAATTTTAACCGTTTGACTATTTTAATCCAAAAATGTTTTTATTTAATGGATGCCAAAGCAACATTGTCAATTAGATATTTGGATGCACGGTTACCTGTGTACTTGAATAACTATACCAATTGAGAAGAGCAGCTTGACAAGGACATGTAAAAATTAAACACCTATTTCTTTCATAAGTTCATCGCAATAAATTATTCCGTTCTGGATTTTAGCGTTCTAAATCTCGTTCTTTTTTTCAATTTAATCGTAATTCATACAAATCTATTGACTAGCATTGAAAAATTGAAAAAATCACGGTATTACTGGCACCTCGGAACTACAAAGGGCCAACCGACCACTGACGAAGGGTGCATTCCTTCACGGAGTTCTTGTTCGTTTTATAATCACCGCCAAGGGAGAAAGATGGCATTCATATTCATAATACGACGACGAAAGGGCCCTGGATGACTGAGGAACCTGCTCCATGGAGTAAATCGGTGTCCAACCAAGTCTTGAAGCAAGTCACCGGTGAAAAAAGTACGTAAAAAAATCAAAAGTCGAACCGACCGCGAGTTTGACCTGGTGAATCAAGATGTTTTATAAGGAAGACCTAATACTCATGGCAATTTGAATGAGAACTCAAAAATTAGATAAAAGAAATAGTCTATTCCACTGTTGAGTGTTGGAATAGATTATTAATTTTCTCCCATTATTGAGTTTTTATTCGAATTATGGGGTCCCACAATTTAAATTTTTTATAATGGGTGAAAATATTATACTTTAATATCAAGGCTTATACGAGAAGTCGAATAAATATGCAAAAACATCCTACCTGTCGATACACTGATTTTTCTTGAAAATAATTGCAAGTGGGTGAGATCGCATATTCACCAATAGGTCATCGACATATTTGAAGTCGATACACGCCCAAAATGAATTTGCGTGCCCATCCTTTGGATCTGATCTTCATCCTATTTTTACAAAACAGCTTGAAAGAGAATCACCTTCATCATCACAATCTTGTATGTAAATCATTAATTTTGAATCGGCTAATGATAGTTGGGTCTCTGTTGAGTATTTTAAATTATAATTACTGAAACTGGAGGAGTTATTTTCGTTCGAAACGTTAAATCGGATCAGAGGTTCGAGTAAAATTTGAGTTTTTTGCATTCCCGATTTTGACAGTTTCAAAAAATGTCCAAATATCACGAATTTGTTAAAATATACGCAAATCAAAAATTGTAAGTACCTATTTTATTTTATTCGCGAATTTATTTAACTACTATCTTTATAATAAATAACTAAGTAAATAACTTTATTTTATTGCTGTAGTATTACATCGTTAGTGAAGCATGACAATGTTCCAATTCTCACTAATTTGAAGGCTGCATGATATAGTGATCATAGTTGGAACATCTGACAAACGAAGTCCCGCAATGAAGGGGCTTTCTCTCGTTAGTAGGGCCGCCCATGCTTTCATGTTTAATGAAGTCCAAGATGTACAGTCCATCAATTATATGCTATCAAATTTCTTGGGAGAAAAACTACAAAAACAAAGTCAATAATAGGTACCTAATAATAAATAATGAAAAATAGAATTAAAATAAATAAATAATAAAATAATCCTCAACCCTAACTTCGAAAAATTATTGGTAATTTACGAAAAAAGCAGAAAAGCCCTAAAAATATTTTGAAAAATGATAACTGCAAAAATATGTTTAGAAATCAATTATTCAATCATCTATAGTTATATTTATAAGTTATATATATTTAATTATATTTTTTAGTATATTTATAATCATTTTATTATATCAATTTCAAGAATTTACGAAAACTCCTTCCCCAAACAAACCCCGGGCGGCGGACGGCGTACAGCAGACGGCGTACAGAGTACAGCGGACGGAGCACAGCAGACGGCGACGGGAGACGGCGTACAGCAGACGGCTTATAACGTACAGCGGACGGCGTACAACGAACGGCGTATAACGTACAGCAGACGGCGTAAAACGGACGACGTAAAACGGACGGCGTACAGCGTACGGCGCACAGCAGACGGCGTACGGAGTACAGCGGACGGCGTACAGCAGACGGCAGACGGCGTAGGTAACGCAGACGGCGTACAACGGACGGCGTACAGCAGACGGCGTACAGCGGACGGCGGACGGGCATAAAAGTTTCCGATTCTACACCCCTTGAAACGTAAAGCAACAAATTCCAGGGGGTGTTAACTTTTTTCGTGACCGATTACAAAGGTTCATTTTTTACGAAAAATGAAAAAAAATGGAAAATAATATCACCTCACTTATAGTTTTCAATTATTGTTCTTCGGGATTCCCGTCAGGGACTGTTCGAAGCCTCAAGTCCCTAATTGAACAGCCAGTGATATTTCTTACGGCTAATTAGTTCCGAAAGATTCAACGTGATCACCGCCCGGAGTGTTTGATTGATGAAGTTGTTAGGTTTGGTATAAATGAAAGAGTAACTAGAAGTAACAGGAGTTTTTCACTTCCTTTTTCTTCCAGCGGGGAGGGCATTTTTTAAATTGTTTTTTCCCCACCGACGACTGCGGTAACGAGAAGTTACCTAGAGAAAGAGACCGACGGCCGTAATACCGTTATGCTTATTGGGTTTCAATGTAGGCATTAAATTGTGGAACGAGTAACGTAAAATATTCCGCGCACGACTTCCCTTATCACGTAATAATTATTCGGTAGTTACGTAGAATATGTTATGTTACGGATAATCGGAAATCAGAAATGACTCCTGAGGAAGGCCGAGTGGTCGAAAGCGCTCGATATGGGCTAATAATATCAACATGCTTTTAAATTTACCTTTATATTCAATATACCTTTCTGTGTGTGTAGAAAATTTAACGCCAGGTCCAGAAAAATCCTAAAAAGTTGGAAAAAGTGTTTTTGACGTGGAGAAATTTGGATTTGAGGTAAGAAATCATTTTTTGAGAATAAATCGCTATAAAAAAATGCGATTATCTCAATTTTCTTTCTAGCAAACTTTTCCCTCATACACAAATTCCTATTCATAGATACCTAACGGCCATATTTTATTGTTATCAACGGCTTATGGCATATATGCGTACGATCATAATGCCTCGATGTAATTTACGGCTTACGATAAATCAACGACAGGCCCAGTCGTACCATAAAGGAAAATTAGCCAATTCACACAAAGTGCATGCGTGTTGACAAGTGTAAGCACTCGGGAGTCAAATTGATGTTAATTTATTCGCGCACCCAGCGACAAGCTCTTGATTTCGAATCGCTATTCTCCCGACAAAATGGTCTCCTTCTGGCGCGTATGATTGAGGGGCGTATTAGTCAAATTTATTCCTCCCTGATCAGCAGGTGTCGCTGGGGCGTTTTGAGTAAACGGACGGCTAACTGTATGCACGACTTTCTTTACCCGCCTTTATGAGCCAATCAATTCAAACTTCAACGATCGATGGCGGCTGAACGGCTGGACCGATTTTGACGTTCGAGCCCATCATTCGACGAGGAATTTCACGTAGAATAGTTTCGAAAAGAAGGGATTTTTCCCAAATGTCCTTATTTTACGAGTTATTGGCAAAAAACTGAAACAAGTGCAAAAACGCTGATAAGGGAAGGTTTATTTAAGGCGGCTGAACGGCTGAACCGATTTTGACGTTCGAGCCCATCATTCGACGAGGAATTTCACGCAGTATAATTTCGAAGAGAGGGGATTTTTCTCAAATGTCCTTATTTTACGAGTTATTGGCAAAAAACTGAAACAAGTTCAAAAAACGCTGCAATGGGAGGGTTTATTGATGGCGTTCAAGGCCGTTTGTTATAAACTGACTATATTCTGCTGTTAAATTGTTTTACATCGATGCAAAAATGCTTCGAACGAGGCATTTATTTTCGTTAAAAAAATTCATCTCCAAAAAACTTTCTTTTTTTCAACTTATCAAGTTCCTAATAAGTCCGGCGCACTATCCTGGAAACCACGAGGTTCTCACAGACCTTTCATAAGCCGTCAGTCAGTTTCAGACCTCGGCCAAAACTGATGGAGCAAATGGATCACTTAAAGGGCCCCGAAATGAATCGCTCCGTCTTGGTCTGGTCTGTTGATACAAAGCGGACGAAAGTTTTCCCTCGGGAATGACGAGGTTGGAAATATCCGAGATTAAAACTCCCTCTATTCTCACGTGTTTATCGTCAGGGTGAAATATCGATGCGTACAGTCTTCGCAATTCGCCCGAACTTTATTTAGACTCGATTTTTTCTGGGAGAAAATTTTATGCTCGAAAATATCTTCTTTGAGAAAATTTGGTTGAAATATAATATTATTTACGATTTATTTATCATTTTTCCTCATCTTATAGGCATTAAACAGTATAAATGAACCAAATTTCGCGATTTTTATTAAACTTTCAACCTGTACTAACAATTTTCACCCGCGTATTTTTCAAGATTCTGTTTGTGGGAAAAGTTAGTGGCAACACTGATTCTCCGAGTTTCCGTACCTAAGAAAAGTGCCGTGTTACAGTTTTTTCTCTCCGATCAAAATGAACGTTATTTGCTCGTATTAATTTGCTCCTTTCCGATAAAATTCGCCAAACTCTCACATCAAAATAATCCACACTGTTTCACGACTTGGTAGAAAATTTGTTAACAAAAAAATGGCAGCCCCGGTTGGGGAAGTTTGGTCAATGAACTCGAGAGTTGATAAGTGTTCATATCATCTTCCTGTATTCCAATGATGGGAAAACAAACGAGCCGCAGGGAACCCGGGACGTCACAATACGGTTTTTTGGTTATAAAGTTTTCAAAAAATAATTAAAAACTCAAAAAAACAGTTGTCCTACGCAAAAGTTCAAATTTTCAAAAAAGCCTACATTTCTGGCCCATCCTATTGCTGGTGGTTGGGGTAGGAAAATCATTGTTGCGATTGGTCGAGGTGGCGTCGGCGTGTAAACCAATAAATTTCAATGGCGTTTCCAAGCCACTGTCCCAAGTTGGTCGATCGACGTTTGAAAAACATCAACAATTTCTCCAACTCAGAAAATTCCGAAAAATAACTCAAAATTCCGGCAATTTGTTGTAAAATTGTTCCTACAACATGGCAAATTTCAATTTTTCACAGGCTCAATTTTCGAATTTTATTTTTTAGATTTTCGACTTTCTCAAATTTTTATTTACGGGTAATTGGCCATTAACAATTTGAACACGTTAGGAATCCGGAAGCCTTTCCGCGTAGTTGACGAAACCTTCGCCCTTACGGACAAAGGGAAAGATCAAACGGGAACGTCGAGCGGTTTCAGACCTTTCGACCCCCATGAAAAGGCTGAGGTCAGCAGTTCGACAAGTATTTCGTCCAATAACGTTGTCAGCGCGACACCCCGAAGGCAAACTGTCCAGAACGTCTCACATTTCAGACCTTTGCCCTCCCGACAGACCGTCTGGACAGGCCGGACGGAATCTGTCCACAAAACGAGGTTCCGTAGATGAATAAGAACATTGATTTGTCCAAGAAAGCCAGAATCAGCAGTGTTTCCACACGACCGCAACCTATTTCCCTCAAGTTCGAGCAAAATTCCCTTTTTTTCCCCTCCAAACTTCTATAGTTTCCCGCAACGATTTCCCTCGAGAAACTGATTTTTTCCTGCTCGTTCACCGAGTCAATAGCAATTTTTTCCAACGTTTTAACGAATTTTCGAAGAAATATGGGTCGTCACGAAATTCCGACGTGCGGCGAAATCGACCGGGAACCAAAACCGTTTCATGCATCAAGGATCAAAATCTTGAAACTTGAAACGCACATGAGGGAAAGACAGACAGAATTAATCAACATAAAGGACATAGCTCGAGTGAGATAATTCAGAAATGAAGCAAATAATATTCACATTCCCGACAATTTCGACTATTTTTTCGCTTTTTTTGATGAAAATTATGACGGAGAGGAACGCACCATAAATCGCAACAAGAGATCAACAAAAAAAATCAAGAATGAAGGGAAAAATCAACATGTACCTCTTCTTCAGCTTCTCGGATAGTTTATCCTTGTTCTCGGTGTCCTACAGTCTGTAGTAGCTGAGTAGGAAAAAAGCCATTTTCCCTCGTTTTTTCCCTTTTTTCCCCTCAGAAAGGCCGTTTTTCCTCGAAAAGGGAAATTTCCCTCAATGTGGAAATACTGCTTATCAGACTTCAGACCTTTCCCCTCCCCATCCCACAGACCGTCTGGACAGACCGATTCTTTTTACTTCCATATTTGCAGAGTAAAATCAAGAATCGGAAGCTTTTTAGTGTTTTCTTTAATTATTAGTACAATTAAAGTAATTATAATTAAAGTAATTATTAATTATTAGTACAAATTTTGTACATTTTCAATTTTCCGAATTTGACTAATTCAATTTTGGAACGCATTATTTCAGGTGATTTTCTAACTTAATGAGCAAAATCAGCTCGTCATAAAATACCATGTTGGAATTTCTGTTCAACTTCAGCTTCAGGTATGAAAATTCAGATAATTAATTATTATAAGTACAATAAAATGAATAAATTGCATCACTAAAATAGTACTTTCCTATTTTATGCTTGCTGCTATTTAGGAAAGATGCACTTCAGCTGAAAACATGGTAACACTAGGTACAATTTACCTTAATTGGTAGCAGAGCATGGATCAGAGACAAAAACGTCGAAATCGGATCAATAGTTTAATAATGGCCTTTGTTATTGTCGAATTTTTAATGATAGGAAAAAATTCTGAAATTTTCTTTGTGGAAGTCTTCTATTCTTTCTCATCATAAAAATTTGAAAGTATAAAAAAAAATAAAATAAGAAAAAAATGGGAAAAAATAACAAAATAAGAATAAAAATAATGGAATAAAAAATCGTAGAAATGGAGAAATAGGATCACATCATTAAAAATAAAATAAAATACAATTAAACGAGTCACATAAATGGAAAAATATCATAATATAATTCAAACAAAAATAATAATTAAATTAAAAAATCATAAAAATTGAAAAAATATACCAGTATAATAAAAATAACAATAAAATATTCAAATCACAAATGGGAAAATACCTATTATAATGTGGTACCTAATAAAAAAAAATCGCGAATAATAATAAAAATCATACAAATGGGAAACTATCATAATGTGTTAAATATAATAATTAATCATTATTTCAGACACATGGCTTGGGGGCTTGCTGTCTTCTTGGCGAGAGGCTTATTGATCGTTCCAATCTCTTTTGGCGTTCTACTGTCCGCCAAGGCTATCGAACATGGGCTGGATTTAATTCCATGGACATGAAATGCAGAATCATGTCAAATTCTTAAAATTAACAATAAAAATTTGAAACCTCTCTCATTTATAAAATTTGAATATTTTCATTTTTTAAATTTTATTTATTTTTTATATTTTTATTATTATTTTTTTTACGAAGCATTTCAGTCGAAGGGGTAGAGAAATTTTCGACTTCCTTACAGGTTATGGGCATTGTCTGAAAGCCTCTCATTGTCTCGGACTTCTTCGAATTCTTTGAATAGTGGCGTAATGAGCTTAACTGGAATGACGATTTTGCATAACTTCCTCCGAGGAGTTCACTATTTATTTAGGTATTTATTTACATTCTAGTCGTATTTGCTTTCAGCCCGGTTTCCTCCTGCTAATCTTGTCGGCATTTTTTTTTTCAAAAATGAAAATAAAAATTCGAAAAGTTTCACAAGCCATAAGACGTTTCACAACACTTAAAATCGCACTCGGTGTAAACAATTTCTCGAAAATTATTTACAGTCGGGTTCACACGATCAATTTACGATCCTGCCGGCCTCAAATGCAAACATCTGGTTCGTATAACCCTACCCTCAGAAGCCCGACTTATGTTATGAAAGTTACGAGAATAGAAGGCAATATAGCTATTAAACTTCTTAAAATACATTCCCAATAACGCTCCGTCGGGAATCGTATTGTTCGAGGAAACGGGCAACGTAACCATCGGCAGGCTTTACCCTTATAAGACTCGATATTATTTATTCCTACCCCCGAAAATGTATTTTCTTCAGGAAGAAACGAACCACTTGCATGGTAAATTAGCCACGAACATTATTGAGCATTTCGATTTTATAAGAACTCGAACAAAATGACCAAAATCGGTTCAGTATTTCGAGAGTTTCTCAAGTTACTAACTTAGCTCATTAATTATTCGTCGGATAAACATTATTCTCCGAATAATGAAAATGATAATGTTTTTTGAAAATGTAGACTATGAATTCCATGGAAATTTCAAGCTCATACTCAAGACGAAATTCAAACTCAAACTAAAAGTGAAGATCAAACCTGAGCTCGAACTCAAACTGAAATTGAAATTCAAACTGAAACCAATCGAGAGACTCAAATTGAAGTTCAAACTCAAACTGAAACTGAAATTCAAATTCAAACTGAATCTGAAATTCAAACTCAAACTGAAATCCAAACTCAAACTAAGATTCGAACTCAAACTCAAGTTCAAACTCAAGCGAAAAGTGAAAATCAAACTAAAGGTAAACTCGAATAAAAGTTCGAACTCAAAGTTTGAACTAATATTCGAGTTTACCTTGACTTTGAAATTGAATTTCAGTCAGAGTTCGAGTTTCAGTTTGAGTTTGTGTTTTACTTTGACGTTGAGTTTAAGTTCCAATTTGACTTCGAAATCGAATATAAGTTGGAGTTTCAGTTTTAGTTTGTTTCTGACTTTGACATTGAGTTTATGTTTCAGTTTGACTTCGAAATCGAATGTAAGTTCGAGTTTAAGTTTGAGTTTGTTTTTGACTTTGACATTGAGTTCATGTTTCAGTTTGACTTCGAAATCGAATGTAAGTTTAAGTTTGTGTTTGACTTTGAAATTGAGTTCAAGTTTGTGTTTCAGTTTCAGTTTGACTCAAGGTTTAAGTTTCAGTTTAATTTTGAGTTTGAACTTCTTTTCGCGTTTACCTTGTGTTCGAATTTCAGTTTGAGTTTGAATTTTAGTTTGAGCTTCACTTTCAGTTTGAGTTGGAATCTCAGTTAGGGTTTAAGTTTGACTGTGAAATTTAATTTCACTTTGAGTGTGAATTTCAGTTTGAGTCAAACTCAAAGTTTGACTTTGAAGTTGTGTTTATGTTTGAGTTTGTTTAGATTACAGTTTGGCTATGAAATTGAGTTCAAGATTGAGTTAGATTATAGGTTTCAGTTTGAACTTCAGTTTGATTTTGCTTTTGAGTTTGACTTTAAACTTGAGTTTAAGTTTGACATTAGGTTTGAGTTTGACTTTGAAATTGAGTTCAAGGTTGAGTTTGAATTTCTGTTTGAGTTTTCCTTGAGTTTGAATTTCAGTTTGGTTTTAAGTTCAAGTTTAAATTTCAGTTTAGTATGACTTCGAAATTGGATTTCAATTTGTGTTTGAGTTTGACTTTGAAATTTTAGTTTAGGTTTGTCTTTAGGTTTTTGTTTCAGTTTAAGATTCAGTTTTCAGTTTAAGTTTGACTTTGGATTTGAGTTTCTGTTTGACAGTTTACCTTGCGTTTGAATATCAGTTCGGTTTCGGGTTCGACATCGAATTTTAGTTTGAGCTTCAGTTGGTGTTTGAGTTTGAATTTCAGCATTGTCGCATTTTTGTTTGTTTGATACCGAAACCGTTTTCAAGGTATCTGATTTTCACTCGGCACAAACCAGCCGATAATTCCACGTTAGTGTCCCTAGGCTCAATTACTCGGCTCACGAACCTTTTTTCGTGGGAAACCGAATTTCGAAACGTCCACACCTCTTTAGCTTGATGGAAATCCGTGGCTATCGTTCGGATGAATCCTAATATTGACGTTTATCGGAATCTAATCTCTGACCGAAAAGGGCGGAATCCCGGAGAAAAAGGTCCAATAAGAAGTGCAGGGTTCGGATGCTCCTGTGGATTTTAAAATACGCAGATAAGGAAGTTCGAGCCGAGGGCAGAAAGCTGGCGCCGCCTAAAAAAATAGTCGACCCGTAGAAAATGGGGTTGAATTTCGAAATATCGGTGTTCAAAATCTTGTCTAAAAATGTGTCAAAATCGTGTCAAAAATAGTTTACAAAAATCAAAAACACTAAAAAAAACTAAAAAAATCAATATTGATCAAAAATCAAAATTTAGTCAAATTAAGTCAAAATCAAGTTCAAATAAAGTCAAATCAACGTCAATCGAAATCGTGTGAAAATAGTCTACAAAAATCAAAATTGTTTCAAAAATAGTCGACCAGTGAAAAATGAGATCGATTTCCGAAAAATTGGTATTCAAAATCGTGTTAAAGCCTGTAGCTTATGAACGGAGAAAGCCACCGATGGCGGACGGGGGACTGGGGACAATGGACGGGACGCGGCGAATGGTGGACGGGGAACAATGGACGCGGGACGGCGAACGGCAGACGGGGGACAATTGACGGGGACGGCGTACGGTGGACAAGGAACAATGGACGGGGGACAGAGGGCGGTGGGCGGGGGACAATGGACGGCGTACAGTGGACGGCAAAGGATGGACGGGGGACAATTGACGGGGACGGCGTACGGTGGACGGGGGACAATGAACGGGGGACGGCGGGCGGTGGACGGGGGACAATTGACGGGGACGGCGTACGGTGGACGGGGGACAATGGACGGGGGACGGTGGACGGAGGACAATGAACGGCGTACGGTGGACGGCAAAGGATGGACGGCGGACGGGGGACAATTGACGGGGACGGCGTACGGTGGACGGGGGACAATGGACGGGGACGGCGTACGGTGGACGGGGGACAATGGACGGGGACGGCGTACGGTGGACGGGGGACAATGAACGGGGGACGGCGGGCGGTGGACGGGGGACAATGGACGGAGACGGCGTACGGTGGACGGGGGACAATGAACGGGGGACGGCAGACGGTGGACGAATAACAATGGACGGGGGACGGCGGGCGGTGGGCGGGGGACGATGGATGGCGAAGGATGGACGGCGGACGGTGGATGGTGGACGACGGACTGATCCTTTTATGGCTTATTCGGATTCTACGCCCTTTGAAACGCACTTAAACCATAATTTGATTACAATAGTTTATTATTGAGTAATAGACCAAAAGAAACTGAAAACTTTAACGTTCAATTTTCGGAGGTGACTTTTTTGAACTCCAAAGTACCTTAGCAGCAGCTACCGTCCTAATTCGTGTAAAATTTGCTCGCTTATTAAAAAAACCAACGTCATAAATTCCCATACCTACCTATGACTTTTTTTTTGTTTACCTACTTATTTAAACAATTTCTGATTCTGTTGCGCATGGAATTCCACCATCGGCTTTCTGGCCGACGGCAAATCGGGCCAAAAGAACAAAGGATTCTGCAGGACCTCGTACCACGAGTGCCCTCATCGTCAGACTCATAAAGCGTTTATCTCCAAAGGTGAGGGAGCCAGTCGGAGGTAACCACAGTGTAAAAGGGAGTCTGGAGTCGCTTTTGAATGCCGCAACGTCTGCGAGGCCTGGAGGCTCGAACTTTGGCGGCTAACCTAATAACTACATTAGAGGGCCAGAGGCCGGGAACGAGAAATGGAAGGGCTTCCAGGGAAGGGCCTTGTTATCGGTATTGTGACGTAAAACGTGCCAAGGCACTTGAAATTGAAGGTTCGCTATTTATCCCGGAGAATATATGCGTCCATAAAGTAGTCCATAAACATGGTACATGGAGACAATATTTTTTCATTCTTTTCTTACTTTTGAATATATTTGGGCACAATTAAAAAAAATTTCACTTTTCAATAAATATCTGTAGATATTTGCAATAATAGAAAATGGTATTCCTTTCCAAGGTATTCACCATCGTCTATTTTCAAGGCGTTTGCCACACACGAAAAAAGCAAAAAACCGTCTCCTATTCACGGCCTTTTGTGATGATTTTGCACAAGGACAACGTCCTAACCTCAGGATGTTGAACTTTGGGCATCGTTAATTCGGACCACTGTTGTTCACTGAACAGCGAATCCAAATAACTTTTGGCTACTCCTCGGGCGAAAAAAAAAACACTAGTAATCTTCGTAACAATCATCGTAAGTTTTGCAGAATCTTCAAAATAGTAAAAAGGAATATTAGAAAATGATTAAAAATCGTGTTTTGTTGTAGTTTTTGTCCAAAAAGATAAGAAAGAAGCATTTTAGAACTATCGGTCCAGCTAAAATGAGATCTTCGAAGCAAAGGATGCGTCGACCAATAAGGTCCTTGTCCCAAAATGTCCTTCCAGACCGCAAGAACGGACAGGACCTTTTACAAGGGGCGACTTGAATTACGCATTCCTGGCTCATCTTTGTTCTCAGGATTTTTCAAGTGCCCCATTCGCGCGACTTCAAAATGTAGGAAATCATTTTAAATTTTTTTTTTAATTTTAGGAGAAAAAATTCAATTTTTTGAAAAAACTTCCAATATTTAAAAAAACTCAATTTTTTAGAAAATTCCAATTTCTTTAAAAAAAAAATACAATTTTTACAAAACATTAAATTTTTTCGGAAAAATTCCAATTTTTGGAAAAAATTCTAATTTTTGGAAAAAATTCCAATTTTCGGAAAAAATTTCAATTTTTGGAAAAAATTCCAATTTTTTGGGAAAAATTCTAATCCAATTTTTTGGAAGAATTCCAATTTTTCGGAAAAAATTTTAATCCAATTTTTTTGAAAAAAAAATCATTTTTTAGAGGGGCTTTTTAATGTTTTGGCAAAATCCTTTCAGTTTTTTACCTCATTACTCAATTAAAAATTCCAATTTTTTTGTTATAAAATCCAAATTTTTAAATAAAATTCCAATTTAAAAAATCCAGTTTTTTGGAAAAAATCTAATTTTTAGAAAAAAGTTCAAATTTTTTGAAAAAAGTTCCAATTTTTTAGACAAATTTCCAATTTTTTGGAAAAAAATCCAACTTTTTTTTGGAAAAAAAATCCACTTTTTTGAAAAAAAATTCTAATTTTTTGGAAAAAATTCTAATTTTTTGGAAAAAATGTCAATCTTTCGGAAAAAAATTTTGATTTTTTAAAAAAATTTTAATTCTTTAGAAAACAATTCCAATTTTTCAGAAAAAAAATTTATATTTTAGAGGGGTTTTTTAATTTATCGGCAAATTCTTTCAATTCTTGACCTTATTGCTCAACCAGAATATAGGAGTAAAACGTAGGTACATAACCATAGAAGTGAGTAGGTACGTTTAAATCGTCTCTCGTTGCAGTCAGAGCCCTCCATAGTTGGCATTCGTGCCCCATGATTCATCAGCTCAGTCCGGATTCATCAGTCAAAACTTTTCGAAACGATAATTCTCCGCGGAGACGCGGCGCGTAAAAAAGACCACCCCCGAAGACTAAACAGACGTCAAAGGCTCGAAAATCCCGCCCGGTGGGTGCTCATTATTTTGTCCCGTCTCACTCGGCTGAACTTCTCGTTTCATAAACTGGAAGACTTTCCGAACTTCACCGCCATTTTGGCCGCTGGGATTGGACGTAAAACGAAAAATTTCGAAAAAACGACGATTATGGTCGTAAATTAAGAGCGACAACTAAAAGTTCGAGATTCGTCGTTTTTTCACTGCTACTTCCTGTCCTGAGATTGTAATTTTACCTACATGGCATTGTAACATGTCCGCAATAATGCGTCAATTTTGATATTTCAGCAAGCACTTCTTTATTTTCGTTCGCTCAATTATTTATGAGCCATTTTAACTCTCAAGGAGAAAAATCCAACCCTCTCTGAAATTTGATGTCTTATGTTTCAAGGTAAACCAACGTAAAATCGAGAATCGATTATAAAATGTTTACTTGGTAGCGTTTCTCTTCAAAGCCGCCGGTTAGGAAATATTTTTGGAAATTTTCAGGGTTTGTACCAAGTCTGGGGCATTTGTTACCGACAAGTACCTTATTATGATGATCCTGATCCTGATCTTGTTCCCGATCCTTACCTGACACTGATTTTATCGAAGATCTTGATAACGATCCTGAGCCTGATCCTTACTCTCATGATGATGATCCTCAACATTACCCTGATTCTGGTAGTGATTCCGATTTTGGCGATGATCCTGATCCTGTTCCTGATGCTGATTGTTGCCAATCCAAATCTTGAATCTGATCCCTACACCGATCTTAATCCTGATCTTGATCCTGATGCCAATCTAAATCTTGAAACTGATCTTGATCCTGTTCCTGATTCTGATCCTGATCTTGATCCTGATCCTGATCCTGATCTTGATCTTGATCCAGATATTGATCCTGATCTTGATCCTGATATTGATCATGATCCTGATCCTGATCTTGATCCCGATCTTGATCTTGTTCCCGATCCTCATCTGACACTGATTTTATCGATGATCTTGATAACGATCCTGAGCCTGATCCTTACTCTCGTCATGATGATGATCCTCAACATTACCCTGATTCTGGTAGTGATTCCGATTTTGGCGATGATCCTGATCCTGTTCCTGATCCTTACCCTGATGTTGATCTTGTTGCCAATCCAAATCTTGAATCTGATCCCTACACTGATCTTAATCCTGATCTTGATCCTGATGCCAATCTAAATCTTGAAACTGATCCCTACCCTGATCTTGACCCTTATCTTGATCCTGATCTTGGTCCTGATCTTGATCCTGATCCTGATCTTGATCCTTACCCTCATCCTGATCCTGATGCCAATCAAAATCTTGAATCTGATCCCTGCCTTGATCTTGGTCCTGATCCTGAACCTGATTTTGAACAATTCGGTTCGAAGTTTTTAAGATGAATTTGATTTTTCAGACGCTTTTCAGTAATCAGTTCTATCCCATAACATACTGCCCTCTTCCTAGAAAGTCCAGACGGCGGGACAGAATAAGCCCGTACTACAAATAACAACTTTTTTCGGAGAATGAAAATTTACGTTTTTAGGTGACAAATCCAGTCGCATAATAAAGATGAAGTGACGTAATCGCTTTGCCCAGCCTTATGATCTGAGGAATCTCCTTTCATCGCCGGGACTGCCCCAAGGAGGTAGAAAAAGCGAAGAAAAAATCCCGAAACAAAAAACAGGAAGGGTAAGAGATCTAGTTCTCTGGGTGTCCCGAAGAGCCGAGGGATCCTTGGAAGGACCTGTTGCTCGAAGGGAAGGTATCCTGTTACACCTGCAGGACTGTCGTCCGAGGCGTCTTTCTTAAGGTCTCCTTCGAATATTGAAGCCATTGACTACACGCGGTCATTGAGCTTTAACAGTTCGGTGTTAGCGAGAAAAATTACCTATAGGTAGTATACTTTCGCATTATAAAGGTATTTTTACAAAACGTATATTTATTGGAGCTTATTGCAAATTTCGCACTATAGCTTTCTCAGCGCCTCAATTAAGAAATTTCAAAAACATCGTTCCAACTGTTTTCCTTTGTCTCAAGCTTTGTCAAGCTCTGCTTTTCAAACGTCTCTTTCACCGTGTGACAGGTCATTCATTAGCTGCCACGTCGAAGGCGCTCGAACTAGAAATTTTCCCGTCCCCGATTCACAAAAGACGACAAATTTCGCATCGTCCTCAGCATACTAATTATATACAAGGAGGAGATAGCATCCGAAAATTTACATGCTTGAATGAATTGTCAGGTAGCAGTAATTCAGGCTAATTTTTGATTTTTTTTTTTGTCAAATTCTAATACGAGGTTCCAGAATTTTCAAAATGATCATTTATTTTTAATCAATTCGTTTCTTCTGAAACTAATTATTTCAAATGTTTTTTTTACACTTCATTTTGCTTTTGAAGAAATATTTGAAAAACGTAAGTAGGTACGTGCTTACATAAAGTTAAATGTTTTCTCTAGAATTTAATATCACGAATAAAGAATGACCATTCGGGAAAATAACAATTTTCACCCATATTAAAAGTAATGAATTGAAAATTAACTATATTCCAGCGTATTAGATACATAGGTGGCTTCTACATCATGTAAAAAATCCGATAATCTCTGAATAGTCCCAACGGTTCAAAAAATCACAATTCTCAGAGTCCGGCAGATGCCAGAAATTTTTCAGGCCATCATTACGTCTCTATTAGGGTACCGTTATTATTTTTATTGAATAATCGCGTGCCCTGGCATTGATTTCGTTTTCTCTCGATTTCGGTTTCAATTACCGTCTTCAGTGTCGGAGGTCTTTTTCCCCGACCCTTGAAAAACGTAGCCTTTTGATTAGAGTTTATTACCGAAGAAGGGCTCAAATCACATCACGCTTTCGACCGAACGTGTTTGTATTAGGGCCGAGGGAATAGCGTTTCGAGGGCCCTCCCATGATAGTCGCATACGCAGCGCTACAGTCCCGTTCTTGCATCAGAGCTGCACGAAAAAGTCAACGATTTAGGCACTCGAAAAATACTAAGCATCCGAACTTCGTCGAGTGTTGAAGATTCCGAGCCGTCGGCCGGTCAAGAGGGCGAACAGGCTGAACAGCGAACGTCTCTTAATATTGTCGGTATGGTAAGGAAAGTAGTGCCGTGCGCGAGTCGAATATTCCCAACGGAGCGGCGCATTGATGTTCTTGTAATAGGTACTTTCCTATTTACGAGTAGGTACCTACCTAGGTACGAGTAGGCACTTTCCTATTTACGAGTAGGTACCTACCTAGGTACGAGTAGGTACCTACCTAGGTACGAGTAGGTACCTACCTAGGTACGAGTAGGTACCTACCTAGGTACGAGTAGGTACCTACCTAGGTAGGAGTAGGTACTTACCTAGGTAGGAGTAGGTACCTACCGAGGTAGGAGTAGGTAAATACCTAGGTAGGAGTAGGTACCTACCTAGGTAGGAGTAGGACCTACCTAGGTAGGAGTAAGTACCTACCTAGGTAGGAGTAGGTACCTACCTAGGTAGAAGTAGGTACCTACCTAGGTAGGAGTAGGTACATACCTAGGTACGAGTAGGTACCTACGTAGGTACGAGTAGGTACCTAAATAGGAACGAGTATGTACCTACCCAGGTACGAGTAGGTACCTACCTAGGTACGAGTAGTACCTACCTAGGTACGAGTAGGTACCTACCTAGGTACTAGAAGATAAATAGTACTAGCAGGTACCTAGTATAAGTAGGCACTAGTAGGTACCCAGTACAAGTAGGCACTAGTAGGTACCTACTACAAGTAGGCACTAATATTACCTTGTACAAGTAGGTACTAGTAGGTACCTAGTACAAGTAGGTACAAGTAGATACCTAGTACGAGTAGGTACTAGTAGGTACCTACTACAAGTAGTAACTTGTAGGTACCTAGTACAAGTAGGTACTAGTAGGTACCTATTAATGTAGGTACTAGTAGGTACCTAGTACAAGTAGGTACTAGTAGGTACCTAGTACAAGTAGGTACTAGTAGGTACCTAGTACAAGTAGGTACTAGTAGGTACCTAGTACAAGTAGGTACTAGTAGGTACCTAGTACAAGTAGGTACTAGTAGGTACCTAGTACAAGTAGGTACTAGTAGGTACCTAGTACAAGTACATACTAGTAGGTACGAGTAGCTACCTAGTACTAGTAGGTACTAGTAGCTACCTAGTACTAGTAGGTACCTAGTATTAGCAGGTACTAGTATGCACCTAGTACTAGTAGGCACTAGTAGGTAGCTAGTACCAATAGGCACTTGTAGGTACATAGTACAAGTAGGTACTAATAGGTATGTAGTACAAGTGGATAGTACTAAGTATCTAGTACAAGTACCTACTCATATCTACTTTAACTAGGTACCTACTTGTACTAGGTACCTACTAGTACCTACTTGTACTAGGTACCTACTAGTACCTGCTTGTACTAGGTACCTACTAGTACCTACTTGTACTAGGTACCTACTTGTTCTAGGAGCGACGGCTACGGCTGGTGACCTATGTGGTAAACTTTTGCATTATGTGCCACTTATTTTTCCCCACCAACGGCTTTGGTATATCGGACATGCAACCTTCCAAGGAATGGCACGATTTTGAATAACTATGCTAATAAAAATAATAATTCTTCGCTGGAAAAAATTGTTTCTCGCACTTCTTCAACGCATTTCGGAGCTACAGAACCTCCAATTACAACGGGCTCGTCCTGACGAGTGGATGCCCTAGGGCGAATTTCGGGCCCTTTAAATTCGAATACCGAATTGGGAGCAGGTAGTGTTTATTATCATTTTTGATCTTCCGATCTCCGAATGATAATATGAGGCGTTGATAGCCAGAGTGGACCATTCCACACAGGTGTTGAACTGAGAAAATCGCATTTGAAAATTTCGACTAATTTCTTGTAATTGATTAAGGGCCTTGTTATGGTGTTTTGAAGAAAAAAATACAAGCATTCTTGGGTGAACAGATGACTCATGAACCATAGGGACATTTCTACAAGCCACAAAGTCCACTCTGGCCATCAAAATCGGCGGCCAATTTGCAGACGGACCATTTGAAAAGTTGCGCTCTCTCTTAGCACATTCGAGAACGAGTCAAATTTTAATAATAATTCGATAGATAGAGCAACCACAGACCCATTGCACTGTATAACTCATTTTTGGACAGTTTGTGGAATGGTCCACTCTGGCTATCAACGCCTCATATGCAGTTTTCGAAAAGTTTCCAGCTTCGTTTAACAACGGGCTTCATTTTGGATGGGTAACGTTTCAATCAAGTACCTACAGATTATTTTGGTTAGCAGGTGTTTGAGACTTGTAAAACCCATAAAAAAAAATAAAAATAGATAGTATTTCGCTCAGAATCATATCATGATTCAAAAATCTAAAAATTACAGATTGATGCACTTGGTATCTTTTACAGATAATCCGTGCAAACCACAATTTGAATATTTCAAATATATTGCAGCTTCTATCAAAAATGATAAAATAAACAATAATTATTATTATTATTACTATATTATATAATAAAATAATAAATAAAGTTTCGATGTTACGATTTTTCGTGTAAAATAAATCATTTGAAAAATGAACAAAAATATTAAAATTTAAAACATAAATCGATCTATATTTTTTCAGGTTATTTAAATCCACGTCCAGGTAAAAGTTTCTATACTTACCTAACACATTTTTTGTTTGATCAATAAAACCGAGGATGTTACACAGATGCTAAAAAAATGATCCGTCGAAAAAAACACATTTCAAGCTCATTAGTCGGTTATAATGGGCCCACTCCAAATCCTACGAAGTCAGCGTTCGTAATTTATTTAACCATTACTCGTCAGCAGAATGACGATGATGCATTTTATAAGAAAGCTTCATTATGGCGTAATTTCATTTGCGAACTAATTTTCCTCATATTTTGTATGCGAGCTATCTCTCGGATGCACAATTGGATTAATATTACTCATTATTAATTCCATTCTGAGATTGACAGTTATTTCAATTAATACGTTGTCTCATTCACTTTGAGAAACATTCTATCATAAAATAAATTAATTCATTTATAAAAATGAATGAATAAATCGAAATAATTAAAAAATAAAAATACCGATTATAAAAAGTAACGATAATTAGGTCAGAAAACAAAATTTAAAAAATTGTCGGGTGCTTGACACGCACTGTCTCCGTTTGGTCACGGAAGAGCACAGAATGTCCAAAACAAAACAAAGACCAGTGGCGCCTCTAGATACCAAAGCCTCAACTACTCGAGGCGGTCGCGAGAGGCGACGGGTTGGAGGTTACAATTGAAGCCTCGTTCCTGGCGGCTAGGTAGTCGAGACATCTTCCCCAGCCGTGGAAGCGGAAGCTCCACACACATCTTCGGGGAGAGGACAGAGTTTCCGGACTGGGCGAGACATGGTTCCAGACGAAGTCCTCAAATCGGCTACTCTGGTGACGCCATCACTGCCGGGATAGATCTTCACAATCCTTCCCATAGTCCAGGATAGTGGAGGAGCGTTATGGTTGATGACCAAAACGATGTCTCCAACTCGAGCAGGTCTTCCTTCATTGATTTCCCATTTGGAGCGGCTCTGAAGCTCGAGTAAATATTCCTTTTTCCATCGCTGCCAAAAGGTGTCTATTACGTGCTTGGTGAATTTGTGCCTATCTTTCAAGGATCTCCCAGCATTGAGCTGAGGGTCCGATGCAGGGAGCATCATTGGACGGAATATCAAAAAATGTGCTGGGGTCAGGACTGAGAGATCATCTGGTGAACTGGACATCGCTGTGAGGGGTCGTGAATTCAGTACAGCTTCGACCTGAGCACAAATGGTTGTGAATGTTTCTAAAGTAGGGATCTGATTTCTTAAACAGTTCTTGAGAAGTCGCTTTGCCTGCTTCACCGCTGCTTCCCATAGTCCTCCAAAGAAAGGAGCTGATGGTGGTATGAATTTCCATGTTGTACCCAAGGCGGCAGCGCCATTTGAGACCGATGACCGTAGAGTGGAATCTTGGAGTAGTGCTTGTACTCTCTTCATTTCATTGGAAGCTCCTAGAAAGTTTCTACCGTTGTCTGACCAGACAGTGTGCGGTGGTCCTCGTCGGGATACAAATCTTTCGAATGCCTGCAAGAAGCCAGGCGTGGAGAGGTCCGTTACTACCTCGATATGCACTGCCTTAACTGCAAAGCAAACAAAGATCGCAAGGTAGCAGTCAAGAGTTCGATTTTTCTTCAGCCCAGCAATACTAACCGGAAAAGGGCCTGCATAGTCCACTCCAGTTGTTGCGAAGGGGTAGTCAATTTGTGTACGAGCCAGAGGTAAGTGACCCATTTGAGGGGAGAATGGTTTAGGCCGAATTGTGTAGCAACGGACACAATTTTGCAACTGTCGCCGAACTACGTTCTTCCCATTAACTATCCAGAATTGGGAACGGAGATGGTGGAGAGTCGCAAGGGGTCCAGCGTGGAAGAGAGCCTTGTGACTACTTTCAATCAGAAGTTTTGTAAGTACGTGGACACTTGGAAGAAGAGCTGGGTGTTTTTCGGTCGGTGAAAGGTGGGCATTTCTCAGACGGCCACCAACTCGAAGGACTCCCTTTTGATCGACGAACAGTCCTAAAGTTCTGGTGATTCTGAGTTGAGGACGACTTGCCTGAGCGTCGGCTATTTCTGCAGAGAGGGATTGTGCTTGAGCTCGTAGAACAAGGGTTGATAGAGCGCCTGAAAGTTCTTCAACAGAAAGGGGTTGGACCTGTTCCTTCCAGTCGAACGAGGTGAATTTGTCTCTGACGAGTAGTCGACATCGAGTTTGTAGGTCTAGTCGCTGCTGAACGGAGCGTTTGACTTTTAATTTGTTTAGATAACGTTGGCAGAACGCGACGACGCTCTGGAGGGTTTTCATTGACGAAAATCTGTTTTCCAGAGTATCAGTCCCACACGTTAATGAACTCACCAATGAAATCTGTAGACTAGTCGAACGAGCTTCGGTCATGGCTTCGTTGGTCAAAGAAGGACTCACTCTTCTGATTAGCCAATGTTCAGCAGGAAGTTTTAGCCAATCTGGTCCCTCCCACCATTGTCGGCATTGGATAAGTTCATGAGGGCGGAGCCCTCTTGACGCGTGATCAGCTGGGTTCTCTTTGGATTGGGTATGGAACCATTGGTCTGCAGGTACGTGTTCAAGAATGTCTGCCACCCGATTACCGACAAAAACCTTCCACACAGGTGGATTCTTTGCCGTGATCCACGACAGCGCTATTTCGCTATCACAGACAGCAATAATTCTGTCTCTTGAGATGGTTTTCAAGGCTGGAAGAGTTTTTGCTATGGTTCTGGCCAAAAGTTGAGCCCCACACAATTCAAGCTTTGGCAATGACATGGCCTTAATTGGAGCCATTCTTGCCTTTGCAATAATCAGGGAGGTTCGGTTACCATCCGCTGAAAATGAGACCAAGTATAAGGCTGCTCCATAAGCTCGTTCTGAAGCATCAGAAAATCCAACAAGCCATGAATTTTCCGTTGGAACAAAGCGTGGTATATGAAGTTGAGACAATTCTGGAAGTTCTTGAGCGAATCGGCGCCAATCGTTGACTGCGTAGTTTGGGAGGTGTTCATCCCAGTCGCAGTGATTTTGAACGACATTTCGGAAGATGTTGCGAGTATGGACGGTCAGTGGCATCAACCAGCCTAAAGGATCGTAAAGTCGAGCAATCTGGGAGGCCAATTGTCTTTTGGTTTGTATGTTTTCCACTGGTCTAAGAATGTAATGAAAGGAATCCGAATGAGGTTGCCAAGACAAACCCAAAATCTTCATGGTATGTTCTTCCTCTCCTTCCAATCGCACGGAGGCCATTGACGGTAATAGGTGATCGCGTGGTATTCCGTTAAGAAGTGAAGGGTGGTTCGCAGCCCATTTTCTCAATTCGAGCCGTGCTGTAGACAGTAGATCTTGGAGTTCATTTCGGATTAACAGGGCTTCTTCTAGGTCATCGCTACCACCATTCAGATCATCAACATACGTTCTCGATGTCAAAATTTTGGCTGCGTTGGAATGTGAATTGACATGAGTTTCGGCCAATTCCTTTAAAACTCGACCGGACAAAAACGGTGCAGAGGAAGTACCATAAGTCACTGTACACAGCCTATATTCTTGTAAGGGTTCGTCTTGGCTGAATCTATACAGAATTCGAAGAAAGTTGCGATCTGACTCCGGATGAACAATTTGACGGAACATTTGCCGCACGTCTGCTACAAAAACGAACTTGTCCAGTCGAAATCTCGTCAGAACTTCGGTAATATCTAGTTGAAGTCTAGGGCCGGGCAAAAGAATATCGTTCAGAGAAATGTTTGACATGGATTTTTGTGACGCGTTGAAAACAACTCGTATTTTTCCAGGTGGATCATCAGGCCTATGTACCGAATGATGAGGTAAATAAAAATGTGGCTGACCTGGTGAAACAGGTGGAGCCAGTTCCATGTGTCCAGAATTAAGATAATCCAACATGAAATTGTGATAAGCTGCTTGTGACTCGGGGCATTTCAAGAATTTGCGTTCGAGAGATCCCATTTGTTTCAAAGCTATAGATTTTGAATGCCCGAGAGCAGAAGGGTCGCGTTTGAAAGGGAGCGCTACCTGAAATCGGCCGTCAGGGAGTCGAGTTACAGTTTTCCTAAAAATTTCTTCTGCTAATAGTTCGTCGGAAGTGAACGGAGGTCGCTCTTCTACAGACTCGATTCGAAACATCCGATTCAATAGGTCAGCGTAATTCGGTGGTGTACCGTCCATTTTAGAAGTTTCAACTTGATAAGGAGGCAGATGTAGAACAGTAGGAAGGACTCTAGGCCATTTATTGTCAGGGTTTTGGACTAACTGATCGACAGCTTGACAGACCTTGGGGGCCCTATCTTTCTTCCGATGTCCATACCAATTGGTACGCTGGGGTCGAGGAGGCAGATCTTCAGTTTTCATTGGTGATTTTGTACATGTGAATTGATCAGGTTCAACAAATTGATCATGTTCAACAAATAGAACAGATTTTGATTTTGATTTTAATTGGTTGGGGGCACTGCTTGGAATGTAGGGCCCAAATTTTACATTGAAAGGACTTGCAAGCGAGTAGCTTCCAGATATAATCCATCCAAAAGACGTTAGCAGAGCGTTGGGTGACCCACCAAGGCGGTCAATAGTTCGATTCATGTTTATTGCATTCAATATGGCTCCACTAAAAATGATATCAATTGGACTAGGGCAATGGAACAGGGGGTCTGCAAGATCGAGATCATCAAAATGGGGCCATCTGGACCGCGGCAATGGACACGATGGTAGATCAAGTGTGGCCTTTTCGACCACGAAGAACGGTACTAATAAATCCGGGAAGCCATATTTTTGTTGTACCAAAGAACATGTAGATCCAAGTACTCGAGTGTTGTCAGTTCCACCAACGCCGGCGATGCGACTGTTCATTGGTGATAGATGTAGACCTAGTTTTTTTGAACATGACGAAGTAATTAGGTTTGTCTCACTTCCTGTGTCTAGTATGGCCCGCGCTTGGTGCCACGAAGAACCATCTGCAGACATCACGACAGCTGCTGTGGGAATAACTGAATATTTGGCAAATGGTTTTCTACACGATTTCAGATGAGGAGTCCTCGGGGCTGAAACTATGTTTTCGACACCAAGCGGGCCTAACCTTCATTGATGAGACGATTGGGTTGTAGTCGGGAAGAAATTGGTGCATGACATTGATCTTGAATTATGGTACTCATGATTTGAATTCACAGTAGTGGGAGAGCCTGATCTGGTGGTCGTTGGCGACTGCCAGCGAGGTCTCGAGATTTGAGACTGCGGCTGAAATAATTGGTTGGAATCCAAGTTATGATCCATTTCGTCGTGAGGAGGGGACGCCGGGCGAGAATTTAGTGAGGATGTAGTACGGGGGCTGGAACTCGTTTGAAATGTGTGTCCGAATTTTCCATTGTCAAAATGCAGCAATGTATGGTGGTTGCTATTACACAACTTGCATTTACGTGATAAAGGGCACGAGTTTGCAGTGTGTTTGGCTGAAAGGCAAATTCGACAAATGCGATTCAAGTTCACAAAGTTTGAACGTGTTTGTGAATCACTTTGTTTGAATGACGGACAATGGTAAATCAAATGGTCACAACCGCAAAAGTAACAGCCCTTGGAGCTTATTGGATTTGTACTTGATTGCACTGCTGAATAAATCCGAGAAGGTACGACTTGGTTCGACTTTGGTCCTGTCCAATAGGAGGGTGACCTTGCAGGGGATTGTGCACGAGGTTTGAAGTTGTTATTCTGAGTGGGCCTTGCTCGAAGTATAGTAAGCTGTTCCGAAATGAAAGTCAGCAGTTCCTCAGAGGTAGGTATTTCCTCTGAAAAATTGGTTTGGTCTTCCACAAATTTATCCCTCAGAGAAACAGGTAGTCGATTGAACAAAGAAGCAAACATGAAGTAATCACCAAGATCAGTAAGTTTAAGATTGCGAAGAGCACCCGTCAACGTTTTTGATTGTGAAAAGAATTCTTCCAAAGTTTGAAGATCCACCTTGTCGATCATTTTTAGCTGTGAAAATTTGCCCACGAGTGCGAATGCAACTCGGTTTTTACCAGTATAATAATCAGTCAAGGTTTGGAATGCCATGTTGTAATCATCAACACTAGAGCCAAAATGTTGGATAAGCATCAAGGGTGTATTTCGAAGCTTAGAGCGAAGGGCACTAAGTTTTTGAACCGATGAAATTTGACGATTATGAACAGCATGCCCAAAAGCCTCAGAAAATTCTGCAAATTTTGATAAATCTCCATCAAAAATCGGTACGGAAGGGAGCAGGGCTGTATGCAATTTTAGATCTTCAAGTTCTCCTGGAGTTGCAGGAGGCGAGGGATTGAAGGACAAATCATGAACTGATTTTTCGATTTCAAAGGTTTGATCAATAAACGAGAGGATGCGCGCGTACGCCTTATTACAGGAGTTGATAATTCTCTGGGATTGATAGGACGAATCCTCGAACAGCTTGTCGTCGATTAACTTGTCATTCAAAGACTTGAGTTCCGAGAAAATAGGTAGTACTGAAATTTCATAAATTTGTTTCTGGTCCCGAGCCTCCGATGGACAGCCATTAGCAAAATCAAAGCGTTCACAAACGGCCGTGAATTCGGACAAGGACTTCAACAAATGTTTTTGTCGAACGAGTGTTCTTTTATCTTCCCTCGCTATATGACGAGCTTTTTCTGTTGGATGATGATCTGAAGAAGGATTAGTGTTCGACTCACCCGTTACGCGACGTTCTTCAGGATCGTTGAGCTCGTCATCAGCCTCCGACATTTTCAATCAGTTGTATTGCGAAACGGAGCAACGGCGTATAATCCACCCGCAGATTATCGATGATTCTGAGCACAAAACAACGTCCCGGGTTTCGGCACCAAGGGCCGTATTCAGAAACCTCCCTGAAGTTCCTCCTTAGTTGTTACCTTGTTAAGGAGAAAGAGTTACCTAAGTAGTTACTTTATACAAATCAACTTTCATAAACCGCCCGTCACTAAGCATCTCCCTAATTAAGTTTTTACCGTAGAGAGGAACAACTAAGGAGCAACTAAGTAAGAGCTGGGGAAGACGCTATCTAACAGCCTTTCTGATTGGCTCGATTTCCTGGGCGGGTTTGATTTTTACCTCTCTGGCCTGTCTGTTATCTACTATCAGTTATCTATTTCGGACGCGCCCTTCTTTTCACCTCTTTTCTCAACCTCTTTTATGCATAACAATCGCAGGTTGGAAATTAATTTTCACAAAAGAAAAAATCGAGTCCTTATAATTCTGAAAAATTACTAGATTACTTGATTATTAGATACTTGAATCACAGTGAATCTGATAATTTATTTCCAAATTTGTGAGTGCTGCCGGTATTATTGATAACGTTCCATCGTCGTTTCGCGTTGCGTCTACGAACTGTCGTCTGTTGATCAATCTTTTGTTTGTTGAAAAAAACAAAACAAACGAGAGTTTTGAAAAGTCCCACGCCATCGAGGATTTCCGAAAAATATACCTATCTCCGATTGACGCCTTCGCCCAGGCTCCTGGGTAGTTGTATTGAACAGTTAATTGACGCGGGTTCCTACGTATTATTTGTTAACGATTTCTGAAGATCGTGCTTTTCGGTATTGCTAATATTGTGTGAATTTAATAAATAGCGATTATTTAAAAATCGTATTTATTTATTCGACAGTTCCCCATTTTTCCGGAATGAAGGTTAGTACCCAAGTGCATGGCTGCTGACTAATTAAAATAAAAATCTTGAAATAAAATTAAAAATTTTAAATAATAATAAGTGATGGTAATAAATTTCTTTTTTTTTAATTAAAAATTTAATCAATCAATAAATTTTGAAAATATAAACCGGAATACATTATTATTATTATCAAACATCAATCATAAAATATATACATAGGTAGCTAATCGTCTTTATCAAATTCGACCGATCAGATTTTCAATAAAAGGGTGAAAATCGAATCGATGGACGCTCTGAAAACCAATTTCGAGCTCCTTAGGAGCTCTTAAGAGTGCTCGCGACCATCCTTAATAATAATCGACGATTTTGGAGGGAAGAACTTAGGAAGACGGCCATTTTCTTCTTCCTTAAGAGCTAGGGGAGGTTTCTGAATTGGATTTCTCGTTAAGGAGTTCACTAGGTAACTCCTAAGTTACGGGAAGAACTTGAGGGAGGTTTCTGAATACGGCCCCAAATGTCGGGTGCTTGACACGCACTGTCTCCGTTTGGTCACGGAAGAGCACAGAATGTCCAAAACAAAACAAAGACCAGTGGCGCCTCTAGATACCAAAGCCTCAACTACTCGAGGCGGTCGCGAGAGGCGACGGGTTGGAGGTTACAATTGAGGCCTCGTTCCTGGCGGCTAGGTAGTCGAGACAAAAATCAATAAAAGATCTGTAAACATTCAAGATAAAATCACCTAATAATAAAATTTGATCGTTTTCGTCCCTTTAAATCTAACTTTTGATTACACTGAGGAGGAACACGACAAATGAAAAACAGATACGGCCCTCAAATGAGGTTATCCTTTTAATTTTCATTCCTTCATCAAGTTTTTTTCAAGGGCTTTCTTTTACGACCACTTCAAAACGTTTTTACACTTTTACGCGCCCGTAAAAAGTTTTTTGTCGACATACATCCCTTCATTTCTTCCTCGAGATTCCCGCGTGGTGTTTTTCGTTATCTGATAACGTTGATAGATTCGGCCCAGCGTGAACGTCTTTCGTATTTTTCTTCAAGTTACAGATGACTATTGTTCTCGAACTATTAAGAAAAACTGACAAGTCATGTATCATTTTCGTACGGACGATTTGTACAGTCATTGTCAAAAATAGTCGAGCTCGTACGAAATTCTATTGTGAGCCCAACGCCGAAATATGTAAAATTGACAATAGTTTCGAATAAAAAAAAAATGGTAAAAAAGTATTGATAGCACAATATGTTGAAGTCTATTATAGACTTTTTTGAAATAAGAAAATGAGTTATTACACGAAAATCAAATAATTCAATATTATTATTTGGTAGCAGAGCAGGCGTAGTCCTTACATAACTTACATTTTTAAATATTGCTATCCTAAAAATTTTTTCAAGGAGAATCGTATTGAGGGGATTTTACATTGCTATTTTATTCGACATGCGAATCAGCCTAAACAATGAAATACGGCCCAGACTCGCAATTCAGCTGTCCGCTCGTCGTTGCCAGACGTATTGATTTTTAACAGCCAATTGATGCGAAACGCATTCCGTCTGGCGGTCGGAGTTAGGAAATCGTTCGGAAAAAAATGTACGGGGCGATTTTTTCAAATTATCGTTTTCGAGCTGCGGAACGTAAATTGAACTTTGCAACCGAGCAGAAGCCGTTTTAACTTAGAAAGCTCGACAACAATTGGTCCCTAATCAACGCAAGCACAACGGTGAAGCTGAGCGGGGCAACGGTTAGATGTTTTCGTTTTAATTTTTTCCGGCAACAAAAATCAACCGATTTGAAGGTTCTTCGTCTTAAAATGGTGGTTATAGCTTGCAGAATGTGTGGATTTTTTTCGGCTCTTAATTGTTCGAAATTTGGAAATAAATATTCTCACATTCTGCAAGCTAGCGTCAGCATTTCAAGATAAAGTCCCTTCAAATCGGTTAATTTTTTATGAACCGAGCAGATATACTAAGCATCAGCCAAAAAATCATGAATTAGGACAAAAACTTTTACGTAAGTACCGGAATTTGATTTTTTCAGAAATTTACAAAACTAGAACATTTTATTAGACACTAACTACAGCAGCTACTCAATAAATACATTTTTGACCCAAACATGAACGTATTGGTTGCCATCTAAGTTTCCCTGGAACTAATTGAAACTAATTTTTATTTACTGTAATTGAAAATTAATTATTTAAGAAGTTCATTGACAGTATTAATCAATCATAAAGAGGTCGGTTAATCTGCTCATGGAGGTCTTAGGCTTCAAACTTCTGTCCTGCATATTAAAAAACGTTAACATCTTCCTTCCCTTCAGACTAACATTGATGGATGCATTCATTGTATTCGAATTGGCAGACCGTTTAACGTCTGTCGTCGTACAATCCATGCAAAAATAATGTAAGAATGGGGCCAGCTGATTCGATGGCTTCGGATGGAAAATCAGTGCACAGAAATTCAAATTGATCAATTTTTTTCATTTTTACGAATTGTAATCAATACCTGATTTTATTCTTAACCTTTTTTCAAATTTCTTGAGCAGAGGTCTCAGTAAGACCTATCACCATGTTAATTCGAATTACTCGCAGTACTTTTTTATTTTTTCCTGGCCACAAAAATGAACCGATTCGAGCGTTTTTGGTCTTAAAATCTTTGTTTTACCATGCACAATACGTGCGTATTTTTTATATTCTGAAAAATGAACGTATTTTGATTTTAGGCGAGTTTTAAAAATTGACGAAGTGAGTTTTTTGATATTTTTGAACATTGTCGCCTCCAAATTGGCCAAAATCAAAACAATTTCGTTCAAAAATTGACGTATCAAATTATGGAAGTTTGGCGTGTTATCTACGCACCACAAGTTTTTTTAATATTTTTTTAAGTTTATGTTTCTTACATTTATTTGATTTCTTTGGGTGGCTTCACAAGAAGTTCGCATTTCGAGATGGAAAAGTCCATAATTCTCTTCCATAGGTAGGTATGCATTTTTCAATTTTACCATATTTCCGGTGCCAACTGAAAATCTGGTCAACTGTGACTAAATTCGCCTCTCACACAATACAGTGAAGCACTCGTCAGCTGAGTGGCTGACGATCCTGAACGGCGCAGGACCGTGACCGGACACACGTGTTTCTGTTCAACGAGACCTTTTCTACCTCCTTCCCCCTTTACGTGAACATGTGTTTCTTTTCTGAAGACAATATCCCGCAGAGAAAAGGGGAAATGTCGAGCCGGAATAGCTCGGTGAAGTAGTGTGTAATTTTTTGAATCGGAAATTTCCCATTCGAAAAAATATGGGCGCGTTTTACGGATGTTTTCAGACATTTTTCAAAATATGGGAGAATTTTAAATTGTTAGACATTTTTGAAAATATAGAACGAGATGGGAGAAGAATCTGTGAAAATGAAATGGGAGAATTTGGGTTTCGATGATGGGCGGTGAAATTTGAGGCGAGAGAAGAAAAATGAGATAGAACGTGGGGTGAGAGGTGAGGCAAGATGTGAACTGAGAGATAAGATAATGAGAGGTGGCGATACGAAGGGCAGATATGAGATGAGAGAGGTGGAGATATGAGATGTGGAGATATGAGGAGATCTGAGATGAGAGGTGGGATAAGATATCTGAAGAGATTATGTGAGAAAACAAATAAGATGTAAGGACACAAGATTTTGGATGGATTGTGAGATAATATATGTACGATTAGAGATGAGATTGATACGGATGTGAGACGGGATGGATGCGAGATGAGATGCGAGATGAGAGGTGAGATGAGAGGTGAGATGAGAGGTGAGATGAGAGGTGAGATGAGAGGTGAGATGAGAGGTGAGATGAGAGATGAGATGAGAGGTGAGATGAGACGTGAGATGAGATGTGAGATGAGATGTGAGATGAGATTGGAGATGAGATGCGAGATGAGATGCGAGATGAGATGTGAGATGAGAGGTGAGATGAGAGGTGAGATGAGATGTGAGATGAGATGTGAGATGAGATGAGATGTGAGATGAGATGTGAGATGAGATGTGAGATGAGATGTGAGATGAGATGTGAGGTGAGATGAGATGTGAGATGAGATGTGAGATGAGATGTGAGATGAGATGTGAGATGAGATGTGAGATGAGATGTGATGTGGGATGAGATGTGGGAAGAGATGTGAGATGAGATGAGCTGTAAGATGAGATGTGCTGTAAGATGAGGTGTGAGATGATTTGTGAGATGAGGTGCGAGATGAGATGTGGGATAAGATGCAAGATGAGATTGAAATGAGATTTGATCGAGATATTTTACGATGAGATGTCAGATGAGATATGAAATAGGTATATACTGAATGAGAGATGTGGATGTTTGGAGAGAAGAGATGGGAGATAAGATAGGAGATGAAATATGGGATGAAATGTGACGTACTTTTTTACATGGGATTCGGTTTCGTTTTTATGGGGAAAAAAGTTTTAACATGCTACCTAGGTATTCATTTGATTTTCTTTTTGCCAATTGTTGTCAGAGCGTTTGGCGGATTTTTCCAACTTTTCCAATTCTTTTTCAAGCCTAGAAAATTTTGTAGTTGAACAATAACCACGAATTCATATTTGAACCATTTCACCATAAAATTGAAAAGATTCGGTAGGTTTTTCGAATTTTCTCAGGGAGCGTTCCAATTTTTTAAATGTTTTTACGGATGTTTCCTGCCTGGAAAACATTTTTCAAGTAGGTCCATACTTCCAACGCATAGTTTTCTGAATTTCGAGATGAATTACAAATTTAGTAAAAAAAAACAATGAAAAAATCTCCAACTGTTTCTCGGTAATTGTCCCTTTTTATTTTCCCTACTCATTTCCCCCTCTCCCGGACAAAAACTTGAACTTCTCTCCTTGTCCGGTCCGAATGGTCCGGCGGACTTTAATGAACCATAAAATCCCAGAATGGACAGCCCCTAGGAGTTTAACTATAGTTTCCTTCCAAAGGGGGCAGAACCAATTACTTCGAAACTAATGAGGCGGACTAATACAAGATGAACGCAACGTGTAACTTGAACTGTGTGTATCTGAGATATTTTACCGTCATTCTTATTTTTCAGAGGTACCTCTACGTATAGTATGAAACGATCAAAATTGATTGGAAATTGCGACTATAAAAAACGGAGAGCGAAAATGTATACTATGATACTAAGTAACCAATTATACGTACCCCAAAAATAAGTACCACAAAAAAATGTATGCAAAATACCGATTGAAATTACCAAATCAAAATATATCGCAAAAAATAGATTTTAGCGGTTTTTTGTGGATTTTTAAATAATTTTTAATCTTAGCTCCATTTGGACTCCTGCAAATTAACGTTTTTGATCAAAGTCCCAAAAAACACGAGATTTGTGTATTTTAACGTTGAATTATTGAACGAAAAATATCTAAGCTGTTTTATTGACTGTGTTAAGAAATTTTATAAAACTTTTTCACAAAAATAAGGAAGGAAATTTGCTGGGAAAATTTGCAAGGAAAAATTCGAAGAAAATTTTGAAGAAAATTTTGAAAAAATTAAGAAAAATTTGAAAAAAATAAGAGAAAGTTGAAAAAATTAAGGAAAATTTAAGAAAAATTAAAGGGAAATTTAAAAAACTTAAAAGGAAAATTTAGCAAAATTCAAAAGGAAATGTAAAAAAAATTAAAGGAAAATTTAAAAAAATTCAAAGAGAAATTAAAAAAAAATTGAAGATAATTTTGAAAAAATTTTAAGGCAAAATTCGAAAAAAGTTGAAAAAATGTCAAGGAATAATTCGAATTTTGAAATAGAAATGTTTCTTGCAAGTTCGGGAAAACATTAAATTAAATTTAAAAAAACTAAAAGTTTTTAGTGTTCGGGAAAAAATTAAATTCGAATCATCAACTCGAGATTAAAAATGCCGGCGGTTTTCTCTAGCAGGGATTACTGAGGATCAGTCTCTTTGTGAGAGCTACAAAGGATCACCTTCCGAGACGAGTCAAAAAGAACTCCTAATGGGGTACCTTTGTCATTTTCGGTTTTGGATTAGCCGACCGGGTATACGGCCAGATTAGGTACCAAACCAAATCTAGATTTCAGTCGAAGGGCGAAAATGTCGAAAATTCAGTCAATTTTGGCCAAAATTTGAAAAAAAAGGTTGATGATTGAAAAAACGGCGGAAATTCGAAAAAGCAAATAAAACAGACCAGAAAACTTGAGATTAATTGGCCCAAAAAAAGAAATTCCGTAATCCTGTTGCATCTTTAGGCCCATTTATTAAAAAAATGTTAAAAATCTAAAATCTCGAGTTAGTAAGCTCGTAAAAATAGAAACCCTCGATCAAACAAACAATATGCTACTTATTTCAGCACAAAAACAATTTAATCGTATCCTTATATTAAAATATTCGGGAAAAAACTCACGTCCCTAAAAACACCATTTTTTCTTGATGTTACGTTGCATAAAATATTAATCAATATTGAATAATGTCAAATAATTTTTAAAACATAAAACTGTAATCTAAAATCGAAAAAAACTGAAATATCAAAATAAAAAACTTAAAATACTAAAATTTCAAATAGGTACAAAAAAATCCATTCCAATTTTCAATTTCGGGACAATTACAGAAATAGAAATTTCTTGAAAATGTTTTTGAATTGTGCAAATTTCTGTCAAACCGTAGGATTATTAACAAAAATAGCCGTAAAATTATTTCTCATTCCACTAAAAAAAATACCTATACCGAAAAAAAAAATTTTTTCGTCAAAATTTCGTACTTACGCTATTACAAAATTTCGGCGGCCCATCCTCATTTCATCGCCGGATTCGGAAAAACCGGTGCCGATAGCGGGTAACACAAACTCAAAAACCGGCCGGCGCGGCGGAACGTCTCCGAACGTCTGAGCGTCCCCGACGGCGGGACGGGATAACGAGGGATGCCGGGCGTGGGCGGTCCCGGCGGCGCGGGAGGGGGCTAACAGGTTAGGAACGCTCGGGCGGCACCCCCGCGTGCGCACTGCACTACTTTCCCGACCGCGATCCCCGAATTTCAAACGCCGATATCTCCGCCGGATTTCGACATTTTTTCGAAATTCTTTCGCTAAAATTCTCAGAAAAGCGAACACGATATAATTCCCGATACATAATTTTCCGTAATTAACTTTTTTCCGAAGTTCATGATCCATTCTACCCCGTGCTCCTGCTCAATTCCGTGGAAAAATGCTTCCGAAACAGTCGTTTCGCTTTGGTAGTGGGGAGTTTTTGGAAACTTCGTACTTTTTAGAGAGTTTTTGGTAATTTCGTGCTTGTAGTCGCTTGTAGTACGTAATTAATAGTTTGTACGAAGTAGTCACCTGGCAAATCCTGAGAATGCTTGGAAAATTTAGACACGTAAGAGACAGAAATGGATTTTTTCCAAAAGTCCGGGTTTGAGTTTTTTTTTTAATGCGTGGCAACGTCCTTGGCAACGAATTCGTTTCCGAAATTTCTAAACTCGTGCACGAACTTTCTCCTAAATCGTACACGAATCGTGGAAATTTGGAGTACGAAGTTCTTGGCAACTTATGCAAACAAAATCCGAAATTTTTGTCGGCTGTTGGAGGAAAGCTATGAGTTTTTCTTGATTAGTGACTACATCGTACAAACTACTAATTCGTACTACAAAAAGCCAAAAAGCACGTAATTATTGAAAACTCTCAATTATGCTTCACCGAGAAGTTTCTGTGTTTCCTGGAATATTTTCAAATTCGGGTTGAACTAATTAGAAACTGCACACCTCGATTCGGCTGACCTGGAATTTCGTTTTCTCTGCTTTTGGGCCTAGTATAAATACCAAATTTGGCTATTCAGAATTTCAAAATCTTCGTCTCGGCTTAAAAAATGGTCGATGGTATATTTTTGAAGGTTTTACCTATTTTCAATGCTTGTTTTCACGCTTAATTGAGCCCACAAGCCAAAAATCTCTGAAATATAATGTATTTTTAGTCCAAAATTTTGAAATTCTCTGAAAATTTTGAATTTAACTAAATTCTGTACTTCTTTGCGACAATAAGTCACCCAATTTTCAGTTAATACGCATCTGTAAGACATAAAACTACCAGGAAAATGAGCCCATAATTATGTTTTGTAACAATCATGTCCTAGGCATAATTTTTTTAATCCTCCCACAACATGCAAATTACGATAGGATTTTTTTACATTTTCATCAGGTTTTGCCCATTTCGAAAATTTCGACACTAGGCATGCCCCATTTTTTAAGCATCCCACGCTCAAAATTTGGCCTCAATTCAATTGAGAAATCGAGGTTTTTTATCAATGGAGGACGAGGCGCGTAATCGAAAGGGAAACGAACGATTTTGCGGAAGGAGATACCGCGGGTTTCCGTTGGCTAAAAAAATATTTTTTTTATCTTTTTATCTGACCAAGTTAACCGGGTTAGTGCTCGAGCTTTTCTCAATTGAAGTGACTGACCTCCCGTAGGCGTAAAAAATGATGAAAATCGAGTAAAAATTAAATGAGCGCAGAAAAAGTGCCGGAACCCGAGGGAAAAAAGCAATTTTTTTCAATGTAATAATTACATAAAAAAATAATCAACATAAAAAATGCTTAAAAAATAAGAATAAAATTCCAAAATTATTTTGGAATTTTATTCTTATTTTTTAAGCATTTTTTATGTTGATTATTTTTTATGTAATTTTTTTTAGTTTTAGGTATTTAAAAAGAATTTTTCATTTTTATCTTTTTTATTTTTTATTGGTTCATTTTTCTTAATTCATTAAATAAACTTTTTTGATGGTCTGGCAGAGATTTTGGCAGATTTTCATTCGCCTTCATAGAATTTAATTTTTTTGTGTGTCTTCTAGGGATAAAAAAAAATTATTTTTGGTATCATCATATCATCCTAACGTGTGCCAACCCTTTTAATCCCCTGCTCAGATTCCCTAATCTCAATATACCTAATTGTTTAAGCTTTTTTTCGTTTTTTTTTAATTTTTTAACTAAAAGGCTTTGTTTTTAGGCCAATTTTCGTTTTACATTTCTTCTGGTGTTTAAAAAAAATATAATTTTCTTCGATCATGTCTAAAGGTACTCCTTATCGATCCACAGCTCAAATTCTGTACCTACTTTCATTAGCGAAGGTACCAAAATGGAAGTATTGCGCGTTGCCCGAGCGCCACCGATTCCCCTGAACTCCTGATCCGATTTTCGGGCTCGCTCTTCTCATATAGAAGTGGAAAACTACCTTTTTTGCAAATTCAAAAGATACCCTGGCAATACCCTATGCTCGTGACGGGAAGCTTTATTGGCGACTCAGATTACCGATGAGTGCGCTGCAGTCGCCTCTACAATGGCGGCTATTGGTTGGACAGTCTCTCATCCATTTACTAATATGACCGTAACTCCCTCAATTCTCAACCTTTTTTCAAATTTCTTGAACTGAAATGTTTGTCTAGGCAAGACCTAACACCCTGTTTAATCGGAATTCGAATAACTCACAGTACTTCCGACATATTTGCATTTTTAGTGTTTTCTATTTTATTTTTTTCCGGCCACAAAAATGGACCGATTTGACCGTTCTTGGTCTCAAAATCTTCGTTTTACCTTGCAGAATATGTGGATATTTTTTATATTCCAAAAATGGAGCGATTTTTTTTGTTGCGAATTTTAAAATTTGCATAGTGAACTTTTTGATATTTTTGACCTAAACACCCTTGAAAACAGTCAAAATATGATCGAATTTTGTCAAATATGTACGTTTCAAAATATGGAAGCATTGTGTGTTAAGCACCACTGGTTGTAAATGACCACAGACGGGCACACACACACTTATTCGGGAAGTGATTCTGAGTAAATGTGTAGGTATAAGTGATAGTTTTTCATGAAGCTTCGTTCCGATTTTCGATTTTAGGACGATTCCAATACTTCCATTTCCTCCGTAAATATGGAAGTAAAAATTTCGTAGGAAACCTGCGATTAACATTTTGATCAATAGATAGATGCTTTTATTTGCCTCAAAAGCAGTCAAAACATAATTCAATTGCGTCAGAAATGTAGGTACCTACGTATCAAAATATGGAAGTATTGTGTGTTATCTACGCACCACTGGTTTTATACTCATGTATGATTAGTCTAATGAATGGCAACGTGCGAGAAAATTGAAAATTTTCGTCACCAAAATAAACAAAACCAGCGTGATGACATGATCTGAGACCTATTGAAACCCAGATATCCTACTTAGACTTATTATAACAATGTTTTAGTATAAGTCAGTGGGCCTATTTCATTTTTCTTTCGCGTTAACAATACCAATATCCATACGGAAAAGTACAGAATCACTCGAGCTAGAATATTCTGGAGTTATCAAAGAAAATTCATCAAAAAACTGGTCAATGGCTATGCTTTCCAAGGGACTGGAGCCGGGGTTGTCCAACCAATACTAGTTCCGCCGCTCGGCCGCTAGAGCGCTCATCGTTAATCTGAGTCGCCAATCACTAGCGTGGGCAGAGGGCGCCATAACTTCCACTCGTGCGGCATTTTATCGTGTTTCCTTTCCAACATTATCGTCCACGGATAACGTCTTCCTCGCACAGTTGTCGCATTGTTCCAAAAAATCGGTCCATTCATAATTCCGGGGATTTGGGCTTTTAAAACCGCCCCGGAAAATCGTCCATAGATGAGGACTTTCGATTGGAAAATTCCAGTAGGTGGCAAAATCAAATATTGGCCTATTTTTTAAATATTTTCAAAAATAGTTTCGTTTTTTGGCCCTCAAAAATCGGCCTGGTGATGCCAATTGAGCGACAAAATATGCCGAAATTCCGAGCATAATGGAAAAAACGTCAAAAATGCTTCCTCACCTAACCGCATTTTTTGTCGATTTTTTTCATTGAAATGAAGTCATTCATAACAATATGCGTGTCATTACTAGGATTCCTCAGGTGGTCGTATTTCTGAATCACAATATTGTGGTAGCCGGATGACTGATGACTTCTGCCTAGGGCAATCCGTGACTTGCTGTTTATTTGGTTCTCCAGACGCTAAGCAGACGATCTTTTGAGTTTTTATCGCCCCGATGTGTTCCGATGCCAACTACGGAAGAGTTCTTAACAAAAAACAGTTACATTCCCACACAAGTAGACCCGTCCTATTTTTCTTCACGTAAATCGTCATTTTTTCAAAAAAATATCTACACACACAATCAAAAGTCACTTAAAAATATAATTTTCAACGTTTTTGCTTTTTTACAAGCGAATTTCGAATAAAAATTGTCCAGAAGTCGAAAATTGAGAATTTTAGGATAAAATAAATGGACACAATGTCGACGTTTTTATTGTTGAATTTTGTTTACTGATGATGCGTTTCACTGTAGAGCTATTTCCATTTTGCTGTCCAGTTGGCTTGCGGCGGGGGGCGAATTCGTCCCCATTTGTTCAACGTCGATCGGCTGATCGTTCTGTAAAAAATTATGCCACCAGCAAAAACATGCGAACTCTGAATATACCCCAAAGTGTCGCAAAAATGCCTGAATCGCTGAGAAACTGGACGCCAGATGAGAATCAAAACTAGAGAAATGTCTACTGTGGCGCTGTCCGAGACTGAATATCACACCTATTCTGTAACGTTTTGATAACACTGCTGCCGCGCAAAATCCCATGACAAATTGAGTAAACATTCGATGGCGATACTGTCTTTACAGCTTACAGAATTAGGGCCCTTTAGATAATCTACTGAGTAAATGATCTTGTTGTTGTTGTTGCATCTACTCCCATGTTGGCTAATCAATTATCTAAGCAAATTATCTAAGAGGTTAACTAAGGTTATCTAAGAGGTTAACTTAAGTTGTTAGGTAGACTTAATGACTGATAAGACACTATCTCCATCGAACATTTACCTTCTTTGTCACAGGATTTAACATGGCAACAGTGTTATCGAAACGTTACCGAATAGGCCCTGTTCGTTCCTGGTGTGATATCCCGTCCTGAACTTGGGGATCTTCAACAAGTACCAAAACGTCACCCCAAGTCACTCAATGTCCAACTTGGGTATTATGTCATATCCACATCATACCTCTGCTAACCGCTTACCTCTGCTACGTGGGCCATCTCTCGCTCCGTTACCGCTTTGATGATAAAGCTAAAATCCGTTGGTTCTTGCGTCGTCGTCGGCTCTTGCACGGTCGTCACTTCGGGGACTGTCGTCACTCCTTGGACAGCCGTCGTTTCGGGCTGGTCGACAGCGACTCGCGAATCAGCCGAGACGATGACCGTGCTGGTGTAAGCCTCCTTCGCCTGTTCGTGGGTGTTCGCTATGTCCGCCATGTCGAACGACTTGGCATGCTGGAGTTCTGATTTGTGGCGAACGGCGAAATTCAACGCCGCTTTTTCCGTCTCGGTCATTTCGAGGGCTGCCTCTTTGAAGTAAACGTCTTGCAAGATGTCGTCGATCGTCACTCGGGCCTTTCAGATAAAACATCAGTTTATTGGGTAATGCAGCTTCAAGCGAGATGTGGCAATGTTCCAGGAGCGTGAGTCCAGGCATTTGTAGGTGCGATGCGGAGTGCAAGGTTTGGTAGCCCCAGCAACGACTCTCAAAACCCGAAAATCCTCTCCTGTGCATCCACACGGTACCTGCACATACTAGCACTCACACTCCTGGAACAGGGCCAATGTTTCAAGAAGTTAGCTCCAGAAGAACGTTCTTGGAGAAAAGAAGAGTTTTGTTCATGGAAAACGTCATGAGTTCCCTTGAGGAATCGCACGAGCTTTGTTTCAAAACTTTTTCAAGAATTTCACATCTGAAGATCGCTTTGAAATATCCTCAACAGCTGCTTAGCAAGCACCTAGCAAGCGTTTACCTTTGACAAAGCCTCAGAAGCGTTGCTCGAGAAAAACCTCAGGATCCTCCCTCCAGAAGATCCTTGGAAGTGTTGCTCCAGAACAGCCTCTGCAGCTTCCCTCGGCAAAAGCCTCAAAAGTTCCCTTAAACAAATCTTGAGTTCCCATCCAGTAGAATCTCAAGAAATGCCGCTCTCAAAACTCCAAAAGCATACATCCACAAAACCCTAAGAGGCTTGAGACCATAGCTCCAAAAAACCTACTTTGATCCAGAAAACTGAAGCGTTGTGCTCCGGAAAAAAGTTTTTTATGGACAAACTTTGTAGCACTCATTGTGCAGCCTACTCTTTTACCTTGAAGTTCGGCTCGAGCATTTTGGTCACCATAGCCACGATGCCCTGGGTCAGCGCAGGCAATATCCGCCGACGGAAGCTCCACTGCTGGGCCATCTGGAGCTTATACAGCTGACGGCTGTTGGACTCGCTGAACGGCATCGTCTTGTTCAGCATAATATACGTCACTATGCCCAAAGACCAAACGTCCGAACATTTTGGAAAATATGGTTTCCCTTTTATGATTTCAGGCGAAGCGTATATCAACGAACCGCAGTATGTCGTGCTCATGACCTGCAATTCGTTCAAAATCGATTGGAGGACTGACGCGTTTGAGTCAACCCTCCAATTATTTGTGTCACCCAATAACAGCTGATTTCATCACCAAGGTAAACCATTCTTTTGATTCTAGCTTCATTAGTTGCTGCTTCGGCAGACTGGAAGGAACCTCATAGGAAAATTGTCCGTCCAGTCGTACTTATCAAATATTAGATCGGTAGGTTACAATTTTCCAGAAAAAATCTAATCTTCCATCGCTCTCACCTGGCGCCCTGACAAGGCGACGAATCGTGCGAATCCAAAATCGGCCAATTTGATGTTGTAGTTGGCGCTGATGAGGACATTTTCGCATTTGATGTCCCGATGCGCGATGTCCAGTACGTGCAAATATTGCAAAGCCAACGACAACTGGTAAAGCCATACCCGAGCCACACTTTCTTTGACCTCACCTTTCCGCAAGATGTATTCGAGCAGATCTCCGTTTTCGGCATATCTGCACCCAAAACAAACCTTGAATCGCTGATAGTCTAATGTGGCTGCATCAAATGCGACAATGTTTGGCATGAGTTGGTTAATAACACTTCAAAACTTACCTCATGAAAATCAAGAATTTATGCTCAATATGGAATATGGCGGCGATATGAATGATGTTGGGATGTGCGACTTTGCCGATAATGTCGAGCTCTCTCGGGAGAAATTTCGTCACGAATTCTCGCGGCGCTTTTCTCGCATTGATGACTTTGCAGGCCAAGGTGGCGTCGGGGCGTCCTGATTGCTCGTGATTGGTAAGATACACTTTGGCGTATGAGCCTTCGCCTGGAAAACTCTCTATTTTGTATATTTTGAGACATTTTTTATTCTTATGTAAGAAGCGCGAGCGACCAACAGACCAGGTAGGTGTCTGGAAGACGGTAAGCGTCTTGTGTAGACCGAGCGATCATGATAGGGGTCGGAAAGATTCGCTTGAGATTTGCTAGCGAGCGACCAGGAGGTTCTGTTGAACGTCCAGGGACAGGCTTTTGTGGGTGAGCGAGCGGCCAAGATGGGGCGTCAAGGAGGCAGTTATGTGTGAGAGCATTGGGAGCGAGTTGGGTGCCAAGGAGGCTGGCTTTGTGTGAAGGGCGAGCGACCAACAGATCAATCTGATTAGTGTCTGGGCCACGGCTTCTCTGCAGAGAGCTTGTGAGTGACCGACAGATGGATGGACCAGACAGTGGCTGGATTCTGGGAGAGCAAGCCATCAAAATCGGGTGTCAGGAAGGCTGGCTTGAGGCTTGTTTGTAAGCCACCAGGAGGATTTGCTGAACGTCCAGCAACAGGCGATTGTAGGCAAGCGACCAATATGAGGCGTCGAGGAAGCTGTCTTCGGAAGGTCGAGTGACCATCAAATCAGGGATGGAGGCGTCCCGGAAGCAGGCGTCTTGCAGACGTAAGCAATCCATATTGAGCGTCAGGAAGACTGGCTGGAAAGATTAGTTCTCGAGTGACCAGGAGTTTTGTGCTGAACGTCCAACGACTGGCGTTTGAGGGTGAGCGAGCGACCAAGATGGGGCGTCAAGGAGGCAGTTATGTGTGAGAGCATTGGGAGCGAGTTGGGTGTCGAGGAGGCTCGCTTTGTGTGAAGGTCGAGCGACCAACAGATCAATCTGATGAGTGTCTGGGCACGGCTTCTCTGCAGAGAGCTTGTGAGCGACCGACAGATGGTTGGACCAGACAGTTGCTGGATTCTGGGAGAGCAAGCCATCAAAATCGGGTGTCAGGAAGGCTGGCTTGAGAAATTAGTTCGAGAGTGACCAGGAGGATTTGCTGAACGTCCAGCAAAAGGCGATTGTGGGTGAGCGAGCAACCAAGATGGGGCGTCGAGGAAGCTGGCTTTGCGTGAAGCTCGAGTGACCATCAAACCAGGGATGGAGGCGTCTGGGAAGCAGGCGTCTTGAGAATGTGAGCGATCCATATTGAGCGCCAGGAAGACTGGCTTGAAAGATTAGTTCGCGAGTGACCGGGAGTTTTAAGTTGAACGTCCAGCGACTGACGTTTGTGGGTGAGCGAGCGACCAAGATGGGGCGTCAAGGAGGCAGTTATGTGTGAGAGCATTGGGAGCGAGTTGGGTGCCAAGGAGGCTGGCTTTGTGTTAAGGGCGAGCGACCAACAGATCAATCTGATTAGTGTCTGGGCCACGGCTTCTCTGCAGAGAGCTTGTGAGTGACCGACAGATGGTTGGATTCTGGGAGAGCAAGCAATCGAATTCAGGAAGGCTGGCTTTGTGTGAAGGACGGGGGGCCAACCGATCAATCTGATAAGTTCTGCCACATGGCTTCTCAGTAGAGAGCTTGTGAGCGACCGACAGACCAATATTGTTGGATTCTGGGATGCAGGCGTTTTGAGAATGTGAGTGATTGAAATCGGGTGTCAGGAAGGTTGGCTTGAGACTTGTTCGTAAGCGACCAGGAGGATTTTTGAACGTCCAGCAACAGGCGATTGTGGGCAAGCGACCAAGATGGGGCGTCGAGGAAGCTGGCTTGGCGTGAAGCTCGAGTGACCATCAAACCAGGGATGGAGGTGTCCCGGAAGCAGGCGTCTTGCAGACGTAAGCAATCAATATTGAGCGTCAGGAAGACTGGCTTGAGAGATTAGTTCGAGAGTGACCACAAGTTTTGTGATGAACGTCCAACGACTGGCGTTTGAGGGTGAGCGAGCGACCAAGATGGGCCGTCAACGAGGGTGGCAATGTGTGAAGAGGGTGGCAATGTGTGAAGAGCGAGCAACCAACAGAAACATTTAATTTGTTTTTGGGACACGGATTGTGAATAGAGCTGCTAGTCCTCTCAGATCAAGGGTGACAATTTTGTCAATGTTACTTTTGGAACAGTGACAATTTTGTCACTGTTACTTTTGGAACAGTGACGATAGGTTAAATGATGCTTTTGTAACTGTGATAATAGAATCACAGTTACTTCTGGAACAGTGACAATTTTGAAGTCGTAGGTCTTTTAGGTTTTAGGAAAGAGTTTTTTTCGGCTTTTAGAAAAAGAGACGTTCCAAAATCCGGACGTTTCAGAGCTGAACGGCTGGTCCGTGTTTTTTACCGTTTGTGTTTTTTCCATCATATCTACGGCTTTTTTTGTACTGTAGGGTTTATAACTATGCTGTGACTCGTGAGGCCCTGCAGCATGAGGCCAATTATAGTAAACTATTTGTATTTTATTACTCACCAAGCTGTTTTATGAACTGGTAACCCCTTTTTCTCAATAATTGTTCATCGGAATACGTTATACTGGCATCGGCTATATGAGAACTCTCCATTATCCAATTTCCTTATCATTTTTGCATCTTTTTAGCTTCTGTCCGATTGAATTTGTTTTTGATGAAAAGGCCCGAAATAATTGTTTTGGCTTTTTTCAAGAAATTACCATAGCGAGGATCTAAGTAGAAAAATGAGGAATACGAGATCAAAATTTACGAACGGTTTTATTTCAATCGGAAAATTCACATGTAGGTAATTTTGTATTGCTCAGGCGAAATCGAACCTCCCCCCTTGATATTCACAATCGATAAATTACGAGCCTAAAATTAAGAAAAGGTACCTTTAATTTACAATAATCGTACTTCTAATTGAACAGAACTAATTCTAATTTACTAATGATTAGTATTCTACCACAGGAATAAAATAAATTTGGCTCTTCGGCCACTAAATTGAAAGAATCAATTAAAAAATGGTCAGCAGCCGTCAACATTTTTTTTATTGCTAATGTCGCATTTTGACAACTAAGCATATCTGACGAAAGGCACTTTTTTCAAAAAAATGTGTTAACTATAGAACGTAAAACGTGAACTCCAAAGACACCAAAGACGAACGCTTGGCAAGATGGCTTCTCTATTCTGAATGAGCAAGAAATATAATCATTTTATACCTAATTACCATGTCAGACTTGATTATTACACGTTGGCTAAGTCATTGTTTTATCGTATTTTTGTCTATTGTAATCATTTACAACGAAAAAACCATAAAATGAACTATTTTCCGCTAAGTTGAGCCAATATTCAAATTTTTGGAGGGGTCGGCAATTTCGGGATGTGGATGCCTTCGATGTTGGCTTCCAATGTTGGCTGCATAAGGGCGATCCTCGTCGACATTTCTTCCATATCTGAGAACGGAATTCAAAATTTTATTAAATAACGAAAGCATAAAAAAAATTATTAACATAAAACCAGAAAACAACGACTTGACAGTCAAAGAGGTCAATATTTGAGCTCATTTGCAACAATTTTGGTTCTACAAAAACATGTCTGAGCCCACAGGGAAGTACCTACGCTTTTTTCCCGTCGGTTTGTTCTTGCTTCTGACTTAGTTTCAGTAAAATGGCCAGAAGTCCCTTAAATTTGGGGGTAATTGCAAAAATGAGGATACCGTTTGAAAGATCGTTAAATTTCCCATAAACCCATGGTCTTAGCAGTTTTCTAGCATCAAATTAAATACGTGAAAAATCGGGTTAATTTTTTACAATTAAGCAAGTTTTGAATTTGGGCTAATTTTTCGAATCTTTGACTTATTGTTAGAAAGCTGCAAATACATTGAGGTTATGGGAGATTTAACGGCCTTTCCAACGGTATCCTCATTTTTGTAATTGCTCGAAAATTTAAGGGGCTAATGGCAGTTTTACTGAGACAAAGTCAATAACTATGAAGAACAAAAAAGGTTTTTTCTTCTCGGGTTCACAAAAATTGGGGTTCTCGGGTTTTATTGAGCAAAAATGTTACCAAATGAGCATAAGAATCGATCCCTTCATGGAAGACAAGGGTAACCACCCGGTATACTCCGCTCGAAATTGTCTGAACAAAATTCAAATTTTTTTGAAAAATCATACCTGCTGTATAACACGCGTTTTTCGACCGCCGATGAGCGGCATGGCCGGTATTATTCACGAGGCTGTACACGATGACGACCATAAAAAATAGCAGACATGCCGTTACTGCCGAAGCGAAGGCAACCGCTTGCCAGTCCCAGACGAACGTCTCGACAGCCGTGAACGGCACGGCTTCCACCGAATTGTCATCGACCGGCATGAGAGACAATTTTGATTTCTCGTAATGTATAACCTTGTCGTCCTCTTTGAAAATTTCGTCGTCCTGGCCGTCTTTCGTTTGGCCGATGATCTCGGATATCGTCGACGGCTCGCCCATGAACATATGGCGGTTGGCAGTTTCAGACCTGGAAAAAAAAATGAAAATCGGACCAGCCGTTCAGGCGAAAGTAACATAATACGTTGTATATTATACAAGGGTTCGTTTGCTACAATTTTTGTTCTGCAAAATTTTTCGTGCGACCAACAGAAAAAACACTTTTTTTGCTCGGAAGTTTTTTTTTTGTTTTTGACTTAGTTTCAGTTATATGGCTATAAGTATATCAAATGTTAGAGTAATCGCAAAAATAAGGATACCGTTGGAAAGGCCGTTAAATTTATTATAACCTCACTGTGTTTGCAATTTTCTAAAAATAGGTTAGAAATGCCAAAAATTGGGCAAAAGTCGAGAACTGTTCAGCAGTCACAACTGAGCAAGTCTCAACTTTGGCCCGATTTTTCGCAGTTTCAACTTGATTTAAAAAAATGGCAAATATGGTGAGGTTATAGCAAATTTAACGGCCTTTCCATCGGTATCCTCATTTTTACAATTACTTCAAAATTCAAGGGACTTATAGCCGTTTTACTGAAACAAAAGTTGAAAACATGAAAAAACTTTGAAGCCAAAAAAGTATATTTTTTCTTGGGGTCACAAAAAATTTTGTGGAACAAAAATTGCAGCAGTAAAGCTAAAAAAGCGACCCGTTTAAAAAAGTTCTAAAATAAAATACCCTCACCTGTACTGCGAATCTTTCCTGTTCGACATCAAAGTTTCAATTTCCAATTTGCTCTCCGCATTATCTTTGACGAGCTCTTTGAAAATGTCCTCCTCATCGTCGACGATGGACTTCTGCTTCTTTTTCGTCTCGATCGAATTCCTCGACACGGCCGAGTCCAAAATTTGACTCTCCGTATTGTAGAGGGGGTAGTTCAGTTTGATTTTCTGATTCGTCTCCTTCTCCTCTTCGAATTCGTCCTTCTTGATGTTCTTCAGCAGGTCCTCCTTCCTTTTGGCCAATTCCTGCTCCGACATGAGCAGCCATTCTTCGAGCTTCTCCTCGTCGTCGCTGTGCAGCCGGTTTTTCCTCTTCGAGCCCGACTTGTCGTGCAGGGATTTCCCGCGTTTCTCCGCTTTCCTTTTCGGATTTTCCGACGCCAAATCCAACTCGCTGGGGAAGGTGAAGTGGCGCTTTTCCGGCTGGAAATTCTTCAACGGATTGACGAAGAAATGATTCCTGTGCGGCTTCCTCGTCGTCTCGTCGTCGAAGCGGAGCATTTTGTCGTTGATGCGCTGCTTGAACTTGTAATGGTGCTTCTTGTTGTTGTGCTTCTTGTGGCTCTTGTCGTGGTGGCTGTGCAAGAAGTCCTGGTAGATGTCGTCATCGTCGTCGTCGCCGTTCGACAGTTTCAGGACGTGATGGTTCTTATCCTTTTTGCCCTTTTTCGCCGGCTCGTCGTCGTCGACGAGTTCGAAAATGTCGTTTTCCTTTTCCTTGTCCAGCCAGGGGAATTCGAGGCCGGTCCGGGAAATCGTCGTGCACTCGGTGTCCCTGTGCGAATTGCAGGGGCGCGTTTGGATTTGGTTTTTGGCGCATTTCGTGCACGACAGGCAGGCGTTGAGTTCGGACGACCAGAATTGGCTACGGGTGCATTGGTTCGCCAGGGCCAGGGGCAGAACCGCACAGAGGAGGAGCAGCTTCATCTGTAAATGGGAGGAAATATACTGTTAACCAAAAATTACAAGCCGTCAAAATTGAATTTTTCAAGGTTGAATGAAAACCCAGCAAGTATGGCGCCGACGATTCATGGACCCGAAATCGCAGTTTTTGACAATTTGCCGGAGATCGAGATTTCGTCTTTTTGAATCTTTGACGTTTTCTGCAGCAAAACGACGTTGACTTATTAATTTCATTCGTAAACCAAGCGCTTTCGCCGACATTGGCCTCCTAATGGAATTCTGGAAGAATTTCGTACTTTCCTCATCTTGCTCGTCCGCTAAAATTGATTTTGACTGAAATTTTTACCGTGTTACTCACCTGGGAATTTTGGGTAAATTTCAACCGAAAATGGGGCAAACGTCACTTTTTATCTCAACCCGTAACCATAATCCGTGATTTTTGACGTATTTTTTTGCTTAAAAAAACACGTACGGCTAAAAACCAGCATTTCTCCGCTTGAGAGGAACCTTTTTAAACTTTTGAGCACATTTTCGAATTCAGCGTTAAATTTCCTATTTGCTCGACGTACAATCACCCTCGAAAACGAACTCCTAAGTACCTCGATTGCAGCACAAAGTTTGAAAATGGAAGAAAAAAATTCTGAAAAGATTTGTACACGTCGAACTGCTTATCGAAAAAATGTCTCAACAGGTGTCAAACACAAGGTAAACTTGGAAATTTAATCTGCTTTCTAATGGTATGGTCGAAATTGTGATTACCTTTCGATTTTATGGAGAAATTTGAGTTTGAATGAAAAAACGTCTGGCTACGTTGGAATAAATGGAATAAATTCAAGCAAAAGGTTAAATTTTGTCTCGAAAAAAGTAAAATTAAAAAAGTTATCAGTAACTCATTCGATCCATTCAATTAATAAAAGTCATTGTTGCGGCGGGACCAGGAAGCTGGAGGTCAAGATTGGTATTTTTCAGTAATTTCAATTCTCAATTCTTATATCCTTTTATATTATATCCTTTTTAGGTCTTCGGGAGTTAGTTTTTGAGGATGAATGTACACAGAACCTATAGGAAATTTAACGCTGAATTCAAAAATGTCCTTAAAAGTCCAAAAAAGTTGTTTCTGAGAGGAGAAACGTAGGTTTTTATGAAGCAAATCGTAGTTTTGTAGGAAAAAAATTAATTAAAAAATTAATATCTGGGTAACGGGTTGAGGTGGGAACGCACGATTGGCGGCATTTCTTCCCATTTTAGGTCTAGCTTCGCCCAATTTTTTACGCCAAGAACGGGGGTAAGTTTCTACACCAAGAACTGTTCTTTTTGGTGGATTTTAAATTGGTACGGAGTACATTACTGACGAGCAGGTACAAAATCAGTCCCAAATTTGGAAATAAAATATAACGTTAATAGAAGTACTGCGTGTTATCGGTTGTTTAATAAGACAAAAATTTCTGGAAAACCCGAAGGTGACTCAGATCGCCCATCTGGCGTTACGACATCAACACGCCCAACCGTTCAAATCACCTGTTGATATCAACTTTCCAGTTGTAAAAAGTCGATTGCGATTTTCTTATCACGAGTGATTTCAATGGGCAGTCGGGTCGAAAAAAGTGGAAATTCCTCGCCACCAATTTGTAAAACTAGTTTACCTTGCTGGGCAGTGAACTTGTGCGATGGGCGTACACTGGAAACACGAAACGGTTAACGATTACGCCATTCCGACGACCTATGCCGTCCGAACGTCAGTTTTTCATATATCGTCGATTAAAGAAACGAATTCGGTAATTTCTCAGAGGAAAACAACAGGGAAACAACAACGGCAAACTGCGGTTTTGGGATGATTTCCAAGATGGCCGCCAGGGGGGATCCTGTTTTCCTCCTTGTTCCCTCTCTTTCTCCTCCTCAAGGATAAAAGAACCGCCTTGACTGTCCAGGTAGTGTGAACCTGAGGATCTTCCGAGTACAAAAGGACCTCTTGTTTTCTTCCTGGTCATGCAAGAATCTATGGAGTCTATGATCGCATTGAGCTGTCAATCAACTTTTCCATCATGGAAACGTGGACCTACCGACTTTCTAAATAAAAAGAGTTACCTACCCGATGATCTAGACATCTTTGAAATTCGGGAAAAAATTCTCAACTCTACTGATGAACAATAATTGTACGAGACTTTGAAAATTTTCCCAAATTTCAAAGATCTCTGGATAGAAACATACGAATAATTGTAATTATTTCAATTCAGAATTGGATTTTTCTTATTGGAAATTTTTCATTAAATTTTCTTTATTGGAATTGAGAATTTAAATTTTTCAAAATTTCTAAGACCTCTCCAGATAACTCCGTACAAATAATTGCGATTCAAAGTAGGAATTAAAATTTCAAATTTTTTCCCAAATTTCAAAGGGCTTTAGATAAATGCGTACAAATAATTGGAATTGAGAATTTAAAATTTTTCCCAAACTTCCAAGAACTGTGGATAAATACATGCAAATTTTATTTTTAAAAATTTTGATCACTTTCCTCGCATTTTGTATATTTTATGATACGTTTACCAATAATTTGGGAAAACTGGAAATTCAAAAATGAGCAAAACGCCAATAAAGAAAACTAAATTCTCAGACAGTTTTAGGAATAATCCCATTTGACACTTGAGTATTTTCCAAAATTAAAAAATTTTCTCAAAATTAGAAAATTTCTAAAAAAAATTCAAAAATTAAAATTTTTATAAATTTTTTAAAAATTGAAAAACCTCTAAAAAATTTTCAAAAATTGATTAATTTCTAAAAAAAAATTCAAAAATTGGAAAAATTTTTTCAGATTAAAAGATTTTTAAAAATTTGACTATATGACGAAGTTGTAAATTTTCTTCCAATTGGAGGACTTTCTATGTATTGGAAGATTTGCTCAGAATTTAAACATTTTCTCAAAATAGAGAATTTTTTTAAAATTTGACAATTTTCCGAACTTGGAAGATTCTCGCTAAATTGGAAGATTTCCACAGAACTGGAGGATTTACTCAAAACTGGACAATATGCGCAATCGGTTGATTTTTTTCAAAATTATTACCATTATCCAATCCAGGGATACCAGGCTAAGAAAAATCCACGAAATAAAGGTTATCGTTTAATAACATTATTAACATGAACATAAATCGATACTTCCGTTTGCTAAACCGGAAAAAATTCGTATACATTTTTTAAAAAGTAAATTCGAAAAAGCAGGCAAAATTGAAATCACAAATCGGCAACAAAATAGTGAGTATTTCGAGTTCTGGTTCAAACAGTATACCGTTTACTACACAAAACATTACAAGTTTATCACAATATCACCAACATCGCATTCCGATTGTCGAAAAGCATTGATAAATATTTAAAATTTGATACTTACATCGACACTATGATATTTACTCAACATTTTGAACTTTCTCACGAACCTGAAAATAGGTAGATCACAACATATCCGCTATATTTGATGGTCAAAAACCAATGCTGATAGAGAGCATGAAAATAAGCAATGGTGAAAATTGAAATTTCATAAGTCCAAAAAAATCCTCTTTTTGGATAAAACATTTTGATATTTAAGCCTGCGCTTGATTTTTGCATCAAGTTTTGAGCGTTTGGAGTTAAAAATTTTGATTTTGGATTTCCTGCTCAGGAAGATAACGAGTCAATTTCATCCGCCGATTTCAAGCGGTCAACTTCGGGTTCTAAAAACTCCTAAAAAAGAAATCGTTAGATTTCTTAGGAAAAAATGGCAAATTCATGGACACCAAACTCACCAACGGTAAGTAAATTTTGGTCGAAAAAACAAGTAATTAAGGGATGAAAAGGGAAAAATTTAATTTCGTCCGATGGCTCTTTAATCGACTCGAAGAAGCGAAGCGAGTTCGGCCGTCGTCGTCACTGGAAGTGTGCAGGTTTTTCCACGGCAGAAATAGGCGGCTTGCCGACCGCCGAGCGGCTTCATTTTGGCGAGGGCTGCGTTTTTCGAGCAGAGGAAACTGCCCTGATCGTCCGTTACCATGACGATGATGCCGGGCAGTGACGATTTCCGTGCCACAGCGACGAGTTCGGCCGTCTCCGAATTCGAGATGGTACCGGTGACAGCGACCTGGAAGCAGACGGAAAGGTACGTCAATTTGGCAAAGGAAGTCCGAAATGAGCGACAGGTCACGTCCACGTTACCCTTGGAAAGTCAAAAGAAACATAACACGGGAGGAGTTTGGAATGGGCGGCAGGTCACGCCAAAAGCAAAAAGAAATCATAGAGCAAGTGAAGAAATCTGAAACGAGCAGCAGGTCACGTCCACGTAACCCTTGGAAAGCAAAGGGGAACTAAACTGAGAGAGGAATTCTAAAATGAGCGGCAGGTCACGTCCACGTCACCTTCGGAGAGCAAAGAGACACGGTAGATCAAGAGAAGAAATCAGCAGGTTGCGTCCACGTCACCCTCCAAAAGCAAAAGGAACAATACAGCAAAGGAGGGAATCTGAAATGAGCAGCAGGTTACGTCCACGTCACCCTTGGAAGGCAAAGGGACACAAAACTCCAAGGGAGAAGCCTGGAATGAGCAGCAGGACACGTCCACGTCACCCTTGTAAAGTGAAGTGAAATCACACTGCAAGGAAGGAAATCTAAAAAAAGCGACAGGTCACGTCCACGTCACCCTTGGAAAGTATAGAGAAACCAAACTGAAAGTGAGGGAATCTGAAATGGGAGGCAGGTTACGTCCACGTCACCTTCGGGAAGTTACGTGGAATGGCGAGTCGTGATAGAGCATCAAAAAGAATCATAACTGCAAGGGAGGAAATCTGAAATGAGCAGCAGGTTACGCCCACGACACCTTCGGGAAGTTACGTGGCATGGCGAGTCGTGATAGAGCATCAAAGAGAAACATAAGTGCAAGGAAGAAAATCTGAAATGAGCGGCAGGTTGCGTCCACGACACCCTCCAAAAACCAAGAGAATGATGCAACAATGAAGAAGGTCTGTAAAAGCGGCAGGTTGCGTCCACGACACCCTTGGAAACGTAAAGAAAAAACATCAAGAAAGAAAAGTATGAAATGAGCAGCAGGCTGCGCCCACGTCACACTCCAAAAACCAAGAGAAACAGTACAACAAGGGACAAATCTGTAATGAGCAGCGGGTCACGTCCGCGACACCTTCGGGTAGTTACCTGGGACGGCGAGTCGTGGTACAGCATCAAAGCGGAAACCATTTCCGGCAGAATGATCGGTATCCGGGTGAGGCGGCCGGTGAACGAGGACAGCAATTTGCCAGCCTTCTCTCTCAGTTCCGAGCTGTCGAAAAGCGCCGACAGTCTGATCAGGTTGTGGGCCGACACGGAATTCCCGCTGGGTTCAGCGCCGTCCGAATCTGCGGGCAATTTTCACAGAATTAATCCGACGGCTAACATTTCCAGAATAATCCTTAGGATGGCCGCACGGCCGAAAGCGCTCACCTTCCTTCATGCGGATCAGAATATTGGGGTCGCTGTTGGTCGTCGTGAAATATCCGGCGAGCCCGTTGTCCCAGAACAGTTCGTCCTGCGTTCGCTGAAGTTCGTCGGCCCATTTGAGGTAATCCTGGTTGAACGTGGCCTCGTACAAATCGATCAGCCCGCTGATCAGGAAAGCGTAGTCGTCCAAAAATCCTTCGATAGGCTTGTCGCTGGAAGAAATCGACGAATTTATCATCACTGCTTTGAAAGGAACAGTGAAAAATTGTCACTGTTACAAGAATAAGTTAATCACGTGCCACTGTTCATCGAGTAACAGTGAAAAATGTCACATTCTTGAATTAACTGTGAATCTATTGTCACTGCTCGAATGTAACATTGCCAACAGGTAACAGTGAAAAAATAGGTAACAGTGTCTTTTTTCCACAATTACCAGTGAAAAAGGGTCACTGTTCCAAAAGTAACAGTGAAAAATTGTCACTGTTCCATGAGTAACAGTAAAAAATTGTCACTGTTCCATGAGTAACAGTAAAAAATTGTCACTGTTCCAAGAGTAACAGTGAAAAATTGTCACTGTTCCGAGAGTAACAGTGAAAAATTGTCACTGTTCCAAGAGTAACAGTGAAAAATTGTCACTGTTCCAAAAGTAACAGTGAAAAATTGTCACTGTTCCATGAGTAACAGTGAAAAATTGTCACTGTTCCGAGAGTAACAGTGAAAAATTGTCACTGTTCCAAGAGTATCAGTGAAAAATTGTCACTGTTCCAAGAGTAATAGTGAAAACTTGCTACTGTGCCAAGAGTAACAGTGAAAAATTGTCACTGTTCCGAGAGTAACAGTGAAAAATTGTCACTGTTCCAAGAGTAACAGTGAAAAATTGTCACTGTTCCAAGAGTAATAGTGAAAAATTGCTACTGTGCCAAGAGTAACAGTGAAAAATTGTCACTGTTCCAAGAGTAATAGTGAAAAATTGTCACTGTTCCAAGAGTAACAGTGAAAAATTGTCACTATTCCAAGAGTAACAGTGAATAATTGTCACTGTTCCGAAAGTAACGGTGAAAAATTGTCACTGTTCCGAAAGTAACAGTGAAAAATTGTCACTGTTCCATGAGTAACAGTGAAAAATTGTCACTGTTCCAAGAGTAATAGTGAAAAATTGCTACTGTGCCAAGAGTAACAGTGAAAAATTGTCACAGTTCCAAAAGTATCAGTGGAAAATTGACACTATTCTGAGAGTAACAGTGAAAAATTGTCACTGTTCCGGAAGTAACAGTGGAAAATTGACACTATTCCGAGAGGAACTGTGAAAAATTGTCACTGTTCCGAGAATAACAGGGAAAAATTGTCACTGTTTTAGGAGTAACAGTGAAAAATTGTCACTGTCCAAGAAATAACTAAAAATTGTCACTGTTCCAAATGTAACCTTGAAAAATCGTCGTTCCAGAAAGAACAGTGAAAAATTGTTGCTATCCCATGCGTAACAGTGAAAAATGGTCACCATTCCACAAGTAACGGTGAAAAATCGTTAATTTGTGAACGTATTTCGACTTACATTTGGCTCACAGACTCCCCCTGAGTGTAGCAGCTTCTCAGCAGAATCTTGTCAGGCGTGTAGAGGTGTTTCTTGACGAACTCCGCCGCTCTGGCGGCCCGCTCGCTGTAACTTGGATCCTCGAGTACGCAGGCGGCTCTGGCGTAGCCGGAAATCATCAGACCTGCATATCGATCCGAACCAAACGGAATAGGCGAGCGAGTCAATAGAAATTTCTCATTTCAATCAATCGTCAAATTGTATTTTTTGTGAAATATAACAAAATTCATTCGTACCGTTCCAAGCCGAAATTATTTTATTATCCAATTGAGGTTTGGGCCGTTTTGCTCTCACGTCGAACAAAATTTTCCGCCCGACTTCCAGCTCTGCGGCTAAATCTTCTTCGCTCAAATTGAACTTTTCCGCTGTTTTCTTCAATGAGCCGAAAACGATGAGAACGTTTTTCCCTTCGAGTTCGTTATGCGGGTCGAGATCCGGGTTTACGTTACCGCCAGGTAACACGTCGTAGTGCTCGCAGAAAACCTGAAGGAAAACAGTTACAACGAACAGTTACAATGAAAAATTAAGAATTTATTTCAAGATATTGAACGAATTCTAGAATATACGTTTGAAATTCTAAAAATTCTAAAATTGACACTGGGACTCAAACCAAAACTAAACTCAAAGTAAAGCTCAAACTCAAACTGATCCTCAAGCTCAATCTCAATCGGATAATCAAACCCGAACTTATACTGAAATTCAAACTCAAGCTAAAAGTCAAACTCCGAACATCGAAACATCAAAATTGAACATCGAACTAAAACTCAAACCGACACTCCAACTCAAATTCAAACTCAAACTGAAACTCGAACTGAAATTCAAACTCAAACTCGATCTCAAAGTCGAAGATGAACAAAAGCTCATGTTCAAACTGAAACTCAAACTGTAATTGGAATCCAAACTCGATCACAAAGCCGAACTCGAACATAACTCAAACTGAAACTCAAAGTCAAACTCAAACTGAAATTCAAACTCGATCTCAAAGTCAAAAATGAACATGCTCAAACTCAATCTTAAACTCTATCTCAAATTGAAACTCAAACCCATACTAAAACTTAAACTCGAAGTGAAACTCAAACTCAAACTGAAATCGAGTGTCAGTTTGACTTTGAGTTTCAGTTTGAGTTTGACTTTGAGATCGAGTTTGGATTTGAACTTCAGTTTGAGTTTGACTTTGGGTTTCAGTTTGAGTTTGACTTTGGGTTTCAGTTTGACTTTGAGTTTCAGTTTGACTTCAAGTTTCAGTTTGAACTTTCAATTTGACTTTGAGTTTCAATTTAGTTTGATGTTCAGATTGAGTTTGGATTTCAGTAGTTCGACTTTGAATTTAAGTTTGAGTTTTAATTTGAATCTGAATATCAGCCTGAGTTAGGATTCGTTTTGAGTTTCAGTTTGAGTAAAAGTATCTGCGTTTGGTTAGTTTCTGTTTGAGTTAAAGGTTCAGTTTGAGTTAATGTTGCAACCAAGCAACAATTACAAATTCACTAATGAATTCTCATGCTTCTTGTTGATACATTGTTCAGCGCTTTCGCCCTTACGGCCTCGATAACAAATCTTCCAAAATAGGTACCTCGAATAATTTCAAATCCTTATTGCAAGCCAGCGGCCGATCCAGCAGCGATACGATTTCCTCGTGAGTCCAGACGTAAAAAGCGCCTTCTTTTTTAGCGCTCGATCCTTCTTCCGGATAGGAATCTGCGTCTTCAGCGCTGAAAAATCCTCCTTCCTGAAATTTTAGGTATTCTGCGTTCAATAACAAAGTACAAAAAAATAAATACAAATTTTGAACTTTTTTATTATTATTTATTTTAGCATGAATTCGATTTTCGCTTACTGGATGGCTCAAATCTCTCGATACGTAAGTCAATATGTCCCGCACGACGTCGGCGTATTTTTTATTTTTCGTGATCAAGTAGGCATTCGAATACGTCACTGCTAGCTGCGCTTGGTCGTAGAGCATTTTCTCAAAATGCGGCACATGCCATTTGCGGTCGGTCGAATACCGAGCGAATCCCTGCAAATGGAGTAATCGATTTTGTTTTAGGTATACGTAAATTTTTTGAGGTTTCGGAAGATCTTCGATCAAAAATGTTAGCTACCTGGGCGATGTGATCGTGTATGCCGCCGTCGGCCATTTTGTCCAAAGTGTGAAGGGCCATCCGTTTTGCGATTTTGCCGGCATCGCTATCGCCCTCTTTCATAATTATGTGAAACAGCAAATCGAAATTCGACGGCTGAGGGAATTTCGTAGATGGAGCGAAACCGCCGAATACCGGTTCATACCTAAAGGTGAGTTATTTGGAAAATATGGTCAATACTTGAAAAGTATACAATTTTTATTGAAATATCAAAAATTCTTACACTATAAAAACCTGAAATGTGTCTCTCTCATCAATTAAGCATAAAAAACTGAGTAAAATATTTTCAAAAAATTTACGGTTAACCTGTCTTGGAATTGCGTCAATGCGAGTTTCCACGTTTCTTCGTCAGGTACTTCGCCGCCCACTAGAGCTCCGGCGATGTCGACGTCGAAGCTCGTCGTCTGTTTGAGAAGCCCCGCGATTTTCGTACCGGTCGCCGACACCTTTTGCCTTTGATCCAACCACTACAAAGAAAATTTGCAAATAAAATTCTCGAAATATAAATTTTTTTAGCAAAAAAATTTGACTGATGAATAATTTAGATTTTTATGTTATATGAATGATTGGAATTTTGAATATTTTCAAAAATGTCTCACCTGTCTAGCCATGTTGAGCAGAATAGTTTTGAAGCCGGGACGTCCGTACATGTCTTTCGGCGGGAAATATGTCCCGCCCGAAACGGGTTTTAGGTCGGGTGTCAAGAAAACGGACATCGGCCACCCTCCAGATCCAGAACTGGCCTGAAAATTCGAAATTAATTGGTATTTTTCAGAGTATTAACAGTTTTTGTAAAGCTCGTAGTAAGGAAGCTCATATAGTGAGAAAATGGCGGAAATAGGAGCATGAAGGCTCATGAGGCATGATGGCTAACACGATAAGGCTCAACGGATCATAGGGCATTGGCGGTTCATGAGGCTTCAGGGCTTATGGGGCTTGACGGCTCATGAGACTGTGGCGGAGGCTTGACGGCTAATGAGGCTATGGTGGACCTGGAGGCTAGTTGGGCCCATGAGATTATGTGACTTCTTAAGGCTTGACGGCTAATGAGGCTTAACGGCATGATGCATTAATTATAGCACTTAAGGCTTGAAAGCTAATGAGAATGGCGGCTCCTGAGGCTTGAATGATAATGCGTCTTTGAAAGCTCATGAGGCTTGACAGCAAATAAGGTTTCAGCGGCTCATGAAGCTTGATGGCTAATGATGCGCTGCCGGTGCCTTAGGCTTGAAGGCTAATGAAGTTCAAGCGCCTAATGCGGTTTCGACGGCTAATAAAATTATGGGGGCTCCTGAAGCTTGAAGGCTGATGAGGCTTAAGGTCTCATAATGCTCAATATCTCTTAAGGCTTGACAGCTAATGAAATTTTGGCGGCTCTGGACGCTCGACGGCTGATAAGAGTATGGCGGCTTTTGAGGCTTGACGGCTAATGAGACCATGGCAACTCTTGAGGCTTGACGGCTGATGAGGGTATGGCGGCTTTTGAGGCTCGACGGCTAATGAGGTTTTGGTGGCTCCTGATGCTTGACGGCTGATGGGACCGTGGCAACTCTTGAGGCTTGACAGCTGATGAGGTATTGGCGGCTTTTGAGGCTTGACAGCTGATGAGGTATTGGCGGCTCCTGACGCTCGACGGCTAATGGGACCGTGGCAACTCTTGAGGCTTGACAGCTAATGAAATTTTGGCGGCTCCTGACGCTTGACGGCTGATGGGAGTTTGGCGGCTTTTGAGGCTTGACAGCTAATGAAATTTTGGCGGCTCTGGACGCTCGACGGCTAATCGGACCATGGCAACTCTTGAGGCTTGACGGCTAATGAGGTATTGGTGGCTCTTGACCCTCGACGGCTAATGAGACCATGGCAACTCTTGAGGCTTGACGGCTGATGAGGGTATGGCGGCTTTTGAGGCTCGACGGCTAATGAGGTTTTGGTGGCTCCTGATGCTTGACGGCTGATGGGACCGTGGCAACTCTTGAGGCTTGACAGCTGATGAGGTATTGGCGGCTTTTGAGGCTTGACAGCTGATGAGGTATTGGCGGCTCCTGACGCTCGACGCACTGAGAAAAATCGTCGGTTAAAAATTTTGAAAATATGCGGTTAATGACGAAATGCGGTCAAATTTCCGACATCAACAGACTACGAAAAACCGAGAAGAACCGAAATGTTGAAAATGCCGCCCCCCAGGCCATTTTAACCAACTATCCTACAGATTTGACCGACGTTTGTCTCGCGGCAACCGTAAAATGCGGTCTAAGGATGACCTTGAAACACTAACCGTATACAAAGGTCTGTCAAAGTGGAAAATATTTGCGCCGAAACTAAGAATAGGTGAGGTTAGGAAACCAGAAGTCGGTTACTGTTCATACTTCAACCGCGTATGGGTTGTTCAAATGACCGTTCAAGTTGGTTAATGTGCCGTGAACACGGTTAAAGAAACCAAGTCAGTTGTTTTACATAAGTTAAGTCGGTTAAAGCGTACTGGAGCCCAGTCGGTTAACCCATACTTTTGACCGTATAAGTCTGTTATTGCGCCCCATTTCCGTCAATTACGGTCAAACCACTACAAGAAGCCGGTTGTTTTACATAAGTTGAGTCGGTTAAAGCATACTCGTGTATAGTCGGTTAACGCATAGTTTTGACCGAATTCGTACCAACACAGGTCTGGCCGATTGACATTAGCTTGAACCTTTCCCCACCCCTCCAACTTATAGTCGGTTATTGCACTACTTTCACCGTATGCAATACCGTTGAAACATAGCAGTAACAGAGTAGAGAGGCGCCCTGCGCATGTGCTCCCCCTCCAACTTGTAGCCTCTACTTGGCTGTAAGGAGAAGTAGGGATCATTCCTCTTTCAACCTCGGTCGTAGTTAAAACGTTTGTGCGTCCACAGTTTTTGAGAGATCTACTCCCATCACCTCTGCTTCATCAGCAACTTATCCGTCATTTATTCCGGCTTTGACTCGCGCGTTTCTCGGCAATCGGCTCTCACGGATCGGATATTTCTCACTTCGGCTTGACCTCGGCTCTTCTCTTGATTCTTCCTACTTCCTGGCTAACACGGGTACGCCTATTTTTGGACAAGAAAATGGTAAGTAATTGTGTACGTTCGGTGGATGATTTGCAGTATATTGGTTGAGGCTATGTGTGCATCAGGCTGTCTTTCTGATTTTTTCCATTTAGTTCTGAGGAACTGACGGACGACGCCTGCAGCCAGCAATAAAAAAAAAGGAAGATTGAAGACGTGATCGACGTTGAGGGTAAATACTATTGAATGAAGAGAGATTGATTGTCAGGTTCATTGTGCATTGAGCATTTTTTTCACGATCTAACAAACGTTTTTCCCAGAAATAAAAACGGCTCTTCTCGACGACCCCGATTCTCAAATAGTGCAAGAGCGGCAAGAGGGGTGCAGGGCGGCGCTGAATCATCTACATTCCTCGAATCTTGGAAGAAAACGGCCGGTAAGCGAATAGCTTACGCAAAGGTCGCGAGTTTTGAAGACTACCTCGACACGGTGATAATTATCGGACTTCCCATAATCGGCCATAAGCTGGTGAGAAACTAATTTTGGTTCATTTTTCTAAAGAAATGAACCTTTGTAATCGGTCAGGAAAAAAAAATTTTTAACACCCCCTGAAAATTTGTTGGTTTACGTTTCAAGGGGTGTAGAATCCGAATCTGCAATAAAAATTTTTTGTCCGTCCGCCGTACGCCGTACGCCGTACGCCGTACGCCGTCCGGGGTTTTTAAGGGGGAAGGAGTTATCGGAAAATTTTGAAATTTTTACCAAAAATCAAGTTCCGTATCTAGTTGGTCCTAACGTCTCGGCAGAACCCTACCTTAATTTTAAGGCCAGTAAAACAGCTGTTGAAGTGGTAAAAAATTCGTATTTTTAAGGAAATTTGCAACATAGGCATGTGAGGTATCATTTTCTATAGATTTTTCTATGCTGAATCGAATGAGACCATCGCCACGCCAGTAGCTTCAACCGTTTAGGAGTTATTGCAGTTTTAGTGAAGCAGTTTTGAGTTTTTTTAAATTTCCCCAATTCTTAATAACTCGAAAACTACTCGAGCCACAAAATTCGTTTTCCACTCGTTGGAATCCCCACAAAAACCTCTGTCCTCCCGATATCTTCAATTTAAAGAATTTGGTCGAATTACACAAATCAGCAAAACAAAAATTGGAAAAACTTGAGAATTTGGCCTCGGCTCTTAGATACGGTTGATTGATCTACTTACGACTACTAGCCTATTACACCAACAAGGTGACGCACTCACACTTCGACCAGTTGCGCTTGGCAACATGAGAGCGAGTCAGGCTTTAACAACGGTTCTGAGGCATGAGGCATTTTTAATTTCATTATTCAGAGAATTTAATAATTATTATTATTCAGTTAATTATGAAGGTGATTAAGAATAGATTAAATGGTAGATTTAACGGAATTGAACGATCAGCTGCGTTGAAAAAATGGATAGGTAAGTAAGTATTTATCAAGCGAAGAGGATGATTATTTTTTGCCTGGTTGAAAAAACGTTTTTCTAAATAACCCATCTAAAATACAAATTGATACTGAAATTATAGAATAATAACAGCTAAATTCTGTGTTTAAGGAGTACCGATATATCGTAAGGTTTGTCTTTGCAATCGAAAAATGAACCCCTGTGCAAAATTTGCAGAGTTCTTCGGACATAGCAAAAACTAATCTGCACATGCCACTGATCTACTTAGCAGCGTTTTTGAGTGGTACTTGCTCGGTTGTAATTTTCAGCCCTCAGATGTATTAACAGTGTTTCGTGTTTGGTTTCTCAGCTATCCCTTGATTTCCAACAACTATACCCGGCACTTGACAGTATCGCCCTGCCGAAGAACGTCGCCAAGTTGAAAAACGCTATATTGAGGCTCACTTATAGTTACCATTATTGTAAGAATTTGTACAAATAAAAAAAACATATGTAGGTACCTATTGACTGTATCATACAGGTTTAAAATGTTTTATTAGTAAACGTATGTTAACAACTGCATCCATCACATTTATAACTTAAAATGTTGAGATGTTCCTGTTATGCTAGTCAAATTTTATTTTTAGGTCGCATATTTGGAAAACAGTTATGTACCATGAAGAATCAGGCCCACTTTCTCATTATCATTCTAATAATATGTATACCTAATTCGTTTTTATTAAACAATATATTACCAAAATGTTACTCAAATTTCATTTTCAGTTCACATGTTTGAAATTCCATTTCAAGTGGGCTACATTAACCGTATTTCTGGTCGGTTGATGTACTCCACTGTGGAATGCGGTCAATGTAGTACAGTGACCGACTACGCATACGGTCAATGAAGTACCATGACCGATTAGCCATGCGGTCAATGTACGAATATAACCGAATAGGTATGCGGTCAATGAAGTACCTTGACCGACTAGGTATGCGGTTAAAGTAGAACTATAACCGACTACGCATACGGTCAATGAAGTACCATGACCGATTAGGCATGCGGTCAATGTAGGAATATAACCGAATAGGTATGCGGTCAATGAAGTACCATGACCGACTAGGCATACGGTCAATGAAGTACCATGACCGATTAGGCATGCGGTCAATGTACGAATATAACCGAATAGGTATGCGGTCAATGAAGTACCATGACCGACTAGGCATGCGGTTAAATTAGAACTATAACCGACTACGCATACGGTCAATGAAGTACCATGACCGATTAGGCATGCGGTCAATGTAGGACTACAACCGACTAAATATACGGCTAATGTACTGCTTTAACCGATTAGATGCAATGCAGGTTTTACCGACTTTTCTTAGGGTTTAACCGACTATTAGGCGGTTGCTAGCCATTAACCGCATTCACGTAAATTAACCGACTTTTGTATTAACCGACTTTGGCTGGGGGCGGCCCTACATTAACCAACTCCGGGGGCGGCATTTGTATTAACCGACTTTTGACATTAACCAAGTTGCAATGCGGTTGCTAGCCATTAACCGCATTCCCGCAACCGACTTTTGCCCTATTTTTTTTCTCAGTGCGGCTAATGGGACCGTGGCAACTCTTGAGGCTTGACAGCTAATGAAATTTTGGCGGCTCCTGACGCTTGACGGCTGATGGGAGTTTGGCGGCTTTTGAGGCTTGACAGCTAATGAAATTTTGGCGGCTCTGGACGCTCGACGGCTAATCGGACCATGGCAACTCTTGAGGCTTGACGGCTAATGAGGTATTGGTGGCTCTTGACCCTCGACGGCTAATGAGACCATGGCAACTCTTGAGGCTTGACGGCTGATGAGGGTATGGCGGCTTTTGAGGCTCGACGGCTAATGGGACCATGGCAACTCTTGAGGCTTGACGGCTAATGAGGTATTGGTGGCTCTTGACCCTCGACGGCTAATGAGACTATGGCGGCTCTTGGGGCTTGCAGCTAATGAGGTATTGGCGGCTCCTGAGGCTCGACGGCTAATGAGACCATGGCAACTCTTGAGGCTTGACAGCTAATGAGGTATTGGCGGCTCCTGACGCTCGACGGCTAATGAGAGTATGGCAACTCTTGAGGCTTGACAGCGAATGAGGTATTGGCGGCTATGGACGCTTGACGGCTAATCGGACCATGGCAACTCTTGAGGCTTGACAGCTAATGAAATTTTGGTGGCTCCTGATGCTTGACGGCTGATGGGAGTATGGCGGCTTTTGAGGCTTGACAGCTAATGAAATTTTGGCGGCTCTGGACACTCAGCGGCTAATGAAACTATGGCGGCTCTTGAGGCTTGAATTGCTTGAAGCACCTTGGCTCTATTATCTCTGGCACCGTTTTACGACCAAAAACAATTTCAAAAACATTCTATAAATTATCATCTATTTACGCTTCATTCGTCAACTCGTGTACACACCTGAACAAACGACATGTAAATACTGTCGACGTCAGGCCGCTCTTCTCGGTCGACTTTGACGTTGACGAAATATTCGTTCATAATCGACGCGACGCTTTCGTCTTTGAACGATTCGCGTTCCATGACGTGACACCAGTGGCAGGTCGAATAGCCGACCGATAAGAATATCAGTTTGTCTTCGTTTCGGGCTTTTTCAAACGCTTCTTCGCCCCATGGGTACCTGAAAAATGGAATGGGTTTCTGAAAATCACATTTTTTTGCATTAGGTTGTACGCTATTTTGGAATATAATACCGACCAATCGACTGGATTGGACGCATGTTGGAGCAGATATGGCGACCGCTCGTTGGCCAATCGGTTTCTCCTGGTTTTTTCCTGGGTTGCCGTACTTCCGAGGGATCTACAAAAAAATTTTGGTTTTTCAGTATTGCAGGGCTATTCCGGCCATTCGACTTGCTTTCACAGTTTTGAGGAACTGGGAAGAGTTTGCTTTGAAGTAGCGACGGGACCAGGAAGCTGGAGCTTTCCCGCGTTTTTCGACAAAACCTTTTTCTGAACTGAGGATTTTTTTGGGTTTGGTATTGTACGTTCCCTCGCACATTTCGAGCGCACAACAATTTTTTCAGACGCAAATTTTTACCTACACTTTTTTACTCTTCAAAAATGTCATTTTGATCGATTTGCGTTTATCTAGCCATTCATCATTCTAACGGTCAATGGACTCGGCGGAAAATGGGAACTAGGCCCCCGTGAACTGCCAAGGTCGCAGTTAATAAAACCGTCCAGACTAGTAAATTGAGAGGTCGTGACCTATTCGACTGACAGACGGATAGGGAACCGTTTGTTGACAGCAGAAACATCGATAATGATTTTTATCTCTTTTGTAAAAAATGAATGCGGGACATTATTTTCGCTAAAAGAATAAAAATGGAAAAAAATACAATTTACTCCAATATTGCTTATAAATGAGTAGTTTAGAGATATAATAATAATTATTACTACTTTGCAAGGGTGTTTTATGCAATTTTTTAATTATTTTCATCGCATTACAATTCGAAAGAATAATAATTTTCCAATATGAGCCCTCTTACCTTGAAGGCTGGGCTGCCATCGATATAATGCGATTCCTGGGCAGGTTTTTTCTCAAAAAGTTCACTTTCGACAGTCGAAAATCCGAATTTCGAATCGACTCGATCAGCGGGACACCGCGAACAGCCGCCCTTCTGATGAACATAACATTCGCATCAGGTACCTTACTCACAATTTTTTTTTTTTTTTGTTGTGCCCAGCTAAAAACACGAAACCCCCAAGTTAGACAATCAGGGACATCCTTGTCAACTTGACTCGGAAATATCCTTGAAAAGTTGGCCCAGCAGGAAATGGAAAGATACAAAAACGAATGCGCGGAACAGGAGGAAAATTGGGTCAAAATAATGACCAGCTGTTCATCTGATAAGGTTATCAATGTTGATGTAGCTTTGGAACAGTTTGTCTATTTGCTATTCATAAAAGACATGAAGTTCTTTTGAAAATTTTTCATCACCCTTGTGAATTTACGTAAAAACTCAAAATTGAACCGACCTACCTACTACTTACGCACATATTTTGGAAATGATTTTTAATGTTTCTAATGGCCTAACTACTAAACGGTCGCCACGCGATGCCTCCAGGATCGTTCTAAAGTTTATTTTAGACGCCGATTTGGCTCAATTTACGATATACACAATACCAATGACACATTTCGATAGATTACTATTTTATGATCGAATATGACCGCCGATTTTGGACAGCGCAGACGCACTGAGCAGTCCGCAGGTGGGAAATCCGCTTGAAGAAATCCAAATTTCCCCAAAGGTTGAGGGTGTTTTTCAAAAATGCGAGCTTTCGAAAGTGGAAACGCTGAACTGTTTTTGGGAAAAAATACTGAGTGGACAAAGGTGAGATTACGTCGGTGCAAAAAGGTGAAATACGTTTTAGATCCGTTTTGGGGTTTTGAAAATGAGGGTAATTCTTCTGCGGGCAATTTTCAGCAAGCATTTTTCAAAGAATAGGACGGTACCCGTTAAAATGGCTTAATTGATATATTAGAAGCGACGCTCTCGGAATGGCTGCTCTTTGTAGTCCAAAGTCCAAAAGCACGCTTGCTCGTGTGCCAGTGTTGCCACTGTTACATTCACTTTCTCAAAAATCCCAATTTTTTTCCCCCCAAGAGCAAATTTTTCCCCTCGTTTGCAATCGAATATTCGATTTACACGAATTTTCCCAGAAAGTTTTTTGAAAAGCACCCGAAAACCGAAAATTAGACTGCTTAATGATGAACGTAATGGCTTTGGAGCTAAGCTGCGCTTTTGGAAAAATCTAAATTTTTCGAATTGCCCCTTTTTCAGCCCGAAATTCCTACTTTGATACGGTAAGAAGAATAAACCGAGTCTGTAATGATTATTTGTGAAGGGATATGTCCGAAAAGAATCAAAATAGCCAAGATGAGACAATCGAGACACTCATGGACTTATACGAGAAGAAAAATCGCGAGCTCGAAGAACGGGAAATGGAAGCGAGGTATCGTCTTCAGCTTCTCGAAAACACAATGCCGGCCCTGATGATGTGGAACATTTGGCGCCTTATGCTCTCTTCGACCGGCGGATCGAACCTGTGCGCCAACACTGCCAGCAACAACACGAACGCGCCATTTTCCGTTTTCGGTTTCGACAACTCCAAAGAAATCGACGCCGACCTGTTGGAGGTGAACAATCGCGAAGAGGATTTGCTGTCGAAGATGCGCCAGCTCGAGGACAAGTTGGACACGCAGAACAAAGTGTTGGCCAACTGCAGATTGAACGAGGACACGCTGAGGAGCAAATTGCAGCAGATGGAGAACTGGATAACCGGCGAAACGGCTCAGCCGGCGTCGACCGAAGAGCAGATAGCGATCACCAAAGTGTTCGACAAGCTCAGCAAAATGGCCCACGAAAGGATGGAGATGGACCAGCGGATCAAAGATCTCGAATTGAGGGAGAAAATGTTCAAGGAGACCCTCGAGCAGGCAGACAACTTTATCGCCCAGATGGACGCGCAATTCCAGACGTCGAAAAGGGGGAAAAGCGACGCCGATATTCCGACTGTACCAATACCGGAAGTGCCGGTTCTGCCCATAACCAAATCCGACGATCCACCTGTGGAAAACGGCCCTGGAATCTCATCGATACAAGCCAAACTCTCCCATCTGGAAGAGGAAGTCGACAAATTGAAAGAAGTTTTCACAGGGAACGCGGCCGACCGGCAGAAATTGAACGAATCCGAATTGGAGCGATGCATAGCGGAAATCAAGTCCCTGGCCGGGCTTCTTCTGGAAGAGAGAAATCGTCTTGAGAAAAATGTCAAGTCGGACCACTCCATGGATGGGAAAAGCTCCGGAACGAAATTGGGCGGAAAAAGCGAGCCAACATCGACCAAAGTCGATTCCCAAGAGCAAACCGATCCTAGTGTCCTTGGAGGACGCAATTTGGTAGTTCAGGAACAGCCGGTTTCGCTTTTGGGAGCTTTATCGTCCGTGTCGACCGTTCATGTGTTCGTCTATGTATTCATGGCGTTGCTCGTCCTCAGAAAAAGCGCCAACTGAGCTAAAATTGGGGGAAAATAAATTTGATCGATGTCTGTTAAATTTCGTGGATTTCTTCATTGAGCGGTCGACGGTTTCAGTTTGAGCCGCGGGGAGGAGTGATACACACAATGGCAATGTCATAGAAGTCCACTGTTTTCAAAAGTCTTCGATCTTCCAAGTCCCGATACCACGCGAAATTTGAACCATCAACACGATAGAGATATATCTGTAATCTCTGCATCAACAAATCGCTCACTGCTATGTAAATAACCGTTTTCGTCCACAGTGTTGCCAATCAGAGGTTTTCCCTCCGTTCCTAGAGGTTTTAATGGGACTTCCAGAAGGATTTCGGAAGTTTTTTTTCTAAACGGCCAGAAAGTGTTTTTGCTGCTATGAAACCACAGAGGAAGAATTGTGCTGCGTTGAGTTTGAACTCGAAGTTGACTTCGAACTCGAAGTTGACTTTGTTCTCGAAGTTGAGTTTGTTCTCGAAGTTGAGTTTGATCTTGAAGTTGACTTTGAACTCGAAGTTGAGTTTGATCTCGAAGTTGACTTTGTTCTCGAAGTTGAGTTTGATCTCGAAGTTGAGGTTGAACTCGAAGTTGAGTTTGATCTCGAAGTTGACTTTGATCTCGAAGTTGACTTTGATCTCGAAGTTGACTTTGATCTCGAAGTTGACTTTGATCTCGAAGTTTACTTAGATCTCGAAGTTGACTTTGATCTCGAAAATGAGTTTGATCTCGAAGTTGACTTTGAACTCGAAGTTGACTTTGATCTCGAAGTTGACTTTGAACTCGAAGATGACTTTGATCTCGAAAATTAGTTTGAACTCGAAGTTGACTTTGATCTCGAAGTTGACTTTGATCTCGAAGTTGACTTTGATCTCGAAGTTGACTTTGATCTCCAAGTTGACTTTGATCTCCAAGTTGACTTTGATCTCGAAGTTGACTTTGATCTCGAAGTTGAGTTTGAATTCAGAGGTTTTTTCGGTGTTGGACAGAGGGAAAGCAAGGTGACGAGTTGGCAACACTGATCCTGAGTGAATGTGTATAAGAAAAAGGTTTTTCTGAAGGTCCGTTCCGATTCTCGATTTTAGGACGTTTCCAATACTTCCATTTACTCTTTAAATATGGAAGTAGAAAACGTCAAAGGAGATTTCTTCGGGTGATTCATTGACTTTATTCGATACCGAACTGAATTTTAAGATTTATAACTGTTTCCCAATTTTTGTCCAAAATATTTTCATTTAATGAATATCATGCAAAATTATGGCGATTTGTTCTGGATGAACGGTTACCTGCATACTTGAATAAGTATAAGAATGCAATCCAATGTCGAGAATTTGTTCCGAGTTACCTGTGTTTGACTTATAGGTTCACCTATCAGGAATGTGAATGCCATGCCATAAATCACCTATCACTTTCTAATGTACGTTGTCTAATGTGTATGTTTCTGATGGATCAATTATTGGAATTTTTCATAATACCTATCGGCCATTAGGGAATATCAATCATTCCAAGCCATTATTGACTCCATGAATAACCTGCAGTTGGCCATATCGGGCAGAGCGGTCAAACTCATATATTTGAAAATTCAGTATATCAAAAATTGAAGTAAAATAAAGCATGTCAAATGTTTTTGGAATACCAGAGCTTGTGTTTTATTTTCGGTTTTGAAATTGATCAGAATTGATTCCGAAATCTTGGCGTTATAGAGTCGCAAAAAAATGTATCAAAACCCTTCGAAATTTCGAAAATTCGGCACTGCCCCGATTTCCATCGCGAATCGATTCCAGTCGATTTACGAAAACAAGACCGACGTCCGCCGAGCGCTGAGACGGATCGCCCTGCCGGCTCAAATTTTGGGCGTTTTCCCGCTCAATGTGAACGAGACAGTGCGGATTTCCGTTTTTCTGTCCCTTTTCACTGTTATCGTCCAATGCGCAGTCGGATATTTCACAGTCGTCAGCGCAGGTCGCATTTTTTTCGCCGGCCCGACGGCGGCCGTCGTCGAGGGCGAAAAATCCGAAAACGAACCGGAGGACGAGGCTTTTGATTTTTCCTCGGAAGCCGCCAACCTGTCGATGCTTTTTTACATTGTTTTTTCCACGTCGTCCTTCTGCTGGTATAGGGAATCCTTCGAAAAAATAATCCAAAGGATTTTCGTCTGTAAAATGCTCGCGAACCGGACCGGCCGTCGGATTTCGATAAAACCCAACTGGAGACCAGCGCTGCTCCAAATTCCCGCATTTTCGGCGTTCGTTTTGGATTATTATTTCACCCGGTCGGGCCTCACCAAGAAAGAATTGGTGGGCTACGTTTGCGAATTCCTCGCCGTCTCAGTCGTCATTTTCTTCGCCCAATTGGTCCTCTTGGTGAGGGAATTTTTGGCCGACTTGAACCGCCAACTGCTCCAAATTATGGCCCAGCTCGACTACCCGGGGAGGTACAAAAAGGTTAGCATCCTGGCCGACTGTCATCACCATCTTTGCCGGGCTTGCGGCTCCATCAATTCCGTACACTCTTTCCCATTGGCCGTCCTGTATTTCTCCATATTCATCAAATTGATCGTCGTCATATTCGCCGGCGTCCACATGCTGTCGTCGGGCGTCGATTTGGAATTCGCCGTCAGCCAATTGGCGCTCGCCAGCTACGTCGGCCGGGGATGGTACCTGACGCATATTTGCGCCAAGACCGTCGAACAGGTACCTACCGCCAATTGTTTTCAAATTTATTACAAAAAAAAAAAAATATTACAAAAACCGAAAAATAAGTACCTATCTGACTCTCAGACCACTTACGTCTATTAAAAAACGTCCAATTTCAAATTATCATTCAATAGTTACGTCCGAATTTCGATATTTTTCAATCGAAAATTAAAAATTGTATCAAAAAGGTCAAATTTGACTAAACATCTCTAATTATAATATAATTATTATTATTGAGGGCCAGTTTATCAATCATTTGAAGCTATCCAAGGACGCTACCTCCAAAGCGTCGAAAAAAATGAACCACGAAAACCGAAAAACATCTCAAAATTACCTGTCTGACTCTCAGTTTGCTTCTAAAAACTGCTGATTGTTGATTAAAAAACGTCCAATATCAAATTACCGTTTAAAAGTTACGTCTATATTTTGATATTTTACTATAATGAAAAATTACAAATTTTATCAAAAAATTTTTGATTTTTTCACATTTAATGTGAAATTTGACTAAAAACCTCAAATTATGTTGAGGGCCTTTTCATCAATTCATTTAAAGCTACATTAAAACTAAATTTTATCCAAGGACGCTTGTTATCCCTCATTATGTAATTTAATTTGGAGTGCGGCACTGCGTCTACGCTATGCAACCCTTTTTTCGACGCACTGCCGCGTAGACGCAGTGCTACACACATTGACAGTTATGCTGATTTTTTCTCAAATTCATTTGAAAAGTCAAATAAAGTTATGTACCTGAAAATCGTGCTAAAGAATGCCAACTTCGTAATGTTTTTGGAGACAGTAAAATTTTCCGTCCAAAAAATGGCATTGTCAATCGATGAACTCCCCTTGTTAATTTGTGTTGATTTTGGTGAGCTAGTTTGTACTTTTTGACAGTTTTCACCATCGCTGAACCAGCTGGAGACTTCGCAGTCAAATTTTTCGGGATTTCACCAATTTGACAAAATATTGAGAATTTTTTAAAATATTGAGGATTTTTTAAAATAATTTCCCCATTTGACGATCATTTCCGATGATTGTCTTCCAATTCCAGACCAAGACGTTCGACGAAAATTTATTGGAAATGATCTTGTTCGAGTCAGCCAAAGAAAACGTGTATACGGTGAGTTATTTTATTACCTTTTTTTTAATTTTACATTATTAATTATTCATATTTATACGTTTAATGTATACAATTTTGATAATTCGTGAAATTTTTTTTTTTTTTTAACAGAGGAAACTGATGCTGCATTTGGAAATGAGAACGGAAGTGACGTTTCACGCAAGGCATTTATTCGTTATCGACTATTCGCTACTCCACAGTGTAAGGCTGTTTTGCCTATAAATGTCTGACTAGGGCGTTTTTACGACGAGAACACGTTCTGACTGTCCGGGGCGGCAGGTCGCGGTAACCAATTCTCAACTTTGGCCCAATTTTTCGCTTTTTTAACGTAATGTTAGAAAGCTGCAAATACAGCGATTTTATAGGAAATTTAACGCTCTTTCCAATGGTATCCTAGTTTTTGTGATTCCTCTAATATTTAAGGGACTTATGGCCGTTTTACTGAGACTAAGTAAAAATTACGATAAAACTTAAAATGTATTTTTTTTTGGGCTCACAAAAAATTTTACAGTACGAAAATAAATTGATAAAATTGTAGCAAATGTGAACACCCTGTATAATGTTAGGGTAACTGTTCATTTGTTTCAGATTGTCGCAGTAGTGACTTCGTATTTGGTCATTCTAGTCCAGACGACAAACTCGTAGTATTATTAAATAGTTTCTCAAAAAAATATATAATTTTTCTGCTGAAACAAAGTTCTGCCATTTTGTCTAAGAAACATTCTAGGTACCTTTATTGTTTACGAAATTTTGAAATTCATTCAAGTTTCGTTTTTTCGTCGTAAAATTGAAAAATCAAAAACGTCAATTTTGCCTTATTTTGAGAAATTTTCCCCATACTCCCTACCGTTTGTTCTCGAAAATTTTCGGCCATTATGCTGTAACAGCAGTCGAAAAAGCGTGACGTCCATCTGCTTTTCGGGCCTTGTCCATGCTCGAGAGACCATGTCATGGTTGCCTGGACCCGTAGAATTCGGCTGGAACAATTGTTCGGTAAGCATTCGCAATAATTAGAAGTAGGTAGGTACCGGCTTACCTGAATTATTTGAATAAATTGGCTAAAATGTGAACGAATCCGGAAGAAATTTGAAAAAATTTCTATTAATTAATTTATATATTCAATATACAATTTTGATTATTTATTTATCAAATTATATGTTTAATATACAATTTTTATTAATTATTTTTTAATAATTGACGCCCTGAAGTCTCCTGTAGACATACAGTAGAAGTAGACATACAGACAAAAAAAAATTATATTGCTAATTTGAGTAGAAATTGTTCAATTTCCAGAATGATGTTCTTTAATCCTTTACCTTACCCAGTGACTGTATAAACAAAAAAAATTGAATAAAAATATTTTTACTCGCAATTTTTTTTTTTTTTTTTTGAGAAAAAGGACATTTTTTAGAATTGTTCACTAACCCGCAAAGATTGAGCTGATCCCCCTAGTTGGAATTCGAAGATGGTAATTTTTCAATTTGCTTCCGACTCAATCTAAATGGGTTGTTTTTTGGGCGAATCGTTCGAAAAGACATTGCCTCATGGGCATGTTGGATAACTTAATGGACCGTTAACGGCTACTACGGCACGAGACGAGTTCGGCAATTCTCAGAAAATTAATCGCCGGTTATTTTCTCGCTGTTAGAACGGGATATTCTCCGCTTTCGAGAAAGAATTATCACCTTTACAGGGATAATTTTTTTTCCAATAAGCAGTAGATGCGAAATTAGCGGGTTTCTTGTAAAAATTGTAATTGAAGTCAAATCGGGAATTATTGGAGGAAGATGATACAGTGAAGGTAGTGGTGAAGTAAACCGTCAAAAACTACCCTGTAATCGACAACAACAATTCTTAAATAATTGTACAAAAATGCTCACTAAAAATGCGATACCGAAGGAAGACATTGCCAAAAATCTGTGCTGATGTGTTCCCGTGCGCGGCCCGGATGATGATAATATTGATAACAGTGATAATATTGATAATATTGATAAAATTGATGATATTGATAATACTGATAATACTGATAATATTGATAATGATGATAATATTGATAATGATGATAATACTGATAATATTGATAATGATGATAATATCTATAGATAATATTGATAATACTGATAATATTGATCATATTGATAATGATGATAATACTGATATTCATATTATCAGTATTATCAATATTATTGATCATATTGATATTATTGATCATATTGATAATGTTGATAATATTGATCATACTGATAATATTGATAATAATAACATCCTGTTAAACCGAAATTTGGACAACGCACAGTACTTCCGATATATTTGCATTTTGAGTGTTTTCTATTTTATTTTTTTCCGGCCACAAAAATGAACCGATTTGAGCGTTCTTGGTCTTAAAATCTTTGTTTTACCTTGCAGAATGTGTGGATATATTCCGATAATGTGGCGTACTTTTATTTTGGGCGAATTTTAAAATTTGAATGGTGAATTTTTTGATATTTTTGACCTGGACACCCTTGAAAGCAGTCAAAATATGATCAGATCGTGTCACACTTATACGTTTCAAAATATGGAAGTATTGTGTTTTATCTACTATTTAAGGTTGAAATTAAAATTCGTCGAAATAATGTTCAAGTTACGCGGAGGCGGCCAAAATCCCGCATTCCGCGCATGCCGTGAGCATTACGTGACTTTTTATCTCCTCGAAAAAAGAGAAATCCTCCTAGTTCTACATTTGAACATCACAACAAATCGCAAACAGACGCAGAAACTTCGAGGCGGGTCGTTAAATGCGTACGGCCGGTTCGCAGGATCAAAATGTCTTGCGTCAGGGGGTCTGTTCCTGTCTGAACATGACCATCCCCCGAGTGGAGTGGGGTAGCCGACGGGGCGAAGCCCAGCGGAAGACCCGACAGTCGGCCGATTATCACCTCAGCGAATCAAGTGAGTCCTAGTTGGTAATTGTCGGTTATATTCGTGTAATGCCGCTGCTGCTCAATAACCGCCACCGATAACCAAACACGAAAATTATTGTCAAAAAGTGAGAAAAACTACTTATTTGGAATTTAGAAAAGAAATGTTCCTAGCGTGAATTTTCGTGCTAGAAGTCGATTTCACTAACCCCATCTTTCAATTATTTGTTTGCAATTTTGGTTCAGTTTCTACCGTTTGTTTAAAAATTTAAAACAATTTAATGGTCTTCCTAGTAGGGTGACGATTCTTCACCTTATTTGCTACAATTTTTGTTCCGTAAACTTTTTTGTGAGCCCTAGAAAAAATAACCTTTTTTTCGCTTCAAAGTTCTTTTTTTGTGTTTTCGGCTTAATCTCAGTAAAATAGCCATAAATAGCTTGAATATTGGAGTAATCACAAAAATGAGGATACCGTTAGAAAGAGCGTTAAATTTCCAACAACCCTACGCTATCCGCAGCTTTTTGACATTACGTTAAGCACAAAAAAAATTAGCCAAAGTAAAAAAATTCTCAATTTTTAAAAATTCCCATTTTTTTAACGTTTTATTACGACTAAATAATGGCTGGAAACTCCCGCACACGTACCATGACAAACTGGCTCAAAATGTCAGCTTTCCGAAAGTATAGTCATTTTTTAATTTATCCCACTTTTTTTGGGGAGAAATTGACGTTTGAATGGAAAAAAACGAGTTTTTTTCTGCAATCTTGGATTGCTTGGCGACGTCCTAAATTCCAGAATGATTTGAAAAAAAAAATTGAAAAAATTGTGTTTTCTCAAAAACTGATTTTTTGGATGAAAAAATGTTCCTAGCTTGGGTATGGGTGCTAGAGGCCGATTTCGCTAACCCAGTCTTCAATTATTTGTTTACAATTTTGGTTAAGTTTCTACCGTTTGTTTTAAATGGTCTTCCTTGTAGGGGGCCGATTCTTCACCTTATTTGCTACAATTTTTGTTCCATAAACTTTTTTGGGAGCCCCTGAAAAAATAAACTTTTTTCGCATCGAAGTTTTTTTTCGACTTAGTCTCAGTAAAATAGCCATAAATCGCTCAAATATTGGAGTAATCACAAAAATGAGGATACCGTTAGAAAGAGCGTTAAATTTCCAATAGCCCTACCCTATCCGCAGCTTTTTAACGTTACGTTAAGCAAGAAAAAAGTTAGGCCTAAGTCACAGAATGCCTAATTCTTAAAAGTTACCATTTTTTAACGGTTGATTAGGACTAGAAAAAAGTGGGAAACTCCTGCGCTCGTTCCACAAAAAACTGGCCCAAAATGTCAGCTTTCCGAAAGTATAGTCATTTTTTAATTTATCCCACTTTTTTGGGGAGATATTGACGTTTAAATGGAACTAAACGTGTTTTTTTGCTGCAATCTCGGGTTTTCGGCGACGTCCGAACGTGACCTAAATTCTAGGTGCTTAATAATCGAAAAAAAGTCGAAATCTTGAGAAAATTATTCTTTCTTAAAAACTGATTTTTCGGATGAACAAGATATTGTAGATAATAGATTTTTTGATGTTGTATGAAACAAGATCTTTGATGGCTTTCACTGCTTAAAAGTTATAGCAGTATCTTTAAATAGCGCCCAGGGGTTCTGAAGGGCCTCAAAATCAAAAACGGCGAACCAAAAAAATGTCACTCAAATTTCGTCAAAATCTCGAGCCATCTCATCAAACTAGGCTTTGGAAAAACCGCATCGCTTTTTTTATTCGAGAATTATTTTTGATTTTGGTAAATTCGTAACATACCGCTGCTTGACTGATACATGCTTCACTATAAAGGCAGTTGACAAAATAAATTATTTGTAGAGGTAAATTTATTTTTGCTCAAGTTCCGAGAAGTCCTTTAGCTCTTCCTGCGGGAGCTCATATTTTCCACAGCGGTCCAGGCCCCGCAGGTTCCACAAGGGCGGTCATCTGGTTGCATCATTGGAGCAAGTTTGTGTTACCTGTTACGTGCGACCGGGTCACAAGAAAGGCTAGCAACGATTAACATCCGGTTTTTGAGAATGCCGTACGAAATGACCCCGATCCGCGTCGTTTTCTCGGAACATGCTTTTAGTACATCTTTAAAATGTTTGTATGGGGCAGAAGATAACTAGGTATAATGATCAATAAAACGTCACCTGCGCTGTTCGGTGCTCAACGTGCTCTCTGTTGCCAAGGGTTAAGGCGTCTGCCAAGAGAGGTGCTAGGTTCGAATCCTGCCGGAGAGGGAAATTTCCCAATTGCGGGGGCATGATCATTTTATGGGCTTTCAAGTAGTTATCTCAAAATAATGTTAAATTCATGTTAGCATTGTGGGATCTTTACCTATTCTGTTTTGATTATCTGTTCCAAAGAGAGGAATTATTTTTAATTTTTGGTTGGTGCGACCGAACAAAATGCATGATTTTGGGTGAGTGGCTAGCAATTGAGCGACCAAGAGGCTGTTAGAAGGCTTTGGTAGGCTGGCATCTTCATTGATGGTTCTTGCGAATGAAAGGACATGGAATTGGTATTGGGTGAGTGTCATATGATCGAGCAACCAAGAAGCCGTGAGAAGGCTTCAGAAAGCTGACATCTTCAAATTGATGGTGTGCACAGCCGATCGGAAGGTAAGATTATTAGGGTGAGTGGCAGGTGATTCAGCAACCCAAAGGCTTTTGGGAGGCTGGCATCTTCATTATGATGGTTGTTGCGAATGACCGAAGGCATGGAATTGGTATCGGGCCAGTACCAGAAGATTGAGTGACCAAGAAGCTGTTAGTAGGCTTTGGGATGCTGACATCTTCATTGATGGTTCTTGTGACTGGCCGAAAGGCATGGAATTGGTATCAAATGAGTGGAATACGATCGAGCGACCAAAAGGCTGTTAGAAGGCTTTGGGAGGCTGACATCTTCAAAATTCTTCTTCAAGGTTCTTGCGGTTGGCTCAAAAGGCATGGAATTGGTATTGGGCGAGTGGCATGTGATCGAGCGACCGAGAAGCCGTTAGGAGGCTACAGAAAGCTGACATCTTCATTGATGGTTCTTGCGACTGACCGAAAAGCATGGAATCAGTATTGAGGGAGCAGCACGCGATTGAGCGACCAAGAGGCTGTTAGAAGCCACTGTTTTGGGATTTTGGGTTGATTTGGGAATCTGATAGTCTCGTATTGGTGGTTCTGGCACCTGACTGAAAGGCATGGAATTGGTACTGGGTGAGTGGCATATGATTGAGCGACCAAGAAGCCGTTTCAAGGCTCCAGGAGGCTGACACCTGTGAATTGATGGTTCTTGTGACTGGCCGAAAGGCATGGCATTGGAGAAGCCATTATAGGCTTCAGGAGGCAGACATGTTGATGGTATTGATGGAATCGGTATTTGGTGAGTGGCAAGCGATTGAGCGACCAAGATCAGGACCGACTTGCAGGAGTACGAATAATTTACCAAAATTTCATATGCCCAAGTCACCAAATTGTAAAGTGATCAATCTATCAATTGCATCTTCCAGAATGAAGTGGGACAAGCCGCTGTGGGTTTGGCTTCTCATTTTGATCGCCATAGCCCTGGTCAAGGCGTCGGTTAGGCTCATCATTCTGCTGGTCCTCGGCCTCGCCGGACTCTACATGCTGCACCTGCTCGCCCAGGATTTCAACAAAATCCGAAACGGCTGGCCGTTCCCAGCAAGGCCGGGCATGGGAGGAGCCCAGAGTTTCCTGCGCTTGTCCAGAGGACTGTCGAAACGATCGACGGACGTTCAGGCTTACAACTACACGGCCGATGTGCAGGTTGGTTACCAAAAATAGACGATAAAATTGAAATCGATGTTAAGGAAATCAGTAGACGTACTAACGAAATTAATATGATAAACAATGATATCGAAATAGATATGATCGAAATCATTATTGATATCTACATGATCGAAATAACGATTGACATAAATATAGTATAGAAATCAATATTATCAAAATCGATACTACCCAAATCGATTATCAAAATTAATATGATCAAAATCAATACATTATCAAAATCGATATGATCAAAATCATTTTCTAAATCGATATGTTATCAAAATCGATGTCGTCAAAGTCGATAACACCAAAATCAGTTCAATCAAGCAATAGGTTACGCTATTATCGTAATCTATTTAATCAAAATCGATTTTATCAAACTTGATATTATCAAAATCGAATTTATCGAACTCAATATTATCGAAATCGATTTTATCAAACTCAATGTTATCAAAATCGATTTTATCAAACTCGATATTATCAAAATCGATTCTATCAAACTCGATATTATCAAAATCGATTCTATCAAACTCGATATTATTGAAATCGATTTTGTCAAACTTGATATGATCAAAACATGATAGAAATCGATATATTATCGAAATCATTGTTATTAAAATATATATTATAGAAATTAATATGATCAAAATCAATAATATCGAAATCTATATGATGGAAATAATGATTGACATCGATATAATATTGAAATCAATGTTGTCAAAATCAATATAGGTATTCATAATCGATATTACCAGAATCGATTATCAAAATTAATATTATATAAATCGATATATTATCAAAATCGATGTCATCAAAATCGATATTTACTCTATCAAACTTAGTATTGAATCAATTTTACCAGACTCGATATTATCAAAATCGATTTTGTCAAACTCGATATTATCGAAATCGATTTTATCAAACTCAATATTATTGAAATTGCATTTTTTTTAATCAATATTGTCAAAATCAGTGTTATAGAAATTGATATGATCGAAATCAATAATATAAAAATTTATATGGCCAAAATCATTATTGAAATTGATATATTATCCAACTCGATATTATTAAAATCGATTTGATTTAACTCAATATTATTGAAATCGCTTTTTTCAAAATCAATATCGTCAAAATCGATATTATAGAATTCGATTTAATCGAACTCGATAACATCTATTGAAATAGCTTTTTTCGAAATCGATATTAACAAAATCAATTCCATCAAACTCGATATATCGATTTTGATAACATCGATTAAAATTTATCAAAATCAATTCCATCAAAACCGATTAAAATTTACCAAAATCAATTCCATCAAACTCGATATATCGGTTAAAATTGTATCGATTTTAACTGTCTGCGTTGGTTTTGATAACATCGATTCAGCACCATGGATTTTGATAACATCGATTTAGATAATATTAATTTTTGATAATATTGATTTCGGTATGAACATGAACCGATTTGAACAAATCGATTTCGCTATTATTGATCTCGATCACATCAGTTACTATTATATATTATTGAAAACAATTGTATCAAACTCGATATTATCAAATCGATTTTATCAAAATCGATATAATAGTAACTGATGTGATCGAGATCAATAATAGCGAAATCGATTTGTTCAAATCGGTTAATGTTCATATCGAAATCAATATTATCAAAAATTAATATTATCCAAATCAATGTTATCAAAATCCATGGTGCTGAATCGATGTTATCGAAACCAACGCAGACAGTTGAAATCGATATAATTTTAATCGATGTTATCAAAATCGATACCTTCGAAATCGATACTGCTAAAGGCCTACAATTCTATACTTACCATCAATCCATTGGTTTCTCAATCCTACTTGACAAAAGCTCTTGACATTTTCCAGAAACAGTCGTGGCTCGATCAGCGGCTGGCCAACGATACGGTACAGTTCCCGAAAATTCTGCACAACGACCCGATCGGCTGCGCGAGGAAATACGTCTGCCACATTTCGGGAAAATCGAGGAAAAAATTGACGAGAACCGCCAGCAACATTTTGGCGCTGCTGAAGTGAGTGGGGGGAAAATTATTGAAATTTTCAGCAGGCACTCGTTTTTCGGGGAAAAAATCCGAAAGTTAAACGGGGATAAAGAGTGAACAAAATAGTACGATATTTCTTTGGAAAACGATTTATTAAAGAAATTTGTGCTTTGGACAACATTGAATTTACACCGTATTTTGAGTAGGACGACATTAGCAAAAGTAACTAGGAGCTAATTGAGCGATTTTCCTTAGTGATGTCGATTGTAAGAATGGCACAATATCCTACGGTGTCTTGCCGTTCTTCTTCTCCAGCGAGTCGATCCTAGCGTAGAAAATGTCCCTCCAGATTTCACCGGCGGGAGTCGGGAGCCAGCTGGAACGATTAAATAATGAAAATTATCATTTGCAAATCGTTAAAAATAATCGTTAAATTTCAGCTCCCTACAATGGCTCGATACGTCGGGCGAATGGCTGAGGGCTGAAGAACTCGGGAAGAAAAGCGGTAAAGATGGCGCTTGCGAAACGGCGTACTCCAAATGTTACTACACCGGCGTACAGATGGAGCGATTTTTGAACAAGCTGAGCTGAACGTCAATCGAACAATCGATACTATCGAAAATCGACGCTATCGATAGCCGAAAACATCGAATTCTCCAACTATCGATAGGTGGAACTATCGATAGCAAAACGTAATGTTACTATCAAAAGCTGAAACTTTCGATAATACCAAAACAATCGATACTACATTATTGCTATTACCGATAGCTGAAACAATCAATGCTAGCGATAAGAGGCCAAACCATCGATATCTCAGTCTATCGATACAATCGATATCAAAAACTATCGATAGCCAAAACAATCGATAGCCGAAAATTTCGGTACGATCGATGGCTGTAACGATCAATACAATCGATAGCCGACACTTTATCAATCTACCGGTCGTACAGATGGAGCGATTTCTGAACAAGCTAAGCTGAACGTCAATCATTATTGAAAACAATCGATACTATCGAAAATCGACACATGGATAGCTGAAAACGTCACAATCTCCAACTAGCGATAGTAAGGCCCGGTGCACACTTGCGGCAAAACGACGCAGGACGCCGCGTCATTTTCAATCGGATAACTAGAAATACACAGAGGAGCATTGTGCGGTGCACACGGGACGCCGATACCTATCTGCAGCTCGCGTCACTCCGGATAGGTATCGAGGTTGACGCAGGTACCTGTGGGACGCGCGTTGGGGCCGATAGCTATCCTGCCGCCCGATACCCCTATCAGTACTCAAGAGGCAATCGGCCGGTGCACACGTGCAGCTGCGTCAAACCTGCGTCAACCAGCCTTTCGGACATTTTTCGGGAATTTCAGCCCACTCGTAGGTGGCGAGCGAGTGACTGACGCCTCCCTGACGCGGGTTGGCCTATCGAGAGTGTGCATTGAAACGAAGATAGGACGCAGATAGCTATTCCTAGGAAATGACGCGGCGTCCTGCGTCGTTTTGCCGCAAGTGTGCACCGAGCCTAAAACGTAATGTTACTATCAAAAGCTGAAACTTTCGATAATACCGAAACAATCGATACTACAGAGAATCCCAACTATTTACAGTCGAAATTATTGCTATTACCGATGGCTGAAACAATCAATGCTATCGATAAGAGGAAAAACCATCAATATCTCAATCTATCGATCTATACGATCAATCTACACGGTCCTATACGATCGATAGCCAAAAATTCGACAGCAGGCACTTTCGAGATAATCGATAGTCAAAAATTTCGATACAATCGATGTCTGTAACAATTGATACAACCGATAGCCGACACTCTATCAATCTACCGGACGTACAGATGGATTTCTGAACAATCATCGATCGTCATCGAAAACAATCGATACTATCAAAAATCGACATTATGGATAGCTGAAACCATGAGAAGCTCCAACTACCGATAGGATCGATAACTATCGATAGGATCGATAGCAGGAACTATCGATAGCAAAACATAATGTTACTATCCAAAGCTAAAACATTCGATAATACCGAAACAATCGATACTACAGAATACCAACTATCGATACTATTGACGGTCAAAATTATTGCTATTATCGATGGCTGAAACAATCAATGCTATCGATAAGAGGCCAAACCATCAATATCTCAATCTTCCGCTACGATCGATAACCAAAACTTTCGATAAGATCGATGGCTGTAACGATCGATACAATCGATGGCCGGAACTATCGATAGCCCGAACTATTGATAGTGCAAAAAGCAGAAACTATTGATAGCACCAATACTATCGATCCATAGAGTGAGCTCCTTCGATTTTTTTGGCTTTAACTGAAGTATATCGACGGTGTAGAATCAATACTGCCCAATTCGTTTGCCATGCAATCTATGGACGCGTGATTTGCCAAGTTGCCACCAATCCAAGTTTTGAGAAGTAGGCAACCGAGACGCCCCCAAAAGACACGATGCTTTGAATTGGGCAGTATTGCAGTTTCATCGTCGATATACTCGTATCGTCAAATAAATGAGATTCAAGACATGATAAGTAGATATTAACATAGTTATTGTATCTATTTCGTTTTAATAGTTCACCTAGTCTAAGTATATTTTTGTGTATATTTTTAAAAATTACGTTAATGTTACCGAAAGTCCAAAAACATGTAAATGTTACCAAAAATTGAAAAAATTTTGGAAAATTTCCAAAAACTAAAAATAATGGCTTATTGCCTATTTTCCCACCTTAGGCGCTTGTTATATTGTATAGATTTGGATTGGATAAAATAATTACGCCGTTACAATCGGCCCACACAGCTGTACTTTGAACCGTGCCTGCCCATTGTCTCAGTGCTAACATCTTTCAGGATCTGAGGTAATGAAATCTATTGTCAAGGCTGAACTTTCATGTAGTATTACGAAAATAACATGACGTAAATGATTATTATACCGAGTTGTAAAATCGTCCGCTTGCCATAATTACGATGTTGTATAATCTAATTAACTACTTTCAAAAATGCAGTGTACATAATTATTGTTCTATTTATGTTATCCGATTTTTAACCAAGATTGCCTAGATAGTTTATGGAAGAAATAAAAATTCTCGTATTTCTAAAATTATTTTTTACCCCAGCAGTAATGTGTAGGAATGAAGTCGATGCGTTTACCTTAGAGCCTGGAGTAGGAAATACAAATGCCGTGGAACTGTGACGGTGACTTTTTCCTTCTTGATGCCGTCCACCATGAAATCGGCACTTTGTGCGGCTGTGACGTCAGGCAGTCTAGAGCTGTGAATATAGAAAAATCGATAAAAATACATTTTTATCCTACAAAAAAATATTGACTTTTTAATGTAAGTGGGGGTTGTTTTGACAAAAGTAGCTGCGGAGGTAAGGAATTAGACGAACGTCACGGCCAGCGTGAAAAATTCGAGAGTTGAATCCGGCAGCTTGAGCCGTTGGAGAGGTGGTGAACGTTATATAATTAACCGAGCACCGTACGTTCCGTTCTACGCTCACAGGGCAGGCTAAGTGCCGCACGTTCCGTTCCCCGCTCACAGAGCTGAATGCCGCAGGTTCAATTCCCCGCTCACAGCGCTGAGCGCCGCACGTTCAGTTCCGCGCTCAAAGGTCTGAATGCCGCACGTTCCGTTCCCCACTCACAGGGCTGAATGCCCGTTCCATTCCCCGCTCAAAGGGCTGAGTGCCGCACGTTCAGTTCCACGCTCACAGGGCTGAATGCCACACGTTCTGTTCCCCGCTCAAAGGGCTGAGTGCCGCACGTTCAGTTCCACGCTCACAGGCCTAAGTGCCGCACGTACAGTTCCACGCTCACAGGGTTGAGTGTCGCACGTTCCGATCCCCACTCACTGGGCTGAATGCCGCACGTTCCGTTCCCCGCTCACAGGGCTGAGTGCCGCACGTTCCGTTCCGCGCTCAAAGGTCTGAATGCCGCACGTTCCGTTCCCCACTCACAGGGCTGAATGCCGCACGTTCAGTTCCACGCTCACAGGGCTGAGTGCCGCGCGTTCCATTCCCCGCCTACAGGGCTGATTGCCGCACGTTCAGTTCCCCGCATACAGGGCTGAGTGCCGCACGTTCAGTTCCGCGCTCACAGGGCTGAATGCCGCACGTTCCGTTCCCCGCTCACAGGGCTGAGTGCCGCACGTTCAGTTCCGCGCTCACAGGGCTGAGTGCCGCACGTTCCGTTCCCCGCTCACAGGGCTGAATGTCGCACGTTCCGTTTCCCGCTTAAAGGGCTGAGTGCCGCACGTTCAGTTTTCCCCTCACAGGGCTAAATGCCGCACGTTCCGTTCCCCGCTCAAAGGGCTGAATGCCGCACGTTCCGTTCCCCCCTCAAACGTTGAGTGGCGCACGTTCAGTTCCCCGCTCACAGGGCTGAGTGCCGCACGTTCAGTTTCACGTTCACAGGGCTGAGTGCCGCACGTTCCGTTCCCCGCTCACAGGGCTGAATGCCGCACGTTCCGTTTACCTCTTACAGGGCTGAGTGTCGCACGTTCAGTTCCCTGCTCACAGGGCTGAATGCCGCACGTTCCATTCCCCACTCACAGGGCTTAATGCCGCACGTTCCGTTCCCCCCTCAAACGTTGAGTGGCGCACGTTCCGTTCCCCGCTCAAAGGGCTGAGTGCCGCACGTTCAGTTCCGCGCTCACAGGGCGGTCCAAGTGTCGCACATCGGCACGGCGGTGAGCGGCAGCGTTCCGAGCCGTTCGTCTGATTCCAACTTCACTGGTGAACGTCTCCGGTTCATCCTCAAGAACTTACTTGACGGTCCAATGCTCTGGACTTGACGCTGCCGGCGTGATGAAAAACGGATGCAATGTCGTGATTTTGATTTCGGGGTGTGCTCTCCTGAATTCCTCCCTCAGACACAGCATCATACCTTGAAAACAGGATTCCAATATTATTTTTTAAAAATCTAAAAAAAAATAGCTAATGAAACAAATACATTGAACCTTAAGCATGAAATTTCAACTTTCTGATATGACTTCGTAATAGTTTAATCCTTCGATTTTTACGATGAAATCCTATCCTGTATTCATTTCTAGCTTGACTTTTTCTCCGAACGGCATTCAACGTATTTCTAGTTTTCTCGCTCTCAATGCTCTTTCATCTAGAGATCATACCTACTAGAAATAGAACAATAATTATAACGGCAATCCGTATGCAAAATTGCGACTTTACCCGTGACGGCGTATTTTGTGGCCGTATAAGGAGCAATGTTTTCCGCCTGGGTAAACGCAGCTGCTGACGCCGTCGCCGCTATGTGGCCCTTTCCTCGTTCGATCATCCCAGGCAAAAATGCCCTAATCGTCTGAAAAAAAAATTCTCATTACCACGACACGTAAATTATAAGCTTAAAAACTAATGGCTTTTCCAAAATTCATTTTTCCCAATTTCGTGAACATTTTTTGCATGGAAATTGAGAAATAATTCAAATTTTGCGACGGAATAATGACCAACTCACCCAAAAGTGAGACATAACATTGACGTCGAACATTGTCTGAATCTGTTGGTCCGTCACTTCGAGGATGGACGAACCGCTGACGATTCCGGCGTTATTTATCAGTATGTCCACCGGCTCCAATTCGCTGACCATCGCTTCGATTTGTTTCTGCAAAATATTCATCGAATATTGGAAATTCGAACGATATTTTTAAAATAGATTGAAAATGTAAAAAAAAATTTTAAATATTACAAATAATATAAAAATAATTTCAAATAATAAGATAAGAATAAATAAAATAAAATCAATAATAATTTCAAACCTATTTCAAAAAATATAAAAACATAATATTATTGTATTTTTATATTTTTTGAAAAAATTTTTTAAATACTTGGGTACTTTATGAGCGATAAGGACTTATTTTACATCCAAGAAAAATGTTACCTTGTCCGTAATATTGTATAAATAAGCGGTAGCGCAGTTGGGGCGCATAGCGTTGCACAAGGCGACCGTTTCTCGAACTTGATCTTCTAGGATGTCGACTGCGCTGATTTTACAGCCTTCCCTGACGAGCCGTAGGCAGATTTCCCGGCCGAGACCTCGTGCTGCCCCAGTCACCTGGAAAATTTGGGAAAATTAAATATAGGTAACAACATTATGGATATCCAAATCAGCCCCACAAGATTGCGCAAATGGAAAAATAATATTTTGCTTAGCTTGCGATATGAATTACAGTGAATACTTGAACAACGATAAATTTCGTACAATGAAAAATTGGTTTACAGAATTTTATAGTAATTTATATCAGCAAATCGTAGTGAAGATGCGTGAAATCGGAGGAAATGCTCTTAATCGAGTAAACGCATCGATTTTCATTTAAGAGATTTTTGTTCATCATTCATTAGATAATGAAAATCGAAGGATTTACCGAAACAAAATTCGCATGACTGAGAACAATTGCAAATCAATTAATCGAAAGCAATAATACAACCATAACGATACAAATAAGCCGAAATAACATTTAAAGGAGAGTCATTTTAACATAACTGGTTCCGAAGTGAATCAGCGGTTTTACAACCCTCAAGTTCGCGAAACGTACAATCCGAGGGGTAGGAGCCAGGGGGTGACTTTCTCGAAATGCCACGCCTGACTTTTACGACCGAAGGACCGCTTACCAGAATTTAACTCTTCACCTACTGTCAATGAACCCTTCTCATCGAAATACGTTAGAAAAATATGGAACAATGAAACAGAACCTCAAACTCATAATCGAAATCGAAGTCAAACTCACAATGAAACCAAACCTCAAACTCATAATCGAAATCGAAGTTAAACTCATAATGAAACAAAAACTCAAACTCATAATCGAAATCGAAGTCAAACTCACAATGAAACAGATAGTCAAACTCATAATCGAAATCGAAGTCAAACTCACAATGAAACCAAACCTCAAACTCATAATCGAAATCGAAGTTAAACTCATAATGAAACAAAAACTCAAACTCATAATCGAAATCGAAGTCAAACTCACAATGAAACAAAACCTCAAACTCATAATCGAAATCGAAGTTAAACTCATAATGAAACAAAAACTCAAACTCATAATCGAAATCGAAGTTAAACTCACAATGAAACAAAACCTCAAAATCATAATCGAAATCGAAGTTAAACTCACAATGAAACTAAACCTCAAAATCATAATCGAAATCGAAGTCAAACTCACAATGAAACAAAAACTCAAACTCATAATCGAAGTCGAAGTCAAACTCACAATGAAACAAAACCTCAAACTCATAATGAAACAGATAGTCAAACTCATAATCGAAATCGAAGTTAAACTCATAATGAAACAAAAACTCAAACTCATAATCGAAATCGAAGTTAAACTCACAATGAAACAAAACCTCAAACTCATAATCGAAATCGAAGTCAAACTCACAATGAAACAAAACCTCAAAATCATAATCGAAATCGAAGTTAAACTCACAATGAAACAAAACCTCAAAATCATAATCGAAATCGAAGTTAAACTCACAATGAAACAAAACCTCAAAATCATAATCGAAGTCGAAGACAAACTCACAATGAACCCGAAAGTAAAACTCATTCTCGAAGTCAACTTCGATTTTGATCATGAGTTTGACTTTCCGTTTCATCGTGAGTTTGACCTTGACTTCGATTATGAGTTTGAGTTTTTGTTCCATTGTGAGTTTGACTTTGACTTCGATTATGAGTTTGAGTTTTTGTTCCATTGTGAGTTTGACATTGACTTCGATTATGAGTTTGAGTTTATGTTCCATTGTGAGTTTGACTTTGACTTTGATTATGAGTTTGAGTTTTTGTTTCATTGGGAGTTTGACTTCGGCTTTGATTATGAGTAGGAACCGGATCCATATGTGTTCACATATTTTTTTCCAGGCAATGTACTGATGTTTTTCAAGTAGGCGTGTACATATTGACATTTTCTGAACCGTTTAAGCCCACTTTCATTTCACATATTTTGACATATTCCACGATGAATCCATATTTTTCAAATATTTGGTCCACAAAAACACATATTTGCTAATTTTGGGTAGTTTTCCCAAGGTTCACAACTAAAATGAATTAAATTAAAAAAAAAAAATTGGAAATTTTGCTAAATTTTCGTTTTTTTTTTTTTTTTTAAATTGGACAACTCTTTTCATGCGTTTTGCTTCAGACGGCGTACAGCGTACGGGAAAAAATTATTGCAGATTTTTATCTAGACACTCTGAAACGTAAAGGAAACATTTTCAGGGGGCGATGAAAAAAAACCCACCGATTACATAGGTACATTATTTCTGGAAATAATTTAATAAAATCTTGTTGTTCATTTGGGCTTAAACATTTTTTTGAAAATATTTAAACCTTTTTACATATTTTTCACATATTTTTTGAAAATATTTAAACCTTTTTACATTTTTTCCACATATTTTTTGCAAATATTTCAACCTTTTTACATATTTTCCACATATTTTATGAAAATTAATACATAAATATGTCACATATTTGGCATTTTTAAATACATAAAAACCCGATCCCTAATTATGAGTTTGAGTTCATGTTACATTGGTAGTTTGACTTCGACTTTGATTATGAGTTTGAGTTTTTGTTCCATTGTGAGTTTGACTTTGACTTCGATTATGAGTTTGAGTTTATGTTACATTGGTAGTTTGACTTCGACTTTGATTATGAGTTTGAGTTTTTGTTTCATTGGGAGTTTGACTTCGACTTTGATTATGAGTTTGAGTTTTTGTTCCATTGTGAGTTTGACTTTGACTTTGATTATGAGTTTGAGTTTTTGTTTCATTGGGAGTTTGACTTCGACTTTGATTATGAGTTTGAGTTTTTGTTCCATTGTGAGTTTGACTTTGACTTCGATTATGAGTTTGAGTTTATGTTACATTGGTAGTTTGACTTCGACTTTGATTATGAGTTTGAGTTTTTGTTTCATTGGGAGTTTGACTTTGACTTCGATTATGAGTTTGAGTTTTTGTTCCATTGTGAGTTTGACTTTGACTTCGATTATGAGTTTGAGTTTATGTTACATTGGTAGTTTGACTTTGACTTTGATTATGAGTTTGAGTTTTTGTTTCATTGGGAGTTTGACTTCGACTTTGATTATGAGTTTGAGTTTTTGTTCCATTGTGAGTTTGACTTTGACTTCGATTATGAGTTTGAGTTTATGTTACATTGGTAGTTAGACTTCGACTTTGATTATGAGTTTGAGTTTTTGTTTCATTGGTAGTTTGACTTCGACTTTGATTATGAGTTTGAGTTTTTGTTTCATTGGGAGTTTGACTTCGACTTTGATTATGAGTTTGAGTTTTTGTTTCATTGGGAGTTTGACTTCGACTTTGATTATGAGTTTGAGTTTTTGTTCCATTGTGAGTTTGACTTTGACTTTGATTATGAGTTTGAGTTTTTGTTTCATTGGGAGTTTGACTTCGGCTTTGATTATGAGTTTGAGTTCATGTTACATTGGTAGTTTGACTTCGACTTTGATTATGAGTTTGAGTTTTTGTTCCATTGTGAGTTTGACTTCGATTTCGATTATGAGTTTGAGGTTTGGTTTCATTGTGTGTTTAACTTCGATTTCGATTATGATTTTGAGGTTTTGTTTCATTATGAGTTTAACTTCGATTTCGATTATGAGTTTGAGTTTTTGTTCCATTGTGAGTTTGACTTTGACTTTGATTATGAGTTTGAGTTTTTGTTTCATTGGGAGTTTGACTTCGGCTTTGATTATGAGTTTGAGTTCATGTTCCATTGTGAGTTTGACTTCGATTTCGATTATGAGTTTGAGGTTTTGTTTCATTGTGAGTTTGACTTCGATTTCGATTATGATTTTGAGGTTTTGTTTCATTGTGAGTTTGACTTTGACTTCGATTATGAGTTTGAGTTCATGTTACATTGGTAGTTTGACTTCGACTTTGATTATGAGTTTGAGTTTTTGTTCCATTGTGAGTTTGACTTTGACTTTGATTATGAGTTTGAGTTTTTGTTTCATTGGGAGTTTGACTTCGGCTTTGATTATGAGTTTGAGTTCATGTTACATTGTGAGTTTGACTTTGACTTCGATTATGAGTTTGAGTTCATGTTACATTGGTAGTTTGACTTCGACTTTGATAATGAGTTTGAGTTTTTGTTCCATTGTGAGTTTGACTTTGACTTTGATTATGAGTTTGAGTTTTTGTTCCATTGTGAGTTTGACTTCGATTTCGATTATGAGTTTGAGGTTTGGTTTCATTGTGTGTTTAACTTCGATTTCGATTATGATTTTGAGGTTTTGTTTCATTAGGTATGAGTTTAACTTCGATTTCGATTATGAGTTTGAGGTTTTGTTTCATTGTGTGTTTAACTTCGATTTCGATTATGATTTTGAGGTTTTGTTTCATTATGAGTTTAACTTCGATTTCGATTATGAGTTTGAGGTTTTGTTTCATTGTGAGTTTGACTTCGATTTCGATTATGATTTTGAGGTTTTGTTTCATTGTGAGTTTAACTTCGATTTCGATTATGAGTTTGAGGTTTTGTTTCATTGTGAGTTTGACTTCCATTTCGATTATGAGTTTGAGGTTTTGTTTCATTGTGAGTTTGACTTCCATTTCGATTATGAGTTTGAGGTTTTGTTTCATTGTGAGTTTGACTTCGATTTCGATTATGATTTTGAGGTTTTGTTTCATTGTGAGTTTAACTTCGATTTCGATTATGAGTTTGAGGTTTTGTTTCATTGTGAGTTTGACTTCGATTTCGATTATGAGTTTGAGGTTTTGTTTCATTGGGAGTTTGACTTCGGCTTTGATTATGAGTTTGAGTTCATGCTACATTGGTAGTTTGACTTCGACTTTGATTATGAGTTAGAGTTTTTGTTCCATTGTGAGTTTGACTTTGACTTCGATTATGAGTTTGAGTTTATGTTACATTGGTAGTTTGACTTCGACTTTGATTATGAGTTTGAGTTTTTGTTCCATTGTGAGTTTGACTTTGACTTCGATTATGAGTTTGAGTTCATGTTACATTGTGAGTTTGACTTCGACTTCGATTATGAGTTTGAGTTTTTGTTCCATTGTGAGTTTGACTTTGACTTCGATTATGAGTTTGAGTTTTTGTTCCATTGTGAGTTTGACTTTGACTTCGATTATGAGTTTGAGTTCATGTTACATTGTGAGTTTGACTTCGACTTCGATTATGAGTTTGAGTTTTTGTTCCATTGTGAGTTTGACTTTGACTTCGATTATGAGTTTGAGTTCATGTTACATTGTGAGTTTGACTTCGACTTCGATTATGAGTTTGAGTTTTTGTTCCATTGTGAGTTTGACTTTGACTTCGATTATGAGTTTGAGTTTTTGTTCCATTGTGAGTTTGACTTTGACTTCGATTATGAGTTTGAGTTTTTTTCCATTGTGAGTTTGACTTTGACTTTGATTATGAGTTTGAGTTTTTGTTCCATTGTGAGTTTGACTTCGACTTCGATTATGAGTTTGAGTTTATGTTACATTGGTAGTTTGACTTCGACTTCGATTATGAGTTTGAGTTTTTGTTCCATTGTGAGTTTGACTTTGACTTCGATTATGAGTTTGAGTTCATGTTACATTGTGAGTTTGACTTCGACTTCGATTATGAGTTTGAGTTTATGTTACATTGGTAGTTTGACTTCGACTTTGATTATGAGTTTGAGTTTTTGTTCCATTGTGAGTTTGACTTTGACTTCGATTATGAGTTTGAGTTCATGTTACATTGTGAGTTTGACTTCGACTTCGATTATGAGTTTGAGTTTTTGTTCCATTGTGAGTTTGACTTTGACTTCGATTATGAGTTTGAGTTCATGTTACATTGTGAGTTTGACTTCGACTTCGATTATGAGTTTGAGTTTTTGTTCCATTGTGAGTTTGACTTCGACTTTGATTATGAGTTTGAGTTTTTGTTCCATTGTGAGTTTGACTTTGACTTCGATTATGAGTTTGAGTTCATGTTACATTGTGAGTTTGACTTCGACTTCGATTATGAGTTTGAGTTTATGTTACATTGGTAGTTTGACTTCGACTTTGATTATGAGTTTGAGTTTTTGTTCCATTGTGAGTTTGACTTTGACTTCGATTATGAGTTTGAGTTCATGTTACATTGTGAGTTTGACTTCGACTTCGATTATGAGTTTGAGTTTTTGTTCCATTGTGAGTTTGACTTTGACTTCGATTATGAGTTTGAGTTCATGTTACATTGTGAGTTTGACTTCGACTTCGATTATGAGTTTGAGTTTTTGTTCCATTGTGAGTTTGACTTCGACTTTGATTATGAGTTTGAGTTTTTGTTCCATTGTGAGTTTGACTTCGACTTCGATTATGAGTTTGAGTTTTTGTTCCATTGTGAGTTTGATGAGTTCTCCTCGTATCTGATTTTAGTTTGCTACTCGATTCCTGCCATATCGACGGAGGAGTGGTGAGATCTCGTATCTCCAATTTCGTACCTGCACGTGCACATTAGAGATGTCATGGAAATTCAATGTGGTTACATAGGGTACCATAGGAATAGTGGCGGTCTTAACAAAATGGAGATACGAGATCTCACCACTTCGCCGTCGATATGCTTCTGAAAAATGAATAAACCGGTGGGATTCCCAAAAAACTTGTAAATAATAGGTACCTACTGGATGCTGTCATGACTAATTCAATAATTGGTTAAGGTGAATAGGGGGGTGGTGGATAGATAAAATATCGTAAATTCATTCCATCACAGTCGACATTGGGCCGATGACTTGGCTGAAAATCGGCGCAATTTCACAGAGTTAACAACTACGCCGCAAGCATAGGTCAAGTTACACTGGCCGATAAACTTGATTGAACTTGCTTTGCTTTCCCCGGAGTCGAAGTTGTAAGTAGAGATCGTGTCAAGGCCAAGTGAGCGCGTTTTTGAAAGAGCACCCGACTATGGCGATACTAACGACTTGCCAGACTGGGATTATCCCTCAACATGCCAGATACATCGCAGGTACAGAATATCAAAAAATGATTTCTGGCGAACAAAATTTTTTACTTACCTAATCTTTTTTTAATCTAAAAATTATATCCATTTTCAACTTGACGTTCACTCTGTTTTACTTTTGAGGATATTTAAAAGAAAAATTAAATTGGTTAAAATACCTACTAATTGGTATTTTTTGTCAATATTTTTCCTTATGCTGGTAAATGCGGTATCTGATTTTCATTGATTATATCTTGATTCTCACGCAAAAATAATGGCTATCAAAATCGACGCTGGACTGAAGAAAAAATTGGATAAAAAATCGACGAGAATGATTCAATAAATTTTTGCCCGATTAAATTAATATGCGTTTTCTCAGGCAAGTCCTGCTGTTAATAGGAACAATTAATAATTAATTATTGGGCTATTTTTGAGCCAATTGTTTTTCAGTTTCCTACCGCTGGTTCATAATTTGGTGTATATTAAATTGCACATTGAGCATTTTTCGTTTTATTTTTAAAATATTTCCTCCTATTAATTTTTTTTTCGTTTTTCAGCCACGGGAAATTTATAACAATCCGTCTCAATAATAATGGGGCTAAATAAAATTTAATCATTCAAATAAAATTAAAAATCTTTTGATTAAAAGTTATAATAATTTAAATAAAATTAAACCTTTTTTGAATAAAATAATTTGAATGAAATTAAATATTTTTTGAATAATAAATTAAAATCATTCAAATAAAATTAAATATTTTTAAATAACAAAATGACGGTGCGGGCACTAAAATTTTAAATCATTGAAAAATAAAAATAAAATAATTTAAATAAAATTAAATAATTTTTTAATAAAAATGACGGTGTAGGCACTGAAATGTGTTTGCCAAAAATACTTTTTATCGAATCCGATACATTCAAATTGGATCAATTTACATGCAACGTCCAGGTGCAAGGACCTCTTTTTCCTCAACAGGACACCGCAGGACGACTACGTTGACATTGACCTTCCCCGAGCGAACAATCGCCAAGTCATTTCGGTTTGGGAACGAGGCCTCAACAGGTCCTGGGCCCAGGAATTCGACTACACTTTACCAGTCGAGTTTTGCTATTCAGGTTGTGCAACTGAGCCTACAAAAGGTTATCCGACTTGATCAAGATAAATAAATGGCCAGATGGTAAAAGGAGTCGTGAAAAAAAGTTGTTCCCAAGGCGGAATTACCTTTTTTTTTCCTAAATTTTTTTTCATCTTTTCCTCAAAAGAATATGGATGAACCTTGAATACTCGGATTACGTTTACCTATTTATCATCATGTTACAATTTTTGTGACCGTTAAACTTTTCTGCAAGCTTAGACATTGGAGTAATCGCAAAAATGAGGATGCCGTTGAAAAAAGAGTTAAATTTCTAATAACTTGTTAGTTTGTTCAGCCTTCTTAACACTACGTTCAGATAGAAAAATAATTATAGATAATAGGTAATAATGATTCTGCAGTTTATGAAAAATTGCAGAAAAAACACGGTTTTTTGCATTCAAACGTCGATTTTTCCTCTAAATAGCGGGATAAATTAAAAAATGATTATACCGTTAGAAAGCTGACATTTTGAGTCAGTTTTACCCGTAAAGTGCAAAGGGAGTTTTCTATTTTCACTCGTCCTAAACAGCCGTTGAAAAATTGTAATTTTTAAAAATTTAGCATTCTTCGACTTTAGCTTAATTTTTTGCTTTCTTAACTCAATGTTAGAAAGCTGGGAATACCATACAATTGCAGGAAATTTAACGCTCTTTCCAGCAGTATCCTCATTTTTGTGATTTATTTCATATTTAAGGGACTTATGGTCATTTTATTGAAACTAAGTAGAAAAGACGAAAAAAATTTAAAGCGAAAAAAGTGTACTTTTCCTGGGCCTCGGGAAAAATTTTATAGAACAAAAATTGTAGCAAATGTGCTGAAGAGTCGACCCTTTCAAGGAACAAGCAGCTTTTTTATGCTTTGTATCTAGGTTGAATAATGAATCGTCGTGTTCACGGTAAACACCCTGATCATCAATCTAGACATACATGCTTGTAATTGAGTCTGCAAGTACAAAACAGGCAATTGATTTACGGTGTACCAACTGGGTGAGTTCAAGGTGGTGAGGCAATGAGCAGCCGCGTATCACCAGGTGCTCCAACGATATAGCAACATGTGACTAGTCACGACACTCTTCTTGAAGGCACGCCCCGTACCTTCGTTATATCAGAATATCGATATTTTCCTTCGATACATCGATATTTTCCTTCGATATATCGATATTTTCCTCAGATATATCGATATTTTTCTTCAATATTCTGAAATATCGATATTTTCCTTCGATATATCGATATTTTCCTTCTATATATCGAAATATTGATATTTTCAATATATCGATATTTTCCTTCGATATATCGATATTTTCCTTCGATATATTCTCGATTATAAATATATTCGATATATTTTCCTTCGATATATCGATATTTTCCTTCGATATATCAATATTTTCCTTCGATATTTCGAAATATCAACATTTTCCTTCAATATATCAAAATATTGATATTTTCCTTCAATATATCGAAATATCGATATTTTCCTTCGATATATCGAAATATTGATATTTTTTCAATATATCGATATTTTCCTTCGAAATATCGATATTTTTCTTCAATATTTTGAAATATCGATATTTTCCTTTGATATATCGAAATATTGATATTTTCCTTCAATACATTGAAATATCGATATTTTCCTTCGATATGTCGATATTTTCCTTCGATATATCGAAATATCAACACTTTCCTTCGATATATCAAAATATTAATATTTTCCTTCAATATATCGAAATATCAATATTTTCCTTTGATATACCATCGAAATATTGATATTTTTCAATATATCGATATGTTCCTTCGATATATCGATATTTTTCTTCAATATTTTGAAATATCGATATTTTCCATCGATTAATCGATATTTTCCTTCGATATGTCGCTATTTTCCTTCGATACGTCGATATTTTCCTTCAATATATCAAAATATTGATATTTTCCTTCAATATATCGAAATATCGATATTTTCCTTCGATATATCGAAATATTGATATTTTCAATATATCGATATTTTCAATATATCGATATTTTCCTTTGATATATCAATATTTTCCTTTGATATATCAAAATATAAATTTTTTTATAAATCAATATTTTTCGATATATCGATATTTTCCTTCGATATATCGATATTTTCCTTCAATATATTGATATTTTCCTTCAATATATCGAAATATCAATATTTTCCTTCGATATATCGAAATATTTATATTTTCCTTCGATATATCTAAACATTGATATTTTCCTTTGATATACCAATTATCGATATTTTTGATAATTCGATATTTTATAAATCGATATTTTCCTTCGATATATCGATATTTTTCTTCGTTATTTTGAAATATCGATATTTTCCTTCGATATATCGAATTACTAAACTATACTTCTTGAAAATATCGATATTCGATGTATCGATATACTTCGCCAATATTGGCATCCCTAACTCTGATTTCTATTTGAATTATGGTACGTGGCTTAAAGGCAAACATTCCGCTTCGGAAAATTTGTAAAAACCAGTGGTGCGTAGATAACACACAATACTTCCATATTTTGAAACGTAAAATTGAGACACAATTTGATCATATTTTGCTGCTTTTAAGGGTTTTCAGGTCAAAAATATCAAAAAATTCACTATTCAAATTTTAAAATTCACCAAAAATGAAAATACGCCACATTATTGGAAAATAAAAAATATCCACATATTGTGCAAGGTAAAACAAAGATTTTAAGACCAAGAACGCTCAAATCGGTCAATTTTTGTAGCCGGAAAAAATAAAATAGAAAACACTAAAAACTCAATTATATTGGAAGTACTGTGCGTTATCCAAATTTCGATTAAACAGGGTGTTAGGTCTTGGAGAGACAAACATTTCAGTTCAAGAAATTTGAAAAAAGGTTGAGAATTGAGGGAGTTATGGCCATTTTTGTAAATGACCCTAGACGGACAGACGGACAGAAAGACAGACGGACACACGGACACACAGACACTTGTTCAGGAAGTGATTCTGAGTAAATGTGTATAAGAAAAAGTTTTTTCTGAAGCTCCGTTCCGATTATCGATTTTAGGACGATTCCAATACTTCCATTTACTCTGTAAATATGGGAGTAAAAATTGAGAATGAAAAAGGTTATGGGCATTTCGTTGACAAATTTCGACTGAAGAGTAGTCTGACCCATGGGAAAACTGATACTTGTTCGGAAAACGTTTCTACGTAAAAGTGTATACGTAGCTGATGTTAACCTCCGAACCGATTTTGAGTTTTAGCGCGAGCAGGTAGAATAGTTTCATTTACTTTGCGAATTTATAAAAGAAAAAAAAATCATTTTTCAACAATATTTCGTCAATTTGACCAACTTAGGCTTCGATTTTCCTCATGTATCGCTGGATTTTCGGCACTGTATCGCCGGGAGGAAAATTCGCCTCAAGGTACCTAGTGGTTACCTTGACTGGTGTACCTGCATCATAGGAGGAAATAGTCGCCCGTTCCAGTGAATGCTTGATCAACCGAGTGAAACGTGATGTTATCATGTTTAGAAAACTTCTCATCTCCGTCGTTTTTTGCTAACGGATTTTCGATAATATAATCCGTACGAGTAAACCAATATCCTGAAGTTGGTAAATTGGGGTAGGTTAGTTTTTCAATGAAAAAATGTAGGGTGCTTTCAAAATTTGAGTTTTAGCTAATTTTTTATTCAATTACTCACATCAGAATACTGTTAAGTGAGAGCCTTGAGGATATCAGAATTTCACGTGTTGATAGGTACCAAAAACTTGAAAAAATATTTTAAAACCATTTCAAAATCTTGAGGTTTTATGTATTAACTCAAAATTACTTTTGGTTGAGCCGCGAATTTAGAGTGAAGGTTAAAGTGACGTCACTATCCTTCCGACCGTGTGCGAGAGAGACAGAGGAGTCCGTGACGTCAAAGCACATTGCAGATTTTTTGATTTTAGGAATTTTTCGAAATAAAATTTTAATCATCGACAATTTTCGATCAGGTATAGCGTCTTAATTATACCAATTTTGACGTTTTTAGCCCAAAAATTTGAAGAAAAAAAATCTACCATAAGAAAAAGTCGAAATCAGCAATAAAAGCGTGAAAATTTGCAAAAAAAAAAGAGCCAAAATTGAATTACAACTCACCAAAACATGTTCGCCTTGGAGGCTCTTCTGCCTCGGAGGTACTGTGAGATCGATTATTTCTTTAATTATGTAAAATACCGTTAACACTAAACCGTAAATTAACTCGGCCAGGAATTTTATCCAGTCTATCAGTTCTCGTTCGAGCCGTTTGGGAGACGTCATGCCTGCAACATGAAAATATTGTCGAAAATATTAAAAAAGTGTTGAAGTACCTATAAAATGTTCAAAAATACTTCAAAATATTAATAAGCGAATTACTTAAATGAAAAATAAATCAAAAAATATATGAAAAAATAAAAATAGCTAAATCGATTTTTGGACTTTTTTCAATACTGAATTTTTAAAAGTTTGTAAATTAACAAAAGGGATTCAGGATATCAAGTTTTTTCAATGTTAACAGAAAATTGTTAACATAATTCTTATTTTATAGTGATGATAATTAAACTTTGAGTCATACCAAAATGTTGGAATATTAAAATGTTGAAATATTGTTGAAGTATACAAATGTTACGTCAAAGTATTAAAATGCGAATTACTTAAATGAAAAATAAATTAAAAATTACTTGAAAAAATAAAAATAGCTAATCAAGTTTTTTTCATTCAAAAAATTGTTAACTCCTTTTTAACTTTTATTTCATAGTGATGATACAGTTAGACTTGGAGTCATACCAATTCTCTCAAAATTTTGCTAACTTTCCTGTTTGCATTAACTCAACTGTAACTCAAAGTTTGATGACCTTCTTAGCTTCGAAAATACTAGTATTCAAGCCTCCTGCGGTTTGCGGTTTAGCAGATCGTCCGATCCTTCCGTTGTCAGGTATTTCATGGCCGGTTTGCGGTTTGTGAAGTAATGCGTGTCAATGGGAGAAACTATAGTTGGATTATTAGCAATAATTGATAGGCGATTGGCAGTTACTTCATTATTTCAATGTTCTCATGGCAAAGTGTAGTACAGATGAGTCGTTTTTAACAAACAGTGTTAATTTTTACATTCCATTAGTGATTTTTCCGTGTTTTGTATTAAATACAAAAAGAAAATTTTTCTATATAGTTTTTCCTTGGTACCTGATTATCAAAATTTAGATGGTTTTCGAGACATTTCTATTGCGTAGGGCCTCAAATGGGCAAAAATTCAGAAAACATTATTTTTTGAAATTTTATAATTAAGATTAAGTTTTATTGAATAGATCTCATTGTAATACTTAGTCATTAAAATATCGATTTTTTTTCTAAATTTACTAAAATACAATCCGAAGGGCTAAGTCACAGTACCTAATAAACTCTAGCCTACAGGTAATACTTTTTTATTTTTTGAACAATCATTCCCCAAATTTGATATTCGAATTCCATTCGAATGAACACAAATGAAGTACAAATCGTTTTAACCTTGACGATTTTCCTCGAATGAATCAGCAAACGAATCATTAACGTCAACGGCGGCAATTAAGAAATTGGCGCACTGTCATAGTTACTTCGACAAAATAGCCAATGCTGCCAATTCGAATCGCCATCTGCATCATTATTCGAATGATCGGAAATTCGCATTAGGAAAAAAATCTTATCATCCCCGTGCCTATCGTAAGATCAAGGGTACGTCTGATTTGAGCCGATTCATCGTTCCTGAAATGCGTCATATAAATCAAATCGAATTCAAGGTTAGTAGGTTGAAAAATCTGTTATTTCAAAAGGGGTGCGTCGAAGCGATCATATTGAACCAATCCAAAACATTTAGGTACCTACATCGATTTTTTTAGAGGCTTAGAGGAAATTCCAGGGATATTGACAAAATCCGATACCAACGCACCTATAGGTATTTTTGGTTTGGAAGGATTTAAGTTCAAAAACTACGAAATTTGCTCGTGCGAACATTGCAGATGTTTATCGTGGTTTTAATAACCAAGCGCACACAAATAGACGAACAAACGTACCTACTGAGTGTCGAACTAATGGACTGATTGACGATATATTTATTAAAACTGTGTACAAAATAGGGCCATAGGGCCCTCTCTTACTTTTTACACAGTATCCTACACTATCAAATTAAATTATACTTATCGCCAGTAAAAAAAAAATAATAAGGGTTTAAATTAACACGCCACTTGCACAAAATCGGATGGATATAAAAAATGCCAATTAGGTATATATATATGAATAAAAAATTTTGCGAGGGGTATTGTGCATAGGTAATAATATGAAAAATGGTTAGCCAGATTGCATTTCCTTAACAATTTCAGATTTCAGACGTTTCTTGAAGGAGTCGACTGAGGAATTTTGTTGGAAGCAGCTTATGAATTTATTATGGATCCTAATTGCCTGGACAGTAAATGAATTATTGAATATTGCAGTTCTATGGGAAGGGACCTGTATGATTCCATCATTGCTACCGCGCGTTGGTACTTGATGCACATCAGACAGTCTCTTAAAATTCTCATACAGGAAGGGTGGGGTTTCATACTTGATAATTTTAAATGCTTGAGTGGCTATAGCCAAACACCGCCTTTCTTTTACCTTAAGCCACCCTATCCGATCAAAATACGGAGTGACATGCTCCCAAGTAGGTATACAAAAAATGTACCTGATCACAGCATTTAAGGCCCTTTGCAGCTTGGTACTCAATTCTCCACTCATGTCGCACGTCACACACGTGGCATATTCGAAATGGGGGATAAGTAGGGATTGGGCTAGCTTCATTTTGATTTGCCATGGAAAAGTGGATGTAAACTTTCTTAACGAATATATTCCTTTAAATACTTTTTTACATGTTTCGGTAACCTGCTTCCCCCAACTCAAGTTATCAGATATTATAACGCCCAAGCTTTTGGCCTCTTTTTCGAAGGGCAATTTCGTACCTAGCAGCTCTACCGAGCAGTTCTCATCGAGCAACAAATTATTAAGAGTACGCCGGAAGCCAATCAGCATCGCTTTACTTTTCACAGGATTGATTTTGAGTCTGTGCATCAAGCACCATTCTTCGAGAAGCTTGAGATCAGAGTTCACTTTCATTATGCACCTCTCTAGCTCACTAGGAGCACACTCAATATAAATTTGAAGGTCATCGGCGTATAAAACTGTTTGGCAGAACATGAAGACATTCGGCAGAGAATTTATGAACATAGAAAAAATTAGGGCCGATAGAGTTGACCCCTGAGGGGACCCAACCCCTAAGCCATACCATTGAGATTGACGATCATTATCGAGTTTCACTCTTTGCTTTCTATTTGAGAGATATGATCTGAACCATTCAGTTACTGCATTACTCAAATTGTAAAGTTTAAGAATCATAAACATCAGCTCGTGGTCAATCATGTCGAAGGCTCTAGAGAAATCAACTAATACTAGTATGACTATTTTTCTTTTATCCAAGCTACGCCTTATATCATCAGTAACTTTAATAAGTGCGGTTTCAGTGCTATGTCTGCTTCTAAAACCCGACTGACAGGGATTGAACAGGAAGGAGGACTCAAAATAGTCCCGAACAGCATCATGAACTATTTTATCCAGACCCTTAGCTACAGAACATAAGATATTAATGCCCCTGTAGTCACCAAAATCCTGTGGTACATCTTTCTTTTTGATAGGCGTGACATTTGATAGCTTCCACACGGCAGGATATATTTTACTACTCAGAGAAAAGTTGTAGATATGGGTAATATACGGGGTAATGTAGTCAAGTAAATAGTGGATGAGGTATATAGGAATCCCATCAGGACCCACCGCATTTGATTTAATACCTCTAAGAACATTCCGAACTTGATCCTCACTTATCACCGGAAATGAAAAAGTCCTGTCAGCGGAGGTTTCATTCAGCAGATTGCTAGTGTATGATAAGAAAGCATCATTTCTAATCGGTGGTGTTGGTGGCAACGTACAGAAGTGCTTATTCAAACCGTTTAAATCCACATTCATACCATCCAGCTCATTTTCTTTTCTTTTACTTGAAACCTTGTATTTCTTCATGATCTTCCAAAAATCTTTAGTTCCAAGTTTTTGCTCAAACAGGTTGTTAAAATGCTTACGTTTCTCATTCCGAATGCTTTGTTTGACCTTATTTCTCATCAATCGATAACGGTCCCAATCTTCGCGAGCTTTTGTTTTTTTAAACGTACATTTAGCTTTATCTCTTTCCTTCATCATTTGCCTAATTTCATTAGATAACCAGGGAGCTGGAGGTCTATCAACTCTCACTCTTTTCAAAGGAAAATTCATTTCTAACAAGTTTTTTAAATTCAAATTCATGATTTCAACCTTTGCATCAATTTCCTCTACTTCCAATATACTGTCCCAATCCTGGGTTTTGAAGTCAATCACAAGCTTTTTATGGTCGAACTTTTTGGTACACCTTATTAAGTCCCACTTCTTACTACTTTTCGGACACCCAAGGTCAAGTACGCAATAAATGAGGTCATGGTTAGACAACCCCGTAGCCTCCATCTGCCCATGTTCAATTACGCAGTCCAAATTATTCACTACGATTACATCCAGCAAATTTTCGGACAGTTGTAGTACATACGTTGGTTTACTGGGCAATAGGTGCAGGTTGTATAATGCCAACTGTCTTTCAAAGAAATGCTTATAAGAAGAGTTATTGTCCAACATTGGTATGTTCACATCCCCAAGAAACGAGATGACATCGTATAAAGGTATCAAGCGGGAAATGGTACGAAAAATGACGTCAACGTCCCTTCCTTTTGGAGGATTGTACACAACACCAACAACCGTTTTCAATCGGGTATTCTGAATATTGACAAATAAGTACTCAGGGCTCTTATTGTAAACTCCAGATGAGCTATCAACAATTTTGTAATTGAATTTTTTATGTATGTACATCGCAACGCCCCCACCTCCTTTATTGACTCTATCCTTTCGGATAAAATTATAATTTTCAATAGAAAAATGTGAGGAGTTAAGCTGAGGTTTGAGAAATGTTTCCGATAGGCATACAATATCAAACATTTCTTTACCAAAAATTTCCACAAACTCATCCCAGTGTGCCGATAACGATTCCACATTCACATGCGCCATTTTAACGCCCTGGGTGTGTCGTGATATTTTCAATTTTAGAACTTCAGTACCGCCGAGAAATAGTCGGGTAGGGAAAGATTATAATTTGGTTGACACCATATAAACATAAATGTACAATTCTGAGCAAAAAAAAATATATATATGTACGAGTAGAGAGAGATTTTTCGATTTTTTGGCCGCTGGGTATTCATTCGTGAGGCCTCGCAGATGCATTCGTAGCAGCTGCCGCGTTCCCAGATTTCTGCTGCGAGAACCTGCCTGATAATTCACGTAGTTGTTCCGAAGAGCGTATAACAATGGCTGGATCACTTCTGATTTCCGATTTCTTCAACATTATTCTGCCGTTACTGGCCCATGCAAAACGGAAACCGTAATCGATTTTGAATTGTTTTGCTGCGCTCAACAGCTTGCGGTTAGCGTATGTCAGGCTATTGTTGACGTAGATTTTCGACGGTTCACCAGTTAAAATTCCGAGCGCACGAACGGTAAGATTTGCAGATTTTGCCGCCGCATAAAATGCCTTTTTATCCAACTTACGAACAAAGTCTACAACGATGATACCCGGCAGCTTACTTGCCGGATTTCCACGCGTACGAAAGCAGTCACTAACCATTTGCTCGGCAACTTCGAAGTCAACTGCCTGCCCAATGGTTTTTACCAGTTCCAAGACGTTCTCAGTTTTTTCAAACGGTACGCCAACAATTTCAAGCGTATTTTCCTTCATTTGCTGTTCAACCTCGTTGAATCTTATTTTCATCTCACCCAATTCTTTGCTAGTGATGTTTGATTGATCCTTCAGGTCCTCGATCTTTGTTGATAAACAATCAACGGAACGTTTCAACGTGTCAATGGCTGTTATGTTGTCTTCCAGACGGTCAGAGTACCTATTTAGGTTGTCGGTCATATCCTTGACCTCGACTTTGAATTCCTCAATCTCTTTCCGTACTGAGGCATTAGAGCGACGTACCTCAGACCGTATTTCTTCCATGATTTCAAGCAGCGACAGGTATGGGTTGTGTATGTCATCACCACTGTCACCTGCGCCTGCCTTCGCAGCTTTGCCGGCTGAGGAGCTGCCTGGAGACTGGGCGGGGCCGTCCCCCACCACCCGAGACAGCCTCCTTTTCTTAGCACATGACTCACAATACCAAGATTTGTCATCTTTTTTCAGAAACAAATAATCCTCCTTTGTTAAATTCACGCATTTAGTATGAGACACGGATGCACAGGACCCACACGCAACACGATACGCATTGTTCGCAAAACCTAGATTGCACTCACTACATTTATTTGCCATTTTGGCTGTCAGAAACAGAGACACGATCTGTACTGTGCGGCTGCGCGCGACTGACTGAGAGACGGACTGAGAGACAAGCGAATGGACGGTGAGACATACAAACGGGCGGAGAGTCGAACAAACGGACTGAGAGCAAACAAACGGATGGAGAGTCGATGAAACGGATGGAGAGACGAACGAACGACAAACGGGCGTCAAGACAAACAAACGGGCGGATAGACAAACAAACGAACGGAGAGACGAACAACCGGACAGAGAGTCGAACAAACGGACGGAGAGACGAACAAACGGACGGAAAGACGAACACACGGACGGAGAGTCAAACAAACAGACAGAGAGGCAAACACACGGACGGAGAGTCGAACAAACGGACTGAGAGACAAACAAACGGGCGGAGAGACGGACTAATGGATGGAGAGTCGATGAATTGGATGGAGAGACGAACGAACGACAAACGGACGTCAAGACAAACAAACGGGCTGATGGACAAAGAAACGGACGGAGAGACGAACAAACGGACAGAGAGAAGAACAAGCGGATGGAGAGAACAACAAACGGACAGAGAGACGAACACACGTACGGAGAGACAAACAAACGGACGGAGAGACGGACTAATGGAATGAGAGACAAACGGATGGAGAGACGAACGAACGACAAACGGACGTCAAGACAAACAAACGGATGGAGAGTCAATGAAACGGACGAATAGGCAAACAAACGGACTGAGAGACGTACTAACTGACGGAGAGACGAACAAACGGACGGAGAGTCGAACCATCGGACTGAGAGACAAACTGACTGCTGGACCGATTTTCGACATTTTTCGAAAAACTTTTTCTTTTCGCAATGAGTCATCTTAAAATCGCTTTTCTGTCTATCCATATCGTGACGCGTGACGGTCCGACGGCTACGGAGGTGTAATTTCCCTGGAACTGTTGTTACGAAGAAAGGAACTTGTGTGTAACTCCAGTGGAAAACCAATATCCAGAAGTCCGGGTTTACGTGAACAAGAAAAAAATCACCAAAGGTAGAACCAACGAGACGACCAACGAAAAAGTATCATTTTTATTTTTTATACCAAAATACTCTTTCTTAAGATTTTTTTTCAAATATCCAACTTTTTCAGATAAATAACATTTTTTTAAAATAAAATAAAAAGGTATACCTACCAACATTTTCAAATAAATAAATAAAATAATTAAAATAAATTGAATAAATTAAAAATGAAGAATGAACAACACTGTTATTGTGTATAAGTATAATTAAATGTTATAAGATATTTATAGGTGCCTAAAATTAATTACTTGCTTTAATTAATAACTTATAAAAAAAATAAAAATTTTCTTCATGTATAAATGCAATTTTTTCTGCAAAAATTATCAAATATGCACCTATTTAAAACTTGAAAATTTGAAAAAAGGAATAATAGTTTTTTTGGCTGGGTAGGTAATTATTACGTGTAAAGCTCCTTTCGCCAGCTCAAAACAAATTGGCGACAAAATATATTCACCGCTATTTGTAGTTAATATATTCAAAAGTTGTTTACTCACTTATAAATCGAGTGAATACCGGTTCTGGCTCTCTGAATGAAGACATATCGGTAGCGTCTTGGGAGTCGGGACTGGCCTGAAAGTCGAAGCGTTTTTTTGTCATTTTGATGCTAATAAGTACAATAATTCATTTTTGAAAAAATTCATACGACCACTCCAAACCGTAAAGGTAAACACCGTTGTGTTAGCACTGTATAAAATAGGTAATTCTTAATATTGACCGTAATTTTCCGTTCAAAACAAGATTAATTTATTATTTTCCTGCTAACGACGCGTCGGGGTCCGGCATATTAACCTACTCGGAACTAGGTAATCGATTTGTGGACCTTGTATTTTTTATCTCGACCTCCATCCACGTTATCTAACAATAATTCGCCTTTTACTGAAAATATTGAGTCGCAATTGTTATACTCCTCGTGCACAAATTTTATGATGCGCAGGGTGCTCTGAGCAAATTTTTGGATTTAGCGTTAAATTTTCTGTATTCCAAGTATACACATGTCTGCCTTGGAGAAGTCAATTCTTCAGCTAATTTGCTACATTTTTTGTTCCATAAAAGTTTTTGCGAGCCATAGAGAAAGCTCATTTTTTTGCTGTAAACGTTTTTTTCGAGCTTCTGAGTCGAGTAGTTCTACTAAAATGGCCATAAGTACCTTAAATTTTGGAGTAATTAAAAAAATGAGGATACCGTTGGAAAAAGCGTTAAATTTCCAATAATTTCACTATATTTGTAGCTTCCTAACATTAAGTTAAAATAGCACATAACTATGCCAAAGTGGTGAAACGCTCAATTTTTAAAAATGCTCAATTCTTTCAACGGTTGTTTGGGACAATTTTTTAAACCAGCATTTTTTTAAATCTCTGCCATGTGGCGCTTATTTGTCCTTGGCATTTGTCCGTTCACAATACGAGAATAAAGATATTCGACGCGGGTGAACGACCGATGGGACCAAGTGGTTGATTGCCGAAGAAAATTGTTTTTCAAAAGGGTCGTCTTGACTACGAAGCACAGAAATATACTCTATACGCATATGGGTGCCAAGAATGTACAAATGCAAAAAAAACCTAGAACAGGAAAATCTTTGCGATTTTTACAAATTTTCCAAGACATTTCCAAACTGTCCGAATAACAACTTCTTTAGGGCGAATTTTCGGCTCGAAGGAGTCGTCTGAAGAAAATTTCACATGGAATCGAAAATGTAGGTAATTTAACTGGCTACAAAAAGTTCTATCTTCGGCGTGAGCGAAAGTTCAACCCTTATAGTCGAAAATGGCCAAAAACCAAAACTACTTTCCCCGAAAACGCCGTTCTTGCCAGTTTTCCTTGAAAACCCATATTTTGGGTTTGAAATTCGGGAATCAGCAATTTTCAAAGTTCGCACTAAACCTAAACAAACATCTTCCTTGAAAAAAAGAAAAAAAATCCGCGCCATCTTTTTTTTAAGCGTCAAACGGGTCGTCGGAGCGGTTCGTAAGGACTTGAGTCCCGTTCAAGTTTTCCAGGACCCCAACCGTTAAGGAGTAGTTGTGTTTGTTTATCCGAATTCGAGTGTTATCTTCATTCAAAATCGCCTCATCACCCGGCCAGGGCTTTCAGAATTTCGAACAAATATTTGAGCACTGAAAAGCCTATTCAAATTATAACTGGACATTTAAAACGTGAGTAATTCTTGTAATATTGCTAATTTGCATAGGTAATATTTATCAATATTTTACTCGATGCTTTATTTGAGTTGTAGAGCCTAGCATAAAAATTGGTCCAGTTTGGTGTTGAAATTGAGTTAGCAAATGTGGAAGTACTGTGTGTGATTGTGGATGAAATTTTACTCCATTAATTTCAATATTGAACTTTTGTACGTATTTTATAGATTTTTTTAAATTTCTCTATTTTTAATTTTTGCATTATTTAAATGGGTATTTTTTTTAGGTATTATATTTTTTTAGGTTTCTCAAAAATCATTTTTCAGAGTTATCGATAATATAATTACCTATGTTTTCTATACATTGTTTCACGAAAATCGAAATTTTTTATCGAATCTGTTCTTAAGGATATTTTGAAACTATTCTTTACCAAGTCCAGTCAAGGACCTGAAATCCCGAATCGGTTTCCTGGCGTCATTTGCGCCAATTTCTGTCCACTCTCCGCCAATGGCGAATTGCACAATTTTTCACGTGGCGAGTCAATTTTTTGCACGCGATTCGTCGATCCGTTTGTTATCTAAGGAAGTCGGAAATCGTTCCGAACCGATCTCCCATAAAGATATGAGAATTATGTTAACCAAGGTATTTTCGACGATTATTTTTCAACCGTCATTGTGCACATGACCATGACATTCTACAATCGCGAGGATGCGCTATTTAAAATGCGAATTTTTTCCTCTCAGAATTTTTGTTTTTGTTTAGTCAGAACCAGTTTGCATTCCGAACGATGATTTGATGGCTTCGTTTCAGCTAATCGTACACTCGCTCCAGCAATTATCATAATTTATCGATCAAATTGCCAATTTATTAAGAGTGCAAACAAATTTCGACAGGGAAATCCCAGAAGTTGTTCAAACACGTAAACATTAAAGCATAATATGCTGTTATACTATAAAAAGAACGCACTGCTGGTTTTAATAATTAAAACCTCCAATTATTGGTAAATTACGGTAAAAATGTCTTTTTATTATTGGTAAATTAGAAACTCCAAATCGCTGAACAAATAAATTGCCAAACAAATTCTTTATTTTTTCGAACATTTTTTAAGTGCTTAAAAACTTCATTCATCGACCAAACCAACATTGGCGAACCAGAAAATTTGGTATCATTTTCATACCTGACAAAATAATGAACTTTCAAACATTCAAACATTTTTTTTCAAAATAATAAACATTTTAGTAAAATTTCAAAAAATGTAAACCTTTTTTATTATAACGGGTTCACACTCAAGCACCAAACAGTGAAAAATTGATAAGGATATGCTCAAAAATAATATTACGTCCATAATCAAACAATCCGACCTCCAAATTTGGTTTTAGCGAATTTAGTCAACACGCAGTTTGACTCCGATTCAACAATGGACACCTGTTGTTAACTAGCCATGAATGAATACCCATAATCAGTACTCTATTGACTTTGACCGAGAGTAGTAATGATCGAGCGGTCAAGGGTGTAGGATCTAACCAATTTTGAAAAAATCTAGAATTTAGTGTTGGTTTAATAGCTCATGCAAAAATTTTTTTTCTCAATATCAGAATTTTGAATTTTAAAATTCTAAATGTCGAAATTTTTAAAATATCCCATGTTACCCTATTCTAGATTCCTCATGAATACCATGCCGTTTCCATAATTAGAAAATGTTAAGTACTCTCCGAGAAAAGCATAAATAATGGTATTATCCAATTAATTAGCCAATCGTAAATATTTGACAATCAAAGTCAAATTATTTTTTTTGCAATTTATTTTATTTAGTAATAAACGATAAAAAGTTCATAAAATTATTATAGTTGGTACCATTTTCCCATGCAATAAAAAATTTCTCGTTTTTCCATGCAGTGGACAATTTACACTTTTTCTATGCAGTGGAAAATTCACAATTTTTCCATGTAGTTGAAAATTTACGATTTTCCCATTTATTGAAAAATTTACTATACAATATTTTACAATTTTTCAATAAATGGGGAAAATGTAGTGGAAAATTTACCATTTTTTCTTGCATTAGAAAATTCACATTTTTCTTGCATTAGAAAATTCACATTTTTCCTATGTATTGGAAAATGTACAATTCAGCCTATTTCACCCGTTTATGCAGATAAATAGCATTATATTTTGGCATATTAAAAAATAAAATGATATTTTATTTATATATTTTTTCAATTTTATTGTTACTATATTATAGTAACAATAAACAGTGGTGTAAAAAATATTTATAGAAAGAAAACGTGAAAAGAGTTTTCCCCTGAAAGTTTTCAAACCCGTGAAAAAATCATGCTTGATACCATTTGGTAATAAAGTGAATATTTTGAAAGTGAATATTCCTAAATCAATAATTACGATTAGCTCGAAACACACAATGTTTATCCGTACTTTTTAATTATTCTTTAATTTTTTTCAAATTTAAATTTTTTTTTTAAATCCTGCATTGCTACATCTTGACATTTAAATAATTTACCTTCAAACGATTGTCAGTAACGCGATCGGAGCCGCCAAACAGCGCCTGATCCGCCGCTAATCTAGATCATTGACTCGCTGATAGGACCGGTGGTATATCGCGTAGAAAAACATGAAAAACGCCAATGTTGATTTTGAAAATTCACTCAAAACGCGCGAACGGGGGCTGAACGGCGCGACGGACTGAGGCGTCGTAGGATGCTGAGCGCCCGTCGGGTCGAGTCTGGAGGGGAGCGACCCGCTCCTATAGGGGAAATGAAGAAATCCTTCGAGCCTGACGCAGGTGTGGGGATAAAACTATGTATCTCGACCAGTTTTCTGACGATTGCCAGAGCACAACATTGCCAACAAATTCGTGAAATTCGCCCGACGAGCCGAACGGATAGAGGAAAAAACGAAAAAATTGATTTAAAAAAATGGATACAAAATATGAAAAAATTAAGCAGTCATAAAATAAACACCTAAGTGATGAGTAAAAATGAGTAAAATGGGTAAAATGGTAAAAAATAAAATTGGTTAAAAAATGTAAGTAGTACCTACCTACCTAGTTTTATGGAATTTTTCTAGAAAAATCCCGTATCATTTTCGGAATTGGTATTCGCGCGTTACCACTAGTGTGGGAGGTCAGTTGCTCCGCACTGATTCTACCAGCAGGCGCTGACATCGACCGGAATCCAGGTGTCGACTGCGCATGTGCAGCGCCGCTCGTCTGAAGCGTTGGAAGTTTATTCGTGAAAATTCGCATTTTGAGGGCATTGCCCCCTTTGGCATTGAAAAGTATAAAATATTCCGTTTTCGTGGTTTCGATCAGCATGTTCACATTTGGGTGGCACAAATAAGGCCAAAATCATTTTTTCATGTTTTTTGAGCGGATCTTTATTAGACGGCAAACCCTTGGTTATACGGCTAATCCTTGGTCATAAGGATATTCCTAAGCTATGCGCTGATCCTTTGTTAATCGGCCAAGGCTGGATTATATGGGGGATCCTTGGTTATATGGTCGATTCTTGGTTGAATGGTCAATCCTTGGTTGTACAAATAATCCTTGGTTATATGGTTGATCCTTGGTTATATGGTTGATCCTTGGTTCTATGGTCAATCCTTGGTTATACAGCTAATCCTTGGTTATATGGATATTCCTTAGCTACGCACTGATCCTTGGTTATTCGGCTAAGGCTTGATTATATGGTCGATTCTTGGTTAAATGGTCAATCCTTGGTTGTACGAATAATCCTTGGTTATTGCTTGATCCTTGGTTCTATAGCCAATCCTTGGTTATATGGTCAATCCTTGGTAATATGGGCAGTCCTTGGTTATGTGGCCAATCCTTGGTTATACGGCTGGTCCTTGGTTATATGAATATCCCTAAGTGATGCGGCTGATCCTTGGTCATTCGGCTAAGGCTTGATTATATGACGGACCCTTGGTTATATGGTCGATTCTTGGTCACATGGTCAATCCTTGGTCATACAACTAAACCTTGGTTATATGGTTGATCCTTGCTTATATGGTCAATCCTTGGTTACACGGCCAATCCTAGGTTATACAGCTAATCCTTGGTTATATGGATATTCCTTAGCTATGCGACTTATCCTCGGTTATATGGTCGATCCTTGGTTAAATGATCGATACTTGGTTACCTATATGATCGATACTTGGTTATATGGTCAATCCTTGGTTGTACGACTAATCCTTGGTTATATAGTAGATCCTTGGTTATATGGCCAATCCTTGGTTATTTGGTCAATCCTTGGTTATATGGTCGATAGGTACTTGGTTATATGGTCGATCCTTGGTTATTAGGCTAATGCTTGACTATATCGCTAATCCTTCGTAAAATGACTAATCCTCGGTTGTTAGCCTAACGCTTGAGTATACGGCTAATCCTTGGTTATATGGCCAATCCTTGGTTGTACGGCTAACCTTTGGTATGTATGGCTCATCCTCGGTTAACAATATTAGACTTGACAGGACTTCTCACTTTCGGTAAGTTCTTTTTTTTAGCCACTTCCAAATTCGGACCTCTAATTCAATGTTGCATGCTTGTTCTTAAAAATTGAAAAAAAAAACGACGTCAAGTATTTCCAAAAACTGAATGCTGTCAAAGGTTGTAAAACGGTAAATAAATAAAACGCGGGACTCGCGAATGTTTTTGAAACTGCGGCAGATTGGCGTACCCGCTTGGATTTACATATATTTCCATGTAGTTATACGTTTTATAACATTTTCTCCAAACTGGGGGCTGTTCGAGTCAAATTATTCAATTATCAATCACACGAACTGTTCAGGACAGCTTGTCCCCCTGGGCTTTTTGTTGGGCGAGAGATTTTTTGATGGATCGACGGTGTACTACATGTCAAGGACATTTTTTGAAAAATCGACGATTTTTTGGAAAGTTACGTAGGAGTTTGGACGATTTTTGGAAAAATTATTTCCGACAAATTTTGGACAGTTTTGTAGGATTTTGGACAATTCTGGGACGATGTTTGGAAAAATCGATTTTGTACAATTCCGGGCAGTTTCTGACAATTTTTTAGGGGTTCGGACGATTTTTCGGAAAAAAATCGATTTTGTAAAAATTTGGACAGTTTCATTTGATTTTGGACTGCTCCGGAACTTTCCTGTATGACTGCTCCTTACAGTCCTTTTAAATAATTCTACAATTTTCGGACATTTTTTGGAAAATTTGCTCAAATCTTTTGGAGTTAAAGACAGCTTTAGACCCTTGCTATAATCGTTGAGGATTTAAGCCGTCTTCATTAAAAAAAACTCCCGACACTCCTCGGGCTGAAAAACAAATAAAAAATGGTAGGTATCTATTTACAAAAAGTGTTTTCTCGTTTCAGGAGCGGATCGGCGGTCGGCAGGAGGCGTTTTTCTGATTTCGGAATCCCTATTTCTCGAAAGTCAAGATTGCCCAGGCCTGGCCTCCTTGTCTCTGCATCCATTCATTTCGTTAAGTCTTTGGAAGGATATGCCAAGGTATTCAGGACTTGCTAGTCGACTTCTTGGGCAATTGCCGAGACACGGCGGACGCTGGAGATACGGGACCGGGACCCCCACCAGGGCAGGATCGTGTAGCAACTCCCTTCAAGGGTCCTGAGCCCACCAAGGATCCACACACATCCACAGGATCCGCACACATACGCACATCCACAGGATCCGCACACATACGCGTCTCGAGCCAAGCAATAGCCCGTAAAGTCGGAATTGCTTTCGTGCGGACGGCCTCGGTCTGGCTAATTAGGCAGATCCACCGGTAAAAAACGGATCGATGTCCATTATATTGGTAACTCACCAATTATTGGTGGGTACTTACCTGATTTGCGACACTAGTTTGCCAAAGAAGTAACATTGGTTTTAAAAGGGGGGAAAAATACTTCTTTTTTGAAGCAACTTTTTTTGTACCTACAACATTTGGCTTAGGAAAAAACGCTCTTTTCAACCATTTTTGGCCTTGACTTCGAAACGCGAGTGTAACCCGTTTCATAGCGGATTTCGACAATATGGAACTATTGAATTATTCCACTTAATCCCGATATTGTTCTAGCTGTCCGACTTAGAAGCTTTATTTTCCTGTATTTATGCCATTTTGGGGGACAAAAGAGCCATTACTAGAGGAAAATTTAATTCTCTACAACTTCGGTTATGTGACATTTTTCGATTGGTTGCGCCGTTTTTGAGGTACAGACTGTGAAAAATTAGATTAACCGATTTTTTAGCCGATTTAAGAACAATGGCCAATCTTCGACGATCGATTGCGGCCGAACGGCTGAACCGATTTTAACGTTCAAGGGGAGAATTCGACGAAGAACTTTGTGCTGCTTAATATTGATAAGGAAGCAATTTGCTGTAAGATGCTTCGTTTACGAGTAAAACGCAAAAAACTGAAACGAGTGCTTTAAAATCGCGGTTTTTCAGGCACCCCAGATCTTGAGGGATTAGGATGGGAAGATCTTAAATAAAATTTAATTCTCTAAAACGTTGATAATATTAAATATTTTGATAGGTTTCGCCGTTTTGGAGGCACGGTCGTCCAAGCGTGAGCGTAACTCATTTACTATCCAATTTAGGAAAAATTGCCAATCTTTGACGATCTGTAGCGGTTGAACGGCTGAACCGATTTTAACGTTCAATGAGATAATTCGACGTAGAATTTCATGCTGTTCAATAGCGAATAGGCAGACATTTTGTGTAGGATGTGTTGCTTCCGAGTTAAACGCAAAAAACTAAAACAAATGCCAAAAACTCGGGGGTTTTCGATCACCAAAAATTTGACACAATGGCAATTTGATGATGATTTTTTTTCTGGACCTCAGGTCCAATTTTTACACGTAAAATTCTTGATTCGCCCTAAAAATATGCAAGTGAAAAATTTTTTTCCACCGCCGAACTTCACGAACGACTCACCGGCTTCCGATGGCGGACTTCTTCGGATGTGGCCATCGTCGAACGACCCGAATTTGTAACGGAATTCGCTAATGGCACGACAAAACGATATCGGACGACAGTCGCACGCAGATACGTTAACGGGCCGACCGTTTTGGTAAATGACTTTGGACTTGTAATCTCCTATGTTCACTTCCAAGGTAACAGGTTCAATTGACTCTTGAGTACGAGAGCCACTTGTAATACAGGCGAGATATTAAAAATGATAAAATAAATTATATACTTTTTTATGACATTTGTACCTAGGAAAAAATTGTACTTACCTTTTACAGACGAGAGGAAACAATAATTTCCAAATATTATTTCACTAGGGGGAAGGGATTATGAATATTCGCGTATTTAAATATTATAATTAAAAAATCATATCGTACATTTAATTGTACCGCCTTTTTTGCGCGCTTATGTACAACACGTTGTTCCCGCGAAGAAAAGCGTCTCCGTATTTTTCCTTGAGTTGTCCATTCACGTATTCTTCGGTCTGTTCCAGGGCGATGTTCATGTAGCCGTCCAAACAAGCTAAAACTCCTGGAAAATAGCAAAAAATAAAAATAAAAAAATTTAATTTCGGGTTACAAGTGGAAAGTTCTATTTTTCATCCGGGAAACGTTAAAATCGACCGAGTTTTACCAGTAAAAACGCGCTTGGAAATAAATTTATGAAATTTCAAAAAAATATAATAAACTCTTTCAGGTGGGTAAGTAAATCAAAATTTTTTGAATTTATTTTACTCGCCTCTATAATCGACGCCGCTGTTCAGTTTGACGACCACCGGCCTGCCATGGATTTGCTGGATGAATTGCGACAACGGTTCCTTTCTGTTGCTCATCCTGTACAAAAAATTTAATATCCTGTCAAATTTCCACGAGTAAATACTGGTGATGGGTGATGGGTGATGGGTGATGGGTGATGGGTGATGGGTGATGGGTGATGGGTGATGGGTGATGGGTGATGGGTGATGGGTGATGGGTGATGGGTGATGGGTGATGGGTGATGGGTGATGGGTGATGGGTGATGGGTGATGGGTGATGGGTGATGGGTGATGGGTGATGGGTGATGGGTGATGGGTGATGGGTGATGGGTGATGGGTGATGGGTGATGGGTGATGGGTGATGGGTGATGGGTGATGGGTGATGGGTGATGGGTGATGGGTGATGGGTGATGGGTGATGGGTGATGGGTGATGGGTGATGGGTGATGGGTGATGGGTGATGGGTGATGGGTGATGGGTGATGGGTGATGGGTGATGGGTGATGGGTGATGGGTGATGGGTGATGGGTGATGGGTGATGGGTGATGGGTGATGGGTGATGGGTGATGGGTGATGGGTGATGGGTGATGGGTGATGGGTGATGGGTGATGGGTGATGGGTGATGGGTGATGGGTGATGGGTGATGGGTGATGGGTGATGGGTGATGGGTGATGGGTGATGGGTGATGGGTGATGGGTGATGGGTGATGGGTGATGGGTGATGGGTGATGGGTGATGGGTGATGGGTGATGGGTGATGGGTGATGGGTGATGGGTGATGGGTGATGGGTGATGGGTGATGGGTGATGGGTGATGGGTGATGGGTGATGGGTGATGGGTGATGGGTGATGGGTGATGGGTGATGGGTGATGGGTGATGGGTGATGGGTGATGGGTGATGGGTGATGGGTGATGGGTGATGGGTGATGGGTGATGGGTGATGGGTGATGGGTGATGGGTGATGGGTGATGGGTGATGGGTGATGGGTGATGGGTGATGGGTGATGGGTGATGGGTGATGGGTGATGGGTGATGGGTGATGGGTGATGGGTGATGGGTGATGGGTGATGGGTGATGGGTGATGGGTGATGGGTGATGGGTGATGGGTGATGGGTGATGGGTGATGGGTGAAAATCGTCAGGACCTGTTGAAAGTTCGAACCTCTGGTCCTCTTGAGAAGGTAGGTCCTATCCATGGAGTTAAGGAAATAGATGATAATAACGCGCAGCAACGAACGCAGCAACGTTGAATATGGCTCTCTGGGTTAAAAACGGCTCTTGTGGATTTGTTAGAAATGTATTGAAGACGTAAATTTCCAAATCCTCCTAACAACAAAGCCCAAGATTGAGCAGAGCCTTGATTTTGATGAGTAATGTAGTAAAGAAATAAGTTAGCGGGTACTCACTTGTAGAAATAAAATCACACGAGAAACGATTGCTTCTTGAGCAAAATTGAAAATTTGAAATAAGTAAGAATCGTAGTTAACTTTACAAAAATTACAAATTTACAAGACCGGTGCCTTTGCGTTGTTGTGTTGTGTATAACAATATATCGATATTTTACCTCCATTATATCGATAATTCTTACCAATCTATTGCGACGTTAAATTAGACCGCTTTATTTTGTTTAAATATCAAGCTCAATCACAGTGTTCAACAATGCTCAAAAATGGTTTTCCTTGAAATACCTAGCAGGTATTATTTCCACTAATTTGGACAGCACAATCTGAGAATGATTCGAGATCGCCCTATCCATAAAAGTGGAAACACGAGAAACCCAAAAACGTTGAGGGCGGCAGGGCTCGCCCGTGACAACCTCGGTTATTGAGCAATAAGCAAACGCCTTTTTGACACAGTTTTTACTTCACTCGTCATTACCAGTTATTGAACTCATGAGATAATTGAATTTCTTCCGAATATCGATCGACTATAACTATCGATTTATTTTCGATATTTATATCCAGTTTAATTTTCCTGCGATTTGTTGTTGTTTACCGCGTCGAATGATAAGTGCTGATAACGTTTGGTCTTGTAGTTTTTATTTCATTCAACAAGACATGGAGAACATATTTATTTTATAATTTTGAGTTCTCGGTTGAATAAAAACGATTTCTTCGACATTGGATAATTTTATCCTTGTTTGTGTCCCTAGGTTCAGCAAGGTCGACAAGATTGTTGATCAGTGCATCCAAATTCCATGGTTTACAAAATGTTAGCAGTAATTTGGTAGATGGGGAGCACGGAGCACTGAAAGGAACAAGTAACACGAAAGTGACGCTACAAACGCAGATACGCGTGTGTCTGGAGGCTGTATTTTGTGAGTCGTAAAATTGCAATTTTCGGTCCGAATGTCTTTCAACGAGCGGCTTATCGAATTTGTCAAAAATCACGACTGCCTGTGGGATCCGAAGTCGAAACATTACAGAAATCGTGATCATGTTATGAGGAAATGGGAGGAGATCGCACACGTATTGGATTCGGATGGTAATAGCGATTTTACGTCATTACTCAGTGTAAAACCGTATCTTTAATTTTTTAAGGGCCTACTTAATTAATTTTTATAGTCATAAATCATATTATCCTCTTTGCTGTTCCACAACCTCCCAGCACTGGGTTTCTCTGAAGAGGCCAATGCCAGCGAAAGCGCCGGGATGCTGATGAACATGGGCGATGATTTCGCCCATGTTAAAATAAACAAGGGGTCCATATTACGTTTCAATGTTTAACTAGTGTCACTGCAGTACAGTATCAGTGTTGCAATGCCTGTCCTGACGTTTTTCTCAGGCCACCCGCCAAAAATTCCCAGATTGGCTTAAAAATTCCCAGATTGGTTTAAAAATTCCCAGATTGGCTCAAAAATCCCCTTTTTTATAGTAGTGCTATAGCGATTCGACCCTCAATGTATAGGATCCCAGCTCAAGCGCTTTCGGCCGCATGGCCCTCCTCAGCTGCATTTCACACGGTCCCTATTCTGCTTGCCGCAGGTGGCCTGCCGAAAGGGCTTGAGCTAATGCATGGAAATCAGATGAAAGACAATTGACGTCTTACACCAAATATTTAACAATTTCAGCGGACATTGTCAGAAAGCGATGGCGGTCCATCAGGGACGAGCATGTACGGGTATCGAAGAAGAAAAAGCTTTCCAGAAAATACGCAGCACACCGCAGGCGGACACAAGGCCCGGAACCCTTGGAATTTTTGTCCCGAGTGACTGCCAATGAGTGAGTTTCTTAATTTTTGAGGTTATGCTCTCATCGACTGCCTTATTTTGGTATGCGGTTTATTTGCTTAGGTCAGCATCGAACTGCTCAAAGCCGACCCTGATGGAACTTACCGGCCTATCAGCAGCAGAAGCGTGTATCGGTAAGCACACCTCAATTAGCGGGTTGGGCCATATTTTTGGAATGATTTGTTCTCAAACTGATTCAGTCTTTTGTTGCAGATGATTACTGCGAAGTCCTGATTTCCGGAGAGGCTGATTCGTGCGACGCTGTTGTCGTGTGTAATGACCATAATTACCAATGCCTTTGCGTCCAGTTGAGGTTTGTTTATATTTTTTAACGAATTTGACCTTTTTACAGGTGACAGTTCGGATGAGGCTTCGACCAGAGAATCAACACCGACCACCAAATCGAAACCGATCACCAAATCAACACCTATCGCCAAATCAATCGCCAAAAACGTTCCTTGCCCTCATTGTGCGAAAATGTTCACGACTCCGAGGAACGTGAACAGACATATCAGACGGGCACATCCAGCGGAGCCGATTCCCCGTTACGAGTGCGACCACTGCGGCTTCACGTCCCAATACAAGCACTGCCTGAAAAGTCACATCTTGACTCGCCACGAAGACCCTAGAACACAGAGTAAGTATTTTGCACCTTTTTTTGTTTAAAAAAAATCCCCTACCAATTACGTACCTACAGCCTCTATCTCCCCATCATTGACAAAAATCACCGAAATTAGCGGATACCCCCGGATATATACCGGATAGTCATAACTTACATTGGAAATCGAAGTAATATTACTGTAAACTTGCATTTTTAATATGTCCACCTGGCTAGTCTAAATTTAGGGTAGCAGAATGTAAGCCGGCCAAGTTTTAGTTTAAAAAACTGCAAAATGTTGATACTTGTTTCGGTTTTTTGCAAAAAACTCGTCAAGGGAGTGGTTTTATAAAAAAATTCATTATAACCAATAATAAAGTAGACAATATTTGCTACAATTTGAGCTTCAACGGAACTCTGTAGCCCCAGTAGTTTGGAAGCTACAGCTTTGAGAAAATCGGTAATTCGTTTTGTTCAAGAAAAGGAGAATGTTTTGGTTTTTTGAAAAAATCTCGCCAAAGGAATGGTTTCACCAGAAAGTTTAAAAATATTGGTAATAAGGTAGATAAAATTTGCTACGATTTGAGCTATGACGGAGCTCTTTAGCCCCAGTGGTTAAGAAAGTACAGCTTTGAGAAAATTGGTTATTTGGTTTCTTTAAAAAAAGTGGAGAATTTTTGTTTTTTTGCATAAAAAACGTCAAAGGAATGGTTTTACCGAAAAATTCATTATAACCAATAAAAAAGTAGATAAAATTTGCTACGATTTGAGCTTTGACGGAGCTCTGCAGCCCCAGTAGTTTAGAAGGTACAGCTTTGTGAAGATTGGTAATTGTTATTAAAAAAAAGTAATTTCCTCTATTTTTATGTTGATAGATCTGCTGGGGCCCTTTCGCGCCCAGAAAAACGACCTTTACTGCGCTCGGTGCGATAGGGCTTTCCCAAACCGGAAGGGCCTGAACCGGCACATCAAACGGCTCCACACGCCGGCGGCCGCCCGCTTCGAGTGCTACCATTGCGGCTTCAAAACGAAGTACAAGCACTCACTGAAATGGCACGTCGTCGAGCGGCATCAGAAAATCAAGGAAAAATCGATCATCTCCCGCCCGTCGATTAGTTGCGTCTTTTGCCGGGATTTCACGAGCCACCGCCGCTCGGAAATGATGCGCCACTACGAAGAAGCGCACGAAGTTCCGCTCCGCCAGGAAACGTTGACTTTCGAGAGTTTCGAGGACTTCGAGAAGTGGAAGGAAAGTGTGGAGCGGGCTGACGCCAGCCGTTTCAATTTCATCCGGCGCAAGGACTATCGCTATTTCCGATGCTTTCGCGACGGATATTTCCACAGCCGCAGCGTCGGCAAGCGACGCCTCAAAGCGAAAGGGTCGGTGAAAATCGGCGGGTTCTGCCCGGCTTCGATGAAAATCGTCGAGAAAAACGGCTCCCTAAAAGTCACTTATATCCCCAATCACGTGGGCCACGGGAAAGATCTGATCCACCTGAACCTGACCATGAAGGAAAAAGTCGAGATCGCCGGGAAACTCGCTCAAAACATCCCCTGCCGGGCCATCCTCGAAGAAATCAAGGCTTCGAAGCCCGAAGAAATCCAGAGGCTTCACCTGACCACGAGAAAAGACATTTTGAATATTCGGACGAGCTTCAATTTGGACAAGCCGAATGCCAGTTTCACGGACGATCCAACGAGCGCGTACGAGTTCAGAACACCCGACAGCCCGGAGAGCGAAGATGGGGCAAATATCGATTCGGCCGATCTGATCATGCGCATCGACGATAAAGAATCGATACGGGAGATCGTCGTCGGGGAATTCGGCAATTTCGACGAGGAGGCCTACCTCAATGAAAGAGTGGCGCAATTGCGTCGAAAATTCGAGGAAATTCTCAATCGCGTGCGGAGCGAGGAGCATGTCGACATAATTTGGAACGCTTTGCTCCCCGTCGTTCCTGCCATCGATTCTACGTCATCGAACAAAGTTGACTTTCTGTTGGACATTGAAGTGCCAGACGAGGTTAATCGTGATTAGTTGAAGGTTACAGATGCGAAGGTTATGATTTTCAGTTGCGAACTGTTTACACCTATATCGAAAAATTACAGTATAGTTTCGTCAGATTTTGGTATTGTTTGTCATCATTTTCTGAAATTTGCTGGAAACTATTGTTCGTATCGTCGAATTTTGATATAATGCGGCGTCAGATGGCATAGGGAGGATTTCAAAATTTGATATGGCTTTCAAATTTATGCTCGAAGTCGATCATTTTAATTCAATAATATTCATAACGTATATTCAAATACATCACAAGCCAGATCGGCTTTATAGGTAGTTCGAATTTCCCTCAAATTTGGACTGTTCAATCGAAAAAAATTCATTTCTTCTCAAGAATAGTTCCTTTCGTCTTTTTAGCCGTCCATGCGTCAAACTGCTTGGCGATGTCTGGTGTCATTTCTTGTTTCCACGAGTCGACTTCGCCTTTCCGTATCCAACACAATTCTGAAAAAATGTCATTCTATAAAAAATTGCCATTGTAAAATTTCCAGGTTCAAAAATAATCTGCTCGCAAATGTTTTTGAATTTTGAAAATTCGATCCATAGCGCCAGTGTGAAGCTATTTTTACGATTTTCAGTGTTGCCAGCTCTGAAAATCGAAATTTCCCCCATCGACCTTAGGAGCTAATTTGATTCATATTTCAACAATTTCATTTATCGTTGAAATATGATCCAAATTAGTTCAGCAAGGTCCATGGGGGATATTTCAATTTCTTGAGTTGGTATCACTGGTATTGTAAATGCAGCTTTACACCGGCGCTATAGAACGAATTTTCACAATTCAAAAATATTCAAAAATGATAATTATTTTGAAGAAAAAAATTATTTTCGAATATTTTTGTATAGTGAAAATTAGCTCGATGGCGCCAGTGTTGCATTTACCATACCAGTGTTGCCAACTCGAGAAATCGAAATATCCCCCATAGAACTTGCAGTGCTCATTTGGATTATATTTGGATTATAATAATTATTATTCGTTACCCGGGTCTGAAGAGTCCAGTTTGTGTCTTTGTCGAATTTGCTCGAGAACTTCTTCACCGTTGATGGAGCCGTTTTCTTTCATGTTTTTGAAGCTGAGGTGCTCAACCAGTTTTGCGATTTCGTCTTCGCTCAAATTTTTACCGAGGAATTTAGCCGTCTTCCGTATGACAGACGGCATGTCCTGCGCAGACATTTAAAAAATATAATAAACTAATTTAAAAAATTCAAAATATATAATATAAAAAATGTTCTTTTTTTTTTAAACAAATAGGTTTTACTGTGTAATTCGTTCGTGTATTCTACTTTTCGGCTCACCTTTTTCATCTCTTCGAACGAATTGATGAGCAGGTTTTCATGGTTTTCCAGGGTTTTATAGCTCAGTACGTGGTCCCAAAATGGGCAGTAAATCACTGGAAAAATTGAAAATTTATCGGAATTTCAAAAAGTGGACTCGAGCCCGTAATTCTTCAAATTTAATAGTGATTTCGCCAATTTCGGTTTTTCATAAAATCCGATCGTTTGGACGTAAAACCGAAAATTAGTAGATAACCTATAGTAGTTTTAGGTTAGCATAGTGCTGATCAGCTCGGGGTTGAGGCGCTAAAGACAGCCAATATCAAAGATATAGGAATTTTGTGAGATTCCTCTACTACGGGCGAGCGCTTTCGACGTAAAGGCATCGTAAATGCTCTTACCCTTGTCTTCGAGGAAAGCTTGCATGAACAGGGGAAAAATGCCAGAGTAGCCGTGCCAGAGTCGGTGATGGTGATAAAAGGATACAGCGGCATCTTTGGGGTTCCTCGTGACGTAGACCATCTACCAGACGGAAATGTCGTTCGTGAACATTAAAAAAAAAAATTTCTCCGATTTTTACAATTATTTTTTGCCCGTTTTACCTTCGGTTTGACGGTCCAAATTTGCTCGGGCAAAAGCGAAGCGGGCAGATGGGTTTTTATGTATCTCGGCGACGGCAGGTCTCGGATGTAGTCGATGGTATCAACTTGGAAGAACCATTTGTCGTCGGTGTTCTTTTTCTGTTTCATATCGTCTCCCAATATGCTCCAGCCTCTGCAATAAAAATTTCATATTTTTTCAAAATAGGCACTATTTTGATTTTTTAATAATAAAATAGGATTTCGGCTTACTCGAGAAACGGGAACCGCGTAAGTAACAGTTTTTTTTTGCTGGCTTCGTAGTCCAAATTGTTGCCTAATAGCCAAATCAATTCTTGGGACCACGTAGTACCTGGAAGGAAAAATGAGAGCTGTGAATTTTGGAAAATTCGAAAAATAATTCCAATTTTATGCGATTAGGAACCTAATATTGCTGTATTTCCTGGTATATTATGTAGGTTTTTTATTTCTTTATGTAATTTATCATTTTTCTCGTACAGAGAGTCGTTTTTGGGAGAAAATCGACATCAATTCATTTGTCGGCCCCTCGAATAAAAAGCTTGTACTTTTTGAAGAATATTTTCACCGTAAAATTATGGTGCACGGCATCATTTTTGTCCATATATGGGGGTCCATTTTTTGGAACTCGCTTTTGGAACATACAATAGACCCCCTGCAGGAAATTGTCGGAAAAAAATTAAAAAATATATTTTCAAAAAATGTTCAATGCAAAAACCTTTTTTTAATTTGGGGAACCGCGAAAATTGCTTGGAAAAACTGTCAAAAAATATTGTTCTACATTTTTCAAGAATTGAAATACTGTTTTTGAAAAAAAAAATGTTTGGCGCTGAAATTCTCACTTTGCGAGTCCATTTTTTGGAACTCGCTTTTGGAACATACAATAGACCCCCTGCAGAAAATTGTCAGAAAAAATTAAAAAATATATTGAAAAAAAAAATTTTTTAATGCAAAAAACCTTTTTTTATTTCAGAAAACTGCGAAAATTGTTTGAAAAAATTGTCAAAAAAATTTTGAACTGTATAATAATATTATACTGTATATTATACAGTTAGCTAAAGTACCTAGAACGTAATCTTCGTGAATTCGATCGAATTTAAAAATTTTTTTCGATTTTTGCTCACCGCACTTGGGGAACGAGATGAGCCATACGTCATCGGGTCGTACTTCGAATTTTTTGATTCTTTCGATGTCGGGCACGAACTCCTTGGGCATGACGAGACCCGTCGGCTGGATCCTGACGTCACCGACGGGCATCAATCCTGGTATCCTGTGCTCCCTAACGTAATCCGAAATCGGATCTTTGAGTTCCTCGACTTTGTCCATCTAAAGTAAAAAGAAAAATTTTATCATTCGAAAAAAAACCGTGAACAATTGAAATTTGAGCTGAGATGCTGTTTACAAGATTTGGGCTAACTTGAAAAAAATTGTTAAATCTCTAAAAATACTCCAGCTCTACTCACTTTCCACATTTTGGGAAATCGGGGTGTTGACGCAGTTTGAGAAAAATGCACAAATGAGCAGTTGATGTGCTTACTTTTTTATTTATATAGGTTAGGTAGCTTTATCGCCGTTGTACTCTGGCGTATGCGTTCGGCGTTATCTGGAAATGCTTATAATGAACATTTCAGCCTCGGTCCTCGTTACCATACTTCATTAACGTATGACTTGTGATTTTTCGGGTTTTTTATTCTTATAGATAATCAGGCGTGTACACATCGCTACTTTCCTTTCCTCAGTTTTCAGGCAGGTTTCGGTTAGAATTGACTCCAGTCCCCTTGCAAGTATTTCCGGAACCAGATAAAATTTTAACGGTTTTGGTATTAAGATGAAGGGTTTTTAATGGACTAAAATGTTAATAAATACTTCGGTTAATATAAGAATCCTATGATAATAGGCTGATTTTTGTGATTTTTTTAAAGTTACAGCCCAAATTACAACTATAATTATCTTTGGGGCGGATTTTCGGCACGAAGGAGAAGTCTGGCGAAAATATCGCACGATACCAAAAATGTAGGAAATTTAATAAGGAGCGAGAATACCTGGTCTGCCAACTTTGAATGTTTAACCATTCTTAAGATAAAAGCCTAATATTAGAAAAAATTGAAAAAATCTTTATTAAACTCGAAATTACTCTAAGAAAAGCAGTTTAAACGACAATTTTGAATGCACCAAAATATTGGAAATTTAAATGGCTACAAAAAATCCTATCCTTGCTGTAAACAAAAGTTTAACCCTTATGGACGAAAATTGCCTAAAATCGAAACTACTTTTCCGAAAAAACGCCAATTTTCATCGCTTTTTCCTAAAACCCCCATGTTTTTAGCGAAGTTTCGAAAATCGACGATTTTTCCATTGATTGCCAGGTCAGAAGAAACATTTTCCAAAAAAGAAATCCACCTTAACCCCCTACCATTTACCCAATCATTCCTGTCATTCTCTTTTCCACGATTTTTTGATTCCGCTGTGGAGACGTTCAACGAACCCGTTTGGTTGAGTTTTAAAGTGTGGGGTTATTTATCATGGTAAAAGCGGCGTCAGATTACAAAATTTGAAAATGGATACCAATAATTGCGAGAAATTTATGCTCAAAGTCGATAATTTTAATTCAATAATATTCATAACGCATGTTCGAATACATCACAAGCCGGGTCGGCTAAATCGGATAAATAGTCGGAATTTCCCTCAAAATTGGGCGGTACAATGAAATTTATTTATTCTCAAGAATTGTTCCTTTCGTCTTTTTAGCGGTCCATACGTCAAACTGCTTGGCGATGTCGGGTGTCATTTCTTCTTTCCACGAGTCGACTTCGCCTTTCCGGATGAAACACAATCCTGATAAAAAAATTTGACATTAAAATGCTGAAAAAATTACAATTCTAAATTTTTCAGGTTCAAGAAAATAATTTTCTTATAAGCAATTATTGCTATTATGTATTCTGAACAAAAATATTTTTGAATTTTGAAAATCCGATCGATAGCGCCAGTGTAAAGCTGTTCTTACAATAATCAGTGATGCCAACTCACAAAATCAAAATTTCCCCATCCACTTCGGGGGCTAATTTATATTTCAACTATCAATGAAATCGTCGATTTATAAATCCCCCGAGGTCCATGGAGAAATTTGGATTTTGAGAGCTGGCAACGCTGAATATTGCAAAAACAGCTTTACACTGGCGCTATCGATCGGATTTTCAAAATTCAGAAGTATTTGTGTTCAAAATAGCAACTTCCTATCCCCTACCCACAGCATGCAATTTTTTTATTTTGTAATTATCGACAAAAATAATTTCTTTTAAAATAATTATTCATTACCCGGATCTGATGAGTCCAGTTTGTATCTTTGGCGAACTTGCTCAACAACTTCTTCACCGTTTATGGCGCCGTTCCCTTTCATGTTTTTAAAGCTGAGGTGTTCGGCCAATTTCGTGATTTCGTCTTCGCTCAAGGTTTTACCGAGGAATTTAGCCGTCTTTTGTATGACAGATGGCATGTCCTGCGAGCAAAAAATTCCAAATAAATTTTTTTTTCTTTATTTTTTTTATAAAAAAAGATGTAGTATGTGTATGGGATGTATGGCCGCGTATTTTACCGTTTTCTCACCTTTTTCATCTCTTCGTACGAATTGATGAGGAGGTTTTCGTTGTTTTCCAGCGTTTTATAGCTAAGCACGTGCTCCCAGAATGGGCAGTAGACCACTGAAAAAACAAAAATACGTATGAAACGTTGATAATTTTGAAAAAATCTTCTTCAGCCCATAATTCTTCATATTTCTCAGTCATTTTGCCAATTAGAGCACTTACACTTGTCTTCTAGGAAAGCTTGCATGAAAAGCGGATAGATGCCAGAGTAGCCGTTCCAGAGTCGGTGATGGTGATAATAGGATACAGCGGCATCTTTGGGGTTCCTCGTGACGTAGATTATCTACCAAAACGGAAAAAATGTCTTTCGTGAACATAAAAAAAATTCTCGATTTTTGCTATTTACTTTGTGCTCATTTTACCTTCGGTTTGACGGTCCAAATTTGCTCGGGCAAAAGCGACGCGGGCAGATGCGTTTTGATGTACCTCGGCGACGGCTGATCTTTGATGTATTCGATGGTATCAGCTCGGAAGAACCATTCGTCTTCAGGATTCTCTCCTTGTTTCAAATCGTCACCCAATATGCTCCAGGCTCTGCCAAAAAAAAATTTTATGACTCAAAATGCCTATTTTATTTTTTTTTAAATATTAATTCATGGTTTCTATCGATGAAACCTTTAAATTTGGATATGGGCTTACTCGAGAAACGGGAACCGCGAAAGTAACAGTTTTTTGTTGCTGGCTTCGTAGTCCAAATCGTTGCCTATGAGCCAAATCAATTCTTGGGACCACGTAGTACCTGGTAGAAGAATATGAAAAAACGATGGATTTTGGGAACCGAAAAATTTTGATAAAAGATTTCGGTAACTAGTAGGTAACTTACCGCACTTGGGGAACGAGATGAGCCATACGTCATCGGGCCGTACTTCGAATTCCCTGATTCTGTCGATGTCGGGTACGAACTCCTTGGGCATGACGAGGCCCGACGGCTGGATCCTGACGTCACCGACGGGCATCAGTCCGGGCATTCTGTGCTCTCTAACGTAATCCGAGATCGGATCTCTGAGTTCCTCGACTTTATCCATCTAAAGTAAAAAAAAAGGTCATTAGAGCACAAAAAAAAACCAGAAATATTGAAATTTGAGTTGAGATGCTGTTCACACCATTTTAACCTAAAAATTCGTTATATTACGAAAAATGCTCCAGCTCTACTCACTTTCCACATGTTGGAAAATCGGTGTGTTGACGCAGTCTTTTTATTTATATAGGCAAGGTACCTTTATCGCCGAAGTTCTTAGGCATACGCGCTCACGTTATCTGAAACAGAAAATTTTTAAAAATGAACATTACAGCCATGCAACGCTGTACAGACGTTCAACCAACCCATTTGGTTGAGTCGTAGGGGGAGTGGAAGGTTGGAGAGTGCCAAAAGGCTAGAGTGGAGCGCTGGAAGGTTTGGGAGGAGTGCAAGAAGGTGAGTGGAGCGCGCCAGAAGGTTGAAGGAGCGTGCCGGAAGGTTGAAGAAGCGTGCCAGAAGGTTGAAGGAGCGTGCCAGCAGGTTAGGGAGGAAGGCAGGGAGGTAAGAGGAGAGCGCTAGAAGGCTAGAGTACAGTGCATGAAGGTTAGAGGAGCGTGCCAAATGGCTAGAGGAGAGTGCCAGACGGCTAGGGGAGAACGCTAGAAGGTTAGGGGAGACTGCAGGAAGGTTTGGGGAGAGTGCAGGAAGGTTTGGGGAGAGTGCCGGAAGGTTTGGGGAGAGTGCCAAAAGGCTGGAGGAGAACGCTAGAAGGTTTGGGAGGAGTGCAAGAAGGTAAGTGGAGAGCGCTAGAAGGCTAGAGTACAGTGCATGAAGGGTAGAGGAGCGTGCCAAAAGGGCTAGAGGAGAGTGCCAGACGGCTAGGGGAGAGCGCTGGAAGGTAAAAAGAGTGCCAGAAGGTTAGGGGGGAGTGCCGGGCGGCTAGGGGAGAGTGCTGGGCGGCTAGGGGAGAGCGCTGGGAGGTGAAGAGAGTGCCGGAAGGTGAGGGATGACTACGGGATGGTTTGGAAGAGTGCCGGAAGGGTAGAGGAGAGTGCCCGAAGGCCAGGGGAAGATTAGAGCCCTTCACCCTCTTCAGCGAAATGCCAGAAACTCCGGGAGGCCCGGACGGCCGAAAGCGCTAAACGAATTATGCCAAAATGAATTCATCGAAATTCGCCCTCTCCTCACGAACAAAACGCTAATAAAATTCGTTTTTTTCCCCCGAATCGATCTAAAACACAATCGAGAAGTTGTCTTTCGACCGATATTTTAACATCCGAGTCTCGTTCCGCTTCAAAACAATGAGCATTCTTAAGCGTAATTATTGTTGCAGCCTCGCGGCCACCAGATGATGGCATCTGAGAGCGAGTCATCCTTGAGCGAATTCCGAATCTCGATCCAGGTTCGGCCAATTAGTTCGCTTTTGCCTTCGAACAAATTCCGATTTAACGGAAAAAAGTGCGTTAATTCGTAGAAACAATGGTCGGAAAAGTTGGAGATCGGCCGGCCGATTATTGTGACGAAAAGTCGATGAGAAAAACCGAAGGTGCCACCGCAACGTTGAATAATTTTTTTCAGAATCGCCTCTCGGTCCGTGAAACTGTGGTATTTTTTGCATCATCTCGACTCCCCAGGCTGGACAATAATAAGCATTGTAACTTCGAAGCGTTTTTGCGTCATCCGACTTAATAATGTTTTTCCGGGTGGGAGTGAGAAATTGTGGCATTCGACGCGAGAAACGGACAATTGCTGTTGTGAGCCGATTCTGAAAAGCTAACATTCGGATATGGGTGAAATATTAGCGATTATTGTACATAGGTACCGAATTGGTTTCAGCGCAAAAAAAAACAAGCCCAATTGTAGAAACATGTTGATCCCTATTCACGAAAAAAATTTTTCACATAATTCAATTTTACTACCTACATAAATTTATAAAAATTATTTGACAAAATTGTTAAAAGGATGACGTTTTTATGAAAAATGTACATAAATACATACCTAGGTATAAGATTTCCTACTCAAATTGAGAGTTTCCCAACCCAATTTGAAAATTTTTGAAAAAAATGAGAATTTTCCAAGCCGAATCGGTTCGAAAAGTTCTCAATTTGGTTTGAAAAATTCTCAATTGTCTTAATTTGGAAAATTCTCAATTTACTTATACGGCAAACTCTCAATTTGATTTGGAAAAATTCTCAATTCGGTTTGCAAAATTCTCAAATTAATTATCTCGAATTATTTCGCCATGAAAAATGCCAGAAACATTACGGTAATGAGTCGTTTCACAAACATGAATGTGCATGCTCGTTCATTACGGCTATTTATTATAACTACTCGCACGTAAGTGGCTGTTATGCAAAGAGTCGTAAAAAAATCTCAAAAACCCCGCTTGACGCAATTAGTTAATTAAAAATACCCAAAACAATCATGATACATAAAACCTTTGTAGGTAACTACCTACTGACTCCAATACTAAATTGTTAATAGCAAAATATAATTGCTATGAAATATCAATAATGTGAGTAATGGTAATCAAATTAAATAACGCAGGAAAAAATCAACATAAAAACATTTTTTGTTCATAAATTTTTCAGCGACAATTACTAGAAAAGCACAAATTAAAAATCTGTCATCGTCGACAGTTTTCTTAGAGACTAATAAAGTCGAAAAATATCATATATAAAAAGATAACAAGGTAAAAGACAACTAGGAACCTTTTACCTAGTTATCTTTTTATGTAATCTATTTTTTACTTTATTAGCCTCTAAGAAAACTGACGAAGACTGACTCAGGGTGATACTCGAAGGGAAAAGGGGGAAAAAACGTCCTAGTTTGGGAAAATCCCTAAAAAAATATTAGCCTGTAAATGTCGATCCCTGAAGAGGCCCAGCGGGGCGAAAGCGCTAGGAGAAATAAAGGACACGAGGTGCGATGGGCTAACATTCTCTCCCTCACCTCAACAATAAATTAAAAATGTTGGAATAAGTCAAGTAGCTTAAAAAACGTGAGAAAAAATAAAATTTATTTCGCTTTTATTAAAAAAAATGAAAAAATTGAGATGTATTTCGAAAAGTGAACGACCTACCGAATAATTTATTTATTCTGTGCTCTACCTGCTTCGTAACGAACGGTTTCCATCTGTGTCGACACGTGAAGGCGACTGAAGTTGCGGATCGGCCAAGAAGTCCCTGGAGGTCCTGAGGACACGACAGGCGGACGAGGGAAAGTCGCAAGGACCGAGGGAGGGGCAGCCCTCGAGGACGAACCCCCCCGGAGCCCCTCCCGGCACTGGGGAGAGAACATCGGCGATGATGAATAATAATAAAAAATGATAAGTAACAAATCCAGGTTCACCGGACAACGATTTCTCAAAAATTTCCGGTATCCATTTTGATAGAATCCTTAAAATCGTCTGGAGTTGACATTAATTCATAATAATATCAATAAAAAACCGAATGTCTACACTACGTACGGCGCACGGACAGAATTATCAAAAAGAGTCAAAAATCCATCCTCAAAAATTTTGATCCAGGAAAGATTTTGAATTTTGACCATTTAACGGTCCCGGCCACGGACTTTAATTCATACGGATAAAAATATCAATAAAAAAACAGCGTGTCTACACTACGTACAGCGCACAGACTGTGTTTCCGAAAAGATCTGAAAATGTAGACGCATTCAAAACCTAAAAAACCACAGGCCCCAAAAAGACACTCAAACTCCAAAGGCCGAAGGACGAAAAACTCACATTCAAACTCACAATGAATCAGAAATTGAAACTCATAATCGAAGTCGAAGTCAAACTCTCAACGAAAAAAAACTAAAACTCATACTCAAAATCGAAGTCAAACTAACAATGAAACTGAAACTCAAACTCATAATCGAAGTCGAAGTCAAACTCGCAATGAAACAGAAAGTCAAACTCATAATCAAAGTCGAAGTCAAACTCACAATGAAACTGAAACTCAAACTCATAATCAAAGTCGAAGTCAAACTCACAATGAAACAGAAAGTCAAACTCATAATCAAAGTCGAAGTCAAACTCTCAACAAAAAAAAAACTAAAACTCATACTCAAAGTCGAAGTCAAACTCACAATGTACCAAAAAGTCAAACTCATAATCGAAGTCGAAGTCAAACTCACAATGAAACAGAAAGTCAAACTCATAATCAAAGTCGAAGTCAAACTTGCAATGCAAAAAAAAAAAGTCGAAGTTGACATCGAGAACGATTTTGACTTTCTGTTTCATTGTGATTTTGACTTCGACTTTGATTATGAGTTTGACTTTCTGTTTCATTGTGAGTTTGACTTTCTGTTTCATTGTGAGTTTGACTTCGACTTCGATTATGAGTTTGACTTTCTGTTTCATTGTGAGTTTGACTTCGACTTTGATTATGAGTTTGACTTTCTGTTTCATTGTGAGTTTGACTTCGACTTTGATTATGAGTTTGACTTTCTGTTTCATTGTGAGTTTGACTTCGACTTTGATTATGAGTTTGACTTTCTGTTTCATTGCGAGTTTGACTTCGACTTTGATTATGAGTTTGACTTTCTGTTTCATTGTGAGTTTGACTTTGACTTCGATTGTGAGTTTGACTTTCTGTTTCATTGCGAGTTTGACTTTGACTTCGATTGTGAGTTTGACTTTCTGTTTCATTGCGAGTTTGACTTCGACTTTGATTATGAGTTTGAGTTTTTGTTTCATTGTGAGGTTAACTTCGACTTTGATTATGAGTTTGACTTTCTGTTTCATTGCGAGTTTGACTTTGACTTCGATTGTGAGTTTGACTTTCTGTTTCATTGTGAATTTGACTTTGACTTCGATTGTGAGTTTGACTTTCTGTTTCATTGCGAGTTTGACTTCGACTTTGATTATGAGTTTGACTTTCCGTTTCATTGCGAGTTTGACTTCGACTTTGATTATGAGTTAGAGTTTTTGTTTCATTGTGAGTTTGACTTTGACTTCGATTGTGAGTTTGACTTTCTGTTTCATTGCGAGTTTGACTTCGACTTTGATTATGAGTTTGACTTTCTGTTTCATTGCGAGTTTGACTTTGACTTCGATTGTGAGTTTGACTTTCTGTTTCATTGTGAGTTTGACTTTGACTTCGATTGTGAGTTTGACTTTCTGTTTCATTGTGAATTTGACTTTGACTTCGATTGTGAGTTTGACTTTCTGTTTCATTGCGAGTTTGACTTCGACTTTGATTATGAGTTTGGCTTTCCGTTTCATTGCGAGTTTGACTTCGACTTTGATTATGAGTTTGACTTTCTGTTTCATTGTGAGTTTGACTTTGACTTCGATTGTGAGTTTGACTTTCTGTTTCATTGCGAGTTTGACTTTGACTTCGATTGTGAGTTTGACTTTCTGTTTCATTGCGAGTTTGACTTCGACTTTGATTATGAGTTTGAGTTTTTGTTTCATTGTGAGGTTAACTTCGACTTTGATTATGAGTTTGACTTTCTGTTTCATTGTGAGTTTGACTTTGACTTCGATTGTGAGTTTGACTTTCTGTTTCATTGCGAGTTTGACTTTGACTTCGATTGTGAGTTTGACTTTCTGTTTCATTGCGAGTTTGACTTCGACTTTGATTATGAGTTTGACTTTCTGTTTCATTGTGAGTTTGACTTTGACTTTGATTATGAGTTTGAGTTTCTGTTTCATTGCGAGTTTGACTTCGACTTCGATTATGAGTTTGAGTTTTTGTTTCATTGTGAGGTTAACTTCGACTTTGATTATGAGTTTGACTTTCTGTTTCATTGCGAGTTTGACTTTGACTTCGATTGTGAGTTTGACTTTCTGTTTCATTGTGAGTTTGACTTCGACTTTGATTATGAGTTTGAGTCTCTGTGTCATTGCCAAGTGCGAGTGTCAGTTTGAGTTTTGAGTATAATTCTTGAGTATTTTGCACGATTATACAATGTTGCTCTGATGTTTTAAGGCGATAGGCGACTGCCGCTTTATCAATCAACTTTTTTGCTCAGCCAACTCGGCGGATACTCGTTTCAAGGAAAGCTCATTTCAAAAACCCCTTTCAAATTCACAGGACAACAGGGCACAACAGGGGAAATGAGTTGGAATGCTCTTGCCCCGATGTTTGAACGATTCAAGGCAATCAACGGTGGAAACGAGCTTCGTTTCCTGCCTATTACGTTCTTACGGATTCTAGGGCAACTAAGTGTCCGCAAGGTCAGTGGGCGAGTCGTTTTCACGAATCCCAGACCGATTGTAACCGATAATCGGGTGATTCATTGGAGAAATACCAGGAAGAAACGTTTTCTTAAGAATTCGGCATATTCAAATTCGGATGCGGCGCCTTCAAAAATGTCGAAGCGCCAATTTTCAGATCGTAAATCCGTACGGTTTTGCAGGGAATGGGAAAAATTAAAATTTTCTGATTTCTTCACACACTTGCCATTCATTTCTTTAGCTCATTTGCTCCAATTTTTGTTCAATAAAATTTTTTCTCAGGCCAAGAAAAGGTGCCATTTTTTGGCTTTGAAGTTTTTTCGTTTTTTGACTTCGTCTCAGTAAAACAACAATAAGTTCCTCAAATTTTTATGCAATGACAAAAATGAGGACACCGTTGGAAAGAGCGTTAAATTTCCTGTAGACTTACAATGTTCGCTGCTTTGTAGCATTAAGTTAAAAAAGCGAAAAATTGTGCCAAAGTCGAGAAAAACTCAATTTATAAAAATCGCCATTTTTTCAACGTTGGTTCAGGAATAGAAAAAAGGGAAAAATCCCTTTGCACGTTCTTGGAAAAAATGCCCCGAAATGTCAGCTTTTCAACGATATAATCATTTTTTAATTTATCTTACTTTTCAAAGGAGGAATCGACGTTTGAGTGCAGAAAAACGTACAAAAGTACTCAAGTATTGACAGCTCTGATAGGAAAATGGTAAAATTACCTATTTCCTAGCGGCTTCAAAACCTCTGCCTTCAAGAATGCTCACTCCAGTCGGCCATGATAACCGCCATTGGATTGCGTCCTTCAATTTTTGATAAGAATCAATCCATTCCATTTTCACTCCATTTTGATTTATTTTCCATTTTCTCGGTATTTATCAATAATTTTCAACTCTATTCATACGCAAGGTTTCTATTTGATTTGCCAGCCTATTTTCGAAATTTTGAACATGGCAGACGAATCTAGCATTCAGGGAGCCTTTCGCCGAGTGAGTTCCCTTTTTCATTTTGCATTTTATTCATGATTATATGCATATTCATGATTATGTTTTTATTTTGCATTACCTATATTTGTGTAGATTGGTATAATTACCTACTTGAGATCAACTTTACTTACTTGCTAGGTACTCACTCTTCCTCACTATGATCAGATTTAGTTTTTTTCCTGGCTTATTTTGAGCATTATTGGTAGTTTGCAATAAATTACCTCCCTACTTTCCAAAATATAGATAGTTAAGGAACGAAAACATGCAAAAAACTCATTCAAATAAAGGTCAAAAACGAATAGGTTAATATTCCATTGGGAATCCATTGCTTTTGAAGCGTATGTGCCGACGGTCATGAAAATTCCCATTTTGAGGGATTTTTCGAATCGAAAGCATCGAAACGGCTGCACTGGACTTTGAACGCTGGCGTGGCGTCGGTCGCCATTTTTCCTGCTGTGGCGTCGCTTCGGCTGCCATCTTTCCTGTCGTCTCGTCGCCATTCTGTTTTTCTAAAGTCCCAATAGTCAGTTTTTTAGTGATTCTGAATAGAATAGAAGTATTCTATAGGAATAACCGTTGATTTAGAACAGCTACTCTACATTTTGGGTCTATGGGTGATTCTCAAAAAAAAGCAACTTTTTGGGTCGAGTCAATTTTTAAAATTTTGTTGCTCAGAAAAATTTCAAACTTTTTTCTAACATTGTTACTCGTTAGTAGATCACATTTAAACACTCGGTTGAGATCAAACTCATCATAGGAATAAAATAACTTAATTTTAATAATAAAACCACTGGCACATTGATGCACAGTAAGATGGTAGGACTGGGTCGTTTCTGATTTTTTTCCCTCCGGGCTTTTTTCCGGAGCCTTCTACGCTCCTTTATTTCTGCTGGAGTGAACAATTTTGGTGGAGCCATCGACGTAGTTCCTGAATAAAACAACTTGAAATAATAAAGGGGTTCTCACATCACTAAACAATCAAGTACGCTATTTTCAATTCAACTTAAAACCATCAAAATCTAAAAAACTGCAATGATACTGCTGATTTTTCACTCCCATGTCCTTACCGTCGGTCCCACGGCCACATCACATTATCAATAGGGCCATGGGAAGGAACTTGATTGGGACATGGAACTGAAAAATCGTTCTTCAATCCATTGTACACTACTGTAAAAATAATTTTAGGTGCTAAATTGAATTTTTCTTAATGGTAACAGACGAGTAGAATGCGTTGAAAGCAAAAAAATTAGCATGAGCGTCGAATTAGAATTGATTCTATAGGGGCATGGAAAGGAATGGAGAAAAAACACCCACGCGTTCATGTTCACCTCAGGAGCGCTGGCGGAGCAATGAGAGGTGTAAGCGCCCTGCAGCTGTAGGGCTATAGAGGCGAACAGTTTTGCCAACTACTGATGCAGTTTCCCGGCTTTTGTCCCTCATACTCGATGCGAATGGACACTTTTTTGATGAAGCCATGGAACTGAACTCAAAATCATGTACACAAGTTTGAGGTACCGTGGCCGACTAAATTCGAAAGAAATGTTGATATAAGCTTGCAAAACATAAAGAAGAACTAATTCTGAATCGATTCAAGGATTTTTTTTCAAGGAAATGTGCTGATTTCAATCAATACTCACCTTTCGAATCTTGAAAACGTATACTGCTACAGGGCACGGAACTGAACATTTGAACGTTTGATTAGCAATAAATAACTTCCAATATCCCCCTCCCTTATTTTTTGGGTTGGATTACGTCAGCGGCCGCCTAGTGAACAGATAGAAAAAAAAAAATCACGAGTCTCAGATGATTGGTTCCCGAGTTATGGTCGATTAACATGAAAGTTGCTTTTTTTTGAGAATCACCCCTATAGTAGACGCTAAATAGGTACATTACAGTCTTAATTTAATTTTTTAATGGATGTAAAATGACGAGTGAACTCCCATGTATAACTTTCATCCCAAGAGTTTCAGTGATGCTACCAGGTTGGTAAATAAGGTAAAACAAATCGACAAACGGGTAGAAAATGCTACTAATTTTTTTAAATTTTTAATTTAAATTTATTTATTTTCTTTTTTTTTGGTTGGTGAAATGGAAGATTAACCTACATTTTCAAGTTTAATTATCCAACTCTCTCGATTTTTAGGTCGGCATTCTGATTGATCAAACGTGGTGGAACAGCGAGGATTTCAACGACGAATACAAACTTGCAAGTTTGCAACTGTGGAACGGAATCGTCTCACCGTATCGTAAACACGTTGCCGGCTCTGAAAATAATTCCAACGGAATGGGCCCTTACAAAATTGTCAGAGCTGACCAGAACTCAGTGTGAGTGTTGACATTTATTTATTTCGATTGAAAAATCGGTTTCATCAGTACGACTGTTGCAATTTTGTTATTTTCGCTTCGCACGTTTATGGAGTATTTTTTTTGTGTTATGATAAATTTGTGTTTGGATTATGAAATAGCACTCGACAAATTTTGATCGCTTGTGGCAGGCCTGGAAAAACGGTAATTGGCTCATGCGCTGACAGAAGTGGATACCATTCGAATCCGATGGAATTCCAGAAAACTGGTACGTGCCTACCTCGATAATTTTTCAAAACTATTGATTGTGTTTTTGATTGATTGTTCGTAACCGACAAAATGCTCATCTTTCCAGGTAAACTTATCGAAGAGATTTTACCCTACACTGTGGAAAATATGGAGCAGTTGGCTCTGCATGAAAAAATTTCCAACAGTTCGATAAGAAGAATTTGGTTACCAGAAAGTTAGCTATGAGTTCGGATGTTAATTTTTTCTGAGCTTAAATTTTAACGCGTTGAAGTGTTTCCATGAAATTGCTCAAATATTTATTGTGAGAGGAAAGAATACAGTTTTTTATCATGATTTTTCTGTCTTGTGGTTTTGGTTGATTTTAATGTTTGTGTATATTGCTTATTTGTTGTCATTTTGGTTTGTTGGAGGTTGATTTTTGTTTGGTGTTGGCATTTTTTAATAATAACGTTCTTTTTGAAATGATTGTTTTTGTTAATCAAATGTTTTTTTATGTTGCAGTTTGTTTTTGTTGTTGGTTTGAAGCATGTTTTGCTTTTGTTGTTTTTTTTTTGTGTTTTAACGGAAGAAAGCTAAAAAAATTGAATGTTTGGAAACTGGTTTTTGGCTTGTTATTAATTACAATTCGACTTTCCTGACTTATGGATAAAAGGCAGTCCATTGCAGAAAGTTCATCCGGACGAACGGATTTCAAATCTAACCTAAATTGGAACTCGTCGTGGAGCGGACCAAATTGGCAACCGCAAACTGAGGCATCGTCCCGGTACGAATTTGATCAAATTTGGGAAAGAAGGTGGTTCTGATCGGTTTCCCCCTATTTTCATTTTGAATTTCGGGCATTTTACAATTAAAAATGTCGAATGAATATTTAAAAAAATAATTTTTAAAATTGAAAAACGCTCAAAATTCTATTTTTTTATAATTTTTTAACAATTTTTAGAGCTTGTTAATTTAATAGTAATTCAATACCAATGGAATAAAATCATAGTTTTCCATTGTTAACAGGAAATTATTTTGTTTTTTAAATTAAAAAAATATTTATATTTTACTTTGATTAAATTCAAAATCCTCCACGATTATAGCCCAAACAGAAGCCCATGCGGTTATTTGGACGGCCCTCAAAAATCGGCTCAAACCGAAAGCAAAGTGAGAGGCCGAAATGTTCTATTATCGATATCCTACTTCAAAATTGAACCGATCGTCAGACAAATTTTTTTTTTCGTTTCAGACGATTCTGAAAAAACCGTCAAAAACTGCGGACAGGAAGATTGTGAAAAGTCGAAAGTTCTCTATTGAGCAAACGAACCCCTGCCATATACCAGGTTAATTGGTGTACCAGTGTAGTTGATTTTTTTGTCGAACAAAAAAAGTTGAAAAATAGATTTTTCAAAATTGTACAAACAAAAATTTTCCATTTTCAAAAAAAAATCAATTTGTTTTTTGTGCAAACAAGGAAGTAGGTATTCGAAGTTGATCTTTTCAAAATTGCAACGTAAAACAACCTATACAAACACCTTATCACACTTTTTTTGCATAGTATTGATTCATAATAGCTGTAAACCCAACTGCGAATCAATCAATTAAATCTTTCAACTAATCCGTTCTCTCTAGTTTGATTAGAAATCGTTAGTTTTTTTTTTGTGGTTGTTGACTAGTCGGATCCTAGTTTTTGAAATTGAACTCGAAATTACAGCCTATAAGAAATATGTCTTAATCATAATTTTAAATAAATTTATGGTTATATTTTATATTAGCAGCGGAAGTTAACTGGCTGCACAATGTCTATCCCCAACGAGTGCCTGAACTGATGAAATTGATGGCCGTCATTCAGCAATTGGAAGTTGTCGCGAACCAAATTTCCTTCTCGATTGGACAAGTAAGCAAATTTTTTTCAAATTCTACGATTAGCAAAATTTAATTTCAATTTTTCATGCTCCTACGCCTGAAATCACCGAATAATTTTTGAAATTACTTACAACGAGCTCAAAAGTTAGAAAAACACAGAAATTCAAATTTTTTGATTTGAAGGAGGCGCCCAACACGGAGCATGCGCCGGACCAAAACCAATTTGACGATCTGGAGCGCCAGGCGTTGGAACAGTACCAACCCTCGGACACGAGCCTGACTCAGCAAATTGACGAGAATTTCCCCTACCTGGCCGACTCGGATTTTCGGGTATGGTGATACAATCGATAGTTTTTTGACATCATCGATCAACTATCGACAGGATCGATAGGTTGTTCTGTTAATCGAAACGTTGATGGTAGATTGATACTATCGATTGTATATCGGTAGTTGTACGATACTATCGATTTTATATCAATGATCTGCCAATATGTTTATCGAGTGACTATCGGTACTATCGATTGTATATCGATATTCTATTGGTAGTATCGAGTGTCTATTGTTGTCATCAATGGTTTGTCGATACTATCGATTGTATAACGTAATCTTTCGATTGTATATCTATGGATTATCGAGTGAATATCGATACTATCGATCGTTTATCGATATTCTATTGGTACTATCGAGTGTCTATTGTTCTATGGATGGTTTATCGATACTACGGAGTGGCTATTGGTACTACCGATGGTTTATTGTGCTGTACAGTGTCTATCAGTGTTATCATCAATGGCCTGTTGATACTATTAATGGTCTATCGGTACTTTTCATTGTCTAGCGATACAATCGATGGTTTATTGATACTATCGAGTGTCTATTGTTGTCATAGATGGTTTATCTATTGTATATCGATGAACTGTCGGTTATATAATATACAATATAACCATGGATATTATCTATGGATTATCGAGTGACTATCGGTACTATTGATACTATCGGTTGTATATCGATTGTTTATTGGTACTATCGAGTGTCTATCGATGATCTGTCAATCGTATATTGATGGTCTATTGATACTATTGAGTGTCTGTTGATACTATTGATGGTCTATTGATAGTATCGATGGTTTATTGATTGGATATCAGTACTTTTGAGTGCCTATCGGTACTATCAATGGTTTATCGATACTATCGAGTGTCTATTGATACTACAAATGGTCTATTGATACAATCCATGGTTTATCAATACTATCGAGTGTCTATCGGCACTGTGGATGGTCTATCGATTCTATGTGGATGGTCTATTGGTACAATCAAGTGTCTATTGATATCATCTATGGCCGATCGATACTATCGAGTGTCTATTGGTACTACAAATGGTCTATTGATAAAATAGAGTGTCTATCGCTTCTATTGATTACCTATCAATACAATCAATTGTGTATTGATGGTCTATCGATTGCATATTGATACTATCGAATTTTTATTGATGATTTTTAACGATGGTTTATCGGTACTATGAAGTGTCTATTGATATTATTGATGGTTTAAAGAGACTATGGAGTGTCTATGGGTACTACTGATGGTCTGTTGATACTATGGAGTGTGTATCAGTACAATAGATGATCTAGCATTACTATAAATTGTATATTGACGGTCTATTGATTCTATATCGATGGTCTATCGATAGTCAATCAAGACTATTGTGTATCAATACTATCAATAGACTTTGATGTTCAACAGTATGGTGAAAATGAAATAATAATTAATTTTAATGCCCCCGTGTACAGGATTTGGAGAGACAAGCGATGGAACAGTACGGCAATGCGAGCGATACGCAAATTTTCACACCGTCAATAAACCGTAATTTAGACCAGTCAGTATCTAAATTCGTCTGGGTAAGTAAATAGGTACAGTATGTGAGGAGATTCACATGTAATTTAAAATACAATTTTGGTAAATTTAACGAAACATTTGGGTGATTTTGAAAACCTATTTATTTAATTTGTAATTTTCTACTGACAAATAATTTTTTATTGTTAGATAATTTGCAATTGTTAAATTTTTTTCTATTGTAAAATTTTAATTGTTATAGAAATTGACTCGATTTTTAAACATTTCAGAACCGAGGGTGAATTGAACGTTTCCTCATCGGAGCAGAAGTGATTTGAAGCCTACAGAGAAAATTGAGGATCAAGAAAAATCTACATAAATTCAACGGCATTGTTTTTTATCCGAACAAAAAAAACTACTCCATTTCCAGCCAAATATTCTAGTCTGAGTTAAAATTCATTTTTTTCCTCATTATTTCAAAAGCCATATCATGATTGATACATATTGAGGAATCAAAAAATTCAACTGAATTCTGAATCGAATTGAAATCAATTGAATTTTAAATCGAGGAATTCAAATTAAAAAAATTCAATAAAATCAAATTTAATTCAATAAAAATTCATTTGAAATCAATTGAATTTTGAATTGAGGAATTCGAATTTTACAAATTTGATAAAATAAAATCGAACGTGCGACTTAAATGAATTTATTGATACATTTTACGAGCTAAATAAACATTTTCCGAATTCTAAACATTACCATGCGGCGAACTGGAGCCGCTCGAATTCGAATAATGGTTCAGCATATTTTTCATGTTGAAATTCTTCAAAATTTGGCGCACGCGCTGGCGGCTATCCTTGGACAGGGCGGCGACACCTTCGATCGTGACGGGCGGCGGCGACGACATTTCGGCCCCCGCCGGCTGCCGGGCGGCATCCTTGCCCAGGAGTACCTTGACCGGGCCGCCGCCCCTGCCGCCCAATCGGCGATACGTCGCGGGCGGGCGGCCGACTCGACCGCGGGGCAGGACGGTCTGAAATGAATACATTATTTTCATAAATTTAATTATTTAAATAAACGAAATTTTCATTGGAAATACACGCATTAGCTACTGAAAATCAATTTAAAATAATTTGATACATTTTTATGCAAAAAAAATAAATAAAAAAGCGTTATTTGATGGATTATTGATAAATAAATACCTATATTAATTACCTACTAAAAATTAATTCAAAAAAATCAATACATTTTTTATACAAAAAAATAAAATAAAAATGGTTAGGGCTAACCAGCCCTAACCGTTATTTGATGGATTATTGATATATGATTACCTCATCATTCCTCATCTATCATTTTGACGTATTACATGCATTACCTACTGAAAAGTAATTAAAAAAATTTCAATGCTTTTATACAAAAAAATAAATAAAAAATGCGCCATTTAATGAATTATTGATAAATACTTAAATTTATTAATTACCTACTAAAAATTAATTTAAAAAAATTTAATACATTTTTTATACAAAAAATAAATGAATAACATAAAACAAAATAAATAAAAATGCGTTATTTAATGGATTATTGATAAATAATTACCTTCATTTTGGCGTGATACATGCATTACCTACTGAGAATTAATTTTAAAAAATTCAATACATTTTTATAGAAAAAAAATAAAAATGCGTTATTTGATTATTGATAAACAATTACCTTCATTTTGGCGTATTTTATCGGAGGCTGGTTCTGCTCCGAGGCGGCTTCTTCTTGGGCGATGACGACCGGCATCTCCAGAAGACGATCCGGCGTCAGCTGGTCCATAAGATTATCGTCGTTATCGTTACGCCGCGACGATTCGTCGGCCGGAGCTGAAAATTTCGACCGAATTTGAAAATCGGGAAATGACGAGTGGAAACTTCACGACTTTCCTGACTTCCTTCGAGATTACCCCGGACTTCAAGCATCCTCATGAACTGTTTAACATTTCAGGATTTTTTTTTGGCTTTTTTCAGGAGTGTTGAATTTTTATAGGAATAAATATGGAAAAATTTTGACAGATAAAAAAAATGAATTTTGAAATATGATAATAGCTATGACGAATAAAATAAAATGGTACATAAAAAGATTTAGAAGAATTTTATAGTTTACTAAGTCAATTCTATAGTCATATCCAATTAAACGTACAATTATGTATAGTAATACTATAAAATGTGAATTCCGCTAAGTCAATTTTATAGTTTACATAAAAGCATTCAGTTTTAGGTATAAAAATTTGACAATAATTTTTTTGACAATAAATTGGTAAATCTGTAAAACGTTTTTAATGCATTTATCAATTTACCTTCGAATCCAAGATTGTCGGCGCTCGTTTGTTGAGCCGATGACATCGGATCTTTGGACGAATTCGATTTTCGCGAACTGGTCTGTTGGAAACATTAATTTGTTCAATTAATTTGTTGCATTTTACCGCATGAATTAATTATTAAATGCGCGTTGGTAAGAATTATAAAATTCTAGATATTAAGAAAAAAAAATCGCTAAAGATGAATGTTGAAAATTTCAGTTTTTCGGGTAAAACTCAAGAAAATACTCACTCCAGGCATTTTGCTTCTTGAACCACCTCTGGTGTTGGCCCGGCCTCCTCTTGTCCTTGGTTGGGAAACTGAAATTATCCAAAATATTAAAATGATTTCAATTTTCTAGGTTTCGATTTTCAAGAACAGTTGTAGGTAACAACAATTTTCTGACACTTTTTCTCAACAAACCATGGTTTTAACGCTCCAAAAACAGTTTTTGAAAACATTATTCGGAAAATTTCAATCTTTTTTATTTAAATTTTTTTCCAATGTTTTGGTAGGAATTTTGAACTTACGGCTCTTCCTCAATGGGGCAACGAGGGAATCGTCGGTCTCCGAAAGTTTCCTCTTCCTGTCGACGCTCTTTTTCGGAAGTAACGTCGAAATTTGGGAATTCTGCGGCAATTCGTTCTTCTGCTGCGGCGGGGGTGAAGTCAAAATCGTGCCGACAAAATCGGCTATTTCGTCCTGACATAAATGATCGATAAAATTATTGGAAATCGGTAATTTACGCTCATATATCAGAAAGCTTAGACGAAAATCGATGATCACTTATAAAGATTGAGCTTCTTGTTTCACTTTAAAAAAAAATTAATTATCGCATCGATATCTAAAATTTACTATTTAATACTCACAACTATACAATGGTCGACCATGCTTTGAGTGACTCCTTCTGTGTACAAAGTGCTTTTTGACACGCGGAGCTGATCATCAGCGGAGCCGACGATCACCAGGCCAGACTCGACGCGGAGGCGTTCCCTCAAATCTTCGAGGTCGTCCTTGCTGAAATTTTGAGGAAATTGAATTTAAAAAAAAATGGATAAAATTAAAAAAATTCTCTCTTCAATTTTGCCTTTGCCCCTTAGCATTTGCCACTCTCCACCTTTGCCGCTCTGCCTCTATACTTTTGCCACTCTTTGCCGCTCTGCCTGTATGCTTTTGCCACTCTTTGCCGCTCTGCCTCTATACTTTTACCACACTGCCTCTTTACTTTTGCCACTCATTGCCCCTCTGCCTCTTTACTTTTGCCACTCATTGCCTCTCTGCCTCTTCTTTTGCCATTCTTTGCCACTCTGCCTCTTCACTTTTGTCACTCTTTGCCGCTCTGCCTCATTACTTTTGCCACTCATTGCCGCTCTGCCTCTTTACTTTTGCCACTCTTTGCATCTACCAATCTTTGCCTTTGCCTTTCTGCCTTCGCCTATAGGCCTCTTCCTTGACCTCTCGCCTCTCCTTATCGCCATGCTTCGTACACAGGATTAATGTGATTATTGCTGAAATTTTACGTTTTTCATTTTTAGTTTTATAGTTTTATGTTATTTTTATTTCTTTTTATTTTTACGTTTTTTTTTTTTTAATTTTATGTTATTTTTATTTTTTAATTTGATGTTTGCTGAACTCTAATAAATAGTGCAAACAAAGAAACACCTTAAAAGTCATTAAAGCAATAGTAGGAGACACTATAAAATAAAAGCTCACTTAGAATTGGTGCCATGCTCTCCAGCGATGAACAGAACGGGAACCGACAAATTGAGAATATTGTCGTCGGGCAATCCTCGCTTTCCTTCTACGGTGTTCAAAGGGAATCCGATGCAGACGACCGACGTCACGTTTTCCAATAATGCCACCTGCGAATTCGCGAATGTGATAAAAATTCAAAAATCGTGAAAATTGATTTAACGTTAAAAAAAAACTAAAAACCCTCTACATACTCGCTCCAGCTCGAGTTTTGAAGCCGACGATGATTTTTTGTAGAAAATTAATTTTTTATTCGAATTAAAAAAAAAATTAAAAACCGTCTACAGGCCAAAGCTGCTCCAGTGTTGAAGCCGACAATACTTTTTTGTAAAAAATTATTTTTTTTTTTATAAAAAAAAATCAAAAATCCTCTACATACTTGGCAGGTTAAAGCTGCTCCAGGGTTGAAGCCAACAATGATTTTTTGCAGAATTTTTTTTAATGATAATTAATTAAAAATGGTTTACATACTTGGCAGGCCAGAGCTGCTCCAGTGTTGAAGCCGACGAGAACGATACTCCGTCCGTTGTGGTCGGCGCGAAGTTCCGCAAGTTTGGACCGGGTCGCCGCGAGCATGTGATCCAGCGAGGTGATCATCGTCGCTTTCGTCGTCAGCAGGTCTGGAAAATCCCACACTAGAATAGATCCGACCCATCGATGAGGGGGACAAATTAACCATTTAGTGTCAGGATAGATTTTGATATTGGGAGGGGAAATTTAACGAAAAAGCGGCTCACTATTGGTGCTGACGAGGGAAACGTGCCCGATCATCGACAGACTCTGGTACCACCTTTGGACCCTCGGGTTCTGCAAGGTGTTCGTCCCGGGAGAACTGGGGACGATCACTATGAGAGGGTTGCCCGGTAATCGTTTCTGCAAAAACAAAAAAAGAAAAATTCAAAAATTTTATTAATTAGGAATTAAGAGCGAAGAGGCGAAGAGGAAGAGGAAGAAGCAGAGGGAAGAATGTTCAATAGATTATGATTACCGTAGATAAATGTGATTACTGTGGAACAATAAAAAGGTGCACAAAGATACACAAACGGGCAAATATAATATATATGTCATAGTATAGTGTCCCTAATCAATTGTCCCTTTCAAAGATACATATTTCTGGAAGAATCTTCAATAGATTATGATTACCATGGATAAATGTGATTACCGTGGGACAATAAAATCTAAAATTTGAAATTACGGGACTGAAAAGTTTGATCTCAGAGCAAAGCACCATGATTTCTTTATCAAATTTTTTTCCATCGCTTACCTTTCAAAAAAATTTGACATTTCAAATTCGCCCGTTTGCTGAGAATCGCCATATTGGTAGAATGATTTTTTACCAGGCAATCTGATGGTTAAATTGGTTGGCGTCAATCGATGGGTGAAAAACTTGAGCTTGTGTTTTTCGCCGAACAACTTGCCAGAAAAAGTGGATTTTCATCAATTTTGAAGATTTTCGTGCACTGTTCTGACGGTTTAACAAAATCCGCAATGAGTGGTCAAACCGAAATAATTTTGCCATATACTTGATACGTTATCCGTAGAATAATACCAACAATGGTACAATATACCATTTTTGGCGACTGTTTGTAATTCTAACACAAATAGGTAAAAACCAATACTTTTTTGTTTCTCATCAAAATCTGCTGTTTTAGCAGGTGAGAGTGATATTTTAACATTTGAGTACTTGAGGGAACAATGATTTTATTTTTTTTAATCCTGAAGCCTTCCTACCTGGCACCCCACGTTCTCAGTACGACCGGCTGCTCTGCTGAGACCAGAGGCGGAGAGGAGGCAGAGGCGGAGGCAAAGAGGCGGAGAGGAGGCAGAGGCGGAGAGGAGGCAGAGGCGAAGAGGAGGCAGAGGCCAAGAGGAGGCGGAGGCGAAGGGGAAGCAGAGGCGGAGAGGAGGCAGAGGCGGAGGAGAAGAGGAGGAGGCAGTGGCAAAGGGGAGAAGGCAGAGGCGAAGGGGAGGAGGCAGAAGCGAAGGGGAGAAGGCAGCGGCGAAGGGGAGAAGGCAGCGGCAAAGGGGAGGAGGCAGAGGTGGAGAGGAGGCAGAGGTGGAGAGGAGGCAGAGGTGAAGAGGAGGCAGAGGCGAAGAGGAGGCAGATGTGAAGAGGAGGCAGAGGCGGAGAGGAGGCAGAGGCGAAGGGGAGAAGGGAGAGGCGAAGGGGAGGAGGCGGTGGCAAAGGGGAGGAGGCAGAGGCCAAGGGGAGGCAGAGGCAAAGAGGAGGCAGAGGCGAAGAGGAGGCAGAGTCAAAGAGGAGGCAGAGGCGAAGAGGAGACAGTGGCAGAGAGGAGGTAGAGGCGGAGAGGAGGTAGAGGCGGAGAGGAGGTAGAGGCAGAGAGGAGGCAGAGGCCAAGAGGAGGCGGAGGCGAAGGGGAAGCAGAGGCGGAGAGGAGGCAGAGGCGGAGGCAAAGAGGAGGAGGCAGTGGCAAAGGGGAGAAGGCAGAGGCGAAGGTGAGGAGGCAGAAGCGAAGGGGAGGAGGCAGTGGCAAAGGGGAGGAGTCAGAGGCGGAGAGGAGGCAGAGGTGGAGAGGAGGCAGAGGCGAAGAGGAGGCAGAGGCGAAGAGGAGGCAGAGGGGTAGCGGAGACAGAGGCGGAGAGGAGGCAGAGGTGGAGATGAGGCAGAGGCGAAGAAGGAACATCAACTTACCGGGTCGTAGCATTCAAGGCTGAAGGTAGCCGGGTCGACAGGTTTTTTGAGCAGAGCGCTCATTATTTCCGGCGGCACTCGACTGTTATAATTGACCGACGACACCATTCGCTCAACTAGGCTAGGCACTTTCTTCTTCAAAATCTGCAAACCGACGGAAAAATCGGACAATTTTTTCAACCCGCAAATGAAACTATGAAATCAGAAAGGCGAGAGAGTTACCTGCAGTACGTCGATATAGGAAGCGAGGTAGGGTAAGTCGAGGAAGTCGATGAACGTGTTGTGCAGCCAATGCAGCGAAGCCGAGTGCCAGCCGAATGTAGCAAGAAGGGATCGAAACCTGAGATTGAAATTTTCCGAAATGAGCCGAACACAAAAATTCAGTTGTAATAGCCCAAAATCAATCCCGAACTGATACATTTCAAGTGCGGAATAATTTTTCGAATTTCCACAGTCTCGGCTGACCTTCTGGCAGTTTTTTCAACGGTTATTCGCCTCAGAACAGGTTCGTTCCAGGATCCGCTATGCGACAATCTCGAGAGACGATCGTGGTTCAAAATTTTGATCGCTCGGTCGAACAATTTCGTCTGCGTGGCCGACCATTGGCTTCTGGATGGGTGAAAAACATGGTAAATACGACATGCTGAATATGGGAATTTCCAAAATTAAATTTGAAAAAAATCGAAACCTCGAAAAATCGCTACCTGTTCAGTTTCGATTCCCAGTCGGGGTCACCCGCTTCGGGGCCGAGCGAAGACAACAAAATCGCCTCCGTTTCGTTCATGCTGTTCTCGGCTTTCGTCCGATCGTAAACCGGCACCTTGACGTCGTCTTTGTCATCGTCGACGATGAGGGATGCGCTGTGATGAAAAAATCGAATTTACCAAATACAAATAAATTTATAAATATAAATAAAAATAAATTTATTTATAAGTCAATATATAACAAAATAATTGTTTTTTTTTCTCACCCGCTCGGCACGATGGAGTGACTTTTGGTGATGAACAATGTTTTTATCGGTTTGGCGTAAACATTGTCCGCCCGCCAATTGATCGGCCTGCAGTAGCAATGATCCTGCAGCACTGAAGGGATCGGGTCGATCTGAAATCACGTTCATATGAAATGAGGTAGGATTTTCTTTTAAAAAAAGTCAATTTTTAGCCAATAAATAAATTTTTAATAAATAAATTTAAATTAATTAAAAAAATAAATAAATAAAAAATAAATAAATTTATAATTAGTAAATTTTCAATAAATGAATTTAAAATAAATAAATGATGAATTAAAAAAAATTACAATGTCATTATATGTAGCTAGATATTTGATAAAATGTGAAAATTCCTTTATGAAATGTTAAAATTGTTAATTTACTCGATGGTTAAAACAGATTTACCTGTCCCGAAAGCTGCTGGAGATAGACGCTCAACTTGCTGGACGGAGAGGTGAACTCCATCGGAGCTGAGAGGACCATAATACCAACTGATAAGCTGAAATAATTATTAGGTTAATTAGGGTGATTATTAAGGAAGGGTCATCAGGGTTTTGATGGCAGTGTTGCCTGTCCTAACATTTTTCCCCGGCAAGCCGCCGAAAATTCCCAGATTAGCTTGAAAATTCCCACATTGCAAAAAAAGACAAGTTTCCACTTAAAAATGGACTCTCAAATTTTGACTTAGCCATCCTAAGGGTTCATCAATTTAGTTTATTCGCCAAACAGACATCAATCTCAGAATAAGCAGTTTTCTGGGCATGTCTTTGTCGAGTCCATGGAAAATTCGATTGAAAATTACCTACAGATATTAGATTAATAAACTGAATTGATGAACCCGCCCTTAAAATAATAAAATGTTGTTTAATAGTTAACCCAATTTTCGTCCAAAAATCCCTTTTTGCGAAAAAAATTCCCCAATTATGGGAAACTTTTTACGACATTGCAACACTGGAGAGGATAGACATCAAGCTCCTTACGATGAACGGGCGAAAGCGCTCTAGCTCAACTTCCACGGAGGTTTTTCAACCATTGGTAGTCAGTCTGGGTGAAAGAGCAAATAGAAGGAAGTTTGAAGCGCTTTCGCCCGTTCGACCCTCCTGAGGAGATTCTTCCAGGGCAAGCCCAAAAGGACGCGCCCGAAGATGTCCTTGGAGTTGAAAGCGCTCGTGGCAATCGAATAAGCTTATGTTACTGCATTCGAATCTCATAGACCAAAATATCGATAAAATGATCAAAATTGGATAAAAATTATCAATGATGAAAGGAAGAAACGTATTTTACTTCTATGCAATCGCTGAGTCGAGAAGATGCGCCACGGCGAGGACGAATCCGCTGAAATACCTGCGTTCTAAGCTATGTTCTAAATTACAAATAGTGGTCACTGCTGCATTATTGAATAACCAGAAAACCAAATACCTGAGAGATTCCAAAAAATGCCAATTTTACGAAAAATGGAAGCACCAAAATATCAAAAATCTCAATCAAAACATTGCAATGACGCAATCTGCATTGGGAAACCCAGTGTTGCCATTTTACGAAGCCGTGAGTCCGTATCACCAGCAATAATTCCGTGTTTAGTCTTATTTACCGACACAAAAAGACCGTACTTATGATACGTAAGTATCATAAAAAAAGTCATTGGTGTTTCCAAAACGCAGTTTCACACTGAAAAGCGTACCCTCAATTTTTAGCGACAATAATTCGACGAAGTCGAGGGAAGCGGAATTTCTCAATTTTCCCCAAAAAAAAACGTGAATTTTCAAAAAAAAATTCTCGATTTTTTCAAAATAAAATACGTAATTCTGTCCGTAACGTCGAAAACAGTGTTGCCAATTCAGCCACCTAGAGTACCATGTTGCACAAAAAGTAGGTATCTAAAGTGAAAAAAACTTGGAAAATTGTGAAAAGTTTGACCTTACGGGATGTGGCTCGGAAGCACCAAAAAGTTTACATTGATTCAACGTCAACGCCACCTCGACCAATCACGCAATGCATTTCCTTACCCCCACCACCATAATGTAGATGGTTCTACACTGCATGACGAAATGCATGAGAGATTCCACTTATCGATATGCTATCATTTTTATCACATTCGATAACAATGATATCAGTATGAGTTTTGCGTCTCTGTATCTTTTGCGCTTTTTAAATGGTAGCTTGTAAAAAATCATTAATTAAAAATAACTATGTATTATACCTTATGAATTATTAATGCCTCTAGCCCGTTGTACTCAATGTTAGAACCTCGTGAAATTGTATTTAACATATTAGTTTTACTACGGGAATGGTCGATTTGCGGTGTTTTGTACACCTTCAATTTCGCCCGATGTGTGAAAGGTAAAAGTGCAAATTCTGGTAAGTGATTGGTTTTAAATATGTTTTGTAGTCTTTCAGAGGACAAATCAGTTTTTTTTCTGAACACAAAAAACTGTATTGCCTCATCGAGGTGAAATAAATTACTTGTACTTAGGTACAATAAAATTAGGTAAGTACATGGTATAAAACAAAATGGGCGTGGGCTGAAAAACGAAATCCATTTTTTCCGCCAGAATGGTGCTGTTTAGGATGCGAAAATGATTTAGTGATGGCCTACAACGAAAAAACAACATTTTTCCTGGTAAAAAACGCTAATGAAAAGTGCCCTTTTGAATGTGGCGGTTAACATTATGACGTCACTGTGCGGACGTGACTGCACGTAGTTTCCGTAAAGTAACGGCAAAAGGCAAATGGCGCAGTGACGTCATACGGTCTCGTTTGTTTTGATTATTTGGATTCAAATTAATTATATACAATATCGATACCTTAGAGCACAATGGGGATGTGTCCAAAAATGGCATAATGAGAAAAATGCAAAATAAGTTGTTGATCAATTTACAAAAATAAAGATTTCTCCCATAGTTTCCAATTTCAGTTTCAAAAATGTTTGTCTTGTCATGATCTAAAACCTCGTTAAATAAAATCTAAGATCTAAAACCTCGATATAAAACCTAAGGGTTAACCAGAACTTCGGTAGCACTTAGCTCTTCCGAGATAAACGCTCTTTAAATATTTGTCGTTTTTGGTCCCAAAAATAGATATAAACGGATCATGATTCTTGGATCGATAGCTCCTGATGAGTAGATTCTAACGAAATCTCAAAATCGATGTTTTGGGACATATTTGTGCTTTGAGGTACCTATCGATATTGACTCTTTATGCCTTTTATGCCTACCTCAGCAATCGACTTCATATTCATTATCCATGGTTTGACCATAGTCTGAGGTATGGACAGGCCTAAGGAATCGGTCGACGCCGGCCTTACCACGTACGAAGCGCTGGGCGTCCTAAAGACCGAAATCAGTCAACTTTTGAGCGAACAGGAACCGGCGAGAAAAATTTGGTGAGTTGAAAGAAAAGCCAATTCTGACTCAAACGTCAATTTCTTCCAAAAAAAAGTTTAACGAATGTTGAAAAATTGTGGTTTTAAAAATTGAGCAACTATACCTCGACTTTGGCCCAATTTTTCGCTTATTTAACTTAATGGTAGAAAGCTGCGGATACCGTATAATTATTGGAAATTTAACGCTTTTTCCAACGGTATCCTCGATTTTGTAATTGCTCCTAAATTTGAGGGATTTAAGGCCGTTTTACTGAGGCTAAGTCAAAAACTGCAGCAAATGACCATGTATTAAGAAGAAAAATTCCCCAGTATTTATTCTTGTTAATAGCAACAAATAAGTGTGCAACATCCAAGTTAAACACTTGTTGCTATTGTTTATTTTTCAACAAAAATAAATTCATTCATTCTTGAAATATCAAATAGGTCGTATCAATTTTTCAGTTAAGTATCCAACACTGCTGCAAGTGCTCACACTGCTCTGATTTTGAAAGGTTATGGGCCCAGCTAGGTTTTTGAGTCTGTAAGCATCGTGTAGGAGAAAAATGGACGTGAAATTGCAAATCGACAAATTTGAAGGCGCCGGTGATTGGACCAGATGGAAGAAGGAAGTCACGTTGCTCCTTGTAGTGGCAAAGGGTTTCTCTCAAACTCCAGGTATCGACTACCACGAAGTTTTTAGTCCTGTGGTACGATACGATACAGTCAGAGCGCTACTGAGCGTTGCTGCCTCCGAAGGACTAGAAATGATGCAGTTCGATGTCAAGACGGCCTTCCTCAATGGAGATCTTGAGGAAGAAATCTACATGAGGCAACCTGAAGGATTTAGTGATGGAACTAACCGGGTGTGCAAATTGAAAAGAAGCATTTACGGCTTAAAACAAGCGCCCCGATGTTGGAACGTCAAATTCACGAACTTCATCAAATCTCAAGGATTGGTAGCCAGTCAAGCAGACCCGTGCTTGTATCACACCCAAAAGGGGAAGAACAAGATGTTTTTGGCTATATACGTCGATGACGGAATACTCTGCGGCACAAACCTGAACGAGATGACAAAGTTCATGAACAGTCTAAAGGAAGCTTTCACAGTAACCGAAGGATCACTCGAAAGTTACGTGGGAATGCAAGTCCTTAGGTCTGAAGACGGATCCATTTTCATTGGACAAGAAAACTACGCGCGACAGATCTGCGAAAGATTCAAGATGTTCGACGCCAATCCCACTGCGATTCCTGTAGAAGTTGGAAGTCAGCGTAATATTGAAGCGGAGGAAGTCGGCCAAGACGTGCCCTACCGACAAGCCGTTGGCAGCCTGATGTATTTGGCAACTGTTACTCGTCCCGACATTTCGTACGCGGTCAGTCTTGTTGCTGAAAAATTATCGAAGCCAACGACTTCAGACTGGTCATCAGTAAAGAAAATCTTCAAATACGTCAAGGGAACTCTCTCTTACGGATTGCTTTACAGAAGAGACCATAATCCTGGCATCCTGGAAGCGTTCTGTGATGCTGACTACGGAGGAGATCACCTCACCCGAAGATCGACTACCGGAGCATTGTGTCTCTATGCAGGAGCTGCTATCACATGGATCAGTCACAAACAAAAATCAGTTGTGCTCTCGACAACTGAGGCTGAATTCATAGCGGCCAGCGAAGGAGCCAAAGAAGTGATCTGGGCCAACCGACTGCTGAAAGAAATGACGCAGCTCAAAGGAAAGCCAACGATGAGGATCGATAATGCAAGTGCTCTTAAACTCGTGAAAAACCCTGAGTTCCACCGGAGGACGAAGCACATTGAAATTCGTCATTATTTCGTTCGGGAAAAATTCCAAGAGGGTGCTTTGGACGTGGAACACATCGAAGGCGAAAATCAAATCGCCGACATCCTAACCAAGCCTCTACGAAAAGTTCGTTTCGCTACTTTACGGAGCAAACTTGGTGTCGTCCCCAACGATGATACTGAGAAAAGCTGAATTTTTGGAGGAAGTATTAAGAAGAAAAATTCCCCAGTATTTATTCTTGTTAATAGCAACAAATAAGTGTGCAACATCCAAGTTAAACACTTGTTGCTATTGTTTATTTTTCAACAAAAATAAATTCATTCATTCTTGAAATATCAAATAGGTCGTATCAATTTTTCAGTTAAGTATCCAACACTGCTGCAAGTGCTCACACTGCTCTGATTTTGAAACCATGTAATGCACGAGTACGTCTACCCAAAAATTATTCCTTTTCAAAGTTGTTATCAAATATATATGATTTTCGATGATTCCTCGTCAGGCTCGCAGCCCTTTGGGAAATTCTGTCAGTCGGAAATGAGCTGTCGACCTTCAATTGGATATCGTTGGGCTGCTTGCTGTACAGCGGATTTGCAATAATCGTCACGTCGATTGTCGTCGAGGCCGAAACGTTTGTTTCCGAAATAAAATTATTACAACGAACTTTTTTAAGAGGAAAACTCGTTTTTTACAAAAAATTTTATTTTTAGGCATAAACCGTTTATCGGCTATGGCGTACTGATAATCATAATGGCCATCATCAATACCGGCTTGGTATGCTGGGACCATGTTCTGAGGAAAAGTGAAATTTCCGAAAGGATAAAAGTCCTCCTGCAAGATGTTGAAGGTATCTAGAAACATCATCGGATTTTTAAACTACTTTTATCATTCTTACAAAACCGAAAAAATGTAGGCAATTATGACAAAATTATAATTTTTTTTAATAATACAGTATTTTATTGAAATTTTGTTATATTTTACGCTGGGGAATTTTTTATTTTAGAGTGTCGTGAAAAGTGTTCGTGGGGGCCGGACAATTATCCCCATCTCTGTTCTCCTTATTCGCCTTGTATCACCCTCCAGTGGACTTACCGGGACGGACAGTTGGTAAACCTGCCTTGGGCGCTTCTCTGCAAGGGCGACACTATCGTTCTCAGGCCTGGACAACCTGCGCCCGGCAGTTGCATGCAAGAGGTTGGTAATAATAAAACGCATTAAGTTAGTAAATTTATTAAAGTTATAAATGTATTTATTAAAGTTATAAATTTAGTTATTAAAATTTATTAAAGTTATAAATTTAGTTATTGAAATTTATTAAATAAAGTTATAAATTTTATTAAAGTTATAAATTCAGTCATTAAAATGTATTTATTAATAAACTTTAATTAAATAATTAATAACTTTAATTTAAGTTATACAATTATTAAAAAAATTAATTTGTTAAACATTTTAATTAAAAAAAATTACCTAATTAATTTTACAATAATACAAACAATTATTGAATTTAATTTAAAAAAATTTTTTGGTATTATTGTTTTATGATAACATTTTTTAGAAGTATTAATTAAACTTTTTTTTTAAGTCAAAATATCATTGTTGTCCAATTCTCCGTTGAAAAATTGTAATTATTAATTTTCCAGAACAATCCTAACCTCATCCTGAGCTGCGGCGAAGTTTACAGCCCTCCGCAGAAACATGATCACATTTCCACGCCGACGGCTAGAGTCCCGTTCAACAATAAGCGGTACATACCTAATTACTCGTATTTGATATGAAACGACAAAAAAGGCGATTAAAATGAATACATACAAAAATTAATACGATGAATAGGTCAAGTAACATTTTTGATAAAAATGAATTGAAATAATAAAGAAATATCCCAAAATAAAGAACCAATTAACTAATTAAATAAAAAGTCTCTTAATAATGGATTGATTTTTTGAACAATTTCAGCAAATTAGTTTAGGGGGAGATTTTTATTTTATTATTTTTTTTTTTGTAAGTTTGATCTGACTATATTAATGATAAGCCTTTAAATGATCCAGGTACGTCCTGCTGGAGACTCCGATCCTTCGCTATTTCAGAGAGGTCCTCGAAACCACCAGGCACATAAATGCGTCAAGTTACGACAAGAACCGTCACCTGATCATGCATTCTTGCGTGCAAAGCTTTCTACTACCTTTGCTTTTTGTAAGTGTAAAAAAAATCGTGATTATGTATCTCACAAAACAATTGTTTCCCCCATCGCACTGAAATCTTTTTTACGTATTTTAGCTGGTTACGTTGATGTCGAGCATCCTGCGATACATATACGTCGACCATTGGGTCAAAGCTGGCCACTGGTCGGTCATGTTCGTCTTGATGCCGGTTCTGGTGACGTTGCCGGTGTTGCCGCTGGTGTTTACGCCGTCGTGGCTCATTTTGCACGCTTTCGGTAACGCTAAGCTGTCGGCGTTCCTTCAATCCAATTCCCTCTCGCAGGTAAATTGGCAAATTATTCTGAAAATATCGGGTGCCTACTGATTTCAAATATTGTTTGACAAGCGAGAGAATATATTTCGATATATTGATGTACCTAGCCTTCGTATCCACATTTTTACCTGTTGTTTCATGCAATTTTGTTTGTTCCGGTAAGTTGTTTTCAATTATTGAGCTATTCGTATGTACGTAAAATGTAGTAAAACAATGTATGAATTCAAATACTTTTAATTTCTATCATTTTTCAAATAAAAGCGATAAATTTCTTCCAGATTCAGTTGGAAAGCGCTCATTCGGCCGATCCTTTCGAGGACATATCCATCGTCGACGAAGAAGTCGAAGCTATCGGATCCGGTATCAAATGGGGCCAGCATTTCGTCCATTCGCTATTGGGGCAACAACATTTCCTCGCGTTGACTCGTTCCTCCAATCCGTTGCACGTCCTCGGATCGGTAACGGTGAGTTGGAAATTTTCGATCATTTCAAAACAATTGAGTGGTGGAGGGGGTCAAATGAACGCCATTCGACAAGTTTGATGGTTATGGGAATTTGTTCAAATTTCAGGCTTTATCCTGTGTTGATAAAAAAGGCATTCTATCATGGCCGAACCCGACGGCGGAGAAGATATTTTTCCTGAAGACAACGTCAGCCAAGCCTACAATATCGAGGTTTGATTTATGAAGCATTTGTTTTTCAACTTCCTAGTGTAAGCGGCAGAAAGTGAAAGTAAAAAGTGAAAGTAGAAAGTGAAAGTAGAAAGTGAAAGTAGAAATTGAAAGTAGAAAGTGAAAGTAGAAAGTGAAAGTAGAAAGTGAAAGTAGAAAGTGAAAGTAAAAAGTGAAAGTAGGAAGTGAAAGTAGAAAGTGAAAGCAGAAAGTGAAAGTAGAAAGTGAAAGTAGAAAGTGAAAGTAGAAAGTGAAAGTAGAAAGTGAAGTAGAAAGTGAAAGTAGAAAGTGAAAGTAGAAAGTGGAAGTAGAAAGTGGAAGTAGAAAGTGGAAGTAGAAAGTGGAAGTAGAAAGTGGAAGTAGAAAGTGAAAGTAGAAAGTGAAAGTAGAAAGTGAAAGTAGAAAGTGGAAGTAGAAAGTGTAAGTAGAATGTGAAAGTAGGGAGTGAAAGTAGAAAGTGAAAGTTGGAAGTGAAAGTAGAAAGTGAAAGTAGAAAGTGAAGTAGAAAGTGAAAGTAGGAAGTGAAAGTAGGAAGTGAAAGTAGAAAGTGAAAGTAGAAAGTGTAAGTAGAATGTGAAAGTAGGAAGTGAAATTAGGAAGTGAAAGTAGAAAGTGGAAGTAGAAAGTGGAAGTAGAAAGTGGAAGTAGAAAGTGGAAGTAGAAAGTGGAAGTAGAAAGTGGAAGTAGAAAGTGAAAGTAGAAAGTGAAAGTAGAAAGTGATAGTAGAAAGTGAAAGTAGAAAGTGAAAGTAGAAAGTGAAAGTAGGAAGTGAAAGTAGAAAGTGGAATTAGGAAGTGAAAGTAGGAAGTGAAAGTAGAAAGTGAAAGTAGAAAGTGAAAGTGGAAAGTGAAAGTAGAAAGTGAAAGTAGAAAGTGAAAGTAGAAAGTGAAAGTAGAAAGTGAAAGTATAAAGTGTAAGTAGCATGTGAACGTAGAAAGTGAAAGTAGAGAGTGAAAGTCCCGTGTACCTAACCTAATCAATGTTTTCCAGAAATCCGACCATGGAGAAAAACGTTGATATAATGACCGACAATGTAGAAATGGATACTATCGAAGTGCCGACTGCCACTTCGAGAAAGTGCTCGAGAGCCCAAGGTGAGGTCTCTATTTAGGCGAATCATTGTATTTATCATTGTAATTCCATAAATTTCTTGGCGCTCTAGACACTTCAAAAAAATGTTTTCCCCATTTTTTCAGAGCTTTACACGCAGGTGGAAGTGCTAGATTTGACGCACGACCTCTCGTGCCCGTTCAAGCTCGAGTTCGACGACAGCCATTGGCAGGATCACTTGTCGTCTTTGAAGCCGATCGGGTTGGCAATTCTGTTGAATACGTGCAACATGGCTACGCAAGAGCATTACGTGCAATTTTGCTCGCACGTGACGGCTGAAGCGCTTTACAACGAAGATCTCGTACCCGTCACCAACCGAAGGTGATCAAACTGGCAATTGAAAAATGTATCGTTAACATATCGTCGGCACCACGCCATAACCGCGAAACTTCTCATTATTACTGAGCAGTTTCGCGGTTATGGCGTGGTGCCGACGATATCATTTCCGTGTGTCTAACATGTTGGAAATCAGGATCGGAATGCGAGTTCGCTTTTTCAGTGCCACTTTTCAAAATTTATTCACTCGATTTTTCTTCAAAAATTCTAATTTCACAATTTTTCACTAAAATACGGCTCATTTTCTTTTTTTTCTGTGTTTTAACGAATTTAATGCAGCGACTGTTCAGGCTCCTCATACGATATGTGTTCGTTTCAGCGTCAATAATGATAACTTTTTTTTCTCATGCAATGGCAGCTTGTCGAAAAGGTAAGTTTTTGGGTTTGCGACTAAATTACCGCTATCAGGCCATTATTTATGGCCTGATGCTTACTGCGAGGCACTTGCTTTCTGTAAGTAAAATTGGCGCCTGACGTGAATGCTTGCTGATTCTCCTGCTTGGCGCAACTTTGCGTATTATTTGAACGAGCACTTGTTTAGAGTTGTATTGCTAGTTGCCGTTAGCAATAGGTAAATTTTCCGGTTTTTGAAAAAAATCAAGGGATACCATTAGGAGAGCTGCAAAAAGAGGAAGCAGGATGACAAGGAAAGGTGAAGTATTGGAGTAGAAGTAGAAGGAACACAAAAAGTGCAGGGAGAGTCATAGGAGTGAAAAAGGAAGGGAAATGCAGGAAGAGGCATAGGGGAGCGAAAAGAGGAGCAGGAGCACAGAAAGAGAAACGATAGTCTGAAAAGTGGAATAGGAGCTCACAACGAGGAACGAGAGCTCACAAAGAGAGATAGGAGCTCACAAAGAGGAATAGGAGCACACAAAGTGGAATAGGAGCTCACAAAGAGAGGTAGGAGCTCACAAAGGGGAACAAGAGCTCACAAAGAGAGATAGGAGCTCACAAAGAGAGATAGGAGCTCACAAAGAGGAACAAGAGCTCACAAAGAGAGGTAGGAGCTCACAAAGAGAGATATGAGCACTCAAAGAGGAACAAGAGCTCACAAAGAGAGGTAGGAGCTCACAAAGAGAGATAGGATCACACCAAGAGAGATATGAGCTCACAAAGAGGAATAGGAGCTCACAAAGAGGGATATGAGCTCACAAAGAGGAATAGGAGCACACAAAGTGGAATAAGAGCTCAAAAAGAGGGGTAGGAGCTCACAACGACGGATATGAGCTCACAAAGAGGAACAAGAGCTCACACAGAGGGATAGGAGCTCACTAAGAGGAATAGGAGCTCACAAAGGGGAACAAGAGCTCACAAAGAGGAATTGGAGCGCAGGAAAAGGAATTAGTGTTCGAATATCAGAGCGCAAAAAGAGGAAGAATAATAAGAGCGCATAATAATGAGAATAATGGAGTTCAGGGAAATAGGACCGCTGGAGTGGTTTGATATTTTTTATGGTAATTTAAAAAATCAATTTTTGCATTTGTAATTTCAACTTCTTATGCGGGATACGTGATTATAGACGAATTTATCGTTTTCTTGAGCATTTTGTCGATTTTGCATGAAACGTTGATATCGTGTTCCTGAGGTGCAGTGCTTAATCAATATCGTCAATTTTCGAGGCCATGATGTATTGATTTGTAAAAAAATTCTTCCTTCCTATTTAAATTTCACTTTTGAATTCTGCACTCAGCTGGTGTATTTGTAGAGGTTTTTTCTCTAGTTTTTGACGTGTATACAATTGGGAATTTCGTCGACTTTGATTTGATTGTGCACCTTTTTTGTATACTTTGTAGACTTTTTACATTTTTTTTTAAATTTAATTTTTGAAAATTTTTTAATGCATTGTGGTAAGTCAATTGAGGCATTCAGGAGCGTACTATTTAAAAACAAAATGGAAAAATCATCCAATACCTATTTTCTGGGCTCACACCAATTTGTCGGCTTTGTACAACACTTTTTACTTGCACTAAAATTGAAGAATTTATGGTGATTTACTGTTTTTTACAAATTTTTATTCAACAATTTTTAGAGAATTTTATCTGATAAAAAATAAAGAACATTTTTTATTTAATATTTTGAAAAATATTGCAAAAAATTATGTCGAAATTTTTCCAGTGGTACAAAAAGATTTTTGGAGAATTTAAAAAATTGTCTTTTTTACGCCTTAGGTGCCTGTGCGAGCTGTCCAACCAGATTGGATTCACTGACCGAGCTAAAAGCAACTTCTCGCTGAAACAACAACTGTCAACATTCAGACATGTGGTGAACTAATTGGCTTATCAACTCTTTTATCATTTACCTTTAACATGAGATTTGAAAAAAAAATTAGAAAACCTTCTCTATGTGCTTATTTTGAATTTTCAAAAAATCAATTTTCTCCCGTCGATTTTAAATATTATCAAATATCCTGTTGAAAATTTGGAAAAAATTGTCTATTGAGGCTCTTCGATGCTAAACGATTAGGGCTCCTACCTAGTAAGCAGGCGGCGCCCGGTTCGAATCCTGCCGGAGAGCAAAGTTTTCCCGTTTCCTGGACTCGTCCCGTTTTTTTTGTCATCTGATCTTTTTTTCAGCAACCCGAGACCGTACGCCGCGATATCAAATTCGCCCGTTCTCTCGCCCTGGCGACCAAACTCAAATTGCCGTTTCCCCATATGGTTGCTGTCGTAATTTCGGATAACACTACCCCGGGATCCTTGCAGCTGTTTTCCCAAGCGACGGGCGACATTGCTCTCGATTCTTGTATCGATTTTTGGGACGGCAACACCCTCAGGGTACTTTCCCCTTCGGACAGGTATAGCAATTGTGGTATTCGAAAGTTGTTTTGGCACAGCCGTATTCATTTTTGGTAATTTTTTATCGGAGTTTTGAGACTGAAATTGAGCAGTGACCACTGCCGACTGATCTTACTGATTATTGACTCTTCTACGCCTTCCAGAAAAAAGATTCTGGACTTCTACCAGCGGACAAGCCTCACGGCTTACTGTACGGCATTCGCTTACCGGCCGCTGGGCAAATCCGTGAACCCGTCGCTTTCCGGGATTTACATGGAATTGCCCTCGGAAAGTCACAATTTGTATTTGCGGAACAGAAGCCCGACGCCTCTCGATTGGGATCTTCACCGGTCGGAAGGTCAATTATTTTGTTTTGTTAATTTTGAATATATCTCAAAAAAACATGGAAATCAATTTTTTTTTTGAAATTCGGAAACTTTTTAAATTTTAAAAATATCTCAAAAAACATAAAAATTGATTCATTTTGAAATTTTAAAAATATTTTTAAAAAACCCATAAAAATAGATTTTTTTGAAATTTTGAAACTTCAAAATTTTAAAAATATTTCAAAAAATCATAAAAATTAATTTTTTGAAATTTTGAAACTTTTTAAATTTTGAAAAATCTTTGAAAACATGAAAATTGGTTTTTTGAAATTTTGAAAAAATCTTGAAAAAACATAAAAATTGATTTTTTGAAATTTGTAAACTTTTTAAAATATTTTAAAATAACATAAAAATTGAATTTTTTTTGAAATTTTTTAACTTTGAAATTCTGAAAAAATCTTGAAAAAACATAAACATTGATTTTTTGAAATTTGTAAACTTTTTAAATTTTGAAAATATGTAGAAAAAAACATGAAAATCAATTTTTTAAAATTTTGATATTTTGAAAATAGGTATCTCGAAAAAACATGAAAATTGATGCATCTCTACCAATTTTGGATGTATCAATAGAAAAAAATTGTATGCCGTCATGGACTTTTTTCTCTGTATTGCAGATTCACTTTTCGGTAGCGAGACGCTGGACGGTGAAATTTCGGATATCGAAGGTTGCTTCGAAACGCAGTGCAATCAGATTTTCCTCGGAATGGTCACCATGCAATATCAGGCGCAGATTGAAATGGTAATTTATCACGAGGCCTTGATAACATGATAAACCTTATCTTGCCCCATTTTGCCCCTTATTACCTCACATGTTTCCTTACCTTGCCTGATAATCATCTTAATGTCACTTCAATTTAGATAGAATCATTCATTAGTTCGATTTTACCCCATTCTATGACAATTACCCCGTTTACCTCAGTCCACCTCTTCTTATCCGTGCCTCGCCTTGTCATTACTGTACTTTTTCGGGAAGTGTCGTTTTTAATTCAAAAATTATAAAAAAAAATTTATCTCCATTTACACCACTTTTTTATTTAGCCTCGCGTTGCCTCGCTCTTTTTTATGTTACCTCATTGTATCACGTATGACTACATTCCTGACCTCATTTCGACCCGCATGGCAAAGAGTCAAAGTTTTCTCGCTTTACCCCATACAAAAAAATGGTCCTTAAAAATGGTTAAACTTGTCCTTCTATCCCGCCTGTCTGACCTCAAACATCATTTTACCCCATCTGTCCACTCTTATACATCATTTTACCCCATCATACTTGAACATGACGTTACCCTATCAGTTACACTTTTAAAATTTACATGTACCCCATTTTTACACTAACATGCCTAGTTTTACCCCGTCATTTACTCTTCATGTACATAGTTTTACCCCATCTATTACACTTAGTCTTACCCCATCTGTCCACTCTTATACACAATTTTACCCCATCTGTCTGCACTTATTTATAACTTTACCCCGTCTACCTCCTCTGTTGCATGATCTTGCCTCATTTTACCCCACTTGGAAATATATTACCCCTCCTTACCCCACTTGATTATGTCTATTTCCGGTCCAAACTAAACCCCCTTGCCCCACTTTACTCTCATTTACCCATCTTACCCCATCTGTCCACTCTTATTCACAGTTTTACCCCATCTTTCTGCGCTTATTTATAGCTTTGCCCCGTGTACCTACTCTTTTCCACAATCTTGCCTCATTTTACCCCACCTGGAAATATCTTACCCCGTATTACCCCACTTGATTATGTCTATTTCCGACCCTAACTCAACCCCCTTGTCCTACTTTCCTCTCGTTTACCCATCTTACCCCATCTGTCCACACGTATACACAATTTTACCCCATCTGTCTGCGCTTATTCATAACATTACCCCACCTCCTCTCCCTCCACCTCCTATCTACCTCCTCTCTTCCACAATCTTGCCTCATTTTACCCCACTTGGAAATATATTACCCCGCCTTACCCCATTTGATTATGTCTGTTTCCGACCCGAACTCAACCACCTTGCCCCACTTTTCTGTCGCTTTCCCATCTTACCCCATCGTAGTGCCTTATACCCCGCTGGTATCTTCAGGTACAGCTGATCGAGCAATTGGAAAGAGCGTGCATACGGTTCGTCCACTTCAGCAAAGAGAACGAATTGAGGTCTCGCGTTTTTTCCGAAAAGATGGGCCTCGAAAGCGGCTGGAACTGCCACATATCTCTCCTTTCCAGGTTTTCGTCGTCTATTCATCTTATAAATAACATTACAAAAAATTGATAACTGCAGTTTCTCATATTTTTTACTGTCCTTAGTACGATAAAAATTTTACGCTTTTTTTTTCATAATGTAAATTATTAGATTTATAGATAACAATGACTAAATTTGTAAATTTCCTCGATCAGTTAGCTCTTCGTCCACGTCTGTGTAGTTGTAAATTATTGATAGCCCAGTGATCGTTGTAGTTAAATTGGTATCGTTGATCGGCAGCGAAACACCCGAAGATGACGGGCCTGTCGAGGAAGAGTTGGTCTTGGACGACGACGACGCGCAGCATCAGACGACGACGCCGTTGCTAGGCAACAATTTATGGTATACTGTCATCACTGTACCTCGATTTGCGACTAATCCAAAATCTAACCTAATCTCGTGTCGTCCTAACCTGTCATCGTACTTTTTGAGTAACGAATTGTTGCAGTTCGTACGACGTGCTGAAAAACCTAAGCGTATCTGCCCCTTGCGATATTAACACTGATATCCAAATCGGATACGCTGATACATTGGGGTAACTGTTGTTTGTGCACTAACATTATTTTTGTAGAAAATGTATTTGCACGCACAGGGCTGGATTCAAAATTTATAACTGTGCGATTCCCTGTATTGTAAATCGTAATTTTTTGTGTACCGTGTTCTCCTGTGTCTTATGCCAAGTTGCCCCATTACCCTTTTCCCTATGCCAAGTTACCCCATCACCTTTTTTTTCTTCGCCAAGTAGTGCAATCACATTTTTCTATGCTATGTAGTTTCATTACCCTCTTGCCTGTGCCAAGTAGCCCCAATGCTCTTTTTTCTATGCCAAGTAGCCCCATCTCTCTTTTCCCCGTGCCAAGTAACCCCAAAGCCTGTTTCCTATGCCGCATTGCCCCATCACTCTTTTGGTTTTGCCGAGAAGCCCCATTTCCCTTTTCTCTGTGCCAAGTAACCCTATCGCTCGCTTTCCTATGCCAAGTAGCCCCTAGCTTCTGTTCCCAATGCCGAATAGCCCCGTTACCTTTTTCCTATGCCAAATAGCCCCAATGCCTTATGCCAATTTGCTCCAATGGCCTATGCCAACTAGCCCCATCGCTCGCTTTCCTATGCCAAGTAGCCCCATTGCGCCAGTTCCCTACGCTTAATAGCCCCATTACCTTTTTTCCTATGCCATTTTGCCCCAATGCCCCATGCCATCGTACTTTCCTCGTGCCAATTTCATGATTCACCCCTGGGATTCGTCAGGCTAACGCCCAAAAAAGATGGCACCCCCGTGGACGCCACCTCTCAAGATTGGCAGTCGCTGAGTTGTCTGACGGATAGCACCGAGCAAAGCGCTCCCATCAACTTCGACATGTCCAACCGAGTTAGTCAACTTTTTCAAGATTATTATTACCAATCGAAATTCCGACTCGTCCTAAATTCTGACCTTTCAACGCCACCATTTCCAGGCCAAACTGCCCCGCGGCATCGAGCAGATTCGGCCTCATCTCGAAAAAGTCGACAATGTGCCGCTTTTGGTGTCGCTCTTCACCGATTGCACTCCGTCGACGACTTTGGAAATGATCGAAATCATGCAGGACTACGGAGAGATCGTCTGCGTCATGGGCTCGTCTGCCAACGCGGACAATTCCAGCATATTTCTCAAGGCCAATACGAGGTTATGATCACTGTGCCAAGACGCCCCTGTACTATGCCAAATAACCCCATTTTCCCTTATGCCGAGCAGCCCTATTTTTTCGAGACAAGTACCCCCTTGCCCTATTCGCTATGCCAAGTAGCCCCATCATAATTTTTCCTATGCCAAGTTGCCCCAATGCCCATGCCAGAGGTGCGTTCTATGCCAAGTTACCCCTCTAGTTGATTTTCTATGCCAAGTTGCCCCTCTAACTGATTTCTTATGCCAAATTGCCTCTTTAGCTGATTTTCTATGCCGAATTGCCCCACTGGCCAACTCTATTGGTTTCTTTGGGAATGTTCAAATTTTCAGTGTCTCGGTCGAACCCTTGTATCCGCAAGTCTGCCAGAAGGTTCCGGTTTTCACGCCGTGTCCTGACGGTATCGCTCCGGTTCATCTTTCGCATCGTCTAAATTCACTGCCGTGTTCGGTGTCCATGACGAGACAGCGACCGATATCGTTCTTCCATCTCATCATGCACGTAAGCAAAAAATGCGTTCAACATCGCGCAAAATGCCATTTTTCGCTTGAAAACCGTTGACGTCACGACTGGTCTCCATCGGTTTCCGCGATTAACCCGAAATGATACCAAAGTAACTGTGAGACTAAAGCGACATGCTCTGACTGGTTCCAACCCTCTCTGAGGGCGGCAGGTCACGCCCGGGACAACTTCGGTTATCAGGCAAAAAGCCGACGCCAGGATCAGGGGTTACTGTGCTTACTTACTTTATACAAGAGTAACCATGATCATCTTTAACCTACAGTTGAAATGTTCAATTTGTTGTTGTTGTTCTTTAATGTTGAGTTCAATTTATTGCCAGGCTCGACATTTCATGCAATGCTTGTGGACTTGCGTTCAGTTCTGGATGAGCGGCGTCACGGCGGTAAGCCTTGTACAGCTCATCACCACAATTGTTCTGCTACCGCCGATTTTCACCGTAGGTAGGTCTGTGAGAAAGGTATTCAACTGTTTTTCAATCCCGTTTCCTCAACCGTTTTTACCGCTATTCAACCGTTTCTACATCGTTTTTCAACCATCATTCTTCTGTTTCAACTATTATTTGGCCATTTCCAACCGTTACTCACCATTTTCAACCATTAATTATCATTTTAACCGTTATTTGAGCGTCTTGGCCATTTTTTAATCAGTATTCGACAGGTCACCATTATTTAACCGGTGGAACTGTATCCTCCCATTTTTACCGATAATTCAACCATTTTACACCGTTTTTCAACCATTAATTTACCTTTTTCTCAACCGTCCTTTACAGTATTAACCATTTGTTATTTAACAATTTTGAACAGTTATTCAGCCACATCAACTGTTATTTTATCATTTTTAACCATTATTGAATGGTTTGAAGTGTTATATAACTGCTATACAACTATTTCGAACCGTTGTCCAACATTTTAATCGTTATTCAACCTTTTCAACCGTTGTTCAACTTTTTAAACCACGTTTTTTTTAAACTGAGCTGTATCAACCAGTGTTTTTATAATTTTTAATCGTTAGTCAACAGTTTTAACTGTTATTCGACCGTTTTTAACCGTTATCCAACTATTCCTTTTGAACCTCTTTACTTGTTATTTAACAGTCTCAAGCATCATTTTTTATTTTTAGCCATTATTAAACGGCTTCTATTCTTATGTAGCCACTATTCATTTTTATACCATATTTTACCTTTCCCAACCGTTATTCAACTGTTGTAACTGTTATTCAGCCATTTCCAACCGTTATTCAACTATTTCAAACGGTCATTCAAGCGTTTTCACCGTTATTTATTCACTATTTATTTTTATACCGCTATTTTACCTTTTCCAACCGTTATTTAACCGGTATTCAACTGTTGTAACTGTTATTCAGCCATTTCCAACCGTTATTCAACTATTTCAAACCGTTATTCAAGCGTTCCTACCGTTATTTACCCATTATTTATTTGTTCAACCATTATTTTACCTATTTCAACCGTTATTTTACTTTTGTAACTGTTATTCAGCCATTTCCAACCGTTATTCAACTATTTCAAACCGTTATTCAAGCGTTCCTACCGTTATTTACCCATTATTTATTTGTTCAACCATTATTTTACCTATTTCAACCGTTATTTTACTTTTGTAACTGTTATTCAGCCATTTCCAACCGTTATTCAACTATTTCAAACCGTTATTCATCGTTCCTACCGTTATTTACCCACTATTTATTTTTCAACCGTTATTTTACCTATTTCAACCGTTATTTAACTTTTGTAACTGTTATTCAGCCATTTCCAACCGTTATTCAACTATTTCAAACCGCCATTCAAGCGTTTCTACCGTTATTTATTCACTATTTATTTTGATACCATTATTTTACCTTTTCCAACCGTTACTTAACCGGTATTTAACTGTTGTAACTGTTATTCATCCATTTTTAACCATTATTCAACTGTTTCAAACCGTTTCTCCACCGTTTCTGACGTTATGTACTCTCTATTTATTTTTCAACCGTTATTTTACCATTTTTAACTGTTGTTTAACTTTTATAACCGCTATTCAACAATTTTCAACCGTGATTCAACTATTTGAATCCGTTATTCAACCGTTTCTACTGTTACTTACCTACTATTTAATTTCAACCGTTATTTACCCATTATTTCAACCGTTATTCAAATGTTTTGAACCGTTATAGCCCTTATTCAACCATTTTTAACCATTATTCAACTGTTTCAAACCGTTTCTACCGTTATTTACTCTCTATTTATTTTTCAACCGTTATTTTACCATTCTCAACCGTTATTGAACAGTTTTAACAATTTTTTCGACCATTTTTAACCGTTATTCATTGGTTTTGAACCGTTATTGAACAGTTTCAACCGTTATTTTACCATTTTTAATCTTCAACAAAGGTCACGTCCTCTGGATCTGCTGTCTGGTCATTCCCGTAATTTCGCTGACGCTCGGCCACGCACCGTTGAATCCGCAAGTCATGCAGATGCCGGGCAACAAAGTCCAGTGCAGCCTCAGCTTCGAGGTATGGTCATTTGCTGTGGTCATCAATGGTTGCTTTGGTTCGTTATATTTTTTTACGGATCCGTACCTACCCCCTAGTGATAAATCGCTTGCTGCAGGTGGCCGCTTTCGTCCTGTGGTGCTACGGAAGCCGCTTCCTGCCGACGCTCCTCATCGTCCCGATGGTCTACGGCGCTACGCTGCACAATTTAGCCACGACGGTCACGCCTGTCGTCAAATTGGCAAATTTGACGACCAACGAGTCCCAGTACACGATAATGGTCTACCCCAAGCCCAACGATCCGTGGGGCGGATGGGAAAGGCATCAACTGCTGATGGGCAATGCGCAAATTCTCGCTGTCACGTTGCTAGTCGTGCATTTGCGTAAGTTTTAACAAATTTTTCAAATGCTGAGCTCAAAGAAAAAATTTTTATTAGCTACCTTTTTTTTACAGTTTGTATCTCGTGCGGATTTGTGCATCGCGAACATTTGAGCTGGAGACGAAGCCCGCTGAAGAATAGGAAATGGGCGTCCGCTTGTTTCTTCTTGTGAGTGACCCAGGTTTACCTATTTTTATTCCACGTTCAACCCGTAACATTTTTTTAAAAAATCACCCCTTTCAGCTTGCTCTGCCAAACCGGTTACGTTCTTGTGAATTTCTCCGACATTGACGTCCCTTGGATCGCCTTTGGACTCGCTATCGCCTCGATTTTCATTGTCGCCATTGTCAACGAACTTGTCAAATGGCAGGAAATCAAGTACGTTGCCCGACTTTCCGCTGACACCAGTACCAAACAATCAACGCCTTTTCAACTGTTATTTTAGCATTTTTAACCATTATTATACCATTTTTAACCGTTATCCGATGCTTTTAGCCGTTGTTTGACAATTCCGCTCATTTTACCATTTTCACCGTTATTTTACCATTTTGAACCATTATTTAACAGTTGCCATAGCTTTTGCACCATTTTTAACCAATATTCAACCGTTTCAACCATTATACAACCATTTTGAACCGTCATGTGACAGTTGAAGCCTTCATTTTACCACTTTAAGCTGTTATTCAACAGTTTTTACCCGTTATTCAATCATTTGAAACCATTATTCAACAGTTTCCACCATTATTGTACCATTTACTCGAATTTTACCAATTTGCACTAATCCATAGGTACATTTTGTTTTGTTTTTGACCAGAGCAAACATGAGATACGAGAAACGGGCGAGGCTGGATTTCGGCACCAAATTGGGTATGAACTCACCTTTTTAGACTGAAAATGAATTACCTCATCGTGTATTATGTACAATGTTCCTTTGTAAAAAGACTAATTTATTGCGTAAATTGTCAAATATATTTCATGCGAATTCATATTTCGATAATGAAGTTTCTTCAACTTCCCCCGTTCGAACTATAGCTGTAAGTGTTAATCTGAGGAACCTGTCACAGGCAAAGGAATCGATTCTATGACTAATTTGCAACAAAAGTTGCGTTATACCATTATTTCTTACTTGCTTCCAACTACAATTTTTTTACTTTCAAGATTCTTTCTCGTGATTTTGATCTCAATTCACAAAAACTGCCGTAACTCACCGAATTTCTCTAGAAAATTAAAATTTGACTATACCGTTGGAAAGAGCGTTAAATTTCCTATCATTCTGGATTATCAAAAATATTTTTTGAGATGTTTTAATCGGTAGAAAATCAATTGGAAAATTCTACAATATTTTTCTTGTGATTTTGAACTTAATTCACAAAAACTGCCATAACTCCCTGAATTTCTGGAGAAAATTCAAATTCGACTATACCGTTGGAAAGAGCGTTAAATTTCGCATCATTCTAGATTATCAAAAATACTTCGTGAGATGGTTCACTCTGAAGAAAATATATCGGAAAATTCTACGATTTTTTTCTCGAGATTTCGATCTTAATTCACATTAACGACCATGACTCCCAGAATTTCTCAGAAAAATTAAAATTTGACTATACCGTTCGAAAGAGCGTTAAATTTCACATCATCCTGAATTACCAAAAATATTTTGTGAGACGGTTTAACTTTGTAGAAAATCATTCGGAAAATTTACGAATTTTTTCTCGTGATTTCGTCTGCCTCGTATTCACCGACTAAATAAATTCGGGGAAGATAAGAAAAATGACTCAAAATAAAAAGCAAATAATGAAACTTTATTGAACCAATGACGGCTCGATAATAATAGTTTACAGAATAGCTATGCGGATCCGATTATTGCAAGGTTTTGAGTCCAAATTGTCGAGTCCATGGCGCTTGGATGTCTTGAAGGATTCTGAAAATTTGAAGAAATAAAAAGTGAACTTCAAAAAAAACATTTATAAAATATTTTCAAAATTACTTTTCTTTAAAATCGGGTAGAAAAAAAATATTATTTTGTCTGGAGACTTTATCTAAATTAATTTTTTATGATGCGATAATAATTGATGAATACCTACTCAATGTAATTACCAACCTAATACGTATAAAAATAAGGATAATTTGTTATAAATAATAGTTACCTTATTAGTTAGTTTAATTACAATAAATATTAAATAAGAGTCTTAAATCAATGAGCATAAATTAATTATAATCGACAGATTCTTTATAACTTATAGATTAAGTAGATTATTATAATTAATAGATGGATTATTCAGTTCTAATTATTCAGAACAATAATTAGAGCTATACCTACGGCTTACATAGCATTCAAAAAATATCAAGGGTAACACCAACATTTTTCATTTACGTTCATCAACAAAATTTATCAATCCGATATCCAAGGAAGCTTTCGATAAAATTCACCACGGTGGTATTTATATCAAAATGTAGAAATCACATTGGAAATGTTCATTTAAAGCTTCTTGGATATCGGATGGATGAATTTTGTCAATAAACAATTTTAAATCATTAAAAACTTTTCAAAAACTTTTTAAATTTAACCCGACACAGTGAAATACTGACCTTTTGTAATTTTACTTCTTGATTATCTGTATCACATCCTCGTCAGCCATCACATGTTGTAGGCCGACTCTTTGCGGTGAATATTTCGTGCTCGTACCCTGCATAACAAAATAAAAGTTGAAAAAATATCGATCGAAAAAGAAAAAAACCTTTTTTGCTACAAAAAACAAAAAAGCGGTCTGCCCATGAGATGCCTTTTGAAACACGGAATACCCTACAATACCCGGTATATAGTGATTGCAAAAAAGACGACTATAGTAACAACAAAGAAAGATGTAACAAAAAACAACTATAGAAACAACAAACTCAACCCCCAAACTTCATCTTACAAACTCAATTGACTTTCAAACTTCATCTTACAAACTCAATCGACTTTCAAACTTCAAACCACAAACTCAAATCTCGAACTTAAACCCGAAAACTCTCGAACAAAGTTGACAAAAGATCAGGACAAAAGTTGAGTCTGTAAGTTGAATTTGGGAGCGAGTTGAGAGCGAGAGTTAGGTTAGAATGTTGAGATGATTGCAACCCTTTAACCATAAAAAATTAATTCGGAACGCAAAATTTTCCAAAAATTCGGCGCTCACCCAGACAAGTGCGTATTTGAAGGTTTCGGCGAGAGAGCGGTGAATGGAATGGCAGACGTGTTCGACGGTGACGCCTTTCCTCAGAATGAGACCGTCGTCGAAATCCGGCGGCTGCCCCGGCTTTTTCGTGTAGACTCGGATGAGGGCGAGGTACTCCCACAGGGCCTCGAGAAGGTAGTCCAGATTGAGCTTGACGTTGCAGCTGGAAAGGATAAGAAAATACTAAAACAAATACTAGAAAAATAGGATTTGCGGAGCTTGAAAACTCAAACTTCAACCCACGAAATCAACTTTTAAAACAAACCCACAAAGTCGACTTTCAAACTCAACCCACCGACTCAACCTACAAACTTCAACCCATAAACTAACGCTCAAAATCAGCCCAAAAACTCAACTTGCAAACCCAACCCGCAAACTCAACTCCCAAATTGAACCAACAAAGGCGTCTCTCAAACTCAACCCAAAAACTCAAGTCGCAAACTAAACCCACAAACGCAAGTTTCAAACTCAAGTTTCAAAATCAACCCACAGACTCGACTTCAAACTAAACTCTCACACTGAACCCACAAACTCAACTATCAAACTTCAACCCATAAACTAACTCTCGAACTCAACTTACAAACTCAACTCTCAACGTCTTACTTACAAGCTCAACTTGACCCAAAAACTGATGAGTTTGAAAGTTGAGTTTGTAAGATGAACTTTGAAAGTTGAGTTTGAATGTTGAGTTTGCAAGTTGAAGTTTGAAAGTTGAGTTAGTGAGTTGGGTTTGTAAGTCAAAGTTTGCGAGTTCAGTTTGAAAGTCGAAGTTGAAAAGTTGAGTTTGCAAGTTGAGATTGAAAGTTGAAATTGAAAGTTGAGTTCAAAAGTTGAAGTTTGAGATTTTAGTTTGAATGTTGAGATTGAAAGTTGAGTTCAAAAGTTGAGTTTGTAAGATGAAATTTGAAAGTTGAGTTTGTTAGTTGAAGTTTGCAAGTTCAGTTCAAAAGTCAAAGTTTGAAAGTTAAGTTTGTGGGTTGAGTTTGTTAGGTGAACTTTGAAAGTTGAGTTTGAATGTTGAGATTGAAAGTTGAGTTCAAAAGTTGAAGTTCGAAAGTTGAGTTTGAATGTTGAGTTTGTCAGTTGAAGTTTGCAAGTTGAAGCTTAAAAGTTGAAGGCATAAAAGTTGGGTTTGTAAGTCAAAGTTTGAGAGTTCAGCTAAAAAGTCGAAGTTGAAAAGTTAATTTGGTAAGTTGAAGTGAAAAGTTGAGTTTGCGAGTTGAGATTGAAAGTTGAAATTGAAAGTTGAGTTCAAAAGTTGAAGTTTGAGATTTTAGTTTGACTGTTGAGATTGAAAGTTCAGTTCAAAAGTCAAAGTTTGAAAGTTAAGTTTGTGGGTTGAGTTTGAAAGTTGAAGTTTAAAAGTTGAGTTAGTGAGTAGGGTTTGTAAGTCAAAGTTTGAGAGTTCAGTTTGAAAGTCGAAGTTAAAAAGTTGAGTTGGTAAGTTAAAGTTCGAAAGTTGAGTTTGTAAGTTGAAGTTTGAGAGTTGAGTTTGAGTGTTAAGAATGAAAAATGATTTCAAAAGTTCAAGTTTGAATGTTGAGATTGAGAGTTGAGTTCAAAAGTTGAAGTTTGAGAGTTGGGTTTGTAAGTCAGTTTGAGAGTTCAGTTAAAAGGTTGTTAAAAAGTTGAAAAGTTAAGTTTGTGGATTGAGTTTGAAAGTTTTGTGCCAAAGCTGTGTTTGTGGGTTGAGTTTGAGAGTTGGGTTGGTACGTTCAAGTTTGAAAGTTGTGTTTGTAAGTCAAAGTTTGAGAGTTGGAGTTTGAAAGTTGAGTGTTGAGTTGATTTGGTAAGTTGAGTTTGAATTCTGAAATTCGTGAGTTGAGTTGGAAAGATGAGTTTGTTGGTTGAGTTTTTCAGTTGAATTTGAGAGTTTAGTTTGTAAGTTGAAGTTGGTGAGTTGATTTTGAAAGTTCAGTTGTGAGTTTGAATGTTGAGTGAAGGATTGAGTGAGGATTTTGAAGTTTGAAAGTAGAGTTTTTGAGTTAAAGTTTGAGAGTTCAGTTTGAGAATTGACTTTGTTAGCTGAGTTTGAATGTTAAGTCCGTAAGTTGAACTAAAAAGTTGAGTTTGTGAGTTGATCGTGTAAGATGAATTTTCAGTTGTGAGTTTGAAAGTAGAGTTGGCGAGTTGATTTTGAAAGTTTAATTTGAGAATTGATTCTGTAAGTTGAGTTTGAAGGTTGAGTTTGTAAGTTTGAAAGTTGAGGTTTGAGTGTTGAGTTTGAAAATACCGTACAGATCTGACATCACCGATTTAGCAGGCACTGAAGATTACCATCATACGTTAAACCATAGGGCATAAAAGTTCACGTTTCACGTAATTTTCAACGTAAAACAACATCTTTCTGTTAACACCGACAAAATCTATACAACAATCAATCTGTTTCCGTTAAAAAAGAAATCACCTGACGACGACGCTGTGCGGCTGTCGGGCGATCCTGTCGACTTCTTCCATTGAAATTTGATCGATTTTATTGTAAACGTAAAGGCATGGAAGGTGAACACGATTGGCGGAAATGACGTCGATCAGCTCGTCGGTCGTGCAGTCGTCGCGGAAAAGAACTTCGGCGTTGAAGATTTTATATTCGTGGAGGATCATTTGTACCATTTTTTCGTCGACCCGGGTCAGAGGGCAGGTCGAATTGAAGGCGATGCCGCCACCTTTTTTCACCTAAAAATGATTTTTTTTTTGAGAATTAATTTTTATTAAATAAATTTTGTGTAAAATTATCATTAATTGTTATTGTCATCGATTGTTATTGTCATTGATCGTTGTCGACCATTATCGAACATTATTGATTGTTATCGATCGTTATCAAGTGTTATCAATTTTTATCGATAGTTATCGATCTTTATCAAGTGTTAACTATTGTTTTTTATTGTTATTGATTGTTGATGATTGTTATTGATTGTCATCGATTGTTATTGATCGTCATTGATCGTTATAGATCGTTATCAAGTGCTATCGATTTTTATCGATCTTTATCAAGTGTTATCAATTGTTTTTTATTGTTATTGATTGTTAATGATTGTTATTGATTGTCATCGATTGTTATTGATCGTTATCAATCGTTATCAAGTGTTATCGATTTTTATCGATCTTTATCAAGTGTTATCAATTGTTTTTTGTTGTTATTGATTGTTAATGATTGTCACCGATTGTCATCAATCGCCATCGATCGTTATTGATCGCCATTGATCGTTATCAAGTGTTATTGATTTTTATCAATTGTTATCGATCGTTATCAAGTGTTATTGATTTTTATTGATTCTTTTTGATTGTTATTGATTGTTAATGATTGTTATTGATTGTCATCAATTGTCATCGTTTGTTATTGATCGTCATTGATCGTTATCGACTGTTATAGATTTTTATCGATGGTTTTTGACTGTTATTGATTGCTAAATGATTTTTAATGCTTGTTATTGATTGTTTACCGATTGTTATTGATTGTTTAATAATAGTTATTAATTACTATTAATTACAATTAAACATTATTCATTATTATTAAGACTTAATAATACTTAGTATTGTTAATACTTAGTATTGTTAATTAATTAATTAGTATTATTCATTATTAATTATATTATTATTGTTGATAATTTTGACATTTTTTGACAAAAATTGGTACTTGCGCCGTTTTTATTGGTACCTTGAAATAAATGTTAGGCTTTTTCTTGTTCAACCGAATCCCCACCGATTCCAGTTCCTTTTCCAACAATTGTTTCTGCACGTCTTGTTTAGTGGCGTCGAGCATCATGAGTACGACGTCTGCGGTTCGAGCGACGGCAATTACCTAAAATAAGACGCGTCAGACTTTCCTCGGTGGATATTTTGAAAAATTCCATTGAAAAAAATAAAAAATTAGGTATTGACCTGTCGTCCGCGGCCTTTACCCTGGGCCGCACCTTCGATTATTCCGGGTAAATCGAGCAATTGTATGTTGGCGCCCTTGTATTCGACTACCCCGGGTATGCAGGTAAGGGTTGTAAATTCGTAGGAGGCCGCTTCGCTGTGAGTTGAAGTCAGGGTGCTCAAAAGAGTAGACTAAAAAATCCGTATAAAAAATATTAAAAACCGCCAAAACGAAAAATCCAATTTTTTCCCTTCAATTATTTCAAAATACCTTGCCGACGGATGGAAAGCCGATAAGCGCCACCCGGGCGTCGCCGGATTTCATAACATCGAAACCTTCGCCTTTTTCGCCTTTTTTCGACGGCTCCAGAAGCTGCGACCGGTATTTGGCCAATTTCGCTTTCAGAACCCCAAGATGGTATTCGGTGGCTGTAACAAAACCAAAATTTTGACGATTTTTCGTTTTTTTTCTTCCTTAGCATCGAGAGAAAGGGAGAGAGAGAAAATTTTCTATCGCTAAAAACTCGGAAAGCGTTTCTTTCAGGTTATGGAGACGAAATATAAAAAACATAACTAAGCGTTCAACCTTGAAATTTTCTTCCTCGAAGGGGTCTGTTCTTGACATTAGCTACAATTTGTGTTCCATAAAGTTTTCTGCGAGCCAAATAAAAAGCACGCATTTTTTGCTTCGAAGATTTTTCCGTTTTTTTCGACTTAGTATCATTAAAATGGTAATAAGTCCCTCAAATTTTGATGTAATTACAAAAATGACTATACTGTTGGAAAGCTGGCATTCCGGGCAAGTTTTCCCCGAATTGAGCGCGGGGGTTTTCCGGTTTTTTCTCGTCCTAAGCGCACGTTGGAAGGATTGCAATTTTAAAAAATCAACCTACCCTCGACTTTGGCTCAATTTACTGCTCACTTGACTTAATGTTAGAAAGCTGCAAATGCCTTAGGTTTATTGGAAATTTAACGGGCTTTTCACCGGTATAGTTAGTTTTGTAATTGACTCAAAATTTGAGGGACTTACGGCCATTTTACTGCAACTAAGTCGAAAACACGAAAAAAATCTTCCAAGCGAAAAAAATGCAATTTTTGTAGGGATTACAAAAAATTTTAGAGAACAATAATTATAGCAAATAAGCTGAAGAATTGATTTCTTCAAGGAAGGCAATCTCAAGTGTGAAAACCCTGTATAATGGGTCAAACAATTTATGACTGGGCGTAGTCGGGGGGCAAGAAGCTGGAAATTACTATTTTTGATGTGAATTGTTACTGTTTTTTATGTAAATCAAGTTTTGAGGATGTAAGTAAGATGTAAAATATGGCAGAGATTCTGTCGACCATTTAGCCATCTGTAAATTGTCCTACTTGAAATAATAATTTAGGGGAGAAGTGTTTCCTCTCATTTTAGCACATAATATCAAAATTAGAGATCATTTTTTAGATAAATAATATAACGAATATTTTCTCAAATATCGAACATGACACGTTGGGTTACCTTTATTCTTCTGCGTCCTCGCGATCTCCTTCTCGATTTCGGATATTTTCTCCAAAATCCCCATTTCGATTTGATTTTAAGCGGGGTTTAAAATATTTAAATATAAATCACCTCAAAGGCACGAGAATAAAATGACATTATCATTAAAAAATAACATCCGCACCGAAACGGGTGGAGAATGTTCGGGATCGGACTGAATTTTGGAGTGACGCGATTTGTTAACGACATCCGGATAACAGCGCTTTTCATTGAAAATGTGTCAACATCGAGGCTAAAACTCTGAATCCGTTTGCGAAGGGGCGCGGATTGCGTGGCCAATGAGATTTTCGGACCCTACGCCAACGCCACCTTGACCAATCACATAAATGCGCTTTCTATGCCCTCCATCGACGTTGTGAAATGCCCACTGTTGAAATTTAGTGAAGTCGTGAAATTCATGAAAAATCCAGCCCGAAGGACCAATTTTTTTTAATTTTAGTGAGATTTCATAATTAACACCTTTTCGTAAAGTTTTTAAGATTATTTGTCGATTGTTTGTGGCATATTTTTAGCAAATTATCAATCGAAAAATCAACCAATCGATCAACCAATCGAAAAAATCGACGATTGTCATTCTTGCAATATCCGCTCCATAGGACCATGTTTTGATTTTTGTGATTTTTCCTAGCTTCCATTAATGCACCTAATTTTTGGCATAGGTAATTCATTGATTGTTCGCGGCATGATCACTTTCTATTCAAAATAATAATCAAACGACTCTTTGCATTGCAAAATAAAAAATATGTCCGAGACAATAATAAAATAATTGTGTTTTTTTTAATAAAAACGTCCGAGTTTTGATCATGTAAATTACCTTATTGAAAAAATGGTTAATTGTCAATACCCGATAGTCAATTGTTTGATTTTTCTTGTAACATCCGGCCTGAAGGACCATTTTTGAAAATAAACGAAAATTCCGAAAATGTTTTCGTATAGTAGGTTCTTATGTCTTATCTACTCAAAAATGTCTTTTCTCGCACCACAAAAATGCCAAACAATTGTTAATTGTCAATACCTGTTGTTGGCTCATTATGTTGTCCACCAACAGGGACATCACGTCCGGCCATTTCTCTGACACCTGCTGGCTCAAATTCTACCCCACGCAAGATGGGACTATCGTCGTACGGGCCTACAAGAGGTCAATTTCGGAACCCGGTTTGGTCGCCCGGGTCAACTTCGCTCCATGGAGAGAGAGCTCCAGTGCGCAAGGCGCCTTGAGAAAAAGTTGCTGTTGTTGTTGGCTCATTATGTCCACCAACACTCTCCCTTAATGGGACAAGAACACAAGCTCACAACAAGATAGATAAGATTACACCATTATCATATCAGCGAAGGTCACTTTCACGAAAAACAAACACATTAGAAAAGAGACAGAGATACATAATTATGATACAATTCTCATTATGATACAAGTCTTTTATTTTCACATGATCTCAGACAAAGAAATAGCTTATTTTACACTGTTTTTATCACAATAAATTGCTACCTTAAATTCCGTCTTTCAAATTCATACCCTCGCAACATAGGTTGTGCTTTTTGGGTCCCAAACCTTTGGTGAAAACATCAGCTATCATTTTTTCCGTCGGCAGGTATTCAAGCTCGACTTTCTTTTCTTCGACTAGATTTCGAATGTAATGGTATTTTACTTGAATATGTTTAGTACGCTTTCGGAAAACTCGATTACAGGATAGGTTTATTGCACTTTGATTGTCATTGAAAATACGAATCGTTTTTACATCACAGATAGGATTCGAGGCATCGAAATTTGATAAAATCTCTGACAACAAATTTTGCATATAAACGGATTCCTTTGCGGCTTCGTTAATTCCAACATATTCAGCTTCTGAGGAAGACTGAGAGATGCATTTTTGCTTTTGGCATTCCCACGATACTGCGGAATTCGCCAACTTGAACACAAAGCCTGAGAATGATCGACTATCTACACGATCGTTGGCCCAATCGGCATCGACATACCCTGTAAGGGGCTTATCAGATTTTTGGTACACTAGACCTCTAGATTTTGTACCGACTAAGTACCGGAGAATTCGCTTGCAGGCAATCCAATGTTCTTTGGTGTGGTTTATATTAAATTGACTAAGGTAAGTCACAGGATAGCTCACATCAGGGCGAGTACAGACAGACAAATATAATAAAGAACCTATAAGTTGTTGATATGGAACGTCGCAAAACTCTCCCTCAAGGGCAAAAGTATGGTTTGGCTCCATGGGAGTTCGAACTGGTTTTGCACTTGACATGCCGAACTTTTCCAGAATTTTTTCAACAAACTTTTCTTGGCTAATTTTTAGCGTGTGGTTGAGTCTGTCTCGCTCTACTTTCATACCAAGACAATGCGTAATGGGACCTAAATCATTAGTTTTGAAATGGTGACGAAGAGTAGCTTTCAATTTCCTAGCTTCGTTCTCATCATTGTAGAATAAGAAAAAATCGTCAATCCATAGGCCTATTATGACAATAGATTTATTCAATACTTTGAAATAGATGCATGGCTCAATTTCAGACTGCTTAAATTTGGCATTGACCAAAACTTCGTGTGCCTTTTGGTACCACAGACGAGAACTCTGTTTGAGGCCATAAATTGATTTTTTCAAAAGACATACCTTATCTTCGGCGCCGGGAGCCTCGAAACCATCAGGCTGACACATGTATATTTCCTGATCACATTCGGCGCATAAAAAGGCGGTTTCGACATCTTGGTGAGAGGTTTCCAAATTTAGCTCAACTGCTAGGGCAAAAAGTAATCGTAAGTTACTATATCGAATTACAGGTGAGAACGTTTCGTCATAATCCTGGCCAAATTTTTGGCTACAGCCCTTGGCGACTAGACGAGCCTTGAACCTAGCAATTTCACCATTTTCGTCTCTCTTGATCTTAAAAACCCATTTATTTTTGACAATATTTTTACCTTTTGGTTTATCGACTAGCACCCAAGTTTTGTTCGACAGCAAGGAGGCTAATTCGCTTTCCATGGCTTTCCGCCATTTAGAGCTGTCACTGCTCGCGAGAGCTTCAGCAACTGAGTTGGGCTCAGAATCAAAATTCAATAAAGAAAATGCTCGATGTTGATCTAACACATAATCATCGTACTTTTTGTTAGGAAAACGTACACGACCAGAGTATTGAGAGACATTGGTACCTTTATTCTCTCTTACTTGAGGCGGAGCTGTGTCTGATTCGCTGCTCAGTTCGATCGTCTTGACCGCATCCTCAGTTTCCTCGAACTCGCCGGAACCAGAGTCATCGGAGATGGGAGGGATTGGCCGGAGAGTTTCATCCGAGAGCTGGCTTCCACCAGATGAGTCGGGGTCCTCATCCTGGCCATTTTCACTGGATGAATCCGAGTCTAGATTCGGCAGCTGATCTGCGGCTGGAGTCAGGAACTGGTGTGGAGCTTCCTTCAGTACAAAATCAGGAACAGTGGACGGTTTGGCAGGCGACCTTTTGGATCTCGGTTGCATTTCTGTCGGCGAAAAGCAAGCTGCTTCATCAAAGATGACATCACGAGCAATTTTTATCTCATGGGATTTTCTATCCATCAATTTGTAGCCTTTTGATGTCTCGCTGTAGCCCACAAACATATATTCTTTGCTTTTTACATCAAGCTTGCGGCGTTTTTCCTTCGGGATGTGACAGAAGGCTGGACAACCAAAAACTTTTAGATGGCTGAGATCAACTCGCTTACCCGTCCATTTTTCTTCAGGGGTCGAGCCTCTGATCTTCTTCGCTGGAGACCTGTTCAGCAAGTAAACAGCGGTTGACGCGGTTTCTGCCCAAAACCGTTTCTCGAGCTTGGCGTCATTCATCATAGAACGTGTTTTATCCATAATCGATCTCCCAACGCGCTCGGCAAAACCATTCTGACTTGGCGAATACGCCACTGACCGCTCATGTTTGATTCCGCTCCTCTCACAGATGGACTGCATCTTCCGATTGCAAAATTCTGTGCCATTGTCCGTTCGCCAGACTTTTATTTTTCTCTCTGCTTCATTTTCGACGAGAGCTTGGAAGATTTCGAAGTAGTGGGGAACTTCATCCTTTGATTTGAGAAAATAGGCGAAGATTTTTCTTGAGAAGTCATCTATGAAAGTCAGGATGTACTTCCTGTTGCCAAAAGATGGATCCATAGGACCGATGAGATCCGAATGCACCAGGTCCAAGCGATGTTTTGCGACTTCTTTATTTTTGTTGTACGGGAAAGGCTTACGTGACAGTTTTCCACTGACGCAACTTCGGCAGAGCACTGGGTGTTTATTGTCGGTGAAGTTCACCCCTGTAGCAAGGCCATTTTTTAGAAGCGACATGCTATGGTGGTTGAGATGACCTAACCGTCTGTGCCAGAGCGTGTGACTATCCAGGTTTGCCACTTTGGCGACGTTAGCGCACATTTGACGTTCGACGTCTAGCTTGTATAATCCATTTTTGAGGGATCCCGTAGCTACAAGCGCTTCTTTTGCAGTACTGTCTTCGTCGAGAATTTTACACCCGTCGGCATCAAAAACGACTCGATAGCCTTTGTTGACGAGGGCACTGACGGAAAGTAAATTGACGTGGAGATTCGGAACGTATTTGATATCAGATATTTCGCGCCGACTATTTTTTAGAGCGACGACTGACGAACCGATTGCTTCAACATTCAACGACTGACCATTGGCTACCAATATTTGGCTGTTCGTTTCAGGCTTCGATAGATCGCGGAGCATCTTTTTCTGCCCGGACATGTGGAAGCAACTGCCAGAATCTATCCACCAGGAATTCTCATTACTCTCGCAGGCAAAGGCGTCAGCAGTTCTGAAGGATGCAAACAGGGCTTTATTTTTGGGCTTACCCTTCGATTTGTTGCGGGACGAAAAACTTCCTTCTCTCTTCTCTCCACGAGGAGGATGACTATTTTGGTCTTCTGAGGAACGACGGCATTCGCTGGTCCAATGTGACGATTGTTTACATCGGGAGCAATACTTTTTCTTGCGAAAGCCCTTAGTATACATAGCCGGTTGGCTACATTCCTCATACTTATTTTCATCACCGTTGTCACCTTTCCAAGATTTGTCTTGAAGGAGAGTCGATTTGACAAGGTCAAATGTGACGAGAGCGCCCGAATTTTGAAGGGCCATGATCATAGGCTTGTAAGAATCAGGAAGACCTTGAAGGACGACGGCTGCTAGAAACTTGTCTGGGACTGGCTCTCTGATATCTTGGAGCTTGGTCGATACACTCATCGCTTCGTTCACGTACTCTTCTGTTGAGTTGAAGGCGTCGAGTCTCAAAGTACAGAGTCGACGTAGCAAAGACAGGGACGTGAAAAGTCCTACACCGTCAAATGCTTCTTGTAACCTTTCCCAGGCAATTTTGGCCGTTTCTGCTGATTCGACGTGAGGGTAGACACATTTATCGACGGATAAATTTATTTTTGAGAGTGCCTTCTCCTCCTTTCTGGCCTTTTGATCGGCAGGAGTACGGTCGTCTTCACTGAAGCCGGCAATGCATACCCATAGCGCCTCGTGCTTGAGAACGTTGGTCATCTGGAATTTCCAGGATCGGTAGTTCTCGCTGCCTCGGAGTTTTTCCACCACTGGAAGACACGATCCGTTGCTATCCATTATTTTTAACAGGAAAAGCGCGACTTTAAGGAAAGTGCTAACAGGTGGAACGCTACCTAACCATAACCTACTCAAGGAGCACTGCGTAAAGTCTATCACCTCGCGACTGGGGCCAGAACCTGTTAAACGGGCGTTCGTGAGAGTAGAGAGTTTCAGAGGAAGTTAGTTAAGAAAATACGCAAGAGCATTGAGTGGCTTCGTTAGGATTTTATTAGTTAGAGGCAAATTTGCGGAGAGCAATAAAATACGCGACACGAACAGTTTCACTTATGAGAATGGAGAGAGAGCTCCAGTGCGCAAGGCGCCTTGAGAAAAAGTTGCTGTTGTTGTTGGCTCATTATGTCCACCAACATCATGCCATCAAAGCCACTCAATGCTCTTGCGTATTTTCTTAACTAACTTCCTCTGAAACTCTCTACTCTCACGAACGCCCGTTTAACAGGTTCTGGCCCCAGTCGCGAGGTGATAGACTTTACGCAGTGCTCCTTGAGTAGGTTATGGTTAGGTAGCGTTCCACCTGTTAGCACTTTCCTTAAAGTCGCGCTTTTCCTGTTAAAAATAATGGATAGCAACGGATCGTGTCTTCCAGTGGTGGAAAAACTCCGAGGCAGCGAGAACTACCGATCCTGGAAATTCCAGATGACCAACGTTCTCAAGCACGAGGCGCTATGGGTATGCATTGCCGGCTTCAGTGAAGACGACCGTACTCCTGCCGATCAAAAGGCCAGAAAGGAGGAGAAGGCACTCTCAAAAATAAATTTATCCGTCGATAAATGTGTCTACCCTCACGTCGAATCAGCAGAAACGGCCAAAATTGCCTGGGAAAGGTTACAAGAAGCATTTGACGGTGTAGGACTTTTCACGTCCCTGTCTTTGCTACGTCGACTCTGTACTTTGAGACTCGACGCCTTCAACTCAACAGAAGAGTACGTGAACGAAGCGATGAGTGTATCGACCAAGCTCCAAGATATCAGAGAGCCAGTCCCAGACAAGTTTCTAGCAGCCGTCGTCCTTCAAGGTCTTCCTGATTCTTACAAGCCTATGATCATGGCCCTTCAAAATTCGGTGCTCTCGTCACATTTGACCTTGTCAAATCGACTCTCCTTCAAGACAAATCTTGGAAAGGTGACAACGGTGATGAAAATAAGTATGAGGAATGTAGCCAACCGGCTATGTATACTAAGGGCTTTCGCAAGAAAAAGTATTGCTCCCGATGTAAACAATCGTCACATTGGACCAGCGAATGCCGTCGTTCCTCAGAAGACCAAAATAGTCATCCTCCTCGTGGAGAGAAGAGAGAAGGGAAGTTTTTCGTCCCGCAACAAATCAGAAGGGTAAGCCCAAAAATAAAGCCCTGTTTGCATCCTTCAGAACTGCTGACGCCTTTGCCTGCGAGAGTAATGAGAATTCCTGGTGGATAGATTCTGGCAGTTGCTTCCACATGTCCGGGCAGAAAAAGATGCTCCGCGATCTATCGAAGCCTGAAACGAACAGCCAAATATTGGTAGCCAATGGTCAGTCGTTGAATGTTGAAGCAATCGGTTCGTCAGTCGTCGCTCTAAAAAATAGTCGGCGCGAAATATCTGATATCAAATACGTTCCGAATCTCCACGTCAATTTACTTTCCGTCAGTGCCCTCGTCAACAAAGGCTATCGAGTCGTTTTTGATGCCGACGGGTGTAAAATTCTCGACGAAGACAGTACTGCAAAAGAAGCGCTTGTAGCTACGGGATCCCTCAAAAATGGATTATACAAGCTAGACGTCGAACGTCAAATGTGCGCTAACGTCGCCAAAGTGGCAAACCTGGATAGTCACACGCTCTGGCACAGACGGTTAGGTCATCTCAACCACCATAGCATGTCGCTTCTAAAAAATGGCCTTGCTACAGGGGTGAACTTCACCGACAATAAACACCCAGTGCTCTGCCGAAGTTGCGTCAGTGGAAAACTGTCACGTAAGCCTTTCCCGTACAACAAAAATAAAGAAGTCGCAAAACATCGCTTGGACCTGGTGCATTCGGATCTCATCGGTCCTATGGATCCATCTTTTGGCAACAGGAAGTACATCCTGACTTTCATAGATGACTTCTCAAGAAAAATCTTCGCCTATTTTCTCAAATCAAAGGATGAAGTTCCCCACTACTTCGAAATCTTCCAAGCTCTCGTCGAAAATGAAGCAGAGAGAAAAATAAAAGTCTGGCGAACGGACAATGGCACAGAATTTTGCAATCGGAAGATGCAGTCCATCTGTGAGAGGAGCGGAATCAAACATGAGCGGTCAGTGGCGTATTCGCCAAGTCAGAATGGTTTTGCCGAGCGCGTTGGGAGATCGATTATGGATAAAACACGTTCTATGATGAATGACGCCAAGCTCGAGAAACGGTTTTGGGCAGAAACCGCGTCAACCGCTGTTTACTTGCTGAACAGGTCTCCAGCGAAGAAGATCAGAGGCTCGACCCCTGAAGAAAAATGGACGGGTAAGCGAGTTGATCTCAGCCATCTAAAAGTTTTTGGTTGTCCAGCCTTCTGTCACATCCCGAAGGAAAAACGCCGCAAGCTTGATGTAAAAAGCAAAGAATATATGTTTGTGGGCTACAGCGAGACATCAAAAGGCTACAAATTGATGGATAGAAAATCCCATGAGATAAAAATTGCTCGTGATGTCATCTTTGATGAAGCAGCTTGCTTTTCGCCGACAGAAATGCAACCGAGATCCAAAAGGTCGCCTGCCAAACCGTCCACTGTTCCTGATTTTGTACTGAAGGAAGCTCCACACCAGTTCCTGACTCCAGCCGCAGATCAGCTGCCGAATCTAGACTCGGATTCATCCAGTGAAAATGGCCAGGATGAGGACCCCGACTCATCTGGTGGAAGCCAGCTCTCGGATGAAACTCTCCGGCCAATCCCTCCCATCTCCGATGACTCTGGTTCCGGCGAGTTCGAGGAAACTGAGGATGCGGTCAAGACGATCGAACTGAGCAGCGAATCAGACACAGCTCCGCCTCAAGTAAGAGAGAATAAAGGTACCAATGTCTCTCAATACTCTGGTCGTGTACGTTTTCCTAACAAAAGTACGATGATTATGTGTTAGATCAACATCGAGCATTTTCTTTATTGAATTTTGATTCTGAGCCCAACTCAGTTGCTGAAGCTCTCGCGAGCAGTGACAGCTCTAAATGGCGGAAAGCCATGGAAAGCGAATTAGCCTCCTTGCTGTCGAACAAAACTTGGGGTGATAGTCGATAAACCAAAAGGTAAAAATATTGTCAAAAATAAATGGGTTTTTAAGATCAAGAGAGACGAAAATGGTGAAATTGCTAGGTTCAAGGCTCGTCTAGTCGCCAAGGGCTGTAGCCAAAAATTTGGCCAGGATTATGACGAAACGTTCTCACCTGTAATTCGATATAGTAACTTACGATTACTTTTTGCCCTAGCAGTTGAGCTAAATTTGGAAACCTCTCACCAAGATGTCGAAACCGCCTTTTTATGCGCCGAATGTGATCAGGAAATATACATGTGTCAGCCTGATGGTTTCGAGGCTCCCGCGCCGAAGATAAGGTATGTCTTTTGAAAAAATCAATTTATGGCCTCAAACAGAGTTCTCGTCTGTGGTACCAAAAGGCACACGAAGTTTTGGTCAATGCCAAATTTAAGCAGTCTGAAATTGAGCCATGCATCTATTTCAAAGTATTGAATAAATCTATTGTCATAATAGGCCTATGGATTGACGATTTTTTCTTATTCTACAATGATGAGAACGAAGCTAGGAAATTGAAAGCTACTCTTCGTCACCATTTCAAAACTAATGATTTAGGTCCCATTACGCATTGTCTTGGTATGAAAGTAGAGCGAGACAGACTCAACCACACGCTAAAAATTAGCCAAGAAAAGTTTGTTGAAAAAATTCTGGAAAAGTTCGGCATGTCAAGTGCAAAACCAGTTCGAACTCCCATGGAGCCAAACCATACTTTTGCCCTTGAGGGAGAGTTTTGCGACGTTCCATATCAACAACTTATAGGTTCTTTATTATATTTGTCTGTCTGTACTCGCCCTGATGTGAGCTATCCTGTGACTTACCTTAGTCAATTTAATATAAACCACACCAAAGAACATTGGATTGCCTGCAAGCGAATTCTCCGGTACTTAGTCGGTACAAAATCTAGAGGTCTAGTGTACCAAAAATCTGATAAGCCCCTTACAGGGTATGTCGATGCCGATTGGGCCAACGATCGTGTAGATAGTCGATCATTCTCAGGCTTTGTGTTCAAGTTGGCGAATTCCGCAGTATCGTGGGAATGCCAAAAGCAAAAATGCATCTCTCAGTCTTCCTCAGAAGCTGAATATGTTGGAATTAACGAAGCCGCAAAGGAATCCGTTTATATGCAAAATTTGTTGTCAGAGATTTTATCAAATTTCGATGCCTCGAATCCTATCTGTGATGTAAAAACGATTCGTATTTTCAATGACAATCAAAGTGCAATAAACCTATCCTGTAATCGAGTTTTCCGAAAGCGTACTAAACATATTCAAGTAAAATACCATTACATTCGAAATCTAGTCGAAGAAAAGAAAGTCGAGCTTGAATACCTGCCGACGGAAAAAATGATAGCTGATGTTTTCACCAAAGGTTTGGGACCCAAAAAGCACAACCTATGTTGCGAGGGTATGAATTTGAAAGACGGAATTTAAGGTAGCAATTTATTGTGATAAAAACAGTGTAAAATAAGCTATTTCTTTGTCTGAGATCATGTGAAAATAAAAGACTTGTATCATAATGAGAATTGTATCATAATTATGTATCTCTGTCTCTTTTCTAATGTGTTTGTTTTTCGTGAAAGTGACCTTCGCTGATATGATAATGGTGTAATCTTATCTATCTTGTTGTGAGCTTGTGTTCTTGTCCCATTAAGGGAGAGTGTTGGTGGACATAATGAGCCAACAACAACAGCAACTTTTTCTCAAGGCGCCTTGCGCACTGGAGCTCTCTCTCCATTCTCATAAGTGAAACTGTTCGTGTCGCGTATTTTATTGCTCTCCGCAAATTTGCCTCTAACTAATAAAATCCTAACGAAGCCACTCAATGCTCTTGCGTATTTTCTTAACTAACTTCCTCTGAAACTCTCTACTCTCACGAACGCCCGTTTAACAATACCCAATTGTCAAGTCCGGCCTCAAGGACCATTTTTGACAATAAACATAAATCCCAAAAATGTTGTTGTCTTGTAGGTTCTTACGCCTTATCTTTGCCATAATTTCTTCTCTCGCTCCACAAACATCAGTTTGGTCAATTATGTTTACATTACCTTATCTTTCGGCACCTGCCCCCTGCAAAATCAAACACTCGATTTTCAAATCTCGAACTTTCAGTTCTGTGCGTCAGTTCACACGATTCGGAGCACCTCCTCCTTATCTTCGCTTATCTCGGTAACCAAAAACCACCTCCCGATGTTTTTGAGTCCGAGCATTTTCAAACTTTCCGTTTTGTTCGCTTTTCTGTTTATCGTCGGAATTATGACGGATGCTGCGATCGATCTGAGCGGCGAATTGTCGGCCCCCATCGTCCTGGACAAAGGGGGGTGAGTGAAAATTGAATTTAAATCGGTAAATCGAGTAAACATTTCTCGTTGAGAAGCCTTTTATCTCTTATCAGATAAATTGTCAATTCGAAAAATGCCAAGTTTGATTTTCTCGAGAATTTCAATTGTCGTTCGAATGAAGCAATTTCGTGTGCTCGTAACTCTCAGAATGTACCTAATAATAGTTAATAAATACAATAAAAAATATTAATCTGACTATTGCTCGAGAGCCCTTGAAGCTGGAACACCACGTCAACAAACTACACGTCACCTCTTACCTTCTTGTAATTTATAAAAAAGTCGCCTCCCGATTTATAGGGAGTAATTTTTTCCGAATTTGCAAATTGTTTGGAAGTACTGCGTGTCATCTAGACACTGCTGGCTCAAGTTTAATAAGGCAGATAGCACCCTATGTCCCAAAAGTGCGACTGATGTGCCGATTTATCATTTCAAATTCTGGAATAATTCCAATTTATAATCCCCAAAAAAAAAACGGCTGCTCTGTTTTTTGACCGGCTACATGATCTTTTATTGCTGAAAAAGCCATTATTTGTCAGGATTTAAAGAAATCGCCTACAGCTCGATATTCTAATTATTTATCAAGAATTTAGCCGAATTCAGTTATCCATAAAACCCGATAGTTTACACGACGTGATGTGTAAAATTGATATATGCCTGGGCAAGCATAGGGTAGAATGGCGGCGTGGTGGGGGGTGGCGCAGCCCAATCATCTCGGCGCGTTTGCAAAAATGGCCATATCTCCCTCAATTTTCAAACTTTTTTCAAAATTCTTGGACCCAGATGTTCGTCTAAGCAAGGCCCATCATTTTGTATAGCGGGAATTTTGATTGATCGTTACTCTTTTTGTTTATTCCTTGCTGATCATGAAAATTTTGGTATTTGAGGGTGAAATTGAAGTTTCTTGCAGAATACGTAGTTATTTTTCTCATTCCTGGACCCGCGGGTGAAGCAGATTAAAAAAGAACTTTTTTCAAGTTCTTGTTAGCATATTTACCGATGCACAAAAGCCTACCAATTTTTCCCTCAATTTCAATTAAGTAAATCTAACTTTTTTTCAGGACATTTTCCTTCCCAGGGCTCAACCGCGTACCTACGTTTCATGATTTCGTACAATCGAGCCGCGACAGCATCCGGCCCTGGGGCCAGTTCGTCAACACTTCGAATTTCAAAGCCCCGCCGAATTTCTCGCGACTTTTGAAACGGGCGGTCAACAACATCAAATATTTCCAGGGCAACTATATCGTCATCGCCTTGACGCTTATGGCTTACTGTTTGTGAGTTGTGTTCCTTGTAATTCGTTATTGTAAATTTTTGCATTTTAAACTCAAAATATCGGTTTTTTGAATAAAAAGCGGCCTAAAACGGCGTTTTTTAAAATGTAGTTTTGGTTTTTGTCAATTTACGCTTGTAAGGGTTAAACTTTTGTTCTGACCAGGTATAGGATTTTTTGTAGCCAGATAAATTTCCTACATTTTGGTATAATTGAACACTTGTTTTGACATTTTCTTTTGGCGTAATTTTGAGTTTTTTGGGAATTTTCCAAGATTTTTTCAAGTTTTTTGCTCATATTCTGAGTACGGGTAGAAATTATTGGTTAGGTGACAACGGATTCTCGTTCCTCATAAAATTTCCAATTTTTTTAGTCTCGTGTAAAATTTTTGCCAGATGACTCCTTTGGGCCGAAAATCATCTCCAAAGATGACCCTAGGCGGTTTTCTCGAAAAAAATCACGAAAATCGCCTGACGAAAACGGTGACAACGGATTCTTGTTCCTCATTTAATTTCAAATTTTCTTCTCTATATTTTGGTATATTGGAACATTTGTTTTGACGTTTTCTTTTCGGCGTAAATTTGAGTTTTTTTGGGAATTTTCTAAAAAAATTTCAAGTTTTTTGTTCATATTTTGAGAACGGTTGGAAATTATCTGTTGGGTGGCAACGGATTCTTGTTCCTCATAAAATTTCCAATTTTTTTGATCTCGTGTAAAATTTTTGTTGGATGACTCCTTTGGGCTGAAAATCGTCTCCAAAGATGACCTTAGGCGGTTTTTTCTAATAAAATCACGAAAATCGCCTCAAAATTTACCCTTTTCTCACGACTTTTTCCAGATTGACGTCCCCCTTGCTGTTGCTGTCTGTGGCTGCCAGCCTTATCGGTTGTTATCTCCTTTCTTTGCGGAACGCTGAGAAGAAAATGCGATTCGGCAACAAAGAAGTGACATTGCAGCAACAATATGGCATCGTCGGTTTATGTTCGTTGCCGCTTTACTATTGGGCGGGGGTCGGCCAAGCTGTTTTTTGGGTCATTGGTAAGGTTTTAGAAAGTTTTGGATTTTTTAATATTTTTGATCGGATTCTCCTTTCAGTTTTTCCGGTTTCTTGCGAATTTTAGCTATCAAAAACGTTATTTCTTTACTGAAAGTTTTTCAAAATTTGTCAACATTTTACCGCAATTTTAAAAATTTCTAAAAATGAAGAAATATAATTTTTTTTATTTAAGGTGCATCTTGCTTCGTCGTCGGGCTCCACGCAGGCGCGTACAGCATCGAAGAAGTTCTCCCGCCCGAGGACCAACTCTCCGTTCTGCTTCAAGTCTGAACCAAAAATCGGGTTTTGAGTAAAGTATTTTCCACAATTTAAGGTATTTATTGTATACAATTTTTACAACCGTTACATCGTGTCTAATATTGTTTGTACGCGTGCTACATTATCCTGTATATAATGTATCGTTTGTTTATTTTCGTAATAAATGTCCAATTTGACCTTCCGATATCGTCGCACAATTGAATTTATTTGAACATATCGAATTTTTAAAATTTCTATTAAATTACTGTTATAATAAACACTTTTTACAATAAGGTATTATCTTAAAATTATCTTTGGCATGCTAATGTTATGCTAGGGAAATAGTACAATTAATTGTTCCTCAACTTTGTGGGCGGCAGGGCACGCCCGGGACAGCTTATCGAGCGAATAGCATAGCGTTGAACGGCGGTTTACTCTACGTTCACCCTGAATCAGAATCGATTTCACAAATTAATCGAAAGAGAATTGATTCTCATGTAAAATACTATATTTACAAAATTTCGATGCCTTAGAAATCAAGGTTTACTGCAAACATGATTTGTACCAGTGAGTCGATTTTTCCATAAATTATTTTACTTGAAAAAATAATTTTATTTTAAAATAAATTTTTACCTGAAAACTGATTTTTACCATGAACATCGATTTAAAAAAAATTCACTACATAATCGATTATTACTAAAAACAGATTTTGCTAAAACAAAATATTTTTATTGAAAAATTAATTCTAACCCGGATTTTTATCTTAACGTAGGTTTCTACTGAAAAAAAATTTTTTATTACCAAATCGATTATTATTTAAAAAAGTTTTTTCACTTGAACAAATGGATTTCTACTAAAACATAGCTGTTTACTAAAAAGTCAATTGTTTATTTCTGTTTGGAAACTATTTATTTATTTTCACTAAAACATTAATCTTTTTACTGAACAATAAATGTTTTATATCTACTGAAAAATAATTTTTTCATTTTTAATGTAAACGTAATTTACTATTTTCACAAGAAAATTCTATTCTTACCAAAAGGAGATTGTTTTCTACCTGAAAAATCTATTCATTGTTTTTACTAAAGAATAGATTTTTACCAAAAATCCGAATTTTACAAAGAAAAAATGTTGATTGGCGTGAAAAGATAAAATTTTACAAAAATATAAGTTACAAAATACTCGACTTCCTATTACAATTACATCGAGATTTACCGTAACGAACAATCGATTTCTACAATCGAAAAAATGTTAATCGGTGTGAAAAGATACATCAAATTTTACAAAAATATAAGTTACAAAATGCTCGACCACCTATTACAATTACATCGAGATTTACCGTAACGAACAATCGATTTCTACAATCTTACAAATGCAGGGCACAAATTATATAATATATAATTCGATATATTATATCGAATTCCTCGAATATATCGAATTATATATATCGAAACAAATATATCGAATTCCTAACAGCAAATTACGTATCGTGTCTAATTATTCTGAAATACGCGAAACGCGAGCAAATTTACCGATCTGAATTTAAAATTTGGACGGACGGAAACTATCGATAGTAGCAAATCGATTGTTCAACACGATCTGTACATGTCGCTGAGGTACATGGCTTTGGCGAGCCGCAATTGGAAATCCTTGTAGAGCAATTTGCCGCCGAGCGGCACCCGGTCGAGGAACATGGCGACAGTCATGAGGCACAAGGCTTTGCCGTTCATGATGAACCGGTCGTTCGGCACTGCCGGCAAATGGTGCACGGACGCCATGTGGTTGAGCCATGTGGCAACGTCGGCCCGGCTCCAATATCGCGGATCTGTAATGAGGAAGTCGCGGATTGTGAATTCTGCCGAACCGCTGATCCGATTTTGACCGAATTTCAAAAACAATGAGGAACATGCATGAAAAAAATAAACTGTTTTTTCAACATAATATTCCTTGTTAGGCTTCGAAAATGGTGTTATGGTGGATGACGGTTCGGAAAAGAGGTAATTAAAAGTGGAGGGAGGCTTAGTGAAAATCGCAGATTTGAAGTCGAGCGGGAAAATGGCCAGCCTCAAGGTTACACAGTGTGATTTTTTGCCGTTACTTTACGGAAACTCCGTGCAGTCACGTCCGCACAGTGACGTCATACGGTTAACCGCCACATTCAAAAGGGCACTTTTCATCAGCGTTTTTCACCAGGAAAAATGTTGTTTTTTCGTTGTAGACCATCACTACATCATTTTCGCATCCTAAACAGCATCATTCTGGCGGAAAAAATGGATTTCGTTTTTCATGCATGTTCCTCATTCCTTGGGTTTGGGATTTTTGACTTTTTCCCCCCAATTTTCCATGAAATAAGATTGATTTTTTAAAATTCCAGGAAATTACCGTCGAATAATTTTTTAAAAGAATTTTTTAGTTGTAAATAGTTTCAGAATTGTACTGAGGGAACCCAACAAAGACCGTAAAACCAAAAAAAAGTGGAGAATTCGAACTTTTTTTTTGTTATTCCGACACCTGAAATAGTCCCTTAATTTCAGAATGACTGTTTGTAAGATGTGTTTCTTGTAATTCCTTATTGTAAATTTTTGCATTTAAAACTCAAAATATCGGGCTTTTTGAGGAAAAAGCGGCCAAAAACGGCGTTTTTTAAAAGGTGGTTTTGGTTTTCGTCAATTTTCGCCCGCAAGGATTAAGATTTTGTTTCGACCAGGGATATAATTTTTTGTAGCCAGTTAAATTGCCTACATTTTGGTATATTTGAACACTTGTTTTGACATTGTCTTTCCAACGTAATTTTAAGTTTTTTGGAAATTTTCTAAACATTTTCAAGTTTTTTGCTCATATTCTGAGTACGGGTAGAAATTATTGGTTCGGTGACAACGGATTCTTGTTCCTCATAAAATTTCCAATTTTTTTAATCTCGTGTAAAATTTTTGTCAGATGACTCCTTTGGGCCGAAAATCATCTCCAAAGATGACCTTGGGCGGTTTTCTCGAAATAAAAATCACGAAAATCGCCTGACAAAAATCGTGACAACGGATTCTTGTTCCTCATTAATTTCCAATTTTCTTCAGTAGTCAAAAAACCCAACAATTATTGGTACAAAACATTTTTTTTCAGGAGTTACCATAACATTTGTTTTACCTTGGGGTACATTGGGTTCGCAAGATTGCAAACCGTTCCACGTATTGTAGTAATTCGGACTGGCCAAAAGTTCGGTCTGCATGATACCCTGGAACAAGCGAACAAAAAAAATCAATAACTGATAACTTCGCCCATGCACAAATAATTCGAAATTTCTACAAATCTCTAAGAACTTGATATTTTACACGTTTTGGAAAATTTGTCCAGTTTTGCAGATAAACGTCACTTTCTACCAGTTTTACGGATTTTTAATAAAGAATAACATAAGTTAACATTGAAAAATGTCACAATTGAAGTACTGTTGTTTACAGCCCTTCGAGAATGCCTACTACCTATTTTCCAAAAACCAACAAATTTTCAATAATTGTAAATAATTAATTTGGAAAATCTTACTAAACCCTTACAAGGGGGGGGGGGGGGTAAGTGCTTCCTTACGTAAGATTTTTGAGTGTGAAAATCCGAAAAATGTCCTTACGTAATTATTGTACGGCCCCATACCCTAAAATGTGTCGAAATTTTTCAAAAAAAAGTGTTAGCCTAATTTCCTCTTAAGGAAGTGCTGTAGTGCGCACACCGATGCCACCTATCTCGGATTTCAGGGGTATTTACGATAGGGTAAGTGGGGTAAGGGAGGGGTAAGTGGGGTAGGTAGGCCATCTGACGTCCTGGCGCGGAAGGAAACGTCTAAACAAACAGCATTTCCTGCCTTGGTGAATGTGAGCTACCGTCGCCCAATGGGAATAGGAAATGGCAGATGCTGAGCTGTGAACGGTATCCTTCTGTTTGAGGGATGGCCCGTCTGATTAGGGGCTTCTTCGGGGTGAAGAATCGATAGTTGTAGAAAGAATCGATTGTCTTGATTCCGGGTATTTCATCGCGTAGGTACCAAGTTTAATGAAAAAAAAAACCATTTTTAGACGATTTTTGTGAGAATATTTTTTCGCACTTCGATACATCGGAATGCCAACAATCGATTATCGGCATCCCATCAATCCTCGGCCTTTCGACAGGAAATTCACAAGGAGCCGACAGGGGGATGAGACTAATGAGGCTTATCCGCAGAACGACACGCGTATCTATCCGTTTCCTGTGACTAATATTTCACAAGGGTGGCCTTATAAGCACTGGCCTCAAAATAGCCGGTCACATATTGTGGGATTAGCTCATGAAAAATATGTTAGAAAACAGAAAACAACAAATTTTCGATCAAAAAAAAAATTCCTAGACAATAGAAAAAAAAAACAAAAAACCATTTTTTACCCTAATTTTTCAAAGCAATTTTTTAAATTCAATTTGTCAAAAAGGTGCAAGAATTTATTTTTTTTTTTGGAAAAAATGTTCTCCTAAAAACCCTAAGCTTTTTTTTTCAGAAAAAGTGTGGGGAAAATTTATTTTAAAATTAAAATCGGAATTTTCAAATTTTTTTCCTCAATACAAAAAATGGAATTATTTTCCTAAAGAAAAAGCGTATTTTCAAGAGATTTGTTATTTGTTATTCCTCATTAATTTCACCTTTTTTCAAGAAATTTCCTAAAAAAATCCTCTAAAATCAACTTTTCGAGAAAAGATTTTTTTTTCATGCAGAAATATTCTTGAAAAATATCGCTTTATAACAATCAAATTCAATTACCAATTTCGATCTTCAAATTCAAAAAATTTTTAAAATTCCATTCCTTTGAAAGGTATAGGAATTTATATTATTCGGATAAATGTTCCTCCAAAAACTTTCAGCTATTTTTTTCGGGCAAAAATTTGAGGAAAAAAATATTTTTATAAAAATTATAAACTTTTTGAGAAATATTTTTCTAATTAACAAATTTCTTGAAAAATACCGCTTTTTTAGAAAATTGTATTTCCTCCAAAAACATTAAAAAACCATTTTTTCGCATTGAGGCAAAAATAAAAAAATCCCCTGTATAAAATATTATTGACCGGGCACAAAACCAGATTAAATCTGGCACAAATTTTGTACACCAAATCCGTTCACACGCGATATTTTTACTACAATACGTTTACATACACATTAGCACCAATGTCCTGCCCTTTATGGTCACAATAGCCAGGAAGTTAGCCTTTACTTCAATAAGCAGTCCCACCATTACAAATCGGATAGAGGGCATTTTCGAATAATACCCAGGAACTCGAGGGGGACTATTCAGAAATACAACGGAAAATGACCCGCAGGACGATTCCCATGGGGAATAAAACAATAAGATTTGCTGCTCTATTCATGCGATACCCGACATCGATGTCAAAAATGTCGAAATAAGTTGTAGCCTGCAGAGTTACCTACTTGCGAATAATTTTCATTTTTATTTTTTTTTCGAATTTTCTATAAAAAGTAACTTGAAAGACGAGCAATTACACACGTTCTTCGAATCAAAATGTACCAGAGGTAAAAAAAAAGTTATGCATACATAAATACATTATTGTACGTTATGAATACATTTTTCATCGACATTTTTCATCGACATTTTTCATCGACATTTTTCATCGACATTTTTCATCGACGTGGCTACGAATTTTATTCTAATTTCTCGAATTTATACCAGAAATTTGACTTTTTCATTTGACCGGAATTCGACGATTAAATAATGCTAAGACCATATAATTTTGGAATTTTCCAATCGTGGCAATTTGCGGTTGAGTTGCCCGTTTTCGGCAACCGGCGGTCTAGGTTACGCCTAGTAACGGCGGCCGGCGGTTTAATTATGCCAGTTTCCAGCGTTCTGAGGTCTGAATTACGCCCGGTTTCGGCCACCGGCGGTCTTAATTATGCCCAGTTTTGGCGGCCAGCGGCCTTGTGCGCGTTTTCAGCGTTTGGCGGTCTTAGTTAAGCCATTTTTGTTGATCGGCGGTCTCAATTATGCATAGTTCCGGCGGCCAGCGGTCTTGATTGCAATTTTTGGCGATCGACGGTCTTAGTTATGCCCGTTATTGGCGATCGGCGGTCTGTCATACGCCTGTTATCGGCGGTCGGCGTTCTTGGTCATGCCCGTTTTTGCGATCGGCGGTCTAGATTATGCAAGTTTTTGTCGTTTGGCGGTCTTGATTATGCAAGTTTTTAGCGTTTGGCGGTCTTGATTATGCAAGTTTTTAGCGTTTGACGGTCTGAATTATGCCCGTTTTTTGGCTATCGGCGGTCTGTATTATGCGAGACTTTGGTGTTTGGCGGTCTTATTAATGCCCAGTATGGCGATCGGCGGTCTTGATAATGCATGTTTCCGGCGTTTGGTTGCCGTAATTATGCCGTTTTTGGCTATCCACGGTCTGTATTATGAAAGAGTTTGGCGTTTGGCGGTCTTATTAATACCCAGTATAGCGATCGGCGGTCTTGATTATGCAAGTTTTTGGCGTATGGCGGTCTCGATATTGCCCAGTATGGCAATCGGCGGTCTTGATTATGGCAGTTTTTGGCGACCGGCGGTCTTGATAATGCAAGTTTCCGGCGTTTGGCTGTCTTAATGCCGATCGGCGGTCTTAGTTATGCCAGTTTTCGGCGGTCACCGCTCTTGCGATTGGCGTTCTTATTGATACGGCCCGTAATTTGCTAATTAATAATGTTCGATTTGATTTTTTCGAATTTTACGATTAACTAATAAGCACCTATGTTTTACCTCCGATCCAAGACATAGGTGTACTTATAAAAATTGTTATGCATTTTTTTCACGATCACTTGGGACCAGAGTAATAACCCCGCCTTTCAAAACTTATATTTTCAAAAGTATAAAATATATTTCTTAATAATTAAGATTTTATTCAATTATTGAAGATTTTACGTAAAATCTGCCACCAAATATGACTCTGTAGCGCCATAAGTCGAATTTGAATTTTTCAAAATTGATTCGGCCATTTTGAAATTTTCCGATTCGCGGTTGTGAAATATGCCCGTTTTTGGCGATCTGGTCTGGGCGGGTGGCGGGTCTGGCGCCCATCTGCGTCATCGGCCGTTTCCTGTATCGCACGATCGAAATCCTGTCCGAGTTCGAGTCGTCGTCGGATGTTCGACTTCCGGCTCATTTTTAGGCGCCCGATTGAAACCGATCGAATTCCAAGGGTTTGAGTAAATTGAAAAAAAATGTGCCGAAATTTCGAGAAAAAAAATTACTTGGTTTTTCGAAGGTGGAGAAAACAAATAGCACTGTACTTTCGTATTTATGCAGATCTGCATAAGGATTAGCCTGAAAAATGTGCAATTCGAAATCCCATGAAAAATGGCCATAATATGATTATAATGTGTTATAATCTTCCAAAAATTACGAAAAAATCAATCATGAAAAATGCACAATTCGAAATTCTATAAAAATAGCCATAATATGATAATAATACTATGATTATAATATCTTCCAAAAATTATGAAAAAAATCATTTTGAAATTTCCGACTCTATTTTCCCGGTTATATTTTGAACTATTTGCAAAATATTTCCGTTAAATTGTTACACGAGACAATCGGCCGATGTGTGTCAAGTGCACGTCAAGGACGTGCGGCTATCGTTGCTAAAATGGTCATTGTTTTTTCGCAACAGCCGCGGGAAAGGAAAAGAATCGACGGAATGCCGAAATGGCACGACCGAAAAAATAAAATGAGATCCAAATTCTTAGAAAAGCAGTTTTTTTGGACGTTTTATGATTATTATTGCAAGTTATGAAATAAAATATCATTAAATTTTATTCAAAAATTGAATAAAATTCTGTACGAGCATAAAAAAGGACATTTTATTTAGAAAAATGATGTATTAGGTAATTCTCTCTTTTTTTGAAAAGTTAAACTACCCACGCTTGAATTTCTCTGTTTTGAATTTCTGGTGTAGGTCTTTACAAGTTTTGATTTAATTAGAGCCACCCATAATTGCAATAAATTATCAAAATTGAATGTTCACCCTAATTTGTCGCATTTGAAAATTGCAATTTAATTTGTCGGCATTCTTTTCAAGCGGTTTTTTCTTCTTTTTTTCTCCCTTCGTTCTTAAGAGACCGCAATTATCCGTTTATTCTCAAAATTGAGGCTCACGAAGTCAATTTTCGTTAACAGAAGTCAATTGGGCGGGGTCAAGTAAGCCATTTGACTTGGAAGAGATAGGGGTACCCCCTAGTGTAGTAATTTTTAGTGGTAACTCATGTCGGATTCCATCAATAAATTTGAGTCGAGTCGAATTTTTACTTTAATAATTGATTAGTTGATCTAACTCACAAAAACAAAAAAAAAAACTCAACTTAAAAAATTAAAATAGGTATTTATTTTTTATTATTTTTTTTTAGGTGAAAATTTTGGGTTAATTTACAACATTTCTTCTCTTTTATTCTGTTATACTGATTTGTTATGGCCAGTATTTTTGTTAGCAATGTCAAATGTTCATCTGCTACCAACATCTATATTTTCACATTAAAAAAAAAAATTGGGATGTTGAAAACCCGTTATTACCTATTTTGATGGAATAAATCAGTATTTTTGTTTGAAATTATTTAAATTTTGATTCTGATATTCCAAATTGTTCATGAATGTGATTTTTTCGAGGTTTCTGATGAACTATTGTTTTCAAAACAATATGTTGGAAACATGTTGACGATCTGATGGCAAATGGATACAGGATCCAGGTGATGGAACCGGCGGCAGGTGACGTCCCTGGTTCGGCATCTGTTGCGACCTGCAGCGGTCAGACAGACGGACGGACACGAAAAAAATTTCACCCTGGGCTGCAGCTTCTGTCAAAATTATTGGTGCCCGATAAATTGACTCGAGATTTTCAGATGCAGTTCATATTTAAATTTTTTTTTTTTGTTGAAAATGGCCTTCATTTTTTGGAAATGTGTCCATTTTTTTGTACTTTGTGAGGAAAAATGGGTTAAATTATACCAAAAATATGATCTATCGCCTTCTATTGCATTTCTGAGTATCAACCCGTTTCCAAAATGCGATTTTTAAAAGGATTTCTAAAAAAAATCACGTTTTGCTTCACAAAAATCAATATTTTTCCGGTTGAGATTAACTTTTTTTGAATTTCGAGGACATTTTCGGGTTCAGCGTTAAATTCCCTACAAGGCCAGGGTGCGTTATCGCATTTCCAAATTTCAACCCGTTTCCAAAATGCGATTTTTTATAGGATTTCTAAAAAAAATCACGTTTTCCTTAACAAAAATTAATATTTCTCCTCTTTGAATTGACTGTTTTACAATTTTGAGGACATTTTCGGATTCAGCTTTAAGTTCCCTACAAGGCCAGGGTGCGTTATCGCATTTCCAAATTTCAACCCGTTTCCAAATTGCGATTTTATAGGATTTCTAAAAAAAATCACGTTTTCCTTAACAAAAATCAATATTTCTCCTCTTGGAATTAACTGTTTTTCAATTTTGAGGACATTTTCGGATTCAGCTTTAAGTTCCCTCCAAGGCCAGGGTGCGTTATTGCATTTTCAAATTTCAACTCGTTTCCAAAATGCGATATTTATAGGATTTCTAAAAAAAAAATCACGTTTTCCTTAACAAAAATTAATATTTCTCCTCTTTGAATTGACTGTTTTACAATTTTGAGGACATTTTCGGATTCAGCTTTAAGTTCCCTACAAGGCCAGGGTGCGTTATTGCATTTTCAAATTTCAACTCGTTTCCAAAATGCAATATTTATAGGATTTCTAAAAAAAATCACGTTTTGCTTTACAAAAATCAATATTTCTCCTCTTGGAATTAACTGTTTTACAATTTTGAGGACATTTTCGGAATCAGCGTTAAATTCCCTACAAGGCCAGGGTGCGTTTTTAGCCAGAACTCAACTCAAAAGTGTCGCAATTTCGGTTTAAAGATTGAAAACTGAAAAAAAAATCCTGAAAATACTCGCGCTTTATTTGGGCTACGAGGCAAATCGGAAATCAAGATTTCTCATTTATAGATATAATAGGTAAATCAATATTATGCTAAAAAAAAATTTTTTTGCTCAAAAAACAGAATCATTAAAGAGCCTTTTGGCGGGTGGGACGATTATGAAAATCGAAAGTGTAGATGTTTTCTGTGAAAGTGAAGACGTTCCCAGTGAGCGGAGAGTGCAGAAAGTTGTAGAAAACCGTTTCCACGGTTGAAGAAACTTGTGGGATATTCGGAGAAAATGACGGGGAAAATCCTATTGGCAATTCCTTTATCAAAATTAAAATTTAAAAATTGAAATTGAGTCAAAAACTGCAAAATCTTTAAATGTAAAATTTAAATGATTGAAAAAATTAAAGTATACTAACGTACAACATTAAATGTAACACTTAGGTACTTTATTAGTTTATTAATAGTAAACGATTAAGTTTTCACTTTTTTGAGCAACCATTTTGGACCATTGTGGAAAAATTCCAGCCCATATTTTCGGCGTAGTTCAATTTTTGACCAGCGGAGTTAAGTGAATAAGATTTTCAGCAAAAAAAATTGATAGTTAAATTTTTTATTTTACTTAATAAAGAAAATACTGTAATGTTCGTCTTGGCAATACGGAACTCACGGTACTTCCGAATATCACCATTTTTACTGTTTTCTATTTTATTTTTTTTCCGACAAAAATGAACCGATTTGAGCATTTTTAATCTTGTTTTACCTTGCACAATACATCATATTTTTTATATTAGGATAACTTTACGTATGTGGATTTAAAAGTTTTAAAATTTGCATATTTTATTTTTATTTTTAATTTATTTTATTTTATTTTATTTTGCATATTTTATTTTGATTTTTAATTTTTATTTGCATAGTGAGTTTTTCGGTACCTCCGGTAATTTTTCTAGCCTCCGAACCAGTCAAAACCAAATTGTTTCGGTTCAAAAAAGGTTGTCGTTATCCGTCCACGTATTTCGGGCTAACGTGCGAATCGTCACGACGAATTTCCCACCGCCTACGTGAGATTGACGAAAATCCGTTGTTTTCCCTACGATTTGGACACTCTCGTGTGGAAACACCCGTGTTTACAACGTGTTTCGCACTAAAGTCTTCCCAGCGCAGAAAAAAACCCAATAAGAAAATTTCTGCGAAACAATTTCCACATTATTACAGTAAGTTGCCAAAATCGTGAGAAATCTTGAGTTTTTTCTCTCAAAAAACAATAAATTTTTTATTAATATTTATTATATTATTTTTACTGCCTAGTTTTTTTAATTCGTAAGTACCTACCACCTAACTACATTATTAGATACTTGTTCTATTTTAACAGCGTTTTTGTTAAATTTTCCATTTTAAAAACAGCCGATATAAAATCATTTGTGAGTAGGTGCCTATAAAATATAATAATAAAATTATTAGGTATAAAATATAATATAAAATTGTGAGTAGGTGCCTAATAAAGTATAGAAGTGAATTGTTTTATCACCGGTTTGAAAAAATTTATTTAAAAAAAAAACGAAAAAAAATTAAAAAAATTTTTTCCTGACCGATTACAAAGGTTTATTTTTTGAGGAATGTACCAAAAAAATGACTCACCTTTTGTAGGCTACGAGCGAGGGATTCCGATGTACGAACACGTAAGTTGGAAAGTCGGCCGACGCGTGTGCCAGTGACGAACGGACGCAGACGACTGCCGCGCGGCTGCGGCTGGCGGACAACACGCGCTGGCCGAACAGCGTGCGCTATCCGGGGGAGGGGGGCCACCAGCTGCCGGCCCCAGGACGGATAACACACAGTACTTCCACTTTTCGACTGAATCGGTCAAAGAAATGAACAATTTGAGGAGGGTAAGGCAAATTGGTTTTTAGATCGAAAAATTCTGAAAAAAGTAAAATGTCAGGTTAAAAATGAAACAAGTACCCACGCTTAGTTACCAGGCTATATACCAAAAAAAAGGTTAAATACACATAAAAAAACGAATTGCACATTTTTTCGATTTTAAAAAGCGTTATTTTAATTTGGAATAACTCACCCACACTTTTTATAGGTTAACCTGATTTTAGGTAAAAATACCAATGCGAGAAAGGGATTCTCAAAAACAGCGTACGTGACTCGAGAACATCCATCATCGGCTTTCGATGAGACTGGGGATCACGAACCCAATAACCCGGTTTCGAATTCGACGCATATCATTACCCAAAAATTGAAAGTATTGATATTTGGAATTGGAAATGTGGAAAAATTATTATAGGACATTTTTTCCGGACTTTTAAAACGAGATTTTCCCGACTTGTAGAAGAAACGAATTTTTGGGATTCTTCGGAAACCAGTGTTTTAGAATTTTTTGGAAAATTGTTTTCCAGACTTCTCAGAAGACATTTTTTTCGGACTTGAATAAAATTTCTTTGGACTTTTAGGACTATAAGGTAAAAAAACACTTTTTGGACGATTGAAAGAAAACATTTTCTGCTTTTATAAACATTTTTCGGATTTCTAGGAAAAAGTGTAAAAGTGAAGAAATATTTTCCTAAAATTACGTAGAAATTCTTTAACTAATTTTAGGAAAATATTTCTTTTGGAGTTTTAGGAAACAATTTTTTTGGAAAAAAAAACTATTGGAGTGAAAATTTTTTGGAAAAAAATTTATAGGTATTTTTTTGAAAACACATTTTTTTTTGGCAAAGTTTTACATTTTTTGAAAAAATATTGGAAAACATTTCTATATTTAATATGGACATTTTCCCAATATTTTTTCAAAAAATCTAAAAATGTGTTTTCAAAAAAATGCCTATAGGTAAATTTTTTCCAAAAAATTCTGCCAAAAAAATGTGTTTTCAAAAAAATACCTAGGTATAAATTTTTTTCCAAAAAATGTTTTTTGAAAGACATTTTTTCAGGCTTTGAAAACAAAATCTTCTCCGGATGATTTTTAAGAAATTTTTTTCGGCCTTTCAGGAAAATATTTTTTTCTGAAATATGACTTCCTGAAGAACAGTTTTTTGGACTTTTAGGACAACAGCTTTTCGGATCGTTGAAAGCCATGATACATTCTTCAATTGTCTACGTGCACGTGCTGAATGGGCATCCGTGAACTTTACCTAAATGCAGATTGCAGTTTTGTACATTGTCCTGGCAGTGTAGAAGCGTGACAATTCGTATTGAGCACGAAAAGGTATTTTTTCTGGTGAGACGATTGTGCCCTACGACATCCGTTTCCTTCTTCTGGGAGTCCGAGTATTTACGAGCGATCGAGCATAAAATAGGTTTACACGTACGAAAATTATTCATTTCAATTTTGTCATGGTCAATTACAATTTCGAAAACTTTCGATTTGGGGCCGAATGAGCATGAAAATTGAAAAGTGTACCTAATTAAGGGGTAACTTTATCAATGAATTTGATCTCGAAGTTGAGTTTGATCTCGAAGTTGATTTTGATCTCGAAGTTGATTTTGATCTCGAAGTTGAGTTTGATCTCGAAGTTGACTTTGATCTCGAAGTTGATTTTGATCTCGAAGTTGATTTTGATCTCGAAGTTGATTTTGATCTCGAAGTTGAGTTTGATCTCGAAGTTGATTTTGATCTCGAAGTTGACTTTGATCTCGAAGTTGATTTTGATCTCGAAGTTGACTTTGATCTCGAAGTTGATTTTGATCTCGAAGTTGACTTTGACTTCGAAGTTGAGTTTGATCTCGAAGTTGACTTTGACCTCGAAGTTGAGTTTGATCTCGAAGTTGACTTTGATCTCGAAGTTGATTTTGATCTCGAAGTTGACTTTGATCTCGAAGTTGATTTTGATCTCGAAGTTGACTTTGACTTCGAAGTTGAGTTTGATCTCGAAGTTGACTTTGACCTCGAAGTTGAGTTTGATCTCGAAGTTGACTTTGATCTCGAAGTTGATTTTGATCTCGAAGTTGAGTTTGATCTCGAAGTTGATTTTGATCTCGAAGTTGACTTTGATCTCGAAGTTGATTTTGATCTCGAAGTTGACTTTGATCTCGAAGTTGATTTTGATCTCGAAGTTGACTTTGACTTCGAAGTTGAGTTTGATCTCGAAGTTGACTTTGACCTCGAAGTTGACTTTGATCTCGAAGTTGACTTTGATCTCGAAGTTGATTTTGATCTCGAAGTTGATTTTGATCTCGAAGTTGACTTTGACTTCGAAGTTGAGTTTGATCTCGAAGTTGACTTTGACCTCGAAGTTGAGTTTGATCTCGAAGTTGACTTTGATCTCGAAGTTGATTTTGATCTCGAAGTTGACTTTGATCTCGAAGTTGATTTTGATCTCGAAGTTGACTTTGACTTCGAAGTTGAGTTTGATCTCGAAGTTGATTTTGATCTCGAAGTTGATTTTGATCTCGAAGTTGACTTTGATCTCGAAGTTGACTTTGACTTCGAAGTTGAGTTTGATCTCGAAGTTGAGTTTGATCTCGAAGTTGAGTTTGATCTCGAAGTTGATTTTGATCTCGAAGTTGATTTTGATCTCGAAGTTGACTTTGATCTCGAAGTTGATTTTGATCTCGAAGTTGACTTTGACCTCGAAGTTGAGTTTGATCTCGAAGTTGACTTTGATCTCGAAGTTGAGTTTGATCTCGAAGTTAACTTTGATCTCGAAGTTGACTTTGATCTTGAAGTTGACTTTGACTTCGAAGTTGAGTTTGATCTCGAAGTTGATTTTGATCTCGAAGTTGATTTTGATCTCGAAGTTGAGTTTGATCTCGAAGTTGAGTTTGATTTCGAAGTTGATTTTGATCTCGAAGTTGACTTTGATCTCGAAGTTGATTTTGATCTCGAAGTTGATTTTGATCTCGAAGTTGATTTTGATCTCGAAGTTGATTTTGATCTCGAAGTTGATTTTGATCTCGAAGTTGATTTTGATCTCGAAGTTGATTTTGATCTCGAAGTTGACTTTGATCTCGAAGTTGATTTTGATCTCGAAGTTGATTTTGATCTCGAAGTTGATTTTGATCTCGAAGTTGACTTTGATCTCGAAGTTGATTTTGATTTCGATCCGGTATGACAATTATGCTATAAAATCATTATATAAAATCACAATATGACAATCACGACATGACAATAACAATATACAATCACAATAAAAACCCCTTTTTTATTTATATCGAAATTTTCGAATTTTTATTTTTTACGCTCATGCCTTAATAGATTTTTGTAAAAAATTATTGGCTTTTTATTTTGCAATTTTTCCTAAATGTAAACCGGGTCGATTTAACAGCTTTATGTTTACAATACTACCTGCTCTCGCCTCTACCTGGACTGACCTTAAAGGTTCGGTTTCAAACGTCAAAGGGAACCCGAAAGTGACGAATTGACAGCGGACTTCCTCCCCGGGAGGCAAACAATTTGGACGAAGTTGTCAAAATAAAAGACGTCACTTTTGAATTTCCACCGCAGGCGAACAATACGAATCAATTCGAGCCGGGCGGAAATTTCGACCGCCGGCAACAAAAGCAACTTCCGTTCTTGGAGGGGAAAGCAGATAAATTTGGGCGGATGTCGAGTCTAATTGAGAATTTGGGCGAATTTAGGTTATTTTAAATATGTTTGGAATGCTGAACTCGAGGTGAATTGTAATATTAAAATATTACCGTGCACTACCCAGCGAAACATACTCTTACGATATACAATTACAATATCGTCACTCAAGTTCTGATACCACCTACCTAATCCACATTGACTCATTTTTCAGGAGAGACAAAAAACTGTTTATTTCCGAAATTATCGAGCGATTCTTTCTGAAAAGTTAGTATCTGTATCATGATGGTTCCGTGCCAATATGAAACCATGAACGATACTCAATTTATTGAAATTGAGAAAATTTTGTGGGCTAGTCTGTACTGTCAACCTGACCAAAAAAACTGATTAGGCAGTGTTGACGTTTTTGCAGTTTGCGCGCGATCTGTTGATTATTAAACTGATTGTTCCTATCGCTCCGGCGCAGCCGCACCATAATAAACCCTTTCGACCATGGAAGAAGAACTTCTTCCATGCCTTTCGACAAAAATGTGGATTAGGTGGTATCTGAACTTGAATGACGATATATTACAAATACGATACACAATCGCGATATGACAATTGCGATATGACAATCACAATATACAATTCGGCCATTCAACCGTGGTGTAAAATCACAATAAAAAAAAACACGATATACTATTACGACAAACATTATCAGTTATTATTATTATGTAATAATAATAATTATTATTATTGTTATTATGTAATTATCACGATATACAATCACAATATGACAATCACAATATACAATCACGATATGACCATCGCAATAATATACCAATTATTTTGTATATTATATATATTGTATATTATACAATCACGATATAAAATCACAATAATATTGCAGTATATATTGCAGAATATATTGTAGTATATTAAACTATTACGACGGTGACGATATGGCAATCACAATAATATTGTGATTGATTTGATAAATTCTTCAGCTGAAAAGCCGTTGGGGGAGGTACCGCGATTCTCTAGGATTAATTTCAGTAGGATCACGGCTGAAAATTTAGCCCAGGGAATTTTTTCGATTTTTTCCTGAAAATTCTTTTTTTAACGAATTAATTGTACGCGTATTGTAATTTATAAATAAATTTATATGGCGTGATTGTGTAATGTAAGTAGTGGTTGTACATTGTAGTAGTGATTATCATACCGTAATTTATTTTAAGAAAAAAATTCCTGCTGTGATCCTACTGAAATTAATCCTAAAAACGCTGCTAAGTAGATCAGTGGAATGTGCACATTAGTTTTCGGTATATCCGAAGAACTCTGCAAATTTTGCACAGGGGTTCATTTTTCGATTGCAAAGACAAACCTCACGATATATCGGTAATCCTTGAACTCAGAATTTAGTTTTTATTATTCTATAATTAATAAATTATCTGAATAATGAAATTAAAAATGCCTCAAGAATGCCTCAGAACCATTGTTAAAGCCTGACTCGCTCTCATGTTGCCAAGCGCAACTGGTCGTAGTGTGAGTGCGTCACCTTGTTGGTGTAATAGGCTAGTGGTCGTAGATCAATCAACCGTATCTAAGAGCCGAGGCCAAATTCTCAAATTTTTCCGATTTTTGTTTTGCTGATTTGTGTAATGCGACCAAATTTTTTAAATTGAAGATATCGGGAGGACAGAAGTTTTTGTGGGGATTCCAACGAGTGGAAAACGATTTTTGTGGCTCTAGTCGTTTTTGAGTTATTCAGAATTGTGGAAATTTTAAAAAACTCAAAAATGTCTCACTAAAACTGCAATAACTCCTAAACGGTTGAAGCTACCGGTGTGGCGATGGTCTCATTCGATTCGGCATAGAAAAATCTATAGAAAATGATGCCTCACATGCCTATGTTGCAAATTTCCTTAAAAATACGAATTTTTTACCACTTCAACAGCTGTTTTACTGGCCTTGAAATTAAGGTAGGGATCTGTCGAGACGTTAGGACCAACTAGATACGGAACTTGATTTTTGGTAAAAATTTCAAAATTTTTCGATAACTCCTTCCCCCTGAAAAACCCCGGACGGCGGACGGCGTACGGCGGACGGCGGACGGCGTACGGCGGACGGCGTACGGCGGACGGACAAAAAATTTTTATTGCAGATTTGGATTCTACACCCCTTGAAACGTAAACCAACAAATTTTCAGGGGGTGTTAAAAAAATTTTTTTCCTGACCGATTACAAAGGTTCATTTCTTAAGAAAAATGAACCAAAATCGTGGTACCGACCCAACAGCTTTTCAGCTAAAGAATTTTTCAAATGGCGGAAAGATTCCCTTCAAACCGATTTGATTAACCTCCTCTTTTTTGAAGTTTGACGAAAATAATGTTAAATCCTAGTTGGAGAAATATCAAGCCGATAATGTTTGATCAGTAGCTGGGCAACCGGCATATTCTAAGGACGAAAGGGGGCGAATGCTCGACCGATAACGCTCAAAGGAAAACTCCAGTCACACGTAAGAAGAAAAATCTTCAAAAACTTATTTTTCAAAAAAAATTGTTCAAAAAAATGTGAAGAATTTAAAAAAAATGTGTAAAAAGTTTTTTTTATAAAAAATGTACCTATAAATTTTTTTTTCAAAAAAGTATAAAAGTATAAAAATTTTTTTTAACAAAAAGTAGGCATACATTTTTTAAATGCATAAAAATTTTTCCCAAAAAAATGTTGCCATAAATTTTTTTCCCAAAAAATGTATAATTTTTTTAAAAAAAAATGTATATTTTTTTCCCAATTTAGGTAGGTATAGATTTTTTTTCAATGCATAGGAATCTTTTTAAAAACAGGGTTTTTACTCTGGCGAGTCTGAAACATGAGAATATGGGATGGTAACGTGAAGTGATATTTTGAACACCGGGGTCAAAATTGGTTTCGGAAGGTACCCCACGGAAGTTTTTCGGGTAAAATCCTTGATTTCTTAGGGGGACTTTTTGGGAGTTTTTGGAACATTTTGCTTCTTCTTTGAAAACATTACATCAAAAGATCGAAGTATTTTAATTTTATGGCGGGTTATTTTTCCCTAAATTTACCTATGATGGACGTAATAAAGTAAAATAAATTTCTTCTACATTTCTGAAAACATCAATTTGAAAATTTTCAGATATTAGCAACTTTTAAATGAAATATTTTTTGAATGGAAGTAAAAAAGCTTTTATTCCCAAACAATTTTTGAATTAGGGACCTAGTAACCACGTAAATAAGTTTTTCTAAATTTCCCATCTTCTTACAGTCCTACGTATGTTCGGTCCATCAGATCCAAGACATCTATCGGGGTTGGGGTGTCAGCAGACCACCTCAAGGCTCAGTCGTTTCCAATACTTCGAGGCACATCGTCAAAATCGCGTTCGAAAATCCGACGATGCCCGATCCTGAATTTTCCATGGCGAAAATTGAAAACCATTCGAAACGAGTGGCTTGCAAGCGAAAAGTCGCCACGACAATTTGCAATTTAACCTAACACTGGTGTTTTAACTTTTTTGCCATTTTTCCGGTCAGATAGAAAAATATCGAATTTTTTATACATCGTTCGCCTCCTTTTTCGGTTATTTAAGCGTCCAAATCCGATGGTCGTGCATCGAAGAAATTTCTGATTTTTATTTTCTCCCATCACATCCGACATGGCAGAAGTTAAAGATATGAGCATCCATCTGACCGCGGAAAGGTTAACGACCGAATTGAAGAGCATGGATATTTACAAGGGCTTCTACGAAAATTTACAGGTATCACAATAATCGTAATGAAGAATAACACCTTTTTTTTTGTAAACTTTACAATTTTTTTTTGAGAAATATAGATTTTTTGGCTTGAAAATGAACTTACTTTTTATTTACTGCTGTTTATTTTAATATAAATTATTATAACGAATATTATTTAATTTGCGAATACCGAGACAATAGGATTATACTACTAAAAAAATTGTTTGTGATAAAAAAAAAGAAAATTGAATTTCCTATATATTTATATCCTTCAGCGATTGGTGGCATCGTCCAAAGTGAAAGAGACGAATTTCAAAGAAACGCTGATCGACGCAATGAAACAGACGGGATTGGAAACCGAATTGAGGAACACCGTCTACCATTGGTTGAGATCTCACAAGAATCCCAATCAAGTCAAAGAGCCGTTGGTTTATTTGAGAAAAGCCCAAGTAATGAACAATATTGAAAAATTCGTCCCAAAAATTAATATTTAATAATTCTTCAAAATACTCAAGACTCGCTAGTTTTATCATCCTTTCAAAAAAAATTTTAAAATTTAATTGAGCAAATTTATCCTCGCCTCAGGCCCAATGGGAGAAAAGGATAAATAAATCGCTCAATTCGATGGCGGCTGAGATAAAAGTGAATCTTTCCCAGCTGAGAACGCCGGAAGAGAGGCAGGAGCTGATGGACAAGTGGAACGAACTGAGCGTTTACGATATTGGTATTTATCCGCTAGGAAAATACGTAAACAATAAATTTTTCATTTGGAAATAATTTAGGGAAGTATTAATTTAAAAAAAATTGCATTACATACTTATATTTTACTTACACAATATTATTTAAAATAAGCATAACATTTTTGTTTCCCACGTGAACCCCAACGCTTCAATTTATTCACACGATTTTTTAAATCCTTTTTTATACACATAGTTCAAAATGTACAATTTATTATTTTTCATCAGTGTTTAGAAAATACTAGGAATTTTGAAATATTTTTACATTCAATTTAATTATAATGATTTGAATTGTTAATGCCTGATTTTTGCAGATTTAAGCCAGTACAGACCCGTATATGCCCCGAAGGATTTTCTCGAAGTTCTCCTATGGATCAGAAGCCCTAATTATAAGCCCATCGAGTGAGTATTACCCTTTGAATTTAGTTTTTCTGCTGAGCGGGTCTCATTTCAGCCGCAGAGCGGGACCCAATTCAGCCGCTGAGCGGGTCCCATTTCAGCCGCAGAGCAGGACCCAATTCAGCCGCTGAGCGGGTCCCATTTCAGCCGCAGAGCGGGTCCCAATTCAGCCGCTGAGCGGGTCCCATTTCAACCACCGAGCGGTACCCTCTTTCTGCTGCTGAAAGGGTCCCATTTCAGCCGCTGAGCGGGTCCCATTTCAACATCTGTGTAGGACTCTCCTCAAGATCCTGTTCAGCCGCAGAAAATAATTTCATTTTTTTAAATAATTTAATTTTACAATTAATTAAATTCGTCATTTTCCAGCGGACTGCTGAGCTGGGAATTCATTCATTTGCCATTAAAAGTGAAAACTTTACGCGAATTAGTGAGTATAATTGTACAAAATTTTTAGCTCGAAACTTTTTTTTAGCCACATAATTCGAATAGGTACGAGAAATATTGTAAAAAACATGCAAATTTTTTAAAGAAAAATTCTTACAAAGAATTGTCAAGAGGAGAAGCGATGATGGGGATGGATATCAATGGTGAGAACCCGCACTATCAACAGACCTACGTCGAGAGGTCGTTACTGGGCGAAAGAGGTAAGTCCATGGAAAAATTGAAAACCACTCAATTTTTATTTAATAAAATTTATTATATAAAATATAATTTATGTATTTAATGCGATTTCATGTACCTATTTATTATTTAATTTAATTTATCATTTATTTTTTTATTTAATTTAATATTCGAAAAATTGAATTTTACGGTTTTTGGTCAATTTTGCAGTATTGTCATGCCGGCATGCCCCGGTGACGCAGGAATATTTGAAAAAAGGGGCCCCGCGTTCGCTACGAGCGAAACTCTGGGCTCAGGTTCTCGGGGCTGAAACTGGGCCTCAGGTAAAAAACAAAAATAAAAATATGTAAAAAATTCAATATACTTAGGTATTAAAAAAAATATCTATACAAAAAAAAATTTAAAAATAAATTAATGAACTAAAGTTAAACATGTTAAAAAAAGTAATCCAATTAAAAAAAATAAACAAAAAAAAAAGTTAAACATGTTTGTATCAGGGATAACAGTAATTTTCTAATATTCCAGGAGGAAAAATACTTCCAAGGCCTCAAGACGCTGGTTATGACGTACAACTTAATGACTGACAAACTGATAATCAAGGTAATTGACGGGTTATTTTAAGTCGAAAACGAACTGTTTTTTTGTTTTATTTAAACAAGCAGCCATTGATCCGATTTTGATCATTTTGAGGCTCGAGTAGGAGGCTAGTTCTTTTCAAAAATCACCTCTCTCGAATGCAAAGAAAATAAGAACAAAATACCTCCAATCAATTTGAAGTTTAAAAAAAAAAAACCAAAAACAGATTTTAGCACTCTGGATTTCAGGATGTCCAGCTGACTGCTTCGAACGATCATCAATATTTCGTATTCGAAGACGTTCTATATCAGGTGAAAAATATTTTTCAAAATGTTCCACGATAATTTCATTTTATTAATTTATTGTTGAACGTTAATCGCAAACATTGCCTCTAACCAGGTGATGCTGTGCTTCTCTCGCGACACGGCGGTGCTCGACGTGTTCCAGCACAGCTGCGCCACTCCGATCCACGGCGTCCTCAAAGGGAAAACGGCCATGTTGGAAAATACGGTCATTTATCCGCCGAACGGGATCACGCCGTATCACGGTTTCACGATGTACGGTACGTCAGATCACACGGACCCTCTCCTTGAGGGCGGCAGGGCACGCCCGGGGCAACTTCGGTTATCGGGCGTAAAGCCGAAGGAACGGCGGAACTGTTACTTAGTTATCACACGGGGATATTACCTAATCCGAAGCTCAAAACTTGTCATTCATACTTATTTATTTAAATTTTTTGCATACAACGTACGTTCCATACGTATATTTTGATTTTTTGTATTTTTCTTAAATTTTTGCATATTTCTTAATATATTTTTCCAGCTACGCCATTCTGCTATTTGTACGACGACCCGGTCCAGCTGTACTTCGTGTTCCGGGCTTTCTACATGCGCTACTGGTTCCGGCTGCACGAAGTATCGTCCCATTCGCAGGGCATACTTTCCATGTGTCTGCTCTTCGAAAGATTGCTGCACAAACACGAGCCGGAACTTTGGGTACATTTCAAGAAACATTCGGTCCAGCCGTAAGTCGATGGATGTCAGTGAAAAAATTTTTTTTGGGTGTAGCGCTTTTTTTATGAAAAATTTCCCCGAAATCCTCAATTTCAGAATCCGTCTGGTCTTCAAATGGATAATGCGCACGTTCAGCGGCCATCTTCCGCCGGAACAAGTCCTCTACCTTTGGGATCTGATTTTGGGCAACGACTCCATGGAAATCGTCCCCCTCCTCGCCGTCAATATTCTCAGCATCCGGAGGGAAAATCTACTTTCCGTCACGTCGATGCAGAATTTCGAAGTGAGCGAAGTCCAATTCGATTAAATTGAATTAAATTAATTATTGAAAATCTGACGTTTGAAAATAGTCTGTTCTAGCTGATCTATCCTCGATACACGTGATGCCGCTTCTGCAGATGTGCCTCGTCAATTACGAGAGCGACGCCAATCTATCGCTCTCTTGCCCGCCGACGGGACGGCAGCCGATGAAACCTAAGGAACCACCAGAGTCGCCCAAAAGCTGACAAAAAACCGCCCCTAAATCGAAATGAATTTTTTTTTCTCGGAATTTTCGCCATTTTTGAGTCTGTTCCAGCGATTTGAGGTCAGAAATTGGGCTGATTCTAGGGAGGTTAAACCGCGGTACAGCCCTAGCGAACCTTTTGTTATTATGTGCTTAAAAACGTGATAGATCGATTAAAGTTAGTATTAATACATCGTGACAGGCATATCAATATATTATGAATGATACTGTAAGTATCACCAACAGATAGGTACATGGATTTGACAGAAGACCGCCCCAAAATCAAAATGTACTTTTTTCTACAATTTTTTGCCATTTTTGAGTCTGTTTCAGCGATTTGAAATCGGAAGTCAGGGAGGTTAAACCGCGGTTTAGCTTGAGCGAACCTTTTGTGAATGTTTTATTAGTTACCTCCTTAAAAAGCGATGAATCGATTAATTAAATCAATGTCAGTATCAATACATTGTGACAGGAATACCAATATATTATAAATGATACCATAAGTATACATTCGAAATATATCAATACGGATGTATGGATTTGACAAAAAACCGCCTAAAAATCGAAATGAATTTTTTTTCTCCAAATTTTTGCCATTTTTGAGTCTGTTCCAGCGATTTGAGGTCGGAAGTTGGGCTGATTCTAGGCAGATTAGCTTGAGCGAACCTTTTGTTAATGTTTTTTTGTTGTTACCCGCTTAAAAACGCGATACATCGATTAATTGAATCGAAGTCAGAATCGATAATCGTGACAGGAATATCGATATATTACGAATGACATTATGAATGTAACCAACGAAATATTTCGATGCCAAAATTTGGATTTTTCATGGGTGGATTAAAAGGTTACTCACCTCCTGAGAAAACCTCCCATATTTTCTGACACAAAATCAACATCAATATTGAGGTCGTTACAAAACTCGATATTAATGTTGATAAATGAATAAACATTTTAACGACTTTTGACCTATTTGCACTCATTATACAATAGGAAGTTCGCAAAACACAGAATTTCCATTTCAAATCGATTTTATTCAAATAAAAAATTCAGAACAAACCTAACCTCAAAAAGACGATCATTTTGTACAGCGAAGCAATGAACAGCGAGTCACCTAAATCTTCTCACCAAGTCGGACAGCCGAACCTGTCGATAATTTTATCTTGCGCAATCAGGTCCATTTGTACTTTTTTCCGCATGTAGAAAATCGGGCAGTCCCGACTGAAAAACGAGGGGGAAAAATTGAATTAGAAACTTTATTTAAGTAGTTAATTGAAAAAAATGCGAATAAATAACTGCAATTTACCTTGTGCAAATGACTTCTTCGTTCAAACTCCCTTGGCATCGTTGGCATTGAGTCCACAGTTTACTGAACCTATCTTCCAAATCGCGGAATCTGTAAGTTGAAATTTACGTTTCATTTTTATTGTTTGGAATTATTATTCGTTTTTATTGTTATACAATAAATGTAGAGTTTCGATATTTACAACAAAAAAGAAACTGTTTATTGGCATAAAATTTATCAATTATCCATCAAAATACATCAATAGGTAGACTTTGATTTTTGTTATTCAGAATTTTTTCATCAATATTTAATTTATTTTTGGTAACAAGAATTTATTGTTGATCGAACGACAATCGACTACGATGGCACTATCAGTTCAGATCCTCTTCTTGAGGGCGGCAGGGCACGCCCGGGACAACATCGTTTATCAGGAAAAAAGACAACGGCTTTTCACAAACAATAAAGGGAAGAAAAAATTGAAAAAAGGTTTTTTACTCACTTTGCCAATTCGCCATTGAGCAAAACCGTATGCTTGGGTTCGCAATATTTGCACAGCGGATTCTGCTCTTCGGCGGTTGGCAACACTGATTTGCAGCCGAGACACATTGATTTCTTTTTGGTGAAAGCCGCCAAAGCGCCGACTTTGGACGTGGCCACTTTTCTCGTCAACGTGTGACTACCCTCTGCGCAAGATGGAAAATAAAAATTTCACAAAATTTGTTTTCAAAATTTTTACAAAATGTCAAAAAATACCATTTATTGGTTAGGTTCAGAATTTTCAAAAATACAATTCAATGGTAGGTAGCATAACCTAGAAAATTAGGATTTTTTCGGTTATTGAGGAATTGATTAGTGGAGGGGCCTTGAATGGTCAAAATTGGTCAAGTGGTTAGGACGCGATTGGAAAAAAACCGAAAAGCGGGATTCACCAAATCGACAACAACAACATTTTCAACAACTCACTCAACAAAATGGATTCTGCTTTATCGCCCAATATGGGCGTGAAAATTCGAAGCAGCGGCTTGGAGAGCTGGTTTTCCAAATAATAATTGGCGTCGATGGGGATGCTGTTTTCCAAAACGTAAATCGGATCCTGTAAAGATGATGGGTCAATTTAAGATTTGTGACAGGCCGTATAGCAGCAGGGCACGTCCACGGCAGTCCTGACATATTGGAATTGTTAAGAGGAGATTAATGTGTAGCCGTGGCATGTACGGGTATACGTGGGGTAAGGGGTAATGGAAAATAGAGTGAGGGTAAAAGTGGGGTAAGATGTAGGGTGGGGAAAGTGAAAAGTGGGGTAAGAAGTAGAGGGGGTAAGGGGTAATAGAAAGATGATGTAAGAGGAAAGCGGTGCAAGAATTATGATGGGGTAAGCGGGGTAAGACTTAGGGTGGGGTAAGCGGGGTAAGAGGTAATGGAAGAACGGGGTATAAGGTAATGGGAAGAGGTCCATTTAACTGTGGAAACGATATGTTAAATGGGGTAAGAGTTAACGGTATTTGAGATATACGTGGGGTAAGGGGTAATGGAAAATAGAGTAGGGGAAAAAGCGAGTAAGATGTAGGGTGGGGTAAGTGAAAAGTTGGGTCAGAAGTAGACGGGGTAAGGGGTAATAGAATGACAATGTAAGAGGAAAGCGGTGCAAGAATTATGGTGGGGTAAGCGGGGTAAGACTTAGGATGGGGTAAGCGGGGTAAGACTTAGAGTGGGGTAAGAGGTAATGGAAAAACGGGGTATAGGGTAATGGGAAGAGGTCCACTTAACAGAGTAAACGATAAGTGAAATGGGGTAAGAGTAAAGGGTATTTGGGGTATACTTGGTGTAAGGGGTAATAGAAAATAGAGTAAGGGAAAAAGCGGGGTAAGATGTATGGTGGGGTAAGTGAAAAGTGGGGTAAGAAGTAGAGGGGGTAAGGGGTAATAGAAAAACGATGTAAGAGGAAAGCCGTGCAAGAATTGTGGTGGGGTAAGCGGGGTAAGACTTAGAGTGGGGTAAGAGGTAATGGTAGAACGGGGTATAGGGTAATGGGAAGAGGTCCATTTAACAGCAGAAACGATAAGTGAAATGGGGTAAGATATAACCATACGAGAGGGGTATATGGGGCATGCACTGTTCAAGGGGTAATGGAAAAGGGGTTAGACGTAAAAAAGAAAGGGAAAAGCGGGTAAAATTTAGGTTGGGGTAAGGGGCAATGGAAAAACGGGGTAAGATGTCAAAGTGGGGTAAGGGAAAAGGGGCTATAATGTAAAATGGTGTAAGGGGGTAGAGGCAAAACAAGGTAACATGTAAAGTAGGGTAATAGAAAACGGTAATAGTATGGGGTAATATAGGGGCGAATGTGGAGGATGCAATAACAACCGAAGATTAGGGTCAAGTTTTGTTACTGGAAAATGGGGTAAAACGTAAAAGCGGGAGACCATGACAATAAATTAAAATTGAATAGCGGTAATGGTAAAAAAGGATATTCATGGGGTAAGAAACGAAGTATGAGGTAGTAAAAAAGCTATGTTGAAAAAGAGCTGGGAGGAAAAGGGAGAATGCGAAACGCCGGGTTTGGGGTAATGGAAGGACGGATAATGAAGGGGTAAGAAATCTGGGTAGAGTTGAGCAAGTTAAAGGGAAGAGAGAGTTCAATCAATCAATCAATCAATCAATCAATCAAATCTCTTTATTGCTCTCTAGATGTTATGACATCTTTTGCAATAAAATTTCATTAAATTAAAGTTCCTCACTAAGAATAGGCCAATGGGACTGACACGCGGCTTAGTTTAGCTGGTTTACAAAAGATAATCGCAGAAGGTACCACAGTATTGACAAGTAAAAGCAGAACCAACCAAATATTAACCCGAACAATCTGAACTTCAATTGTTGGTGCTATTATAAACAAGCTTATCTTATGCTGCTATTATAGTCTCAACCAGCCTCCGGAAAAATAAAACTTTCTTATAAATTATACTAAACCCCCGCTACTTCTTTCGGAGGAGAAAGACCGGTGGGCATCAACCAGAATTGCCTCATACCCAGTGCAATTGAGCTCAAAATTTACCTCCAGAACCCAGGTTTCTACTAACGACAGTACATCAAAATTCCGGTTAATTAAAAGTTTCTTTCGGTGGTGAAAATTGTTTATAACGTGACAATTCGAGAATACAAGGCTGAGAGGTGCGGAGGGTGGAACTAGACCTGCGAGGAGCCTGCGCCGTTTTTTGGTGCGTGTCTGATGTTCCCAGTCCGAGGATTTTGACGAATTTTCTCGTCGAGCGGCGAAGTCGGGGGTCGTTTGCGGGTCTCTTTTAAATTCGCTGCGCGCCAGGCCTTTCTCCTCTCCCGTTCCTCAATTGGGAGGTCCTCCTTGACGTAAATACTGGTCTTGGAGAGGGTTTGCCGGGCGGATAGAATTTTTCTTTTCAGTTCAAGCCTCCTTACTTCAATACAGATCGGCCGACAAACGCCTTCGCGTTGAGTCCTGCCGTAACGGACGGGTTCTTCAAAGTCCTCCTGAGTGCACACGACCCCCATCGTGTTATTTATCAGGTCTAGGAGGGAAGCCAGATCGGTTTTATTTTTACCAGGATCTTGCTGCTCCTCAACCCCGAACCACAACAAATTGCGCTTTCTGACCTGTCTTTCAAGGGAAACGACTCGAGTCGCCAACGCATCCACCTTATCCTCGACCCTAGATACATCCTCTTTCAAGTCCTTAGCGATGCGGTCGATCTTTTCCTCAAGCACGTCCAGCTGATCAAGTTTACGCAGTTTTGCTAAAATTTGGTCGAGTTTGTCCTCGCTGGCGGCTCCCTTGTTTGCATCCGACGGGTTACCACTTCTCGCATTCATGATTTCAAAAGGGAAGAGAGAGTTGGATAATGGGTAAAAGCGAGAGCTGGATAATGGGGTAATGGGAATCTGGATAATGGCTGAAAGCAGGAGTTGGATAATGGGGTAATAAGAATCTGGATAATGGGGTAATGGGAAACTGGATAATGGGTAAAAGCGAGAGCTGGATAATGGGGTAATGGGAATCTGGATAATGGGTAAAAGCAGGAGCTGGATAATGGGGTAAAAGGTTGTGTAAGATCAAGGGGCGCTAGAACCGAAATCAACAAGGATTTTGTTCAAGCGTTAAGAAAGCTGTCGTGGACGTGCCCCGCTGCACTCGCACAATTCTCTTTTTTGCTCTTTTTTAGGTACATAACTTGTCGACCGGATTTGAGTGAAAAACTGACCTCGGCCTTCATGTAGGCTGGTGTGCCCTTGGCGGCCGCAACAATAACAAACGGCACGCGGTCGCCCAATTTCGGCGCAGAACCAGCGTCGCGCTTCTTCATCTTGTTCGCCAATTCGACGTGCGCCTGTTTGGCCGAGTAGTCGGTCTTGGCCAATTCTTTGGTGATCACCAATTGCGATATGTCCAAACGGTTGCAGAGCAGATCGCTGATCTGTTGTTTGGCGAAGTTCACCGCCCCGTCCGGATCTCTGGGAAAATTAGGTAATTTCAACGCATCGAAATTACGGGGAATTTACAAATCCGCCGATTTCTGTTAGGATTTTACCGGTCGATGAGCAGCTTTTGAAGGCATGTGTTCATCATGTTCGAGATGAGAGGACAATTGTCGCGGCGTACCGTCTCCAGACCTTTGCAGTCCATTTTGTCGTAGGTGTCAGGTCTGGTGAAATACAATCCGGCGTATCTCTTCTTATTGATGAGCAGATATGGGTAGTACACCTGTAACGCGGAAAATTGTTTATTTTTTTATTTTATCTAGATTCATATTTGCAATTAATTTGGAATTTCGAAAAAATAACAAGGTTGATATAATCGACAAAATCTGAATTCTAGACAAAAACTTGGTTGAAACTTCTACAAAATTTAATACCTTTTCAAATTCGAGTTTTATAGGCGAGATGAATTTGGCCGAGACGAATTCGGCCGCTTCTCGGCCCAATTTCATCGTTTCTTCGAGCGTTTTGGCCCCAAATTTGACCATAACGGAATCCGTGTCGCCATAAACGACGATGGCATCGTGTTCGAAACCGTTAGCTATCGAATAGTGCTGTTCCACTTCGGTTTTCGTCCTTTCGATCATTGTACGACCGTAGGCTGTTACGCTCTGTAATATACGATTATGTAAACTTTTACTGAATTGTAGTCGAATTATTCAAGGTAGTATAATTGGGTTGAAACTGATGGGTAAATGAGGGGCAAGGGGTAAGATGGGGTAAGGTGTAAATTGGAGTGAGAGCTATGAGGCAGGCGTGAATTAAGGCAAGGGGTAATGGGTAAATAGGGGTGAGACGGGGTAATGGGTAAATAGGGGTAAGATATAATCCAAGATAAATGGGTAAAAGGGCTAAGGCCCAAAACGAGGCTGGAGTACATTGGGGCAAGGGGTAAGATGGGGTAAGGTGTAAATTGGAGTGAGAGCTATGAGGCAGGCGTGAATTAAGGCAAGGGGTAAATTGGGGTAAGACGCGGGGTACTGGGTAAGTTGGGGTAAGATTTAATCTAAGATGAATGAGTGAAGTAAGGGCAAAAATGAGTGAGGAGTACATTGGGGCAAGGGGGTAAGATGGGGTAATCTGGTACAACGGGGTAATGGGTAAGGAGTATGATGGGGTTAAGCGCAAAATGGGGGTAGTTGAGATAAGGGGTGTTATGGGGTAAGGTGTAAGATGGGGCAAGAAGTAAGATGGGGTAGGTAAGGTGTAAGATGGGGTAAGTTGCAAATTGGAGTTAGGTATAAAGGCGTGAATTAAGGCAAGAGTACATTGGGGCAAGGGGTAAGATGGGGTAATCCGGTAAAACGGGGTAATGGGTAAGGAGTACGATGGGGTTAAGAGCAAAATGAAGCTAAGAGCAAAATGCGGTAGTTGAGATCACGGGTGCTATGGGGCAAGGGGTAAGATGGGGCAAGGGGCAGTTCTAACGCACAGAATTATAAAATCAAGTTCGACTCACACTAGAAATTTCCAGGCAAGGCAATTTTCCGACTTGAGCGCCCGTAAAGCCGTAGACGGAATTGGCGCTAATCTTGAGCGCCAATTGGCGCCCGTCGAGAACTTTCAGTTTGAAAGGGTCCGTTTCGGTTTTCATGTCGGCCTTCGCCCGTTTTCTGGCGGATATCAAACTTTCGAGGATCAGGGGCAACAGGCCTTTGCGGACTGTGCTTTTTACGAAATAGTTGCCGCAAGGGGTTTCCGAATATCGATCCGGGGTAAGCCTGAAATTAATTAAGAGCGTCAGAACTTTCCTCAGTCCGTTAGGCGATCAGGTTATATGAAATCTACTCACGAAGAACAGACGAATAGCTGATAAGCCAAATCCTATCAACTCACCCCAACGTTTCGATGGATTTTTTAGTGATAAGCGTCGAATAGCAAAGGTTGTGAGCCATCATGATACTGGGGTACAGAGAGCTGAAATCCAGAGTAGCGATCGGCTCGTTGTAGTAACCTTTCATCGGCTCGATGACGGTAGCACCTTCGAATTGGTCCTGGGCCTCGCCGACAGATTGCGTCGGCAACAGGTAGCCGGCTTCCTTCGCCTTCAAAATCAACAGTAAATTTTTGATTTTTTTTTTTAAATCAATTTTTGAAGAATTGAATGCAGTTTTAGGGGAGGTCAAACTACAACCAATTTTCAGGGCATAACATTTTTTAATTAAAAATGTAAGTATTTTTTTAAGTGAGCAGAAAATTCAGTTGGAAAAACAGGTACAAAAATTTCGGGAACACATCTGTGGGGAAACACATGTCGAAACAGGTAACTCACCTTTCTGAGCAGCTGAGACATGACTTTGATCTGTTGCCCTCTGGTCAGCAGAGAACTGAACGTGACCCCGGTGACTCGAGACATTTCCATATAGTTGATTATCGACATCAATTTATCGACCAATTTAATGGGGAGGTAGGCGTCTTTTAAACAGTACACAGCGAGTCTGCAGCACAAAGAAAACATCGTACTAGGGGTATGATGGGGTAAGAGGTAAGAAGTAACATGGGGTAAGGGGTAAATTGGGGTATGGGGTTTGGTGTCAGAATTGACATGGGGTAAGGGGTAAATTGGGGTATGGGGTAAGATGGAGTATGGGGTAAGGGGCAAATTGGGCTATGGGGTAAGATGGGGTATGGTGTTAGAATTGACATGGGGTAAGGGGTAAATTGGGGTATGGGGTAAGATGGAGTATGGGGTGAGAAGTAACATGGGGTAATTGGTAAACTGGGGTATGGAGTAAGATGATTATGCGGCAATAAGTAACATGGGGTTAAGGGGTAAATTGGGGTATGGGGTAGGTAGGGGTATGAGGTAAAATGAGGCAAGGGGTACACATTGATCAGAAAATTTCAATTTCTAACAAAAAAACTAGGGATTTTTGTGCAAAATTGCAAACTGAATTTTACCTTCTTCTCGACTGGTCGGTGCCATTTTGCAAATCGGAAATTATACTGTGGTGAACGTCTTCTTTCTGCTCTTGGAGGAAATGGTAACTGACCGCGTTCAATGTGTAAGAGCGCAATTTATAGTCGCGGAGCAGGACCTGGAATATCGTCAATTGGAAGGTTAATAACGTATAAACCTTTTCAGAGCCCTCAGATCCCACAAAAAAATAGAAACGCACCCCTGAAAATCTAAATCCCCCTCTTAAAAAAACGGGCGAATAATTTTTTACTTACCAACAATAAATCGAAGCTCGTACGGCCTTCAAAGTTGACAATTTTATTTTCCCTCCGGCCCATCTGTTTGCTTTGGATCACCGAATCTCTGATTACTGACCTGTAACAATTCATCTTAAATTTTGAAAAATGAAACAACAATTTTTGAAAATTAGCCAAAATTACGAAAATATATGATATTTTTTGTCAATAACGAATCGATAAAAAATCAGGAACAATTTATAACAATGCTGCGATAACTCTCAAATCACTTTAAACTGGTGATTCAGCTAAGGAAAGTTAAATGAGTAAGGGAGAAATGGTAATTGGTGAAATACGGGGTAAGATGATGTAAAAGGGTAATATGGGGTAAAGGGTAAGATTTGGGTAATGGGCTACATTGGGGGATATCAGCAACAAAAGTATGGGGCAAATTTTTGTACACGTAATATAAACAAGAATTGGGGTCAGTTGGGTAATGAGTAAGATTAGGGAAAGGAGTGAATTGGGACAATCATTAGGCTTTAGTAAGGAGATGATTTGGGTAAAATTTGAACATGGGTTAAGGGGTTAAGATAGAGTAAGGGGGTAAAATGGGGTAATGGGGTAATGAGTTAAAGGGGTAAGATTGGGTTATGGGGTAAGGGGTACGATGGGGTAATGGGTAATGGGGTGAAATGGCGTAAGGGGGTAAGAGGGGGTAATGGGGTGAGATGGGGTAAGAGGGGGTAATGGGGTGAGATGGGGTAAGGGGTAAGATGGGGAGAAATGGGGTAAGGGGGTGAAATAGGGTAAGATGGGGTAATCGGATGAAATGGGGTAAGGGGTTAAGATGTGGGTAGTCGGGTGAAATGGTAATGGGGTGAAATGGGCTAATGAGGTGAAATGGGGTAAAATGGAGTAAGAGGGGTGAAATGGGGTACGGGGGTGAAATGGGTAAAGGGGTCAAGAGGGTAAGGGGTGAAATTGGGTGAGAGTGTTAGACGGGGTAAGGGGCGTAATGGGGCAAGGGGGTTAATAGGGGGTAATCGGCGAATTGGGGTAAGATGTAAACGTAATATGAGGCAACAAATTGGGGAAAGGGGCAGTGAACCAGGGCTTTTAAATCGACTCACTTTATATTGGTGATTCGGCCTAGGAAAGTGAAATGCTGGCATTTCAAATGGTTGGCCCGGTTGATGAGGTAGGGGAAATCGAAGTTGTTGATGTTGTAGCCGGTGAACAGATCCGGGTCCACCTCTCGTACGAATTCGGCCCATTTCTATCAACAGATAGAAAACAGATAAAAATTTGAATTGATATGAAATAAGGAAGGTCCAGAGTTTGTCGGAAAAGCGCATCAGAGTTGTCGGAAAAAAAGTTCAGACGGAAGCGGCGTTAGAATGTAATTTTGGGTAATGTATTTGACAAACCTCGAGCATATCACTTTCCCTGTCGCTGCTGATAACCTGTATGCCGACTATGGGGGCGCAGGATTTGAGGGTGAAAATATTCCTGATGAACGGCTCGTGCTGGCCCTGGCGAACGACCATGTTCGCGATCTGGATCACCGGGTCGTGCTGCGGCTCGGGGAAAACGCCTGGGCGAGAATTATTCGATTTGAAAGGGGAAATTCAATAAATTTGCAACAAATTGTTTAAAAATGTAAAAAAAATTAAAAAATAAAAATTTAAAAAATTGGTAAATATAAAAATTGATAATAAATTAGGTACCTTTTCGCCCGGCGCACTCGATGTCGAAACTTAAAATTCTGAACGGAGCCACTTTCGCCCAATCGCCTTCAGGTTCGTGCGAGATCAACTTGTTGTACGCGACGTCAACTTCGATTTGGCATCGTGACGTTTTTCTTGGCGTATTCCCCGACTGGGCTCTTCTGGTCCAAGTTGTGGGAGGCAGTTCGATCCAATTGCATCCCGTGATACCGCAATCGACCATGAACCTAGGAAAATTAAAATTATTTGAATATGACCAACGTAAAGCGGAGTTTACAAGAGTTAAGTACAGCCACAATAATTGTGTACATAATTATTATGTCTCAGAATTTCTCAATTTTCAAAAAGTAAGTAAAAAAATCCCCCGTTTCGTTTTGGCTTTTCGCCCGATAACCGAAGTGGTCCCGGGCGTGCCCTGCCGCCCTCGAGGAGAGGGTCTAGTCAGGAATTTTTCAATGTACCAACTCACAATCGAAATGTTTGAAGTACAATAGACGAACCTAATGTCAAAATCGATGTTGGCTTCGAATATCGAATAGATATGATTCGGATAGGCGTCGAAAACGTTGGATTTTTCCAAAAGCCGTTTCCCAGCGGCGATAAGGCGAGGCAGAGCGACGTAGATTTTCAAAAATTGCCGATTCGAATCGCCACCGTAGCCGTAGATGCTCTGTTTCATCACCAATTCGACCATGACGACGGCCTCGCTGATTTGTTCGCGGTTCGAACGGAGATCCTCCAATATCGATTTGTTGAGAGCGAGCTAAAACATGAACATGTTTGGATAAAATGCGTGGATATTTTCGGATATTAACCGGGTTTAGATATTCGCCGTACTTGAAAATCGTGAAGGTCGGAACTCTTGAAGTTCTTGGGCGCGGTGGCGTAGAAATACGGCGTAAATCCGTGCACGTGGCAACAGACGGAATTGCCGTCCATAGTTACGCCGTAAAGCCGCATTATCGGCACCGGGCCCCGACTGCAACCCGGCATGCCTGGCAGAGGATCGCCTGACAAGAAAAATCGCATATTTTCCAGTATGCACACCGTAAAAAATGTTATTCGGAACAAAATTGAAGAAAATCGACCATTGCTTATAATATTCAACCCAAACGCTAAATTCAATTCTAGTCGCAATCGATCGTCAGATTCCTAAGAAAAATTGTCAATATTGTCAACAAAATTGTCATTAAAAAATTGTCTGAGTAACGTAACATGAGAACTATTATTCTGATAGCATCAGCAAGGACCAAAAATTTACGGGATAAAATTTTCAAAACATGAAATTCCAAAATACCGTTGTAATGGTCGATTTCCAACTGTTGAAAACTGATCGTGTCCTGATTCGGATTCAATTCCGGCGGCGGCTTGCGAGCCCATTTCGTATATTTCCCTTCCGCCTCCGGCCCCTGAGAATGGAATAAATTTTCGAACATTGAAAAACTCAGATACAGCAGAAAGTCAAATTGAAATTTGCCAAAAAAGAAAGAAAATACAAGGGAATCACTCCGAACGACAATTTTTCTCCTCTCTATGCCAACCTCAAAACTTTCGACCATGACTACGAATTTCGCAGCAAACTGGAGACTCAATTTACAAAAAATGTGTAAAAGTACGAAAAAAATTGAGCAAATCAGACGCAGAGCAAACTCAAACTCCAATTGAAACCAAACTCGCACTGAAAATCATACTCAAAGTGAGACTCGAAATCAAACTCAAACTGGAAATCAATTTCAAGTTCGAGTTTCAGTTTGAGATTGAGCTTGAGTTTTAGTAACAATTTGTGTTTGATTTTCAGTTTGGGATTGAGTTCGAGTTTCAGTTTAGATGAGTTTTCAGTACCTATCAGTTTGAGTTGGTGTTTCAGTTTGAGTTCAAGTTTGATTTTCAGTTGAAGTTTGATCTTCTGTATCAGTTTGAGTTTGTGTTTCAGTTTGAGGTTGAGTGTAATTTTCAGTTTGAGTTTTATTTCCAGTCCAAGTATGAGTTTGAGTTTCACTTGGATTTTTAGTGTGAGTTTGATCTTCTCTATCAGTTTGAGATTGAGTTTCAGTATCAGTTTGCGTTTGATGATCAGTTTGAGATTGAGTTTGATTTTTATTTCCAATTTGAGATTGATTTTGAGTTTCAGTTTGAGTATGAGTTTCAGTATCAGTTTGAGTTTGATTTTTACTTTGAAATTGGGTTTGATTTTCAGTATGAGATTGAGTTCAAGTTTCAGTATCAGTTTGGGTTGCAGTTAGTGTTTGGTTTTTAGTTTGAGTTTTTTTTTCATTCTGAGTTTGATTATCAGTTTTAATTGATTTCCACTTTGAGATTGAGTTTCAGTATCGGTTTGAGTTTGATTTGTATTTTTAATTGGCTTTTCAGTTCGAGTTTAATCCTGAGTTTGGGAAAAGCTCACGAAAAATACACTTCCTCAACAAGACAATCCGAATTTTACACGCGAGTAGAAAAAATTCAAAATATCCCGACTATAATTCAAGATATTTCGACTTTCCCCACCAGCCTAGCAGGTGAAGATAGGGGGCCTAATACGAACGATTTCCGTTGACAATCAACAGGCCAATCAGCCGGCTGAGTCAGACACCGAGAGCTGGTTAGTACAGACTACAGGTAATAACAATTTTTTTTTAAGATAAATTAAAAATGACTTTAGCCCAGCATTTCTACACTAACAACAATCACTAAAGAAGTGATCAACAATCGAAGAAAAATGTTAATAAGTTCCTAAAATTGAATTTTGGTATATAATTTCTGGAAATAATGTCCCAAAATTCAAATTAGCTATGTAATCGGTCAGGAAATTTTTTATACAACACCCTCTAATTGTTTTATTTCACGTTTCAAAGGGTCTAGAACACAAATCTGCAATAATTATTTTCCAACTGTCCCATTTATTTAAATAGGTAGGAGTAAAAAATCGTTTTTCATTGCGGGTAAAAAGAAGAATCTTTATTTTCTTTTTTATTCAGACCAACTTCAAAATTTCTTTTTACCTCGCCTACGCAGACTTCGAAATCTTCGTCTACTTCCGTCAAATTCGCAAGCGTAGCTTCAAACGAACACGGATCCTCCTCGTCGTCATCGTCGCCCCTGAAAATTCAAAATACGTACATTTTCTGCACAATATTTTTTTCAATGTGATACTGAGTTTTTTTTTCACAAATTGAAAAAAGGGGTTTTTATTTGAATTTTGGAAAGCAAGATGACAACAAAAAATGAATAGAAATATTTTTAAAAAATAGTGTTTGAAACAGTTTTAGATAAAACAACACTATTTTCGAGAGGGCAGGCAAAAATAATTTGCAAAATATTATCGTTCAATACGAGAAGAATATTTTGGACTTACCTCAAGTATCGAAGGCAATCAATAAAATCATTCCATTCGCCATCATTTTCAAAACACGAGGATGAGAAAATTAGAACGAAATTTTCAAACAAACGTACTTGTTATTTATTACCAACAGAACGCGAGAGGATTTTTACAATATTCACAAAACTCAAACTTGACGAGGCGCTTTGGCGATTAAATTACAATTTTTATAATAAAAAATGCGCTCTTTTAACGGAAAATAGTTCCTTAAATTGAACTCGTTTCAAGCGATATGTGCAAATAATCGCACAACTGACGGCGGAGCCATTTCGACGGAAGTTGTTCGACGAGGTCGGCCATTTTGCCGATGGATTCTTTGCTCAATTTTTTCGTCCGCTTACGAGCGGTGGAGCATTTTTTCGAAATTTCGTCGCCGAAACTAACGACGAAGCCGTGGTGGAGGGGGTTTTTCTTACCGGACCAATTACCCGCGTCGACGTCGTACCAGCGGACGATTTCGGCCAGGAGGGCCAAATAAAGGGCAATATCGGCCCGATGGTCGGGGGGGATTTGAAGGTAAATCGCGAATATTTGCGTGCAATGCAGAACGAAACAGTCGTCGAGCAAATTGTAGAGGATCGGGTAATTTTTCGACGCCGAACTGTGCAAAGAATCGTGAGTTAAAATGTCGAGGTAGAAGCCGAAGGCGGCCATCAATTTTCCAAAGTCGGCCGACCGGCTTTCGACGGCGTTTTTGATTTTGGACAGCAACGCGAAAAAATCCATGAGCGAATCGTCGGGGAAATTGGCGCTTTTGAGCGGCGAGCGGAACACCGACGAGTAGAATTGCTGCATTTCCCGCCTGCACGGCGGATGCAGGCGGCTGTGGTGCTGCAGCAAAGTCTGCACGAGATGGATCTCGGAAAATTCCATCTTTTCCAAGGAGTTCAACAGGAATCGGAGCATTTCCCGGCTCATGCGGCGCTCCACGGTGACGAATTGCAACATCGGCTCGCACACGAACGACCACAAGCCGCGGGCCGCTTTTCTTTCGAAATACTCCGACACTTCGGTGCGAATTTCACCAGAGGCCGTGGCCTCTTTGGCGCAGAAGTCGCAGCTCACCTTGTAGGCGTATTCGGGGACGTTCGTTTTGGCCATTGTTGGATTTTCTGAAAACGAAAACGTTTACATGCATTCTGGATATTTCAACGGAAGCTTTACGGGCCGCCGCTCAATCTTATCCTTCATGCAAAAAGCGCTATACATGATATCTTGGGAAGTACTGTGCGTAATCGAAATTTAGCTCAATCAGGGTGATAGGTTATGCCTAAGCAGACATTCCGGTAAAAGAAATTCGAAAAAAGTTCAAAATTGAGTGAGATGGGGTCGTTTTTGTCAAACTAGCTGCGCGTCGCTGGGACCGGACGGGGGACAAGTAATAGAATAGCAACATGCCCAGGATGGCGGACAGGTGATAAGATAGCAACATGCCCAGGATGGCGGACGGGCAATAGGGTAGCAACATGCACAGGACGGCAAACTGGCAATAGGATAGCAACATGCCCAGGACGGCGGACGGGCAATAGGACAGCAACATGCCCAGGACGGCGGACGGGCAATAGGATAGCAACATGCCCAGGACGGCGAACGGGCAATAGGATAGCAACATGCCCAGGACGGCGGACGGGCAATAGGATAGCAACATGCCCGGGATGGCAGACGGGCAATAGGATAGCAACATGCCCAGGACAGGAGGGCGGACGCTCAATAGGATAGCAACATGCCCAGGACGGCGGGCGGGCAATAGGATAGCAACATGCCCAGGATGGCGGGCGGGCAATAGGGTAGCAACATGCCCAGGACGGCGGACGGGCATTAGGATAGCAACCTGCCCAGGATGGCGGCCGGGCAATAGGGTAGCAACATGGCCAGGACGGCGAACGGGCAATAGGATAGCAACATGCCCAGGACAGGAGGGCGGACGGGGCAATAGGATAGCAACATGCCCAGGACGGCGAACGGGCAATAGGATAGCAACATGGCGCCGGCGCAAACATAAACAGCTTCCTTACGTCCGGACGGCGGACGGGCAATCGGATAGCAGTATTGCGCCGGCGCTCCACCCCGCTGCCACTCTATCCCATGCTCGTACACGTATTTATCAATTTTCGCAATTACGCCTCGACTATTCGATTTAATAAAAAGCTGAAATCAGCTAAACTATTAATGAACAAGTGGAATTCGGGTCTGTAGGCGATTTTTCCGCAATTATAATAAAATATAATCGATTTTCACCGGCAAAAATGAGTATTAGAAAGTGAGTAATTGTGGTGCGAATCCAGTTTTTGGCCAACTGTACCGAAGTGAAATTTTGTACTCATCAAACCATCTACTCAATTTTCCATTCACTCTGTCCATTTTAGAATAATTCACGGTTTTTTTTCAGCACTCAAAGCCAGGATGATCATCCGATCGTCGTTGATCCGATGTCAACAAGTGTCAAGTGAGTGATTCGAAAAACCGTTTACTTGAATACCTGAATTTTTTTGCTGGGGCCGCCGACGGAACTCCGTTCTTTCTTTTGTTGCTCATTTATATTTAACAAAATCGTAAAACGGCAAACGAGAACAAAATCACGCACCAAAACAAACGCTTTGTTTTGCAATGCGGTCGACCTTTCCCGCCCGGTCCCGCTTCAAGGACGAAATGCAGTCGACTTCTTTGGCCTGGATAGGTGCAGAGGAGAGCATAGGCTTGGTTCACAGTGGTGCGTAGATGGCACACAATGCTTCCATATTTGGTTTGTGTACAATTTTTTGGACTCTTCGGAATGTGAGTCAATTCGGGCACACACGATTGCTGGCTGTTGGAGGGGGGATGAACTTAGCTTAGAAACCTCAATCGAATTTATTCGGTTAAACCCCGACCCCACCTCGACCAATCACAGCAATGCATTTTCTTCCCCCCCTCTTCCAGAAGATTTTCCTCCAGAAGATTTTCTTCCCCCCTTTTCCAATCAGATGATTGTGTATGGCTGGCTTTAGTACACGTACTACGTGTAGTCCAAAAATTTCCGCGCCAGAAGTACTGTGTGTTCTCGATGTACCTCACCTCCGATACAAACATCGACTGTATGACCCTTATCACATTTCATCTTATCATGTAACCTCATTGCTCTTCCGTAAGCTTGTCTAATACCCTTCTAGAACAGTTTGTGTTTATGACTTGAATAGAGAGTTTTTGCAGCCAACGGGTGACGGGGTGACGTTTCTCACGGGTGACGTTTCGCGTGCGACGTTAACTACGACTAGGGGCAACAACGCCAGCGGTTGCTATGTTGGTTGCCATGGTAACCGTATTACCATTATTAGTCAGGGTTATTATTGGTTGGGCATTCAACGGGCCCGTCTCTTCGGCTCAACGGGCGACGCTGAATGGACCATTTTACCGGCACCCGTGGCTAACGTCATGTCGAGTTACCGTCACCCGGCTCTTACGGGTTCTGTCGCGAGGTTCTACGTTGCCCGTTAGTGGCTTGCAAAAACTCTCTAATAACACTAAAAAAAGTCTATAAAAATTTATTTAGGTATCCGGTCCCAATTTTTATTATTCGACATTATTATGCTCAGAGCCTTGGCTGGCAATTTTCCCAATATCTATTGATGCTCCATTTAGGTTCTCTGCTTTCGAATCACGTCAAAACCGCACTTTATAAAGGTGAGTGTTTTTGTCCAAATTTTGACAGTTATAATTTTTCCCAAAATTCTCATTTTTCCCGTTTCGATATGAAAAGCGATTTTTTCCATTGGATTTCTTCAATTTGACGAATAGATATTCAAGTTTCTCTTCAGGTGCGCAGCTGAGGTGAATATTGGCCGAAAACTGGAAATGTGCCGGATACTTGTCTAAAAATATCGCGTTGAAGCGAACTTGCTAAAGGAGTGCGGAAATCCTAAATTTAATAAGTTATTTTTGAATTTTTGCGTAAAAAAATTAAAAAACTCAATTGACATTTAATTTTCCTAATATTTGCAATATTCATAATATGAATAATATTATTATGAAGTTGTGATAAAGTTGTGATAAAATTAAGTAGACCCATCAGAAAGTTCACTAAAAAATCCTCAAATTGAAGTTTTCAAATAAAAAAAGATTTTCAACTTTTACCTATTATGTGCAATTTTTTGTCAAAAAATAATGTAACTACAAAATTTGTACTTACATGATTTTTGACAAAACAAAAAAGAAAATAATTTTTTCTCACATAATAGGTAAAATAGGCCATTTACTTACTGGCCATTTTTTAGGATTATCGGCCGATTCAAGATTAAATCTTCAATCAAATTTTGAACTACCGTATAGCTGACCTTGGTCGTTATCGCTGCCAAGGCCGTCTCGTTCCATTGACGTATCTTCCCGTGCCAATTTTGTTTTTTCTCCATTCAATTTACGCATTCGACAAACATTTGGCGCAATCCTGTGATATAACACTACTTTTATTTTTTACGGTTTTTATCTATGAGCGCCAGGGGTGAGTTTTTTCAATTCAAAATTCATAAATTTACTCAATTTCTAATTCTGGTCTGCTATCAATTTCAATTGTTCATAATTTCTATTTTACGAATTTATTTTATTTTTCCGTAATAAAAAGTTGGTTTTTATGTTATCACTTTCCTGTGAAATTTCACAAAATTAAAATAAATTTTGCATTTGAACCTAAAATTAAGAATCGGTATTAAAAAAAAGAAATCTAAGATATTTTACCCATACCGATATAATTGAAGAAAAACAGTGAGATTTTCTCATTTAAATTTAATAAAGTTGAATAAAAAAAATGCGGAAAACTCTTTTAGCAATAAATTATTTATAATTTTTATTTTATTTAATTTTACAATAATGTTTGGTATTTAAATTTTTTTGCCCTAGAATTTTTACGCAAGATGACTACATCGCCCATCCCTTGGCTTTCATTGAGCAAAGAGGAGAAGAAAAAATTCATTTCCTCTCTGGATTCGGTCGTTTCTGATTGCGATGGTAAGGGATGGAAGGTTACCATTTTTTAAATTAAATTTAAATGTATTTTTCACAATAATTGTGAACTACAATTTTTGTGTTTCTTCTACTTTTGACGCTTGTGTCTGTAACACAATTTCGAATACCTATCATTTTAGTTGGTCATTTTTACGGTTAGTAAAAATATAAAAATAAATCGAGTGAAAAATAAAATTTGTTTGATAGAAAAATTTTGTTTCACATCATCACCAATTTCCTCAGGTCAAATGAAAAAAAAAATTTGGTCGTAGGTACCATATTAAATTTTAAGTTACCATTAAGTAATAAGCCAATATTAAATAATAAAATAAAATTTTTATTTTATAATATAATAAATAATTCTTATATTATAAGAAATTGTCTCATCTAAGTTTTTTTTCTTCGAAGGACCCAAATTTTATCCGATTGTTGAGGGTTCAAAAATTGACAATTTCAGGAGTGCTCTGGCTCGGATCGAAGGTCATTCCTGGAGCAACGGAGGTAATGAACGGTTTCAAAACCCTCGGAAAATCAATTTTCCTGTTGACGAATAATAGCACAAAAAGCAACGAGGAACTGTCGAGGAAAAGTGCCGGCCTCGGTTTCAATACAACAGAGGTAATTAAAAAAAAATGAATCACAAAAATAAAAAAATTCTTTTTAAGAAGCAGAGGGACAAACCATTTTCTTTAGTTTATTGGAATGATAATGCTATGAGAAGAGAGTCGTCAGAATGTTCTTACTGTTTAAAATTTCGATAAATAATTGAATCGATTAATGTATTTTCTAACAGGACGAGTCGATCGGCACTGCTCGACTGACGGCTTTGTATTTGAAATCGATCGATTTCAAAAAGAAGGCCTACGTCATCGCGGGGGTGGCCGTCGAAAATGAATTGAAATCCGTGGGAATCGAATGTATTGGTGTTGGAGTAAGTTTCTGTCTTATCCGCCAGACAAACATCAAATTTTCAACAATTGAGCAATAAATCAATTTTTCGATGAATGAAAAATTAAAATAATAATAACATAATTAATTATAAATCATTTTTTTAAAACAATTATTTAGAATTCACTGAAAATGTGAGGTTTTTTCAATTTATTAGTTATGAATGGTAGGTAATTTTTTATTTATTATTTAAAAACAAAACGTATTTTGACCTCTCTTTATCATCGCTTCTTTATCACTAGCCAGACGTGTTCCAAGTTCGTCAACACTGCGAAGCCATCGAACTGATGTCGCAGCAGAACGGAATCGAAGAAGGCGTCGGCGCCGTCGTCGTCGGATACGATTTGCATTTTTCCTATCCCAAACTTCAAAAAGCCTGCACGTATTTGGCCGACCCCGAGTGTATCCTTATAGCGACAAACACCGACGAACGATTTCCGCTGCCGGGACGAGTCTTCGCCCCAGGTTCGACCCTTTTTTAAATAAATAAATTGATTTTTTCATCGTGAAATAACTAAATGAATTTCAATATTTCTCGGTTAAGGCTGTGGAGCTTTTGTGGCTGCTGTTGCCGTAGCGACAGGTCGCAAGCCGCTAGTGATGGGAAAGCCGTCTCCCTTTGCGATCGACCTGGTTCTTCGTGCTAAAGGGCTGAACCCGGAAAAGTCGATGATGATTGGTGATAGGTGAGTTTTCAGCCTTCAAAAACACCCCTACCCCTCCCCAACCTCGAACTACCTCCCTTAAAATACTAAAACCCCAAAAACCCTTCTTTGATTCGCATAAAACTCCTAAACCAAATAAACCCTGCAACTCTTCAACTTGTCAAACCCTTCTAAGACCCTTAAACCCTCCAAAATCCCCTAAAAACCCCAACTTTCCTTACAAACCCAAAACTCCCTAAAAACCCAAACCCCTGCTAACACCAAAACCCCCTAAAAACCCCATAACCCCCAAAACTCCCTAAAAACCCAACACCTCCTTAAAAACCGCAAAAACCCTCAAACCCGCAAAACCCCAGCACTCCCTACAAACCCCCAAAACCCCACAACCCCCAAAAACCTCCTTAAAAACCACAAAATCCTCTAAAAAAACCCCAAACTACTGAAAATCCCAGCACTTCCTACAAACCCCTGCACACACCAATACCCCCTAAAAACCTCAAAACTCCCTAAGAGCTTTTCTCCTTATAAATACCCCCACCCCTCCCCAACCTCAAACTACCTCCCTTAAAATGCTGAAACCCCAAAAATCCTTCCTAATTTACATAAAACCCCTAATCCCTGCAACTCTCCAACTCCTCAAACACCTCTAAATCCCTTTATACCATCTAAAATCCCCAAAAAAACGTCTCTCAAACTCTCTAAACCCGAAAATCTTCTAAAATCCCTAAAACCCCCTAAAAAACCCCAAAACTCCCTAAAAACCCACAATCTCCTTCAAAACCCACAATCTCCTTCAAAACCCACAATCTCCTTCAAAACCTAAAATTTCCTTCAAAACCCAAAATCTCCTTCAAACCAAAACCAATAAAAAACCCCATAACCCCTTAAAAACCGCAAAACCCGCCTTCTAAAGTGTGTTTCGAATGTTTTTTTTTTCAATTTTTAACCACTTTATCATCAAAAATGACAATGCTTTAATCATTTCTCAGTTAGGCGATTGCCAATATAAATTTTTTTTATCGATTTTCTCATTTCGTGGCCAGATGCGACACAGACATAGCATTTGGCAATTCGGCCAACATGAAGACCCTCCTTGTCCTGACGGGGGTCACAGATTTGGAAATGCTGAAACGGTTCGAAAATGATAACAAGACGGATCTACTGCCGACGTATTACGTGCCGTCCATCGCCGACCTCGTCGACGATATGAACGAATTGATCGCTGAATCTCAACAGAATCAATAAAACCTTCGCAATTTTATTTGTTGGTTTTCTGCCCAAATCGCAATATTTGGGTTGAGGCTGTGAACGATATTGGTACAGGAGAGCGGAGAGAAGACATTGGATTTTTAGTCTGCAACATACATTTTTATTGATTTCAAACGATATAAAATGATATTAACAATTTTTGACTACTACGCTTGATAATTTTTGGTTTGTGGTGAATATAACATTCAAATAGTAATGAATGTTTTCACTTCAATTTTTTCCCCAAACTGACAATATTTCAAAACGAAGAAAAATTCTGCAGCTGAGAGTCAAAAAGTGCGCGTTCGGGGAGTGAACTGGGAAAATGACGACACGTAAGTAAAACGTACTGTTTAATTGCGATAATGTCGGTACCCTCGAGATTTTCGTCTCATCACCAATTTTGAGACATAAGGCAAGAGAGATACCGATTTGTTTTCATACGACCAGCACGTAAATTGACGACCATTTTTGTAGCACGACATATTTTACAATATTTAACAATCTATTAGGGAACCATGAAAGAAGATAGTAGGGGCGGCGGATTATCGACAGTTCTGCCAAATAAGCCAGATTCGATTTCAAATGCGCCCATCGGACACTATCGATAGTTCCACAGCAATTGAACATAATTTATGAGGATTTCTCAAATTGATTTTGGAATGTAAACACGTGGCATTTCATGTGACACGGGAGTGATCCGACCCATGAGAGTGATCAGACTCACGGGAATGATCATGCCCACGGGTGTGATCAGACCCACGAGAGTGATCAGACACAGGGGAGTGATCCGACCCATGGGAGTGAGACCAACGGGAGTGATCAGACCCACGAGAGTGATCCGACCTACAAAAGTGATCAGACACACGGGAGTGATCCGCCCCACCAGAGTGACCAGACTCACGGGAGTGATCAGACTCACGGGAGTGATCAGACCCACGGGAGCGATCCGACCCACGGGAGTGATCAGACACACGAGAGTGATCCAACCCACGGGAGTGATCAGACACACGGGAGTGATCAGACCCACGGCAGTGATCAGACACACAGGAGTGATCCGAAACACGGGAGTGATCAGATACACCGGAGTGATTCAACTCACGGAAGTGATCAGACCCACGGGAGTGATCAGACCCACGGGAGTGACCAGACTCACGGGAGTGATCAGAAACACGGGAGTGATCAGACCCACAGCAGTGATCAGACACACGGGAGTGATCCGAAACACGGGAGTGATCAGATACACTGGAGTGATTCAACTCAAGGAAGTGATCAGACCCACGGGAGTGATCAGACCACCGGGAGTGATCAGACCTACGGGAGTGATCAGACCCACGAGAGTGATCAGACACATGGGAGTGATCCGACCCACGGGAGTGATCCGACCCACGGGAGTGATCAGACACACGGGAGTGATCCGACCCACGGGAGTGATCCGACACACGGGAGTGATCAGACCCACGGGAGTGATCAGACCCACCATAGTGATCAGACCCACGGTAGTGATCTGACCCACGAGAGTGATTGGACACTCGGGAGTGATCAGACCCACGAGAGTGATCAGACCCACGGGAGTGACCCGACCCACGAGAGTGATCAGACCCACGGGAGTGACCCGACCCACGAGAGTGATCAGACCCACGGGAGTGATCAGACCCACGAGAGTGATCTGACCTACGAAAGTGATCAGACATACGGGAGTGATCCGACCCTTCAGAGTGATCAGACCCACGGGAGTGATCTGACCCACGAGAGTGATCTGACCCACGAGAGTGATCTGACCCACGAGAGTGATCGGACACACGGGAGTGATCAGACCCACAGGAGTGATCCGACCCACGGGAGTGATCCGACCCACGGGAGTGATCAGACCCACGGGAGTGATCAGACTCACGGGAGTGATCAGACCCACGGGAGCGATCCGACCCACGGGAGTGATCAGACACACGGGAGTGATCCGACCCACGGGAGTGACCCGACCTACGAGAGTGATCCGACCCACGGGAGTGATTCGACCCACGGGAGTGATCAGACCCACGGGAGTGATCAGACACATGGGAGTGATCCGACCCACGGGAGTGATCCGACCCACGGGAGTGATCAGACACACGGGAGTGATCCGACCCACGGGAGTGATCCGACCCTCGGGAGTGACCCGACCCACGGGAGTGATCAGACACACGGGAGTGATCCGACCCTCGGGAGTGATCAGACACATGGGAGTGATCCGACCCACGGGAGTGACCCGACCTACGAGAGTGATAAGACCCACGGGAGTGAACCGACCCACGGGAGTGATCAGACCCACAGGAGTGATCCGACCCACGGGAGTGATCCGACCCACGGGAGTGATCAGATACCATGGTTTCATCATACTAACCCTTTGCACGTTTCACTATTGACTAAAATTTGAGAAATTCTCGAACCAAACGACTCCATAGGATTTACAGACTCGTTAATGTACACTTACTTCAAGGTTAGCCATAATCCTTGCGCTCCTGATTTGTATTTTACTTAACGGCTATCTACCATACGTAGAAAGTTGTAACTATAAAACTCTTAACTACAGTTAAATACAAATTTTATTCTCAATGTTCGACAACTTCGCTCCACTCGTGCCTAATCGCTAATATCGACTATTCGATCTCGCTTGCTGACCAACCTTCAAATCACTGATCATGTACCAATCACCAATCACGGGTAACAATCACCAATGTTCACGTGTTTTAGTCGATTTGGGAAGCTGAAGCCAACACTCAAACCCCAAACCGGTGCCCAATCTCAAACTGACAATCAGACTCAAACTGAAACTAAAACGCTAACTGAAAGTGACACTCAAACTCAAACCGAGACTTGAACCCAACCTCATAATCAAACTCAAACTGAAACCCAACTTTAGACTCAAACTGAAACGATAAATCGTACTCATACCCAAACTTGTACTGAACTTTAAACTCATACTCAAACATCAACTGAAAATGAAACTCAAACTGTTAATCAAATTCAAAGCCAAAGTCAAACTCAAATTGATAGTCAGGCTCATACTCTTAATCAAACTCAAACTCGTTACCAAACTCAAACTGAAACTCAACCTCAATCTCATACTGATGTTAAACTCAAACTAACACTGACACTCAAACTGATACTCATTAGGTTAAACTGAAAGTCAAACTCAATCTCATGATCAAATTCAAACTCGAACTCATACGGAAACCGATACTGAAATCAAAACTAAAACTGAAACTCATATTCATAATCGAACTCTCACTCAAACTCGGACTCAAACTGAAACTAAAACTTTAAATCATACTGACACCCAACTCAAACTCATTGAGACCAAAACTCAAACTGAAAATGAAACCGGAACCTAAACTCAAACTCTCAGTTTCAGATTGAATTCGAGTTTGAGTTTGATTGCAGTTTTGGCTTCAGTTCAAAGTCGAGTTTGATTTTCAGTTTAAGTTTGAGTTGACATCGAGTTTGATTATAGGTTTGAAATTCAGTTTCAGTTTCAGTTTGAGTCCGACTTTCAGTTCAAGTTTGAGTATGAACTTGACCATGAGGTTGAACTTGACCATGAGGTTGAACTTGACTTTGAGGTTGAATTTGACTTTCAGTTTAACTATGAGTTTGATTTTAGGTGATTACGAGTTTGAGTTTGAGTTCATGTTTGACTTTCAGTTTAAGTTTGAATAGTCTTTGAGTTTGATTACAGGTTTGAATTTCAGTTTCGGTTTCAGTTTGAGTTCGAGTTCAATTTTAAGTTTGATTATGAGATTGAGTTTGAGTTCGACTTTCAGTTTAGGTTCAAGTTTGAGTATGAGTTCGAGTTCTAGTTTGAACATGAGTATCAGTTTGGGTTTGAGTTTGACGTGCAGTTTCAGATTGCGAATCAGTATCAGTTTCAGTTTCAGGCTGAATTTCAGTTTGAGGTTCAGTTTCATCATGCGTTTGAGTATTGATATGAGTTTGAGCTTATGATCAGTATTAATTTAATATTTGCTTTGAATTTCAGTGCCAGTTTGAGTTTGATTTTTGGTATCAGTTTGAGTTTGAGCCAATCTCAATTCTTTCGAACAATATTGAACCCAGCATAAATCCCTGCTGTACCTCGAAGTCGCCTCAAATAATTTTATGGTCATCAATTTTCACTATTGCCAATCACTAAATTGCAGTTATGGTAGAAATAGAAATCGATACGAAAAGTTATATTACTATTGAAAATCGGCAGCAAGCGAGCTGAATAGGACTCGGGCCGGTAAGCTATTTTTTAAACAATTTCTTACATTATTTTAACGATTCGATCATTGCAAGCATCTTATAGGGAATATGCGATAAAACCACTACGACACATCTTGCCATTCTGGCGATACTAGACGTCCGCGCCTGCACAGACTGACGGGCCAATATGGCGTCGACTATCGTCACACTGACGATTCTATTGGGGGAACAGTGTTGCCAACCCAAGACGCCGCGATTTCAGTCGGAAACCAATTCAGCTTCGAGCCGAAGACGGTATCACTGACCTGGAATGAATTAAATTTTCATTTAGCAATAATTACATTTGATAGTTTTTACTTTGTACGAAATTTTTAGAAAAACATTTTGGCGTTTTTACCAAAAATTTGATTTGTGTTTTTTCAATTATTATTAATTTTTACTTCCACATTTACAGAGTAAAATTTACTCTGTTCATTGCCCCTTCCACGGATGCTCTCTATCTCTTCCTAAGACGCTCAATATCGCTCACTCGGACGGTCTCTATCGCTCCCTGGGACGCTCCCTATCGCTTCCAAGGACGCTCCCGTGGAGGCTGCCTATCGCTCCAAGGACGCTCCCTATCGCTCCAAAGACGCTCCCGTTGAGGCTCCCTATCACTTCTAAGGACGCTCCCATTTAGGCTGCCTATCACTCCCTTGAACGCTCCCTATCGCTCCAAAGACGCTCCCTATCGCTCCCGTGGAGGCTGCCTATCGCTCCTATGAACGCTCCCTACTGCTCCAAGGACGCTCCCTATCGCTCCAAGGACGCTCCCGTGGAGGCTGCCTATCGCTCCTTTGAACGCTCCCTATCGCTCCAAGGACGCTCCCTGGGACGCTCGATATCGCTCCAAAGACGCTCCAAAGACGCTTCCAAGGACGCTCCCGTGGAGGCTGCCTATCGCTCCCTTGTACGCTCCATATCGCTCCTAGGACGCTCCCGTTGAGGCTCCCTATCGCTCCAAGGACGCTACCTCTCGCTCCCTGACTTTTTTGATATTTCTGACGTAAACTCCCTTAAAAGCAGTTAAAATATGATCAAATTGTGTCGCACCCGAAATATGGAAGTATCATGTGTCATGCACCGCTGGTTTAAAATTAATTTTTCTCGTTTCGGCGCGTAGTTTTACAATTAATGGGGTGAAGTTTTGACAATGTAATATCGGAGAAAAGTCCGCTGGTGCCAACCTGCAAAGAGGTCCAATGTTGGATCAGGAAGCGGATAAGACCGGCATCTTGGGGGTCGTTACTCATTTCGTCGTCGTCCGCGGAGGCGGCGGTGGCGGCGGGTACACCTGAATACATAAAAGTGAATTTTTCATTTCGATAATGCATTTTTACCAAAAACATTAGCTGGACATTTTGTATGACAATTTTAAGAGTTTCCTGCAGAGACATGCCTGAGCCAGAAAATGTTTTTTACCGATTTGAACTTTACTCCACAATTTAGGAAAGCGAAAAATTGGAAAAATGTGAGAAATTGTATTTTTTGGGGAAATTGGAGAAATTCAATACTTCTGGAGCGATTGGAGAAATTGAAGAAAACCGCTGTTCCGGGCGTTATATTTTCGTCCTATAACCGAAGCTGTCCCGGGCGTGCCCTGCCGCCCTCAAAGAGAAGGTCTGGATTAATACCCATGGGGGCGAAGGGGGGTTTATGGGGTTTTCGTTATCGTATCATCTAAACAAACTTAATTTTCGTGTAAAAATCTATTAACGAACGATTTGTTTGTATGAATTGCACATTTTGGCGGCAGGTAGAAAATATTGACTCGAATCGTCGACCCAATTTAATTTTCCCTCCGACTCGTCAGTTTTCAACGTTCGAAAATATCGCCACTCACACGTATTAGTGGCGAGTTATCGCGGAGTTTTTCGAATCGAGCTGTTGGCCGTTCGTAAACAAAAATTGGGCCAGCTCGTGGAAACTAACGGCGATGAGGTGTGCAACTATTGCCTTTACGGTGGAAAACGACAGGTTACGAACGTGCCTGTCAGCGATTGGAGTCTAATTATAAGGGTGAAAGATTCAAATGAGCTTCTTTTTCTTTACCTTTCAAAAAAAAAATGAGAAATTGAATTTTTTTTGAATTCACGACCTAATTCTCTTAATCGACTCAAAAATATGTTATCAAAACATATCCGAGTAATCCAAAATTAATTTTTTTTAAAAATCAGGAAAATTCATCGATTTTTTAAATGTTTTTTTACAATACCTTCTGCATTTGGAGGCTACTCGATGAGACAGTGCGCTCCAAAATTTCGCCCCAATATTTTTCGCTCAGGCCTTCCAAATCTCTAGCGAGCGGGGGTGGTACAGAATTTGGCAGAACGCAGCACTGCATACTGCCACTGGGCGGGGTCTTCTTATTCTGGCACAATATCTGAATTCGAAGGTAATAAATTTCGAAAATCGGTCGGAGAAATTGAATTTCAAGAGAAATTAAATGCCAAATTAAGTTTTAATTAAACCAGAAATTTAAATATATAAAATGTAATCAATAAATTTGATTAAAATGTATGAAATGTAATAAATCAATTTAATTTAAATATATAAAATGTAATAAATGAAATTGATTTTAATATATAAAATGTAATAAATAAATTTGATTTCAAGGTGTAAAACGTAGGTAATAAATAAATTTGATTTAAATATATAAAATGTAATAAACAAATTTGATTTAAATAATATTTAATATTAAAATTATATTATTTAAAATATTATTTAAAATATTATTCAATATTTAAATAATATGTATATTCTATAAAATGTGATAAATAAATTTGATTTAAATATATAAAATGTAATAAATTAATTTGATTTAATTATATAAAATTTAATTATATAAAATTTAATTAATTCATTTAATTTAATCGATAAGTCAAATTTGAATATATAAAATTTAATCAATAAATTAAACTTCAATATTTGAAATTTAGCCAATAAATTATATTTCATAGTATAAAATTTAATGAATACACAAAACTTAATCAATAAATCAAAGACATTAAATTTTTAATTTCAAAGTAAATATATTTTTTGTATATATACTTATTGTAAAATTTGAGCCCTACTTTTGTCAAGAAGAGTTCCCTGCTGATACGTCTGAAATTATTATTGAGCAACCAGAAGAGGAATGGATTCCAGAAACTGTTACTGAGGGCGAGCCAAGTCACTGTGAAATCCAAAAACTCTGGCATCTGAAAAAGAGAATTTCTTTGTGGCCTGAAGACTTTTAAGGGGTATAATATAGATGCATTTTAAAAATTAAATTCAAAATTTCAAGGTTCGACCTTGAAGCAAAATTTTTAAAATAAAAGTAGATTGAACAAAATGTTCGAAAATTGGATCAGATTTTTTTTCCAAATACCTTAGATCCAGTGCAGGCGACGACAACTTCTTGTATGGTCCAAGGTGTCACCATGACGATGAATCCCAAAGACATGGCGGCCATAGTTCGCGATGCGCTCGTACTCAATCGCCTTTCGTGAGCCACCATCTTGGAAAAAAAGTAATAATAAAAATATTATTACATGTAGTCGATACATAGTCAGAAAGAATGAGTCTCAAATAATTCATAGTTTTAGGTGCTATTTAAAATTTTGGTTGTATATCATTTTAGGTATAAAATAGATTAGGTCATGTTATATGTGAAATCGTTTATTTTTAATTCGTCCTTAACTTTCGGGGGGATTTTTTTTCTCATTCGGGGGTTTTTTGACGTTGCCTCTGGGGTTTTAGACGTCCGCACCTTGGCAACACTGGTCGATTGTCGAGAAGTAAGAATGTATCCTTCATTATCGCGCGGCAAGATCAATAAATCAGCGTAACACAAAACGCTTTCGTCAGATCTCGAATCTCGTATTATAGAATGTTGATTGCTGATGAAGCGTTAATTCCTCCGACGGTTCAACACGATTCAGCGCGGGCGATTTCCTTCTTCGAGCTCTTTTGATCGTTAGGAGGAAATGAATGAGGTTTTAATGACGGCTGAACCGGGCAAAAGCCTCTTCCTTCAGGTTAGCTTCATCAGTTTTCCCCCAGACCGCCATAATTCTCTATGATTTCCGCTTTGAAAAGAACCTTGACCGCTAATGAACGCTATTTCGTCGAAAGTCTTATTCCATTCGGTACGAGAACACCGGAATGTTCAACGTTCAAAACTTGAAGTATTTTTCTCTTTTTTGGACTTTAGAGTGGCATGGGTGAGCGAGCGAGAGGATATTGGAAGACCGGGAGGATGTCTTCTTTGCACTGAGGGTTTCTTTGACCAATCGGAAGGCCAGGAATCGACCACTCACAAACCTACACTTTCGATGGTAAAAAATGACCGGTCATGTTTTACAAGTCATTCACAACAAATCATTCTCTCTGAAATTTTTTCTTAGTCTGCTAGAAATAAATGTTTTTGGTATTTTTCTGTTTTCGACCTTAACTCACTAAACTGGCTGTAACTCCGTCAATTTTTGAGTAATCTCAAATCTGAGGATACCGTTGGAAAGCTAGTTGATTTTCCTGTAAGAAAAGTGCCACCTTAACCTTTTTTCTCCCGAAACAATACTGAAGAAATGAGGTTAAAGAGAAAATAGACAAAACTTCACTTCTTTAATCCGATTTTTATCCAATTTTTTCGTTGTCGATCAGAAAGCAGTCTGGGGGAAAAACATGCTCAAAAATTCAGCTTTCCACCGGTATAGTAATTTTCCTTTTTTCTCTACTCCTAAGTTGAGAAAATCGCATTTGAATGTCAAAAAACGTATTTATTTCTCAAAAAATCGACATTTTCACCACCATTTGGAACATTATTTTTGTCCTCATTTTTCAGGCATTGCTCGGCATAAAATTGATCGGATATGACACTTTTCTTATAGGAAAATTTACGAGCTTTCCAACGGTATCCTCAGATTTGTGATTACTCAAAAATTGAAGAAGCTACAGCCATTTTAGTGAGTTAAGGTCGAAAACGCAAAAACAGTTTTCTAGCGGACTACAAAAATAATGCGAAAGAGATTTGTTGGAAACGACTTGTAGAACATTTTCCTCAATTTTTAACATCGAAAGTGTAGACAGTTTCTACTAGACACCCTGCGTACAGCACCCGCAGCTTCCATTTTGGATAATTTCAATTTTGCCTGGCGAGGAGGAGGTGCCAGGTTCGAGTCATGCCGGAGAGAGAGGATTTTTTGCCATTTCTATTTGAAAGGTTTCAATCAAGCACAAAATGTTGAAATTGAAATATTAAAACCATCAATACCTCGAAATTACGAGGAAATTCAATTTTGTTATTCATCACGTGTATACCTAGCCCTTATAGCGTTCCGGTCTTGCGCACTCGGGTATCACTCAAAGGCTCGACCATATTACTATGCGTAATATATTAGCAATAATGTTTGTTCAGCTCTATTGAGCCATTCATAATCCTGGGATTGAACATAACTACTATATGGGATGTTGTTGCATAAAATTAGTTCGATGTATTATCTAACGTTAATCAAGACCAATCCCCCGTTTGCTACTAAATATTTCTTTTTATATACATTTATTCGACTGTATAAAATAGAATTAGGCATGTCAGAGTTGTTATGCTGGATATATAACAATAATTTACTTACGCTAGGTACGGATAATTTTTTGTTTTCACGATAAATTCCGATCTGAATGATAATTCTCGAGAGTAAAAAATAAATTTCCCTCTCATTGCACTTGAAATAGATCGTAAAAGTGTTGACCGTGAGGAAAGGGCTCGTATAATTCCACAATACATTGCATTGTCACTTCCAAATTTCGAAAGGTCGGGGCCCCCAAGGAAGGGAGGGACTGGCGTAATGACATGATCGATGAGAGGAAATGCGATTATTATACGGGACGGGGGATGTCCTCCCTAGTTCGGTGTTTTTATCCTGGAAAAGTAATGGCCAGGGTTTAGAAGGGGCTTAAAATTCAATTTTTCATTGACCTATAGTAATGTTGAATGGAAAAATTTTACGAGACTTTTTCCAAACATGCTCATAAATATACTAGACAATTTTTAAAGAATTGCTCTCGTTTTTTCGCTCACTTATTTTCTGGGCATATTTCAAAACGTTAATAAATTGCCACATTATATCCTTCCTTAATTTGTCGTCTAGTTTTTTTTTCAAGCTTAATTCAACTAGAAAGAATTAATTTTGAGCTCATTGCAAACGACGAAAAAAAGTCAAAAGTAGGGCCAACATTTCATTTTTGGGAAAAATTATATTTGTAAGAAAAATGTCATATCTGAGAAGAATTTAAGTTGGGGGAAAATTTTTCGTATAAGACAATATTGATTTATAAAAAATTTCTTTTTTGAGAAAAAATTCATTTTTAATAAAAAATTCATTTTTGAGAAAAAATTCATTTTTGAGAAAAAATTCATTTTTGAGAAAAAAATCATTTATGAGAAAAAATTCATTTTTAGGAGAAAATTCGTTTTTGCAAAAGAAAATTTTAAGAAAAAATTTATTTAAAAAAAAATTTGTTCGAGAGCAAAATTTTGTTTTTTAAGAAAAACCTTCACTTTTCGGGCAGAATTTTAGTTTTGAGAAAAAAAATCACTCACGAGAAAAAATTCATTTTTGAGAAAAAATCACTTATGAGAAGAAATACAATATTACATAAGAAAATTCGTTTTAGAAAAAAAAATCTTTTTTAAAAAAAATTAGGTAATTAAAAAAAAATTAAAAAAAAAAAATTTCGAGAGCAAAATCTCATTTTTTAAGAAAAACCTTCACTTTTTGGGCAGAATTTTAGTTTTAAGAGAATGTTATTTTTTGAGGAACATTTAAATTTTCAAAAACATTTGTTTTTTGAGAAAAATTTTATTTTTGGGAAAAATTTTAATCATGAGAAACACTTCATTTATAAGAAAAATTTCATGTGCCTATAAGAAAAATTTCATTTTGAGGAAAAATTTCATTCTTGGGAAAAAGTTCGTTTTGAGAAAAGATTCATCCTCGGGAAAAAATAATTTTTAAGAAAATAATTAATTTTTAAGAAATACGTTCATTTTTAAGAAAAACCTTCACTTTTTGAGCAGAATTTCAGTTCTGAGAAAATTTTATTTTTTGAGGAACATTTAACTTTTTAAAAACATTTGTTTCTTGGGAAAATTTTTATTTTCAATCATTAAATCGTAAATCTTCTTAAAAATGAATTTTTTTCTTAAAAATGAATTATTATGAATTATACACAAATTTTGTGAAAAAAATTTATTTGTAAGAAAAAATTGGCGTTTGAAGAAACATTAACTGTGGGAAAAATTCACTTTTGAAAAAGAATTCAATGTTGAGAAAAAAATTCATTTTTGAGAAAAAAATGTTAATTTTTGAGAAAAATTCTATTTTGAGATTAATTGTATTTTGAGAAAAATTCTATTTTTGAGAATAATTTAACTTTTCAGAAACATTTGTTTTTTGAGAAAAATTTAATTTTTCAGTAAACATTAGTTTTTCAGAAGAACTTTATTTTTATCACAAGTGTCATTTAAAAAATATTATTTCGAGAAAAATTTAATTTTTAAAAAGCTTAGTTTTTCAAGAAATATTCAATTTCTGGGAATTTAATTTCGGAAGAGCAGTAATGAATTGGATTATGCACGAAATCATGTAGGATTTGAATTTGTGATAAAAATGGGGATATTGTTTCCTCAACCCTCGTATCATACATTTTTATTGCTTATTCGCCGTACTTCGCAGGGGTCGTTCTTATGATGGTTACTGCCCTTAAGAAATAGTACTACATGTATATAGAAATGGCGAGGGTGTATAATGTGTACACCAGTGATAATACGCCACCTACGCCAAATCGATAGTTGGACCGGTTCCACGAGACCTTGAGACCAGAGAGCCTGGCTTGATATTCTATTGCAAAAACGAGTCACCCCCCAGGGAATATGGAACAACTAGTATTCCCAATGCACCACTTTCCTTATCTCAATTTTCCTCAGCCCAGTTTCGCTAGATTCATGTTTGGATTATACTTTCCTGGTGCCAAGAATCTCATTTTTTAATGAAACTGGGAAATGTTTCCTCTCGGCTGTGGAATAGGTAATTTTTCTTTTGTTCTTGGCATTTTCTACATTTTTCTTCGCTTATTAGGGCATAGTTTTTCTAACATGAACCCAAAAAATTCTATTGGTATTTTTCTATTCCACTTAAACATATTCTATAAGAAGCTGAATATTATTTGTTTGTTAAGAGTGTCAAAAATGATTTTTGAGTCGTATATTTAAAGGATATTAGAGATTGCAAAGGTGCAAACCGTTTCGAAAAAGTCAGCAAGCCCAAAAAAATAAAAAGTTGGCCCTGAAATTTCTGGGGGAAATATTTCACTACTAAATTCTAATATTGTGAATCAATCGAGAAAATCGAGGGTTAATAAAAATCTACATAAATGCCAACATTTCGAAACGATTCTCAAAAATTTACCCTTCGCACGACCGATATGTTCATATTTGAGTTCGAAAAGGCCGTTTTGACTTCTGCCAAGTTTTCCCATCCATTCGAAACCCCAAGTTACCGAAGGTTTTGGAGATGGATGACTGTTCACTCCAAGTCCGCATGTGCCGGAATGTTGGGGGATGCCGGATGAGCCAACTTTGAACTCTCCCAGGGAGCCTGACCAAGAATACACCAAGGAATTACGAGCCCCAAGGGTTTGATTTGTGTTATTTACCCTAGCAGTTTCGGAGAGAAGTGTTCGGTTTATGTGTACCTACATTTTCTCTGGTAACTGTACGAATTTAATGGATGAATTTAAGGTTTGAAATTGAACGCATGTTCTTATTAGTGACGTTTCGATACTTCCGATATTTACTGATATCGATACTCAGCTTTCGGTACTTCCGATATTCGTATCGAATACCGTGGGATCGATATTTTACTAATATCAGTAAATAGTGTAAGGTACCGAAAAAAGTCAATGAATCCCCAGAAGAAATCTCCTTTGCCGTTTTTTACTTCCATATTTACAGAGTAAATGGAAATTGGAAACGTCCTAAAATCGAGATACGGAACGGAGCTTCAGAAAAAACTTTTTCTTATACACATTCACTCAGGATCAGTGTTGCCAACTCGTCGCCTTGCTTTCCCTATGTCAAACACCGAAAAAACCTCTGAATACAAACTCAACATCGAGATCAAAGTCAGCTTCGAGATCAAAGTCAGCTTCGAGATCAAACTCAACTTCGAGGTCAAAGTCAACTTCGAGATCAAAATCAACTTCGAGATCAAAGTCAATTTCGAGATCAATGTCAACTTCAAGATCAAAGTCAACTTCGAGATCAAAGTCAACTTCGAGTTCAAACTCAACTTCGAGATCAAACTCAACTTCGAGATCAAAGTCAACTTCGACATCAAAGTCAACTTCAAGATCAAAGTCAACTTCGAGATCAAACTCAACTTCGACATCAAAGTCAACTTCAAGATCAAAGTCAACTTCGAGATCAAAGTCAATTTCGAGATCAATATCAACTTCAAGATCAAAGTCAACTTCGAGATCAAAGTCAACTTCGAGATCAAAGTCAATTTTGAGATCAATATCAACTTCAAGATCAAAGTCAACTTCGAGATCAAAGTCAACTTCGAGTTCAAACTCAACTTCGAGATCAAACTCAACTTCGAGATCAAAGTCAACTTCGAGATCAAACTCAACTTCGAGATCAAAGTCAATTTCGAGATCAATATCAACTTCAAGATCAAAGTCAACTTCGAGTTCAAACTCAACTTCGAGATAAAACTCAACTTCGAGATCAAAGTCAACTTCGACATCAAAGTCAACTTCGAGATCAAAGTCAACTTCGAGTTCAAACTCAACTTCGAGATCAAACTCAACTTCGAGATCAAAGTCAACTTCGACATCAAAGTCAACTTCGAGATCAAAGTCAACTTCGAGATCAAACTCAACTTCGAGGTCAAAGTCAACTTCGAGATCAAAGTCAACTTCGAGATCATACTCAACTTCGAGATCAAAGTCAATTTCGAGATCAATGTCAACTTCAAGATCAAAGTCAACTTCGAAATCAAAGTCAACTTCAAGATCAATGTCAACCTCAAGATCAAAGTCAACTTCGAGATCAAAGTCAATTTCGAGATCAATATCAACTTCAAGATCAAAGTCAACTTCGAGATCAAAGTCAACTTCGAGTTCAAACTCAACTTCGAGATCAAACTCAACTTCGAGATCAAAGTCAACTTCGACATCAAAGTCAACTTCAAGATCAAAGTCAACTTCGAGTTCAAACTCAACTTCGAGATCAAACTCAACTTCGAGATCAAAGTCAACTTCGACATCAAAGTCAACTTCGAGATCAAAGTCAACTTCGAGATCAAACTCAACTTCGAGGTCAAAGTCAACTTCGAGATCAAAGTCAACTTCGAGATCAAAGTCAATTTCGAGATCAATATCAACTTCAAGATCAAAGTCAACTTCGAGATCAAAGTCAACTTCGAGTTCAAACTCAACTTCGAGATCAAACTCAACTTCGACATCAAAGTCAACTTCAAGATCAAAGTCAACTTCGAGATCAAACTCAACTTCGACATCAAAGTCAACTTCAAGATCAAAGTCAACTTCGAGATCAAACTCAACTTCGAGATCAAAATCAACTTCGAGATCAAAGTCAACTTCGACATCAAAATCAACTTCGAGATCAAAATCAACTTCGAGATCAAAGTCAACTTCGAGATCAAACTCAACTTCGAGATCAAAGTCAACTTCGAGTTCAAACTCAACTTCGAGATCAAACTCAACTTCGAAATCAAAGTCAACTTCGACATCAAAGTCAACTTCGAGGTCAAAATCAACTTCGAGATCAAAGTCAACTTCGACATCAAAATCAACTTCGAGATCAAAATCAACTTCGAGATCAAAGTCAACTTCGAGATCAAACTCAACTTCGAGGTCAAAGTCAACTTCGAGATCAAAGTCAACTTCGAGATCATACTCAACTTCGACATCAAAGTCAACTTCAAGATCAAAGTCAACTTCGAGATCAAACTCAACTTCGAGGTCAAAGTCAACTTCAAGATCAAAGTCAACTTCGAGATCAAACTCAACTTCGACATCAAAGTCAACTTCAAGATCAAAGTCAACTTCGAGATCAAACTCAACTTCGAGGTCAAAGTCAACTTCAAGATCGATGTCAACTTCAAGATCAAACTCAACTTCGAGATCAAAGTCAACTTCGAGATCAAACTCAACTTCGAGGTCAAAGTCAACTTCGAGATCAAAGTCAACTTCGAGATCATACTCAACTTCGAGATCAAAGTCAACTTCAAGATCAAACTCAACTTCGAGATCAAAGTCAACTTCGAGATCAAACTCAACTTCGAGGTCAAAGTCAACTTCAAGATCGATGTCAACTTCGAGATCAAAGTCAACTTCGAGATCAAACTCAACTTCGAGATCAAAGTCAACTTCGAGATCTAAGTCAACTTCAAGTCAACTTTACTCCTTTTTAAAAATCGGTTTATTGCAAGGATACTCATTAATAATTGGTGGATTAGAAAACAAATCAATTTTTCACCAATTAAATATCGAAAACCTGACCAGTGTGATAGGGGCGAGAGAATTTCAAAAACAACAAGTGGCAATTAAAAGTAAATGAGGTTCATTCGTACTCCCCATAACCGCATTATCACGAACGGTTAGGATTTCTTCGCGAATCTAATTACGCCAATTTCGAGTGCGCCGTTTCCAATTACAAAGAAACACTTCGTCCCAGTCGGGGAAGGGAACTTTTTCAGAAAAAGGAGAGAAACAGTTTTGCAACACTTAAAATATCAAGTCCGGGAGGGCGGGGGGAAACTTTTCGAAAAAGAGCGGGCCCTGCGGGAAAGATAGATTGCCGGTTGATCGAGCAAGGCTTCATTACTGTTTTGCTCGAGTTCCCGCTAAAAAACTTCGAGACGAGACAGGTGCTTTTTAAAGTTTCCCTTTTTTCCCTCCCCCGTAACACCTTGTTGACTCTTCGTTGCTAAATGACGGCGGGAAGTGCGAGCCTTTCGGAATTAATGTTGTCGGGGATAATTTATAAGTGGGACGGTTTCCTGGGGAAACTAGAAAGATTATATCGATAAAGCTTTTTTTCCAGAAGGAGCACCATTGAATAATACATTACACAATTATGAGAAAAGGGGAATTTTTTCAACGATTTTAATCTTTTATTTTTGTGCGAGTGAATTTTTCAGGTTTTCAAACGAAAAGGTTAACTTACGGAAGTTAATCGAACGATCAGCAGTAGGGATGAGGAACGATGGTCGAACTATCGATGTTTTTCATCCGATAGTCGATGTTTTTACCATCGATGGTTTAGAACCGATGTTTCACCACTATCGATTACTCTCTTACTGTGATAGTATCGAATCATCTCTTTATCCTTATCGCTCGGTATCAATATAAATAATTCAGTTGTTTGACGGTTGACTGTCTGTTTAACTATGTAGTGTAGCTGTTTTGGAAGAAATTTTCAATGAAGTGATTCACGTGGGGAGAATGCCTCGGGGAATCCACTTTTGAGCCTATTTTTAAATGGAAAATTCGTCATTGCATTTTTTGCTCATTTTCGGTTGATTTTGATTGACTAAACTGACCAGCGGTTTCACTGAAATTTGTATCGTGCAAATTGCAAAGATAGATACTTGAATTATCCTAGGCATCTATTCAATTTTAAAACTTCTTCACTTGAACAAAGAAGTATCGATACTATCGATAGTTTTGTACCAATAGTTATTAACAATCGATGGCTTCCTTCGATTATTCGATGGTGACTATCGATAGTTTCCAATCGATGCTCATCCCTAATCAGCAGCTGCCTCATAAACCCAAGTCGAAATTTTAGAGGAAAATAAATTTATTTAAAAAACTTGAATTTTAAATCAAAATCGGGCAAAATACAAGCCACTAAAAAAAAAGAAAAAAAAACCGGCAATATTGAGAAAAAATTAGTTCAATAAAAAAAGGTACCTATATCTGATTAACATTCAATCGTTCGACAAAACAAAAAAAAACAAAAAAAAAAAAACTACAAAACATTGTTGCAAAAAAAAATCGACCATGAGCAAGAATTTGTCTTTTAGCTGGTCTAGTTTTTTTTACAAACATTATTTCTGCCATCAACTTGAATAGTTTCGCGCAAACAAAACATTCCGACGGGTCAATGTCGTAAACAGGGGACCAACCTTAAAAGTTAGCACTGCCGGGAATCATGTCTGCGAATAATTTACTAGTCCTCATAAAATTATTCGCCCGGAAAAAAATAAGGGAGGGGAGAGTTGAAAAATATTAATCATTTAAATTGTCGAATGGTCGTAAAATCGGGAGTCGGCGGAGTCGGGGGAAAATGACGGCGTGGCTTCTTGCCAACAAGATTCACAACTAAGACCCTCGCCCACTCAAAATCAATTTCGAACCAGTTGTTCGGAGATTCATTTTTTACCCAACCCTACATTTATGATGTCCGAGTTCGAATGGAAATCTGATCAATTCTGAACAATGTTTTCGCACGAATGAGCCCCCCTCCTCGTCTGGAAGTCTGAATTGAATATTGAAAAAAATGTCGAGTCTAGACCATTTTTTACTGGAAGATAAGATCGTAGAGTTCGCAGAAATGGCATTCAAAACTATAGTCGAAAAAAATTAGCAAATAGCTCGTTATTTTGGGTATAAAATAGCAAAATACTCGGTATAGAATAAAAAATAGTATAAAATTTACTATTTACAATTATTATAAAATATTATAAAATAAAAAATAGATTTTCTTTCAAGTTTTTGGGGAAACTGTTTCCTTTTTAACCGACTTCAACAAAGAGGAGGTTACTCAAGTTGACTTGCGATGTTTTTTTTTAATTTTTTTCAAATGTGGTATTTTGTAATATATCTTTTGTCCGACTCAAAAAACGAAAAAAAGCTCGATTCGAATTAGAAAAAAGCTGATATAACAGACTCGATGACGGAGCGCCGTGTAATATAGCGACAGAGAAATAATCTTCCGAGGCACGGCACCAGCTAGAAAAGAAGAGTTGATTTATTTTGGGCCGAGAGTAAGTTTTAATAAGTTCCCAAAACCTCCCTCCGTACCACCCAACGTTTTTCCGGCGAAGAGGTTTACGAGGATTTTCTCCTTTATATCGCGCCACTTTTATAGTTCTTCGTGTAGAAATTCATTTTTTGTCACCGCGCAATGCCGAAGGAATTTGCGATCATAATATGATTTATATTATAAATGTTACTAAAGTATTATCTAGGTATAATACATTTTGTTACTTAGCTCAGTATTTCAAAAGTTGTTCGAGAAAATGGACTCGTTTTTTTACTTCCATATTTACAGAGTAAATGGAAGTATTGTGATCGTCCTAAAATCGAGAATCGGAACGGAGCTTCAGAATAAACTTTTTCTTATACACATTTACTCAGAATCACTTCCTGAACAAGTGTCTGTGTGTCCGTTACGTCCGTCTGTCCGTCTGTCCGTCTGTGGTCATTTACAAAAATGGTCATAACTCCCTCATTTCTCAACCTTTATTCAAATTTCTTGAACTGAAATGTTTGTCTCGGCAAGACCTAACACCCTGTGTAATCGGAATTTGGATAACGCACAGTACTTTCGATATATTTGCATTTTTAGTGTTTTCTATTTTATTTTTTTCCGGCCACAAAAATGAACCGATTTGAGCGTTCTTGGTCTTAAAATCTTTGTTTTACCTTGCAGAATATGTGGATATTTTTTACATTCCGAAAATGTGGCGTTTTTTCATTTTGGGCGAATTTTAAAATTTTAATACTGAATTTTTTGATATTTTTGACCCAAACACCCTTAAAAGCAGTCAAAATACGATCAAATTGTGTCGCACTTTTACGTTTCAAAATATGGAAGTATTGTGTGTTATCTACGCACCACTGGTTTGTGAACGATTTTTGATAACGTGAATTGATTTTGGTCATTTTGACTTTCTAGCCTCAAATGAATTCCCTCATTGAATACGAAACGCCGCCACAAAACACCATCACAAACCTCCATCATCAAAGCCCATCATCAAAAACCTCATGACCCAAAACCTATGGACAAAACTCATCGTCCAAACCCATCGTGAAAAATCCCATAGTAAAACCCCTCCAAAGAACCTCATCACCGCAACCCCCATCACCAAAACCCCAATTATGGAATACCCCGCAATCAAAAACCGTCACAGGAAAAGCCATTGCTTGAACCCATGGTAATGAAAACCCACAGTATTGAGAACCCATGTTAATGAACCCCATGGTGATGAAAACCCAAGGCAATGAAACCCCCCGGTAATGAAAAGCCACGGTAATGAAACCCCACGGTAATGAAACCCCACGGTAATGAAAACCCATGATAATGAAAACCCACGGTAATGAAAACCCACGGTAATGAAAACCCATGGTAATGAAACTCCATGGTAATGGACCCATGTTAATGAAAATCCATTGCTAAAACCCATGGTAATAAAAACCCATGGCAATGAAAACCCATGGTGATGAAAACCCACGGTAATGAAAACCCATGGTAATGAAAACCCAGGGCGATGAAAACCCATGGCAATGAAAACCCATGGTAATGAAAACCCATGGTAATGAAAACTCATGGTAATGAAAACTCACGGTAATGAAAACCCACGGTAATGAAAAAACACGGTAATGAAAATCCATCGCTAAAACCCATGGTAATAAAAACCCATGGTGATGAAAACCCATGGTAATGAAAACCCACGGTAATGAAACCCAATTGTAATGAAAACCCATGGTAATTGACCCATGTTAATGAAAATCCATTGCTAAAACCAATGGTAATGAAAACCCATGGCGATGAAAACCCACGGTAATGAAAACCCATGGCGATGAAAACCCATGGTAATGAAAACCCATGGTAATGAAAACCCATGGTAATGAAAACTCACGGTAATGAAAACCCACGGTAATGAAAACCCATGGTAATGAAACTCCATGGTAATGAACCCATGGTAATGGACCCATGTTAATGAAAATCCATTGCTAAAACCCATGGTAATAAAAACCCATGGCGATGAAAACCCATGGTGATGAAAACCCACGGTAATGAAAACCCATGGTAATGAAAACCCATGGCAATGAAAACCCATGGCAATGAAAACCCATGGTAATGAAAACCCATGGTAATGAAAACTCACGGTAATGAAAACCCACGGTAATGAAAACCCACGGTAATGAAAATCCATTGCTAAAACCCATGGTAATGAAAACCCATGGTGATGAAAACCCATGGTGATGAAAACCCATGGTAATGAAAACCCATGGTAATGAAAACCCACGGTAATGAAACCCAATTGTAATGAAAACCCATGGTAATTGACCCATGTTAATGAAAATCCATTGCTAAAACCAATGGTAATGAAAACCCATGGCGATGAAAACCCATGGCAATGAAAACCCATGAACCCATTAACCAGCCCTTATTATAATATAAATACTCATAATATAAATATCTTCAATTTCACTTCTGCACGTCGCTAATATAATCACTCGATAAGCAGGTAACTTTAATGTTACCACATCTAAACGTCAATACAGGTAAATGTGAAATGCAATATATCTCGGCTGAGTTTCCGACCAAACACAGGCGCAACGAATGATTGAAAGTTGGCTAATTGGTTATAAACAACCAACTCCTCCGAGCAAATGAACTGAAATCCTCGAAGTTGTCAGACGAGTGACAAGACCTGTCGCAAAGTTACCCAGTGCAGCTAAGTTAGCATCGTCTACGAGGCTTTGTACAACGAGATACCTAATGAGCAGCTACCTCGTAGATCAATAAGCTGTCACCTGATAATGGTTAACACCGGGCTCATCGTTTCAAACCATTGTAACCAAGGTACAATAATACGAAAAAATTAAACAATTTTTTTTGCGATTTGAATAGGTACCTACCTACTGAAGATCGGATTTTTATGTAAAAAAAACCTGAAAATTTGAACACATCTTCTTGAAAAACATTACCTAGAAAAGAATATGTAAGAAAAATTTGTATTTAATACGGATCCGATCTATTACTCAATAGAAACTTGAACCAGACTTATTAAAAATTCTCTTTTCCCAAACTAGGGATCGAAAAATCAGAACTTTGAAGATTTTTCCCAGCATCGCATAATATCCGGCTTAGTTAATTCAACAGCAGGAAATCCGATTATACTGGGAATCTCCATTTAAATCGCCGAAGCCGACGCCTTAGCCATTCAACCGGGGCCGACAATAATTAGGACCAGTCGGAAAAAAGACCGGCTCAAGTGGTCCGGCAAAATAAAGGACCTGTATTTAGCCGCTCAAAAGCGATCCTTGAAAAAAATACGAATTACTATTTCGGTTCTACCGGTTTTTTCCCTTCCGCTTGGAAAAAGTGCCGGCCACCCCCATGCAAATTCCGACATTCGCGAGGGGTAGTAACAAACTGCCTATTTGAATAATGGACTTGGCAGGCGGAGTTGAAATACTGATGTTCTTCTGTGCCGATGAGCATTTGAAACCGGAAAATTTTCTAATATAGGAAAATGTTACATTCGAGAGTTAGTTTTAAAACTTATTCTAGAGAAAGACATAAACCAACTATATGGGGGCGCAAAGAAATTGTTTTTTAATTTTCCATTGTAAAACAACAAAAATGAGAAATCAGAGTATACCCAGCAGATTTTTCAAAACTCATCCCTCAAATACACGCTCGATAATCCAATTGTAAACAATGCTTTACTCGAAACACGAGGCACAAATGTTTATTTTCAAAGATGGAATGATCCGAGCAGAAATGGATGGCTTGAGGAGTGCCGCAGAAGTTGGTCGGCTGAGAGGAAACCGCCCAAGGAAATGGGCCTGTGCATGGGCGGGGGCACCGCAAAAGGAAATGACCTCTTCGCTCTATTTACTTCGGTTAACCGACAAGACGTTTCAGGTCGAAAATTCGAAATTCGGGTCGATATGAATATGGGCTAGAAAACCTGTTGTGGCGAGATGTTTTGTCGATTTGTGAAAGGGGTGTTGCAGAATGAAATTTTAATTGTTACTGATGTAAAAAATTAATATCTTCGGTGCTATCAATTCAACCTACTTGAATCACTTGGGAAAATGGCCCACCACTCTGCTACCAGTTTAGCATCAAAAACCACGCTCTGCTACCAGTTCAGTATCAAAAACCACGCTCTGCTACCATTTTGTAGATTTAAAAAACCGCAGTTTAGAAAAAACCAGTTTAGCGTTGAAAACCACGCTCTGCTACCAATTCGTTATATAAACCACGTTCTGCTACCGGTTCACAATAAAAACCACGCTCCGCTACCAGTTCAGTATCAAAAACCACGCTCTGCTAACAGGTCGTGATAAGAGGAACGGTGATTTACTACCAGTTCGTGATAAGGAAAACCATGCTCTGCTACAATTTTTTAGTTTTAAAACACCGCGCTCTGCTACCAGTTAAGCATCAAAAACCACGCTCTGCTACCAGCTCGTGATAAGAAAAACCATGCTCTGCTACCAGTTCGTGACAAAGAGAACCATGCTCTGCTACCATTTTGTAGTTTTTAAAAATAACGCTCTGCTACCAGTTTAGCATGAAAACCACGCTCTGCTACCAGTTCAGTATCAAAAACCATGCTCTGCTACAATTTTGTAGTTTTAAAAAACCGCGCTCTGCTACCAGTTTAGCATCAAAAACCACGCTCTGCTACCATCTCGTGGTAAGTAAAACCATGCTCTCCTACCAGTTCTTGAAAAAGAGAACCACACTCTGCTACCATTTTGTAGTTTTTAAAACCAACGCTCTGCTACCAGTTTAGCATAAAAACCACGCTCTGCTACCAGTTCAGTATCAAAAACCACGCTCTGCTACCAGTTCGTGATAAGAAAAACCATGCTCTGCTACCATTTTGTTGTTTTAAAAAACCACGCTCTGCGACCACTTCGTAATTTAAAGAAACATTGTCGACTACCACTGACGCTTCAATGGAAAAATTTGATCAACACCTGATAAACTCTTCGACTGCTGAAACTATCTTTTGATCTGGTAGTTTGGAACTCGGCCATATTTTTAGGACGGCATTGAAAACTTGAATACTTGACCGGCGGAAAGTAGTAAAACTGGGAAAATATAGGGGAGAAGACACGTAATTTGAGTGGTGCAAACTACGGGGGTTTAATAGCTTTTGAAAATAGCCAAGTTTCAAGGGCTTGCGTCACGAGTTGGAAAGTTTTCAAATTGTTTACGATCCGCTGCGAACGGAAATAGTGAACATTTGTTTTTCCGATACCTACTAAGTAATGGGATAGGTCGATAAAAACTGGAGGACGAACTTTTGAAAATTTCCTCGCGGAACGGCAACAACAAGTGTTTCAATTAGAGATAGTTACGGGCGTTTTGAATCTATCGCAACGGAATAGTTACTGTAGAGCGACGGTGATACCCTGGAAACTTCCCAACCTCAATAATAGGTACTTGAATGAATTTCTATTCGTAAAACATGTAATTTAGTTAATTGAGTTGAGAACATCGATAGTTTGGTAGAGGGTCCCGGAAAATCAATATTTTCATATTGAGTTCAAAACATCTATATTTTCACTCGAGGGCAAAAATATCGATGTATTGAAGTCGAGGGGGGAAACATCGATACTTCAATTTTAAATGCAAAAATGATGATATTTTAATATTGAGATCAGAAACGTTGACATTTTGATATCAAGTGCACACTAATCGATGTTTTGATATTGAGTGCAAAACATCGATTATTTGATTTTGTGTTCATAACATCGATATTTTGTTATGAGGTGCCAAAAAATCGACATTCTCATATCAAGTTCAAAACATCGATATTTTCACACTGAGTGTGGAAACATCGACATTTTGATATCAAGTGCAGACACATCAGTATTTTTATTTCGAGTTCAAAACATCGATGTTTTCGACTCGGCATCGAAATATCGATGTTTCCGCTCAGTGTGGAAATATAGATGTTTTGATCTTGATATGAGAGTTTCGATTTTTTTGGCATCCCATAGTAACAAAATATCGATGTTTTGAATTCAAAATCAAATATTCGGTTTTTTGCACTCGATATCAAAATATTGATGGGCTTGCACTTGGCATCAAAATATCGATATTTCGATGCCGAGTGCAGGCCCATCAGTATTTTGATATTGGGGTGCCGAAAAATCAATTTTCTCATTTCAAGTTCAAAACATCGATTTCTTTACCCTGAGTACAGAAACATCGATATTTTGATGCCAAGTGCAGAAACATCGATATTTTAATACTAAGTGCAGAATCTCAAATTTTTTTATATCGAATGCAAAACATCGATATTCTGATATCGAGTGCCAAGAATTCTGGCATCGAGAGTGAAATATCGATATTAGGATTTCGAATGATAAACATCGATGTTTCGGTAATGTCGAACGACATTAGACATCCCATCCTTTGTATCGATGGCAATGTTCCATTCCTAGAAATGTTCCATTCTAATGAATGACAGTCGTGAGATACGACGAGACGTGAGATACGATAGACCATTTTTCATCTCGACTGGGAAATACCAACTGTACCTGCCTCAAAATCTTTCAAAGGAAGGCTTTCAAATTTTTTCCGAAACAGCTAACATCATGGAACCAGGTTGGGGTGAAACTGTACAAATATTCCAGTTGAATCGAGTTTACCCGTCAAACGGAAAGCTTTTTCAGGTCATCGGTGATCGTTCATTCGCTTTTCTGCGTACGCAGCCCACGACGAGGAATTAGTTCGTTCGAACATTTTACCTTTCCACTAAATGGCGAAAGAAAGAATAAAAACGTGCGTAATTATTGATTTTTTTTTAACCACCAATCCGATTTTCGATTATACGAATATTACAATTCTTTCCATTCGCTGAGCAAATAAGCGGAAGTAATTATTAAAGTATGCAAAGAAGCGAGTACCATCTGGAAACTTCACATCATAAACGTAATACCGCCACTCAAAAATGTTCACCCCGTATTTTTTCCCTCTCGGGTATTTCATTAGATTTCTCTCTTCTCTCTGTAACCTGGCGACGCGTCGCAGGGAATTCCACCTACCGCAAACTCCTTATTTCTTATTTTACCATCGCGCCTTTGCACGTTTTTCACGCACTGGTTCTTTCTGGCGTTTTACAAGCTCGCCAACACTTTTCGTTTCGAATCCTCACGAGGTGTGATATGAAAATCTGGAAGATAGGTTGTTAAAATCAATTCAACTAACGATTCTGCAACACCGGGAAAAATGAGGAACTATTAGGGCTTGAACCAACCATAGGCCCTTCCATATTATTCCACTTTTTTCCTTTTTATTTTTTTCTTCGATTTCTTTATACTTCTTTTATTTTTCCTCTTTATTTATGTCCCTATTTATAGACCTTTGGATACTCCGAACGACTGGCACTGTTGAAGCCTTACTACGCAGTAGAACTTACACCTTTCACTTAGATAATATTTACTTTCACCTTTCACTTTAGGTAGCAATTTCACTTAAGTAGTACGTCACCTTTCACTTAGGTAGCAACTTTCACCTTTCACCTTCACTTTCACCTTTCACTTTAGGTAGCAATTTCACTTAAGTAGTACATCACCTTTCACTTAGGTAGCAATTTCACTTAAGTAGTACGTCACCTTTCACTTAGGTAGCAACTTTCACCTTCACTTTCACCTTTCACTTTAGGTAGCAATTTCACATAAGTAGTACGTCACCTTTCACTTAGGTACTACTTTCACTTTTCACTAAAGCATTAGGTACTCATACTTATGTAGCACTTTCGCCTTTCAATTAGGAAAGTACCTCGTACTTTCACCTTTCAATTAAGAAAGTAGTACTTTCACCTTTCACTTAGGAAAGTAGTACTTTCACCTTTCACTAGGAAAGTAGTACTTTCACCTTTCACTTAGGAAAGTAGTACTTTCACCTTTCACTTAGGAAAGTAGTACTTTCACCTTTCGCTTAGGAAAGTAGTACTTTCACCTTTCACTTAGAAAGGTAGTACTTTCACCTTTCACTTAGGAAAGTAGTACTTTCACCTTTCACTTAGGAAAGTAGTACTTTCACCTTTCACTTAGGAAAGTAGTACTTTCACCTTTCGCTTAGGAAAGTAGTACTTTCACCTTTCACTTAGAAAGGTAGTACTTTCACCTTTCACTTAGGAAAGTAGTACTTTCACCTTTCAATTAAGAAAGTAGTACTTTCACCTTTCACTTAGGAAAGTAGTACTTTCACCTTTCACTAGGAAAGTAGTACTTTCACCTTTCACTTAGGAAAGTAGTACTTTCACCTTTCACTTAGGAAAGTAGTACTTTCACCTTTCGCTTAGGAAAGTAGTACTTTCACCTTTCACTTAGAAAGGTAGTACTTTCACCTTTCACTTAGGAAAGTAGTACTTTCACCTTTCAATTAAGAAAGTAGTACTTTCACCTTTCACTTAGGAAAGTAGTACTTTCACCTTTCACTAGGAAAGTAGTACTTTCACCTTTCACTTAGGAAAGTAGTACTTTCACCTTTCACTTAGGAAAGTAGTACTTTCACCTTTCACTTAGGAAAGTAGTACTTTCACCTTTCACTTAGAAAGGTAGTACTTTCACCTTTCACTTAGGAAAGTAGTACTTTCACCTTTCACTTAGGAAAGTAGTATTTTCACCTTTTACTGAGGTAGTGCTTTCTCCTAGTTAGGGCTTACACTTTTCACTTGAGCAATACCTACTTTCACTCATCTTACTTTCACTTATGCTTTACCTCCACCTTTCACGTATTTCGAACTTTCACTTAGCTATTACTTTAACCTTCCGTTTATCTAGTTTTTTTCACCTTTCTCCTTTCACTTGGATACTACTTCCACCTTTCACTAAGGCTGCACTTTCACCTATTGATACGATAGTACCTACTTTCACCTTTCACTTATTTGCTGTAATTTCCAATATTTGTATTTATAAATAGTTTTTACCTCAATAATCGATATACTGGTTTTTCAACACCATGAACCGGGATCAGAATATTTCATTTTGAACCGATCATACCTCATATTATTTATTTCAAGTCCCTCCTTACTAGAAACGAACCAGAAAGCGACTCACGAGAAAACAAGGGAGGAAATGGAAGTAATGCGAGGTATTCCTTTTATCTGACGAGAGAAAAATGTAATAATGCCTTTTCTCTCCTTCGAGATCGCTGTAATCCGGCAAATAAAAGGAGCGGAAACTGATCTCATTTCCGCTGATATGTTATAGTTTCGATAAACGATGATCGACTTCGTATTTTCACTATTTTCCTCCCAGGGGTCGGGAGTGTTATTTTTTATGTCTCCTTTTCAACGTATGAGCTCATTTAAGACGGCGAACATTTTGAGCCAGAAGTGGCTCGGGTTTATGGCTTTGGCGACCTTTCGGAAATGGATTTAGGAAGATCGGATTGAGTTACTTTCATAGCGTCTGGCTCAAAGTTTACGCTGCACGGGCTGTGCAGCTCTTAAATTCATGGAGCGCTAAAATAGCGTTTAGGGCGAAGAAACTAGAAAATCTATTTTGGAACATATCTCCCATAATCAGGGGGTGCGAGTGTGCGCCGCCATCTTGGGTCTGTCAGCGACAATGATTGTCAATTATTGCCTGGAAACTGACCTACCACATGAGGATGGAAGGCCTACTTTCTAAATCCGCCACTCGAGCGCTGCGTGCCAATAATGATAAGTTCACGTAGATATCAGCACCTCCACAAAAAAAGTTTTTACTTCGCGACGCCCCACAAACTTATTTATCGATAGGTACGCGTTTTTTGTATACAAAATTTTCGAGCTCACAAAATCTTGAAGTTTGGAACACTTCCTCCAACCCTACATATTTTGGCAATTCTGAAATAACAGAATTCCATGTCTTTCCTTCATATTCATATTTCTCCTTCATCGTAAAATAATCAGAACCGTTGAGCGTCGAAAATGGGAGGTAGGCGAACGAACTGATCGGAGGAGGCGCGCTCTAGTGGAGCCTACGAGAAATTATCATTGCTGGCACGCAGCGCTCGAGTGGCGGATTTAGTAAGTAGTCTAGCCTCTCGACGGTGGGAGACTATCTCTTGTCAGGTTGTCCTAGCTGTCATCCAGACCTGAGACTGTCTTCAGCAGCGAGAAACTTGAACTGCCGCTGTAGAAGATTAGTTAATGTGATAATCGATAATCGACCGGTGATCGATAGTCGGCAGTTCATACTAAGATCAAACAGCCTAGAAGATACGAACTGTCAATGGTCGAGCGGAAATAGTGAGAAGGTCGCCACACCGCCCAGGTCAGCAAGTTTCTGGTGTGCAACAGAAGAGACTTTCCAGCGCTGATATTTCAATTATGACATTTTTTTTTAAATTGTATTCAAAATCTGGATTACCTCGGCGTTATTTTTGGAGTAGATTCTGGAAAAAATTTACCTTATGAACTGTCGAGTTTGTAACGTCGTTGGCCATGGCGACTTTGATGCGTAAACGCTTGGCGTGGAATGCCGACCCGTAGCAATACATGAGCAGCATGGTGGTCGGGAAGTAGAACGAACACGCTGCCAGGATACGTATGCTCGGCCGTGTGTAGAACGGATCGCAAGCGGACAGTCCGCTTTGGTTGAAGTAGTATCCGCCTTTGGGCAGCACGACTGCAGAGTAGACTGTCAGCGACGCGACCAGAGTCATGCTCAGGACCATCATGCATCCCTGGCAGAAGCACTGTAACAGAATGTCAGGCATGTACGCAACTGCAGCAACAATCTGAATCTGACATTGACGATATTCCTTGAGAGTGTAACAGTACTCGGAATATCTTGGTTGGTCACTCCGATATTCGCAGCCTTTCAACACTCTACTTCCCTGGCCTGCATAATGCACATGGTCGTTCACCAAGATGCTTCCCTCCTGGACGATGCCCAGAACAGCCTGTCGCTGAATACATTTCCTCAACAAACAACCTCCCAGACGCTCACTCAAGTCACGAGGACGTTCACGCAGACGCCTTCCTCCTGGACATTCCCCAGAACATCTCGGTCGGTCGATCAAATATTCAGAATTTAGCAGAATTCAGCAAGGAAGTAGGCCTGACTCTCACTCAAGCCACATGGCCGTTCACCAAGTGCCTCCCTCTTGGACGGTCCCCAGAACAACTCGGTTGGTCGATCAAATTTTGAGAATTTAGCATAAGTCAACAAGGAAGAAGGCCTGACGCTTACTCAACCTCCTCGTTTGTCCAGGGAGCCCTTGTGAATGTCTCCAAAACATCTCGGTCAGCCGCTTAAATTATCAGATCCCTGCAGAAGCCTACTTCCCTGAAGGTTGCTTGCACCTTGCAGTCGTTCACGCAGATACCTTCCTCCAGGACGTTCCACAGAACATCCTGGTCGGTCACTGAAATATTTACTGCCCTTCACTGGCCTACCTCCCCGACCCTCAATCAACCCACACGGTCGTTCGTTCTAATGCTCTTTGACATTCCACCGATTCCACTCCACTAAATTCTGAATATTAGATCGAACGACCAAGATGTTCTGGGACACGTCCAGGAGGAAGGCATTCGCGTGAACTACTGCGAGGTGCAAGCAACCTTCAGGGATCTGATTATTCAAGCGGCTGACCGAGATGTTTTGGAGACATTCACAAGGGCTCCCTGGGCGAACGACCGAGTTGATTGCGTAAGCGTCAGGCTTTCCTCCTTGCTGAAATTCTCAAAATTTGATCGACCGACCGAGATGTTTTGGGGAATGCCCAGGAGGGAGTCCTCTAGGTGAGCGTCCTTGTGACTTGAGTGAGCGTAAGGGACATTGCTCATTGAGGAATTGAATAATTCCGTGATAGACTGAGCTGTTTTGGGGTTTATCCAGGAGGAAAGCATCTGGGTGAACGACCATGTGGCTTGTGTGTCATGGAAGTAGGCTGCGAATAATGGAGTGACCAACCAAGGTATTTTGGGTAGTGTCCAGAAGGAAGGCGTTCGGGGGAGCAGCCGTGCGACATGATCAAGCGTAAGGAAGCCGTCGTTGAAGAGCTGAATACTTCAGCGACGTGTGGTTTGAGTCAGCAGCAGGGAAGTTGGCTATTATACCATACACACCTTCTCACTAACCAAGTGGCTACTGAAAGATACGCCAGCGCCCATTGAACGCAAGGTCCTCTCGAGAACGTCTCTCTCTGGAGCTGCGCCACTGCGCTTACCCTAAGAAAGTTCCTGGCCATCCCTGCAGATGGCAGGCGTTATCGGATTTGTGGGAAGGGGCGTTTATAGGAAGTGCACGCTGCGTCTACGCGGCAGTGCGTCGAAAAAATGTCTTTTCCCGACTGTACTTTTCGACGCAAGGACTGATAAGAATTTTTCGACGATTTGCCGCGGAATTTTTCGTCGCACGGCTGCGAGACGCAGCGCTATACACACCATTTATTAACGGGATAACTATAGGTAATTTTTCAAGTTGACTAAAAAAATCCCCTAGATTCTGAAATTTTGACGTTTCTGCTCTCTTGTAGAGGCCTCCTATTTCATGGAAATTTGTTATGGTTTTGCTGATGTTCAACTGAAGGTATCAAAGTGAACAAATCATAGGCTAAGTAAAATAAATAAAAACGATTTCTCGGGTTCAGGGGTGCGCAAACCAGGAATCGAAAATTACGAGGGAGAAGATAAACAGGGCAGGAGTGGAAATATTAGTTTTTCGACTATATGACGACAATACGTCGCTCAGGAAAGCCATATTTGATCGGGAATCCTTGGACGAGGGCCTCTTGTTAGTTCAACGAACGAAGTACGCGTTGCGTGGATTGAATCTGCACGTCGCGCAGGGATAACGTCGCTCATTCGCGTGGCGTGCGAAAGCGAGGTAAACACGGGGAAAATCCTATTACAAGGCCATCATCAGCTCGAACAGATAGTACGTGACTGGATTGCCGGAATTGAACGCGAAGCGAATTCTCGATTTCGGAGGCGTGGAAATTTATTCCAAATTTTGGTAGGTATCTAAGCGGGTAATATAAAAAATATGTAAGAGGAGCTATCGTTTTTTAATCAAATTGTCATGGTATTTGCTAATTACGAACTATCGAACCCTGTATTTTTGATGGACAAATATCGATACATCGGAAGAAAAAATCGATATTTTGATACTATCGACCACATAATATATCGATACATTGGTTTAAAAAATGTCGGCTGAAATTCAATTGAACGACATCGGTTACAAACTATCGATACCCCATACTATAGATCCTTGCATCATCGATGAGAAGTATCGATATATCGGAGGTAAAAATCGATAATTCGATACTATCGAATATCGATTCCTATCCCTATCGAGAACGTGGGTGGAGGGCTGGGACAATTTCGGGATAATGTGAGGATTCCTACAGCCGGTTTACTTGACGTATCTTATCCAAATCGAATTTTTGACATCAGGTGAGAGAAAATAATATTTCCAAAACGACTTTTACCTCCAAATGGCCTGTTTCGAACATCATCTGACCGGACTAACCCCTAAATCGTCTCCCTCGGTTCTATATTTCCAAATTTGCGTCACCTCCTGGTCCCCGGGGCCACTGCAGTTTCGAGGGTTGTCGCTCCGGAGCGATTTATCGCTCGCACGTAAATCAGGAATTACATATTCGGAACGCTCCGGAGGAGGATGAGGTTTGTAATACGTCCTTCGAATCTCAATTATCCCCGGCTGCATAGCATTGGGGGAAAATGTGAAAATTTACAACCGCCGATATTCGGTGGCTTGGAGGTTCCGAATAGTTAATAATGGAAATGGATGCATGTGCTGTTTACCTAGGTAATTTAAATGTCGAATACACAACCACACACTTTCGACAATAATATTAAGTGGGAGAAATGAAACTAGTGCTGGGGATAGAAGGAGGTGCATGCCCTTAATTTGGTATACATAAAATTTCCTACTAAATATTTGGTATGCGTCTCAATGAAATTAAAAAAAAATATTAAATTTATTAAATTATATCTATACATTAAAATATATTATAAAATTAAATATATTATATTTAACAGAGTAAAATCATCGATTTAGCTGTGTACCTTTCTGGTCGAGTGTTTATGGTACTTGGCTGGGTGGAGCATGCAGGCGTATCTGTCCACTGCCATGCATACGAGTATGGCAGCACTCTGTTGGGTTAAAGCGCCTCGCAGCAACGCCTGAAATCAATCGAACAGACATGAAATGTATCGTAAATTTATCAGGTATTATAATTCCATATTTATTTATGGCCTTCAGGAGCCAATTTCGACTTCAAGGCTTGGGGATTAACAATAAATAAGTTTTCTCGAAATTCCATCCCCTATATATAAGGTGACCAGACGTTCCGCTTTGGGCGGGACAGTCCCGCTTTTGAGGGTTGTGTCCCGGTGTCACCACGATCTGGTAGGGGACGGCCAAATGTCCCGCTTCGAGGGAAAAGCCCCGCTTTGGGAAGGCATCCTTTAATAACATCCTTAAAAGACATCCTTTAAAAACATCCTTAAAAGACATCCTTTAAAAATTAGGTACCTACCTACCTACTCGATGACCGCTAGATCAGTCTTGCGGCAGTTCCTTGGCGTCACAAAAACGAATGAATGGCGAAGAGGAAGACGAATCCCTATCTTCAATCCCTTATCATATCTTATCAGTCTCATCAATCTCTAATCAGTTTACCACTCGAATAATTATTTTGGTTTGGTTCCTACCTATTCTGTGTCATTTTTTATTTATTGATTCGTTATAATTTAATAATGCACTTGATATTCAGTTTTATACCAACTTTGATATATACCTATTATATATACAAATACCTTTTTCATAGCGTCCCGCTTTTGAATTTTGAATATCTGGTCACCTTACCTATATACCAATCTAATTTATTAGCATATAGCATCGAAATAAATTCTCTAATAAATCCTGGAATCATATCAGATCGAATTGGGTCCAGCATAATCAGTTTCAGTATTGACAAATCCTTTTAGGAAACTATTCGATGGCGAATCCAATTTACGGATCAATTCCTCGGATTCAGCCGTTGATCCGCCATTGGGGCCTTTTCATTGAATGGAGGAACTCGGAGCTTCATTCACCCTGTTGCTTACACCAAAAGGTGACTCCCCTCCTCGGGTAATCCTCTTTTGGGGCCCAAAGAACCGTCGAACGACTCCGATTGAACCGCTCGACATTGGAAGATGGAACCTCCTTAGGTGCATTCACCGTAAAATACCCACAATATTCCAAGAAGATTCAACCCCATTCCATTGCAGAGAAATTGCATAAAACTGCTAATAGCTCGAGAACATTTCATTTTTACGTAACTATTTTTGACATAAATCGAAGTAGGTGGGTGAGTGAGAAAAAAAAACTTTTCCTACAGAAGCGGATTCCCAGAATATCGATTCACAGAAGATCGATATTGTTTGCTGTGTCAAAAAATGAATTGATATTTTTCCGAGCATCGATACAAAATATAGATATTTTCCAGGTATCGATACAGAATGTCGATATTTTCTAAATATCGTTACAGAATATCGACATTTGTTGAACGCCGATACAATGAATTGATATTTTTCCGAGTCTCGATACAATATATCGATCTTTTTCCAGGTATCAATACAGAATATCAATATTTCCTAGGTATCGATACAAAATATTATATTTTCTATTTATCGATACAAAATATTATATTTTCTTGGGTACCTATCGATATAAAATATAGACATTTTCTTGGTACCGATCCAGAATTTTGATATTTTTATGAGTCAATGCAATTTATCAATATTTTCCAGGTATCGATACAGAATATCGATGTTTTCTAGGAATCGACACGGAATATCGATCTTTCCCAGGAATCCATACAGAATATCGATATTTTTTATGTGTCAATACAATGAATTGATATTTTTCCGAGTCTCGATACAATATATCGACCTTTTTCCAGGTATGGATACAGAATATCGATATTTTCTGGGTATCGATACCAAATATTGATATTTTGAGTGAAATATTGATATATTGATACAGCCAAGGCCCCCTCAACGACTAAACGAAGATCAAGGTTAGCTCCGATATATCGATACAATCTATCGATATTTTTCGGATCGATACCTGAACCAAAACTTTTGGCTGAATATAATAATGCAATTCCCAATTTAGTTGACAGGGATGTTTCGATACATCGATGTTAGAAAGATATAAATATGATAGTTTCGATGTATAGATGCTAAATATCGATATCTTTGATTCGATGTACCAACAGAATATATCGTTATTTTCATGTTTCTGTATCGATACGACATTTCGATATTTTCAGTTCGCTGTGTCGATGCAACATGTCGATTTTTTATGCAGGTTCGATATTACGAGTAGATAGATCTTGAATCGGTGCACTTTTGCACTAGTGTGCCACCGATAGGTTGGGATTTCAATTTTTCGATTGAAAGAGACCAATTTCGAAATAATGTACCCACAGCAAAAACAGGTAATTTTGAAAGGCAACCAGCATCAAAGGTAGCCAGGTAGATTAGTTTGACCGTGAAAATTGCCTGCTGCGATACGGGAGGCGCTTTTTGCATCTCTCTCTCACTCACTCTCTCTCTTTCTCTCTCTTTGACAAAGTGGTCACCCTTCCTAGGCCAAATTGCCTGGCTAGACTGGTCTAGTGGTCAGTGCGGCAGGCTGTGGTGGCCGCCGAAGCTCGGGCGATCGTTACACGTCCGAATCAACATGGTGCATATTACAGGAGGTATTTTTATTCACTTTGAAATTAGATGGTTGAATTTGCAAAAAAATATTCCTCAAGAATGTTTATGGGAACAAACAGAATTTGATTTTCCTTTGAGTTTAAGTTTATTGACGTTTTTCTGGGTGGATTATCAATAGCCCAGCGGTGAAGCATTCGGCGAACTATTGATATTCAGCCAGACTATCGTCAATATCAGTGGCGGCTCCTGGCAGGAGCAGAGGAGCATGTGCACCCCCTGGCCAAAATGAGAAAGAAAAAAACAGTGACCTACCTTAATAATAACATTATTACTGCCACACAACTCTTCCCTATTAATCCTCTCTGAAAAACAACAACAACGTCATTGGCAAAGCCTCAGGATCACTGACGGATAGGACTAGCGCTATACTGGATGGCGGCTCGTGCACGAACTAGTAATACACCAGATTGGTCTTAGTTGTACTGTGTTTACTTGAAGTGTGTGAGTAAGCCAGCCAATGCCTCACCGTACCGTCCAGGTGCAATTTTTCTGTCTGCTCCGCCGGTCGAATGCGATCGAATCTGCGGTCGAATGCGGTCTAATCGAGGTAATCTTATCTTATCAGTTCGAAAACTGATATGATTTAGTAAAAATCGCGGTGTTTTCTTCTGTGGTTCAATAAAAATGAGTGATGTGAAGGTAGTTGTTGAATTTTTACAAGTTTACTTTGGAGGAGAAAATAGCAATCCGGGAACCCGGCCGCTACTCACCTGCACTGGAAGGACTTTTACTGGTAAAAGCTAAAATTTAAGCTTTAAGCTTTTAAAGGTAAAAGCTAAAAATCTCGAAAATCACGACTCGGAAATGCAACCAACAATACTTGGGTAATTCAATTTCAACTTTCACAAAATAGGGTTTCTGAAAATTGATAGATGGTAATCATCTTAAAATTCCTCTGTTATCACTAGTGAACGTTTTTTGGTGTTCATTTTATAATAATGAGACGTGAAAGTGTGCAAAACTTTCCTATTAACTTCCTATTAACTTCCTATTAACTTTTCCTATTAATTTGCATTTACTTAGTTGAAATTGATATTTGGCTGAGACCAACTGACTGTTTATGATAACATATTCCCTTCGCGATTGTTCCATAATATAATATATTATTATCTATATTATAGATCTAGATAATATTATTATCTTATGGCCTAAGTGCACCCCCTGGGTTTAAGGGCAGGAGCCGCCACTGGTCAATATTATCAATCTCGAGTTTTGAAATGAGATTAATGCTCTCCTTTCAGACGACCCTTCTAGATTTAACGGTTGATTAATTATTGCCGGCCTTAGCCGGTAGATCCCTGCGCTGATTTACAGGATGAAAGGCCCCCCAACTGAGGTTACTCTATTCTGTTTGGAGACGGAGTATTCATTAGTGAAGTTGTCCGTCGGTCCGGCGGACCTGGAATTGTGCCAATGGCGGACCGATCCGCACCGGTGTTTTACCACTTTCCTTACCCGCAACAGAAGTTATCGAGTGGAAAAGTGTCCCAGCCTTGATACCTAGATAAAGTTATAGGATAAAAAACTAACTGGATAAACAAGTACCATCAATTTTGATCGAGATCTGTCTCAAAATTGAAATAACCATTCAGATCAAGTTTACGTTCGAGGAACACAACAAGCCAAAGATTTGTTCGTAAAACCCCCTTGAATCAGGAAAAAAGTTTTTTTTTCGGCTCAAACTACTACACCGTTTAGACTTCAGCCCATTTTGACGATCACCTGACTCCGGAAGGTACTCAATCACTGAACAAGAATACAACTGCATTCATCTGTAAAAACGGCAAGCCTGCAGAGGAAATCTGAACTAGAACGCCTATAAAGCCTTCGAGTGACGTACGAGTCACACGAACGGGCCTTGAACGCCTTTACCATGTGGCTAGCAAAATACGTATAACTAACAACAATATGGCGTACGACGCTCTACATGTCGAGCCTGCCATACGCCAAACTAAATAGCTACGCCTATCAAAGCTGGACAGCCAGGACATTAAAAACTAAAATAGATATGCCTATCATAGCTGGACAGCCAGGACATTAAAAATGAGATACATCTGAACTAGCCTGGACCTTGAATGCCTCCTATACGTTTACCATGTGGTTGACAGAAGACGCAAAACTACAACAACTAACAACAATATGGCGTGCGACGCTTTAAACTCTTTGTCGAGCCTGCCAGTAGTCTAAAACAAACTATCTGGGGTCTCAATAAAGCCAAATCTAACGAACAAGTTGTTAAATTCAAGTCGAGAAGTAAACCGTAGATAAGAAGATAGAATAGAACTTACACCAAGGTGCACTTAGCAGGTACTTAGTTAAAGTTTCAAATGAACAGCGTACGTTAACTGGGCTACATAAACATAAACTAGCACTCCAGTTAAGCGCGAACTTCGTAAGTGTGACACGAACTCAGAAATTACATATGCGGTAGCTTCCAAATCCCGCAAGAAGGACTTTGAAAGGACCAGATTCTTTTTATTGCTCCTTTCCTTTTCTTTACAGCTGTGCCCACCCCCCTTCTGAAAGCAATAATTTCCTCAGAATAGGAGTTACGGAACGGAGCGTTTCTTTTCTTTATCGCTTTATTTTTTCGCCCAATTTTTCCCGGAAAGGATCGGCTAGATATTGATATGGTTTTTATTTATTTAACATCTGCACCCAACAAGAAAGCGGGGTAGTGTATTGAATTGCAGAAAAATCTGTTTCTATAAAAAATGTGATCTTCTGTTTGAACAGTTTTTACATAATTTTCAAATAATACAATGCAGATGAATGCTGCATTCTCCTTCTTAACCTTAGGAGGAGAAAGGCATCGGTAAACATAAATATAATTATTTATGTTCAGACTACTTCTTGGATCTTTTAAACACACTGAACATTATCAGGATTCTACTAATAAATTCTGAGAGCAGAGCAAAAGAGCCGATCAGGAGAGCAATACAAGGGAGAGAATCAAAAGAGTAGAGCAAGGAAAGTATGCAAGAGAGAAGTGCAAGGGAGCTGAGAGTAGAGGTAGAAAGTGGAGGAAGATATGTGATCAAGGGAGTAGAGCAAGGGAGCTGTGCAAGAGAGCAGAGCAAGAGAGGAAGCAGAGGAGTTGGGCAAGGGAGCCTAGCAGAAGAGTAAGAGCACAGTGAAGCAAGAGAGGGGAGCAAGGGAGCAGTGCAAGAGAGGAGAGCAAGGAAACGGAGCAAAGCAAAAGAGGAGAGCGAGAGAGCGGAACAGAGCAAGAGAGTGAAGCAAGGGAGTTAGGCAAGAGCGTCAATCGAGAGAGGGAAGCAAGAGAGTTAGGCAAGAGAGTCAAACAAGAGAGGAGAGCAAGAGAGCGGAGCAGAGCAAGAGAGTGAAGCAAGAGAGTTAGGCAAGAGCGTCAATCGAGAGAGGGAAGCAAGGGAGTTAGGCAAGAGAGTCAAACAAGAGAGGAGCAGGAGATCGGAGCAGAGCAAGAGAGAATCAAGGGAGTAGGGAAAGAGAGTCAATCAAGAGCGGAGAGCAAGAGAGTCAAACAAGAGAGGGGAGAAAGATAGCGCAGCAAGATAGCTGAGCAAGGGAGCGGAGCGAGGCAAGATAGTTGAATGCCCACATAAAATAATGTATTGTATACCTCCTAGTGCAGTTTTTGAAGTACCTATAAGCACGGTTTTGTGGTTAATCGGATCTAAACTAGCGAACGGTTGGGCAGAAGCAATGTTAACGTAATACGTAACATCCATAAACCTCAATTTTTATCCTTAAAATTCGACCGGAACACCGGGAAACACAGATTGCAAACATTAGTGGGCCGCAATTCGAAAGGGTTTTGCCGGCTGCAATTAATTATCGAGTCGGAGGTTTTCCTCCCTTCTTCTTCGTCATTACTCAATATTATATTAGTCACTACGGTTTCAGGGCGGAATGAAAATTGCGGAAAAGTAATTCTCCCCGTCGGCATCTCGGGGTTTTGTCGGTTCTTTTCACACTTTCAGCCCTGCCGTTCGGTCGGGGGATCTCGGACGCGTTGAAGTCTGTAGGAGCGCTGTAGATCGTGAAGTCATTAGCTTAACGACTGGTCGGGTGAAAAGGAGTGAAGAGACAGCTGCTGATTGCCGGCTGCGGTCTCCGACAGGGTTGTAGGGAGGTGAAAAATGCTTTAGAAAATACCATAAAAAGGTACCCCAATTTAATAAGTCGGGGTTCCGTGTGTTATTCAGTGTTGCGAAGATTCGGAGGCATTCGCATTTTCTAGTTTTTCAGGGGTAGTACGTTCGAAGGTAACGCATTCCTGTTTTAAAATACGATGACCTAAATTTAAGAATAGAGAAGGAGTTTTATGGTTAATAGAAAAAAGTTCAAAATTCGATTCAACATTTTTACCGAGTTTTAGTTCAACACTTTCACCGATTTTTGGAATTTCATAATTTTCATCTCGGGACAAAATCAATTTTCAGCATACCTGAAACACAGGATCTATGCAATTGGGAATGCAAATACCCTTGATCAAGTTCAAACTCAACTTCGAGATCAAAATCAACTTCGAGATCAAAGTCAACTGCGACATCAATCTCAACTTCGAGATCAAAATCAACTTCGAGATCAAACTCAACTTCGAGATCAAAATCAACTTCGAGATCAAAATCAACTTCGAGATCAAAGTCAACTTCGAGATCAAACTCAACTTCGAGATCAAAGTCAACTTCGAGATCAAAATCAACTTCAAGATCAAAGTCAACTTCGACATCAAAATCAACTTCGAGATCAAAATCAACTTCGAGATCAAAGTCAACTTCGAGATCAAACTCAACTTCGAGATCAAAATCAACTTCGAGATCAAAATCAACTTCGAGATCAAAGTCAACTTCGAGATCAAAATCAACTTCGAGATCAAAGTCAACTTCGACATCAAAATCAACTTCGAGATCAAAGTCAACTTCGACATCAAAATCAACTTCGAGATCAAAGTCAACTTCGACATCAAAATCAACTTCGAGATCAAAGTCAACTTCGAGATCAAAATCAACTTCGAGATCAAAATCAACTTCGAGATCAAAGTCAACTTCGAGTTCAAACACAACTTCGAGATCAAACTCAACGTCGAGATCAAAATCAACTTCGAGATCAAAATCAACTTCGAGATCAAACACAACTTCGAGATCAAAATCAACTTCGAGATCAAAGTCAACTTCGAGATCAAAATCAACTTCGAGATCAAAATCAACTTCGAGATCAAAGTCAACTTCGAGTTCAAACACAACTTCGAGATCAAAATCAACTTCGAGATCAAACTCAACTTCGAGATCAAAATCAATTTCGAGATCAAACACAACTTCGAGATCAAACTCAACGTCGAGATCAAAATCAACTTCGAGATCAAAATTAACTTCGAGATCAAACACAACTTCGAGTTCAAAATCAACTTAGAGAGCAAAGTCAACTTCGACATCAATCTCAAGTTCGAGATCAAACTCAACTTTGAGTTACCTCAAGTTTTTGACGAAGTTGAGGTTGAACTCGAAGTTGAGTTTAATGTCGAAGTTGTGTTTGAACTTGAAGTTGACTTTGATCTCGAAGTTGATTTTGATCTCGAAGTTGATTTTGATCTTGAAGTTGTGTTTGATCTCGAAGTTGATTTTGATCTCGAAGTTGATTTGAACTCGAAGTTGATTTTGATCTCGAAGTTGTGTTTGATGTCGAAGTTGTGTTTGATTTCGAAGTTGTGTTTGATTTCGAAGTTGTGTTTGAACTCGAAGTTGTGTTTGATCTCGAAGTTGTGTTTGATCTCGAAGTTGACTTTGACCTCGAAGTTGAGTTTGAACTAAAACTTGAGTTTGAACTCGAAGTTGAGTTTTATCTCGAAGTTGAGTTTGATGTTGAACTTGAGTTTGATGTCGAAGTTGACTTTGATCTCGAAGTTGGGTTTGAACTAAAACTTGAGTTTGAACTCGAAGTTGAGTTTGATCTCAAAGTTGGGTTTGAACTAGAGCAACTGAACCTTTTCTTTTTCTAAAATACCACAAGATAAAATACCACCTTACATCAATTTTCAGCGCAGCTGAGGGTGACTGAATTTTGAACCGTAGTTCCTCATTCAATGTTGATACGATCTCGGTGCTGCCAAAGCAAGACAAATATCCCGCAGCTCCGGGACTTCCAAGACCATCTAGAGATCGCCTGAAGTTCGCTATCAGCCTGGGGGCATCTGCGGTCTTCCGCACCCTTTTACCTCAACTATGAAACACACGTACGAATGTACCGCTAACGATTTTTAGATTTGACGGTCGATTTTCAAAAATGTCGACATATCATATCGAACTTTTGAATTGGCAGGCATCACCCCAAGCTTGGGATTCTTCATTAAGCATTTCCGAATAGGGACTCAAGTTGCAGAAAATCCCGAGAACTTGGGAGAAAATGTATTTACTCACTTTCTAAAAATTTACTACCTATTTAAAAATTTGTTCGAACCCACAATTCCTAATTTTTTTTTACCAACTCCAGGCTAGAGCGGGGAAATTTTTACATTTTTTCCCTCCACTGCACAACTTGGATTTCCTGATCTTTGTCTTCGCTCCGCAGGACAAACGACGCCATCGTCTGTACGCCATTCCGTCGCCCGTGTTTCTCTTTCCTAGACCGGAGTTTCCCTTCGGAGTGGCAATAGCTAAGCTAGAAAAACGGCTGAAATAATAAAGTTGAAAACAAGTCCGACTTGGAAAAAGCCCAAACTCGCCGAGCGCTTTGATATCGGTGGGAAATCCACACTCAGCCTCATCCGATTGTAACTCGACGCTTTCTTCGGTTTTTTTTCACTCTCGGATTTCTGGAGAAATCGCGCGAAAAATGAGACAAGTTCGACTCTTTTTGTCGGGCGGTGAAAATTGAGGCCTAAAAGTTTGAGTGGGGGAGCCGATTCGTGAAGACAAAAGGTAGGTAATGTGTTTACTTTTTTGTGAATATTCAGTACATCGAGATTCGTTATAAATTTAAATCTGTCTTTTTTATCCTACGACAGTGGCCAACTTGCATTTTTGTGTCATTTTGAAATTTTCACTGATATAGGTAGATTCAAATTTTTGCGTCAATAGCGCCAGCGGTAAGCTTGGCATTAAGGGCAACACTGATTCTGCGAAAAAGGTATTTAACACTGGAATTTTAATGGTGAATGGGCTTTATGCAGAATACAAAAATTTGGTATTTAATACCTTTGTGTAGAATACCATTCAATGCTGTAACACAAAGGCCTGTTGAAATTCCAGTGTTACCTTTTTTGCTGAATCAGTGTTGCCCATAAGGCTATAACTCACCATTCAAATTGGCTCAAAATTTTGAACCAGGAATTTGAAATATCATGTCTTATTTGCCTACGACAGTGGCCAACTCACATTTTTGCGTCATTTTGAAATTTTTACTGTAATAGATTCAAATGTTTGCGCCAATCCGAACGGTAAGCATGGCCTTAAGGGCAACACTGATTCTGCGAAAAAGGTACGTGACACTGGAATTTCAATGGTGAATGGCCGTTGTGTAGAACACCAAATACCTTTGTGTAGACTGCTGTTATGAAAATACCAGTGGTGAAATACCAGTGTTACCTTTTTTGCAGAATCAGTGTTGCCCATAACTCACAAGATCAGTAAAAATTTCTCAAAAATGTGAATTAGCTACCGTTGCAGAGGATCGTCGATTTTCCGAAGTCAATAAATTCAAAAATGAGTTTTTTTTTTAAAAATTCAGCGGAGAAAATTTACTGCGCACGTTTTACGACTGATTCGAACGCACGAATGCGTTTGCTGACTATCATAAAATCTCGTGGTGCTTCCCTGGGTTAGAACAAAAGCACTCGTGTCCGAGCGAGCCCCTCCACCTCTTCATCCATCGTGCCCCATTCCACCCCTCCCTCCACCCCACCCCTCCCTCCACCCCACCCATACCCCACCTCCCTCCCTATAAAACCGAGGTTTCTCTCTCCCTAGTATTCGTATTCATCGCTCTTCAGATAAATCGTCACTCGGCTTCGGTAGTCCTTCGATTTTCACAGGCCACCAACTGTAGTGAACAAGCTTGGTGAACGAGAGTTTATAAATCGCGAGAAATTGCTTGAAAATTTTGCCTTGATTTTTTTCCGGACTTAAGGTCGAAACAATTCATTACGGAGAACAACTCGAAAAAATTTCATTGGCGTTCCAAACCAAGTTTCCATGTCCCGGGGATGATTTGGACTAATTTTGAAAAAAAGAATGATTCGAGTGAGGGTGGTAAATAAAATTTGGACCGGAGGTACCTACAAAAGGACGCTGTGAGAATTTCAATAATATTGTACTAAAAATCCTCGCGTGTGTTGAAAATCCCCTGCTACACCTGCACGGTTGGGAAGACTGAAAGTATCAAGCGCCAGATTAGTTTGATATGTTGTTGTGGTACACCTGCTTATGCCAGTTGGCAAGACTGTGTGAGAGTGAGGATCTCGTTATGGGTAACTGTCACAACGCCACATCGACGCATACTAATCTGACACATTGAAATTCTGTCTCCTCAACTTTGCAGGTGTAGCACTTATGGGAGTTTTTCCCTCGAGCAGGGATTTTTCGAACAATTATATTAGAATTCACTGTATTCTCGTTCTTCACGATCCCGTATTTATTTGGGGTGTTAATTCTAATTCTAAACGGCAACATTTGGCGAATTCTAGCTCCACCATTGGCAGTTCTCACTCAACTAAAAGCATCGCTGAGACTGTGTGAGGTTCATAGCTACAACGGCCTTTACCTCTAGCCCTAATTGATTGGAGGGGAGGGGTGGGCCATAATTTCTCCTGCAATTCCCAATTGCCGCCTTTTCGTGTTCGGTCGTTTATCGTCCTCTGTTGTTGTTGTGGCCGGGAATGTCGTCGGCCGTTTCCATCCGAGTGGTCATCAGAATCCACTAGCTCGATGGCCAAATATGCGATTCCGCTGTTCTCGCCGAAATGGGAAGTTCCGAGGGTTGTAGGTTTGCAAAAAAAGGGAAAAAGCGAAAAAGTCAAATTGTTGGAAGTTGATATACCTATTTTTAATTGCCTCCAGTATAGTATTGGGTACCTACGACATGGAAAATTTTGAAAAGCCTAAAAACGTCTACCAATAATGTAATTTAAATAATATTCAAAATATAAAATTTTCAAAAATTTAAAATACGTATTCTAAATTTTAAAATATTATGTTTTATATAAAATTGATTTTTGATCACACGATTTTTCCCACCCTTGACTCAAGTGTGAACTTGGACCGAAAAAAGATCGGAGGCTGAGGTACGGTAATGTTTTTATATTGCGTATTTCTGACGCCGGAAAAGGTGACAATTGCCGGCCCATAAATAAACGGCCGTACGACACGGAATGTTTTGACTTACTTACCTTGGGGGGAGGGGGGGGGGATCCGATAAAAAAACACGAGGGATCTTCGCGCGTTTTTCTGACGAGGGGTCTTGTTCGGCGTATGTTTTATCATTCCGGTCGAACGATAGCATGTACTTCACCCGGTGGTGCTATCACACGGGGTATAATTTGGGTTTTTAGTCCTACAAGAAAACCGAAAATTCCGTCACCACGTCGGTTCCCGCTTAAATTTTTTTCTCTTCCCATGCTAAATATTAAATTTTTTTTAATTTTTTCGAATTTAGTGAACCAAAATTTAGGTATAAATTGCGATTATTTTACACCCTAGATTCTCATGTTCGTAAAAAAGGATACGATCCGGACAGATCTTAATCTTAGTACATGTGATACCACCGCTGGTAAACTGGGATATTTCTCAGCAGCTTATCCACCTGTCACGCAGTGTCTTTACTCATGTTAACACTGAAATGTTTCGTACGTATCTCGAACACCATCTTCGTTCTTGTAAATGAAAAAATATTTTGGCCAACGTAGGAAGGTGGCAAAACCAATCTAGGTAAGATGGAGAAATACCATTATGGTTAACATTTTAGTGGTCTTACTTGGATAAAATACACGTAAAAAAATATATTCTTGAAACCATCTCATTAAACCTTCATATAAAAATGAAATTGAATTAAAAAATTGAGTAAATTTTGGGAAATATTTCATAACCTCATGAATTAATGAAATAGCCCTGATCTCGACCAAACATTAATGAAATAGCTTTTCGTAATAAATGAGAACTGGGTCTGAATGAAAATTCTGCGAAATGTTGCGATGCCTGTTCCAACGTTTATCCCATGTATCCCGCCGAAAATTCCCAGTTTGGCTTAAAAATCCCCAAATTTGAAAAAGCCTGGATTTTACTTCAAATTAGGTAAATTTTCGAATTTTGCCTTAAATTAATACAAATGCTGCTCCGGTGGTTACATAGTTGCAATAGACAGTAGTTCAAAGAATTGGAACCCTCTCACATGAAGTTTGCGGTGCAGAAAGTATAAGATATAGCTCAATTCCACTTTTTGCCAAAAATCCCTGTTCCTCATTTTTCTTTTGGAGAATATCCCTCGTTTAGGGAAAACATTTACGAAATCGCAAGACTGTTTTGATTATAATTGAACCCATCTTCGCTTCGGCAACCAAACGAGTGAATAAACTCGATCAGCTGTTCGTATTATAGGTTTTCTGCTGCTGAATAGAACGAAGATGCTGAATGCGTACGAGATTGCCGAAGAGAAATCCGCGAGGATAACTTTGCGAGTTCGGATTGCGGAAACCGTTCAGGGAATCTTGCATGTTCCCAACATCAGCATAACGACTGCCCGGCAGAAAGAGCAATCTGAACAGCTGAATTCAGTTAAGAAAGTTGTGCGGCGCCGAGTCGTTCAGCGTATTCGAATCTAAGCGTGGAATATCGCGATTGTATCTTCCAGATAAAATAAATGCCTTCTGACTTGCCTACGCGGCGATTTAATGTCAATTACAACATAACATTATTGTTGACATATCGGTAGAAAAATTGGTTTCCTTAGTTTTCCTTTATTATTGAAAAAATCATCGAGCGAGGGGAAAAATCCCGCACATGCTACACCTGTGTACGTTTGTTGGCAAAACTGTGCGAAAGTTTTTGCTTATTTTATGTGTATATTTGTGTGTATGTGTGTATTTTATGTTTATTTTATTGTGTTTACTATTTTGTGGGTATGTGTGTATTTTATGTTTATTTTATTGTGTGTTTATTTATTTGGTGTTATTTTTTGAGTTATAAAAATCTATGTTTCGTTCATGTCGATACATCAGAAAAATTGGTTTCCTTAGTTATCCTATATCGTTGGAAAATCCACGAGCGAGGGGAAAAATCCTTCACATGCTGCGTACGTTTGTTGGCAACACTGTGCGAAAGTTTCAAAGCGACCGAGTAACTACTCGGTGCTGATGTGGTTTTTTAGTTATAAAAATATAATATATTTTATATATTATATAACACATTATGTTAGGTTCATGTCGATAAATCGTCACTTTATAGATTTTTAGGCAAACCTGACCCCATGAATACAAAATAGTTCACAGCGAATTTGAGCCATAGATTTGCCCTAAAAATTGGTTAACATCATAAATCAGATGCGGGCGAAACATTATTTGTCACACAACACATCATACTAATCTGGCGAGCAGTGGGAATATGAGGGTGCGGCAGGATTAACAGCAACAATTGAAGCGCTGTACCAATTGAAGAGAAAATATCCCCGTTCGATGGGTTAAAACGGGAAAATGATCTTTAGTGTTAATAAAAATGAGACTGCCCACTCTGACGCTTTGAAACGTTCACGCAGTCTTCCCAACTGCTTGCAGGTGTGACGTGTACTAAAAATTTCCCTTTTATGGGGATTTTTCAAAAAAAATTGGGAAACTCACTCAAAAAATTAATTAAAAAACGTTGAGAGCAATATTTTCTGAACAAAAATCAGGCTTCAAGCAGCATTTGCCCTCCGCTTGAAGAGAATTTATCTTTAGCAAACTAGGTAAGTAACTTGTCTACGGTTGATGTCGTAGATAGCAAAATGTCAATCTCCTTCTTGAATGGGGGGGTTCGTCAAATGCCTAGATGAGTTTTGACGGGCTATAAAGTGAGGAAACAAAATGACGGCAATAGAACTTCCTTTTTTCCTACTCCGCCACTTGCGGCGATAGAAGGAAAAATAGATCTCGGTGAGAAAGCGATTCAATTTTCCCTGAAAGTTTTTTTTTCCCTCCCCTCGAGACTTGTCAAGGGCTGAGACGAGCTGGAGAAAATGAAGGAAAACCGGAAAAGTCGAGTTTCTTAAAACCCAATCGTGAAATCCACTCATTTCCTTTCGACTGGAAAGGGGTTTTGACGTTTTTTTTCTCGCGTTCGCAGCTTTTTGTCGCTTACAGTCGCTGGCAGCAATTTCCCGATCGTTTCCTTCATTGTGGGTCGACTTCCCCTCTTGGACATTTAACGATGTTTATGCCGAGTCTATGACCTAGATACAGGACCGTCCGAAAGGTCAACTTGAGATTTTACCTAATCAGACTTTTTTCTCAAGATTATCGACGGTTTCAGCGATTTCAAAACCAAGAGAGCACAAATCGGTTTATTTTTTTGGGCAGAAAACAAATAAAATTTAAAACAATGTAGCAAAATTTCATTAAAACAAAAAACCATAGAAATAAAAAATTTTGGTGAAAAGTATGTAAAATTTGGGTGAAAAATGAAAAATATGTAAAAACTTGGAAAATTACAATTTTTTTTATCTCGAAATTACCCTAATCATGGATGGAGGAGATATTGTCCACGATGGCTTTGGAAAGGGAGGTTAGTAACTGGGGAAAATCCTCCCTTTCTCGAGGGATATTTATTTATGTGCGCTCGGATGAGCGAAAGGGCCAGAACGGCCGTTCGACTTCACTTGCCGTAGCTTCGGCCAGGAACAAGACCTTATGATCGAGTTACATGTACGAAAACAAAAAGTCGAAGATCTTCGAAAAAATAGAAAATTTGTAAAATTATTTCTCGATGGATAGGTTAATTGGCGTTCTTGCGTATTTTTAAAATATTTAAATTTGTAAAAAATGAAACGATTTTTGATGATTTTTTTTTTACATCGACGAATGAGGTTTTCCTAATAAAAGTGTTGACATTACGTTGTTTAGGTTGGTTTTACAGTAGAACTTTCGCTGGTGAAATTGATTGACAATGACGCTTCATAGCATCTGCATCTCCTGAACAGCTGAACCGATTTTTAGTCTCAAATTATAGGTTTTTGACGGAAAATAATTAAAAAAAAAAAATTAAATACAAAAACCACCGAAAAAAGATATTTAGGCGAGAAAAATCTGGAACTGATCGCTTGAAAGGAAAATTTTTCCAAGGTTTTCGAGAATTATGAAAAAATCCTACGAGAAAAAAGTCTTATCGGAACAGCGAGTGTGAACGACGTCGTTGTGCGCCGCATAAAGGACAGTTAAACGGATAACGAGGTCTTGAAAGATAACCTAATCGGCTCCTGCAAAGGGCAAGGGAAAATTCCCAGCCGATTTATCCCCCTACGGGAAAGAGGCAATGTTTGAAGGACAATGTGATCGCAGAATAATGCCATCCATTGCTTTTTTAAACGAGTTTTCATAAATAAAAGAACTATCACTGAAAATGTGCGCCCTATTAAATAAGTACCCCCGAGCGGAATTTATTCTCAGCAAAGGTTGATCCGATTTTTGTCTTGTAACGCTTGTTATTTTGGCATAGAATTGATAACAATTGGGGTTGGAAAGAATTTAAGACGGCAGCAAGATAATGTTTTTCCTAAATTTTGTTGAATTTATTTAGAAAATTTATGATAACTTCTTATGGCGCACTTCTTTAGCCCTGAAAGTAGGGCCCTATCACAATTGTTCGCGTAGACTCGTCCTAATCAGTGATTTCCCGCCTCAAAGTAGGTATATATCAATTTGTATGTATAATAGGTAGGTATATATCAAAGTTGGTATAAAAATGAATATCAAGTGCATTTAATACACTACCTAATGTAGGTAAATTATAACGAATCAATAAAAACAAAAAAAAAATGACACAGAATAGGTAGGAACCAAACCAAAATAATTATTCGAGTGGTAAACTGATTGGAGATTGATGAGACTGATATGATAAGGGATTGAAGACAGGGATTCGTCTTCCTCTTCGCCATTCATTCGTTTTTTTGAGGCCAAGAAACTGCCGCAAGACTGATATAGCGGTCATCGAGTAGGTACCTCGTACTTACATAGGTAGGTGGGTACCTAATTTTTTAGATAATGCCTTCCCAAAGCGGGGCTTTTCCCTCAAAAGCGGGACTGTCCCGCCCAAAGCGGAACGTCTGGTCACCTTAACCATAGACCATGAATGCCCGTAATGTGGCGAACATTTATTACAAACACGATTATACATTATTCGCCGTAAACTCACCTTGGGGGCCAATTTTATTCATAGCGCAGTTATAAGGGGCAGAAACCGATGAAAACGCCGTTATCTCCGAAGCCCTCGCCTCAGGATCTGAAGATTTTACGGCCCAACCCCTCACGACCCTCCAGGCCGGCCAACTGCTGCCAAGATTTACTCGATTTACAACGCCAGTTCCGAGTTATGGTCGTCCTGCCCCCACAAAGCCTTGAACTTCGCCGGATCACTCATCAGACTTTATAGAGGTGACTTTACGAGCCCCAAGTAGGTGTAAGGTAACGTCGGAAATTTCGGTACGTACATTGCTCAAGGGGAATTAATTTGACCGATACCGTGATATGGGTAGATAATTTCATCAGTTCAATTCAGAGTAGGTAGGTAATAAATTTTAGTTTTGATGTTATTCGTAGTATAGAAAATGGGGAGTAGATGAAAAAGGGGGATTTCACGTATCAGTGAAATCTTATCTTATCACTGATAACGTTCTTATCACTGATAACGTTGGATGCTATATTATAGCATTTCCAAGTCAAATTGGGTTTTTTTTAACGATTTTGAAAAATTTTCGAGTCAAATCGTATGATGCATGAGTTCAGTAGAGAAATTTCACTGTTGAAAAAAACTCCTTCGAAAAGAAACCGGCGTTTTTATTTTGGATTTAACCTGAAACAATTTATTGTATTCGGACACTTTTTTGTTCTCGCCCCGCGATGTATTCCGGCGAAATCCTTTTCCGTCACACTCGACTATCCCCTTTGTATTCGGAGAATGTTTCCCAGTGAATGGGCCTATTGACGCTTGCAGTCTGAACGATGCTCGAAAAGAATTGCTTTGCCCCGAAAGGAACCAGTGGTGCATGGATAACTCACAGTACTTCCATAAGTACTCCCCTGCTTATTGCTCAGTCCTCATTTTTAAATTTTTTAAAATTATTTTTTAATTTTGATTAATTTTTTGATATACGAAGAAATAGTAAAAACCGGGGAAAATCGCAGCGTCAGTTTAAAGGTCCGATGGGCGGGGAAGACGTCAGTGATAAGAACGTTATCAGTGATAAGATAAGATTTCACTGATACGTGAAATCCCCCTTTTTCATCTACTCCCCATTTTCTATACTACGAATAACATCAAACCTAAAATTTATTACCTACCTACTCTGAATTGAACTGATGAAATTATAGTTCGCCATCATTCAACTACGTAGGCGTGCTGTATGCATAGTTAAAATGCAATTACTTCTAATGTACATATTACATAAGTTACCGGCTTCGGTCATGGTATTTTGATTCACTCATAATTTGCGATTCATTGATTGCTTTCCAAATTAAATTGCGAAGGACCCCACCTCGAAATTCCCAGTATGACGTTAAATGTTTGCTATTGCAACATGTTGATCCTAGAGTTCATTAAGGTTGCACGTTTATCATTACTCGCATAATCAAAGGGCGCCAATATAAACTGCTGCACTACGGTAACAGATTCCTCGATAATGAATGCGATTTGAAAAGGGATAAATGTACAGGAGAACCCAACGATTTCTCTTGATATTAACTAATAGTCATAGCTACCAATTTCTGAGAAAGCTAATTAAAATCCCTCAGCCTGGCTGGAATCAGAAGAAAGGTATGCGTCACCTGGAAAATTCATATCGTGTCGAATGGACTTTCCACGATGAAAGACAGAGGGAAATGAAGACACGAACACGCAAAACGTTTTCCCTGTTTCTCAGAATGGGCGATAGTTTTACGGCTTCGGATTTACGAGGCGATGCCCCTTGGAGACGTGGGCGATAAGTCGAATGGCCTTTTGTCTACCAGGTCAACGACCGACTTTTCCAACAAGAACAAGATATTTTCATGTCAAGAGCATTCCAAAAAAGGGCGACAAAATGTCTGCCATGTAACCCCATGAGACAATTGAGAAGGAAAAAGAAGAATAAGGAGAAGAAGCCATCAATTGTACTCTAAGGTTGTCCAGTAAATGCGTGCTGAAAAGGGTCGAATCGAAGAAAAATACTGAAGTTCCCCAACAGTTTTGCGTTTTTTGGTGTACTGAATTCAAATTTTTGGTTTGCCACCTCAAAATCGCGCGGCGTCACAACACAAATCGCAAAAAAGCTCAAAATATCAGCGATTTTTTCACTTATTTGCTCATAGTTTTATAATTATTCGTGTTTAAGGAAAAGGTATGATCAGCATTGTTGAAGATGACTTAATGCGCGACAATTCAAGCGCAACCGCAGCTTTCAAGCTCAAATAGCCCCTGAATTACGGCTTGCCAAAAAATGGTCAGTATTTTTTTGTCCACCAAACCAACTCAAATCAACTCAACTCCCATCAAATCACTATAAACCCGGTCAACCGACCATGTAAGTATAACAGGACAGATACAAAATCACTCGCGGGGAAATTTGGAAATTGTGGAATTCGCCAATCTGAGTAAAAACTCATACAATTCCACTTCAACAGTGGAACAGACTATTTCTTTTCTCTCATTTTTGAGTTTCCATTCGTAAAACAGGAAGCGAAGTTAGCTCGAAATCTGGAGCGACAACATTCCAAGAAATACCGACGTTTACGTTTCAAATAAACGTATACTCGGGCGAATACCAGCCGAATTATGGGATACTTTCTTTATCTTTATCAGATTGGGGCCACTTTCGTGTAAGAACTCGTTGACGTCTCGAAGCCGTAAAGGAAACCGACCGGATATGATGCGCCATTCGCCGAAACGCGGCATCGCTTCAATTATTCGGAGCAATGAGGAGTAAAATCAAAGGGGCCCCCAACATAAGACGAAAGCACCTGGGCAAACAAGTACAAACAACTTCGCAAATTGCCAGCTGCGGAAAATCTCGGGCGAAAACGGGGCGAATTATTTTCAGTCCGCTGACAAAACCGTTTTTATAACCGAATTTTCACTGCCAGCGGCAGCTGCACGTTTCTCAGAGGATTGTTTCTTTCTGGATGAGGCGAACCGGGAGAAAAACCCCGGGGAATTATAGTGTTCGTCTCGAAATAGAAATCCGACACTGAACAATCGCGAATTAGCCGAAGAGCTAAGAGCCGAAATAGAACTATTCGATAAAAAGCGGAACTCCACTTTCTGTAATCGACTTTTAATTCGTCGAATAGACCCTAGAAGTGATGAGTCATCACTGATGACGTCACTAGCCGCCATCTTGTCAACCGCCGCCAAGTCGCAAAAGCGCTAGGAAGTCCTGTGTGTTCGTCGGGTTGTTCAACGTACTTGAGTTTTAGGCGCATTTATGTTAATATTTTCTTGCAGATTCGGCCTTTTCGAAAAATTACTCGAAAACAGTCCTCAGCCCTGCTCAAATGTTTTTTTGGACAATGAAAGTCACAAGAAAAACAAATGTTAACATCATTTTACACGATACAATCACTTGACAGGGCACAAAGTCCCAAAGTCGCTCACTCAATATAATTAAATCACGCCCGTTTTATCCGAATCAGTGATAAAAGTTAAAAGTGAAGCTAAATTTATGATAATGGTAACATACCGCTAGTTTTGTGCCACTGTTTTGCTAGCCCTATCTTATCTCATCTCTCTCTCTTATCTTATCTCCAGTGCCCACTAAATCGCAGTGGTGTCTAACTTTTACCGTACAATAGATGAAGTACCCAAGTAAATGAAACGGTAAAGATGCATTAAAGGCGAAACGTCAAGCTTCTAAAATTTTGTAAAAGTTTTTAAAATTTTTCAAGCGTAGTTGATCCATGAAAAGATGTTACAAGACCAATACACGAGCGTGGTAGGCCTGGTAGACCACTACATGAACGTTCAACAGTACAAGAAATAGCGTGATTTATCGATGGTTGAAATATTGAATATTAAAATAAAATAATTATATTAAATATTTAAAAAATTATGTTTACAGAAAGAAAATTTCCTTTTTTTTCTCAATTAAAAATGTCATGAAATTAAATCTTATTTTTGTCAAATAGCAATGCCGCTTATCCTATAATCATACTAACATATACCACCCTGATTTATCGGTAAAAAATAAAAATTCACGAGTGTCGCAAATACCGCCTGATTTGGTAGGTATGGACATGAAAAATTCAAATTACCTCAACCCAGAAAAAAATTATAATTTTTTAAAAATTAACCTCCAAATAAAGGTCTCGTCATACATTTGATAAGTCACTCACCTGGATTTGGCAGAGAGTTTCGCTGAACGGCCAGCAGCGGAACAACGCTGGCAGAAACCCAAATGGCGTGACCAGGACGCCGATGGCGAGGTCATTACTGGCCAGCGATGTGAGCAAGTAGCGAGGCTGAAACATCGTGGAAAACAGGAGAAATAAAAGTTTTTATCTTTCCAGCTGTCGGTAAATCTAGAGAGGATTTTTTTCCTCATAACTCAACTTTTCGACCTACAGTTTGAGAATTTCTCTGTATCAGTTCATAGTGAATGTCTATATTGTAAAAGCCCCTATAAAAATGTTCCTACCTGCTGACTACAGGTACGAAAAAATGTTTCCCTAATTTTGTTTTTGAAAAATCCCCGCGCTGGGGAAACGATTCTGAACATGCTACACCTGCATACGAATGTTGACAAGACCGTGTGAACTCTGAACTGCGAAGGTTCAAAGCGCCAGCCAGATGAGTGCTGGGATAAAGGTTGATATTTGGTTGAAATTTGTGTAGGTACTAATTTTGAAAGTGTTGTCAAAAACTCTTGGATCATGCAATGCGAATTCGAGAATTCATCCAACCTAGAGGTAAGTTTGTATATAAATATTTACAAAAAAGAAAAATACCTACGTACAAACAGTGTTATCCGCTAAAAAAAACAACAATACCACATTAAGGGCAACTATCACCTAACATTAAATGTTAAATTTTACCGCCTCGTTAAAGTTACTGTTCATCGCGTACCTATCAAGAGAGCAACCAACACCAACTAATGTGTCAGTAAATTTGGCGGGTCGGTAAATGCTTGGTTAAAATGACTGAGACGAATTAAGCTGGCGGTTTGAAGCTTTCAAGAGATTCACGCAGCACTACAGGATTTTTCCCTTGTCCGAAGAGTTTAAAAAAAGTCAAAAATTGTCCTGAGATGTCCGAAATTGTCCTTAAACTGTCTAAGTTCGTTCGAATCTGTCCAAAATCGTCCAATACTGTACAAAATTGTCTGAAACTGTCCCAAATCATCCTTGAACTGTCTGAATTTGTTCAAAACTGTCCAAAGTTGCCCGAAACTGTCCGATATTGTACTAAGCCGTCCAATATTGCCCAAAATTGTCCAGTATCGTCCAAAATTGTTTGAATTTGTTCAAAATTGTCCAAAATTGCCTGAAACTTTCCCTAATTGTCCGACACAGTCCCAAATTGTCCCTGAACTGTCTAAATATTTTTCAAAATTGTCTGAAACTGTCCAAAGTGGCCCGAAACTGTCCGATATTGTACTAAGCCGTCCAATATTGCCCAAAATTGTCCAGTATCGTCCAAAAATGTCCGAATTAGTTCAAAATGGTCTGAAACTGTTTCAAATTGACCGACACTGTCCCAAATTATCCTTAAACTGTCCAATTTTGTTCAAAACTGTACTAATTTGTTCAAAACTGTCCAAAATTGTCTGAAACTGTCCAAAGTTGTCCTAAACTGTCCGATATTGTACTAAACTGTCCAATAGTGCCCAAAATTGTCCACTATCGTCCAAAAGTGTCCAAAGCTGCCCGAATTAGTCCAAAATTGTCCGATACTGCTCGAAACTGTCAATAGCTGAAAATGACGGCTTGAAAAGAGTTCTACCTTGGTCCAGGATTTTTCACGAAATTAGGAAAACTCGCTTTTTGCATTGGTCTTTATTCACAATCGAAATAGGATTCTATCTTCGAAATAGGAATCTTCTATCGTATTTCTTCCCATTGCGATTATAGTAATAAGTTTCTCTTTACCGGGTCGAAGTTGCAACAGGCACCGAACTGTAAAAAGCCATGCCCCACGTTTCTTTGCTTCGAGATCTCGACAGATAACACTTTATTTAGCCCTCTCCAGCATATTGTTTGTCGGCTAACCCTTACTAGCTTAGTGCCGTAAGTTGATAACAAGAACGTGGAAGTAACACTGTGCAAATCTCACTTTAGACCCTTTTCTCTTTTTCTTAGATTAGGCGGCAGTCCTAAGCCTACCCTGATTTACACCCGACAGACCTCCCCGGCGAAACAGATAACGCCGGATGAATTAGACAGCCGGGGTGCAATCTTGGATTTTTATTTCTTCTCGCGCGGCCTTTGTTCGGATTGTGATATATTTTATTTCTTCACCGACCTAATAAAAACACCGAAGAGGTCGAAGGTCTAACGCGAACGAATGGCACTTGAAACAGTTCTGTGGGAACTGTACTTTTAAAGACGTTATTTATTACCTATTGATCTTCGACAATAGAATGGAGATTTAGACGCCGCGCTTCCGGAAGCGAGAAGAAAGTATCGGATGACCCAACAATAAGAAGACTGACTTTAATGACTAGAACAATATCGAATCCACTCAAGTCAATAAAGCGAGGCATTATATTCGTCAGAATTATTTCCCACTTTATTGCTGCTCTTCATTACGGTGTGAGCATCGAACGGTCAAGAGGTAATCGAGAAGGCGATGATAGGTGATAAAATACGATAACGATGCACTTAAGATTGAAATGAATCGAGAGGAAGGCTACGGATTTTGGATGGGGACTCGCCTTGCGGATTCAGGTCGCGGACTCAGGTTGGAGACTTGAGTTGCGGACTCAGGGTTGCGGATTCAGGGTTGCAGACTCTGTTTTCAGACTCAGGTTGCGGACTCAGGCTGCAGGCTCAGTTTGCATACTTGGGCTGCGGACTCGGGTTGGAGACTCGAGTTGCGGACTCAGTTCGCGTATTCAGGGTTGGGGTCTCGGGTTGTGGATTCACGGTTGCGGACTTAGTTTGTGGACTCAGGTTGGGGGCTCAGTTTCCGAACTCAGGTAGCGGACTCGGAGTTGCGGACTCAGTTTTCGGACTCAGGATTGTGGATTCAAGTTGCAGACTCAGGTTGGAGACTCGAGTTGTGGACTCAGGGTTGCGGATTCAGGACTGCGGACTCAGTTTTCAGACTCAGGTTGCGGACTCAGGATACGGATCCAGTTTTTTGACTCAGGTTGCGGACTCAGGTTGGAGACTTGAGTTGCAGACTCAGTTTGTGGACTCAGGATTGCGGATTCAGGTTGTGGACTCAGGGTTGCGGACTCAGTTTTCAGGCTCAGTTTACGTACTTGGGTTGCGGACTCAGGATTGTGGATTCAGGTTGAAGACTCAGGTTGGAGACTCGAGTTGCGGACTCAGGGTTGCGGATTCAGGGTTGCGGACTCAGTTTTCAGGCTCAGGTTGCGGACTCAGGAAACGGACCCAGTTTTTAGTCTCAGGTTGCGGATTTGGGTTGCGGACTCAGGTTGGAGACTCGAGTTGCAGACTCAGTTTGTGGACTCAGGATTGCGGATTCAGGTTGCAGACTCGGGCTGCGGATTCTGGGTTGCGAACTCGGTTTGTGGACTCAAGGTTGCGGACTCAGGGTTCCGGATTAAGGTTTTGGACTCAGGTTGGGGTCTCGGGTTGCGGACTCAGTTTTTCGAGTCAGGCGGACTCAGCGTTCAGACTCAGTTCGCGGACTTAGGATTGCGAACTCAGGTTGAATGATATTTCAAATACCTGTTGGTGAATGTATTTCGAATATCGCCGACTGTTGATGACGAGTATCACGAGAAGATTCGCGATGAAGATGCCGGCCGACAGCAGGAGGATGAAGGCGGCTTGAAGGACCCCGCCAGCTGTTATGTGTGACACGTTATGCACTTTGGTGCAAGAACTGTTGTGCAGCAATGGGGCCACCAGGAGAGTGCTACGGCTTTCACCATACCTTGAAAAAAAAAAAAATATATTTTTTTTAATTAATTTCAGTTTCAATTTTAACCTACTGTAGCTATTTTTTTGCTACTTTCTCATTTACATAAACTTGAAAATCACCTCATCGTATCTGAGCCGGTACTTGGGCTCGTTGGACGACCGTGGACGGCCTCATGACAATCGCAGCCTCCGGCTAACAATTTTCATATTCGCCGCAGACCATAGCTCGCAAATGGGGTCCATCGTAAAGAATCTGAAACCGAAAGTAGAGATAATTTAATTTTTTGTTACAAAATAACAGCTGTAATCGTTTCAACTATTGAATAAATTGGTAAAAAACCGAGTTTCTCGGGGAAAAAAAGTTGATGAAAAATGAAAATCAAATTTTATACAGTAAAATTTTGCCGTTGAAATATTTTTTTGGAAACGCTCTGTTTTTGGAGTACTTTTTTCGGCTCTGATAGCACTCAGCGTGATTTTCTAGATGATTTCCATCCGTCCTGCGCCCTCGCACAATCTTATTTGCGTTCCTTATTCACCTTGATAGATGGGATCTATTCTCCGCCAGGAACAATCCATTTCCTAGTCCTAGACAAAAGGCCGGGAAGGTTGGCAAATGCATCGAACGACAGTGATCGATTGGGAACGTTAGAGAGCGAAACGTCACCGTAAACGTAATGTACCGGCTTTCAGAGAAGAATTAGACCACGGCTAAAAAGAGAGATTTGAAAATATACAAAAAAAAAAAAAAAAACACCAGGGCTAAAAAGGAAGATTTGATAATGTACCAAAAAAAAATCGATTCAACATTTTTAAGGGAAGAACAGTTCGTAAAACGTCAGCTGAGCCGTTCACTTTTCCGATTTCATTCCCCTAAAAGGAACGTCTGAATTTACATCCCTCGCGAAAAAAATACTCTCAGCCCAATTCAATGGGGGCATGTAGGTAAGCAATAAATAAAGACCGGCGAGAAAACACAAATAAATAAAATATAGAGGGACAAGTCGGACGGTTGGCAGAGGTAGCGAATAAATTCCGGGCCCGACTTATATTGACGTGGATGTCCTTTTTCATTTTATCCGGGAGAGTTTGTCTGCTGAAAGGAACAAACGTCAACGGTTGAAATTAGCCGGGAAAATTTCGTCGCTTAATTTCCAACATGCGCTATCCAACATTTTGGCGAAAATGAGTTCGATACATATTTTTATGCAAAATCTCACGCTCCGTGCGCTGAACTAGGTACTTAGTTTTTCCAAAAATCCGCTAGAAGTCGCTCAAAAACTAAAAAACCCCACATGTGCTATCTAAAATCTGCGACCACCTAAAACCACCTTATGTCAAACCAGTTTTCGATTACCAAAACCCAACTAATTTCGACTTATAGGTAGTGAAAAATGTGTAAAAACCTTCGAGGAATCCAACGAGCTCAAAAAATTCAAAATCGGTTCAGTAGAACCTCTTTAAATCGGCAAAAACGCGAAAAAGGAGAAATCGTGGTAAAAAATCTCAAGCGAAACCGATTAAAAAACAAAATTTTCAAACATTTTCGGAAAAACTCCTATGGCAAATCAAGCGAGGAACCCGGGAAAAATACTCGAAAAATTCTAAACCCTCGGCATCACCTTCAAAATTGAGTTTTTGAATTTTTTCTAAAATATACCCTAACTATGCCAAATTGGACCCCTTAACCTTTTCCGATCGGATTGCCCGGACAATATTCACCAAGTTAAATTTTTAACTCGGAGTAGAAAACTCAATGGGAAAATCAAACCCAAACTGAAATTCGAACCGATACTCAAACTGAAAGTCGAACTAGAACTGACACAGAAACTCAAACTGATGCCAAAAATCAAACACGAACTGACTTTGAAAATCAAACTCAAACTGAAACTCAGACTCACACTGAAATTTGAACTGATAATGAAAATCAAACTCGAACTAAAAATCAAACTAAAACTGACACTCAAACTGATACTGAAGATCAAACTCAAACTGAAACTCAGAATCGAACTGATGCTCAAAGTAAAACTCAAACTGATACACAAATTCAAACTTAAACTAGAACAGAAAATCAAACTCGAAATGAAAGCCAACTTAAACTGACACTGAAAATCAAACTCAAACTGATTCTGAATATCAAACTCAAACTGAAATTCGAACTGACACTGGTGATCAAACTCGAACTGAAACCGACGCCGAAGCTCAAACTCAAACCGATACTAAAAATCAAACTGAAACAAAAGTCGAACTGAACTCAAACTTGAAGTGATACTGAAAATCAAACTCGAACTGAAACTCAAACTGTCACCCAAAATCAAACTCATTCACAAACTCAAACGTTCGCTTTCCCACGTTTGCTTTCTCACGTTTACATTTCCACGTCCTTCTCTCAAGTTGACATCGAATGTTAACTTGAAAATTTTCCAAGTTTCACGTTTACATTTTCGAGTTCACATTCTTTTCAGGCACGAGCGTTTTTATGTTTTCTTGCAATGGCGATATCACAACATCAACTTTGAAATAATTAATTTCAAATTTTGACCGAGAACTGTCAAGTCGCCACGGTCATAAAAATCTGCCAAATCCACCGTCGTGTTAAAGCTCTGGGTCAGAATCCAATTTTCGTAAAATTGAAATATTTTCATCCCGCCATCAACCTAATAATAAAGCGGGCGAGAATAATAACGTAATTTGAGATTATAAAGCAATCACCAGGCGTTATCCTTTGGTTCTCTCACGGTATAATTTTTCAGGATGAAATGTACGAAAATTTCTGGCGAATGTTCGGGAGAAAACCAAACTAATGTTTATGTTATGGCTGAGAGACCTCTCCACCTATGCTCACCCTGGCAACGGCGAAGACAAACTTCGACAACAACTTTCTATGTGCTGTTTTGGCCTAGAACATTCTCGGTTCTGTTTTTCTGTTTGTGCGAGTACTTAAATAAAATAATCAGTTTTTTTGTTCTAGCTTTTGTGAAAACCTTTTGTGGAGCTTCACCTACAACTAAAATGTGACCATGTGCCTCGCATTTCAAGGTTCGACTCGTCAGTGTTGTTTCTATCTCGATAATCCCGCACAATTGTACCCTCGATGACGATTGGCCTTTTTTACCCGTGTTCCGAAACGGGTTTCTCCGTCTTTTCATACGAGTTCCACGTCAAAATGTGTATCGAAAAGGTCGATATTCGTCTCGGAAAACTTGTCCTTATTGATGCCCGAGGTGGAGGGAAAGTAGAGGCGGCTGGCAGGTTTCTGCGACTCGGCTAACGTTATGTACCACAGTTCCGACCCCACCCAGCGTGGACTGGCCTTATGAATAAATTCATGAGAGTCGTACATCTCAAGAACCGACTCTATACGCCCAAGGGTTGTTGACTTGGACGACTATTTTTCCCCCTCATTCGAAAATATCCCTGCACAGTTACCTGCTGGAGTACAACGAAATAAGTATGAAAATCATGAGCTTTCCTGCCCCCTAGGTCTATTATAGTGAGTTGGTAGTCGAGTAGTAGAAAAAGGGTGCTTTTGGGTAACTTGAAAGTCTCGGAGGACGGGATGACGTCAGTGATAAAACCTGATATCGTCGGTCCAATGGTCTAAAGCTGGGTTCACATGTGCGTTTTTTTTGTTCTGCGTCCTACGTTATGCGTAATGAGATCTGATTTACGCAAATATAAAAAAAATTGGATATTTTAGTGGATTGTACGCAGAAAACGCAGAATACGGAGAGGAAGAAGAAGAAGACAAAGTGTTTCGTGTCGAACCCGAGTAGTATGTGTTTCAAACTGTGTTTCGGAAACAATAATAATATTATAAGAATAACATATTATAATAACGACATGACTAATAATAACATATTATGTTCCTTCAATGACAACAAGGCGTTCAACATGACAAGAGAGATGAAGTCTATTCTTATCTATTCTATCTTATCAATTCTTGTCTATTCTTTCGGAATTGACAACATGAACCACAAAGACAACTAAATTTTACGCAGTTCGACGACACATCACCAACATGAAAACGCCATCTCGTTTTTGCGGACTTGACGGATTCATAAACGGACTTTACGGACTGTACTCAGGACGCAGAGAAAAAAGCACATGTGAATCCAGCATAATTTGGAAAAATGCATTTTTGGTTTTTTTGCACGAAACATCTTAATTTTACCTTTACTTTTACCCTGCAAGACCTTACTTTCCGCAACTTGACGTAAGTGCGCCTAAAGGGGCCATTTTGGTATTGGTGGTGGTATTTCGTACAAAACTAAACCATCACGTGTTAGCTCTGTAAAGAACGACACTTAACGTTTTGTTTTCAAATAAGTCAAATAGCAGGTCCAGATCACATATGTGAAAGCACCCTTTTTCATCTGGTGAGTCGAGGTGAAAATTTTACCTTCCTAGGATTTAATCCTCCCTTACTGACCGGAAGTTTGAAAATTAGTAACTTCCCAATCAATGAACTTGGCCCCCATCTCAGGGTCCAATCATTCTCCAGTAGCCGAGTACACGGCAGCAATCGCCGGTACAGCGCATTCAATCAATGTTGGCCTAACTCGGAAGTAATTCAGATGAGACGTCCCCCCACCCCTCCCACCTCCCCGTCCCCCACACCCAAACACCAATTGGAGTCGACCACTTCATATGGAGCCCTTGTAGGGCTAATTGAGTGCGGGGAGAGCCTCTCTAATGTCAGGCCGAACGTGTCAATACATCTAGCCGATTTACCATATCGAAGGCACTGTTGTTCGGCCGAATTCCAGTCAGAATGGACGTTTCGAATGCGCCAATTTGGAAAAAATTTTCAAAAACAAATATCGAATCGATTTTTGGCCACCAAACCTTACGGGCATTTGGTTCGAGCAACGGCATACTGTAATGCCGTAATAATTCTAGCGAGATTGGACCTCCAGAAGGTTAAGTCGAGACAGTAGAGTTCCAATTACTTAACACGGATTATCACCATCAGGAGTTTAAGGTCGTGTATAGGGCATCGTTTAATGGATGGGTTTAATTCGAGGAAAGCCTCCAGGCAAGGTTTCCATTAACGAGTCCGGCTGATGGTCTCGTTAGATCGAGAGTTAGCGAAATGTTCTCCAGGTAAGCTCAGAGATGGCCAAGAAGCAGAAAGAGGGTATAGTAACAGATTGTTGCAACTCATGCGATTAACTTGGGACACTTGGCCGTATCAGCTAATGGCCGTATCGGAAACAAAGCCAAGCGAGGCTGATTTATCCAAGCAAAATTGAACAATTGGACAAAATCGGACTATCGTACAAGTAACAGTGACAGATCTCAGCGGCAGGTCCTACAGACGAGCCATAGCAGTTGCTCACTGCCACAAGTCACAGTTACAAGCCATAGCAACAAGTCACAGCGATAAGTGAAGGCGACAAGTCACAGTGACTTGTCCCTTTGACTCGTCACCCTCACTGGTCACCGTGACAAGTAACAGTTTCAAATAACAGTGACAAGTCACAGTGACATGTCATGGTGATGAGGCACAGTGACAAGTCACAGTGACATGTCATGGTGATGAGGCACAGTGAAAAGTAACAGTGACAAGTAACAGTAAAAAGTAACGTATCACAGTGACAAGTACCCCTGACAAGTAACAGTGACAAGTCACCATTTCTAGTAACAGTGACAAGTCACTGTGATGAGTCACAGTGTCAAGTAACAGTGACAAGTCACGGTGATAATTCACTGTGACAAGTAACAGTGACAAGTAACAGTGAAAAGTAACAGTGACAATTAACAGTGAAAAGTAACAGTGACAATTAACAGTGAAAAGTAACAGTGACAAGTCACGGTGATGAATCACAGTGACAAGTACCACAGACAAGGAACAGTGACAGGTTGCCAGTTCTAGAAACAGTGGCAAGTAACGGTGATGAGTCACAGTGACAAGTAACAGTGGCAAGGAACAGTGACAAGGCACCGTCACAACTAACAGTGACAAATTACGGTGATGAGCCACTATGACAAGTCACGGGGATGAGTCAAAGGGATAAGTCTCGGTAACAAGCTCCAGACTTGTCACAGTGACAAATATTGCGACTGAAGTGAAAGCATTTGCTTCGATTTTGCGCACCCGTCATCAATGCTTGCCTTTGAATTTCTCAGTGTTCAACAAATTGCAGATGTGCTCTACAACTTTAATTCCTTGCAGTCACAGGTCCATTAAAGAGACGCTAAATGTTTGCGTCTCTTGTGTACAACAAATAGAATTTTATAAACATTATTGCTGCATGGCCCTTTTTAATAACAGTTCTGGTGTTTTAGACAATCCCAAGAACGCGTGGGTATAATGGAATTCTTATTCAGCCAGTCGAAATCCCTTACAAAGGTGTCCTACTTTGTTCACCCAGCGGACAAATTGTCGAATGTAAATCACATCATTTCCTCCGTCTACAAAGACCATTTTTTCCCTTCGTCGACTCTTTTCAGACGGCCGTTTCCGTAATCCTGCCAATCACCTGCCTTTTTCGCAGGTTAAAGGAAAGAAGGATTGCCATAAGTTTTACTCGCTTTTTTTGTTACGATTCAAATATGAATGAAGAACCTCATCCACCTGGTTGGAAATTTTTTCTCTTGGCTACCATGAAAAATATTGAATATTATTTTTAATTCAATAATAAGATTGATTTAATGATGAACAACGCATACATTTTTGCGTGTCGTAAAAATTCATTAAAGCAATGCCTGCACCTTTTTTCTATTCAAGACCCAGAAATTAGAATAATTTGAAACTAAATCAAAAATTGCTGTTCATCAATCTTGAAATGGCAGTTACTGGGACGCAATCAGGAGTAAAACTCTTGTTTTAGTGCTGTATATACGTCGGCGAGAAATGGTTGATTAAGTTTGAAGGCGAGAAGAGAGATCAAGCTATAACAGGGATAGAGGAGTATTGTATAAGACAGATAGGATGATGCAGAAAGGGATGACTTGAAAAAAAACTTTCCCTCCCGAACGAGGTTATTCGGCCTGGCCAATCTTCTCCTTTGCTGTGAGACTATAGGGAATAACTGGTGACTGATAGGGATACCAAGTTTTTATGTGGTATGAGCCACATGAATGGTATGGAAGCTGCTTACAAAGCATCCACCAAATTTTCACCTATTTCTCTAATCATAATTTTCTCCATACTATTTCACCTTTATCATAGGTGTCAGTAAAGTCATTTCATTCCATGTGTTTGTCAATGTGATTTGCCACCTTGACTTGCTTCCGTGACTTGCCACCTTGACTTGCCACCCTGACTTGCCACCTTGACTTGCCACCTTGACTTGCCACCTTGACTTGCCACCTTGACTTGCCACCTTGACTTGCCACCTTGACTTGCCACCCTGACTTGCCACCTTGTCTTGGAGGCTTTTCACTCATTAGAATAAACTGCTTTTCCAGATGTTGGCATTGTGACTGTTACTTGTCAATGTCATCAATAATTTTTGTCACGGTTAATCGTCATTTATGCTTGTCCCTGTGTCTTGTTACCAGCACTCAATTTTCGCATGATGATTTTGGCATAGCACTTAGATATGTTTTCTAATAAATTATTTAATTAATCATCTATGATGTGCCCCTACGACTTTCTGTGAATTGCCAAGTACCCAAAATGGTGCTGAAAAATCGGTACAGTACTTTTGACGAATAAATGTTGAATATCGAGGGACTTCGCGAACCCTTTGTAAGGTCAAGCCACCTATGTCAACCATCTGCCACCTTTCCCCACTTTCTGCGTTAGTTTCCAATTTCAAAGGCTTCTTCGCCCTGTGAACGTAATCGAATTACTCCCCTTCTGATTACACGGCATGACTATCGTTGAGCTTCCTAAGTGTTGGTAGGCCGAAGATAGCGAACTGAAAATTCGAACTTCTGCGAGTCTTTTATTCGAAAAATTTTCTTGACTTGATTCACCGTGCATAATGCACATAGTATGTTTCAAAATTTGGTATTTTTTTATTTAAAAAATTTTGAGCCATAAAAAACGGGGTTTAGCACTGCTGGACATGTCTTGTATAAAGCTTTACCCGTCAAGAACTATTGATTGTCAAGCATGAGTGTTGAGCAAACTTGGGTCGCTTCGAAATAGCCATTGTCTGCGCAGAGATACGCTATGAAGTACAGTGTGTGATCCACAATGTTATTTTCCCACTAATGTAAACATGTCTAAGCTGAGGTCGTCCTCTAGCTGTGAGACCGTTGGGAAAACTCGTCCGCACAAAGGGTGGTAAATATTTGGTAGCTGTCCCTTGCCCGAGTCACATTCTATGTGAAGAAGGTTATTGCATCCGAGTGATGCTTCTGTCACACGTAGGATTCCTCAGTCCTGTAATACCCATTCTTATTCTGGAGTCTTCAAAATTGACAATATTTGACTTTGTGTCAGTAGTGCTGCTTGAAAAAATTATAATGCTTCGAATGAAAAAGTGTCAAGTTTTATTTGAAGAAAGAAAATTATGAAACCAAAAATAAGATTTAAAAAATTAGATAGTTGGTACAGAGGTAAATAATTTATCGAAACCTCAGCTGCGACACAGGAAGACGCATGCTCATGTAGATAGATACATTTTCATAATTTATGCCCTCTATCTTCATCTTGGGGTAACTTATGTATTGACAGTCTGTCACTGGTCTGTCCTCTGGCCAAAAGGACAGCTAACTTGACAGTTGAATGTGTCCCTTGCCTGTCGGTAGTGCAAAAGTCGAGGCCACAACAGTACCAAGGCGCTGACAACGACTTCAGCTTCCAGTTGGTTTTCCCCAGAGAGCCACTTTCCTTCTTTTTTTGCTGTTGTTATGAGCTTCCTCTTGTGTTATGAGGTTTTCTCTTCTGTTATGAGCCTCGCCCGCTTTCGACTTCTTTCATCTCCGGTTGTAGCTGTTGCTGATTAAGTCGTGTCCGAATTTCACCCCTGATACAGGACGAATTTGATTGAGGAATCCGTGCTTCTTAAACGAAAAAAGGGTAATCTAGTTTGTTGTATTGGTGTGCGAGTAAATCTGTACATACGCGTATTCTGCCGTCCTAAGTTAAAACGTCCTATCTCAGTTTTTTGCGTTTTGAGAAAAACGCGGTTAAGTGAGATTGTTTGCACCGTCCACGTTTTTAACCCTAGCTATTTGGAATTTTCACGATAGCTCCTTGACATCACCCCCCAACTTTGTCAGTTGTCAACAAACCTCAATATTAAACCAGCAGGTAGAAATTATCAATTGAAGTGCAAGAAGTCGAAGATAAGACTTTGTTGTTGTTGTTCGTTTTCTTGTCGTGTGCCTTAGGCCACGTTCGACATTGGTTTTTATACCTAGGATAGGACTTTTTAACCTAGTAGTAGTAGTTTTTGGAACTCAGTATTCGAAGATGAATATCTTGCCCACATCCATGACAGACACAGCTTTGCTACTCACTAGGCCAGAAAGTCCTAACTCCTTTATTTGAGACCTCCTTTATTTGACTTAGGACGATTTATTCTAGCACAAGTTACTGAATTTTTTCAGTTATACAAGGTCAAAGTGTCCTAACTTTCTGCTACTTAGGACTTTTTAGCCTAGGACTACCAAGTTAGGACTTTCTGTTCTTGGATGGAGGCGGAAATGGACAAAAGTGAGATAGGACAAAGCCATTTTTCAGTCCTTTCCAATGAAGATAGGACTTTCTAACCTGGCCCATCAGACGCGTCATGTCAAAATCTATACAACCACGTCCTTAACTCAAAAAGCGAAAAAAATGAGATAGGACGTTTTAACTAAGGACGGCAGTATTGGACCATTACTTGATTATATAGCATTTCTCCAGAGGTTTCTTTTTTAATGTCTTTTTGAACCTTACGATGTTTTTCTTGTAGCAATTTATCCATGAATCTCTCTAAAAACTCATCAAACGCCCAAATCCATGAAGAGATTTCGGGGATGTCGTCATGGGCCACGCCAACTTATGAAATAGAGGTAAGACAATTTTCCCAAATTTTAAATTTGATATAGGAAAAACGACAATTGCCTGAAAATCCTTGAATCCAATCGGATTAGCGTCGTATGAAATCTGCATGGAAATTATCATCATAGTCCCGACGTACCGGCTTGAATACGATTACCCCCTCTTGGGCCGCCCTTGACCCCAGTCAAAAAACAAGGGTTGACATGTCTACTTTGCAATATGGAACGCATGAATATGGAACGCTGTCTGGCTCCCTATTTGTTATTCGACACTTCATCTTCAAAAACAAGACAGGGATAGGGGCCGTTGGCAGTGTCTGATTGTTGAAAACATTCGTTTCTCCGGCGAGGAAAAACCGCGGGATTCCCGGGAATGTTCCAGGAGGAAATTGCCTATTAAACGGGCAAATTCAGCCGAAAACCAATTTTCCAAAGCGTTCTTTCACTCCCGTCCCTTCTTGAAAGGGCTGTATCCACCGTGTTCCGAGAACTTTGATTTCACCATGGACAGGCGGACATTGTTTGAAATATTATAATGTCTTATGGAACATCATGCGATTGATTTTCTGGGATCATGAGGAAGAGTTCTGGGGATAGTCGGCACGCATGCCACTAGGGATCACCTCAGATGGGGCTGATGAACTTTGCAGACCCATGGTGGTTCATTTTCTTGGCGATTCATTGTTAAAATCAACGATAATTGAACCATTTCTTACCTCCGTATAAGCGAATCAATAATTTATAATTCATGGACCTACCCTAGGATTATGGAGGTGCTTTGACAGCCGAGTCCAGGCCTCAGTAGAGCAGACAGAGGTACTGAGAACAGACCCTCAGGACCGACTTCAGGATCAGATGGAAAATGTGAGGATAAGATTACCACATGACCAAATTCGCTTTCAAAATCTGTATTAACTACAAAACTCTTCCAAGCTGCGCCCTGTTCATCAACTTCTTGCATGCGATTCCATTCTTGAAACGTCAATCAACACCCGATCCGAAACTTCGGTACTGCCATACGCTGAAAGCATTGGCAAGTCGTTATTGTTTTTCTCGCCTTTCCACAACGTTGGAGTAAAAAAAAGGACCGAGATATTTCGCTCAATGCGACGAGCGCGAGGAAAACGCTGATTTTATCTGGCAACCGAAGAGCCGTCCGTAAAAAACGCATCTCCATCGTAAGTCTTCTTCGGTTCTTTTCCAGCCCGACCAATACTTCCATTCCCTGTCACTTTTCACCGCCTGACGCCCCTTATTCTTCCCCATTCCTCGTCCCACTTCTTCGCCATTCCCAAGAGTATTTTTCCTTATCTTGAGGTCGCTCCTTAGTTCAACGCTCTTGTCCTCTTGAGACGAAACCGGAGAAAAATACGGGAAATCAGACGGGCGCAAAAAACAGCTGCGCCGATAAAGACATTTTTCCGCTTGATTTTCGAAATGAAACATGTGTTTTGAGGCATTGGGTTGTTGATCAATTGCGGCGGAAAAAAGGAGGAGCCTTTGAAAAAAGTGGCAACGGCTCATGGGAATTGGAATCATTGTCTTCTGGAACAGAATGGGAGCCATACATGCGATGGATGTTGTCGATGTCTTCAAAAATCCAACAAACCCATCAATAGGAATTTGAAGGTGAAACAAAAAGTGAAATTTGAAGGTGAAACTAGAAGTGAAATTCGAAGTTGAAACAAAAAGTGAAAATTGAAGGAGAAACTGAAAGTGAAATTTGAAGGAGAAACTGAAGGTGAAATTTGAAGGAGAAACTAGAAGTGAAATTTGAAGGTAAACTTTAAGTGAAATTAGAAGGTGAAACGAAAAGTGAAATTTGAAGGCGAAACAAAAAGTGAAATTCGAAGGTGAAACTAGAAGTGAAATTCGAAGGTGAAACTAGAAGTGAAATTTTAAGGTGAAACAAATAGTAATATTTCAAGGTGAAACAAAAAGTAAATTTTAAGGTGAAACGAAAAGTGAAATTTGAAGTTAAAACTAAAAGTGGGATTTGAAGTTAAAACTAAAAGTGGAATTTGGAGGTAAAATTAAAAGTGAAATTTGAAGGTGAAACTAAAAGTGAAATTTGTGGGTGAAACAAAAAGTTAAATTTTAATGTGAAACAAAAAGTTAAATTTTAAGGTGAAACGAAAAGTTAAATTTTAAGGTGAAACAAAAAGTTAAATTTGAAGTTGAACCGTGAAGTAAATTTGAAGGTGAAACTAGAAGTGAAATTTGAAGTTGAAACTAGAAGTGAAATTTGAAGTTGAAACTAAAAGTGAAATTTGAAGTTGAAACGTAAAGTGAAATTTGAAGGTGAAACTAAGAGTGGAATTTTAAGGTATAATTAAAAGTGAACTTTGAAGTTGGAATTAAAAGTGGAATTTAAGGTAAAATTAAAAGTGATGTTTGTAGTTAGAAGTAAAAGTGAAATTTGAAATGGAATTTGAAGGTGCAATGAAAACTGAAATTTGAAATGAAATTTGATGGTGAAACAAAAAGTGAAATTTGAAGTGGAAAACTAACCGTAAAATTTAAAGGTGAAACAAAAAGTGAATTTTGAAGTGGAATTTGAAGGTGAACAAAAAGTGGAATTTGAAGGTTAAACGAAAAGTGAAATTTGAAGGTGAAACGGATACTGAAATTTGAAGTCGAAGTAAAAGTAAAGCTGAATCTGGGACTGAATAAGAATGTCATACTGACGTAGCGAGTGAAACTGAGGTTGCAAGTAAAACTGAAACTTGAACGTGAAACATGAAGTGAAATTTGTCCGATACTGTGGGCTATGGTGCGATATTGTGTGTTAGTGTCCGATATTGTCCAATGTGATCAGATATTTTCTGTATTGTCCAAGACGGTTCGATACTGTCCAATATTTTTGAGTTATTTTGTTTCTCCTAAAATTCGCTTCGAAGTTCAAAGTCCCTGAACCTTCTGAAAAACGCGAAAATAATTTCGATGCCTCGCACGTGAGTCGAAGTTATTAAAGTAAATAAACTATTTAGTTCGCTGAACTTCGGAAAACGGTAGCTTTCCTCTTATGAACCTCATATTTAGCGCTCCGGGCCGGGTGAAGATATGAGCCAATGTAGTTTGATAAGGAGTTCGCAGGGGAAACGGTGGCAGGAGGAGTGGCCAGGCCAGATTAATGGCTCCTTTCTCGAGGCAATAACGCTACTTCCGAAACGCCAAAAGTGCCACCCTCCCCAACCGACCTTTAATACCTGGCTGCGCTGTTACGCCTGTCATAAATTATATACATTCGAGCACTGGAATGGGTCGTGTTTGTAGTGTCTTTTCCAAAGTGCGTCCTGGAGACGACTTCCTTTAGCCGATCCTCCTACTCGCAAGTTATAAAAGCGTAGGAGGCCGAGTCCATCGGTCAACCGCACGTTATGGCGGCCATTTTCACTTTCGCCACTCGTAATAATGTTGGATGAAAGTATCAAGTCGGCTTGATGACGAAAAAAATCAGGGGCGGCTACTGGCAAGAGAATCTGCACCCTCTGGCCAAAATAAGACAGAAAAGGAGAAATCGCATCAAGAAATTCAAGCCAAACCGAATTAAAAACAAGTTTTTCAAAATTTTCTTGAATCCCCCCCCCCATCCTGTAGTAAATCAAGCGCGGAATCCGGGAAAAATACTCGAAAAATTCTATACCCACAACATCGCCTTCAAAATTGATTTTTTGTGTTTTTTTTTTCGAAAATGGGCCATATTAATGCCGATTTGGACTCCTTGACCTTTTCCGAACGGATTGCGCGGACAATATGCCTCAACCACTTTATTACTGTCACACTATTCTCAACCCTTTACCATTAATCGTCTCTGAAAACAACAACAAAATCGTCAGGCAAAGCCTCGGGACTTGGGAATGGAAAGGGGAGTTCTGAGAAAGAAGAGAGAGTGAAGGGTGAAGGCCCTTACGATAGACTACATTGTCAGTGGTATAATGTTTTTTGAAGCATTAGTGAGCCAGTCATAACAAACATTATAACCTATAACCTATCTCCAGGAGCAAACAGCTTGTCGTGCACTGCCGGTAGAATGCGGTTGGAATATCGCGGTAGGATTATCTTATCTTATCAGTTCAAAATTCAATTACTGATTTGTTGTGGATTTGGATGTTCCATGCGTTTATTCTCATCTACTTTTCATTCTCATTTTGTTGAAATTGATGTTTAGCTGAGAAAATCACACTGTTTTTAGTCAATCGTCTTATATTCCCTTCGCGATTGATCCATAATATGGTCTCAGTGCACCCCCTGGGTTTGAGGGCAGGAGCCGCCATAAAAAATAAGAAAAATGAACCAAAATTAGATCATTTTATTCCTGAACTAAATACTTTACTGACATTTTTTAAAAACCACATACACATACCTCTTCTTCACTCAGTAAGTTCCCCATTTTCCTACGGTCCAATTTTCATCAAAATTTCAAGCCGTTCGACCAAAATAAGGCCCGGTTTTTGATCGAATTACCGCAAAACCACTTCCCCATCCATCGATGCTCCGGTTTCTTAATCGAGTCAGCCGACCTTTGTTTTTCTTCTGCTCAACTCCCACCATCAAATGTCACGAACATCCGATCGCAGGGGCTGTAGCTTCTGGAAAATTCTCCCCAGACCAATTACGTCTCGTTTGTATTCAGCTGGGGCACAGTCCTCAGGCCGGGGACTATCTGCATTGGATACACCCCATGGGAGTTCTGGTTGAAGAACTAAATGGCCTGCCAGGACTTCTGGCCGAACTCGCCCACACATTGTTCGCCGTTCGGTCATTTAGCGGCCAGTGAAAGTTGCGAGATTTATCGGAAAATCTCCGAAAATTGAGGAATTATGTTTTTTTTTAACTAACATTCAATGTTAGTTTGAGGCCTTGAGAGGATAGTGTCGTAAAAATGTAATTGCGTGAGCATAACCCATTTCTCAGCCAATTGAAAAAGTCTACAAACTTCAACCACGAATTGTGGTCAAACGAGCAAACCGATTTCGGCGTTCGAGGTATTCATTCAACGCCAAATTTTACGCTCTTTCATTTTGGTACGAATAAAATTTTTCGTAGGATGCGTCGTTTACGAACTATACTCGAAAAACTAAAACAATAGCCAAAAAGCGCGATATTTATGCAGTGCTATTGGGAAAAATTACAGTTTGTGTTGATTCAGTGCTGAAATATTTTTTCTCAGTCTAAAGAAAGTTATTTCAAAATATTTATACCTATTTTATGTGTCAGACAGTGAAATTTACTGCACTACGTACCACTGGTTCAAAAAGAAGATTACAGCTTCCGGACGAACAGACTGTCTTTTCTTCTGAAACATAAAAAACTCGAATTAAAACCTGCTCAACATGACATTTTATGTTAAATTAGAGAATTAGGGAATTCAATGTATGACCATCGAGCAAGATGTGGATACAAGGCTGCTGGAATATTGAATATCGAAAAGGCTGAGGGGAAAAATTCAATCCAAAATGGCCCCCCTTTCGGCGATTGGGCTTCCGACAAAGGTGTTAAACGTCACTTTAGCCCGAAAGGCTCATTTGTCATTCGGCTCTTTTATTATTCAATCCGATAGCTTCCAATCCCCCTCGACTTTCCCCCGACACTTTTCGTCGGACGTTTTTCGACATTGGAGAAGCTTGTTTCTGGAAAGGGTAGGTTCCATCGGCAACCAGGTCACTTAACGATGGTGATTTTCCAACCCCAATTTCGACCGAGTGGCTCAATCTCTTCGAGCCGAGTTCTATCGTCGAGAAACCGTTCAACAGTTAATAAACTTTCAGCTCTTTTTATTTGGAGCTACTCCCCCGTAACCGCTTTTAGGCCTTATCGGAATTTTCAATGCCTCTCGAAAACCGATCTTATCGCTAGGCTTTTGGATAATTAATTTTCGTTTAATTTTCAGAGAAGTTTGTCATTTAGTTATCAGTTGATGGCATGTTATCGCTAACGAGAGATCGAAGAACGGCCAGTTTAAAAACGGAGTTAATTTTCCCAGAAAAATGTCATTGGTTTTTGATAAAATATCCCTGTTGCTCTTCAAAGGGGAAAATTGTGGGGAAAAGTACCGCTCGTATCGGCAACACTGACGCCTCGTTCACTGGTCCATGGTCCAGAGTCCATCTATCCTGCTGATAATAGGAAATATTCTATCTGGATCAATCGATTTATCGATGAATAGATCATGGACGTTGGACAGACTAGTGATCGAGTTGTCAGTGCTGCCGATACGAGCGATACTTTTCCCTACAATTTACCCTTTTGTAGGGATATTTTCCTAGCGGTTCAGCCATTTTCCTCTTTACCTGTTTCACTATTGATGCTGTGTTCTATCATTAAAAGCCACAGGAATGGATTCGAAATTGATTTAATCGTTTTATAAGAGGCTGGGAAAAATGATCGTCGTCAGCCAACGACCGACAAACAATAACAAATTTTGAAACGAAACCTTTTATTCCAGCGAATTCATCATTTTTTGCGGTGTTCGGAAAAATGTTTCATTGTTCTTCAGTCTCACAAAAAAGCGAAATGGTGGAGCCAAAACGGAACAGCGGTAGATTTAGAAAACTTCCTGCGTGGATAAATCTGGACGCCCTTTCGTTGTGGTCGCATTTTTCGCTAAAAATACAGATTTTCGCTCCTTGTTTTATCGCAAATGATACGCTTCTCTATCGATGAATAGGATGCCGCACTATTGTTGAACATCCATTGTACCGGGGTTCAACTACCGCTGTTGGTAACTGAGTATCCGTCGACCCTTTTCATTCATAGGCTTTCCGCCTCGCTCTCTATTTTCCATGCATTTTAATGAAACCCTTTTGATAAATCCGGCTATGCTCTCGCACAATGAACGACCGCTGCTCCACGGTCACGTACCGATCATGAATTTTAGGGGGAGATTTTCAGTTGAAATTCGAACCTACCATTATCATAGCTCATGGGGTTTGAAGTTTCGTCGAAAGCGTTGCGCGGACACAATCATCGAATTTGGTCTGTACGAAAATTGTTTTTTTTTTTATATTTCTTGTCCAATGAGACAGCCTAAGATCACAAGTACATTTTTTCTCAAAAAATCCTAATTTTTTTTTAATTTAGCGTTTTTTTTTCTTAATTTAATCTTGATTTTTCGTATACACGTTATCATTTGCGTGGATAATGGTTTCGTCGTTTTTTACTATCTAAAATCACCTATTCTAAAATTCACCTGTTCCAGGCTCAAACAATGTTTTTTCACAAAAAATTTCATGAGTGAAAAATCGTTTAAAAGTCACTGTTGTACGTAATAAATGAGGTTCATAAAAATGTATTACGTCGAATTTTTCGATTGCCCCACAACTACATTGGAGCCTATTCTTTTCGAATGGGCATCGACTCATTCCGAAATTGGGCCCTTCTCTCGAGTCCAACTTTCGGGCCTCGCTCGTATTGCGGATCTATTTTCGCACAAATAGCGCAGCTCCATTGAAACTGGCAAAAAAGGGTTAAACGGTTTCCACCATTCGGAATCCTGGGTACGTGATTGGAGAAAACAATGAACTGTCGACGAGGTTTTCCTTCGAAGGGTAGAAAAGGAAGCCATTTTCTAGGCTGCCTACGTAGTTTTCCCTATGCGACATCGATCGACGTAGTATCGATAGCGAGAAATCGATTGTAGAACACAGAAAAATCTGTGGAAAAATCTCCCGAACGGCTCATTCGCACCAGTGTTGCCAACTCGTCGCATTGATTTCCCTCTGTCGAAATCCGAAAAAGCCTCTAAATTCGACTAACACACACTTAACTCCAACATTAAAAAATACGAATATAAAATAAGCAAAGTCAACTTCGAATTCAGACTCAACTTCGAGATCAAAGTCAACTTCGAGATCAAAGTCAACTTCGAGTCAAACTCAACTTCGAGATCAAAGTCAACTTCGAGATCAAAGTCAAATTCGAGATCAAGTAAACTTCGAGATCAAAGTCAACTTCGAGATCAAAGTCAAATTCGAGATCAAAGTAAACTTCGAGATCAAAGTCAACTTCGAGATCAAAGTAAATTTCGATTTCAAAGTCAACTTCGAGATCAAACTCAACTTGACTTTGAACTCGAAGTTGAGTTTGATTTCGAAGTTGAGTTTGATCTCAAAGTTCGAGATCAAACTCAACTTCGAGATCAAAGTCAACTTTGAGATCAAACTCAACTTCAAGATCAAAGTCAACTTCGAGATCAAAGTCAAATTCGAGATCAAACACAACTTCGAGTTCAAACTCAACTTCGAGATCAAAGTAAACTTCGAGATCAAAGTCAAATTCGAGATCAAAGTCAACTTTGAGATCAAAGTCATCTTCGAGATCAAAGTCAACTTCGAGATCAAAGTCAACTTCGAGATCAAAGTCAACTTCGAGATCAAAGTCAACTTCGAGATCAAAGTCAAATTCGAGATCAAAGTTAACTTCGAGATCAAACTCAACTTCGAGATCAAAGTCATCTTCGAGATCAAACACAACTTCGAGATCAAACTCAACTTCGATATCAATGTAAACTTCGAGATCAAAGTCAACTTTGAGATCAAGCTCAACTTCGAGATCAAAGTCAACTTTTGACTATTCTCTGTTGTTCTTAGAATCAAAACGAACATTTTCGTTCGCATGAAATTTTTTTCAGACCTGCCGTCTGATCCATGTTTACGCGTTTGCGTTGAAAAGTGAATATCTCGGAAAACTATAGAAATAGCCAATAAAATTCAAGAACAAATGCCAAAAATTTTCTTCGATTTAGATACGATGGTTAAAATCGTCATCATCCGTTCGAAAAACGGGCAATGTACTCGCAATGCCGAACATTTTCACCACACCCGAACTCTTCCATTAGGGAAACAAAAGCGACGAAAGATTTCTTACGCCCCGGGCCAAACTAAGAGGAGAGTTTGTTTTGAATTTCAGCCCAGGACCAGCGGCTGAAGCCAGACGGCTATTAAATCTCTCAGACTTATCCCCGAGTGTGGAAGCGCTCCGTGCGGTGTGCTGGTGCGGGGCTGTATAGTGGTGCCCTCTTCTTTCGGCTGGACGTAAATATATTATGTAGTCTGGACCGAGTGCTTCAAAGGAGAAACTTGGGTGTAATGTTGAGCTCTTTCTTGCCAAGACTACAACTCATACTCTATGTCTTTTTCTCGAGAACTATTCCCGACCGCTTTCGGGACTGGCCAGTGAGCTGGAAGTATCGTGTATCACCGAGCAGTTAACGGCTTTGCCGGGTCGATGTTTCGACGGGGTTATAGTCGTAGACAAAGACGTCCCCGGCCGAAGTTCAAGGGAAGCACCTTATCAACCCCTCTCCCCCACTGCACCTTATCAATCCCCCCACTGCACCTTATCAATCCCCCTCCCCCGCAGTGCGGTGGGATAATCTCGAAAAGCCCACAATACTAGGTAGTTGTTTATCCTGAAGCCGTAAAATCACAGAGATGACTGTAAAGTCTCATAAAACGACAGTTAAATGCGGGATGGATTTCCAAATTAACTACCAACCGATGCTGGAATCTTGGAAAATCTCGTCCTCCTTTTTTTACGCCGGAAGAACGAATTTGTCCATGCTGAATACGACTTTCCCCGCCCCCTTCTTTTTGTGGCAATAACTTCTGTCCCCAATGATATCGATTTGATCCTACGCCAATGCCACCTTGACCGATCAGATTCCTTGGCCTTGCCACGCCCCCTTGCACTCCCTTCCCACCTCCCCAGACCTAGGCTAATTACAGCTTATTCAAGTTTCATAATAGGTAATATTGGGTTTGTTCCAGGAGCGTGAGCATTTTTTCTTGGTGCCTCACGCATGCGCGGTGCAAGGTTTGGTAGGGTACAACAGTTTCGAACATTACAAAACCGATAACTGCGCATGCGTAAAAACCACATGCTTAAAACCATTTTTAATCGGTGGCAAAGATAATAATTTAGTAAATTTGCGCCTTTTATTTAATGGCGGATTCATATTTTCATCAAAATAGCTCATCTGGTCGGCCGTTTCACGCCATATAATTAACCGCCTGTAAAATTTTTTCGCGCGCTTTCATCACCAAATTGTCGAATGCCAGTAGCAACGATTTGAGTCTTGCTGGGATGTATTCGAGCCCGTACCGTTCTCTGATTGCAGCTGTAAATAAGAAATGAACTGTTAATCAAGGGCAGTTTACTCGGATGTCAAACCCTGGGCGTTAAGGGCTTGCTGGAGTATTGCTAGAGCAGTGTTGCCAAGGTGCGGCCGTCAAAAACCCACGAGACAACGTCAAAAAACCCCCAAATCCCCCCCAAAGGTGAAAGAAAATCCCCGAAAAACCCGAAAGATAAGAACGATATAAAAAAATACTATTTCACATAAAAAATACCTAACTCCATACTATACAACTACAATTTTAAATAGTAGGTACCTAAAACTATAAACTATTTAATACTCATTCTTTTTGGCTACCTATCAGTAGAGTCAATCAATAAACATACTAAAACATCAATACAAATTAGGTATGTACCTCCTCTTCTCAAGTAGGTAGGGAGAAGTACCTACATCCCAATTTCCAAATGACCTTCATTTGAGTACCTATCTTTCAATTCAATTAGCTGTGAAGTGGCAGTCTTAGCTGTTATTTATTTGCTGTACTTGGCTGTTATTTCTTATTTCTCAACTTTTTCCTAGTCCCCCTAACTTCCACAAAAACCGCCAAAAAATGTCACCCCCAAAATCCCTTTCTACCGAAGAAAAACCGACAAATTGGGGGGGAAAACCCCCAACTTGGCAACACTGTGCTAGAGCAAGAAGCTTAGAACCACAACAAACAACATGGCACAATAGCGTTGTTGGTGATAACGTCATTCGACACCTCTTCAGATACACCATAAGCCCGTATCACACGTCAGACCGATCTCCTCCCCATCCTACGGACAGACACACAGACCCTATTCTCTGATTGGCCGATCCTATGGATATGTTCACTTTGGCGCACCTGCATCAATGTTTGTTATTATTCATCTATGGAACCTTATTTCTAAGAAAAATTATCAATGAATTTGCACGTAAAAATCACCTAAGAATCGGTCTGTCCAGACGGTCTGTGGGATGGGGAGGAGAACGGTCTGACGTGTGATACGGGCTATAGAGTTTTCCTATGACACTGCAGCGCTATCTTCGATCCCCAGCCGCAGGAGAGTTACTGATAAGAGCAGGTCGAAGTTGTGACGCCGTCATATCACTGTGGCGATAAAAAAAGCTGGACGGCGGCAAGGCCAGAAGAGGCGTCGAATGACTTTATCACCAGAATCGCTAAGTATTAATTTGTGCCATCATGTTAAGTTATTATTTTGTTGTTTCTTCAATCCTATTGGGTTGGAAGGATTTTACGAAAGTGGCTCGGTACAACACTGCTACAGCTCAATATTATTTTGTTTTACAGAATAGGAGCCATGTTCAGTTATTTCATTTTTTCACTCCAATGTTATGAAAACACGTGCAATTTGGCACCACGGTGTGCCATGCTAACGTCTCCATAAACAAACCCATTGCACAAAACATCATTTTGATAGATTATCGTAAAATCGTCCTCCTCCTACCGTGCAATTTCGAAGTATTCATGTTTCCGATTCTCGCCTTTCTCTTGCTGCCTTCTATTTTGGCCAAAACCAGCCCTCCAGTCGACCATTTGCCGCCCAAAGGGCATCTTCTCGTGTCGAAATCGATACTCAACAAAGTTGTCGTCCAAAATGCCGACGTCGTCGTCAAATATTCGCTCTACAACGTCGGCGCCGGCGTCGCGCTCGACGTGAATTTGTCGGACTTGGAATTTTCGACGGAATCCAGCGATTTCACCTTGGTCGCCGGCGATCCTCGGTTCAAATTGCCGGCGATGATTGGGGGTTCGAATTTCTCACACACGATAGTCGTCCGACCGCGGAAAGCGGGCAATTTGAATTTCACCGCGGCTCGAATTTCGTACAGGACGGGTGAAAAGTCCGAATTTCAAATCGCAGAAAGTTCCATACCGGCCGAAGTCGAAGTGAAGTTCGCGACGGATCATTTCCGACGGCTTTCGAGCCATTTTGGCGAGTGGTGCGGTTTTTCGGCCGTAACTTTTTCATTTTTGCTAGTATCGAAGTATAATTGGTTGCAATAATTGTTCACAATTATACGTACATTAAACTTGAAAAAAAAAAACATTTCTCTCAAGAGGCTGTTTCAAGAGTAAGAAAAGTCAACTTAAGAACTGCACTTTATTCGGGCAGGTAATTTATTTATTTTTCACAAAGGAAATACGGCACGAGTGCCAAAGATGTTAATAGACAAAAGTTTTTTATTAACTTTTAATAAATTCAAAGCAATCTGGGCAAATCTATAAAGTTACTCGTAAAACAGAAAAACAAGCGGATCGGCACAATTTAAAATTTTATTGCCCTAGGCATTTTTTCTTCTTGAAACGTGAAAAGATAAGGCTAATATTTCCGAAGGGAAAAGGCTCAGGAGAACCACAATAAAAGGGGATGAAACTGTTTCGCTGGCCATCGCAGCCCTCGACCCGAGTGTTGAGGGTTGAAGCCAACCGATAAATGCAATCTCATTGAGCTTGTGAAGGAAAATCAATAGGTAACCTACCAATAGCTATAGTGAGGTTTTCCTACGGGTTTATAGAAAAAAGAGAATTCCCAGGTGATCTTGATAGGTTCATTATCATTTTGAGCGATCAAGCTCCCCTCCCCATACCGTGATATTCACACGTTTTTTCCAGAAATGTAATTTTTCTCAAAAATGTAATTTTAAAAAAAATTTTTTTCAAATGTATTTTTTTAATGTAATTTATTCTCAAAAACGTTATTTTTCCTCGAAATGTAATTTTTCTCAAAAATGTTACTTTTCCTCAAAAACTTCTTTTTTCTTTGAATATTTTTTGCCATTTTTCTAAAAAAATGTTGTTTTTTTCAAAAACGTAATTTTTTCTTAAAAACTTAGTTTTGTTTTGCAAGAAAATCTTTTTTCTCAAAAACGTTATTTTTTCCAAAAATGTTTTTGTTTCTCTCAAAAATGTATTTTTTTCTAAAAAAATGTTTTTTTCAAAAACGTAATTTTTTCTAAAAAACTTCGTTTTGTTTTGCAAGAAAATCCTTTCTCTCAAAAACGTTAGTTTTTCCATAAATGTTTTTTTTTTCTCTCAAAAATGTTTTTTTTTCAAAAACGTATTTTTCTCAAAAAAAAATTTCAAACTAATTTTTTCTTAAAAATAAATTTTTTTCATTCATGTTATTTTTATCTCAAAAATGTTTTGTTTTCTCAAAAATGTCATTTTTTCTTAAAAATTTTTTGTTTTTTTATAAATGGTTTTTTTAATGTTATTTTTTCACAAAATTTTTTTTTTTTCAAAAATGTATTTTTTTCAATTTTTTTTCAAAAATGCAATTTTCTTATTAGTGTTATTTTTATCTCAAAAATGTAATTTTTTCATTAATGTTATTTTTATCTCAAAAATGTAGTTTTTTCAAAAATGTCATTTTTTGTTACGTTTTTTAAAATTTTTCTAAATGTTATGTTTTGCCAAAAATGTTGTATTTTCTCAAAAATTTCATTTTTCCCCGTCGCCATTACCCCGCACTACTGTAAATCATACCGACCTGACGTCATTGCCATGACCAAAAAGAATGTGCTATTGGGGGAACAAAATGGGGATTTTTTGACGACATTCGGGCTACGGTGGCAACAGTGGCTCCCCGAGGTTCCCTTCTTTGGCAAGGGATCGCAAAAGAGTCGCCAGATAAGGGAATGGTAATTTTACGTCGTTGTCATGTCCTTATTTGTTCTCTTTCATTGCGATGGCTTTATTTGCTCACTTGCTGTGTTTGTGTAACATTTTCTGTTACCTTCTTAGCCCCTCGGAAGGGCTGACCTTATCTTTATAACCCCAAACTGTGAAACAGCCGTTCCAGGGTCGCTTTCCTACCGGAAACCAAAGTCGTCCCGGGCTTGCCCTGCCGCTCTCGAAGAGAATGGTGAGAGCTATACTTCCAATAATTATTTGACGCATTGAGGTATTGATGTTAAAGCGTACATAACGATACTAGAACGACTCGTTCCTCTCGTTTTCAAAGGTGAATCAAATATGTACGAAGCATGAGGGACCCCTTAGTCCGTAGATCGGGTGTCGGTGAATGTATCCGTGGCGGTCTGTGTGAAGTTTTCCGTCGAAACGGACGTCCGTGTGAGAGGAGTTTCTCCTCTGTTTACTCAAGCTCCGGTATTAACCTCCTAGGGAGGCTTAGCTGGAGATTATACCGTTGGAAGTTTGCTCTCTGAACCGAGCGAATGCCTTTTTGAAGACTTTCCACCCTGGAGCACTACTTTCCTTAAGTCGCCCCCTCACTATCCGATTTCTGGTCGTGGGGGTGACTTCAACCCTGTGTGGTGCCATGGTATGTCCACAATGGCATGTCAGTCGGACAACCGATTGGTCCGTTATCAGATCTTATCTCGTTATCTTTCCCCCATTATCCGTCGATCATCACTAGACAATTACGTAGGTAAATTTTCCGTAAAATTTGAAAAATTGAGCAAAAGAGACGCTATTATTTAATCACTACTCAAATTAAAAGAAATGGCTTGCCCCGACTGATATCAACGATTGATAACATTGGAAACACATGGGTAGCTATCAGATTACAGCTCCGGCAGGTTGGACCGTGTGTGGTGCAACGCAGTTGGAAAACCCCCACTCATGCAGCCACCCAAGAATTGCGTGGAAACCTCTGGGAATCGCCAGAAACCCTTGGATATCCCCAGAAAGCCCCAGCGTACTCGGGGAATCTTCGGAATACTTCTTGAAGTACCAAAACAAATCGTCTTGTGAGTTTTCTTTCAAGAAAGTAAGCAAAACCTGGAATCGGATTGTGAGTTTTCTTTCAAGAGGCTTGTATATGTAACATGCATTACGCGTTCTCTGGCGAGTGTCATGAGTAATTGAGCAAAAATGATGGTAAATGCTTACCAAGTATCTCTCTAACTGTCACGATGGCCGCTTCGAGCGCTGCTTTCAAGTGATCCCTTGCAGAATCCAGCGATGCATTTCCTTGTAGGGGCTCGATAGATTGGATTTGTACTCCTGTACGTGTTTCGGAATTCGTTTCAGCATGTGTTCCGAAATTCGTTTCGGCATGTGTTCCGAAATTCGTTTCGGCATGTGTTCCAAAATTCGTTTCGGCATGTGTTCCGAAATTCGTTTCGGCATGTGTTCCGAAATTCGTATCGGCGTGTGTTTCAGCATGTGTTTTGGAATTCGTTTCGGCATGCGTTTCAGCATGTGTTTTGGAATTCGTTCCGGCATACGTTTCGGAATTCGTTCCGGCGTCGGGACACGGAACCGAGGACGGCCACAGTTTACAATTCAAGTGTTGGCTTGCATGTTGCATCTTCATTTTCGCAACTGTAAATTCGAGTTTAGCACTAGCTGTGTAAACCCCCGCAGTTGTTTTGAGAATTTTAGCAGCCTGGATTGACACAAATTTCAGCTCTCCAACATCACCGATTACCGTGACAAAATTTAATCCTAAGAGGAAACAGATGAAATACATCAACCATACTGTATTGCTATTCATGTTGTAACACATTGGATGGCACACAACTGGCAAATGCCTGCTTGGTATGAAACGATGGACAGTTAAATCTCAATGTTGCCTTATTATTCCGGAATGGCTATTGTCTGGCGATAATTGCGAGGTAAATAATTATTTTTTAAACAATGGTCCATTGTAATCGGTTTGGAAATACCAATTCAATCTCCGGGGTCATAAAAAATGCCGCGCCATTCCAAGACGCTATGATGGGGAGAGTTGAGTCATGCTCGAAAATCGTGCTAATGAGGCCATGAGTCTGATGAGTCAGTGTTGCCACCTGGGTTTCCTCAAAAAATCCCCATTTCGCTCCCTCACGAGGATTTCCTTTCTCGGACTTATCTACGAATAATTGAATTGTACGACAAAGACTGCGAAAATCTGATTCCTGGCTTGAGGAACCTTAATGCAGCTACAGGCTCATGCATGCTCAAAAATTGTGTGCCCAATTTTTGATATTCGGACGGGTTTTGTAGCTGGGGGGAATGAGAACTCAGAAAAATTGAACCACCCACGTAACATTAACGTAGGTACAACCTACGCTGAGATACCAAATGAAAAACACCCATTCCGAGCCAAGAACAGCATTTTTTCATCACATTTTGTTATTGCCAGTTGCAATCGTAAGTAGCAAGCCAGGGAACCGTTCGAGATTCCGTATGGCCTGTAAGGGCAAAGAGCAGGTCGGCCTCGACCATCAAGAATTCCACTGAAATTTTTCCTCCGTAACGGAGACAGTTAATAGAGAGTGGTACAGACCGAGCAAAAATGATCCGAAATGCTTACCAAGTATTTCTTTAACATTCGCGATGGCCGAATCGAGTGCTTCGTTCAAGTGAGTCTGTGCAGAACGCAGCATTGGCTCATGTTGGGACCCCAAATCTTGAAGCATTTCGTTTGGATCTGGTATGTTACGCTTACAGTCATTCGAGAACGGCCGCAGCACACATTTCGCGCCTTTGGTAGCTTTTTTGAACGATAATTTTAGTTTTTTAAATTCGGCTTTAAAAGCTTCCCAAAGAGCCCATATTTCTTGTTGAAGTTCGGCAGCGTAATGCGTCACGAAATCCAACTCTTCAACTTCATCGGATATCGATGTCAAATTTAGCCCGGGGAGGAAAAAAATGAAGCACATCAACCCCACTGCATTGCTGTTCATGTTGCAAGATGTCGGATGGCACACAACCGGCAAATGCCTGCTTGAAATGAAACAATGGACAGTTAAACTGCGGTCTTGCCTTATTATTCCGGAATGGCCATTGTTCGGCGATAATTGGGCGATGATTTTTTTTTCAACAAATACTCCATTCTAATTAGTTTGAAATACCGATTTGGTCTCCAGCTACTGAACATTTTGGGATTCTAAAAAGTCCAGCGCGATCTGAGGGCCTATTCAGTAAAATTGAAGCAATATGTCTTGACAGTCGCTATCGATTCATTATACAAATTGTCATACGTTGTCATTAGCTTTGCCATGGCAAATCAATATTGATTCCCAAAGACATATTGCTTTCAGGTTACAGAATAGGCCCCCAGGAGCGAAGATGGTGTGAAGAGAATATTTGAGTCGTACTCGATAAGTGAACGAATGAGGCCATGACGATGACAGTGTGCAAATATGGCCTTGACAATGACATGCAACCGACGTACTAAATTTCTCTTTGGCAAATGACGCGAATCTCGACAAGACCGCTCGATGGCGAGCCACTGTTGCCACCATATCACAAGCTTCCTCGAAAAATCCCCGTTTCGTCCCCTTCGGGGGATAATCAATTTTTGGGCCGAGGCAGCGACGGAATTGGTGCATACATAATGTCTATATCTTATCTATTAATATCTATCCTATCTATTAATATCTATCATATAATTGAAGTGTATTACAAAGGCATCGAAAATTGATCAGGAATGCTTACCGAGTACTTCTTTAGCATTCCTGATGCCGGAATCGAGTTTTTCTTTCAAGTGAATCGTCATGGATTGCAGCGATGGCTGATGATTTACCCTTTTTTGGGCTGGTTCTGTTGTTAATACTGTTCTGTTACAATGTCTTATGTTTGCTAAACACATCTTGTGGTCATTATACTGTTTCTTGACTGTATCCCATGTATTCGACCACCAACCCGGTGAATGTCTTTGAAGTTTAGCAGCGTAATGCGTCACAAATCTCAACTCTTCAACTTCATCGGATGTCGATGTCAAATTTAGCCCAGGGAGGAAAAAAATGAAGCAAATCAACCCTACTGTATTGCTATTCATGTTGCAAGATGTCGGATGGCACACAACCGGCAAATGCCTGCTTGAAATGAAACAATTGACTGTTTTATTGCAATCTTGCCTCATTATTCACGAACGGCGATCATTGCGGGGCAAATCAATAAGAATGGTCCTTTGTTATCGGTTGGAAAATACCAATTAAAAATTCTCTTACTTCTTGAAATGAGGAAGCCTAGGATTCAAATCTACCTACAAAAAAAAAAAAAAACATCACCTTCAAACACATTTTTATAGTAGTGGTCAGGTAACACTCAATACTATATGTTGGTACCCTCGTCAATTTTTGAAACATTTGACACTCGTGTAATATGTAGGCTGGGTACTAGGACGAAAAATTCCCAAAACACCGGGCTTATTTTATAAAATAAAAACACGCCAGTCATTATCGAAAAATTGAATCACTCAGGCCTCTAATTGCGAGGCCGTGTTTATAAAAATTAGTGGCCAAGAGTCAATGATTTTTAAAAAATCGACTGTTGATAAAGTGGCCCTAAAAAGGTGATTCAAAATTGGATTAACCCCTATTGTTGATATTTTTCACCTTCTAATCCTCTCGAATAAAAAATATTCCAAAGCCTCATATTTTTTCCAAATTATGTTCATATTGTGAGCAGAGAACGTGGTTGTTGTACAAAATACCCCCCCTTTCCACTCAAGATTAGTTAGCGAAGGGTTAGAGGCCTCCAGAATACACAAATTCGCTATGAGGCGCGTCTCGCAGTTAATTACGTAGCTAATCCGAACTGCTGATCCGGTTTTAATGAATTTTCGGATCAGGTCGCACTCCTCGTACGAGAATCGTCTCCGAAATACGATCAAGACCGGATCACCTTCGGATCAGACGTACAATCGGTTTTCGGTGAAACCGTTCTGACGAATTATACGGCTTTGCCACGTGAAATTGGCAGTGATCTGGTCGGAAAAAATGTCATCCTTAAGGTTTTAATCACCTGTAGTCCAACAGAAGTTTCCCTCATTCTCGAAATAATTGTAGGAATTAAATGAAAAACAAAAAGCTACAAAATGCTCTTGCTGATGTCATGCCTATTGCTCGAACAGACATAGTCGCAAAAACTTTTGACAGCACCAAAATCTACCTTCCCTTTTGGCAAAAAAAGCATATTTAATGTCTACCTTCAATTTCTATCCGGAGTATTTTTGAAACAATGAGGATGATTTGCAGCGCTCTCGTATCCATCAACATCAATCATCATGGATGTTATCCTTGCTATAAAGAGAGCCTGAGGTGTTTGCTCGACGTGCAAATATTTGATCGTCTAGAAACTCGAGAGTCTGCGAAGGAAATTCTTCGAGGGTGCGCCAACAGTTGTTTCCAATAACATGTCCCACATGCAGTATTAAAATTCGCTCAAACGTCGAAAGGTGAAAATGTCCTCGTCGCATTTTAAACAGCGACGTCAACATATGCTTGGAATCGAACCTCTATTCTTGGAAATAGGTGGTTGCGGAAAATCCAACCCCCTGCCATAAAAGTAGGTAGGTAACAGAAAAAAGCGAACCATTTTACGGAAAATTGATGTTTTTCGCGTTAAAAACCGATTTCAGGGAATTTTTTTTTCAAACGTTTTTACTCCATTGTACAAAAATTGAAAAATAGTGGCGAAGACTTGCATGACACTGCGGTGTAAGAATTTTTGAAATCGTATCAAGCCGTCCTGAGTAACCTCCTCCTTTTTGAAGCTGTTTAAAAATGCGTGTAAAATTAAAGTAATGTTGTGCACACCTGATATTCGACAGAGTTTCTAGCTTTCGTCCGAACAACAATCTCATTTCTAGGCTAGCCGCCTAGGGAAAATTCTGATTGGAGCTACGTGTTCGGTCGGCGGGTCGGAACGGCGGGCCGAGCATCCGGCTGTGTTTTCCCTAGCAATCAACCGCCAATCCGGGACGTCAGTCATGCAAATTTCCACTGCCGTTTCACGGATTTGCACACACGTTTTGTTACGGACGTCAATCAATACGAGACGGCTATGGAAATATACGGGACCGAGTATTTGCCCAACCGCTAAAACAGGTCAAACCGATTCAATCTTCATGTCAGTGATGATTAACGTTTGATGAAGCATTGACGTTTTAAGGTTATGTCATGTGAACTAGTCGGTTGTGACGGTCGACTGTCAATTGATAGTCTATAGTCACTATTGATGGTCTATCAGAACTGTTGATGGTCTACTGAGATCATTGATAGTCTATTGACAGCCTGTCGCCACTATTGGTAGTCCATTGACCATCTATCGACACTATCGATAGTCTACTGACGGTCTATAGGAACTACTGATAGTCTATTGGCAGTCTATCGGCACTATCGATAGTCTATTGACAGTCGATCGACACTATCGATTGTCTATTGACAGTCTATTGACTCTATAGATAGTCCATTGACGGTCTATAGACACTATCGAAAGTTCATTGACAGTATATCGACACTACCGATAGTCTATTGACTGTCAATAGGTCTATTGGCACTATCAGTAGTCTATTGACAGTCTATCGGCACTATCGATAGTCTATTGACTGTCAATAGGTCTATTGGCACTATCAGTAGTCTATTGACAGTCTATCGGCACTATCGATAGTCTATTGACACTATAGATAGTCCATTGACGGTCTATAGGCACTATCGAAAGTTCATTGACAGTATATCGATGTGGCCAACACCTGGTTTAGGCTACCCAAGCGTCGGCTGTACACATGGGTTTCTCCTATGGATGCACCTGGGAGGATCGTAAGGAATCAGGTGGATTTCATAATGGTCAATAAGAGATTCCGGAATGCTGTCAAGTACGCCAAGACCTATCCCGGAGCTGATGTGAACACTGATCACAGCCTGTTGGTAATGGGATTGCACGTGAAGCTGAAACGAGCTCGAGCTCCAACTACCGATAAGGTGAATTTGAGACTTCTGAAGGCCCAGGATACTGAGAGGAAAGTTTCAGATCAACTCAATAGCTCACTCAGAGCACTTGAAGCTGAAGACGTGGACACCACCTGGGACCGTTTCAAGGATGCGCTCAATTCTGCTGCGGTGGAGCATCTGGGAGAGCCATCTCAGCATAGGCAGGAGTGGATGACGGAGGAAATCATCAAGCTTATGGGGGAGCGTCGATCAAAGCAGAAGAGGAGTCCAGCCTATCGCGCACTGCAAACAAGAATTCGTGCAAAAATACGTGCGGCAAAGGAAGAGTGGTTTACCTCCCAGTGCACGGAAATGGAGCGGTTGTGCGAGCTGCACGACGACTTTAATCTGCATAAGAAGCTACGGGAGATGACTGGTACAGGCAGGAGGAACGTGCCCTCCGTTATTGTGAACAGTTTTGGCAATGTGGCAGTCACAAAGGAAGAGAAGTTCGCAGTGTGGGAGGAGTACGTTCGGGAGCTGTTCGGGGATCATCGGCCAGATATCGTTTTATCCTCCAGAGAAGATCGGGAAGGGCCAGCGATTTTGAGAGAAGAAGTGGCTCATGCTATTAAAACTGCCAAGTGTGGGAAAGCTGTTGGGCCAGACCGGGTGAGCATGGAGCTGCTGAAGCTGTTGGATGAGGGAAGCCTTACTCAGCTGACACGGCTTCTGAACAGGATTTATGATACAGGGGAGCTTCCTGAGGAGTGGTTGAACTCCGTGTTTGTTACCCTGCCGAAGAAACCGAATGCAAGAAAGTACAGCGTGAGCATCGAACAGTTAGTGTGATGAGTCATGGGCTGAAAGTCCTTTTAAGAGTTTTGCATTCGAGGCTGTGGAGGAAGATTGAAACCGAGATAGGGGATTCCCAGTTTGGGTTTCGCAGCGGTTTTGGCACCAGGGAGGCACTGTTCTCGTTGCAGGTTCTGGTTCAGAAGTGTCTTGATCAGCAGGGTGACGTGTATGCGTGCTTTATCGATTTCGAAAAGGCGTTTGATACTGTGAAACACGAGACACTGGTCCAAATGGGAAGAACTGGGTTGGACTATAAAGATATCAGACTGATCAGGAATCTGTACTGAATCAGACAGCGCAGATTAGAGTAGAAGGCTCACTGTCCAAAAGCCAGGTCAGTATTCAGAAGGGGTGCGGCAAGGTTGCCGCTTTCCCCTCTGCTCTTCAATTTGTATTCCGAGTATGTTTTCAAAGAAGCTCTGGATGACTGTCAACAGAATTTCCATCAGTAGTTCTCCTATCTCAAACATACGGTATGACGATACGGTCACCCGCGCTGCGTCTGCTGAGGAACTTCAGATCATGCTTGATCGAGTTGTCCAGGCTTGTGACAGGTTCGGCCTGAAAATTAGTGACGAGCAAGACCAAGGCGATGTCAGTGTCGAGGTCGGGACGCAAGCCGTGTTCGTTGTATGTGGCAGGCCAGGGGATTGAGCAGGTAACCCGCTTCAAGTATCTCCGGTCAATGGGTGACTGAGGAGTGGGCCTTGCGGGAGGAGCTGCGAATAAGGATGAAGTAGCCAGAGCGGCCTTCAATAATATGAGAAGAGTATTGTGTAGCCGAGATTTGAGCTTCGCTTTACGCTGGCGGATGATGAATGCTACATCTTTTCCATTGTCCTGTATGGCGTTGAGTCATGGACGTTAAAAACAGCGGATATTAATAGGCTTGAAGCATTCGAAATGTGGCTGACAAAATTGTTCAAGATACCATGGACAGCCAGGCTGCGCAATGACTATATCCTGCAGCGAAATAATTTGTCCCGTGAGCTTATGCGTACTGTAGAGGCCAATTACCTAGGGCACATTCTGCGCAATCCGAAGTACGAGCTCCTGCAGAAAATAATGATGGGAAAGATTTCTGGACGGAGGGTGTGGGGCGGAAACGAGCGTCGTGGCTGCTCAACATTCGCCGGTGGACGAAAGTCCCACTCGTGCACAGCCTGTTCCAGTTGGCCAGAGACAGAGACAGATTCGGTGAAGTGATCGCCAACCTTCGGTAGCGGAGACGGCACCACAAGAAGAAGATATCGACACTACCGTTAGTCTATTGACTGTAAATAGGTCTATTGACACTATCGGAAGTCTATTGACAGTCTATCGGCACTATTGATAGTCTATTGACACTATCGATAGTCCATTGACGGTCTATCGGCACTATCGAAAGTTCATTGACTGCCTATAGACACTATTGATAGTCTATTGACTGTCAATAGGTCTATTGGCACTATCAGTAGTCTATTGAAAGTCTATCGGCACTATGATAGTCTATTGACACTATCGACAGTCCATTGAAGGCCTATAGGCACTATCGAAAGTTCATTGACTGTCTATCGACACTACCGATAGTCTATTGACTGTCAATAGGTCTATTGACACTATCGGTAGTCTATTGACTGTCTATCGACTCTATAGATAGTCCATTGACGGTCTATAGACACTATCGAAAGTTCATTGACCGTATATCGACACTATCGATAGTCTATTGACTGTCAATAGGTCTATTGGCACTATCAGTAGTCTATTGACAGTCTGTCGGCACTATCGATAGTCTATTGACACAATAGATAGTCCATTGACGGTCTATCGGCACTATCGAAAGTTCATTGACTGCCTATAGACACTATTGATAGTCTATTGACTGTCAATAGGTCTATTGGCACTATCAGTAGTCTATTGAAAGTCTATCGGCACTATGATAGTCTATTGACACTATCGACAGTCCATTGAAGGCCTATAGGCACTATCGAAAGTTCATTGACTGTCTATCGACACTACCGATAGTCTATTGACTGTCAATAGGTCTATTGGCACTATCAGTAGTCTATTGACAGTCTATCGGCACTATTGATAGTCTATTGACACTATCGATAGTCCATTGACGGTCTATAGGCACTATCGAAAGTTCATTGACTGTCTATCGACACTACCGATAGTCTATTGACTGTCAATAGGTCTATTGACACTATCGGTAGTCTATTGACGGTCTATCGACGCTATAGGTAGTCCATTGACGGTCTATAGGCACTATCAAAAGTTCGTTGACAGTATATCGACACTACCGATAGTCCATTGACTGTCAATAGGTCTATTGACACTATCGGTAGTCTATTGACGGTCTATTGACACTATTGATAGTCCATTGACGGTCTATAGGCACTATCGAAAGTTCATTGACAGTATATCGACACTACCGTTAGTCTATTGACTGTCAATAGGTCTATTGACACTATCGGAAGTCTATTGACAGTCTATCGGCACTATTGATAGTCTATTGACACTATCGATAGTCCATTGACGGTCTATAGGCACTATCGAAAGTTCATTGACTGCCTATAGACACTATTAATAGTCTATTGACTGTCAATAGGTCTATTGGCACTATCGGTAGTCTATTGACACTATCGATTGTCCATTGACGGTCTATAGGCACTATCGAAAGTTCATTGACTGTCTATCGACACTACCGATAGTCTATTGACTGTCAATAGGTCTATTGACAATATTGGAAGTCTATTGACAGTCTATCGACACTATTGATGGTCAATTGACAGTCTATCGCCAATGTCGATCTTCCATTGACGGTCTATAGGCACTATTGATAGTTCATTGACAGTTTATTGACAGTCTATCTGCGCTATTCGTAGTCTATCGTCTATCGACACTATCGATAGTCTATTGTCAATCTATTGACACTATTAACACTTCTGTTAACACTTTCTATCTTTGGGCTGTTGGTATTCAATCGAAAATAGCTATAGTCTATCAATTAACTATCACAGCTGTCGATAGTCTTTCTCTACTATCGATTGTCTATGTCTACTATCAATAGTCCATTTCTACTATCGATATTCTATCTCTACTATCGATAGTCTATCTCTACTATCGATAGTCTATCTCTACTATCGATAGCCTATCTGTACTATCGATAGCCTATCTCTACTATCGATAGTCTATCTCTACTATCGATAGTCTATCTCAACTATCGATAGTCTATTTCTACTATCGATAGTCTATTTCTACTATCGATAGTCTAACTACAATATTGCTAGTCCAAAGAAACTGTCGATAGCCCATCTAAACTTTTGCTAGCCTAAAGAAACTATGGAAAGTCTATCTCAACTATAACTTCTGCCGTGTTAATATCTTGGAATCACTTGAAACCAACGATCAGAAATTTCTCCGTATGATGCGCCAATGAGTTCAATACCCGATCAACGGGAAAATCGATTTTCCGTACCGGGGGTTTCGCCCTTACGGAGCCAACAAAGCTAGTGTACACATATAACTCAGCAGGATTCTTTACGGATTGGCGATCCTCCTCAGTCCTGATATAAACGGCCGGGAGGACGCAAATGAAGCGGAAGGAAACCCTACGTGGAAAACTGGCCAACACCCAACAATATACAGTTCCATGTGTAAGCAGGCCACGTATTTGGATGAAAACGTTTTTCTTCCGTTTCGACTTTCCTTCCGGTGTTTTCCAGTGAAAATTCATCCGGCCCGGAAACTGGCGTAGTCTTGATTTAAAGTGTCTTCGAAAGGTTGGACGTCGATTCTTTTCTTAACCATTGAATAATTTTAACGGGCGAATTTATTATTCCATAAAGTCGGTTAGGTGTTTCCTTCATCCGTTTGATTTTTTGTCTGAGGAAGAGTGTCGGTTTTAAGGTTAGTTGGTACATATCCCTCTAGAGACCGCCTGTCCACCTCAGCTGGACTGTGTCACTCCAACTAGGGGTGCAAATCGATTAATCGATATTTTCGAACCGATTAATCGGAGATTTTAAATCGATTTTGTATTTCGATCAATTGGAGATTTTAAATCGATTTCATATTTCGATTAATCGGAGATTCAAAAACAATTTTGTATTTCGATCAATCGGAGATTTTAAAACGATTTTGTATTTCGATTAATCGGAGATTTTAAATCGATTTTGTATTTCGATTAATCGGAGATTTTAAATCGATTTTGTATTTCGATTAATCGGAGATTTTAAAACAATTTTGTATGTTGATTAATCGGAGATTTTAAATCGATTTTGTATTTTGATTAATCGGAGATTTTAAATCGATTTTGTATTTCGATTAATCGGAGATTCAAATACGATTTTGTATTTCGATCAATCGGAGATTTTAAAACGATTTTGTATTTCGATTAATCGGAGATTTTAAATCGATTTTGTATTTCGATTAATCGGAGATTTTAAATCGATTTTGTATTTCGATCAATCGGAGATTTTAAAACAATTTTGTATTTCGATTTATCGGAGGTTGTAAATCGATTTTGTATTTCGATCAATCGGAGATTTTAAATCGATTTTGTATTTCGATTAATCGGAGATTTTAAAACGATTTTGTATTTCGATTAATCGGAGATTTAGGGACGTTACGATACTTCCGATATATCGGAGTATCGATACTTTTCTTCCGATACCACCGATATTTGTATCGATATTTTACATACGATATTATCGTGGTATCGATACTTTCTCACGATAATATCGAAAGTATCGATATTTTGTGACCGATCCCACCGATATTCCCTGCGAAATTCGAAAAATTAACAATTTTGTATCCACCATAAAACCAGCCGGTTCCATTCGGTTGCAGCACATGGTGATGCAGAAGAAGAGAATAAGAAGAAGTGGGAAAGTTCGTAGAGCTCTAATTGCCCTTAGCTCAAGACGCTGGGTCGGAATTTTGATGGGGAAAATCCCATGGTGAAAGGAAAACTCCCCCACGTACTGGCTGCACTGAGCCCGTGGTGCGGCTGCCCTGAGTGTTGATATTTATTAGTGATATCTGAGCCTCGTTGCTTTCTTTTTACTTCCATATTTACAGAGTAAATGGAAGTATTGTGATCGTCCTAAAATCGAGAATCGGAACGGAGCTTCAGAAAAAACTTTTTCTTATACACATTTACTCAGAATCACTTCCCGAACAATTGTCTGTGTGTCCGTGTGCCCATCTGTCCAATCATCCGTCTGTCTGTCTGTCCGTCATCCCGTCAGCAGTGTTTACAAAAATGGTCATATCTCCCTCATTCTCAACCTTTTCCAAATTTCTTGAAGTGAAATGTTTGCATGGCAAGACCTAACACCCTGTTTAATCGGAATTTGGATACCGCACAGTATGCCGATATATTTGCATTTTTAGTATTTTCTATTTTATTTTTTTGACACAAAAATGAACCGATTTGAGCGTTCTTGGTCTTAAAATCTTTGTTTCACCTTGCAGAATATGTGGATATTTTTTACATTCCGAAAATGTGGCGTTTTTTCATTTTGGGCGAATTTTAAAATTTTAATAGTGAATTTTTCGATATTTTTGGCCTAAACACCCTTAAAAGCAGTCAAAGTATGATCAAATTGTGTCTCAATTTCACGTTTCAAAATATGGAAGTATTGTGTGTTATCTACGCACCACTGGTTTAAGAAATCATTTCGATCGTTCTATTCAGCTGCTTGTTCCGCGCTCAGCTATTTTCAAAAGGACGTAAGTAATCGAGTTACGAGTGCCTAGGGATTTTTTCTATGTTGAAATATCTTGATTTTTTCGCAAGAATAACGCCAAAGATCGTTTATATCTAATTAATGTAATAATATGTTAATACTTCATTTCCCTTGTAATACTAACGAATTTTTTCCCCAAGTGTAAAAGTATCGATAATATCGGCAGTATCGATATTTTTGATCCGATATTATCGCAATATCGATACTTTTTTGCCGATAGTATCGGGTATCGATACTCTACGAAAAATATCGTATCGGAACGAGTATCGATACTTTGGTGGTATCGTAACGTCCCTACGGAGATTATAAAACATCAATATGATGGTGAAATTGGCCTCAAACTGATCAATGATTGGTGTATCGCTAGCTAAGTCTCAGTAGAACAGACGGTTGTACCGAGAACGTGCGCGCCAGCGTGGCCGACTCCACGTTGTATGTGAGAATAGAACCTCACAACTTCGGCCAATTTCGCCGGCAACCTAGTTTTTCCTTATCTTAATAGTAATGTATTTTGACTCAAACGAATCGATGACATCGAAATTGTTTTTTCGCTTGACCTAGGCTTCAATTGACCTTATTTTGAAAATTGACGAATTTAATTTTTTTTTCGTTATTGACTTTTATTTATGCTCCCTGATCGGCTTATTTGACTTCGCAAACTCCGGCCTTCCTTAAGGCTTCCAACGACGGAGGATCGAGTTAAATCGGTATCGATCCGAGGAATTATATTAGGCGGAAATGTAGCCGGGCTTCTCCTGCGGGAATGTCGCAGTCCTGAGGGTTTACTAAGGTACATGCCCGTCTATTTGAGTGCTATAGCAGGTACCTACCTTGTTAAAGTGCTTCGACCTACAAAGGATCTCTGCTCGAGGGTCTATTAAGCCCCGTCGAAGTAAAGGTAGCCTAATTGGAATTCGATTTCTTCTATTGGGAAATTTTCAAAATAGATGACAATTTTTTGCATTTGAAGGAAATTTATTGTAAATAATGCTCGATAGTTAGCGGCCAGATAGTTTCATGCCGTCGATAAGCGAATTAAAAAACATTTTACAAAATAAAAACTCTGGAAAACTGTTACTTCATACTACCTTCTCCAATGAAGAAACTATCCCCACAGGTACCACCACTGGAAGTGCGTATATTGGAATTTTTTCAATTTAACCAGCTACCTCTTTTCATTCAAGGCCCAAATCGAATGAAACGGTCGAAAGGCATTCGCAGACCGTCGAGATTTACGAGATTAACCTTTTAATAACCCAAAAATGGCCCTTTCAAACCGAACGTGAATGTAAAATATGAAAGGATATAATTTACCTGAAAGCAGCATCACCGAGGAACGTAAATACCGCAATTTCTAAGGGATTATTTTTGGATTGCCCATTGCAGGCCATCAACTCGAAGTTAGTATTATTTGAAAAATTTACGTTTTTTTGATCATTTTGTTTGCATTAATTTTGACATTGATATTTCATGAATTTACGTAGGTATCTATTAAATTTGTATTTATAATAATGGTAGGTAAAATAAAAATAAAATAATAATAAATATAAAATGAAAATAGACTATACTTATAGCATTAATATACAGCACTAAGGGTGGGTTCAATTCAGTTTATTCGCCAAATAAAAATTATTCTCTGAATAAGTGGTTTCTTGGAATTGAATTTCCATGTCAGTGTATCCATGGAAAATTTTATTCGGAGAATAGGAGATATTCGATTAATGAATTAATGAATCAATGAATCGATGAATCGATGACTTAATGGATTAATGGATTAATGAATTAATGAATTAATGAATTAATGAATTAATGAATTAATGAATTAATGAATTAATGAATTAATGAATTAATGAATTAATGAATTAATGAATTGATGAATTGATGAATTGATGAATTGATGAATTGATGAATTGATGAATTGATGAATTGATGAATTGATGAATTGATGAATTGATGAATTGATGAATTGATGAATTGATGATTTGATGATTTGATGAATTGATGAATTGATGAATTGATGAATTGATGAATTGATGAATTGATGAATTGATGAATTGATGAATTGATGGATTGATGGATTGATGGATTGATGGATTGATGGATTGATGGATTGATGGATTGATGGATTGATGGATTGATGGATTGATGGATTGATGGATTGATGGATTGATGGATTGATGGATTGATGGATTGATGGATTGATGAATTGATGAATTGATGAATTGATGAATTGATGAACTAATAAATTAATGAATTGAATTGATGAATTAATGAAATAATGAATTAATGAATTGATGAATTGATGAATTGATGAATTAATGAATTGATGAATTGATGAATTGATGAATTGATGAATTGATGAATTGATGAATTGAAGAATTGATGAATTGGTGAATTGGTGAATTGGTGAATTGGTGAATTGGTGAATTGGTGAATTGGTGAATTGACGAATTGACAAATTGATGAATTGATGAACGATGAATTGATGAATTAATGAATTAATGAATTAAGGAAATAATGAATTAATGAATTAAGGAATTGAGGAATTAATGAAGTAATGAAGTTATGAAGTAATGAATTAATGAATTAATGAAGTAATGAATTGATGAATTGATGAATTGATGAATTGATGAATTGATGAATTGATGAATTGATGAATTGATGAATTGATGAATTGATGAATTGATGAATTGATGAATTGATGAATTGATGAATTGATGAATTGATGAATTGATGAATTAAGGAATTAAGGAATTAATGAAGTAATGAAGTAATGAATTGAATTCATGAATGTAAAATTAATGAATTGAATTCATGAATGTAAAATTAATTTCATTCGTGCATTTCACCTATTTTGAACACATATCAGGCATTATATATTAATATTATAATATGTTTCTAACCCAAAATGCTAATTTGGCAGGCGTAAATCAGAAAACCGCACCGGAACCGGACAATTGACAAGACCCCTGGCAAGCGGAATTAGCGGTCTGACGTCAGCAGTTTCGTATGAGGGGCCTGCGCAGATAAATGTCACGGTAATTCAAAGCCGGACAACTACAGCTCCGACTAACTAACGGCAAATGCCGACGCCGCGCTATTCTCCGCATAACGGGCGCGCATGAATTGCCGGGGAAAAATGTACGGCATAATGAGCATTTCGAAGACAAATGCAACGTAATGCTGCAATTTAATGCGGCAATTTACCTATAACGAATACGGCAATAATATTTAGCGCAGGGGCGGCTCAATAAAGTAAATTTCACACAAAAATAAGTATAATTTTTCAACCGGTTCCCCCAATCAATTGTTTTATTTTGTCGTATAGCATTATTTCCAAGCGAATTTTCCAAACTAATTTTCAGAATTTTCCAAACTAATTTGAGAATTTCGCCAGCTAAGAATAAAAAGGCAGCACACATTATCTATTTTATCCTCCTGCTCATTCAATTATGTGCTTCCTTTACGGAGACGTTGATATTTCGAGAGAAGAAAAATCTATCACGCGGTTCGCCATCGTAAATGTCGATAGACGTTATAAAAATACGGGTTAGGACGAAAAAAACATTAAAAGGCCATTAGGGGCTTTTTTAGCGCGTTCTCCCCCTTCTGCCGGTATAAACAGTGATTTGCGAACATATGAAACTGTCTCATCCCCATGTGCCAAGGGTCCATCAACTGTCCTTCAGTGTAAATCCTCGGCCGCACTCGTAAATCGATCAGTCAATAGGGGCTTGAAATTTTATGTAGCTACTTACAAACCGTAAAGGCAGGAGAAATAGACGTAAAGAAGATCTATTTATGTGGGGCAAAAGAGAAAAAAATAGGTTGGTACTCACCTTGAAATTTAAGTTGTTGCAAAAAATGTACTAAAAAACCATACCTACTTACATGGCCAAATATTCGAAACAATATTGTGTTAACCAAAGTTGTTTCAAGCATCCCCTGCCGCCTACAGCTATAATTGTCGTGAACTAGTCTTAAAATGTTAGTGTTTCTTTTAGAATTTCTGTACAATGAGGAACATGCATGGAAAACGAAATCCATTTTTTCTGCCAGAATGGTGCTGTTTAGGATGCGAAAATGATGTAGTGATGGTCTACAACGAAAAAACAACATTTTTCCTGGTGAAAAACGCTAATGAAAAGGGCCCTTTTGAATGTGGCGGGTGAGCCGTATGACGTCACTGCGCGGACGTGACTGCACGTAGTTTCTTAAAGTAACGGCAAAAAATCTGTTATCGCCTATCACTATCACAACACACGTGAACTCGGATGAGGTTGCACTGGTGTTCACGGGAAGATGTGTAACCTTGCGGCTGACCATTTTCCCTCCTTCCTCTTTTAATTACCTCTTTTCCGAACCGTCATCCACCATAACACCATTTTCGAAGCCTAACAAGGAACATTATGGCGAAAAAACAGTTTATTTTATTTTTTTCATGCATGTTCCTCATTTAGTAGCCTTAAAATTTGAGTATGATAACTCGTCGAATTCTCTTGGAAAGATAGGCAACAGTTGAAAATGAATAGATAAAAGCGAAGAATAAAATTCTCCACTATATTCAACATTTATGGTACCTAAGTACTTGAACGAAGAACAATTTTCCCTCGCGTTTTCCATACTCGATCATCGTGAAAAAACCCATAACACCAACACGTAGGCTCTTCGGGTCCGTTCCGCCGTAAAGACCTTGTTTTATCGTCAGACATTAACGTTAGTGTAAGGTTTAAGCCACTGTAATTGAGAGCCAACCTACGGGGGAAATATTAAGGTTTTAAAACGGTCCCTGTTTATCCCGGCGTTTGCCTCGTCTTTTATATGAGGTAAAAAAACATTTTTGTTCCGCGATACTTGGCGGATAGTTGACCGAGTTTGCCGAGTTTAATATCCGAGATGACTTTACAGCATAGAGTGTAATTAAAGCATTTATGCTCACGTTAATTAACACATCATACGAATAAGATTGGTAATAAATGCATGTTTCAAGATAGTGGATAAATAAAAGCTGATAGATCCCAGAAGTTGGTGAAATTGGGGAAAAGTAAAATGAAACTAAAGCCAAAAAATCATGATAAAAAATTATTTAACGTTGACTGTATTCATGTAATATATTATAATAGCTGGCCCGTTACTAGCAGCCGCGCGGTATCATCTTCCATTACAGGACCTACCTTCTCAAGACGACCTTACGTTCGAACTGCCCCAGCTCCTAATAATGATCACATTGTAGAGCTGGGAAAAACGGCGATTTCCCAATCACCTGTTACCAAGTTCCTGTTACTCACCAGTAACAGGGTGAAATCACCGGTGACAATTATCACTGTCACCTGCAGTCAACGATTTTTAATAAACTGTGGACCTACCTTGTTCTTACGTTAGTTTCACGGGGTAACCAGTGGTGCATAGGTAACACACAATACTTCCATATTTTAATACGCAAATTTTAGACACACCTTTACTGAATTCTGGCCTACTTTGGAGGCTGTTAGGATCCGATAATGCTAGAAACTCACTAACCAAACTCGCCTAAAATCAAAACACGTCAAGTTATCAGAATATAAAAAATTCCCACACATGAAGGACACCCACGTATCTAGGTAAAACAAAGATTTTAAGACCAAGAACGCACAAATCGCTTCACTTTCTGGCAAAAAAAAGCCTTACCTTAACACTAAGGTCATGTTACAGTTTTGAAAAACTAATTTCATAAATATTTTAACGTTAGCAAAATCATCAGATTCAACTAACAACTACGCTGCAAAAAAAAAAATAGATTTCAACACAAACTACGTCCTTAGGGGTAAATGCCAACAAGGAGATGAGCAACAACAACAACCTGCCTAAAATCAGAGCGGATCCACCTCCCTGGATCACTCTCTCGATCACCTATGGGCTGCAGAGAATGAAAATCACTGGGGGTGATTGAGTAACAGGGGTATTACTCAATCACCCCCAGTGATTTTCACAGGGGTGTTACTCTGCAGTGATCGGTGATTGGCTCACCTAGTTGGCAGATGCCGTGATTCGTCATGTGCCCTGTTCTCGGTAGCAGCCATGTTACTGACGTGATCCAGTCACCCCCGTGATCCAGTCACCTCGTTGTTGTTATGCTCACCTAGTTGCCTGTCGTTATCGGCTGTTATTCGTGATCTGGCGCGTTTGTAAGTCGCCTGTGATTCGTATTATTTGTAACTCCCTCCTCGTCTCGTTTTTGGATAAATTGATTCCTTTTGCTTGAACAATTTTCGACTCATCCAATCTCAGGGTGGGTATCCTTTTTCACCCAGTTTCTAGCTGAAATTGAATTAGGTATTTATAAATTAACTCCCTCTTGTTTTCTTCTCAAAACTTGTAATGAGCTTTTTAATGCGCACGTTTCAAGTCTCTTGTGGTGCGTTCATCAGTGATAATTATAGCTGTTTTTCAATTTTTTCTATTTCTCCTGAAAACCAGTGGTGCGTAGACTGTTTCATCTTCCATATTTTGAAACGTAAAATTGTGACACAATTTGATTATATTTTGACTGCCTTTAAGGGTTTTTAGGCCTAAAATATCGAAAAACCAGTGGTGCGTAGATAACACACAATACTTCCATATTTTGAAACGTAAAATTGGGACACGATTTGATCATATTTTGACTGCTTTTAAGGGTGTTTTGGTAAAAAAATATCAAAAAATTCACTATGAAAATTTCAAAATTCGCCACATTTTTGGAATATAAAAAATATCCACATATTCTGCAAGGTAAAACGAAGATTTTAAGACCATGAACACTCAAATCGATTTCATTTTTGGCCGGAAAAAAATAAAATAGAAAACACTAAAAATGCAAATATATCGGAAGTACTGTGCGTTATCCAAATTTCGATTAAACAGGGTGTTAAGGTCTTGCCGATACCACAAACATTTCCAGTTCAAGAAATTCGAAAAAGTTGAGAATTGAGGGAGTTATGGTCATTTTTGTAAATGACCACAGACGGACAGACGGACTAACGGACACACGGACTAACGGACTAACGGACACACGGACTAACGGACACACGGACTAACGGACACACGGACACACAGACACTTGTTCAGGAAGTGATTCGGAGTAAATGTGTATAAGGAAAAGTTTTTTCTGAAGCTCCGTTCCGATTCTCGATTTGGGGACGATCCCTGAAAATACTTCCATTTACTCTGTAAATATGGAAGTAATTCATAATAAAATTTTAAAATTCGCCCAAAACAACGCCACATTTTCGGAATGTAAAAAATATCCACATATTCTGCAAGGTAAAACAAAGATTTTAAGACCAAGAACGCTCAAATCGGTTCATTTTTGTAGCCGTAAAAAATAAAATAGAAAACACTAAAAATGCAATTCTAACGGAAGTACTGTGCGTCATCCGAATTTCGATTAATCATTGTGTTAGGTCTTGCAGAGACAAACATTTCAGTTCAAGAAATTTGAAAAAAGGTTGAGAATTGAGGGAGTTATGGTCATTTTTGTAAATGACTACAGACGGACCAACGGACACAGACACTTGTTCAGGAAGTGATTCTGAGTAAATGTGTATAAGACCAGTGGTGCGTAGATAACACACAATACTTCCATATTTTGAAACGTAAAATTGTGACACAATTTGATCATATTTTTACTGCCCAAAGGGGTGTTTAGGCCGAAAATATCGAAAAATTCACTATTGAAATTTTAAAATTCGCCCAAAATGAAAAAAAACGCTACATTTTCGGAATGTAAAAATATCACATGTTCTGCAGGTAAGCGATTTTGAGACCAAGGCAACTCAAATCGGTTTAGTTTTGTGGCCAGGAAAAAATAAAATAGAAAATACTAAAAATGCGAATATATTGGAAGTACTGTGCGTTATCCAAATTCCGATTAAACAGGGTGTTAGGTCTTGCCGAGACAAACATTTCAGTTCAAGAAATTTGAAAAAAAGGTTGAGAAATGAGGGAGTTATGGCAATTTTTGTAAATGACCACAGACGGACAGACGGACACACGGACAGACGGACACACGGACACACAGACACTTGTTCGGGAAGTGATTCTGAGTAAATGTGTATAAGAAAAAGTTTTCTGAAGCTCCGTTCCAATTCTCCATTTTTAGGACGATCACAATACTTCCATTTGCTCCGTAAATATGGAAGTAAAAGGATTTTCTGAGCTCCGTTCCGATTCTCGATTTTAGGTCGATCACAATACTTCCATTTACTCTGTAAATATGGAAGTAAAAATCTCCCGCGGGCAAATTCCTTCTTTATTTTTTTGCAGTGAAATTAGTAACGGGGTTTTTTCAGTAACAGGTGATTGGGGTAGCAGTGAAATGTCGGTAATAGGTGATTTTCACCGGTGAAGTGAATTCACTCCCAGCCCTATCACATTGTCTCAATATCGAAGTTTCGGAAGTTTTCGAAGTATTCGAAGTAATTGAAGTATTCGAAGTATTCGAACTGTTGAACAACCGAACAATTGCACTATCGAACTATCGAACAATCGACCAATCAAGCTATCGAACTATCGAAAAATCCGATTATTGATCAATCGAACATTCGAACCATCAAGCTATCAAACTATCTAACAATCGAACTATCGAATTATCGAACTACCTATCGAACTATCTAACAATCAAACTATCGAATTATTGCGCTATCGAACTATCTAAAAATCGAACTATCAAACTATTGGGCAATCAAACTATCTGATGATCGAACTATCGTACTATCGAACAATCGAATAATTGGACAATCGAACTACCTAACAATCGTACTATCAAACAATCGAATTATCGAACAATCGATTCATCGAACTATCGAACAATCGATTCATCGAACTATCGAACAATCGAACTACCTAACAATTGTACTATCAAACAATCGAATTATCGAACAATCGATTCATCGAACTATCGAACAATCGATTCATCGAACTATCGAACAATCGATTCATCGAACTATCGAACAATCGATTCATCGAACTATCGAACAATCGATTCATCGAACTATCGAACAATCGATTCATCGAACTATTGAACAATCGATTCATCGAACTATCGATTCATCAAACTATCGAACAATCGAACTACCTAACAATTGTACTATCAAACAATCGAACTATCGAACAATCGATTCATCGAACTATCGAACAATCGATTCATCGAACTATCGAACAATCGATTCATCGAACTATCGAACAATCGATTCATCGAACTATCGAACAATCGATTCATCGAACTATCGAACAATCGATTCATCGAACTATCGAACTATTAAACAATCCGATAATGCAGAAAACTCCGTCGATGTTTACATACCATAATAATATTATGTTCAATATTATTGAAAAAAAAAACGTTTCTTCCCGATCGGTCAAGTAGTTTCGGGACCCTACATACATAAGTAGGTACCTACATAAAAACGGACATCCTTTTTCGTACAAATGTAGATAGGTTTCATAAACACGTGCGCGAGAAGCGAAAAATTCAAAGAGCGCCACCTGGCAAGTTAAAGTTGTACGAAGTTCGAGAACAAATTGGTAGCAGTGTTAACACTAACCTCGCAGGCGAAGTTAAACTCGCTAACCCCACTGCTGACCGCAGCTAATCCGACCTTGCATCGCTTTTCTGACTAATTTCCCCTCGCTCACATACGATGAAAGTGCGCGAGAAACTTTCATAAAACAATTTCGAAATGAGACTAGATTTAATTCCTGCCAACTCTCCGAGTTAGCTCGACTTCATTTTTCACGCATTCAACTCTTCCAAGGTTTATTTCATGCTGAGAACATTCTCGTGTGAAATCAGAAGTTCTGAAATTAAACTATCTCCCCAGCATAGTTGACTGTATTTCGAATATTTCAGGGAATATCGAATTATAGTAAAAACCCAAGGTACACTTCGAATTCCAGGAGCATATCGAATAGCTCATAGATTATCCAGGAGCGACGAGAAAAAGGAATCTGGGTCAGACCTTGGGGCGTTTTAGGATCCTCGTTACTTCGCCGTTCTTACGACTATTTTCGCCGAGATGCAGAGCTTTGCTGATATCGTGCTTTGCTGGAAATACGCGATTACGCCCGGACGTTCGCCGTAATCTAGACGGAGATATCAGCTTAATATTGAAAAATGGCTAGGAAAGCAGATGAACATTAGGACCTTCCTTCTCACAGTTTGAGGATTGTTTTCAATCATCTCAGTTTTCAAAGTGAAATTGACTAGCCATCGTCTGAAAATGGCTGCCCACTTTTTGCTTGTATATCTCAATAATTAGTAATTCGAGTGGAGTTAGAACTGAAACACCAAATCGAACTGATGCTGAAACTCAAACTGAGAAACCAAGCCGAAACTCAAACTTAAATTCGGACTGAAACACAAACTTGAGGTCAAACTCAAACTTGAAGTCGAACTCCAACTCGAAATCAACCACAAACTCACACTCGAAGTCAAACTCGAACACAAACTTGAAATCAAACTCAATCTTGAAATCAAACTCAAACTTGAAGTCATGTTCAAACTCAAACTTGAAATCAAACTCAAACTTGAAGTCAAACTCAAACTCGAAGCCAAACTCAAACTTGAAGTAAAACTCAAACTTGAAGCCAAATTAAAACTCGAACTTGAAGTCAAACTGAAACTCAAACTTGAAATCAAACTCGAACTCGAAGTTGAAGTCAAACTCAAACTTGAGGCCAAACTAAAACTCGAACTTGAGGCCAAACTAAAACTCGAACTTAAAGTCAAAGTCAAGCTTAAACTGGAAATCAAACTCAAACTTGCAGTGAAGTTCAAACTCAAACTTGAAGTCAAACTCAAACTTGAAGTCAAACTCGAACTCGAACTTGAAGCCAAACTCAAACTGAAAATGAAGCTCAAACAAAAACTAAAGCTGAAACTCGGACTCAAACTCAATCCCAATCTCAAAAACTCAATCCAAAACTCAAGCTCAAACTGAAACATAAATTCAAACTAAAACTTGGACTGAGACTTGAATTCAAACTCAAACTCAGGTTCGAACTCAAACCTCAACCGATACTGAAACTCGAATTCAAACTCGAACTTGAACTGAAACTGAAATTCAAACTGACTCTGATACTCGACCTCAAACTGAAACTCAAACTTGAAGTCTGATACTTGAGTTCGATGCTCAAAGTCTGAGCATCAGAGAGAGTTAGTTTCCGTTCGAATTTCAATTTGATATATGGATTGAGTTTGAGTTCGAGTTTGAATCAGTTTGCTTATCAGTGAGTTTGAGCCCGATTTTCAGTTTGTTTGAATGTCAGTTTGAGTTTCATTGACAGTTAGAATTTCAATTTCAGTTCCAATTTCGGTCTGAGTTTCAATTCGAGTGCCAATTCGAGTCCGAGTTGAAGTTTGAATTAGTTTGAGTCACAGTTTGAGTTAGAGTTTGAGTCTGAATATGAGTTTGAGCATAAGTTTGAATGTCAGTGTTAGTTTGATTTTCACTTTTTTTTCAAGTTTGAATTTCACTTTGAGTTAGAGTATCAGTTCCATCTCGAGTTTCACTTTGAGTTTGACTTTCGGTTTGAGTATGAGTTTGAATGTCAGTTTGAGTTTGATTTTCACTTTTAGTTTGAGTTTGAATCTCAGTTTGAGCTCGAGTTTGAATTTTAGTTTGAGTATGAGTTCCAACTTCGGTTTCAGTATGAATTTCAGCTTCAGATGAAATTTGAACTTCAATTTGAGTCTCGCTAATAATTTGAGTCTGAGTTTCAGTTTGGGTTTGAGTTTCAGTTTCGGTTTGAATTTCAGTTTGAGTTCGAGTTCAAGTTTTACTTTGAGTTTAAATTTCATTTTCAGTTTGAGTTGGAGTATCAGTTGGAGTTTCACGTTCAGTTCGAATTTCGGTTTGAGTATGAGTTTGAATTTCAGTTTGAGTTTGAGTTTCACTTTGAGTTCGAGTTGACACTCGACAAAGTGACGTTTGAGTTTGACTCTGAGCCTGAGATTGTCTTCGATTTTTAGTTTGAGTTTCAGTTTCATTTCAAATTCCAGTTTGAGTTTACATGGAGATTTTTCGAATTGAACATATTGAGAGTTTTCTTAGGCTATTGGAAAAATTCTCAAGTGTCATTTTAACTTGGAATATTTTAAATTCGAAATGAGATAGTCGCTTTTGAGATAGCTGCTGTTGATTTGAAAAAATTGCATTTTCGAAGCGAAGCGTTTGCATTTGAAGTGCGAAGCTTCATGTTCATGGACATAAACATGGCCTCGTTTATCGTCGGCTTTTCGGCCCTATTCGGGCGCCATATTTTAACCAACAATCGCGACGGGCAGATCGAGTTTCCCATCGTTCTTCGTAAATGGCCGAGCCTCGTTAATATTGATGGACAATTTACACTAATGCCCTCGCCACTGGTGGAGAATAGCGTGTTATGGAAAATTCAAAAGGTGCGAATTTGGCCTGAGAAAAACCGCCGGGGTAAGAGGATCCCTGAATTAGGTATGTTCCCTTTAGGTTATTTCTTTCAAATTTCCTATGCCGATTTGACCTAAAACGAGAAATTTGGGCTTGTAGAAACACATGTGGGATACTATTACATCGAAATAAAATGATTCGTAAATTTAAACGTCATTATTTTCGATTTTGTCCGAGGTCATTCACAAAAAAGGCCATAGCTCCCTCAAATCTCAACCTTTTTTCAAATTTCTTGAACTGAAATGTTTGTCTCGGCAAGACCCAACACTCTGTTTAATCGGAATTTGAATAACTCACATTACTTCCGATATATTTGCATTTTTAGTGTTTTCTATTTTATTTTCTTCCGGCCACAAAAATGGACCGATTTGAGCGCTCTTGGTCTTAAAATCTTTGCTTTACCCTGCAGAATGTGTGGGTATTTTTTTCATTCAGAAAATGTGGCGTATTTTCAATTTAGGCGAGTTTTAAAATTTGAATAGTGAATTTTTCGATATTTTTGGCCTAAACACCCTCAAAAGCAGTAAAAATATGTAAAAAAAAAGCAGTAAAATAGTAAAAATCAAATTGTGTCACACTTTTACGTGTAAAAATATAAAAGTACTGTTTTTTATCCAGGCACCATTGTTTTTTACTTCCATATTTACAGAGTAAATGGAAGTATTGTGATCGTCCTAAAATCGAGAATCGGAACGGAGCTTCAGAACAAACTTTTTCTTATACACATTTACTCAGAATCACTTCCTGAACAAGTGTCTGTGTGTCCGTTACGTCCGTTACTTCCGTTCGTCCGTTACGTCCGTCTGTCCGTCTGTGGTCATTTACAAAAATGGCCATAACTCCCTCATTTCTCAACCTTTTTTCAAATTTCTTGAACTGAAATGTTTGTCTCGGCAAGACCTAACACCCTGTTTAATCGGAATTTGGATAACCCACAGTACTTCCGATATATTTGCATTTTTAGTGTTTTCTATTTTATTTTTTTCCGGCCACAAAAATGAACCGATTTGAGCGTTCTTGGTCTTAAAATCTTTGTTTTACCTTGCAGAATATGTGGATATTTTTTACATTCCGAAAATGTGGCGTTTTTTTATTTTGGGCGAATTTTATAATTTTAATAGTGAATTTTTCGATATTTTTGGCCTAAACACCCTTAAAAGCAGTCAAAATATGATCAAATTGTGTCACAATTTTACGTTTCAAAATATGGAAGTATTGTGTGTTATCTACGCACCACTGGTTTATTTTTATTTGAAGCATCGAAATATAAACGTCTGTTCGCATATTGTGAATTTCCAAGTAAAATTCATTGTCACTTTGCTGCGATTTTTCGTTCATTTTCCAAGATGAACTGCCTCCAGACCCAGGATTTTTATCGAAAAATGCCAATCCAATAAGTCCGTTCAATTAATTGGAGAGAATTTCCGGAAAAAGCCCGATTTGAATGGGATTTTCGAGAACAATGCGCACAGTTCGCTTGCAACCCCGAACCAATTTCCGTTCCAGGTTTGCGAAACACACTGTTAGCTCTTTGCTTGGTACTTTGCTCATTAGCGAGTTTCAGGATCAAATAATCTCACCGCAATACGTTTAATGAAAGGTTCTATTGTAGTCGAGTTTAAAGTAGTCGATTGTCGCTTTTGTGATTCGCTGGAAAAAACCGCCAGTCGAGTGTTTGACGATTCCGAATTTTCGCTAATGAAAACCGACCTTTTTTCGGAAATGGGCGCCGATATTTTTTGCCCGATATTGAAAGCTGGTTACGATTTAACCGGCTTTCCTCAAACAAAAGGTCGTACCAAAACATTTTCAAACTTCTTAACAACAAAAACAACAACAACTTTTTTTTGACGAGGAGGAAAGCGTATTTTTTGACTTTTTACAAGTATTTACAACGAGTAAGTAAATAAATCCATCGAACAAAAAATATTTGCTATTACTGCCGAACGATGGGGCATCAAAATAATATCTTGATATATTATTGTAGCTCCTCAGGAGCTAGTTTGCTAGATAAAACGCTTTTGCCAATTCTCGTCCGCAGGCCGGGACACCATTTCTTGATTTCTCGGCCCGATGAGGCACCTGCCTTGATGATTCAAATCGATCAGGTCGGCAACGCGCATCAAATCTTCTTTGCCGGCTTCGATGATCAGTTTCCTGTGACGTTGGAGCTCCTCGTCCGAAATGCCGTACAGGAAGTTTCGAACGCCCTTGGAGCCGGCTGGGATCGGAGCGTCGATCACCTGGAGCACCCCGAGTTTCGCCTCTTCGATTTCGCTCGGCGAATACTCCCTACCGGAGGACAGCCAGTTTTTGGCGCTTTTGAACACCTCGAAAGTCTTCCAGGGCGTTGGATCCTTGTGCGAGAAAAGGCTCAGGACTCCCGACGACGAAAGAGTCGCCCCCGAACCGGACGCTCCGCCGTTGTCCCTGACATTGGGCAAGCAGAATTCGACAGTCAAAAGCCGGGCCGCCAGTCTCAAAATTGGAAAATCGGCGTGCGTGTAGGCCACAGTGCTGAAACAATGCGCCGCATGGCTGAAGGGCAAGGCGGTCTCGAAATGGACGCTTCTGTTAACCCGCTCTTCGCTTTTGAATTTGGTGATTTCATAAGCTTTGCGAAACTCTCCGGGAATCGCTCTCAGGAGATTGTCGACCGACTGCAGCACTTCTTCCGCGGAGTCGCCTGTATTGACGGCCAAACGGATGAGCCGTTTCTTGAAGACGATGTCGCCGATGCCTTGCAGGATTTCCAGCGAATCCGACAGATTCGTCTTCAAAGAGAGCTCCCGCATCTTCCCGATGAACTCGAGACCGCCGAACCGCTCTTTGCAAGTGGCCGCCGGCGATATCAAGGCCGACGCCGCCGAAATGGCGTACAAGTCGCCGGATGACGCGAGATTCTGGAACATGCCTGCGAACGATTCCTTGACGACGTCTCTCAGCCTCGCGACGTCGTGGAAATTCACGTCGGAAAAGATCTCAGCCCAGAGTTCCATGGTGGAATTCACATTTTTGTCCATGCAAAGAGACGAGAATATGACGCCTTCCTCGTACGAAAGTGGATCGTAAATGTTTTCTGCAACGTGCGTAGCGACACCGAACCGTCCGGTTGTGCAGCGGACAATTTTTTCAAGCTCGTCGAAATTCCGCTTCTTGGTGCCCATCTTGACCGCAGCGATGGCAAACAGCGGCAGAAGGCTTTTCGCCTCTTCGCTGAGTATCGACGTGTTCAAAACCCCGCGTAAATACGTGAGGTGGTTGGTGAAAGAGTTGCAAATTTGAACTGGCACGTTCTGCAGAGTGAATCCTTTCAATGCGCACTGTTCAATTTCCGGCAAAAGATTCCGGACGTCCACCTTCGGCAAGTAGCTGGAGTCTTGCTTCAGCTCGAGGTCCTGCACTATTTCTAAACTTTGGGCGTGTATTTTCTCTACGGTACTCGGCGAAAGCGAGTTCAATCGTTGCTCAAGAAATTGAACTTCGGAGTCAGGTTCTGTCGATTCGGTTTCGTTGGGGCTCATCGCCAGGATCAGCTGGTGACGATTGTTCTTCAGATATTTCAGCGTCAGATCTTTCAAGTACCGAGGGTTGTCCGTTAAGGATTTCCTGAATTTTTCCACCAAACCGTTGATGTCTATCGTTCTGCTAATGTCTCCATCATGGTTCCATGTCGAGGCTATGCGGAAGAGCAGATCCAGACCGTAGTTTGCGGTTTGATGACGCCTGAGGACTTCAATGTTGTGCAATGCCGCATCGATTTTGACGTCGTCAAAACCGTCGTCGACGACTTTATCCAAGGTTTTATGGTATAATTCGATCACCCTATGAAAATAGAGAATAATCGTTACAGATGAATGAATAACCTAAAGGGGATTCTGTGTGGGAGACTATGCATCAAGCGACCAGCTGGAAAGGCTACGGCTCCAGAATGAACCTCATGGAGGCTCTGGAAATCGTTTGGAGCCCTGTGATCTGGAGTGTATTCCACTCTTGGATCCTTGCACCTCCAGAATGGAGCAATGTCCTATTATCTTCAGGAGCGACTTGAAGGACTCAGGGAAGAGAATGTTTTGAATCTGGGCATTTCTATGGGGAATGGCATGAGTTTTTATGGCATCCTCGTGAGACATGAATGATGGCTTTTCAGAAGACTTCCAAAGAAGTACTCCAGAATGAGTTCTGCCTGATGAAGATCTCAGGAAAGCTTTTGGATTTCCACGATCTGGAGCGCAAAAATGTACCTATCCAATCCTTGGAAGCCATCCTTGCACATTTCCAGGACTCCTATCAGACAACCTATCTTCTGGAGCGACTTTTTCCCATCTTCCCCTCGATACTCTCTACGATTACCTGTCAAAATCGCTCGGATCCAGTCCGGAGAGTCCAAAGGAAAAGAAGGTATCCCGTGTCTGAGCATCGTATCCGGTCCCTGGTGCGTAACCCGTCCCGATTCCGGACTTGAGGATTTCCGTACGAAAAGCGCTATCCTTACTGCCGACGAGCAATTCGTTCAGAATCGACATAGCGAATGTTTCATGCACGGATCTAATATCATTGCATAATGAGGCCACCGCAATGGTCGAAGACTGTTCGGTCTTGCACGGTATGCTTTTCTTCCTTTCGGAATCCCATCGGACCTCGGATGGAACCTTGGACAATGCCGCGTAATCGGAACCGTCGGGGACTTCGCTCAGATATTCCTTATTCAAGAACTTGAGCGTACTTATCAAGGGGAAACTTCCGTAAGAAAACATCCTACAGTTGCTAGGATGGTAGTATTTCTTGTGGAAATCTCTAAGCTCGTCGTACGTAAGCGTAGGGATGACGCTTGGGTCTCCGCCGGATACGTAGGCGTAAGTGTGCGAAGGTAGTAAATTGTTTAGCAGAGCGTTTGAAAAGAGCGTGGAACATTCCAAAAAAGCTGCTTTCATTTCGTCGTAGACGACACCTGAAAAAACATTCGATTCGTTGATAAAATTCTGCAGTTGAAGAACAGCCCTTGACAACATGAATCATGATCCGTTGCACGATCGATAACATCGATGATCGATGAAATTAACGATTGATAACATCGAGGATCGATAACGTGGATGATCGATAACGTCTACGATCGATAACATTGAAGATCGATAACGTCGACGATCGATAACGTCAACAATCGATAACATCAACAATGGATAACATCGAGATCGATTACAACATCGCTCGATAATATCGACGATTAATAACATCTACGATCGATGACATTGGCAATCGATAACACCTAAGATCGTTAACATCAACGATCCCTAACATCGACGATCGATAACATTGACGATCGATAATATCAACAATCGATAACATCGACGATCGATTACAACAACGCTCGATAATATCGACGATTGATAACATCTACAATCGATAACATCGATGATTGATGACATTGGCAATCGATAACAACTAAGAACGATAACATCGATGATCGATAACATCGGCGATCGATAACATCGATGATCGATATCGTCAACGATCGATATCGTCAACGATCGATATCGTCAACGATCGATATCGTCAACGATCGATAACATTGAAGATCGATATCGTCAACGATCGATAACATTGAAGATCGATCACGTCAACGATCGATAACATTGAAGATCAATAACGTCGACAATCGATAACAAGGGCGATCGATAACATTGGCGATCGATAACATCAACAATCGATATCATCAACGATTGATAACATCGACGATCGAAAGCATTGATGATCGATAACATTGGCGATCGATAGCGTCAACATTCGATAACATTGAAGATCGATAACGTCGACGATCGATAACATGGGCGATCGATAACATCAACAATCGATAACATCGAGATCGATTACAACATCGCTCGATAATATCGACGATTGATAACATCTACGATCGATAACATCGATGATTGATGACATTGGCAATCGATAACACCTAAGATCGATAACATCAACAATCGATAACATCGACGATCGAAAGCATCGATGATCGATAACATCAGAGATCGATAACGTCAACGATCGATAACATAAGCAATTGATAACATCAACAATCGATAACATCAACAATCGATAAAATCAGCAATTGATAACATCAACAATCGATAACATCGAGATCGATTACAACATCGCTCGATAATATCGACGATTGATAACATCTACGATCGATAACATCGATGATTGATGACATTGGCAATCGATAACACCTAATATCGATAACATCAACAATCGATAACATCGATGATCGAAAGCATCGATGATAGATAACATCGGAGATCGATAACGTCAACGATCGATAACATTGAAGATCGATAACGTCGACGATCGATAACATCAACAATTAATAGCATCAACAATCGATAGCATCAACAATCGATAACATCAGCAATTGATAACATCAACAATCGATAACATCAACAATCGATAAAATCAGCAATTGATAACATCAACAATCGATAACATCGAGATCGATTACAACATCGCTCGATAATATCGACGATTGATAACATCTACGATCAATAACATCGATGATTGATGACATTGGCAATAGATAACACCTAAGATCGATAACATCAACAATCGATAAAATCAGCAATTGATAACATCAACAATCGATAACATCGAGATCGATTACAACATCGCTCGATAATATTGACGATTGATAACATCTACGATCGATAACATCGATGATTGATGACATTGGCAATCGATAACACCTAATATCGATAACATCAACAATCGATAACATCGATGATCGAAAGCATCGATGATAGATAACATCGGAGATCGATAACGTCAACGATCGATAACATTGAAGATCGATAACGTCGACGATCTATAACATGGGCGATCGGTAACATTGGCAATCGATAACATCAACAATCGATTGCATCAACAATCGATAACATCGATGATTTATTACATTGGCATTCGATAACATCAACAATCGATAACATCGACGATCGAAAGCATCGATGATCGATAACATCGGAGATCGATAACGTCAACGATCGATAACATTGAAGATCGATAACGTCGACGATCGATAACATTGAAGATCGATAACGTCGACGATCTATAACATGGGCGATCGGTAACATTGGCAATCGATAACATCAACAATCGATTGCATCAACAATCGATAACATCGATGATTTATTACATTGGCATTCGATAACATCAACAATCGATAACATCGACGATCGAAAGCATCGATGATCGATAACATCGGCGATCGATAACGTCGACGATCGATAACGTCGACGATCGATAAAGTCGATGATCGATTATGATTACAAAAATTATCAATGATTTTATTGGCTTTGCTCTAATTACCGATTACTCGCCTTTTATTCTGATCGGAGCCTCAGGATCGTTCGGGGTCTCATTCTCAAAACGCCAACCTTCATGGAGGAAATCGATTTCGCGCAGTCGGGGACGGAAAACGGCGTCGGCGTAAACGGAAAGGAGATTTTTGAAATCCGCCTGATTGCGGGTAGCGAAGGGGAACAAAGTGTAGTCGGGACCGGTCATAGCGTTCATGAAATTCGCGGTCGACCTGGGCATCATTTTGAACAGCAGATCTCTGCAAACATCATAAAAATGATATCGTGCTCCCGGTAGCAGTTCATGATAGCAGTTTTTCAAAAAAAAATTTCAAAATAAAAACCCCATCATATCAATTACAAACCTGTACGGATATTTGACCGATCCGCAGAGGACGACGTGTTCCAAAATATGCGCCACACCGGTCGAATTGAGAGGCGTCGTTCGGAAACAAATCGAAAAAACATTGTTAGCATCATCTCTTGCTAGATGCAGATAGTCGCAGCCTGTGCGAACGTGTCTCAGTCGTATCATCGTCATGTCAAAGTCCACCACTGCTGCTACTTTGTTGACTAAAAATCCCTCGATTTCCGCCCCTTCTTTGAATTTTACCGGTTTCCTTTCGGCTACTGAACTGGCGCTAATGCTGTGCGACCTTGGCCTGAAATTTACCCAGCGCTTCAGCATTATTCTGGGGTTGTTCATTGTTCCTTCCCTGGGTTGATTTTCTTTCAAAACAAATAAAAGCAAACTGTTGTATCTTAGGGATGATTCACTAGGATAACAGTGAATAGGTTATTTTGGTGTTTTATGTGAATGCTACACGATTGTAGAGAGGTATTATTAACATAAATTTCTGAACCCTGTACAAGGAGTTGTGGCATAAAAGGGTTTAGATACCTACCTATTTTTTCTCGACAAAAGATTTCAGGCCATCAAGGTCATTAGCACTTCAGCAGCCGGGGCGGAAATCGAGGGATTTTTAGTCAACAAAGTGGCAGCATTGGCGGACTTTGATACGATTGAGACACGTTCATACAGATTGAGACGATCTGCATCTAGCAAAAGACGATGCTAACAAGGTTTTTTGTGTACAACGATGGTTTTTACGGGGAATTAAGTTTTTTTCAATTAGACTGTTTGAGAAGTGCGGGAATTCTGCGCAAATATGAATAGTATGATGATCTCTCTTTGGGAAATGCCACCGCCGAAATTCGCCCTCCGTGATGAGCTTTTCGGGAAATGTCTGGCCAGCCTCATTTCTCTTTGGTCGGAAAATATTGTAAAATAACGAGGATGACCTGAGTGTGCGTGGGTGCTCTCGAAACGCACGAAATACGAAAAAATTCATTTCATAGGTCCCGTGTGCCTGCCGGTAGGGGAAAAAACTCGGAGTGATAGAGTCTTGCGTACGTGGTGTATGTTGATACAGTAATACGTGTCCCTGTATGTATCTGAATGTGACTGTATAAAGGAAACAGAGAGAAAATTCGCCCCGTTCTGAATGGGAACAAAGGATTTTCATATCCCTCCGCTCACATTGGTAACACGTGAAGGGGTTCACGTTGATTGTACAGGGGTAGAACTGACTAGATATGGCAGACATGCAAATTGGTCGTGTGAAGAATCACCTGCGTCAGTTTGTCTTTTTTATCGGGATGAGAGATTTTTCGGAAATCCCGGCTCCATTGAAAAATGCCAGAAAGGGATCGAGCGGAACAAATATTTGAGAGCCGAAGCTACACTTGATTGTTTTGTTTCAAAGAAAATCAACCCTTTCGACTCGCAGACAAAACAAATTGGAATTGCTTCAAAGACTGACCTTCGTGCGAAGTCAAATATGTCCGGGATAGGTGCAATATTGTTCTTGTCAGTGCTCCCCAGACGTTAAACAAGAGAATCTTTTTCAATCAGTGCTATTCTCCTGTTTTTTTTTATTTATTTTTTTTTTTTTTTGACAGTTGGAAGAAGAATTGACGGTGATGACATGGAAGCGGGATGGTTCATCCCATCAATGATGAGGATTGGAATTATGATCAGGATGAGAATGCAGAAGAGGATGAGGGGGGTCAGGATGGGGGCGAGGACGAGAATCAGGATAACGACGCTGATGAGGTTGAGGATTAGGATGAGATAGGAATATGGATGAGGCTCCGGATGAGATTAGGCGGAAAATCAGGGTGAGTATTGGGATCAGGATGAAGATCCTGGATAAGGATCAGGATGGCAAAGCGAATAAGATTGAGGGTTTGGTCGAGGATAAGGGTCAGGATCAGGATTACGATGAGGATGGGAATCAGGATTAGGATCAGGGTGAGGATCGAGATCAGGATGATGATTACGATGAGGATGAAGATCAGAATCAGGATGAGGGTGTGGATAAGGATTAGGATGAGGATGCACATGAGATTATCGAGAAAATCAGGGTGAGGATTGGAATCAGGATAATGACCAGGATGAAAAAGCGAATGAGGTTGAGGGTTTGGTCAAGGGTAAGGGTTAGGATCAGGATGAGGATGTAAATGAGTTTGCGCGTAGGATCAGGGTGAAGATCTGGACAAGGATCAGGAAGACAAGGCGAATGAGGTTGAGGATATGGGTCAGGATCAGGATGAAGATAACAATGTGAATGAGGATGAGTATTCGGATGACGTGAAGGATGAGGACCAGGAGTAGGATCAGGATGAGAATCAGGATTACGATAAGGATGAAGATCACAATCAGGATGAGGGTGCAGAGAAAGGCCAGGTCGAGGTTTAGGATTAGGTTTTCGAGAAAATCAGGGTGTAGATCAGAATCTGGATGTCAAAGCGGATGAAGTTGAGGGTAACTGTCAGGATCAGGATGATGATTCTTGTTAGGATCATCATGACTAAGCGGATGAGATAATAGTGATAAGGATAATAGTTTCAGGATGAGGATGAGAGCGAATAGATGTTCCTGGCTATCCTATCCTATGCTTCAATATGTCATAGTACTGATCAAATCATTACAAATTCTGTCGCTTCATCGCCTCCTTTTCCCACAACTAACGAATACCCGGGTTGAAAACAGCACTCGAAAATTCGGCTGGCCGCTCTTCGCTTGATAAATTCATCATCTTTCCCTAATTAGGAGACACTGCGTCGCCACCAAATGTCGGTTGTTGGGTGTAACGAGAAAGGCTGTTCACGTGAGAATAATTCTGATTAGGCAGCTGAGAGGTGTCGTTATTGCAAGCGGCGAAAACCTCGTTAGGACCAGCGCCTACACCGGGAAAGATACTTCGCCCTCTTCCATTTGCCTCGAGTTGGCAACACTACAACTCACTTCCTCATCAACAGTTTCAAGTGATCACGTTAACGCGAATTCGTGAGCTCTGTCCCACTAATTTGATTTTCCATCTGTACGTCGAGCGGAGAAGAGTCGATTAACTGCGCGCCGCTCGAATGGTGAAATTTGAGACAGGTAACTATCATCCGAACATCGTGGTCAAGTTGAAACAATAATGTACGTAGTTATTTTTAAACAAAAATTTCAATAATCGAAGAATGTTGAGTTTTCTAGTTTTATAAGGGATGTAACAACGTCGTTGCTTTCGTTCTCGTTCACTGTTTCGGTCTCTGTCTCGTTCCTGTTCCCGTTCCAGTTCCCGTTCCTGTTCTTGTTCACATACTCGATCTTGTACCTACTCGTTCCCGTTCCTGTTCCCGTTCTTGTTCTTGTACTCGTTTTCATTCTTGTTCCTGTTCCCGTTCTCGTTCTTTTTCATGTTCTTGTACTCGTTCCAGTTCTTGTTAATGTTCCCGTTCCTATTCCTGTTCCTGTTCCCGTTCTTGTTCTTGTTCTTGTACTCGTTATTGTTCTTGTTCTAGTTCCAGTTCCAGTTCCAGTTCCAGTTCCAGTTCCAGTTCCAGTTCCAGTTCCAGTTCCAGTTCCAGTTCCAGTTCCAGTTCCAGTTCCAGTTCCAGTTCCAGTTCCAGTTCCAGTTCCAGTTCCAGTTCCAGTTCCAGTTCCAGTTCCAGTTCCAGTTCCAGTTCCAGTTCCAGTTCCAGTTCCAGTTCCAGTTCCAGTTCCAGTTCCAGTTCCATTTCCAGTTCCAGTTCCAGTTCCAGTTCCCGTTCCCGTTCCCGTTCCCGTTCCCGTTCCCGTTCCCGTTCCCGTTCCCGTTCCCGTTCCCGTTCCCGTTCCCGTTCCTGTTCCCGTTCCCGTTCCTGTTCTTGATTACAGTTGGAATGTTAAAGTGTAAATTGCGATAAAATGCGGAAATGACGGAACTGTTCTTTTAACATGGGGTCCCTCAGTACTGACACTTCTGCGAACCAGTTGACCACCGGACGATTTCCTTTCAGCGACAAAAGTCGGCCAAACTTCGCAAAAAGCATTCCGAATCCCATCCCTCATACATCTAAACCTCCCTTCGAGTTTTAGCGGTTTAATTACACTTTCGGACGTTAACGGCAAAGTTTAAATCCCAGTTAGGAAGGATTTTTCTCTCTGGCAGCCGGCTTTGAAAATATAAGTTCGCTTTAAGTATTCACACGTTATTACTGAAGTCGACGGGAAACCGGGATAAGGGGGATGATAATATATTTATAGCGAACCGACCAAGGATAACCATGATTTAAGGAGAGTAATGTCTTAAAGGGGGATTGCTCGAAAGAGCAGCCTAAAAAAACATTTTCAGGTTAACTCACTTTAAAAAAAAACACATTTTTAATCCCATGTGTTTACAGAGAAATTGGAATTAATAATTAATTGTTGTTAGAATCGGGTCAAAGTTTAAAAAACTTTCCTAATTTGAAAAATTCGTCTTCTCTTACAATAACGATGTTACTTTTATGCCGTTTGACGTACACGCCCTTCCCTCCCACCCCTCCCCCACCCCTCACTCCCCCACCCCTCACTCTCCCTCTCCGTCGTGATGACGTATTCTGATGACGCAACGAAAATGTAAGAGCGCGTTCCGGTATCTCGGGCGCACTCGATTCGGCGGTAATCACCGCGGAGAGATAGGGCCGCCCGGCACATAACTCTCGGCGATATCTCATCCGAACGAGCGAGTATCTCAAATGTTCAGGAAAAGGAATGGGCTGATGCGTTCGGGCAAATCAACGTTATGGAGATTTGGGCCTGAATTTGGATTCTTGTACAAAGGCAAAAAACATATGTTCACAAAAATCCGGCCAAAATTTAAAAAAAATCTTAAATTTTTGTAAATTTTACCCCAAGCAAGAATTTTGGATAACAACTATCAAATCAATACTCCTTGCACATGTTCTTTTTGAAAATTTTAACAATATTGGGAGGAATAGCCTATAGGTTTTTCATTATAATGAAAAAGGTATTTTTGAAAGGTTCCTTCCCAACTTCGTTCACGCACTGGTTAACAGTCAAAGGAAGTTTGGTAAAAACTTGGCCGAAAGCTTCGTTGACTGCTATTTCGAAGACAGTTTATTACCCGTTTTATGGCAGGTACCATAATTGAAAGGAGCTGAGGCCTCAAAGAAACTTGTCGAGGAGTTGGGAGCACTTTGTTCTTGGGCAAACACTAATTGACTCCAAAACTCGAGTTTTCCCACTGTTAGTGGCAATTTCCCTTTTATTTTTCCCCCCTTCAAGTTAAAGAGATTCCCTTTTACGATGGGAGTTCGAAAAAAACGGCAGGAAAAATTTTTGGGAGCAAGATAATCTTATGCTATAATTATGTGAACGTAATTACGGGGATAACACAGAGCAACTCCATTTTCAGGTGGCAAGGGTTGTATTTGAAAATGAGGTGCTTCTGAAAATAATTCATGAGGTAGGTAATTTTAAAATTTCATAGAATTAAAATTAATTTCAATATTAGTTATCAAAATCCAACGCCTAGTTATTCAAATTAATTTTCCCTTCTTTCAAATACAATTTTTTTTTCACAGCAATAACAACGTTCTTTAGGAATAAATACTTCATTATGGAACGAATTTAAATTCTAAGAAAAATAAAAATGTCCTTAGGTACCTATAGGTATAAGAGCCTATATAAAATTCAAGAAAATTTATTTAAATATTTAAATGAAAAATATTTAATATTTTCATCATTTTTCGTATAAAATTAAAATAAACTTAGGCCCTATTTCAAAATGACGTATTGATTGGCTCTGCCCTAAGTAGGGCCCTTACCGTTGTGTTAGTATGCTTGTCAATATGTACTGTATATGCTAATCACAGACCGCAAGGGTCACACTTGGCTTCCAGGGCTTGGAAGGGCCTGATTCGCGTGGAAATTAATTAATTCCATTAATTCGCCGGTTTACCTATTATCGTGTTACATTTGGGGCCGGAATTCTGAATAATTTCCCTCGCCCTTGCGTTACCGAAGATTAGAGAGGAAACAATCGCGTAACGGAAATAACGTATTATGCCTGTCATGACGCGAATCCTACATCGACTATAAGCCGCACGCAAATATTAAATATTTTTAATTTTTTAATAATTTGATTATTTTAAATTTATTTTTAATTTAATTAATTTTATTTATTATTTAATTATTTGATTATTTAATTATTTGATTATTTTCTAATTTAAAAACGGTAAAATGAGTCTGTGGTAAGATGAGTCTGGGGTAAGATGAGTCTGGGGTAAGATGAGTCTGGGGTAAGATGAGTCTGGGGTAAGATGAGTCTGGGGTAAGATGAGTCTGGGGTAAGATGAGTCTGGGGTAAGATGAGTCTGGGGTAAGATTAGTCTGGGGTAAGATGAGTCTGGGGTAAGATGAGTCTGGGGTAAGATGAGTCTGGGGTAAGATGAGTCTGGGGTAAGATGAGTCTGGGGTAAGATGAGTCTGGGGTAAGATGAGTCTGGGGTAAGATGAGTCTGGGGTAAGAGGAGTCTGGGGTAAGATGAGTCTGGGGTAAGAGGAGTCTGGGGTAAGATGAGTCTGGGGTAAGATGAGTCTGGGGTAAGAGGAGTCTGGGGTAAGATGAGTCTGGGGTAAGATGAGTCTGGGGTGAGATGAGTCTGGGGTAAGATGAGTCTGGGGTAAGATGAGTCTGGGGTAAGATGAGTGTGGGGTAACAGTGATCTAGGGTAAGATGTGTCTGGTGTAAGAGGAGTCTGGTGTAATATGAGTCTGGGGTAAGATGAGTCTGGGGTAAGATGAGTCTGGGGTAATAGTGATCTAGGGTAACACAGGCCTGGAGTATCAGTTGTCTGGGGTAAGAGAGCGTTTGAGTAAAACGGATCCGGGTATGCTTTATGGCTCAAAAGTGGGTATAAAGATGGTTTGTGCAAAGAATAATCCTTTAGTTCTAATTCACCAATTCTTTAGTTTTTTACCAATTATTGGTAAAAAGCCCTAATAAGGTAAATTGGGTCTGGGGTAAAAGAGGTATCGTGTAAGTCAATAAGTGGGCTAATAAACACGGTTTGATGAAAAATGTGAGGTAAATTAACCTATTGTCAGTACAAAGTCGGCTTATCCGATTGCTGCTATTAGTCGAGGTGGCGTATTAAGTAGGGTAAAAGTGTTGAGGTAAATGGGGTATTCGGTGGAGGCAAATTGGGAAATCTGTTGTTATGAAAAGTGAGGTTAAGGCGAACAATTAAGAGGAAAATTCGCCCCAAAATAGTTTTCCTCAAATTTCAAGGGTCTCTCTCCAGCTCGTTCAAAATGCGAAATGATTCGCATCATGATAGATGAAATCAGCATCGCTGAACTCGGCGCACAGAGCCGTTGAATATCGTCAAGATATAAAAGCGAGGAGGTGAAATATGTTCGTGTTCGCCCACCATCCATCAAGCACTTTGAGTCTTCATGAGAGCTGATGCGTTGCTCCATAATCCGGCGCAGAGACACGCAAATATCCAACTTGGTGTCTGGCCACTCCATCAAGCCGACATGGCAAATCCAGTACCTGCATGCAGGTCGGAAAGCTTCGAGGATTTGGATGCCTTTATTTTGCGAGTAAAGAACCAAGCAGGGCACTGAATCATTCGCGGAGAAATTTTGGAATACAATAATTTGAATAAAAAACCCAAAACGCAGATGAACGAATACAATAATTAAACATGCTTACTTTTCATCAGCATTTTCAGTTTTTCTCACAAGGCAATGTAACTCGTCTGACAACGGATGATCAGCAGCCCAGGAAACTTGGGGACCCTCTCTAAATCTCTTCATTGAGGTTGCATTGAAGAATTTTATTGGAAATTTATTTTTAAATCGGCCCCAGGGGCGGTAATAGCCCTTGTTTTCAATTACCCCATGTTTCCAATTACCCCAACTGACCCTAGTGAATTTTTTGATATTTTTGACCTAAAAACCCTTAAAAGCAGTCAAAATATTACCAAATTTTGTCTCACTTTTACGTTTCAAAATATGGAAGTATTTTGTGTGATATACGCACCACTGGTTTGCAAATCGCTTGCGCATATCCATTCGGCAGTGTTGAATTTAGAATATTTCGGTCTGCTGGAGTCGAATTTAACGTCGGAATTATGGAATATCCAACCGGCCCTCCGTAACTCACCTTACCATTCACAAAGGGGAACCTTGCGTGGAATTTTACCCGAAGACAATATCCGTCGAATTAGCGTTCGTTTGTCGGAAGCTTCCACAGCTCAGAAGGGCCTGGAGGAAATGTTGTTGTTGTTGTAAGAACAGCCCTAAAAGGAGCCAATTCACCTCTTGCATTCCCAAGTTCCTCAGATGCCTGGGCCGTCGTCCGATTTAACTCCCTGAGAGACCGCAGGTTTTCAACTGTATACTCCCACGGGGGAAACCTGCAAGGTAACCTTCCGAGGGTTGAAACGCGAGAGGAGCACGATTTACTAAAACGGGGGCGGAAAAGGAGTTATTCGAAACGTTCAACAGGAGTTGGACGACCGTACAACAATGGAGAACCCACCTTGTTGGAAATTCTGTATTTGTACTTCATTTTACATCCATATTTACAGAGTAAATGGAAGTACTGTAATCGTCCTAAAATCGATAATCGGAGACGAGCTGCGGAAAAAACTTTTTTTTATACACATTTACTCAGAATCACTTCCTGAACAAGTGTCTGCGTGTCCGTGTGTCCGTTAGTCCGTCTGTCCGTCTGTGGTAATTTACAAAAATGACTTTAACTCCCTCAAATCTCAACCTTTTTTCAAATTTCTTGAACCGAAATGTTTTGTCTCGGCAAGGCCTAACACCCTGTTTAATCAAAATTTGGAAAACGCAGAGTACTTCCGATATATTTGCTTTTTTAGTGTTTTCTATTTTAATTTTTTTCCGGCCACAAAAATGAACCGATTTGAGCGTTCTTGGTCTTTAAATCTTCGTTTTACCTTGCAGAATGTGTGGGTATTTTTTATATTCCGATATTGTGGCGTATTTTTATTTTAGACAAATTTTAAAATTTGAATAGTGAATTTTTTGAGATTTTTTACCTAAACCCCCTTAAAAGCAGTCAAAATATGATCAAATTGTGCTTCAATTTTACGTTTCAAAATATGGAAGTATTGTGTGTTATCTACGCACCACTGGTTGTTCCATGTCATTGTGAATCACCCACATTTGAATTTTCAATTTTTGAGCCAAAATGCGGTCGAAGCATGCCTAAAATTTCAAGTTTTTTTTCTTCGAAAATTCACCAAGTAGCCCGATTTATTTGAAAAAATGCGAACTTTTCCAATCTAAGCCAATCATATCGGAAATAAATTACCCTCCCTCTCCATCCCCGATTTTATTGTAAGGGAAAATGGATCCGGCCGATTAATCCGCCGTTAACAAACCGCCCCAACTCCCCGGAGTTTAGGGGAGAGTTTCAAGGCTAAGAGATTATCGTCCTGAAAATGATTTGTGACCTAGTGACGATTAAAAAGGAGAAAATATCGCCGGTAATAATAATTAAAACGTTGAAGTCCGAAAGGTTCCGGGGGAGCACTAATTCCCCGTTATATTTTACCGAGTTCCGAGAGCCGATTTATTGCTCGAGGGCTGTACGAAATGCTCTAAACAGCTTGCACTCATAATAAACTAATCTCCGGTTAAAAGTGAACGTTTTTCATTGCCATTCAAAAATATAATAGGGCCGCAGATGGAACCCTAACAAACGCCATTGTTCGTGACGGCGATCAATTTTTCAAATCTCGGAAAATCCCAAGTTTATGGTGGTATTCTTGATTTCTGGCTTAACGGAGTTGAATTTAAGGATTAGAAGATATAAAGATATGAGATTTGGCGATTTTTTCCCCATGTGTATGGGATTTCTTTTAAAATTTTCCCAGTCGTGTTTGCGCAGAGGTTTTGATAATTATTGTACATTTTTTTAATGTTTTTTTTACTTTGATATTTACTAAGTAATTGGAAGAAGTATTGTAATCGTCCTATAATTGACTTAGTCTTAAAATCTTTGTTCTACCTTGGAAAATGAGTAGATATTTTCATATACCGGTATCTTGACGTATTTTAGGCGTTTTAAAATTTTCATAGAGAATTTTTTCGATATTTTCGACTTAAACAGCCTCAAATTGTGTCGAATATTGACGTAACGAAATTTGGGAGCATTGCGTGTTACTCACCACTGGATTTTAAACTGATTTTTTTCGAAAAATTTCCTCGTCGATCAGAACTCACAGGAACTCACCTCATGAATCGTAGGATTTGTCGTTGGCAAATGCGCGTGACGTGAGCGGTCGGACGTGGTCGCCCATAAACCATGGTCGAATCGTCGGATGATGGAAGGTAACCTTACCACGTGTTACGTACACTCGAACAACAATTCGAGCGGTTATCGGCGATAAATCAACGGCCGAGTTCCTGTCGATACACGTGGCCCCGATGTCCCCTAACGGCAAATTGGAAGCACCTGGTGCTCCGATGTAATAGTAACGTGAAACGCGTCGATTCAATTTCCAACAACATCGCAGCTCCGACCGATATTCGACAAATACTCACTCAAGTATTTCGGAACGTTAAAAAAAATTGTCTTAGAGGCCGTTCAATAATTACGTAAGGACATTTGTCGGATTTTTCGAACCCCCCTCCCCCCTCCTTAATCTTACGTAAGATTTTGACTTTTGTTAAAGCGAAAAAAATACGAAATCGTTATGTTTGCTTTTAGTTTCGTGGAAAAACACGCAATTTATGGATATTTTTCGCAGCAAACAGTATGTTTGGCTGTTGGCTGCTTATTTACGCGCTGAAAACTCACACTCAAAAATCTTACGTAAGGAAGCACTTACCCCCCCCCCCCTCTCCACCTTGAAAGGGTTCAGTAAGATTTTCCAAAACCCCCCTCCCCCCTCGATCCTTACGTAATTATTGAACGGCCCCTTAACTTAAAAATGTCAATTTTATTATTAACTTAAAAATTTCAATTTTATTATTAAGTACCTACCTAACTAAAAAATGTCAATTTTATAATTAACTAAAAACTGTCAATTTTATTATTAACTGAAAAATGTCAATTTTATTATTAACTAAAAAATGTCAATTTTATCATTAACTAAAAACTGTCAATTTTATTATTAACTAAAAAATTTCAATTTTATTATTAACAAAAAAATGTCAATTTTATTATTAACTAAAAAATGTCAAATTTTATATTGACTATAAATGCCAAATTTATTATTAACCTAAAAAATGTCAATTTTATTATTAACTAAAAAATGTCAATTTTATAATTAACTGAAAAATGTCAATTTTATTATTAACTAAAAAATGTCAATTTTTATATTGACTAAAAAAATGTCAATTTTATTATTTACTAAAAAATGTCAATTTTATTATTAACTGAAAAATGTCAATTTTATTATTAACTAATAAATGTCAATTTTATAATTAACTAAAAACTGTCAATTTTATTATTAACTAAAAAATGTCAATTTTATTATTAACAAAAAAATGTCAATTTTATAATTAACTAAAAAATGTCAATTTTATTATTGACTAAAAAATGTCAATTTTATAATTAACTGAAAAATGTCAATTTTATTATTAACTAAAAAATGTCAATTTTATCAGCTAAAAAAAGGTCAATTTTTATTAAACAGCCCGCTGATGGTAAATATTTTGTTTGAACACACAGGAAGTGCTCATTGTGGTTAAATGCGAGTGCGGTTCGCAAAATTTCATTCCAACCTCTGATCCGATTTTGACCTTCGATTTACTACCGGCCACATTTCGCCATGTAAAGTGACCATCTCGAACATATCTTCGAAATCGTGTCTAATTGCCGAAATTGATGCCGGGGTCCAAATATCTTATCCGATTGATATCCAATAACAGGAAAATGTTTCCGGGTAGTTACGGCCAGATTATGGCCGTATTTCACCCCACCCCCAACAATTCGGAATCGATTGGCGATAAATTAATTTTATCCCAACCCCCCTCCCCCCAGAATATGCGAGGAATGCACGAACCTAATTAACCGGCTTATTTGGGGGGGGGGGGGGTCATGTGAGCCAATGCCGTCTAATCCTGTACGGTTTCCGATTCTCACTCACCGGGTCTAATTTTCCGATAGGCAATCGACTGTGGCCTAGATCGAACTGATTAGGTCGGAAGGAGTCGGAAAATCCAAAAGCGAAGAATTTTTAAAAAATCCTCGAATTTGACCTTTTTTAATCTATCTAGAATATCTGAAATTATCTGAAATCTGCGAATTTTTTCGAAAAATATTACCAAACAAAACCAGTGCTGCGTAGATAACACACAATACTTCCATATTTTGAAAAGTACATTTTTGCCAAAATTTGATCATATTTTGACTGCTTTTTAGGGTGTTTAGGTCAAAAATATCAAAAAATTCACTATTCAAATTTTAAAATTCGCCTAAAATAAAGTTCGCCAGTTTTTCGGAACATAAAAAATATCCACATATTCTGCAAGGTAAAACGAAGGTTTTAAGACCAGAAGAAGTTCAAGAAATTTGAAAAAAGGTTGAGGAATGAGGGAGTTATGGCCATTTTTGTAAATGACCACAGACGGACAGACGGACAGACCGACACACAGACACTTGTTCGGGAAGTGATTCTGAGTAAATGTGTCTAAGAAAAAGTTTTTTCTGAAGCTCCGTTCCGATTCTCGATTTTAGGACGATTCCAATACTTCCATTTACTCTGTAAATATGGAAGTAAAAAGTCGGATTTGTCACTGTTTTTATAGGAGAACTCACGAAATTTTCCTCAGTATCGTCAGATTGGAGATAACTCCAAAATTGAGGAAGCTGCAGCCGTTTAATTGAGTTCAAAAACGCAAAAATGCCAAAACAGCGTTCTTGGAGGACTGCAAAAAATGTCAGAGGGTGGCTTGTAGGAAATTTTCCCGAAATTAATATTTCTCAATTCGTACGATAATTTTTCCACGGAGGGTTTCCCCATTTTGGGACAGGGGATTCGCCGGTTCGGGGCTGCTCGGCGTCGCCAAGTCTCCAGAGGAGCGTCCGCACTGCCGTTCTACTCCCCTCCCCTTGCGAACTGTTCCCGTGGCAATTGGGATTTTGGCACTGCCTCTCACTTGGATTATTCCACGGGGGATAATAATTATTCGCAAATATGCTGGCCCGTATTAAATCATCTTTTTCAACTTATTCGAGGATTTAATAGCCGTTGTATCCGAGCGGATAATGCGTCAGTAAGTTGCGTCAGCATGTCGACACAAGTTCATCAATTCGGTTTATTCGTCGAATATCCATTATTCTCCGAATGAACTTTTTCCATGGATACGTCGACAATGAAATTCGCAGTCTACTTTTCCAAGAAGCTATTTATACCTATTTTATGAATTCCTTAATTGTTATTTGTATCACTTAGGTCTTGTTACTTTGGGTCTATTACAAAAGTTCTCTCTTATTTCATTGTTTATTATGTTCTCCAATTCTGGAATAAATTAGTTTTTCTCAAATTTCTGCTTAATTTTTAAATTATTTTTTTCTTGACTTCATGGTTCATTTTTGCCATCCATGTAATTTCAAATTGTACAACAGGCTTTTGTTTTTTTTTTAATTCAACCATTTTGCAATTAACTTTTATTTAGTTACCAAAATTTTGAAATAAAACAATTCTTTTCTGAATTTTCACAATTTTTTCTTCCATTTTGAAATTCTACTGTCTGATTTTGATTTTTTCCACATTCTTTAAGATTTTTCTTTCATTTCTTTTACGTTCTATAATTTCTCTCTCATTGGGCAATATTCATTGACTGTCTTTTAAACAATTTATTTCTGTTTGCTCACTGATTCTGGAATAACTCTCTAATTTTCCGCGAAGACTCCCCAGAAACCCCCCTCCCCTCTAAAAAAAAATGCAATTTATCGCATTTTTTTGTCAAAAAAAAAATAAAATAAATAAAATTTAAAAAATTTCGCGAATTTCTCTCTTACTCGTTTTTATTATTTTTTTATTACTATTATTATTATTTTTCAATTTTTCGTATGGATGAAATTGTTTTCCTGAAGTTTGAGACAGTCAGCCGTTATTATTATGCCATGGCATAATTCAACGTTGTACGATTGCATTCTTGAACTTCTAATCTCCATCGGCCGGATAACATCGCCATTCGGAGCCTCGCGATTCTTTCGTCCCTTTTCCTCCTCAGAACTGAAAAGTTTTATCGCCTTGTATAAACTTGATATTAAGAAAACTTCCTCCCAACTCCTGACACTAGAATGCGGAAATTTTTCTAAAACAATGTCCGCAGTTCTCATCGGGCGAACGTTCTTCCCAAGAGGGAGCGGCCATTTCAATTATCTGACGGCGAAAAGCCTGCGCGGAAAATGGCGTAATTTAATTTTCCGACGTGCACGAGAAAAGGGAAAACAATGGTTTTCCTGTTTTTGCATTCTCGAACAACGGACTCCTTCATTTAGAGAAAATTAAGCCCGAAGGCGGGAGGGGGGGGGGGGGTAGGAAAAATAAGATAATGCCCAAACATGACGAATCTCTAATGAGGATGACACTAAGCTTTGTACCTATGTACCTACAAGAATTTTTAGGATAGAAAAATTTTCATTTTTTTAATTTCAAATTCTTAATTTTTTAATGTTCAAATTTCATTTTTTTAAATTTTTTAGTGTTCAAATTTTTCTAGCTATGTACCTATGTACCTACAATAATTTCAAGAATTTTTAGGATACAATTTTTTTCATTTTTTTAACCTTTAATTTCAAATTCCAAATTTTTTAATTTTCAAATTTTATTTTTTAAATTTTTTTATGTTTAAATTTTTTATTTTTAATTTTTTAATTTTAAAATCCTTATTATTTTTTACCTATGTCACAATTACAGTGTAACAATTTCAAGAATTATCAGTATAAAATTTAGGATAAAATTTAATTTTTAGGATAAAATTTAGGATTTAATTAATTTTTGGATAAAATTTAGGATAAAATTTAATTTTTTTAGGGTATAATGTTTAAAATTTCCATTTTTAATTTTTCAATTTTAAAATCCTTATTTTTTTACCAACAACAATTTCATGAATTTGTAGGATACAATTTTTATCATTTTTTAACTTTCAATTTCAAATTCCAAATTTTTTAATTTTCAAATTTCATTTTTATAATGTTTAAATTTTCATTTTTAATTTTTCATTTTTCAAATTTCCAGTTTTTCTGGCGTTTTTGGCCATACGTACGATTCTGTACAATTTGCTTAGCTGGGGAAAAGTCAAAAAAACCGAATACCGCCCATAGCTCAAAAATTTGGACATCATCTGAAAAAACGGTGGTCGGATTCGGAGTTAGCAGCTTAAAAAACACATAGAGGTTTTTTCCGAGGCAGTGACAATTTTTCTGTGAAATGCTTGAGCACTCAAATTATTGTTAATAAACCTTAATTAAATTTAATGCGAGGCAAGTTATAAAAATGAAAAAATACGCACATCATTTTATACCCAAGATTTCAAGACGCTAAAATCGGTTCATTCGTTTTGCAAGAAAAAGATAAACTAGAAAATAAATTAGAAAAAACTGGAAGCGCTCAGAGGGCGGAAGTACTGTGTGTTTAAATTTTGGTAAAACATGACGTGGAGTCTTGAATAGAATATCCAATAATGAGAAAAAAGATTGCAGAGTGCAACAGCATAAAATAATATAATTTAATAATAATAAAAACATTCCCGTGCTGAACGCTAAAAAAATTCAGCATTCTACCCCTCCTTCAAGACCGTCGTGCTATGCGGGTCAGGTATAAGCTTTCAGATTAAAAATAATAATTTATCATTTTTGAACGATTTTTACACTTTGACCGGTATGTAGAATGGTGTGTAGACGGCTTACTATGTAATGTATGTAAGCGTTATACGTTTTTGGTGTAAATATTTAAATAAAAATCGATAAAAACGTCTATTTTTTATATCTTTATACTAGGAATTTGTAAAATATAACGCATTTCTCGTATTTACGTATTAAACAGGATCCTGAATTTTATTTTTCGATATATCTGGTGAAAGTTTTGTACAATACTCACGTATCGAGTACGCGAATCGGGCGATGCGCGAAATACGGAGCAGGTCAGTACCGGATCCGAGTCTGCAGACGAACTGAGCTCGGATGCTGGGATGCTGAAAGATGCTGACATGGGAGGGGCCTTGGGAGGCGGGGGAGGACTGGACTTGCGTTCTGAACAGAACGCGGAGGGGTTTTTACAACCCCCACATCGACAGGGTGCATTTATAAAAAAAAAATGTAAAAAATAGGTAACTAATTTTTAAAATCTGACCGAAGAGATCAGAATTTTCCGATTTTTCAACGAATATTTTTCACTCTATTCTTTACAAATAAAACTTGATTGAAAAAAAAACGGAAATTTGATCGAAAAGTGTCCAGAGTGTAGAGTTGAAAATTCGGCCCCAGGAATTTTGACCCGTTTAGGCAGATTTACTTTCAAGTTGGGGCATTCAAAATTTCTTCAATTTTCTTTTTTTTATGGCCACAAACATGAACTTTTTTATAGCCACAAAAATGAACTTTTTTATGGCCACAAAAATGAACTTTTTTATGGCCACAAAAATGAACTTTTTTCGAGGAGTTTTATTTTAATTTGGATTTTCTCTTTTTAAGGGGTTTATATTTTGCTAAACGAGTTCTTTGATATTAGTTTTCGTAGTTTTGTGCATAATAATAACGGTTTCAAGGGGGCAAAATTTCAATTTTGAAAAAATCACCAAAAATTTAATTCATTTTATTTTACCGTCCTGTAACATAATGACATACAATTACTCAAAATAAAGCCGACATCTCGAGATGATCGTGAATTATTTCCCATATTCCAATTCTACAACCGAAATAGTACACTTTTTCGAATAAGCCAGTGACGTTTGCCAACTTCAAAATTCCAAAGGCTGGAAAAATAAATTGAGTTACTCCCACGTGAATGAGGGGTTGAAATGAGGGTGGCTTTTGAATCTCATGCTGAAAACGGCTTTTCAAACCCGTACGGATGATGTCAACGTGATCGCGTATGCATGTGGATAACCTCCTGAAGTAGGACGAGGGTCGAGCTAACAGGGCCGTGTAATAAGGGTTGTTTTAGGCCTCGTTAAAATCAAGACCTCCCCCTGATATTGCTCATTTAGCTTGGGACTTTTCCCGGAATATAATGACCCGCTCCTCACCATAAATTAAAGGGATGGGACCCCGTATAATACGATATTCTTCATCTTTGCTGAGAGAAATAGAAATTAATTTCCTTCGCGGATGGGCGATAATTCATTAACTCGTTGCCATCCTGGGCTGGGTTTCATTTTTATGCGATTTCCTCCGAAGGGGAATCCGCTGGATGAAATCGGAGAAAATACTGTTATTTGAAGTTCAATAAAAAGAAAATAAAAGGGTACCTAGTCGTCTTTATGGCGAATTAAAGTAAGGGGGTTAATGCACCATAATATGGTGCATAATATGCACGCAATAAATCTTCTCATCAAAATTAATGCTTGCCAGAATTACTGATTCTTGTCAAAATAACCAATTTTCTGTCAAAATTCCTGTTTTTTTTTTAATTACTGATTTTAGTCAAAAATACTGATTCTTGTCAAAATTACTGATTCTTGTCAAAATTACTCATTTTTGCCAAAATTACTGACTTTTGCCAAAATTACTAATTTCGGTCAAAACTACTGATTTGGTCAAAATTACTAATTTGCATCAAAATTACGAATTTTTGTCAAATATTGTTATTCGAAGTTCAATAAAAAGAAAATAAAAGGGTACCGAGTCGTCTTTATGGGGAATTATGGGGAAATGCACCATGCTATGGTGCACAATATGCACGCAATACATCTTCTTATCAAAGTTAATTCTTGTCAAAATTACTGATTTTCTGTCGAAATTCCTGTTTTTGTAATTACTGATTTTTGTCAAAATTACTGATTCTGGTCAAAATTACTCATTTTTTGCCAAAATTTCCGATTTATGTCAAAATTACGAATTTTTGTCAAAATTTCGAATTTTTTTCGAATTTACTAATTTGCCTCAAAATTACGAATTTTCGTCAAACTAACGAATTTTTGTCAAAATTACGAATTTTTGTCAAAATTACAAATTTTTGTCAAAATTGCGAATTTTTGTCAAAATATAGCTACTATCTATGGGGCAAATGGTCCCGGTATGGGGTAAATACACCATGCATTGGGGAATACTCAAGGTATGGGGTAAATACACCATGTAAGGGTCTATAGATACAACCTTTGTAACCATGTAAGGGAGTATCTGGTAAGTACACCATGTATGGTGTTAAATACACCATGTATGGGGTAAATACACCATGTATGGAGTAAATACACCATGTATTGAGCTAAATGCACCATGTATGGGGTAAATACACCATGTATGGAGTAAATACACCATGTATTGAGCTAAATGCACCATGTATGGGGTAAATACACCATGTATGGAGTAAATACACCATGTATTGAGCTAAATGCACCATGTATGGGGTAAATACACCATGTATGGGGTAATACACCATGTATGGGGTTAAATACACCATGTACCTATGGGGTTAAATACACCATGTATGGGTTAAATACACCATGTATGGGGTTAAATGCACCATGTATGGGGTAAATACACCATGTATGGGGTAAATACACCATGTATGGGGTAAATACACCATGTATGGAGTAAATACACCATGTATTGAGTTAAATGCACCATGTATGGGGTAAATACACCATGTATGGGGTTAAATACACCATGTATGGTGTTAAATGCACCATGTATGGTGTTAAATGCACCATGTATGGGGTAAATACACCATGTATAGGGTTAGATACGCCATGTATGGGGTAAATACACCATGTATGGGGTTAAATACACCATGTATGGGGTTAAATACACCATGTATGGGGTTTAATACACCATGTATGGGGTTAAATACACCATGTATGGGGTTAAATACACCATTCATAGAGAAAATACTCCATGATAGGCAACCATATCACGTACTTATCTGGTGAAAACTTTCACCATTTTTATTCGTGCTTTTGGCGTCAGGTATTAAAAAATTAATGCAATTTTTGATTCAAAGTTTTGACAAATTCTTCAGCTCAGTGACTAACTGAACGTTTTTTCGCATTCCCCCACCCCAGAATCGGTCCGGGGATCGTGTTTATTTTTGGAAAATCGCCCACCCGACGCTTGCCGGTTCTAAAGCGACCAGTCCGCATTCCGCTTTTGACATTTCTCTGACAAGTGACGCGGATTTAATCGGTTTGTTTGTTTTTTAGTCGGTGGATATTTTCAGAAATCGTTACCTACCCGATTTTACGAATATTTTTTCAACCCAACTATCGACATTATCGATTGCAGGCGAATTGCATAACCGTCAATAGGATTAGCACCCCTGTCCCAATAGGGAAGCCATTGCAAGTCAGAAAATGAACACTCTCGCCTGAACATCAGACACCATAGTGCACCATTATCCTATTTTCAAATCAGTGCTCGGTATATTTTCAAAATAAAATTGCGTGTTCTATTTTTTTAATGACATAAATCGATTTTTCGAATAAATTGACGAAAAATCGTCGCAAAATGAGAACATTTTACGTTTCGGCGGTTTCGTTTCGAAATATTGTCAGCATGTTTTAGTTATCGTGGTGCGGTCGTGATGCAGTTTGTGACAATTTCCCTCTTCGTCGTTCTCTTCGGTTATGCGCCGATCCCATCTTCGTCAGCCTTCGTGAAATCGCCGCTCGAGAATTGCACGGGTGAGAAAAATTGAATTTTCGTCGAAAAATCGATCGATTTTATGCTTAATTTAAATAAGCAAATAAATTATCGGTCCGACCCGAGTTTGGGGAACCTAGAAAATAAGTTTTGTCACTCAAATGAAGCCCCGACCCAATGATCTTAAATCGTGGCCCTCATTCCCCGATAAAGTCCCGAATGTTCTTCATCCGAAGCTCAAAGCTTTGACTTCTTTCCCCTTTTACTGCTTGTCCTCCCCGTTGCGATCACACGTCCTGAAATAGTTGGTAAATAAATCGATATATTGCTGAAAAAGCGATTTTTTATATTATAAAAAATCGCTTTTTCAGCAATATATCGATATTATCTTCTAATTTTTTGAAAAATATCCAAAAATACAAGAAAATATTACAAAAAATGAATAAAAAAACAACTAAAAGCAAAAATTATTCAACAGTCAATGACAAAAAATTGTTGATACATTATTGATATAAATATATTATTTTATTCTATTTTTTTTACAGATTTTTCTCAAAGAATCAATTTTACGAAATTCTTGTTCTTTAAAACTACACGTTTTTTCCAAAACAACTCACAGTGCATCAAAAATATTAGGCATAAACAAATGGCTCAAATGGTTGCTCAGAAATTAGCCCAAATAAGAAAAAATAGTAAAAATATTTACTTCAAAAGTACCTTAATTTCAATAATTTCCTTAAAAACTCATATTTCAAGCACAGACGTACATTACATCTCATCATCATCAGTACATCATCTTACATTATTGATTCTGAAAACTTCAGTAACTCTTCGAACTTGTTCATAAAAATGAAAATCGGATCACAGGTTTGAACGAGCCTCATTATTCTGTATAACATTGACAGCAGGCAGCATCAGCCACGAGGTAAATCAAATTTCGACATGTATGTACCAATTTAGACGATATAGAGCACTTATACAATTTTTTAAACAAAAATTCATCCATTATTTTTAACGCATACCAAATAAATATTTATTTTTGAAAACCCAAAATTGAGCATAGGTAATTGCACAATAGCAATATTGCAAAAATAAGAGATTTTACAGTTTTTTAAAGTTTTTTTACTACCTAGGTAAAATTTTGATTTTAGTGACTAATTTATTTTTTTTTAATTTTTTTTTGTAGTCGAATCAGGCAATTTTAGAAATACTCTCGCCCTCGCCGAGCTTTCGAAAAAATATATTTTCTTCATCAGGGCTTGGAGACCGTCACATTATGAGCACTGGCTGAATTTTGGGGAGTGATGTCCATGATTCTGGTTCTTTTGCAAAATTTTGGTGAGAATAGTTGAATTTTATTTTTAATGCACAGAAGAACAAACGAACGCTCCAGGCCAATTTTTTTGAAAATTATGCTAAAAATTTGACAAAAAACTCGTAAAACTAAAAAAACAATAATTTCAAAGAACAAACATAAACAATTACACACCAACGGGAAAACGTAAATTTTTGAAAGCTCGGCAAAGGAGACAGAGTTTTTCTGAAGACCCTACCCCTGATATTTGACTGAAAAAGTGAATAACGGGTCGATCAGAAATAATACCTTATTATTAAGAGGTTCGAAACTTCGCAACGCAAATTTTTCATCAATTTTGACCTCCCAAATTGATTCAAAATTTTTTAGTTAGTCCTGCAGGACAGGATAATTTGATTCGTATGACCCGGACTCGGTACCGAGCAGCTGCTGACAGCCGAATCTGTCTCCAAGTCGGTAAATGTCGGTAAGTCGGTGAAGACTTTTCGACTCGAGGCTAAAAGCTCGACTTCTGACGGACTTTCCGATCCTTTCCGGTGCTCAATAATGAAGTTGGATTGTTACAACGATCAGACTTCGAAGTTCCGCCTCTCACGGAGGATTACGGCTTTTCGAGTGGCGAAACTTCTTAGGGAGACCTGTAATTAGAGAACGGTTACATTTCCGAGAAATCCAAAAAAGAGGAATCCACTTACTTGAAACATTAGGTGAAAAGTTGGGCGCCTAATCTTTTTTTTTTGAAAAAATTAATTTTTTTAATGTTAGAAAAACATACGTAAGTAAAGCATACAAGGCACCTTATATGAGGCAGATAATGTCTGTGTTATATTATAACACATTATATACGGATTTTGATTTGGAGGGGGGGGGGGGAAGGAAGCCCAAAAATCAAATTTTAACCAACCAATCTAACCAACAGAGGTTATCAACATTGAGAGACAACATATTTACAGGTAAGTACCCACCAAGTTGATAATTAGAAACATATCACGTTCATAGTACTTATGTAAAGGCATTTCAGAAAAATCTCGAGGTTTTGAATCAATCTCGAAGTCAAACTCACAATGAAACTAATACTCAAACTCACAATCGAAATCGAAGTCAATCTCACAATGAAACTAAAACTCAAACTCATAATCGAAGTCAAACTCATAATCGAAATCGAAGTCAAACTCACATTGATAATAATGTTCAAACTCATAATCGAAATCGAAGTCAAACTCACATTCGAAATCGAAGTCAAACTCACATTGATACTAATGCTCAAACTCATAATCGAAATCGAAGTCAAACTCACATTGATACTAATGCTCAAACTCATAATCGAAATCGAAGTCAAACTCACAATCGAAATCGAAGTCAAACTCACATTGATACTAATGCTCAAACTCATAATCGAAATCGAAGTCAAACTCACATTGATACTAATGCTCAAACTCATAATCGAAATCGAAGTCAAACTCACATTGATACTAATGCTCAAACTCATAATCGAAATCGAAGTCAAACTCATAATCGAAATCGAAGTCAAACTCACATTGATACTAATGCTCAAACTCATAATCGAAATCGAAGTCAAACTCACAATCGAAATCGAAGTCAAACTCACAATGAGACCGAAACTCAAACTCACAATCGAAATCAAACTCACAATGAAACTAATGCTCAAACTCACAATCGAAATCGAAGTCAAACTCTCAATCGAAATCGAAGTCAAAGTCACATTGATTGAGTTTGAGCATTAGTATCAATGTGAGTTTGACTTCGATTTTGATTGTGAGTTTGATATTGGTTTCATTGTTAGTTTGACTTCGAGTTTGACTGGGACTTTGAGTTTCTGTGTCATTGTGAGTTTGAGTCCGAGTTTGACTATGAGGTCGAGTTTCTGTTTCGATTATGAGCTCGTGTTCCTTTTCGTTATGAGTTTGACACTTGATAGTTGATAATGAAAAATGTGTTCTTAATACTGATGTGAAGGAATTCCAGAAAAGTTCGGGGTTCATGAAAATTGTGAAATGCTGGTCAGGAAAGTCGTGGATTCGAGTCTCGCCGTGTATTTTGAGAATATTCAATTGAAAACTTCGGCAGATGAGCTGAACGCTGATTAGTCGAGTTTTCAAAGTCTATGGAAATTGAGGGGAAATTTCATTCGGCCACTTCCGCCCCGTTGTTTTTGGAAATTCCTCTCCGTTTAGCAACAATAACTTTGTAGAAAGTTCGGATCACTTGGCCGAACAACTTTAGGAAGCAAATGAGCAACGAAGTTGGTAGCAACAGATAAGGAGCAATTTCCGATTGATTTTATTAAAATGTACCTAAAGCACGAATCATTTTTGGATCCCTCCCTCAGTTGATACATAATTATGTTTTGTGTTGATCAGCGCCATTTCAGATTTTCTCGATTGTAATTGCATATTCATTAATAATGCATCAATTTCATATGTTCGAATTCGTATCGATATGTCGCATGTTTGTATTGATTCATCGATTCTGAATCAATGTATCGATGTCAAATAATAGTTTTGGCTACAGCTCATCTTTTTTCCGTCAACCGATCGATTTTACACTAATATGTGAACTTTAATTATTTATAACTGAACTATATTTATAACTAACTATATTTATGAACTAAATTTACCTATTATGGATTCATGGTTTTTGCATCAATTTATCGATTTTACCTCATTTCATCGGTTTTACTTAATTTTGTCGATTTTTCCTCATTTTATTGATTTTACCTCGTTTCATCAATTTGAAGTCATTTTATCGATTTAGCCCCATTCTATCAATTTCACCTCATTTCATCCATTTTACATCGATATATCGATTTCACATCAATATATCAATTTCACATCGATGTATCGATTTTACATCGATATATCTATTTTACATCGATGTATCGATTTCACATCGATGTATCGATTTCACATCGATGTATCGATATCACATCGATACATCGATTTCACATCGATACATCGATTTCACATCGATATATCGATTTCACATCGATATATCGATTTCACATCGATATATCGATTTCACATCGATATATCGATTTCACATCGATATATCGATTTCACATCGATATATCGATTTCACATCGATATATCGATTTCACATCGATATATCGATTTCACATCGATATATCGATATGAAATCGATCACATCGATATGAAATCGATCACATCGATATATTGATTTCACATCGATGTATCGATTTCACATCGATGTATCAATTTCACATCGATTAATCGATTTCACATCGATGTATCGATTTTGCATCGATGTATCAATTTCACATCGATGTATCTATTTTACATCGATGTATCGATTTCACATCGATTTATCGATTTCACATCGATATATCGATTTTACATCGATATATCGATTTTACATCGATATATCGATTTTACATCGATATATCGATTTCACATCGATATAGGTATCGATTTCACATCGATGTATCGATTTCACATCGATGTATCGATTTCACATCGATGTATCGATTTCACATCGATGTATCGATTTCACATCGATGTATCGATTTCACATCGATGTATCGATTTCACATCGATGTATCGATTTCACATCGATGTATCGATTTCACATCGATGTATCGATTTCACATCGATGTATCGATTTCACATCGATATATCGATTTCACATCGATATATCGATGTAAAATCGATCACATCGATCTATCGATTTTATATCGATCTATCGATTTCACTTCGACGTATCAATTTCACCTCGACTTATTGATTTCACATCGACGTATCGATTTCACATCTATGTATCGATTTCACATCGATATATCGATTCTAAATACACCAAATTTACATCACAATTACAATTCATCATTTTTTCATCACTTTGTAGATTTTGCATTTACCTATTTATCGATTTAGAGTCAAGGTATCGATTGTGTATTATCGTATCGATTTTTAATTGATGTTTAGATTTACATCAATTTATCGATTTCATCAAGATTTTTATTTACATTGGTTGATCTATGTTTCCCAGGAGCACCAGATGGCGAAGCTGCCGCAAGAAGGCCAGGAAGCGGAGTGGGTACGGCGGACGTTATACATTTTGGCCCCATACCAAAAAATCGGCCATACCCTTCCACCATTTTCAGCACAAGTTCCTCCTTCAACCCGTACTATCATATCAAAGAGTTTCTACACATCATTCATCCTTCTCCATTCCCAATAGGTAAGTCATATGAACAATATCTACTAATCGATGTTCCAAAAATTTATCGATTTTTCACTAATTTATCAATTTTTCACCCATTAATCGATTTTTCACTAATTTATCAATTTTACACCAATTTATCGATTTCAAATCAATTAATCGATTTTATTTAAATTTATCGATTTTACATCAATAAATCGATTTTTCATCAATAAATCTATTTTTCGTCAACAAATCGATTTTTAATAAATAAATCGATATTACATCATTAAGCCGATGTTACATCGATAAATCGATTTTACATCAATAAAGCTATTTCACATTGATAAATCGATTTTACACTGTTAAATCTGTTATACATCGACAATTGATTTTACATCGTTATATCTATTAAACATTAATAAATCGATTAATTGTCAACAAATCGATTTTTATTGATAAATCGATTCTCGATCAATTTATTCATTTTGACTATCGATTAGTCGATAATCGATTTCACATTAATAATTCGATTTATAACAATTAATCGATTTTACACCGATAAATTGATTTTACATCGATTAATCGATCTTACATCAATTTTTCACCAATCTATCGATTTTGAGACAATCTATCGACTCAATTCATCGATTTGCAGTCAACAATGAATCGCAATTTTTTCCAGATTTACTCAAAACCGCGCTCAAAGACGATGACCCCAGCGGACCAGCGTTGCTCAGGGTATGCTAAGTAACAGATTCTTCACTTTTGAGTCGCTTCCGAAACATAATAATAATTAATACCGTTTTAATTAGTTAGAGATTCGTCAATACACTTTTTACAGTGAACAAGTATTCTATCGATAGGCAGAAAAAGTACTTCCAACAGAAAAATTTTACATGCTCACTCGAATAAAGAACAACCTTTCCAAAAATTAAAAACAATTTTTTCAAAATAAAAAAATTAAAAAAAAAATAAATAATTTTTCAAAAATAAGTAGTTTTTTTGACACTTTTTTTAATAACAATTTTCCCAAGAAAATTTCAATCAAAATATTGAAAAAATCATTAAAAAATTAAAAAGTTCCTATTTTTCAAAAATCAAAAAAATTTTTTTTTCAAAAATCGAAAAAAAATTAAAAAATTGAAATTTGTTTTTGGCAGATAATTGAATTGGAAATAGGTTTCCTGAGCGTACTTTTCCTCTGCATCATGCTGTCAATGGTGATACCCGGAATGGTGCTAACGCTCTGCACCAAACAGCCGGAGCCGCCGCCTTCCTGCGCGCCGGACTGCAAGCGGAAAACGCTCGTCTTCATTCTGCAGATCCTCCTAGCTCTACTTCTGTAAGTACGTATTTTCTTCATCATTCAATTTACGTAAATAAATTTTTCTTTTTTTTTCAAAAAAAAATAAAAATAAAAATCGTAATCATTGACGTCGAAAAAAATCGAGTGAAAATTCTAGGAATTTTTTCATTACGCCACGATTTTTGTGTTAATGTTTCATAAATTTTATCGATAAATATCGCTTTTTTCGGAATGTTCGCTCCATTGCGATGATTTCGGCTCCATGTGAACCAGAAGTCTACGATCTTACCGAGGAATATGATTAATGTAAATTCACCTCTGGAAGGGCCTCTTATCCCATTCCGCACTACTTACCTGTCAACAGGTAAACCTTATCGGGTTGCCTTGTAATTTTCACCTGGCGAAATTCGATTCCTGCGCTGCAAGTATCCTGAGTTCATTCGTAATGCGACGGTTCCTGACATCAAAGAGGCGGTGGATTCCCATATGGAAAATTGCCTGCAAATAATGCATAAAATCCTGAGTTATAACACACTAATATCTAATGAAAATTTATAACAGCATTATAGCAGTTTCTCCCACCCATTAACTGCATTATTTAAAAAACAGAAAAAAATCAGCTTTCTCCAAAAATGATTTTGAAAATATGGCATGAATGTTTTTAGATAACCAGAAAATTCACAATTTCTTTCCAACCGCAATAAAATTATGGCAAACCAAATTTCAAATAGTTATATTTATTTTAATATTTTAAATATTTTATATATCGGTATTTATATTTGCGTAGGTTTTTCCTGACAATTAATCTAAGGAAATGTACTTTCAAATGTTATATACTTACTTATATTTATTCGATATATAAAAAAAATTATGTATTCGCCTATTGAAATTTACTATTTCGTAGATTTTCGAAATATTCCACAGGTTGGGCGGAGTCGGGATGCTGTGGTCGAACGAAGAATGTTCCCAGGGCATGTCGTCGTCGTCGGCGTTCGTCGGCGGCGCGATCGACGACTCGAAAGATTTCCTCGAAGATTCGATCGTCAAATTGCAATTTTTGCTGACCGACGCCTTCGAACAAGCGTCCGCCCCTGCGACGAAGGATTTGAGCGGTAAAAATTGAATGTTTTCGAAATTGTTTGCTAAACACCGATTTTCAAAATGTTTGAGGATTTTTCTTGCAAAATATTCACCAAAACTCGAGCTTGAGAGTCAGTATTTTCAAGATTGCAGAATAGGCTCCCTGCCCAGTCATCGATAACTGCCACCCGAACCCTTTCCAGTCGTCTTTTAACGCAACTGCCACCCGGGGATCTTCTCTGTTGTTCACAACTGCCACCTCAACTCCTACTAGCCATTTTCTACTCAACTGCCGCCCTGGAGCCTGATCTGCTGTTGAAAACTGCCACCCTAACCCTTTCCAGCCGTTTTTCATCCAACTGCCACCCGGGGTACTGCTCTGCCATTGACAACTGCCACCCGAACTCTTAACAGTCGGTTTTTTACCCAATTGCCACCCGGAGCTTTGGATTCGAAAACTGCCTCCCGAGCCAATACCAGCAGTTTTTCCAACAAACTGCCACCCGGGGTCTTGCTGTACCGTTGACAACTGCCACCAAATCATCTCTCAGCCTTTTTTTACCCAACTGCCACCTAAAGTCGTGCTCTGCCAATGACAAATGCCTCCCGAATCCCTATGGACCCTCCCTCTACCTAACTGCCACCCGGGTTCTTGCTCTGGTGTTGATAACTGCCACCCGGACACCAATCAGCCTTTTTTCACCCAACTGCCACCTATAGTCCTACTCTGCAGATGACAACTGCCACCCAAATCCGTATGGGCCGTCCCTCTGCCTAACTGCCACCCGAGTTCTTGCTCTGGTGTTGATAAGTGCCACCCGGACGCCTATCAGCCTTTTTTCACCCAACTGCCACCTATAGTCCTACTCTGCAGATGACAACTGCCACCCAAATCCCTGGGCCGTCCCACTACCTAACTGCCACCCAGGTTATTGCTCTATTGTTGACAACTGCCACCCGGACACCTATCAGCATTTTCTTCACTCAACTGCCACCTGTATTCCTACTCTGCCAATGACAACTGCCACCCAAATCCCTATGGACCGTCCCTCTACCTAACTGCCACCCGGGTTCTTGCTCTGGCGTTGAAAACTGCCACCCGATCACCTATCAGCCGTTCTTTTACCAAACTGCCACCTATAGTCCTACTCTGCCAATGACAACTGCCACCTCAATCCCTATGGACCGTCGCTCTACCTAACTGCCACCCGGGTTCTTGCTCTGCCGCTTGAAACTGCCACCCGAACCCCTACTAGCCATAAAAAACGTAAACAGCGACTCGCGTTCTGCCAGCTAGTTATAAAATATTAATTTTTGCTGGAGCGTGTTTCCGGGGTGTTTTCAACGCAATGGTGTTTTTTTTTGTGTATTGCCATTTTATTGGCATCCGACTCGTCGGACCGGCCAAGTACATGTCCGCAATTCTTCACCCCCTCGATCTTCGAGTGTTTTCACGTCGAAAAGACAAACGGGATCTCTTTTCTGTCCGAATTTGTACGTACCTGCATGTGAAGAGTGAGTGGCACCGGTAGAATTAGCGGGAGGCACTCGATCAAGCCACCACCAGAACAATCGTGTTGACTCTGAAGGGAAAACTACCCCCTTCAGTGTTCGATTGTTCGCCAATAATTTGGACATTTATTTCCTCTGGAACGAAAAATGCCAAATAAAAAATCGAATCATTTGATTTGATAAAATTTTTTAAACGTAAATTAAATAATTATTCATGGAAAATTGATATAAAATTTAATAAAATTCACATCAATTCGATTTTATGTCAAAGTCTCACTGGAATTCATAAAATAATTCATATAAAATTTAATAAAATTCATATCGCTTCAATTTCATATTGAAGTCTTAATAAAATTCATAAAACATTTCATATGAGATCCATATCAAATTCAATTTCGTATGAAATTCGTATAAAATCCTTATAAATGTTATTTTTAAAAAAGTATGAAACAAATTTTTATTTTCTACTTAAACTATCTATTTTTTTGGAAAGCTTCCTTTTAACGCCGAATTGTTGTAATTGTTCTCATTTTTGTGCTCTGTTAGAAGGCTAGGTCAAGTTTGAATGAATATAAACGTTACCATACTTGAAATTTAATTCTACAATTTTTTTAAAATTAACACGTAGTAGAAAAACAGCTCAACCAAGTAAGGAAGATTATGTGAAACGTTATAATAAAACCGAAGATGTCATGTATTGAGGAAAATTGCTTTCAACCATTTCTATGAAGGCAACTATCGATTTTCGGACGGAACGAATTTTAAAAATTTGAACGTTAAAATTCACCGACCGCGACAGGATTCGAACCTGCAATCTTCGGATCCGAAGTCCGACGCCTTATCCGTTAGGCCACACGGTCGCCTGGCATTTTGTTTCGGAAAACGCCTGGGAAACGCCCGCTTGGGGTGGCCACCCCATTCCACCCCCAGGGGCGGCAACTCTCAACCCTGGCGGTTTTCCACCCCTTGGCATCGACTTACCTCGACGGCAGATGGACCGCAGGACTTTTCCTGGATCAGTCATCTGACACATGCAAGACAAGAACCGAAATTTTAGGGGAAAAACTCTATGCATAATATAATATTGCGTTTGAAATTAGAAAAAAAAAGAAAAATAACGCAAAAATATCCTAAAAAAGTAGCTAGGTACCTGTAGGTCTGTAATCTCTGGTCCCTGCAATAGAAAATTTGAAAACATTTGAGAGATAGGTAGAACCTTTATTTTTTAGCAAAAAAAAATGGCGAGCTGCCCGAAAATACGGGTTGCCATACGACACAGCATTCTTGTGTTTCGTATTTTTGATAAAAAATTTTTCTTTTGATGAAATTTTGAAAAACTTTTAATTTGTCATTTTTTTGTAAATTTTTAATTTTCTAAAAAAATTTTTTTTTGGAAAATTTGAAAGCATTAAATGTTTTAAAATTTCAAATTTTGAATAAAAAAAATAAAATTTTGATTTTTTTTTTTTTCTCTTATAACCGAGTTTTAGACGAATTATCATTAATTTTCCTGGCTATTCACAATTTTTCATGATCAGCAGTTGCGTTAAAATGCAAAAAATCTGATGATATGGCGATAAAAATTAATTTTTAATTTCGAAAAATGGGTTTTATTTATGCTCGTTTTTGGTATTTTTAGATGCTGAAAACCTGCTAGGAAGGCCTAACACCCTATCAATATTTGCATTTTGATTTTATTTTTTTTTCCGGCCGCAATTTTTTTGTAAATTTTGTTTTACCTTGCAAGAATATACATTCCGAAAATGTGGCGTTTTAAGAATTGGATCTTATTCTTTGCTAATAGATCAATGTGCAAATTTTGAAACCCGCCTCTTCAACATTTCGGTTGATTGTTCAACAATGATTCACGTTTCAAAATCTAAACAATTTTCCCAAACGGCTGACAACAGAGTAAATGGAAGTATTGTGATCGTCCTAAAATCGAGAATCGGAACGGAGCTTCAGAAAAAACTTTTTCTTATACACATTTACTCAGAATCACTTCCTGAATAAGTGTCTGTGTGTCTGTGTGTCCGTGTGTCCGTTAGTCCGTCTGTCCGTCTGTGGTCATTTACAAAAATGGCCATAACTCCCTCATTTCTTAACCTTTTTTCAGATTTAACCGAAATGTTTGTCTGACCTAACACCCTGTTTAATCTTGCCTTCCGAGAGATATTTGCATTTTTAGTGTTTTCTATTTTATTTTTTCCGGCCACAAAAATGAACCGATTTGAGCGTTCTTGGTCTTAGCGTTGCAGAATATGTGGATATTTTTATAGGTACCAAAAAGATTTTTATTTGCTGAATTTTTCGATATTTACTAAAACACTTTCAAAAGCAGTCAAAATATGATCAAATTGTGTCACAATTTTACGTTTCAAAATATGGAAGTATTGTGTGTTATCTACGCACCACTGGTTCATTTTTTTGTAAATTTTTAATTTTTTTTAATTTTCGAATTTTTTTGAAAAATTTGAAAGCATTTGAATTAAAAAAATTTTTTTTTTTTTTAATTTTTGATTTTTTTATTTTTTTTCTTATAACCGAGTTTACAATGACAAATTATCATTAATTTTTCTGGCTACTCACAATTTTTTTGGCTATTCACTATTTTTCATGTTCAGCAGTTGCGTTAAGGTGCAAAAAATCTTATGACATGGTGATGAAAATTAATTTTTAATTTCGAATAATGGGTTTTTTCAATCTGTCTTTTAGCCGAGTTTTGGAAGAAGTCCGAAACTTAACCTGAAATTTATGCTCGTTTTTGGTATTTTTAGATGCTGAAAACCTGCTAGGAAGGCCAACACAGATCGAACTGGTATTGGAAACTGGACTCGATGTCGCCATCGACTCATTATCCGCTATTGCAGCAGGTAGGTAAATGTACCTAATTTTTCATCAAACTTTCTAAAGTTCAGCTACTTTTTAATATACGCCGGAATACCAAAAGCTCAGCAAATATGTTAATGTCGATAAGTATTTCCGAAATAAAGATAAAAATATTCAAAGTTCAATTCTAAATTTTGATTTGTCAAATTTATCATTACGTCTGTCTCTCATTTGGGGAGGCATAGAAACAAATTTGATATCGATAGCCACATTTGCAATTTATGTAATAGAATTTTTTGGAATAACTTAGCAGAATACTTATTACGATTATTGCTGCAAAATTTACATGAACAGGAAAATTTTTATAAAATTTCTATGTTTTTTATAAAATTTATTTTATGAAATTTCCATGAACAAAACAAATTTTATACAATTTATATGTTTTTTATAAAATTTATATTTATTTATAATTATTTATTAATCATAGTCGTTAAAGCGAGGAAGAACACCAGCTATTTTTGTGTTTAATGCGATAAATATCCCTTGATTGATTTTGAATTTTGTAATTAAGCTTTCTTAAGGGTTAATATTATCATTTAATTGGTATTTAATACCAAAAATGTAAAAATCCTAAACCACGATTTATTGGTTGTAAAATATGAGGTGATAAGAACTGGGCACGATGGTAATTTGCTGTGGGCACTTTTCAAATGAGAATCAGAATCGAAAATTGCCACTCGTAACGGGCAATTTGAATTTCGTATGAGGTCGGACAATTTGATATTGGTCGGCCGGCGGCTATGAAGGATTTTTGAATTTCAATGAGCCCTTCGTTCTTTTCAATGCTATCGTCTCGTTTCGTATGCATTTCGTATCGTGCGATTCATTGAACTTTATCCGAACTTTGAAAATGAGTTTCGATTCCTTTGAAAATGAGTTTCCAACAAAAACTAGCTAGTACTTTGAAGAATATTCCAATAAAATTCCTCTTCTCGTCTAAACAAGTATAATACTATCAAAAATCGATAATTTTCAATTGAAAAGATTTCTATGGAAAAATATCTAAAATAAATTTTGAAAATTATATAGAATATACCAATACAACAGTCTATAAATAGATTATTGCACGAAATAAATTTGTAAAATCTTAAAACTGAAATTTAGGACATTTTAGTCGAGGCAGGTTTTTGAAAATTTGAATTCTACTTTCTCATATAAAATGAATTGAATAAATGTTCCGAAATGATTCCAAAACAAGGAAATAAGATTTTGATCAGTTGAAGAAAAGATGAAAAATCCCGATTTTCACCTGAAATGAATACTTTGGGAGGAATTCCCCATCGCCGGTACTGAAGTTCAGGCGGCAGGGCTCGTCCGGGACAACTTCGGTCATCGACGCCTGAAACTGAGGTTACTTTAGTTACTTTGAACTTCACCCTATCAATTGGAACAGGTGCCAAAGAAATATGCGCACAAGTGGCCGGCATAATGCGCAGCTCTGTCGAAGCTGAACAGCTGGTCGCCGTAGCGAAAACGAAATTCGACGAATTGAGGATCCAATTGGACGGTGTGAAACGCCATTGCAAAGGGCGGGATCGCCCTCTGTGCGAATCCATCCCGTCTCGACTGCTCGAGGTCAAATTCACCACTAAAATGGTAAGGACGAAAAATTTTAAAATTATGGAAATTAATTGGTAACAAATTTGTACGGCCACAGAAAAATCCGTTTTCAGACTTTTTGGTGATGGTGTTGGTGATGGTGTTGGTGATGGTGTTGGTGGCTGTTTTGGTGATGTTCATGGTGATGGTGAGTGTCTTGGTGATGATGATGGTGTTGGTGACTGTTTTGGTGATTTTGATCGTGTTTGCGATGGTGTTGGTGGTGCTGTTGGTGATGGAGTTGGTAATGGTGGTAGTGTTGATGATGGTGTTGGTGATGGTTTTGGTGATGAGATTGGTGTTGGTGATGAGGTTGGTGTTGATGATGGTGCTGGTGTTGGTGATGGTGTTGGTGATGGTGATGGTGCTGGAGGTGCTGCTGGTGATGTTGTTAGTGATGGTGATGGTGTTCACAATGATGATGGTGCTTTTGGTGACGAGGCTGGTGATGGTGTTGGTAATGGTGTTGCTGGTTATTGTGCTTTTGATGATGTTGGCGATGGTGTTGGTTTTGGTGATGGTGTTGGTGTTGGTGATGGTGATGGTGTTGGTGATGGTGTTGGTGATGGTGTTGGTGATGGTGTTGGTGATGGTGTTGGTGATGGTGATCGTGATGGTGTTGGTGATGGTGTTGGTGATGGTGTTGGTGATGGTGATGGTGTTGGTGTTGGTGATGGTGTTGGTGATGGTGTTGGTGATGGTGTTGGTTATAGTGTTGGTGACGGTGATGGTGATGGTGTCGGCGTTGGTGTTGGTGTTGGTGATGGTATTAGTGATGGTGTTGGTGATGGTGTTCGTAATGATGATGGTGCTTTTGGTGATGGTGTTGGTTTTGGTGATGGTGTTGGTGATATTGTTGGTGATGGTGTTGGTGATGGTGTTGGTGATGGTGTTGGTGATGGTGTTGGTGATGGTGTTGGTGTTGGTGATGGTGTTGGTGATGGTGTTGGTGATGGTGTTGGTGATGGTGTTGGTGATGGTGTTGGTGATGAGATTGGTGTTGGTGATGGTGTTGGTGATGGTGTTGGTGATGGTGTTGGTGATGGTGTTGGTGATGGTGTTGGTGATGGTGTTGGTGATGGTGTTGGTGTTGGTGATGGTGATGGTGTTGGTGATGGTGTTGGTGATGGTGTTGGTGATGGTGATGGTGTTGGTGATGGTGTTGGTGATGGTGTTGGTGATGGTGTTGGTGATGGTGTTGGTGATGGTGTTGGTGATGGTGTTGGTGATGGTGTTGGTGATGGTGTTGGTGATGGTGTTGGTGATGGTGTTGGTGATGGTGTTGGTGATGGTGTTGGTGATGGTGTTGGTGATGGTGTTGGTGATGGTGATGGTGTTGGTGATGGTGTTGGTGATGGTGTTGGTGATGGTGTTGGTGATGGTGTTGGTGATGGTGTTGGTGATGGTGTTGGTGATGGTGTTGGTGATGGTGATGGTGCTGGTGATGGTGTTGGTGTTGGTGATGGTGTTGGTGATGGTGTTGGTGATGGTGTTGGTGATGGTGTTGGTGATGGTGTTGGTGATGGTGTTGGTGATGGTGTTGGTGATGGCGTTGGTGATGTTGATGGTGTTTGTAATGATGATGGTGCTTTTGGTGATGGTGTTGATGATGGTTTTGGTGATGGTGTTGGTGATATTGTTGGTGATATTGTTGGTGATATTGTTGGTGATGGTGTTGGTGATGGTGTTGGTGATGGTGTTGGTGATTGTGTTGGTGTGGTGTTGGTGATGGTGATAGTGTTGGTGTTGGTGATGGTGTTGGTGTTGGTGTTGGTGATGGTGTTGGTGTTGGTGATGGTGTTGGTGATATTGTTGGTGATATTGTTGGTGATGGTTTTGGTGATGGTGTTGGTGATATTGTTGGTGATATTGTTGGTGATGGTGTTGGTGATGGTGTTGGTGTTGGTGTTGGTGATGATGTTGGTGATGGTGTTGGTGATGGTGTTGGTGATGGTGTTGGTGATGGTGTTGCTGGTTATTGTGCTTTTGACGATGTTGGCGATGAGTTGTTCATGGTGTTGGTGAAGGTGATGGTGTTAGAAATGGAGTTGGTGGTGGTGTTGGTGTTTTCGTACTTCGCACTTGGCCCGACTAACGTTTTTTCCGATATTACGTGCCTCCCTACTTACCTATGTTAAACCATATGTTACGCTGCACTAAAATCTTCCATACTCGAATCGGATTTAATTCGGGAACATATTTTAGATGAGGGCATCGCTTTTTCTGAATCCGGCCAAGTGAAGACGTATGGGATTTTCCCCCCTCAACTTTCCCTCCTAACGCCGGCGGAATAGGTATAATACGCCGGGTAATATTTCTTGTCAGAACTGTGCCAGAACATCTCGGGAGAATATCCCTTTTTCTGCCTTTTCCGCCCAGCTGACCGCAAGATGTGCCCTTCCCTTGCATTATATACCGGCTTATCCCTTTCCATTTACTTCCAGTAAATACTGCAATGAGACCCCCCCCCACCTTACATGATATGTGGAATGCGAAAGATCAGAGGGCCTGGAATCCGACTTGAGATCTTTTTTATCTTCCGGAATTCAGATTGTGAGCTTTGGAAGGGACCTAACTCCCTAGAAATGTACCTCCGAGAAAAAAAACCTTTTATGGATTATTTTCGTACGTCATAACGAAACCATTACGATGATTATGTATGTTCAAATCCCAACTACCAAACTCGATAATTTCATCGTCGGAAAATCGAAATTAAAAAAATTACCCTCATTTTTGCCAATAATTTATACATTTATTTAATTTGGACCGAAAAATGTCAAATGGAGAATTAAATCATTCGATTTGGCAAAAATTTATTTACAGAAATAATTTGAAGGGTAAGGGGAAAGAACAGGAAATGTCAATTTTTCCCAAAAACAAGCTTAATAGCGCATTTTGTAGGAATTCGAAGGTTCTAACCGTATAGTGAAACTCCAAGGGGAAAAAAGTATAAATGTCGCACTGAGAAGCAACGAAAGATTCGGTGTAAGGGGAAAAAACATAGAGTTTAAAATACAAAACCTGCTTTTTCTCTAAAAGTACTTTTTGTGACATTCCTCGTTCCTTCCCCTTACCCTTCATTTATAGAATATTCTAAAATTACATATTTTATTATGTTGGATATATAATTTTAGAACCACATTGTGGTTTTATATGATTACTATACGAAATTCATCGAGAATTCATAATAAAATTCATGGAAAATTTGATAAAGTATAGATATGATAAAGAGATAAAGAGAAAGTATAGGTATGATAAAGTATAAATTCAATTTCATATTAAGGTTCAATGAAATTCTTGAAACTTTTCATATAAAATTCATATCGATTCGATTTCATATGAAACTAGAACGAAATTCATATCAATTCAATAATTGAATTATTATTACATTATTATTATTATTATTATTACAATTAATAATGTAATTATTACATATGAAATTCGTAAAAAACTCATTTAAAACTTCATAGGCAGGTATAAAAAAATTTATGATTTTTCTTTCTTCTTATTACGATCTTTTTCTAATGTTTGCTTTTAACGACAAATTTCCTCATTTTTTCTAATTTTTGTGCTGCGTTAGAAGGTCTAGCATAAATGTGAAAAAGCGCTACCATACCTACTTGAATTTAATTCAACAAAAACATTTCGTATAAAATTTGATAAAATTCAAAAAAACACAATTTCATATTGAAGTCACGATAAAATTCTTGAACCAACTCGATCATTTTATCATCGAGTATAAAAAATTGCCGTTAAATTTTTGCCAAAAATCCTTTTTTGTAGCCGAAATCCTCTGAAAATTTGGAAATCGTCATTTCGAATTTTCAATGGGGAGTCAGGAACTGAATTTCGTCAGCCCAGGAAAATATTGAGAAATCTTTAATTTTTCAACACATTTCCAGATCACAAATAGCAGCCAATTGGAATATTTGAAAGAAGCCGGCGTCGATAGTTTGGCCGCCGCTGTGACCGATGCGAATTCAGTTTTCACCGGCCTCCCGTCGAAAATTGACCGGGAAACAAAATCCGCTAGGCAAGGTAACCCATCGATAAATAAATCAAAATCGTGCCTAGTTTTCAAGTTAAATAAAAAGCATTTTTTCAACAAAAATTGGAAAAAAAGAGAAATGAAAATAGGAAAAATGGAAAAAAAGGGAATTTTCATTTTTGTTTTAACTTGATATTTTTCAATTGTTTTATTCGTTCAAATTGGAATAAAATTTATATTTTAACTAAGATACCCATCAAATTTTAAACGCCCAATAAATTGTTCGTAAATCAACCTAAAAAGAATCGATCTCAATCATGCATAGTTTTCAAGTTCAATAAAAAGCATTTTTTCAACAAAAAATGAGAAAAAATTGAAAAAAAAAACAGAGAAATTAAAAAAGTTTGAAAAAAGGGAATTTTTATTTTTGTTTTAACATGTTATTATTAAAAAATATTATTTTTCAATTGTTTAATTTGTTTAAATTAAAATAAAATTTGTATTCAAATTATAATACACCGTAAATTTTAAATGAGCAATAAAAAACATGTTAATGCACAGTAAATCGACCAAAAAAAATCGATCTTAGTTATGCATATATTTTGAGTTAAATAAAAAGCTTTTTTTCAACAAATTTTGGAAAATTTATTCAAAAATGGAAAAATTAAAATAGGAAAATTGAAAAAAGGGAAGTTTGATTTTGGTTCTAACATGATATTTTCCATGTTTCAGCCGTCGCCAGCGAATTGCTCAACAAAAAACACGAATTGGAATCCTTGGCCGGGAAATTGAACAAAATCAAAATCCGGTCCAGGTCGAAACTTACGAATTTGAAAGCGACCGTCGTACCGTATTTTGACTCGCTGGCCGATATGGAATACTGGCGCTGGGTAGTCGGATTAGGTTAGTTTTTTTCGTAATTTAAATGAATCACAATTCCCAAAATTAAAAAAAAATTCTCGTTCAAATTTGTTTAAAAATATGTTGGTTTGTAATTTTTTTACTTTTATGTAAGAAATCAATTTTTTCAAAATTGTTCACCACACGTACTAAATGATTTACTAACTAACTAAATACACTAACAAAATTACTAGGTAACTTACATTACTTGCCCACTAAATTACTCACCTACAAAAATGATTGACTAACTAAATAATTTACAAACTAAATTAGTTCTAAATAACTAAATTACCTACTAACTAAATTATTTACATTTGTCTAAAAATAAGTAGGTTTGTAATTTTTTCCGCTGTTATGTAAGAAATTTATTTTTTCAAAATTGTACACCATACCTACTAAAATTGTTTACTAACTAAATTTACTAGCTTGATAACTAAATTTACAGACTAAAATATTTACATTATATGTAAATTTTGTCTGAAAATAAGTTGGTCTGTAATTTTTTCCGCAGTTATGTAAGAAATTTATTTTTTCAAAATTGTACACCATACCAACTTCACATGTTTACAGTTGCAGGCCTATTGGTTATTTACGTTTGGGTGCTTTTGGTCGGCGCCACGTGCTGCGGCTGCTGCGGCGCCGAAAGCAGTTCCTCGCCTACGCTCATCGTGTAAATTGACGTTTTACTCGTAACGGCCGTGTATTTTCAAAGCCTTATATTTTGCACAAATATTTGAAGAAAAAATCAGTCGTCAAAAATAGTTTTAATCGAGTATCACTTAAGAAAGAATTCGAATTAAACCCATCCGGAAACTATAAAAAATGTTTATTTCTTGAGACAATTTTTTTGTTCGAAAAATCAATTATTTTCGGATTTATCGAATTTTATTTAAAATTCTCAGAGCTCTGGTGGTCGTGACGTTGGGCTCGGTGAGCCTTTGGTTCCTGACCTTCGTGACGCTGTACATCGGCGGACACGGGGAGAACCACGTGTGCCGGCTGCTCGGCACCGCCGACGCCGCCTTGAGCCACGTGGTCGACACGCTGGGCGGCGACGACCGCTCGTACGTGGCCGACGTCATATTGCAAAATTACACCGACCCCCTCCAATTAGCGGATGTGCTCAGGTAAAATTGTCAAATTTTGAAAAATTGTAATTATGGAAAAAAGGGTCAAAACGACGTTTGACGTCGTCAAAGTAATGTTTCAGAATTATTTTTAGATTTATGGAGATTTTTGGGTTCATTAAAAAAAGAGCATTAGTATAATACAATATTAGTATAAAAAATATTAGTATAAAAAAAGAGCATTAGTATTTTAATAAAAAATAGTTTTTTAGGACTTTTTAGGCATTTTTTGGGCGTGTTTCGGGGGTTTTAAGCTTTTTTGGCGTTCAGAGCAATTTTGGGGAACATATTTTTTGTACAATACACCTAATTATTTTATTTATCGTTATTATTTTCACCCAAGGGAGTGCGAAGCTTGCAACACGACGTACAACACTTTCAATTTGAAGGGCACCGTCGACGTCGAAAGGGCCGTCGACGTCGACAGATGGACGAACGTTTGCAACCATTTGCAGGGCGTGCACGTGAATTTGGCACAAACTCAAATTTTCGGCCCGAAATTGAACTCTCGGCTCGAGGAGCTTCAGCAGGGCCTTCTGATAAATGTTTCGAGTATCCGATCTCAGGTTTGTTGAATGAATGAAAAATGTTATTATTTACACGAATTTTTCGAAAAAAAATTTTTTATGGAAGAATTTTATAATTTTTTGCGATTGAAAAATTTGAACTTTTTCGTTTAAATGTGTTCACGCATAATTTTTGGGAGGAATAAAATGTTACAATTTTTTACATAGGATCCAGATTTTTTTCAATGGAAAAATTCAATCATATTACACACATGATTTTTTTTATTGGAAAAAACCGTGATTTTTAACAGGTTAATCAATTTTCAAATTCGATGTTTTTTCGAAAAATTTTTTTGTCAAAATTTTTTTTTGGTGGAATTGTTTTTTGCTAGTAAATGTTTGTGAACGTCTAGTTGTCCTACAATTGCTGGCAACATATTTTTAAAATTTAATTTCTTCGCAAAAACATTTTTTTTCGCTTTTTGCAGCATTTAAGATGGATGACATGAATCAGAAAATTTGTCAATCCATGGCTTTTTCATTTTTGGAGAAAAAAATTAACCGCTTTTTTCCGCATGGTTTTTGTTTTTGTGAATTTTCGAGTTTTGCGCATGCTGACGCAGATCGGGTATAGAGATTTTTTCGATTCGACGTACATACCGAATTTTGGGCCGCCTAACCTCTCGATGGACCAACCGTTCAATGTGACGCCGCCGTTCTCGGTATTTTCGATTTTTCACGATTATTTTTTTGCGTTTTGAATTTTCCAATTCTAGCGATTCATTATTTGAAAAATTCCAACTTGAACAGTTCTTTAAAAATTTTTCCATCCGGCTGAAAGATGTCCGGACCGGCGACGTCGGATCTCGAATCGTTGGCCAACCTGCTGGACGACATATCCAAACAGCTCGGTGACGTCACGACGTCGGCCTATCTCGATTCCATAGCAACGAAAACGAGACAAACCCTCAATTCGGTTGTGCAAGATTTGGAAAATCACAAGGTAAATTTTTGAAAAAAAAATTCGAGTTTTTAAATATAATAAATTACGATATTTTCAATTTAGAAAAATAATCGTTTTCCATTCAGGAGAACTTGGTGTACCATTTGACGGCTTTGGAGCTCAAAATCAATCCGATGGTACACAAATTGAACCAGTCCATAGCGCACATGAAGGCCGTCCAATTTTACGTGAACAATCACGGAACGAATTTGGCACGCCAGGTATTGTAAAAATATTTTATTTAGCATTTAAAAATATTTTATTTAGCATTTAAAAATATTTTTTGTAAAAATATTTTATTTAGCATTTAAAAATATTTTTTGTAAAAATATTGTATTTAGCATTTAAAAATATTTTTTGTAAAAATATTGTATTTAGCATTTAAAAATATTTTTTGTAAAAAAAAATTATTTAGAATTTAAAAATATTTTTTGTGAAAATATTTTATTTGGCATTTAAAAATATTTGTTTGTAAAAATATTTTATTTAGCATTCAAAAATATTTTTTGTAAAAATATTTAATAAATAAAATGCTTAATTTAGCATTTAAAAATATTTAATAAATAAAATGCTTAATTTAGCGTTTAAAAACGTTTTTCGAAAAATATTTATCCAGCATTTAAAAATATTTTTCATTTATTTGAATAATAATTATTATTAAAAATTCTTGCTCGAAATATTCTCTAATTAATTTAAATAACATTTAAAATCCATCTAAACCCGATTTGAAAGTATTTTTTAATTTATTCGAATAATATTCGAAATTTCTGGAAAATCCTCATAGAACACAAATATTTCCTAGCCAAGTATAGTTTTGTACAAATATTTAAAAATAAATATTTATTTAGCATTTAAAAATATTTTTTTATTTATTTAAATAATCATTAAAAATCCGTAATTGAAATATTTTCGAATTTATTTAAATAACATTCCAACAATCCATTTAAAACCAAATTTATACGAATAATATTTGAAATTTTTGGAAAATCCATTTAGAACACGAACATTTCCTAGGTATAGTGAAGCATAAATTTTTTTTTTAATATTTGAAAATTTTTGGTTCTCATCGATTTACAGAACACAAATATGTACGTGGCCAGAATAAAAAGTTATCTCGACCAGTACGAAAATTTCGTTATCAGGTCGATAAATAACGAATCGACGACTTGCCGGCCGATTTGGGACGTGTACAGTTCGTTCAGGAATCTCCTCTGCCGGCGAACTCTCGACCCATTGGTGAGTTAAATAATAAAAAATTAAAAAAAAAATTTTTGTATAATTTTTTATTAGTGGCACAACTTGTTCGACCCAAGATTCCTGCTGGAGTTGATTTTTTCGCCATCCTCATTAAAAAATCGACGGATTTTCGCATTTTTTCCAGAACGGCTTCTGGTTCTCGACCCTGTACTGCCTGCTGATGCTGATCATCATTACCCCCGTCTGCCTGAAGCTAGTTCATTACTATAGCAGCAACGGCGTCGAAGATAGCGGCATGTAAGCCCCCAAAAATGTTAAAAAATTCATCATGTACCAAAAAAATTCATCTTATCGAATAATATTTGAAAGCGTTACTATTTAAAAAAAACGGTAAAAAATCAAAAATTTGATCTTTACGCATCTAGATTGCTCATCTATAAAATTTCAAGTCGCTAATTTTTTTCAAAAATTAAGATTTAAAAAAAATTGAAAAAATCTGAGTTTAGTTCATCTTGATTGCTCACCTTTAAAAAATTTATTTTTCCGACATTTTTTCAAACGCCTAAAAACTACAGGTGTTTTGCCAAAAAATTTGTGCAAAAAGCTGCATTGAAATTTTCGTTTTTTGTCAATTTTGCACGAAAAATGTTTTATGCTTTCCAGAAGCGCATCAGATTCATTCTTTACGGGTGAAATGCTGGGCTGGTCGACCCGGTAAGCCTTCACTAAAAAATTATTGTAAATTGTTCACTAAAAAAACTAATACGAGAACTAACAAAATTTCGACGGTTTTTGCTAATGTGCGACGGTTTTTATGACTAAATTTTCAATCGCGGTGTTGCACTCACACAAGAGTGAAATGATAAATTTCATTTTAAACCAACAATCCACAAAAAACTAAAATTTCCAACAAAATTAAAATACCTAATTGATTTTTAACAAAATTAAAAAAATACGAACATTTTTTAACATTTTAAAATACCTAGTTGAAAAATGTTTAAAAAAATTGTTTTTTGATTTAACTTTTTTTTTTTTTTTTTGAAATAGGTAGTTTGAAATTTTAATATTTTTTCTTAACAATTCAAACTTTTTCTGAAAGAATATATTAAATTTTTTTCTTTTCTTAGAAGTTGAAAATTTTGTTGCAGACCTGCGCCTCAACAAGAAAACGGCTGGTGATCGACACATTTTCGCCTCCGACGCTATTTTTGTGATGATTTTCGATTTTAAAATTAAAATTTACCGATCGAAATTGCTCATTTCTCCGCACGACCAATTGCTGATAACGCCCAAGAAACTGGGCATTTTCCAGAGAAGAGGTTTTTCGAAAAATGGAAAATCCGTAAATAAATCGATAAAATTATATTTCCAGAATTCCAGCTACAATAGGTCGGTAGGTATATTGGCAATACGATGATAATATTGACATATAATAAACAAGGAACGAGGGTAACATGTCCGATAATCAATATAACCGTAAACAATATGATAACGGTGAAACTATCAACAAATAATCCTAGTCACATCTTTGTACATGCGATAAAATAGGCGGAACATTTAAATTTCTTTTTTTTTTAATAAATTGGTTAAATGATATTTGAGGTTGCGGAGCGTCTTAGCGAATTCGTCATAATGAGATCATTAATTAAAATAAAACAATAGCGGCCGATAAGTCTTGGCAGGGAAAAATCCGTATTACATTTTTCTTTCGATATATAATTATTCTTTTTTAATATTTAGATTCCCCGAATTGTCCAAAATATACAAAAATAGGATTTTCTATTTACAACAAAGTCTCCTAGGGGAAATCCACGAATTGGGAGGAAAGTCAGCAGATTGGGTCAGTCAGTGCCCGCTAAGCTGAGTCTGGGGCGAAGAATACTTTTCAGAGAATTTCCCGGTTCCGGTTATCATGTCACAAGACTAGAAGTGTTAGTATGGAAACGCTGCGAAAATTGAAACGGATACATTATTTTTCAAGAGAGGAAATTGCGATTTGTTGAAACGATAGAGAAAGTAAGCATAAACAGTTTGCAAGGTACAGGCTGTATCAGAACGGCCCAGAAACATTCGAAAATCGGATACTACGGCTTGAGCCGTCGGTGGGCGGGCCCTGCCCTGGGCGGGCTGAGTGCCGCTCAGTAGGCCCGCCAGCCGTCTGAGTGCCGCACAACCGGGCGGCTCCATGAAAAGACGGTCAGCGGTTGAGTGCCGAGCCGTTCGTCTGATACAGCCTTTTACGTTATAATGAAGTAAGTGATAATAAATTTATGGAAAACAAAACTTTTCATAAGTTTTTCAACAAAAAAATTTCAATTTTTAAAAATTTTTAATTTTAATTTTCAGAAATAGATTTTTTTTAAATTTCATTGAACGGCCTTGAAGGAAAGCAGTATGCGCGGCAAAAAAAAGGACGTACTTTCATAGTTTTCAATTAAATAGATCTTGTAAGAAACTTGCCGAAAAACCGCGATTTTCCAGCGCATTTTTTAGTTTTTTGCGTATAACTTGTAAACAACGCAGCTTACAGAAAATGTGGACCTTATCACTTTTGAATGGCATGAAATTCTGCGTCGAATGATACCCTTGAACGTTTAAATCGGTCCAGCTGTTCGGCCGTAATTTATGGTCAGGATTCGACAATGTTTCTGAAATCAGCTGAAAATCTGTTACGCTCACTTTTCAAAGGCTGTCCATAAAAAACGGCGCACCCGATCGAAAAATGTCTCAGAATCAAAGTTGTAGAGAATTTAATTTTCTTTAAGGAAAGTTTCTCAACACTCCTTTTCTTCTCTCTCAAATGACAGAATAACAATACAAGGAAATTCAACTTCCAATTAGTCCAATCAGGGGTGTCAGCTTGCACAAAATTGGGACAATTTGGAATTTTCGAGATCGACGGGAACTTAAACCCAATCCAAAATTAAACAGCGTAAAAATTCTCGTAGAATGACCACCTTGAACGTTAAAATCGGTCGAGCCGTTCGGCCTCAATCGATCATTGAAATTCAACCCTTGGACTGTTATTGTCGGACTGTTATTGTTATTGCCGTGAACTGGGGAGGAGAAGAGAGGGGGAAGTTCCTCACATGAAATTAAATTCTCTACAACTTCGATTATGCGACATTTTTCGATTGGATTCGCCATTTTTGAAGTACAGGCTATGAAACACGAGCGTACTTCATTTTTCAGCCGATATGAGAAAAATTGTCGATCTTTGACGACCGATTGTGGCCGAACGGCTGAACCGATTTTGACGTTCAAGGCTATCATTCGAAGCGGAATTGCATGCTGTTTAATGTTCGATTAAGGGAAATATCCCTCAAAATGCGTTGTTTACAAGTTATACTAAAAAAACTGAAGAAATTGCCAAAAAATCGCGATTTTTCTGGAATTAAATTTTTTTTAGCACGACAATTTAACATAGAACTATGAAAATACGTTCCCTAGGCCATTTACGGGTATAAATGACTCCTGAAAATGTTTTGTCCGGATTTAATGCAAGCTACGCCTCTGGGCTACAGCCGATTACATTGGTTCGTTACTTGTGAAATAATGCACCGAAAACAGGCGAATGTGAGAAGTCTTAACTGTTTTCCACGCAATGTAAACAACGAAGCAATTTTTAAAAACATTTTCCCGGATTGAGCGAAAACGGATTTTATTAGAGTGAAAAATATTAATATTACAATATTATGTGTTCGGAGGATATCGCAGAATAGACAATACAATCTGAGCCGTTAGCGAAATCTCGAGTAGTGAAAACACTTTAATCTCGAGAAATTTGAACTCGAAGCCGACAAGTTCAAATCGGTGCGGAAAATTGGCTAATAGCGGAAGAAAATCTTTCCAAAAATCAAAAACCCTTTTTGAAAGGTTGAAAAACCGGCCTCGGCTATTTCTCGCTCCTCTCGAAAGACGAAGAAAAACAGAAAAACACATCACACGCGGTGGAACGCTGAAAAACGTCAATAACCAATTTTTTTTTCTGTTAGTTGTGTAATTATTTTGCCTTTGATTTTCATCCATTTTCAAGTCTGAGGGCGATTTTTCGGTGGATTTCTCCTTCAGAATCTCACGGTTCACCCCAATTGCTCCATTTTGAAGGCCTGAAAAATGGAAAAAATAATGCGATCATTATCAGAAGTTGGACATTTCACTTGTAATTAGCTTCGATCAATTTTTAGTAAAAAAAAACCGCAATTCCAAATTCGGAAAAAATTCCGAAAATGTTTACCTTTTTTAAATTTTACTTACAACTATATTTTCGAGTAGCAAGAGGGGTGCGACGAGGGTCAAGTAGTCCAGCTGACATCTTTGTTCAAATGTGTTTCGATATCGACTCGACAGATGGGGCAGCGCTTGTTCGACGACAGCCATTGGTCGACGCATTCGACGTGGAAAAGATGCATGCACGGCAACCTCCTACGAAAACAAAAAAAAATTAGTTACAACAAAAAAAATCGAGTTGAAAAAATTGAAAAATTTGCCATTCACCTAACAAATTAATTTTTCCGTTTTGTAAGAGGAGGGGAAAAAATCTGATTAAATTAAACCTACCGCACGTCTTCGTAGTCTTCGAATTCCGACAGGCAAATGGTGCATTTTTCCGTATTGTCCTCCGAATCGTCCGAATCCTTCTTCATCTGAGAAACGAGCGTAAGAGAATTGTAGAGGCAACCAAGAAAATTTTGAAAATAATTGGAGGTTTTCAAACATTTTTTTTATTTACTTATTTTTGTCTATTTTACATTAACTAATCTATTTTTTTAATACTTGTTTTGTTTTTGTCAAGAACATACTGGAATAATTTATTTTTTGAATTTTTTTTTATAGAAAATAATTTTTTAGATAAACAATAGCAGAAAAAAATATATTTGGTTTTTTTTTGCGATTTTTGACGATAACGATTGAATTATAAAGGTTGATTTGACTGATTTGAATTGTTCAATCATTATTGTCCGTTGTAATGCCTTGCCGGTTATACAATAAAATCTCAATCAATCAATCATTATTGTCAAAAATGCAAAACATAAAAAAACTAAAATTGTTTCATTTTTTCAATTTTTGCGAAAAAACTAAAAACTATTAATTTTTATGAAAAAACTAAAAATTTTATATTTTAATTTTTTCAAAGGTAGATAGATACAATATTTCGAAATTCACCTTTTTGTACTTGTGCGGAAAGGTAAAACGTTCTATAGTAGTTTGAGTGGCACCCCTGTTCGCAGAAGCGGCCCGGCGGTTTTCCAAAAATCGCATATAATCTTCGAGCCGGAACGCCATCTGGCGGGCGAAGATTGGAAACGGAACGAGCTCCGGGGAAACGACTGCCGCAGCCGCGGCGGCAGCGGCGGCGGCTGCTGCGGCAGCGGCCGGCCCGTGCGCAGCGAGATGCATTTCGGCACTATTGCCCGTAGTTGTGCCGCCTGTACGGCCGCCGGCACCCTGAAAGTAATGATTTTCGGTATTTTCAATAATTGCAAAAAGAGATAACAATAATTGTTAAAAAATTGAAATCTTTTAAGAATTATTTTAGGAGACCTTTTTTATCAGATGAAAATGATTTTGACAATTAAAAAAATCTAAAATACCATCCATAAAATCTAATTTACCATCGGCGGTCCGGGAGCGAGGCTGATTTGCAGGTGAGCGACGGCACCGTGGTGAGGGTAGTGGTGCACATAATGGTGAACATGTTGGTGAGACCCGTCACTGCGAAAATACGTCATGATTGAAAATAATGGTATTATTTAAAAATAAACGTAAAAAATCTCTAAAAAACAGCCAAATTAAAAAAAAACATTGAAATGATGGCAAAATCTAAATGGCGAAATACGTCATGATTAAAAAAAATGGTATTATTAAAAAATAAACTTAAAAATCTCTAGAAAAAAACAGCCAAATTCTTTCAAAAAAAAAAAAAACATTGCAAATATGGCAACATTTATAGCCTGTCATGATCAAAATTTAAAGACTTTCAATTTATCGACGAAATTTTGTCAGTAAGTTGAACCGTTTTTGAGTAAAGTGTCAAAAAACAAAAAATTACCCCGACGTAGGCGGCACGAGGAGATCCGCCGGTAGAGGAGCGGGCGGCGGCACGAGGTCGCCCAAAGAGCGCGGCACCAGGTCCGGCATGCCGTGAGGAGGCGGATGGTGCGGGGCGACTTCGGGCCGCGAGAAGACCGTCGGCTGCTGAGGAGGCGGCAGCGAGTGCGGCGGCGGCGGCCCGCTGGGATGGTGGCCGCTGAGTTGAAGGCCGGCCGAGTAGCCCATCATCGCCTCTCGAAGGCTGAAAAAAAAATTGTAATTGTTTTTGGGAATAATTTTATTATTTAAAGGAGCTACTTTAAAAAAAATTTTCAAGACTAAAAAAAATTTGTCGATTGTTTTATTTTTATTTTTTTTACCTGTGCAAATGATGGTCGTACCGACGTCTCTGCATTTCCTGCATCCTATGCTGGCTTTGCCACATCCTGTGGTGGACCGGGTAACTGTTGTACATCCGTGGAGTCATGTAGCCGACGCGGACCATTCCGCTGGTATCGGGAACGAGCGGCGCCGGGTACATGGCGTGAGGAGGCGGGTGCGCCGGCGGCGGGGGCGGGATGGGCGGCCACGCGTGGGGCGGCGGCCCGTGCAGACAGGGGGTGAGCGGAGGGGGCGGCTCGACGTAGGGCATGTGACCGCTGCCGGAGCCGTTATCAGCATTGATGTTATCAGGTGCTGGGAGACTGAAAAAATCCATTAATTATTCGAGAAATCAAATTTAGAGAATTGAATTAAAAAATTGTAATCGATAAACTAAAAATAATAAAACGAATTAAAGTTTAATTTGAAAAAATTTCGTCGAAATAAATAATATTTACCGGCACGGAAGCCTGAATCTGATAATCGGCGGAGGCGGCCCTCGCGCCGGCGCCGTAGGCGATACCCGACCGCCCGGCGCCAAATTGCAACCCCGGCCGCCGTAGACCAAGCCGCCCACGTTGCCGCCGACGCCGCCGCCGTAGACGAGCTCCTCGTCGGATTCTTGCGTCAAGTCGACCACTTGGACAGGGACCTAAGGCAGAGGCGGAGCCGTGAGTGCGCACGGCACTACTTCCCTTGGGGAGTCCCAAATCGATTTTCAAAATTTTCCCTTCGGCACGGAACTCGAAAATTGTCAAGGATAACCATGGATAGCAATAAGAGGAGCAATAGCGAAATCCCGTAATTTTTAATATAAAAACAAATTATGGGAGTAAAAAAATGGTGGAATTAATTTTGCTCTTATTTTTAGTTTTTTTTTTCGTTCAAAACCACGAAAAATCGCATCAAAATTGGGGGGGAGGGGAATATCAAAATGTGACAGAAAAAAATGGTAAAAAACGATTGAAATGTAATGTTTTGGTAAATTAATGCATAAAAAATTTAAAATAAATTCAAACGGAAATCGATTTTTAAAGTGAACCAAATTAACGTAAAAATTAATTCGGTTTACATTAATTTTTCCTTCAATTTGTAAAAAACCTCATATTTTTGAGTTTTTCCATTCAAAATCACGAAAGTAGTAATTTTTATCTTTAATTTGCAAAAAAAAAACAAGTTCTAGGCGGAATTTTCTCATTTTTCACCGATTTACGGCAATTCTCGTCCTTCGCATTCAATTTCAGAATGACTTACGGGGATGAACATCCAGCCGCAGAATACCGGGTCCATCGGTCGAGTCCGAATTCCCCCCGAAATCGGGAGGGCCGGCGAGAAATTTGAGCGAGACTGGAAATTCCGATGGATGATTCGGTCGGCAAATCGGCTACCGTGCAGCTTGAAATCATCGCAATTCCACGGCTCGTTTTTTGATTTTTCCGTGTTTTTCTCGATTGTAAATGAATGAAAAATCTTTCTCACGCCGCTCTACGAGTGCTGGTCCTACTTTTCACCGGATGTGAGCTTTTTTTGGAGTTTTTCCCAATATTTTCGAATCCGTTTCCGAATGTTTTCTTCTTTCTAAATTATCGACAGGCAAGTAGAGCTTTTTCTTCATTCGAAACCCACTCAGTTTTTCTTAAAAAAATTCGATCGTTCGGGCCACGACCCAAACTTGGACGAAATGGAGATTTTCAAAATAAATAACGACCGTTTACGTATCTATAGTTCGCGTATCTTGGGAGCCCTTTGTTGCTGTTTTAGGTACGGACATTTCTATCGGAGTGATAGCGTATTTTCTATTCGAAATTGCGGGTTTTTATGGAGGTGAATGAGATAAAGGCAAACCAAAACGTTCAAATTGTTTGAGGTTTTCAGTAAAATTACGTTTTTAACCGTTAAAACTCACTTTTACCAACTTTAGCAATATTTTTTCCAGAAAAAAATCCAAAATTCGCACTCACATGGTTATTATTCGAAGGCGCCGGACCGCTCGCCACTCCATGGCCGATATGATGATTGGGAACGCGGCTGGTGCTCGAACCGCCCAACAAAGCCTGCCGAGTGTGCCAAGACAAAGCGCTTTCTCCGACAGTGACATCACACCGCGAGGCTCGCTGGCTGCTGCCGCTCGAGTTGGCGGGGCTCCGATTGCTAGCGGCCCCGCTGTTAACACGGCCTGACAGCGCCCTGAGAAGATTGGCGCTGCTATCGTCGTCGCTCGGCTCTTCTTCAGTCGACGAGAGCCAATCGAGCTGAAGGTCTGGCGCTAATGGAGAATCGTCTTCGCTCAATGCGGCGCCTGCGAGAAAAAAATCAAAATTATTACACAATTAACCGAACATTGATGAGATTTCATGAAAATTTTACCAGACCAATTTTAACTTACCGCCAGGTGACAACGGGGCAGGTGGAGTATTGCATGGCGGCGGACGGCAATTCCTCACGTAAACTTTGCGGCGAGCTCGGAAATTCGACGAATTGCACGGCCTCGATGTGGACGACGACGAGCTGCCGTTGCCAGACCGGGAGCTTTGCCGATTCTCCGATCTTGACGGACCAGCTTCGCCGCTGCTGACGTCGTTCGACCCTGGGCAATGAAAATTCAATTAGTTGGAAGAGAAGAACCTCAAAAAATCAACCTTCACCAGCTACAATGAATAAATTTATGATCATCCATTCGGCATTCACTCATCATTCGTTCACTCATCGTTTGTTCACTCATCATTCATTCACTCATCAGTCATTCGCTCATCATTCGTCCGCTCATCATTCGTCCACTCATCATTCGTATATTCATCATTCAATAACCATTTGTTCACTCATCATTCGTCCACTCATCATTCACTCACTCATAAATCGTTCACTCATCATTGTTCCACTCACCATTTGTCCACTCATCATTCACTCACTCATCATTCGTCTACTCATCATTCACTCACTCACCATTCGTTCACTCATAATTTGTTCGCTCATCATTCTTCCACTCATCATTCGTCCATTCATCATTCGTCTACTCATCATTCACTCACTCATCATTTGTTCACTCATAATTCACTCGCTATTTGTTCACTCATGATTCACTCACTCACCATTCGTTCACTCACCATTTGTTCACTCGTCATTCGTCTACTCATCATTTGTTCACTCATCATTCTTCCACTCATCATTCACTCACTCATCATTCGTCTACTCATCATTCACTCACTCACCATTTGTCTACTCATCATTTGTTCACTCATCATTCACTCGCTATTTGTTCACTCATTCGTTCACTCACCATTCGTTCACTCACCATTCGTTCACTCATCATTTGTTCACTCATCATTCTTCTACTCACCATTTGTTCGCTCATCATTCGTCCACTCATCATTCAATACCTAACCTTTTGTCCACTCATCATTTGTCTATTCATCATTTGTTCACTCATCATTCACTCGCTATTTGTTCACTCATCATTTGTTCACTCGTCATTCGTCTACTCATCATTTGTTCACTCATCATTCGTCCACTCATCATTCACTCACTCATCATTCGTCTACTCATCATTCATTCACTCATCATTTGTTCACTCGTCATTCGTTCACTCATCATTCGTCCACTCATCATTCACTCACTAACTATTTGGTCACTTGTCATTCATCTTCTCATCATTCATCCACTCATCAGTCTTTCACTCAATATTCGTCCACACAGCATTCTGTCATTCCATCATCATTCTTTCACCATTCGCTCATCATTCATTTACTCCTACATCGAAAGGCTACCTTCACCCGTTCCTCATGTCAGGTTGTGCCTTACCTGGTCGCAACCTGACGTGCCGCCTCGAGTTATATCCTTGCGGAAATCCGTGGTTGTTCTGGGCCAAATTGTTACTTATGGAAGCATCGGGGATGTTATTAGCGATGAACGGCCTGCCAGGAGGTGTCGTCGTCTGGGGAGGCGACGCCGGCTGGGGCAGTTCGGCGATGAACTCGTCCGGCGTCATGTACCTTGAAAATCACAGAAATGTTGACACGGAAATGGTAGATTTGCCACCGAAAACTTGGTGAAAAAGTTGTACCACGCACCATCGAGGCACAGAGCTGGAGGGGGGCGGCACGGCTGACGTCTGAGGCGGCAACGTCGGCGGCGGCGGCTCGACGTCGAACGGACGTCTGCGATGGTACCAGGACCTTACAGGGCGGAGATCGTCCATGTCCCCGCCGGCCATGGGCTCCATGTCGCCTTCAGCGAACAGAGGATCCAACTCCATGGCATCTGGTTGAATAAAATAAAACATGATAATTTGTTCATCGATTTAATGAGCTGTTATAAGCGGTTTAAAACAGCGAAAACGAACTCTTGGCAGGAATCGAACTTCCCAACAGCTGATTTCAGGTTCGATTCCCGCCGGAGTGGCGATTCGGAGGGGAAATAATGGAATTTATTACCGAGTACGTATTCAGCATCTCTCGGCGAGTCCACTTCTGAAGAGAAGGCCGTATCGAGTATTTCTGCCAACGATACGGCCGGTGACGACTCGGTGCTCCCGGTGCCGTTGAACTTCGCCGGTTCCCAGGGCCGGTGCTGCTGACGGGAACTGCCGCTCACGTCTTCATCCATCGTGCCTGGAAATTTTCCTGAATTTAATTTAAATAAAAGCGCAAAAACTGATGTTGACATTTGAAAAAATGCTCAAGCCATCGAGTGTCCCTGATAAAAATCATCATTTACGGACATAAAATCACGAAAAAAGCAACGTTTAATGAGTTAGTTGATTGGTTTTATTGAAAGATTTGCGCTCCAGCTAATATCTGCTTTCAAATTCAAATTTCCAATTTTTTTCAAGGTGTTTTTTGGTATTGATAGAACCAAAACGCCTCGGTTTACTGCTTTATTAACGTTTTACTTAAATACCAAGCGTTCCCAGGCACAACACTCCCCGTCCAAGGTACTAAACTTTTTGTATCAAGGTACAACACTCTTCGACCCAAGGTACACGAGCGTTTCTACTCCCTCACATCCCTCGATAGGAACAAATCTCTCCAATTCAAGGTACACACGTGGCCAAGGTATGCACGAGTCCAAGGTAGAACAATAGCAGTTTAAAGGTACACGAGTACTCCAAGGTACACATGCGTCCCAAGGAGCAACACTCCCCGTTACAAGGAACAAAACTCTACGTTCCAAGGTAGAAATCACTCAGATTCAAGGTACACAATAGTGCTCCAAGGTACAGCAATCGCCATATTAAGGTTCCTGAGCTGTCCAAGGTTCACGAGCGGTCCAAGGTTCACAAGCTCTCCAAGGAAAGACACGCGCCCTCTCAAGGTACAACGCTCTTAGTTTCAAGGCACACGAGTGATCCAAGGAACGAAACTCTTCTTTTCAAGGCACACGAGTGTTCCAAGGTACGACACTCTTCTCTTCAATGTGCACTAGCGTCCAAGGTACACTAACCTCTGTTTCAAGTGCACGAGCGTTCCAAGGTACAAATCTCTCCGATTTGAGGAATACGAGTGTTCCAAGGTACGAAAATTGAAAAAATAAGGAAATTACGAGGATTTTGTCTCCAGTTGATAAAACCAAAATGGAAGCCTGTCACAAAATTAATATTTTGGGACAAAACCGTCGAAATCGGACCGCTAGTTCAGGATATAGATAAGAGGTTTTTTATAAGCTAACAAGGCGCCATTCAATCCTAAAAATGGCCAAAAGACTGGAAAAAGGAAACTGATATTATAATTTACCACCATAAAGGTAACAGGTGGAAGGTAAGAAAAAGGATGTTTCACTGAGAGTGATCCTGGCCATGTTTTTCAACACATTTCATAACGTCAATGGAACACGAAATTGCAATTTTCAACCAGTAAGTGAGACATTTCGACTCGAAATAACGAGTTTGGTCATGATTAGAAATAGCCGTTGGAGCAATTATTTAATCATGGGAAAATTCGAAGGAAGCGTTGCGTGATAACCCGAGGGAAACCCGATTAGGTAACTCGGCTCGGCAGGTGTCCTTAAGAAATCGGTCAGGCGGTTTATCCATAAGGGAAACGTCCATCTTGACGGAAATTCGTTAACAGGTGGAATTCTCGTAGAAATTTGCCATATTTTGGGCAGGAACAGGTGAAAATTGAGGCGCAGTTGAAAAACATCGGGAGTGGGGAGGTCCTTGGTGATAATGCACGTTCGAGGACGTGACGTCTCCGTTCGACGAATAGCTGGCCGACGAATTCCCGATATTCAGCGGATAACTCGCCTACCAGTTTATTCTGCTTGGAGATCAATTCTAATGAATAATCACCAAAGCTGACCCTTTCACCTGTCACACGCACACGGGGGATCGGCCCAGAGATAAGGGAAATACTGTACCGAAAATGCTCATCCGGAGAGGAATCGAGGGATTTAGAGAATATAGATCGGAAATTGAACGATTGCGGGGAAAATCGCGAGGAAAACAGGACAGGAACGTCATCGGGCTGCAAAAACGCAAAAGGGCGTCGGATAATTTCGGAGTTGTACGGTTTCTTCAGTCGAGTCGACTCACCAGCCTTTTTGGAGATAATCCCATCTGCAATCGGCCGATTAGTTAGTTCGCCCGTCGGAAACGCTACAACACGGTTAACATAATTGACGAATCGTCCAAAATATAATGAATAACAATGGAATGGAAATTAAAATGGGAGGAAAAACCAAGTGCAGTGGATCTTGAGAACTGAGCAAGTGGGAGGGTGGGGGTGGTAGATTCCCGAAAACCGGCATTGCCAACATAACGGCACAAAACTACAAAACAAGGAAGTAATTTGTATTAAAAAAATAATAAAATAAAATCCCGAGCCACGGCTTTGGGAAAATAATAAAATAATAAATGGTCGTCAGGAAAGTCTCCAAAAAAGGGATTTTAAGCCCTCAAAACGAGGGATAATGACTTTTTAGAAATTTCCGACCAACGTCACCAGCAACAGCTGTTGCCAGCGACTGGCAACACTGTTCGTCCCACCACACCTGGAGGTGAGATCGATTAAAACATCGATATTTTGTATCAAAAGTCACTTGACGTTCTCTTTCGAAAAAAATCGAAAAAAAACGATGCCCATTAAATTTTACTTTTGAAAATTGGAATGGCCAATTTTACGTTTTTCCACCCAACTGCCTCCCGGAGTGCCGTTGGAAAACTGCCACCCGAACCCGTACTAACATACGAGCCACTCCTCATAAGGCCGTGTCAGATGAACGGCTCAACCCGAAACCGCCCGACGAGGTGGTCACGGTCGCCCCGGATGATTCGACAATCGAATCTTCTACGGCCGGCAGTTCGGGCGGTTCAGCCATGGCTCAAATAGAGCATGGGAAGAATTTGCGAGGAACAGTGAGTGGTTGTCATAGCCACGGAAGAAAGAGGTCACCAAAGAAAGACACGGTCACTGGTCGCAGAAAAAGTGGTCACAGGTCGAAGAAGAAATTGGTCACTGGGCACGGAAAATTGCTATTTTGTTGTTGATGATGTTACATACTGCCAGCAGACGTAGTCAAAAATTGATATATTTTGAAAACCAACTTTTGAAAGGTTGTTTGGGCTGTCGGAATATTTGAAACATCAATGCTGGGGAGATTTCGGCCTCGGAATATCGAGATTTAAATCGATTGTTTCAATCGTCTCATCCCTAACCTCACCTAGCTGGTTGCCTAGTCCAGTCTTTTTGCACGTGTGATCGTTGCGTCTCGCGTTCGTTCGCTTTTCCTTAGTTTTTCTCCTTGTAAAATCATCCGTAGTTAAACTATGGCAGAACAAGTTGAAAAGGCTTTTCAGAAACAGCCCTACATTTTCCTCGCGAGGAAAATCGGAGCCAAGAAGAACCAGAGCAGCCTCCGCCGTATCCGCAACGTCGGCCTCGGGTTCAAGACGCCCAGGGAAGCCATCGAGGGCACGTACATTGACAAGAAATGCCCCTTCACTGGAAACATTTCCATCAGAGGGCGCATCTTGACGGGAACCGTCCAGAAAATGAAGATGCAGAGGACCATCGTCATCAGGAGGGATTACCTGCATTATGTTAGGTCAGTATCAACATGCTCGTGATAACCTAGCTAGATTTGGCTTTTTTCTGATTTTGCCCGGAATTGATGAAATAGTGGGGTGAGGAGGCCCACGGGGCCGAAAGCGCTCGAGTTATGGTTGAGAATGATGGCCTCGTGAGGACGCAGTAACAGCACCCATGTCTGAACTGGCTCTTTGATGAAGAATGCCGTAGACCAAGGTTGAACATGGGGTGCCTGAGACTGGTGCAGTAAGATGAGACTGGATGGACATGCCTTAGACCAAGGTTGAACATGGGGTGCCTGAGACTGGTGCAAGGTAGTCTGTTGCAGGACATGGGCGTTTGAGACCAGACATGGGTGTTGAGACTTGTGCAATGAGTGTCCGTAATGGGACATGGGTGTTTGAGACCAGGCATGGGTGTTTGAGACCAGGCATGGGTGTTGAGACTGGTGCAGTGGGTGGGTGTCTGTGACGGGACATGGGTGTTTGAGACCGGGCATGGGTGTTGAGACTTGTGCAATGAGTGTCCGTAATGGGACATGGGTGTTTGAGACTGGTGTAATGGGTTTCGTGTCTGTGACGGGACATGGATGTTTGAGACTGGACATGGGTGTTTGAGACCAGGCATGGGTGTTGAGACTGGTGCAGTGGGTGGGTGTCTGTGACGGGACATGGGTGTTTGAGACCGAGCATGGGTGTTGAGACTGGTGTAATGGGTGTCGTGTCCCTGACGGGACATGGGTGTTTGGGACTGGTGTAATGGGTGTCGTGTCCGTGACGAGATATGGGTGTTTGAGACCGGGCATGGGTGTTTGTGACTGGTGCAATGGTTGTCTGTATCCGGACATGGGTGTTGGAGACTTGTGCAATGGTTGTAACTGGTCATGGGTGTTTGAGACCTGGCATGGGTGTTGAGACTGGTGCAATGGTTATCTGTATCTGGACATGGATGTTTGAGACTCGTGCAATGGTTGTAACTGGACATCGTTGTATGGGACCGGGCATGGATGTTTGTGACTGGACATGGGTGTTTGAGACTGGCGCTATTGGTCTCTGCAACTGCTGATGAATTTTGAAAATTTATAATTTTCTTATCTACATTTTTGTTCCAGGAAGTACAACCGTTTCGAAAAACGCCACAAGAACATGTCGGTCCACCTGTCGCCCTGCTTCCGCGACGTCGAGCTCGGCGACATCGTCACCGTCGGCGAATGTCGGCCGCTGAGCAAAACCGTCAAATTCAACGTCCTCAAAGTCAGCAAAGGGACGGGGTCGAAAAAGGCGTTCAAGAAGTTCTAAGGTGGGAGGAGAAAACGACAGACAACCAACAATTGACTATTTCCCGTAAAAAGGAGTTTAAATTTTTACGTTACAAAACCTCCGCTCTGTCACAGGGAGATGTTTTCTTTTTTAAATAAACCGACTTTGTGATAGAGTCTCGTGAATTTTCATTTTACCCAACTCTTGAATAGGCAGCTTTTTCAATAAAATGTATTAATTAATAATGATGTTAAATAAGTTTAATTTAAAATAAATATAACTTATTTTAACGTGTTTTTAATTTTTTTATTTCATATTAATTTATTTTATTTATTTTAATGATTTAAAATAAATTAATATTTAATATTTGTTATTAAATACTTAATAATTAATTAATTAATAAAATACATCTAATTAAAAAAAAAACAAAGAATAGTTTATGGTAATAGGAAACTAAGGATGATATCCCACTTTTATTTTCCCGAGCGCTTTCGCCGACGTTGGCCTCCTGAAGTTCATTACTCATTACTTATACGTGCAGTCAGGATAAAAACACGACCGGTTCACGTTCATTTTTATTTTCCAAGATGTTTCTGAGTCCGTACAGTAAACAAATATTACAATTTTCCCCGTACATTTAAAGACTATCTTATACACTCACTCAAAAGTCCTTTACAAAATATACTCGAAATTCTGTACATAGGTAACGTAGAAAATATAAATTACAAAAAAATTACACCTTTTCCAACGCTCCTTTCACGTTCATATGAATGCACATTCGAAATAAATAGAAAATGTGACCCGGAAAATCTCCCGCCTAGAAAAACCGAAGAATGTGAAGCTTCTTTAAATAATACTTAACAGGTAACTTCTCTATTATGCTAACTTTAAAGCGGTGTATCTTTACATTGATTCTCTTCGACACGGATATTTATATACAAATAATGTTAATTATAAACACATAGTATCTTTTTTTTTCTTTTGTAAAAAAAGAGAGAATTCTTTTCCCTGCGAGATGGTCCAACATAACAACGAACATATAATATATATATTATGTATATATAAAACGCTTCCCCCTCCTAGAACATGCAGGGGCTCTTAAATAAAAATTACGGGCGTTTATTAGAAACATGCCATTCATTTACGAAAATAACACTCGAATATACTTTTTTTTCTCGACATTTTTTTTTCTCATTACAGGAAGTGTAGTCAGTGTTAGGGGACTCCTGCTTAATATCACACTTAGAATTAAAAGTTACAGCTAACTATCATTGAACGAACTTAAGTAGCTACAGAAACAGTCTTTCTCAAAGAAAATAAAATCTTATTTTCTCGATATTTCATTTTCAAAGTTTTTCTGCCGTCGAAAAATTTCCGCGTTTCCCCTATTTTCGGACCTTGATTGGTGGCCGAATTTCAGAAAATTGTGTTTTGGCAATGAGTCAATAAATAGGGTGTTTTCTGTTCGGGGTGAAAATATTAGTAATACTGACGTCAATAAACGGTTTCCACCGATGTAAACAAAAGTCGCGGTCGACTAGTGACAGTGCAGTGGCGAGCTCAGCTCATATCTACAATAGGTACGAAGAAATGAAAAAATCAACGGTTCTATTCAGGTGAAAATACCATTTAGTGATTTTCGGATAGAAACACTTTTAGCAATATTCGATCGAGCGACAAAATCAAATTTTCGGAATAAAACCCGTTCATTGGCTTGTTTGAGGGCAAGAGGAAACAGCGAAGGTTTATGGTGACATTTTTGGACAGATTGAGAACAAAAAATAGAATACAAGGCTCACAAGTTGCAATTTTAGTGCGAGGGCAAGAGATCAAATGCGACGCTCATTCGTTGCAATTGTAGGGCGAGGGCAAGAGATTGTATGAAACGCTCACTAGATGCAATTTTAGGGCGAGGGCAAGAGATTGAATGAAACGCTCATTAGTTGCAATTTCAGGGCGAGGGCAAGGGATCAAATGCGACGCTCGCTAGTTGCAATTTTAGGGCGAGGGCAAGAGATTGAATGAAACGCTCACTAGATGCAATTGTAGGGCAAGAGATCAAATTTGATGCTTACTAGTTGCAATTTGATTTTTGGCGAATTTCGTCCATAAGGCTCTCCTGTTTTTTATGGCTTTTTGCTCAAAAACTTCCATGTACTCATTATTTGACATTTGAAACATTAAAATTTTAAAGGGATTTTGTTCCAAAAAGTTGAATTGTGCTCTTGAAAGATTCCTTTGAAAATTTTTTTAATAGGCGAATACCTATATTTTTTATTGTTTCGTCCGATTTTTTTATCTCGTACCAAAAATGGATAAAAATTTCCATAGCACCAAAAACGTTTCCGGTTTATCCCATCCAAGGGTCGTAGAGGGGTTTGATAATTGTTCAAATCGAAATTCGGTTCACAGAACCGATAATTTTTGAAATTCTTGGCGTTGAAATAAGAGTTTATCTAAGCCAGCCGTAGCGGGCAAATTTTGAGTCAAATCAATTTTTCAATTCGGAAAATGAATTTTGAAAACCAAATTTCGGGTTCCATTATAAAGGAACGGAACAGAGGACGTACAGTATCTCACGAACACCCAGTGTCTCACTATAGTAATAAATCTTAATAATAATAGTCTCTTTTTCATTATAAATATATATTATGTACATAAGCTCTAAAAAGTCATTAGTACAATTTTTCCGCACCGAGTCCTACAGCAGGAGGGCTTTTCAAAATGATGAGTACGCAAGTATGGAAAATTGCGAAAACCCCTCCCGAATTTCTCCGATTCGGTGGAAACTCCAGCTCCGCTCCGTTCGGAAATAAGGACGCCATTTTTATTTCTATTGGGCGGAAAAGTGACGGGAATTCGTCAGTGTCGAGGAAAATCAAAAAATTCAACTCGGTGAAATTTTCAAAAGTGGTAGCAGGAGCAGAGCTAGGTCGTTTCGTTCTAATAACCTTTTACTCGAACACTGTCGGGTGATTTTTTTCTTAAAAAATAACTACCGTACGGTCGTCACGCCTACGCCTACAAATGGTTCGCATTTTTTCATCATCCGTATATGATAAAAAGTTTACCAACCTCCGCTATTTACAATTTTTCACAATGTTTCCTTAAAGCAAACCTTTTCAAGTCTTGTATTATTTCGAAGGGATCTTACATAAGTTTTGACGAACGTTTGACGCTGAGATTTTGGTCTTGAAACGCGGTAGATGCCCGCGACAGGTCAAAAAAACCCGCCGCCCGGCATTTTCCAGCTAATTGACGCCCAAAAAGTTTACATTTTTAAGCGCGACTTGGTCGGAGTAAAGATTTTGGGACGTTTTCGACCTTACAGGAACTATCGGTTCTTCTTGACGAATCGCAGATTGAACGGGTCTTCGGCCAGTTCCGGGTATAGTTTGACGTCGCGGATGTACTCGCCGTCGAAGCCGGAAACGTAGCCCTGCTTCAGCAGTTCCTGCTCCTCCTGCAAAAAAATAGAAAAATCAGAAAAACCGTTAATTGCTGCTAAAGTAAAGAATCCTCAGGAATCGCAAAAAATCCCAGAAATCTCAAGGAAATTCCAAGAGAACCTCAAAAGCGTACTAATATCTCTGGAACCCCTGAAATCATGCAGACACCCAAGGAAAAGCGCATGTCTGGAAAATTCTTAAGATCGACAGAAAACCCCAGATATCTCTGAAAGAACTCCCAAAAAACTTCAGAGAACTCCAGAACCCCTCAACTCCAAACGCCACTGGATATTTCCAGAAAACTCCAGGAGTCTCCAGAAAATCTCTTGAGAACTATGGCAATGTCGCTGAAATCCCAAAAATCTCAGGAGAACTCCCAAAAACCTCTGAAAGAACTCCTTGAATCTCCAGAACTCATACAGCCACCCAAAGAATGCCCAGAAAGCGCTTAAACTCTCTGGAAACTCCAACATACTCAAGGAGTCTCCAGAAAATTTCTTGAGGACCATGGCAATATCAGGGAAATCTCTGAAAAGCTACCAAACCCTTCAGAGAACTCCTGAAATCTCCATAACCCCGGAAATCGTGCAGACACCCAATTCATTCCTGGAAAACTCTTAAAATCTCCAGAAACCCCAGGAGATTTCCAAAGAACCCAAGGGAATCCCAGGAATCTCTGAAGAGTTCCAAAAACCCTTCAAAGACCTGGAATCTCCAGAATTCATGCATTCGCCCAAGAAATGTCTGGAAAACTCTGAAAATCGCTAGAAACCCCAGTATATTTCCGAAAAACCCAAGGGAATCACAGAAATCTCTGAAGAACTCCCAAAACCCTTCGGAGAACTCTTGGAATCTCCAGAACGCACGCAGCAATCGAAGAAATGCCTGCAAAACTCTTGAAATCGCCAGAAATTCCAGGATATATCTAGGAAACCCCAGCATACTCGAGAAATCTCCAGAAAATCTCTTGAGAACCATAGCAACATCAAGGAAATCCCAGAAATCTCTGAAGAACTCCCAAAAACCTTCGGAGAACTCTTGGAATCTCCAGAACGCATGCAGCAACCGAAGAAATGCCTGCAAAACTCTTGAAATCGCCAGAAACCTCTGGATATTCCCAGAACACCCCAGCATACTCCAGAAATCTTCAGAAAATCTCTTGAGAACCATTGCAACATCAAGGAAATCCCAGAAATCTCTGAAGAACTCCCAAAAACCTTCGGAGAACTCTTGGAATCTCCAGAGCGCACGCAGCAACCCAAGAAATGCCAGTAAAACTCTTGAAATCGCCAGAAACCTCTGGATATTCCTAGAACACCCCAGCATACTCCAGAAATCTTCTGAATATTTCTTGCAACACCAAAAGAAATCGTCGCTATTGCAAAAACCGACCTGATGAGTCCATTCTTTGGACGACGAGCCAGGAAGACCGTTGCGAACAGCTTCCCTCTCGCGGTGCCAAAGTTTCTTCATGCCGGCCGTCTTTGCGTGATGAAGCAGCCGTTCCTTCTCACGTTCGACTGTTGTCCCGTAGCGAAGATTGATTATCGCGTTCGGACGGTGTATCCGCACATCGAGCACCTGGAATTCGGATGGTAAATTTGCAATTTCGAACAGCTCAAAATTAGATTTAGTTGAGTCGTCGGTGGCGCCTGCACCATTTCGGGCCGTCGATGATGCCACACTATTGTGACCGTATCCTCTACAGTTTCTGCAAGAACGAATTACCTTTCCGGAGCCAGTTTCTCCTTCCTTTTCGTGGAAAGTGGTGTTGAACTGAGTGCCGAAACGTTTGAGCTGACCGCGGTCCTCGGCTGCCCGCCATGCGTCTTCTTTGACGAAGAAGAACGCATCCTGGAGCGATCCGTGGAGGACCATTGTGAAGGGAAGCATATACGTATTATTGAACACTGACGTCAGCACGTCCCTGCAAGAAAACAAAAAATTTTGTTATTCGATACCTGAAACAACTGAAAATCGGAAAAAAATAATTACGCACATCAAAACGACTTACCTATAAATAGAATTGGCAGTCGGCACACTGTGTATGATGGCGCGGCCCTCGTGGGTCCGAGATACGAGGATCCCATGGCCGAACGGGGGCTCGGCCTCCGCCCCCGGCTTCACCCGGACGCCGCCCCGCGGCGGTTTCGAGAACTCAAAGGCCGACCGCATCGGCGAGAAATCTTCGATGATCGGATCTTCGTCGGCCGCAGCGTCGATCGGGTCGACGCGGATTTGCGACTGCGCCAGCGCCGACAGGCGCATGAATTTCTCCGAAAGGTGGGACAGGAAGCCGGAAGCGACTGAGAACGGAGCGTTGAACTGGGAGTCGTGGAGGCCGGCTATTTTGACGAAGTCGTCGCTCAGCTGCGGCGCCAGACTGCGCAGGTCGTAGCCGAGCCGGGCCAACCAGCTTTTCTCGTCTGCGAAAAAACAAGCAATCGGGAATCAGCCATGACATAGTCTGTCAAACTCAACTCACAAACTCAATTCTCAAACACAACTTAAGAGTCAACTCTCAAACTGAACTTTCAAACTCAACTCTGAAGATCGACCATCAAACTCAACTCACGCACTCAAACCTGACTTTCACACTCAAACCATGGCCACAACCACCAAGCTTAACTCACAAACTCAACTGGCAAACGGAACTTTCAAACTCAACTTTCAAAATCGATTCTCAAATTGAACTTACAAACTGAACTCTGAAGATCAACCATCAAACTCAACTGACAAACTTGACTCTATAACACAAGTGTCAAGCTCAACTCTCAAACTGAACTGACAAACTCAACTTCCAAACTAAACCATCAAACTTAAACCTCAAACTGAACTTTCAAACTCTACTATCAAACCCAAAACAATTGATAGTGAGTTGAATTGGAGAGTTGAGGTTGCAAGTCGAGTTCGGGAGATGAGTTTGAAAGTTGAGTTTGATATTTTAGTTTGATAGTCCAGTTTGAGAGTTGAGTTTGATGTTTCAGTTTGAGGGTTAAGTTTGATAGTTGAGTTTGAAAGTTGAGTTTCAAAGTTGACTTTGATATTTCAGTTTGAGAGTTGAGTTTGATGTTTCAGTTTGATAGTTGAACATGTCAGTTGAGTTTGATGTTTCACTTTGAGAGTTGAGTTTGATGTTTCACTTTGAGAGTTGAGTTTGATGTTTCAGTTTGAGAGTTGAGTATGTGAGTCGAGTTTGAAAGTTGAGTTTGATAGTTCAATTCGAAAGTTGAGTTTGATGTTTCAGTTTGATAGTTGAACATGTGAGTTGAGTTTGATGTTTCACTTTGAGAGTTGAGTTTGATTTTTCACTTTGAGAGTTGAGTTTGATGTTTCACTTTGAGAGTTGAGTTTGATGTTTCACTTTGAGAGTTGAGTTTGAGGTTTCACTTTGAGAGTTGAGTTTGATGTTTCAGTTTGATAGTTGAACATGTGAGTTGAGTGCGATAGTTCAGTTTGATATTTCGGTTTAGAGTTGAGTTTGATAGTCGAGTTAGACAGTTGAGTTCGGGAGTTCAATTCGAGCGTTCAGTTCGAGAGTTGGGTTGATTTTTGGAAAATTTCCAGGCCGTACCTCCCAGTTTGTACTGCGTTTGATGAACATTGATGGGGTCGTTCCCGTTGAACCTGTACAAGTGGAGTTTGATCGGGTTGGACATCTTTTGGACGACCTCTTGCCACATTGGTGACATCCATTGGCCGATCAGCGGGTCGTACACTTTTCCTCCCGGCATGTGGACGAGGGATGTGACCTGTGAATTTTCGTGGTAAATAAACATTCAACACGCAAAAACCGGATAATTTTTCTCTGGTTTTTGTAGCTAGAGAGCAGGGGGACTGTTCTGCGGACTCAAAAGTCGGCCATACACTTTCCGATTGCTGGTGGATAGTAAGATAATTGTTGTGATTGGCCAAGGTGGCGTCGGCGTTGAATCAAACTTTTTTTGGCGTTTCCAAGCCACATTCGTCGCCCCTCAAAGGGCCAGCAATTGGTCTGTAGTCGACTACAGCGATACGTATTCGCTATCGATATCGAATTGTCATGCCGAATCCAATGACAACCTCTGACAATTCGTCGTTTGGCATGCGACTCGATTTTTTCAACTTTCAGGAAATCCAAAAAACTGGTATCTATTAGGTTAACTGAACTATTGCTTAAAAAAATGGTATCCATCGGGTTAATTGAATTATTGCTTAGAAAATTGAGTAAAAATGTAACAAAAAGTTGGGTAATAATCAAAAAGAGAAGCTGCCCCCAACCAACGTAAGAGGTTTCGAATCGCAGCAAAAGATAACCACTTTTACGGGCCTAAAATGGTTAAGCAGTGTTGCTCAAAACGGTTTCTGACAGCTTTTCCTCCCGAATTCGCGCAAACCAATGGTAACACCGGATTCCCTGTCAAAAGTCAGTGATACCAATAACTCATTTTTGCCAAATATCGAGCTAATCACTGTTGCATGTCGAATGTACCTGATGAGTCGATAGACCAAGAAGTATCGCTTCAAATTTTACAAAAACAAAAAATTGTACTCACCATGTCCAGCAGTCCGCCGCAAAAGTCGACAGGCAGGTACAGGTAGGGATTCGAATCGTAGACTATGTGACCGTACGGAGATCGCATGATTTCCCTTATCCCTTCGCCGTATTGGTTGAAAATCATGACCGGCGTTCCGCATTGGTCGGTGGCCACGTAATATTTATGTCGGTACACCTGCGCGTATATGAGGTGACCTCTGTCGTCGTACGTCAGCGACATGAGTTTCCCGTCGCGCGGACTGTAAACGTGCGTAACCTGGGGAGAAATTTGAAAAATCGGTAAATCTGAAAAATCGCGAATCTGCGCCGGTTTATCGGGATTTTGCTAATCGAACCTCATCCGGCCGTTTGTGGTTGGTGTAGAAAAATTGAGTGACGTTCCCGTAATTGTCCTTCCTCGTCGTCAGCCTGTCCAGGTGGTCGTAGAAATATTTGACGTCGAACCGCCCCTTTTTCGTGGCTCGAATCTGGGGAGATTTCCAAAATTAGAGGTTGGTTTACGCTTGAGCAAAATCAGCGAATGAATTGCTGAAAATAGCCGACTAGCTACGTTTGCGACCAAGTAGCTGATTTCAACCGCAACTTGGCAAAGAAATCGCTAACTTTGCATTGAATTTCCAGATTTGTGATCTGCTAGAACCAAAAAATCGCTGACTCTGCAATAAATCGATAACTTTGAGACGGAATCGTCAAATTGGCGACTGATCGCTAACTTTGCCATTGAACCGCTAAATTTATGAACGAATCGATCATTTGGCAATCATTTCGCTGACTCTGCTACCAATTTGCCAACTTCGCTAGTGAATTACTAACTCTCCGAACGGATTGCACACTTTTTGAATCGGCGTAGGCTTTTGCAACTGCATCCCTAACTTTGCGATTGTACTGCTAACTTTGCAATTGAAGATTTCCGACCGAGCTGCAAACTTTGCGATTGCAAATCTAGTTTTGCGACTGCATCCCCAACTTTGCAATTGAATACCTGGTTTTGGGACTGGATCGCTAACTTTGCGATCCAACCGCTCGCTTTGCTACAAAAACGAAATCGATCGAATTCCACTTACGAGAAGACCCTTGGCGTTGTAGTGGAACTTCTCCTCCCTCGCATTCTGCACGACGAGACCTCGGTTGTCGTATTTGTACTGGCCTTCGCCGAATTTGACAATTCTGTCCATGGCGTTGTACTCCATGGGGATTGTGTTGCCACGGTAGATCAACGAGAGCAGGTTGCCGTTCGTGTCGTATTTGAAGCCCCACGGTTCTTGAGCTTCGACGGCGATCAGTTGGCCGTCCGAGTCCCAGGTGAGGTTTTTCACGTTCGTGTACGTATTGACGCCAACGTTTCTCGTGTACGTGCGAGTTTGGCTGATACGGCTGGAAATTATGGACAGCAATGAGCGATAATGTCAATCTCCATGCCAACAACGAAGTCGACGATGGCGCATTACTACCATCGAAAAACTTGAGTTTTTGCGTTTTTTCGAAAATGGACCATACAATGAGGAACATGCATGAAAAACGAAATCCATTTTTTCCGCCAGAATGGTGCTGTTTAGGATGCGAAAATGATGTAGTGATGATCTTAAACGGAAAAACGACATTTTTCCTGGTGAAAAACGCTAATGAAAAGTGCCCTTTTGAACGTGGCGGGTAGCACTGTGACGTCACTGTGCGGGCGAGACTGCACGTAAAGTAACGGCAAAAGGCGAATGGCGCAGTGGCATCATATCAAGAAAAAGAAGAAGAAGAAGACGTCATACGGTGTTGTTTGTTTTGATTATTTGAATTTTTCGTGATTTCGTCGTTTCATCGGAAGAAAGTCGTGATGAGTGCTCATAAAAGAAGGATCAATGTGTTGTTGGACGGTTTCCAAAAAGCCACGGCTGAGAACATTCCATTCGTCGATTTTGAAGCCCTACAAGAGTTTTATGAAAAGCACCCAGACGCCTCGCACTCGTATATTGTTGCCGCGCGACGTTAAACCAAAGTTTCCTCGTGCTTTCGGGCTTTGACGGCACGATCACCATTTTCTCCGGGTCTTTATTTCTGCACCCCCGCATGAAGCAACAATTGCTTAAATTATTTCTCCATTCCATATTGTCGAGTACTGAGTTCATCAACAAAGGTAAACAAACATCGCCCCGTCCTATCACTACACAACACGCATGAACTCGGAGGAGGTTGCACTGGTGTTCACGAGAAGATGCGTAACCTTGCGGCTGGTCATTTCCCCGCTCGACTTCAAATCTGCAAATTTCACTGAGCCTCCCTCCTCTTTTAATTACCACTTTTCCGAACCGTCATCCACCATAACACCACTTTCGAAGCCTAAGAAGGAATATTATGGCGAAAAAACAGTTTATTTTTTTTCATGCATGTTCCTCATTGCCGATTTGGACCCCTTAACCTTTTCCGATCGGATTGCCTAGACAATATGCCTCAAGTTGGAGCAATCCACAGCTTTCAAGACTAGTTCCGTCAAAATCGGATCAGTAGTTCAATACGAAGTGCCTGGACAAAATTTTCGGCCAAAATTTTGCACAGCCACTTTGTATCGAAACGCTGATTTTGGAAATAATGTACCAAAATACGATGCTTACTTTCTGGAGTCGTAGGTGTACTCCATGCGGAAGACTTCCATACGGTGTATCGTAACGGCGACTTGCGTCACTTGGAATTGTTTGTTGGTAATCCTGCTGAACACAGCAGTCGAATCGGACAGCGCCGTTTCGTTGGGCGCCGGCCACGTTACGGCGAATTGGCCCATGATGCTTTTCGCTCCGGTTTTCGGATTGTACTGTACCACATGTTCGGGCAATGTCTGCCCCCCGATTCGGCCCTGGAGCCCGATGAGGCGGAAATTGTCGTCGTACTGGTACATGAATTTCGAGTTGCTGAGTCCCGTTTTCGGCCCGAAGTCCAATCTGGAATGGGATTTGAGGAAAAATGAATAAACCCTATGTGTTTGAAGTTTAAAACAATTTTTTTTAACCAAAAAATATCTATTTTGGTACCTACTGCTTCTGAAATCAATATTTATAAGCATATTTCTGTTTAATTTATTTTTTTAATTTAAAAACTCTCATGTTTTCACATTTTCGAACTTACCTTTCTTCAGTGAGCAGTCCGCCGTTGAATTGGTAGTCCCACCTGTATTCGAAATCTTTCTCGACATGCGTCACCCGACTGGGAAGGCCGGAGTCTGCCCAATGCTTCAGCTGCGAAATGCCATCTCCGTGGACCACCTGAAAAATCGAATCGGTCGATGAATTTTTAACCGGATAAAATTAAAGCAAAATCGGGACGAATCGATTTATTTAAGTAAAATACCTCTGCAAGTTGGCCGGAAGGATGGTATCTGTAGATGATCCTCGCCCCATCGCCGGGATAGACAACTTGTAATAGCTTGCCGGCATGCGTGTAATGGAGGAGGTACGATTTGGTCGATCCTGCGTACCAAAACGTCAATGAACGTGAATCATGAAATAATAGGCGTTGAAGAACGAATTCCGGGACATTACAAGAGTAGAGCTTGCCGCAGGTGGCCAGCTTCGCGCTCGGATGTATCACGCCATGTAAATTGTCAGTTTTTTTTTTTAATTGAAGTTATGCTATACCTGGAGGCGTATAGGTAAATCGGATGAAACCCAACGATGGCTGACAGGCGATCGAATGTTTGGCGCCCGACGCCAAAACAACATGACGAAGGCCGGCGTGCGAATCGTAAACCAGCGAAACCTTGCGGCCGCTTCCCATCGTGATTTGCGAAACCTGGAAAGACGCTTCGAATCGTTAGAGTGTATCAAAATTCGGAAGAAAAATTTATTTTCCAAAAATCGAAACTTGCCAGATTGAGCTCGTTGTACGTGTAGCGGACGGTTCCGTCGAGTTTGGTTTTCAATTCGGACAAGAGGCCATGCCTGTCGTACGTGTAGCTCTCGGATTGGACGCCCCACTTCCAATTTTCGACACGATTGAACCTGGGTGGTGGAATTTTTGAATGAAATTTCAAAAATGTGGATAATATGTTCAATGGAAAAATTTCTGTCGGAAATTTTTATTTGCTTTAACTCTAGAAATATTGATTGAACGGAATATCTTTTTTCCAAAAAAAATTGTAGTTTGTAAATTTGCCTTTGATCTTTCAATTTTGTTTAAATTGGTGCAGTAGTTCTCGAGATATAGCAGCTCGAAGTTTTCGGTTCCCAAGGTTCCCCATCCAATTTCTGCAGGTAAAAAAATTTCCTAAAATTTTCCTAAAAGTTCTAGAGATATAGCAGCTCGATTTTTTCGGTTTCCAAGGTTCCCTACCCACTTTCCGCAGCTAAAACTATTTTCCTAAACCAAATTTCTGAAAAAAATTGTAGTTTGTAAATTTGACTTTAATTGGAGACCCAATTCGTTGAAATCGTTGCAGTAGTTCTCGAGATATAGCCGAAGTTCTCGGTTTCTCAGGTTTCTTATCCAATTTTTGCAGATAAAAAACTGCTAAAAAATTTTCATAATTACCGGTCGTAAGAGATGTTGACCATTTTCGAATACGCCGGTTTCCATGACGTCGGCAAGCCGTGACTATTATACGTAACGGTCAATATGGGCGCCTGGTCGTGGTCGTAGATCGTCCTCCGTCCCCGACCCTGGTCGTATTCTATGCCCAAAATCTTGGAACCGTTGACCCAAAGATGACAATGGACCGTATGCTGATTCGCTGCTGCATCGCCTGAGTCAAGAATTTTTGAAAATATGAGCAACAAACACTTTCCAGCAGAATAATGAAAAAATTGTGCCAAAAATTTGAAAATTTTTTCACAAATTTTGTGCGATTGTTCTACAAACCTATCAGGGTATACGTGGTAGCCATGCGGTTGGTGATTTGGTATTTCTTCGAAGTCTGCCTGCTCCACATCGGCCACATTTCCGCTTGCACCGGCATCGCCAATTCCAGCAACGGATGCCGAGCGCCAGGGCGCAGTTCGATCTGCCCTTGAGAAGCGCCGCCCAGCACCACCGTTCGATTGCGGAGCATACCCGCCTCGGTTACATCCGACGTACCTGGAATTTTGGGACAGTATTGTTATTGTTGGTATTGCAAATTAGTGAGGCCCGTAGGGCGTGGAAGCCTCGATTACAAAGGACAACAGAAAAACTCAGGTTGGGACAAGGACAAGAATATATTTAAAAAAATAAATAACTCACCATCTCTGACAGTGATCATGTTGTCATGCATGCTTATGCCCATACGGTGTACGCCTAGATTATTCGGGTGCACGGGCAGCGTTACGTAGACGTCCAGCTCGTCCTTGTCGCTCAGCTGCGACACCAAAGCGACGGATTCGCCGGTCGGCAGGACGCAACTGGTTATCCGTCCCAGGGCGTCGTAATTGTACAAATATGTGGCGCCGCCCTGGAAAAATGCGCGAAATCAATAAATCTGGGCCAAAATACCAGAAAATCATAAAAACAAAATTGAAGATAAGCAGGCACATTGGAAGGTGACCTTCACAAGCGCTTTCGCCAATTCGGGCTCACCAGGCGATCCCCAAAATAGCAAAATGCAGGAGAAATCAAATAACAATTCAAGGAACACCGTGAAGAGGCCAATCGGGCGAAAGCGCTCGAAGATCTCGGAGCCAACGCCGTTCTTCAGATTTCATCATCAACTCAATTCTCCAGAGAAACTTACAGCAGCAGATGTGTCAGCCCTGCTAGTCAAAAGTCCTGTGGCGGGGTCGTAGTCCAGCACAATTTCCGATCGGCCTTTCTCCACAAATTTGGTGAGAAACCCGACGCCGGATATGTTCAATTCGGATTTGTGATCTTGCGTATTCTCGATGGCGCTCACCTGCAATTGAAATTGTTGTAGTCGTCTGAAAGCGCAAGGTACGCAAATATCTAATGATGAAGTGAATCGCCACTTACGACATTGCTGTAGTCTCTGAGGAAGAGAATTTTATTTCCCGAACTGTCCGTTACTGTCGAGAGTTTTCCGAAACTCGTATTCTTGCTGTAGAGGAACGTATACTTGGCTCGTCCGGTGGTGATGTCGCGGGTCGAGATGTGCTGGCCGTATCTGTTGAAGACGTAGACCTCCTCCGTGGCGGGATAGGGGATGCGGAATTCGCCGTTTTCGTCCTGAGTCGGCAAGTAATGCTCCAGAGCCAGAATGTGCAGATTGCCTGGAAGGAGATCCATTGATTACTTTACGCTGCATCTGAAGTAGAATGCTGGAGCTAACTTCTGCACTGGAATGCCAGTTGACGTCAACTCGCTGGCGCCAGTCAACTACAAACATGAGAATACGGCATTTGACCGACTATCTAACTGATTCTGCAGCATCACCTTGATCAGCGACGTTGACGATGCCATCTGGACTAACAGCGATTGCAGATATCGACGTAAACCTTGCAGTCGTGGAGAGCAGCGTTTCTTTGGAAATGCTCGCTTCGCTTACGCAGGGGCAGGGAGTCGTACTGTTTGTCAGGCAGTCGCAAAGCCTGGAAGCAGAAGGAACATGAGAATCGCTGACCGGAGCAGTTGTAACAACTCCGGCAATTTATGGGGTACCTACGGCTTATCGTTATTCTGGACGACTCTTCCGGCGAAATACGCCATTTTTCCTGACGAGTCGACAACTCGGATTGCGTTGACTTTCTGGGAGTCAATGTCTGCAATGTAGAGGAGACCGTCCGGGCTGAAAGCCAGCGCCGTGACAGGACCGAGAGCCGTTTTCGTCGCAGATGTCCCTTCCTCAGCATCCTGTTGAAGAAAATTAAGCATTAAGCAATATGTTCAGCAAGTGCTGATTCCAGAGCTTGAGGGATGCAGAACTGACCTGTTTGACTTCTTCTTTGTTCTGGTCGCTGCCCGAATGGCAGTGGAGAGGTGTGCCAGCGACAAGCCTCACTTTCAGGTCGGACGTCAGTTTGAGCACGAGTCGATCGTCGATGAAGTGAAGCGAACCGTCGAGAGCGCTGAGGGCTAAGCCTGTCGGCCATTGCAGCTGGGCCTGCAACAAAAACAATGTTAAAGACACTTCAAACCAGCAAAATCCCCAGAATCCGAAGCCTAGAATGGGGAATTCACCTGAGATGCCGGAATGGCTCCTTCGCAAGGAATGGGCTGCCAGATATTGTGATGCTTGTGGTGGCCGATGAGCGTGTGTATGATGCCGTTCGGATCAACAGACCGGATGTTTGTGCCGTCGGCTATGTACATGGTCTTGTCGGCGGCGATGGCGAGGCCTTTGGGGTGAGCAAGTTTGGCCCTTATGGCCGGACCTTCGTCCCCGCAGTTGGTCTCGTCTCCAGGAATGCATCGATCTCCAGAACCGACCGCCACCTGGAAATCGGCAAGGTACGGTGAGAAAAGATGGAAAAATTAAAGATGAGTAATTGAATTTGATGAAATTCTACCAACCTCCCAATTGATAGATGGATCGGTGAGAGGTTTATTGATTTCGACAACTGTGAGGATCTGGTGTCTTTCGGGGTCGGAAACGTAAAGGCGCCCGTCGGCCGGCGAAAGGACCAAGTAATATTGGTAGGATACTTGAGTCGTGCTGAAAAATTTTGAAATTCCATGTTTATTATTAAGATATCTTCCCATATCTTCAAAGGCGTAGTCATCTTCATGATTTTCACCTAAGTTGCAGGAGAGTTTCTGTGGTCCCATCGGGCCTGAGGCGTCGGATAAGGTTGAAATCGCCGATGTAGAGAGAGCCATCTGGACCCGAAGTTAGGGCGACTGGCGTCAGCAGGCGTGCATCTCTAGCGAGGCCGTCGCAATCCTTGCAGATCAGCGGCCTTTGCAGTCCGGTGCCCATCACGACCTTGACGCTTCTCGCCAGCTGTTTGAGGTGGACCGTCGACCCGTCGCCTTTCTGCAGAATGCCTGAAAGTACGAAATATGACGTTCAAACATCGGAAAAGGTAAAATTATGAAACGCTTCAAGCAATTCAGGAGACCTACCTTCGTGGAAGTTATAGTGGTGGTGGATATCCAGGCTCCATCCCCCGACGTCGGATATGTCCACGTCGAATCCTTGCAGGATGGCGGTTTGCGTTTCCCAGACGATATTCGAGCACGTCGAATGCTCGTAGCCGACGGATATCTTCGCCTGAGCGACGCCGTAGACTTTCTGCTTGTAAACGTTGCGCTTATTCCAGGCAAACGTGTGCGTCAAGTTGGGATCGGCCTCGTAAACCTTCGTGTGGACGGAGCCTTCGATTTCCACGTGGACGTGGACTTTGACCAGGGACTTGGGTATGACGGCTCGAGTCAGGCGCATGACGACTTTGCTCAGGTAGCCGGGCGACAGGCTCGTCCTGTACATCAGGTGCAGTTTCGAGCCGGGTATGCGTATGCTTTCTTGCAGCATCTGAAAAAATCGTCAGGATTCAGCGATTCGTCAGGATTCAGCGATTCGTCAGGACATGATGACTTTTGGCAGGCAGCATTTTCGGAAGAATACTCACCTGCGTTTCAGCGAAGACTAGACTTTTGCCCGCTTTGCCGCCGACCTTCTCCGGCATCCAGGTCGAGAGGATGACTGGCATCAGCAGCGTGTTATCGTGATCCATGCAAGGCGGGTTGTGCTGCGTGTTTCCTAAACCGAGAAACTTGTCATGAGTCTTTCGTATTTTGTATCTTTTGTAACAAAATTGGCCATAGGCTTGCAGAAAATGCAATCTTTGAGAGACCACGAACCTAAAGTGAGAGCAGCCGGCGAGGTGTGGCCGGGGAACATGTCCGAATCCTCGGAAAGCTGCATGGTGATCGGCCCGAGGACCACGATTTGGTTCCATGGTACAAAAACGGTTTTGGTCATCGGCCTGAAAGGACTTCTTTGAAACTGCAGCGTCACGGCTCCGCCTCCGTTGACAAGAACGTCGAACCTATCGAGATTCAAAGCTCAAATTTGAAGACAACTTTCAAAAAACTCCAAAAATTGTCAAAAACCCACAATTGTTTTCGGTCAAATTATCTAAAAAATTCGCCCACATTGACCAGGCAACATTGCACAACTAAAATCAGTCACTTTTTTGTCCATTTCCTTACCATCCTCCGGCCCTGGTCAGGGTGAAACCGAACCTCGACTCTCGGTCGACGGAGACTCGTATGCCGACAATACCGAGGCCCTGGGGGCTCAGCACTTGACCGCGCATCACCGACACACGCCTGACAAAAGTCAAAAATCAAATGAGCACGTACAAATTGTGGCGATTTCCAGATGCTCAAAATGCGAAAAAATCAGTAAGCTCTCCAATATCCAATAGAATTTTGATGCTGACATTTTGAGCAAAAATTATATTTTTAGGAAAAACGATGATATTTTTGGTAAAATTTAAAGAAGGAAAAATGTAATGATAGAGTTTTTCTTAGAAAAAACAATTATTATATGATGTTTTAGTGGGATTTATTCTGGCATTTCCCATATTTTTTTCTAAAATGTTGAAAAATTGTTTTCAAGGCTTTTCGAAAATTCATTTTTATTTTTTCTTCTTTTCCCAACGTTTTTTACAATAGGTACCTTCTAAAATTTATTGTTTAAACATTTTTTATTCTCTCAAATATTTTATATAGTTATATTTGCATTATATAAAATATTATTTACATTATTTGTGTTTTATTATTTCATTTTTTTACACGTTCAAAGCTAAATTTTTCAATTTCAAAAACAAAACATAATTTTTTAAAGTTTTCAGAAAAAAAATCAATTTTTAACATGGCTCGTAAAATGTGATTCCTATTTTATTTTTCCTTCAAAATAAAAATCACTTATTCATTATTTTTTCAATATTAAGCTATATACTAGTTTTTGTTCTAGATATTCAAAATTCCCATCTTTAGAAATGGATGATTGAGAAAATAAATAATATTGCGTAATTTACATCCCAAACGTATTTACAGTCTACCGAAAGAAAACCAACTAAAAGTTGCAAAATGTTCGCCATGCTATTTCTAAAATTAATTATAATTTAATCACGGATGGATAAAATTTTGATCCCTTGGGGGTTAAAACCAGGTTTCCAATGATTTGAAAATCGACAAATTTTTTCATGATGATTAAAAACTAGAAATTCTTATTGGAGGTATATTTATACCAGATTCGAGCAAAATACTGCGAAATAAATTTTATTTGTACCTAAAAATTTCAAAAATGAATAAGTTTTCTTCAAATTTGTACACTTTTGTGACTAAATTTAGCCCAGAGTCATTTTCGCAGTTTATTATTAATTAAAATATTTCATTTTAAATGATGCTCAAATTGATTAGGATACAAATATATTCTTTTGTCCTTAGATTGTTGATTAATAGGCATAAGAAATGACGACTTATGAAATCCAAAGAAAAAATTGTTAACCGACCCTCATTTCTTACAAAGCATGCAATGTGCAGTGCTTCAAACTTGAAGGAGAAAAAAAATTCAAAATCATTATAAACCCAATACAAAACTTAAAACTATCGTAGTTTCGTGAAAATTTGAAAAAAATTATAAAGCATTCAACGACATAAGCGAAGGTACGGATAGGTAATTAGATTACACATTGGCAAAATGAGAACCAGCTATAAATGAAAATATTGTATTACGAAGCACACATTATTCTATATTTGAGCGACCAGGCCTTCTTGAGCAGACCATAATCGATATAATCGATAATTATTGGGGTCACTAGCAATTGTGTGTACCGAAGTAATATACTAATCACTATAGCAGCATGTAATTCCATCGATAATACTTCGCAAGTATTCCTATCCGACGATGAAAATAGGGCTGTATCACTGAAATTCAATATTTCTTAGACCATCGAAGAAGATGAAATCAAACTGAACCTGACACGAAAGCAAAAAATAAATTCCAATAAACGAAAATGTCTCGACTCGGCCAGAAAATGGCAAATGAAGCAAACGATTTGAGGAAAAATAACAAAACTGTCGCATAGGTGATCGAATTCGAAAAATAGCTGGTCAGACGTCTGCTGATTGAAATGAAATTTCAAATTTGTTATTATGTACCTTATAAAATTCGAATAAAAATCAAAATCTTTGAAACGGGGCTTGCTGATGCCCAAAAAAATTATCCTTGAAAAATTATTGCAAAAATGTTGGTATTGAAAGAGGGGTTTGATAGAATGATCGATTTTTTGGATATCAGTTTAACCGATAAATCTCGTTTGCACCATTCCGAAGATAAACCCAAACCAACAAAAAAATTTCCACATCAATTCCCAAAAAGGGCGGTTTTTGAGTTTGACTCTTGCGCTCTTCGAAGTTTCAAAGCGTCACCGAGAGTTGAGCGGCTCTGGAGTTGAAGCACAAAGCAACTCGACAGCAAAGTCGAGTTTCAGCTTGAATCACTTAAAGATGACATCTCAATCATTTCGAGACGTCTGACACGAGTTCGAGTTCTTGGTTGAACCGACCGAGCAAATAGACGTCTTTAGCTATCGATTCGAGGCAGAATCGGTAATTGTTTCGAGCGAATGAACCCAATTAATTGTATTCATTATTCGATAGATACCAATCGACTAACGGACCACCAAAAAGATCAAAATAAAAGCATATTTTTTAGAGCTTCCAATCTCCAAAATCAACAAAACTGATGGTGGACTAAGAGAGTAGATAGCTCTTCTCGTTTTGGTGATTATCGCAAAAGATATCGGAAATCTGTCATCAAAAACGATTTGTCAAGGCCGATCAATTCAAAGGACGTCAAAAACCGAAAATTGTGTGAAATGGCGCCCAACGTGGGGCTAGAAATAACTAAACGATTGGCGCCCAACGTGGGGCTGGAAAAACACTACGAATGTTGGTATATTTTTATTGAAGGTATCTATTGAGCTTTTCTTGCATAAGGTTGGGTTCCATGTCTTGTATTTTGGTGCCGAACCGACAACACAAGCTATCTCAGTTATTGGCAATGTTCAAGTTTTGACAGAACCAAAATCAATTAATTACACGATTATTCTATGAAATCTTTAGTCGTCTATGAAATCCTCAATAATTTGTTATTCATCAATCAATATTGATTTCAAAGGATATATTTTCAAGTGTCACCCCCATACACAAGATTGAAAATCATGTCGTACTTATAGTAGAACAACATCAGGGCGACATCTGAAAATTGGTATTTTACGTATTTTGTCACCTCGTATTTTGAAACTCGCAATTCAAGCTTTGCGAATGTTGAAATCGAAAAATCGTTCTTCAGTTTACCTATTATTTGGCAGGAAAAATGGATTTTTGCAATTCTCAAGCCAGAGCGATTGATCTTATAACCGTAATTGGAGCAATACCTGCGTAGAGCATTCCGCGGAGAGGAGAAACGTTGCTTTGAATCAAGACTCCAATTACGTTTCACGTTTGAAATAAACCACTCTCCCCTCGGTCATTGACAAAGTGTCCTCGGCCGAATGGAAGAAAGTGGATAATGCGAGGTTCGTCTGAGAAATGCGGAAGAGCGAGGAGTCCAGAGCCTCGCAAAATACTGGGACGTTGGTCGGCAAGGTTGATAAATGAAGCGCTAACGCATGAAGACGTAAGGAGCTTCAGCCGAGTCCTTAGCAGCCCTGTCGGCCATATAACGTCACTAAGGACAGATGGTGTAAAGGATGGGAAATGGAAGAAGAGGGCCGAGAGACCGAGTTAATGTGCCAACTTAATCAAGAGTTAAGGGAGCGGAGAGATGGAGAGGTAGCCCGGCGAAACTTGCCCCCCCGGCTAAATCTAGGTTAATGGATACAGAGTTTCGCGAAGGGGTAGTTCAAAGTGCTCGCGGAAAGAGATTTCCCACCCGAAATTGCCGTCATTGAGTGAATAAAATTGCAATCTACTGCCGATTCATCCCGTTGACCAGTCTGGGAGAACTGGATTTCTACGGGATTTCCGCCATTTTTGAAAGCGCAGTCGTTATAGATGGGCGGTTCGTTGTCTAGGATGGCTCAAATATCAGTGCCTCAGGGGGAAATGGAGAGCGGAGCTGAGAAAATGGGTCGTCTCGAGAGACTTTATGGGGAATATTTGGCAGATAGTATCGTGGAGAGGAATGCTTTTCTCAAGGCAGACCGTATCTCAAGATCAATGATGATAACATACGACGGCGGCGCATTTCCAAGCTCAAGTTATAACCTGAAACGTCGGTTGTACGAAGTTCAAACTGATTTTCCTCAAGTTTGCACTTGAGGTGATGAGGTATCAGCCGGAGTGATCGGAGCAGATTTGTCAACCCGCGGGACAAACTGAGATGCCAGACAAATTCGTAGAGGGATCCAGTTTCTTCTTCTTCAACATCGTCATCTTCTGGTACCGTCTCCGCTACCAAAGGTTGGCCACCTTTCACCAAAACTCTCTTGATCCTGTGGGAAAAGTCCGCTCCACCCCAAAGCACGCTAACATCCAACGCAGGATGCTGTATACTCAGTCCTGCGGATCACACGGCCAAGATAGGCAACATCTCCTGGAGCAGCGCTAAAGGATATAAACGATTCCCAGGCGAGTCATCCAGGGAATCCAGAGCGTATGACGTATCAGTCGTATATCAAACGTTTCCGGCCGATTGATGCCCCTCGCTTTGAGGTCGCAAATCGAAGACTCCAGTTCTTTGATGAGATTTCAGTGTTTATTTCACCTTCACCAGGGCTCGGAACAGTTCTTAAGGTGCTAAAAGCAGCAAAGGTTGATCAACGTTAGCAGCGGATCCCATCTTAAGAACTGTCCCAAGCCCTGATGAAAGCAAGATAACACAACAAAAGCTCTGCAAGGAACTGGAGTCTCGGATTCGAGTCCTCAGTCGACCATACACTCGCTTTCTCGTCTTATTATTAGAGGGCGATCAACCAAATGTAGCACCGTCCAACTCAGTGCAAAGGTCAGTTCACTCCTGCACAGGATGCTCCACATATTGTTGAAGGCGCACCTTGCCGATTTGATTCGGCTCTTCAATTTTCAGTCCACTAACAAAGTCTCGCATACCCATTGGCCCAGGTGCTTGAATCAAGACACCAAGTTCACCATCCATGCTCACCAATGCTCTGAACATCCAACACCAACCTCCCAGATGTATCCGGACTTTGATATGCCCATAGACTTGACCTTGAAACATTGATAGCCATTCCATACCTACGAGATGCAAGATTAATCTCATCCAAAGATAAGCGGGAATGGAGGGCCTGGAACGGGCTATCAATTTAGCGTCATCCGCACATCTTAGATGTCGCCCAGTGACATTAGCACCCATACCACATTCATCTTGCGACATCTTGAAAATTTGCAGCGAGCAGACGCTTAAGAGTAGCACGGACACTCTGAGAGCTTCACGTCATCTGCTGCTGATTGCGGCGCCCCTTCAGATCGCTTCTACAAGATGGTAGAAGTCCTTCTGCACCGATTTCCTTCCAGTTCCATCCTGAAGATCTGTAGCAGGGGCAGAGCAGGGAAAAGTGCAGCCCTGCCTGACACCCCTGGCAGTATTCTGGTCCAGATACATCCCTCTCGGAGGGGCACCTGCGAAGATTCGCCAGGCGCATGTTTGATTATCTACAATTCTTTCAATCTGAGGCCATCCAACGACTCCTCAAGCATTACATCCCCAACAGACCAGGTATTCTATTTCTTCCTTGCCCCTTCAGCTGCTGAAGTTCAGCACCCAACTTGGGAGCATTATATAGCCCAAAATCTTTTGAGCGTTGCAGGATAGATTGCCAGAGTATCAATCGACCACCAAGATGGTCGTTAACAGCGCACAACTCGCAAACCAGAAAACCATTGCAATTCAGCATTTCCATCGCCAAACTGACCTCTGACCCTGCAAAACATTTTTTATGACAACTAACCACTTCTTGCAGCATGAAGCTTTGATTAAAGCTCCTGCTGTCCTCTAAGAAAGCAACCCCAGAACTTGTCGTTCCAGAGAAAAGAATTTTGTCGGATTTGCGGAATTTTGACCTCAAATCTGGGCTCAAACACCTCGAGACCCCTTGTTTTGACAATTTCCAAAAATCCTTTTGGAACCCGCTAAAATACAGGCCAGGGGATCATTGGATTTCTAGTCCTGGCATCGCCTCCACAGTGAAACAAGCAAAAATTTTGATTTTTCTTCAGCAATGCACGGTTCTTTAGGTCTAACGACACAACAGTCAACCCTAAGGAGGCGGAATGCTGGATCATTTTTGAGTAGCGAGTCCGAAGTAGCCCCAGAGTTGTGGTGGAACCAGGAAACTGGACCTTCCCCATTCTGCTCATCCGAGATATCTTGAGGTAATTATCATCATACGGCTTGAGTGCATCAGTCTGTTTCATAGGTTTCTCATAATACTTTTCAAGAAGTAATGTAAGAATTCTATACATTTTTCGGGTTAAATGTTCATTTAGGTATCTGGGAAAAATAATATTCCGAAAACCGGGTCACCAGAGTTGAACGGTGTGGCCGAAAGGTTGAATTATGGTAAAACTAAGCAGTACAAATTGCGATGAATTCTATTCATGAGTGATTAGTACACCATCGGAATATTTGAGAACAAAGTAAACCTCGCAAACTGCAAATCCCCTCACTAACCCATTTGGAGGGGGGGGGGTGATGTTATTTTTCGAATATGGCGCAAAATTTCTAACCATCAATCAACAGACGTCAAATCCTATAAAATTCTCACGGCCCGGAAACGGGGTACGTTGAAAAAATGGGAAATTTCAAATTCGAAAAATTAAAAATCGCTGAGTGACTTACCTTCTCGACTGGCGAGTCATGCGCAATAACATGAATCGAACTGGAAGAGAAATTATTAGAACGAAAAACCCCTCGAACATATGACCCGAAATTCGCTTCATTTGCCATAAGTGCAGGCCTTCTCTTAAATAGGTAGTACAGATTAACGAAAAAATAATAAAAATGAAAATCATAAAGAAAAATAAAATCAAAGGTAAAACACATATCTGGGATGAGGGTAAGGGTAACAGACAATAGACAAAGACAAAAGACAAGTGGTGGGGAAACACATAAGGGAGGGTAAGACAAAGATGGCTGCCGTACATGTTGAAACTCGAACTTTTACTTTTGTCTCTATCGCTCCTTTTTTCCGATACGAATTTTTTTTATTCGCCCTACAACTCGACCGAAACGTGATTTAGAGGTATCAAAAAAGCACGAACAATAGGTAACTAAAACTATAAACATACAAGTGGTAAAAACATTCACAATGACGAGACACTGAATAAAAACTCAAATGGAAAATTATAGTGAACGGTGCATGGGAAATGATAAAAATTCCAGAAATTAAAGAAAAGGACGAAAAAAATTGCGTAGGAACGTAAACGGAAAATTTGCACACACACATAAATTATAAATATGCAGTTGGGGAACTTTTTTAATTCTGCGGTTGAGCAAAAAACGTCAACAACTGGGAGCAATTGGCTAAAGTTTATTAATTCCTATTTATTCATTTATTTTTTTGGTAAATCACCAAATATTCATGATTCTGATACGAAATCCATAAATATATTTCAACTATTATATTAGCAATAATTGTTGTCAAAAAATTGGACTGGGTAAGTACCTATGTCTCAATTAAAAATGTACCGCGATTTATTTCCGTTAAAAAATCACTAGGGTTGACGAAAAACGTTAAATTTCTATTATTACTGGTAATGCATTTTTGGATAATAAACCACAATTCGAAAACCTGGCACTAAATATAAATGATGGCCAATGAAATAAATTGGTACTGAGAATTTCGATATTTATTTTTACAAAAGTCAAAATTTCGCGCCGTTATTTTTGTTTATTTTTAATATTATTTTATAATAATTTTATAGTAATTTTCTCATTTCTGAGCACGAATTTTAAAATGTCGAAAAATACATTTTTAATTCGATATTTTATTTTTAGCCAAAATTGGTTTTAAATTATTTCAACTACTAGCCAATCTGCGGATACGGGAAAGGGGGCTAAAACTCGAAAATAATGTTCGAACGAAAACATAAAGCTACACAAAGACACAGAATGATTACGAGCGGAATGAAAAAAGAAAAATCAAATTCTGTGATTCGGGCAATAGAGCTTGGTTTTTTTTCTGAACGATAATACCTACTCTCTTTCTCTTTTTTTTTGTCTTTTTAAAATATTTTTCTCTTTAGTAAATGTTCGTCCAAAGGAAACTTACCGAGGTTGGAAAGAGTTCCAGAATTCACTACAACACAGGGACAGGGAAAACACAAGGACACATTACTTTGTGGTTATGGAACACAGCGATTGAACACCTGGATGGATCGTGTGCTTGAGATGAGGGGAAAATCGCAATCACGGAATTGAAATTATTACAATAAAAATTACAATAGTAGAGCCTAAAAAATTTACAATTTTTTTGTCACGATGGCAAAATAAAACACGGGTTGTTCTATTACACTCAGAAGCCTGAAAAATATTTTCGACTCATCGTTTACCCTCCCAAGCAGAAACACCCAGATGTTCACATTCCTAAACATACACATTCTCACACTAAACTCCTGAAGGCCCTAACCGAAAACAAAATAACCAACCAAGTAGTGAAATAAAGAAAAAATCAAAAATTCGCCTCGTTTTTAATTTTATCGAATGAGAGCTAATAATAACCAAAATATTATTATCCATGCCGTTTTTCAGGGTAAGGATGGGAAAAGGCAGACAATCACACATGAGTAGGATTTGCATGGATACCTTGTTGACTACTGGAAAATAAAATCTAGCCGATAACGATACCTGCCGATAACCATCAAAATGTGGCCCAACCAAGGTTATACCGAATTTCGTTTGAATAAAATAGAAAAACATGATACGATGTTTGGAAAATGGTGATTTCATTATGAAAATTATCTTCACTTCTATAGCTGCTTCTGGTAGGGGCTGAAAAAAACACGGATATTTGGGCCCAGAGGCTAATAAATAAATTTAAAAAAAATTACTTCACCGGAATGCTCGTATTTTTGGATTTGCCGGAGCTATTGCAGTCTGTGGGCACCTAAAAATCCGACTTTGGAATGCACGAAATTGATCCGTTGATAATGAAAACTTACTATTAGCAATTTTCGATAGGTTATCTCTCCAAAAATATACCAAAGTCTATTTTTTTACTAAGAAATTAACCGAACCATATGAATAAAGGGATACGGAACTTCATTTCAGGTGGAAAGTTCTAACAACAAGAGCTGTGGGCCGAGGATGGTTTAACAACCACGGCCAAGGAGCAATAAACAACGGTCGTGGGCCAAGGAGGGCTGAACGAACAGGGACACAGGCCAAGGAGGGCTGAATAACCAGCGCCACAGGTCAAGGAGGGCTGAACAACCAGCGCCGCAGGTCAAGGAGGGCTGAACAACCAGCGCCACAGGTCAAGGAGCAATAAACAACCGGTCGTGGGCCAAGGAGGGCTGAACGAACAGGGCCACAGGTCAAGGAAGGCTGAACAAACAGGGCCACCGGTCAAGGACGGCTGATCAACGAGCGCCACCGGTCAAGGACGGCTGATTTACCAGGGCCAAAGGCCAAGGATGGGTGAACAAACAGGGCCACCGGTCAAGGATGGCTGATTATCCAGGGCCACAGGTCAAGGATGGCTGATTAACCAGGGCCACAGGCCAAGGAGGGCCAAACAGCAAATAACAAGCCATTCTACAGGTGGGCCTACCAAGAATCTCTGTGCAACTGTTTTAATTTTTTTTTTTCAACAGGTACCAACCTATTTAACAAATTTCGCTAAAATCCTGGCAATAAGTCCGGCAAATCCAAGGATTTATGCGTCGAATAAAAACTGTACGAATGGGGTAAGAAATACTGAACATTTTTAGAGAATATGATGAAATTTATGGGTCTAAAAATTTTATTCGATAAAATAAAAGTTGTTAAAAAAATTAAATCAGCGCCACTAGCAAGAAATTCGATGCATAACTTTAGACTGCATACCTGAATGATTTTTCCTCCAAATAGGTACCTAGCCAGATTGTTATTTCTGGCTAAAAATAACAGAGGAAATCCTCCAAAAAATAAAGTGATCCAATCAATTCAAAAAGTTCAACTACTTGTTGTCCAAACGTGAGAAAATCGAAGGAACGTAAAAACTCTAAGCGAAAGCCAATGACAATTACGTGAACAACCATGTGTCAGAAACCAAAATTACACGTAAAGTTTTACATGTAAAAACATAAACAAGACAGAGAAAACCCATGTGTAGCGAAGGTGTGGACCAAATAATATACAAAACAAGCCGTCTAATAAAAAGCTGATAAAACCGAACACAAACGAAAAATGATTTTAAAAAATTTCCAATCATAGGTAGTAGGTAGGTACATCAAAAATTTGTGCGGCGGCTACTCGTCGATTTTTTAAATGAAAATTTTAAAAATTCAATTTTGAAACGATTTCTAAATTGCAATTTGAAGAATGTTTAGCGTTAGAAAAACAAAAAACGATTTTCCACTCTTCCCATTTTCTAAAAAAAATTCTGGTCAGCCTCTTTGTTTTAACAGACGAACACACAAATCCACAGCAGTTGGTATGGAGACATAAGTGGTCCAAATTTTTACTGGGGTTTGGGTGTCGATAGGTTAGGAACCAGACACACAAGGTTTGGCTCAAGTGAGGAGATGAATATTGAATCACTCGAAATTCAAAAAGGTACATCAATAATTTATTGTCCGCTACCATTCAAGCGTTTGGCCATTCATACCAACAAGCATTCGATCATTAATCGATTTTTTTTCTGAGGAGTTTTCCGCGATTTCAATTGCCTCAAATTTTCCAAGACGGAGAAATTGTTTTCTCAAAATTAATCATTGTTTCATTTTCCATAAAAATAAATTAAATAAAAATTGAAAAGTTTTCAAAATCTTTGATCGATGACCATGATGATGAACATTATTTTTTAAGCCACGTCAAAAATATCAAATTTAAAGGCTCATCGATTTGTAAAAATATCGATCTTAAAATATACCATCTTAATAAAAATATCGATATCATGAAAATTTCATTATTTATTTATTTCATGATCCTATTTAATAGGAATCTATTGATTTTATGAGAATGATGATTATATTGGAATATCGATTTTATATAATTCATGTTTTAAGTGCATAACAATTATAAGAAAATGTGGATGTTATGGAAATATCCATTCGATAGAGATATCGATTTTATGAAAATATCAATTTTATAAAATAGTGATTTAATAAAAAGTACTGGTTTTATGAAAATATCGATTTTATAAAAAAATATCGCGTTAATGAAAATATAGATTTTTTTGAAAATATAGATTTTTATGGAAATATAGATTTTATGAAAATAGCGATGTTATAACATCTTTTTTTTTAGAAACTGGTTTTCATGAAAGAAATGTTTTAATTTTTCAAAAAACTACCTAAGAAGTTACCTTAAGGTTTTTTTACAGAAAGAATTGATGTGTTTTCAGAGATATATTAGTTGGTGGTTTTTTCTATTAAAATATCAATAATTTACAGAAATGTCGATATTAAAAAGAAGTATGGATATTGAACACAAATCTCGATGATTAGGAGTAGTATCAATAATCGACCCAAATGTCGATATTTTCAAAAATATGTTTAGCAAAAATACCTATCGTTATTCAGCAAAAATTTCCATACTTAGCAAAAAAATAGGTAATTTTTAAAAATATGTTGAGTAGGTAGGTAAATATTTCAAAAATATCATTATTAAAAAAACTTTTTTTTTTCAATATTGATGTTTTTAAAACATTGATATTATGAAAAATGTCGGTTTTTGGAAATTACTTTTGTTGTTATAGATAGGCATTGATAACAACAAAATCCCACCCCAAAACCGCAAAACGGGTCCAAAACGTACCAAAACGTAAGTAGCGAATGAACAACAAAAGATTCGAGATGACTTTTCTTGTTAATGATAACAACAAACTTCACAGTCTGGGACCGAACATCTCCTCACTTGCTCAGGGCTTTGATGATAGGATAGGCATGGGTTAGACAAGAGACAAGAGACAAAACACACACATAAGGTATTTTTGGAACTAACGTAACGGTCAAAAATCGCCAACGGCCCGTTGCTCAAAAATGAATTCGAATTCGGGCCTAACATTTTCGAGCAACGGGGCCGTCGGGCGCGACCGATTTTCGAGTTAATCAAATGAACAAATCAACGCTGTAATTGAAATAAAAGAACGAAAGAAAATTCCGAATTAAATCTAAGGAAAATTTATAGCTAGTGCTGCTTTTCCATTTTCGAAAATAATTCCTCTTACGCCTAAGGACGAGGGAGACATTCAGATTTTTCAATCGAGGATATCGCAATGGGAGGGGGAAGTCACTCGAAACCCAATGGGGTACCCAGAATACACAATGTGGGTACCCAGTGTGAGTACCTTGCCCGTTTCACACGAACGACCGTTTTCCGATGTGAAATTGCAGCAGTCGATCGGAAATGGTCGTTCGTGTATCCGTAAAAAAGTCTAACGAGAGAAAATCCACTCTAGACATTACAAAGCTGAGTACATGCTTGAACCTAGGCTTTTTGAAGAGAAGTACTCTCAAATATTGACAGTAGAATGTGTACGTTTGATCGCTAGAACGAGCGATTCTGGGCCGGTTGGGATGCATTTTTCGCCGAAAAATAAAATAAATTATTTTACTCTTAAATTTGAATAATTTTTGACCGAAATGTTCAAAGATGGACGAAATATCCAGAGGAAATTTGACAGGACACGACCTATGGGATGGAACACCTTTACCTGGATCACCTACGTACCTACGGTGATCACGTAGGTTAAAAAAATGAGGATTCACATGCGACTCTTTCACCATTAAATAGTGAATAATCCATAAATTTTATGGATGTCACCGAGATTGCACACAAGATGCAAGAAACTAGATGTATGAGAAACATTGAAATATTACAAGAGTGAATAGCATCGTGGAAATTTCAGGTATAACGGAAATTACGAATTTTTAATAAAAGGTAATACCTACGGAAATTATGGATTTGGGATCACGGGTCACTTCAAAACTCAAGGAATTATGGAAATCAGTGAAATGGCGAAAATTCAAAATCCGGATGCGAGGAAATTGGGATTTACGGAAATTCGGATGTATACAGCAATTTGGGTATAGGTAGCGATGGAAATTTGGATGTACGGTAATTCGGATACACGAAAATTCGGAGACAAGGAAATTCAGATGTGTGAAAATTCGGATGTATGGAAATTTGGACGTGAGGAAAATTTGGATACACGAAAATTCGGTGGAAAGGAAAATCTGATGTACGAAAATTCGGATATACAGAAATTCGGGCGCACACAAATTCGGATAAACGGAAGTTTGGATGTACTGAAAATTCGAATAAATGGAAATTCGGTAACAAGGATATTCAGATGTATGAAAATTTGGATACACGAAAATTTGGATACACGGAAATTTGGAAACAATGAAATCGGATATACGGAAATTTGGAAACAATGAAATCGGATATACGAAAATTCGGATGTAAGGAAAATTTGGGAGCGTGGAGTTAAAGATAACATAAAACACGGTTATCCGGACATTTGTATATTTAGAAATACCTAGGAAACAAATAAATAGGTAACTTTCGGAAATTATATGCAAAATATACCCAACTGAATTTACGGGAAAATCAATGAAAAAGTCGCATGTGAACTCAGCTTCGCATCCATCGCCTAATCGAATAGGTAACATTTTTTCACATCGAATAACATTTGTTGAAAAAATAAAAATCTTTTTTTTAATAGTAAAATTTTGTCCCATCCGAGGTCAACAAAATTCACTCGCTCCAGCGTCGACTACGGAGTCAATATTTACATTGTAGTGGCGATAAAAAATTTCCAGCCCTCTCGATAAGCTTTTAACTTAGAAATTAATTTTTCAATTATTCGGAAAAATTCGAAAACCCAATTTAACTGCAGCATAGCAAAATCATAGTCTGATATGTTTTTAGCGTTATTTCTTGTCATATAAATGCGCTGAAATTGTTTTTCAAAATTGGAAATCTTCTATGAAAGCTATCAATATTGCAGTATTTTATTGAGCACGACAGACATTTTTTAAACAATTTCCCGATTATGAGGTACCTAAATAACACAAATTTGGACGTTAGAGTCGACCTCAAAAATTTTTTTTTTGTCAGCAGTTATTAAAGGCAGAATCAAGTGCCTGATAAATTCGTATCACGAATCTTCCATATCAGCGTCTAAATCGAACATTAAATGTTCAAAATTTTCCCGGATCGAAGTACACTGTGAAATTTCGAAATATGTACTCAGACTATACACTATACCTAGTGTATATCATTCAAGCGTTCGGGACGGACATAAAGCGAGGAAGGACGGAAAGAAGGGCGTCGGAATAGAAAAGTAGCCTGTTTTTTTTCTTATGTGAAACAAAATTCGAGGACTTACCCTTCCGAATATTCGTCTATATGGGCGTAACTTTGGACGCTATTCTCTTCGACGAGGAATTTCACCCTTTGGTGGAACGATGCCGTGACGGACGGCGGCTGTTTTCGAAGTAAAACTTCCACCGGATCGTTGGACGCCAGGCACATTATGTGTTCGAGGCAGGCCTTGTGAGTGCAGCATTCCGAATCCGAACAGTCGATCATGCCGTCTGCGAAAAATGGCGAAGGGTAAATTCTGAGGCCAAAATAGGCGAAAGCGCTCGATCCGACAAGACTCGTCAACGTTCGACAGCTCGTTTGACCCGATTTTTCAATTTTTTGGTATATTTTCCGATATTTGCATCCCCGAGCGCTTTCGTCTGCATTGGCATCATCGGGGCGGATATTCAACGAGCGAAGGTTTGATTCTGTCGAGGAGAAAGGGATATCGTCTCTAAAGATGGATATATAGGCGAAAGCGCTCGGAAAAATAAAGGTCGAAAGCGTCAGTACCTATCTAACTGAAACTTGTTACGAATTTCCAAATAAAAAGAGAAAATTCGTGCTTAATGCGATGTTTTACGAGAAAACGTCTGCTGAAAATGTCCGATGAAGGGTCCTGGAGTACCGAGGGGTAAATCTCCCTTTGAGGGTCATAGACAGAACAATTGCTCGAGAGGTTGCCCCATTCGGCATCTCATCAATGCCGGACATCAAAGCGGCCAGCTGAGCCTTTTGCGAGCCAATCGGCGATTTCCATTCCGACTATCGAACTGACCTCAGTCAAGACCCATGTTCGGAATGAGAATTGCGAATCGGATGGCAATTGTATCTTGCTCGAGTCTTACCTTGGTCGTTGTCGACGTCGTCGCTGCAGTCCGACTCGAGGCGAACGCTGCAATCGGCGCCAGCCCAGCCGTCCGAGCATTGGCATGTGTACTCGCCTTCTTGCAGGATGCAGGACCCATGTCGGCTGCATCCGTTGGCACATCCAGCTGGGAAAAAAAATTGAGGAAGAGTGGCGGTAAGTAAATTGGCGAGGCATCATCATCGTAATCGATACCATCATGATCGATATCAACATCATAATCGACATTGCCATTATGATCGATACCAGCATCGTGATTGATATTCACACCATAATCGCTAATATGATCATGATCGCTATCAACATCATAATCGACAAGAACATCATGAGAATCATGTTATAATTGATATCGTCATGACCAATATCGACGTAATAATGGAAATAAAGTCACTCGAAAGTCGAAATGAATCGATTGATTGATAATCCATATGAGTATCCAAATGTCAATATCAACGTTGTACTCAATATCCATTTCATATTCGATATCAATATCATAATCGATAATGTCGTTTGATTCAGTATCATGATGATAAAGGCATGACCGATATGATTGATACCAACATCGTAATTGACAATCACATCATAATCGATATTAACAGCATTAGAAACATTAAGATCACAATCGATATCAACATCATAATCGATACCGTAATCGAAATTATCATGATCTCTACCAACATCATAATCAACATCAAAGTCGTAAGCATCATAGCATTATAATTGGCATTTGCATAATAATTGATATTGCCATGATCGAAATCAACATTATAATCGATATTATTAGCTAAAACGACATCAACATCAATGTCAACGTAATAATCAATATTCATTGCGATTTAATGTGATCATAATCGATATCGCCACCATAACTGAAGTCAATAATCATCATGACATCATAATCGATATCAACGTCTTAATCGATATCCATTTGATAATCGATATCCATTTGATAATCGATATCTATTTGATAATCGATGTCAATATCATAACTTATATCAATTTCATAGTTGATATCAATCATAATCAATATCAACATCATAATCGATACCAATACCATAATCAATATCAATATCATAATCGATTTTAGTACTATGATCGATTTTAACATTGTAGTTTTATATTAACATCATAATCGATATTAACAGTTTAACAGACCACCAACGTCAACGTCATAATCCATAGGTACCCATTTCATAATGGTTATCAATGTCATAATCAATATCAATATTATAATCGATATCGATATCACAATCGATATCGATATTATAATCGATATCGATATTATAATCGATATCGATATTATAATCGATATCGATAGGTATTGTAAACGATATCGATATCGATATTACGATCGATATCGATATTACGATCGATATCGATATTATAATCGATATCGATATTATAATCGATATCGATATTATAATCGATATCGATATTATAATCGATATCGATATTATAATTGATATCGATATTATAATCGATCCAAGCTCATAATCGATATTAATGGGATAATCGATGTCAATATTATAATTGATGCAAACATTGTTATTCGATATATACATTATAATCGATACCAATCGATTATGATAACAATCAATATCAATCATAATCGTTAATAATGACATAATCGATATCAATTTCATAATCCATATCACTATTATAATCTACCTATATCAATATCAAAATCGATATCAACACCATAATTTATACCAATTTCATAATCGATAGCAATATTATAATCGATATCACTGTCAAAATCGATATCAATATCATAATCGATATCAATTTCATAATCGATATCAATATTATAATCGACATCGATATAATAATCGATACCAATTTCATATCAATATCATATCGATATCAATATCATAATCGACGTCAATATCATAATCGATATCAATATCAAAATCGATATTAATATCATAATCGATATCAAAAGCTAAACCGACGTCGACATAATGATCGATGCCAACGTGATTTACGAAATAATCCCTATCAGCTGTTTCTGTGTTAATGCAGAATAGGTACTTACAAAGAGTGCAATGACGTCCGTTCCAGCCCTGAGAGCAGACGCATGTGCCGTTCTTGCACTGCCCGTGCTGGGAGCAGCGCGCGTCGCAGGGTAGCGTATCGCAAGTATCGCCAGTCCAGCCGTCGGAGCAGACGCACTTGCCGGAATCGCAACGTCCATGCGGGCCGCAATCCAGTCGACACCAAGCTGCAACAGAAAATCGGAAAAAAAATTTGAATATTTACCGTTGCGTTTAAACGTTTTTTCTCTGGATTGTACGCATCCATTTAAGGTTGAAAAGGAGGATTACGCTTTTGGTAAACGTTTGCCGGGAAATTGCAACAAAAAAACAGGGTAACAGTCGATACTGTTCAACTATCGGGCGAATGCCGTTCACTCCGTGTCGGAATATTCGCTCGACCATCGCCCGTCGAATTGTAGAACAAGCGGAGTTCCAATTCGAAACCTTCCGATTGATTGGGCGGCAGGTCATTAGCGAAATCGCCTGATCGGCAAGGTAAATCGGCCGGTTTTCCTCGAACCGGTCTTGTCCGACGTACGAAGAAACGTTGCCGACTGTGTGCGTAGGGCTCATCGACGTGCCAACAGGGAACGGGTCTGTTGACGTTGCGGTCAAAATCAACAGACCTAATGGAAATTCGCGGCCGGGTTGACTCTGGACTCGGGTTGACACGGTTGGATCATCATGATAAACAGAGCCAGATGAAACAGTTTTGAGCCTTAGCCAACGTTCATCTTCGATTTGATACGCGGGTGAAAAAAATTACGAGCGGAAGTACAAACGCGAAATGTTACATCGAAACATTCCCCAACAAGATTCGCACTGAATCACTTGAAGTCCTCCCGAAGTCACAATATGACGATTGATCTCAAAACGAGATAGCATCTGTGCCTCTTACACTGTGCGCAACACTCATCTTCTTAACTAACATCTCGTCTCAAAAAACAAAACGCATTACGTCTCATCTCTCACATAATTCCATCGACGATCTCACCTCCTACCCAATCTCAAACCTTGAAAAACATCTTGCTTCTCATTCCATCACATCCCAACTCTCAACTTCACTCTCAACTTTCATTTCAACTTCCATCTCAACTCACATCTCAACTTTCATTTCAACTCTCATCTCAAATTTCATTTCAACTCTCAACTCAAATTTCATTTCAACTCTCATCTCATTTCTCAATTCAACTTCCATTTCGACTATCATCACATTTCTCATATCAACTTCCATCCAAACTCTCATATCTTCCATCTCATCTTTCCATTTCATTTCTCATATCAACTTTCATCTCAAATTTCATTTCAACTCTCATCTCATTTCTCATATCAACTTACATTTCAACTTTCATCTCATTTCTCATTTCAACTTCCATCTCAACTTCCATCCCAACTTTCATTTCAACTTCCATCTCAACTCTCACCTCAAATTTCATTTCAACTTCCATCTCAACTCTCATCACATTTCTCATATCAACTTACATTTCAACTTTCATCTAATTTCTCATTTCAACTTCCATCTCAACTCTCATTTCAACTTCCATCTCAACTCTCACCTCAAAGTTCATCTCAACTTCCATCTCAACTCTCATCTCAAATTACATTTCAACTTCCATCTCAACTCTCATCACATTTCTCCTGTCAACTCTCATCTCAACTACCATCAAAACTTTCATTTCAACTTCCATCCGAACTTTCATCTCAACTTTCATTTCAACTCTCATCACATTTCTGATATCCACTTCCATCCCAACTCTCATATCAACTTTCATTTCATTTCTCACATCAACTCTCAACTCAAATTTCATTTCAACTCTCATCTCATTTCTCATTTCAACTTTCATCTCGACTCTCATCTCAACTACCATCCCAACTCTCAACTTCCATCTCAACTCTCATCCCAACTTTCATTTCAACTTCCATCTCAACTCTCACCTCAAATTTCATCTCAACTACCATCTCAACTTTCATTTCAATTCTCATCACATTTCTCATCTCAACTTCCATTTCAACCCTCATCTCATTTCTCATTTCAACTTCCATCTCAACTCTCATATCAACTTCCATTTCAATTCTCATATCAACTTTCATTTCAACTTCCATCTCAACTCACATCTCAATTTTCATTTCAACTTCCATCTCAACTCTCATCTCGAATTTCATTTCAACTTCCATCTCAACTCTCATCTCAAATTTCATTTCAACTTCCATCTCAACTTTCATCACATTTCTCATATCAACTTACATTTCAACTTTCACCTCATTTCTCATTTCAACTTCCATCTCAACTTCCATCCCAACTTTCATTTCAACTTCCATCTCAACTCTCACCTCAAATTTCATCTCAACTACCATCTCAACTTTCATTTCAACTCTCATCACATTTCTCATCTCAACTTCCATTTCAACTCTCATCTCATTTCTCATTTCAACTTCCATCTCAACTCTCATATCAACTTCCATTTCAATTCTCATATCAACTTTGATTTCAACTTCCATCTCAACTCTCATCTCAAATTTCATTTCCACTTCCATCTCAACTCTCATCTCAATTTCATCTCAACTCTCCTTTCACATCTCATCTCATTTCTCATCTCAAATTTCATTTCAACTTCCATCCCAACTCTCATATCAACTTCCATTTCATTTCTCATATCAACTTCCATCTCATTTCTCATCTCAAATTTCATTTTCACTTCCATCTCAACTCTCATCTCAATTTCATCTCATCTCATTTCTCATCTCAACTTCCATCCCAACTCTCATCTCAACTTTCATCTCAACTCTCGTTTCACATCTCATCTCATTTCTCATATCAACTTTCATCCCATCTCTCATCTCGTTTCTCATATATCAACTGTCATCTCAACTCTCACTTCTTTCTCACTTGCGATGATAGCTGAGCGGCCGTGCAAAGTTCAAGGCGCTCAAATTACAATTCGTTCCATCTAAAACTCTTTCAGGTGAAACCGGCGGCAATCGCAGAGGTCGCGAACTTCGGCATTTGGCTCGAGATCTTTCCGCAGAGTTCGCCGGGCGGAAATTCCCGCGAACGTTTAATTCATTAATGGCGAATAAGACGTAGAAAATAATCCTAGCGGGCTAATGGCGGTTTGGCTCGTTATTTTTCACTTTCGACTTTCGCTAAATTCCGGCGAATTAGTATTTCAATATTAACGAAATTCATAACGCGGCCCCCGCTTTTGCGGTTATTTTTTCAAGGCATCCCTAATGAATGCCAAACATCATTTCGCTTCTCATCTCGACGGAAAAGGGAATTCCGCTGCAGCTTGGGGAAACGCTTCATGAACTGCCAGTTTCGAATCAACGATTCTCTTCTCGCGGTTAAAGAGAGATTAAACCGTCATTTATTCATGAAAATCATATTTTACAGGGCGGGAACGCGGTTCAACAGTTTGTGTTATTCGAGTATTACCGGGAGCCATGATGAAAACTCGAATTCCCTTCGAATTCAATTAGAGCGGAGCGAAAGATGTTTTATTGCTACGATAATATTTTGGTTTCATAATTCGGGAAGATCGCCCGAAGGAAATTGGGTGGAGTACAATACTCGTAACGGCTATATGTTAATTTTGAATAGAATTTTGAGCAATCTGGTTCAGTTTGAAAGGATTCGCCAACGCGCGAGGCTTTCCGAATAACGAATCTCATCTCACATCTCATCTAACATGATCTAGAATATCATCTCGCATCTCATTTCTACTCTCATCTTACATCAATGTTCTCATTTCAAATTTTTACATCTCAGTTTCACATTTAAGTGATTACATCTCATCTCACATCTCATGATTCTTGCAACTTATCGCAAATTTCATCTCACATCACATATCGAAGTTCGTCTTGAAACGTATCTCGTATTTCATCCTACAACTCATCTACACTTGCGTCTCAACTCACCTTCCATCAAATCTTATCTTACATTTGAAACTTCTCGCCCCTCATCTCACAATTCATACATCTCATGCTATCTCATCCTCAAATCTCATGCATCACACGCCCCCCATCTCATACATCTCACCGTATCTTATCTCACGCATCATCTAGCGTCTCATCTCACATCTCTTATTTCTCGCACCTCATCTCAATGCTCATATTTCTCGTATCTCATCTCATCTTATCTCACACTCAACTTATTTTACGGCTCATAAATTATCTCTTATCTCATCTCACCTTTCATCCTACAAAATGATAACTCTAACAGCACATTTTGGATCGTTTGACCTCATGTCAGAAATCGATCTCATTCAAAATCTCATCTCGCATTTCATCTAGCATCTCATCTTGAAACTTATCAGAAATCTCATCCCACAGCATCTAGCATCTCATCTTACATCTCTTTGATTCTCGCAACTTCTCAAATCACATCTCAATCACATCTCAAAGTTCATCTTGAAACGTATCTCATATTTCATCTTACAACTCATCTACACTTGCATCTCTCATCTTACATTTAAAATTTCTCGCGCCTCATCTCACTGCTCATATTTCTGTCTTATCCCATCTCAAATCTTATCTCACAACTCATACATTATCGTTTATCTCATCTCACATTTCATCCAAAAATATGGTAATGCCATCTTGTCTCATATGAACTCATGTCTGACATCTGTCTCATTCACGACCTCATCTCGCATCTCACCTTACATCGAATCTCATCTTACATCTCATCTTGAAACTTATCTGAAATCTCATATCACATTTTTAATGTCTCGCAGCCAATCTCAGAATTCATATCTCACCGTATCTCATATCATGTTTCTTGCACCTCATTTCTCGTATCCCATATTACATCTTATCTCACAACTCATACATCATCTTTCATCTCATCTCACTTTTCATCTTACAACATGATATTACGGCGCTGTTAGCATATCATCTCACATCAGGCGCCTTTTATCTCATCCACAATCTCATCTCGCATCTCACCTCACATCAAATCTCGTCTCGCATCTCATCTCACAGCTCATATTTCTCGTATTCCATCTCACATCTCATCTCACAACTCAATTTTTTCTTTTAGCTCATCTCACTTCTCATCTTACAACGTGATACTATTATGCCATTAGTATCTCATTTTTCTCCACATCTTGTATCTCATCTCACATCTCAACTTACATCGCATTTTGACTTATTTGAAAGATGATTTAGCCCTCATAATTTGAAAAACTGTCAAGCATTAATGAACAAAAATTACAAAATGTAAAATATTCGCAAAAAATCATTTTTTTTGGTGCATTTTGTTATTATGTGTCAATGTTAACTCACGTTGAGAGCAATCGGGCCCGGTCCAGAAGGATTCGCAAACGCAAGAGGCGCTTTCCAAATCGTACGTCCCATGTTCGGAACAGCCTGGAAGACATTGGTAGACCTGCTGATCTACAGTGCTGCAATTGGTGCCCTGCCAGCCAGCTTTGCAGTAGCACTGCCCGTTGACGCATGTCCCGTGCCCGCCGCATTTGGGGTCCAGACAGTTAACTGAAATCAGGAAAAAAATAGAAAATAGATAATTAAAATGGCAAGACAATTTTTTTATTGCTGAAATTTCAAAATTTAAGTGATTAAAAATATTTTTTGAAAATCGATCGTCAGTATTTGACGTAATTCTGTAAAATCCTCGAACGAAAACCTGTAAAACCGTTGAAAAATCGATGTTACCCGGAAACTAAAAATGGGTTTTTCTAAAATTCCGTAAAAACCACCCTATCCTATGGTAAATGGAGCGAGAAAACCGGGAAAAATACCCAAAAAATTCCAAACCTATGGGATCATCGTCTAAATCCGCTTTCAAGTTCCCATCACGCGTTCTACAACTACTTCCCTGTCGGACTCATAAATTCTCAGCATTTCAGACCTGTTTGAGACGTGTCGAAACGCGTATCAAATCCAACGACTCGCGAACAATTTGTCCCAACGTGTATCTCCGGCGCTTTATATGAAAAACGGCAAACAATTCCTACATTTTTCATGGCTCAAAGCGGAAAATCCGGAAGAAAACGCGGGAGTAAGATCATTCGATATTCAACGCGTCTATTTCCCAAGTGGGCGAAAGCTTTCTATTCTCAATTCGCCCTCCCCTTGAGAATTTTCCAGTTTTCCCGCAGGCCGCGGAGCCGGAAAATCGGCGAGGAATGTACTCGGAGCCGAAAACACTTTATTTTTTCAACGGACTTAATGAAAAATAAACTCACGACCTTTCATCGCTGTCGTCTTCTTTCGGCCCATGAGCCGGCATGGAAATTTCAGTAGGTTTGTCAGCCCCTTCGTCCGGTATTTTGAATCAATTTTCCGAAGGAAGTTGGGAAATGAAAAAATGCTTGGCAACGATGAAATTGTTTAATATTTAGAAAAAAATCGTTTTTTGATTTGTCTCATTTTTTAAATTTATTTTACTATTAAATTAAAATAGCTATAATTAAAAAATTTTTTATTTTAAAATTCAAAAATAATAATTTTTTTATATTAAAAATTTTTTAATTTTATTTACCATTTAAAATATTTATTTAATTGAAAATATTAAAAATATAATACCAAGGACACCTGTGTTCTTAATGATAATAATGATTATAATAATATTATGTTATAATAAATAAATATACAGGAGTCTGTATAGGTCTATATTATTAATATTTAATATTATGATTAAAAAAATTTAATTTAATTTAAAATTAAAAAATAAATTTTATTTTTTCTTATTTTTATTTGATTGCTTATGAAGCATAGGCTACATTCCCGATAAACTGTTTATTCGGAGGATAATGGACATTCGATGAATAAACTGAATTGATGAACCCACCCTAAATAAGAAAGCTATAATTCATAAAAAAGGATATTTATAAACATTTTATAAATATTTTTTATTATTTAATAATGATTTAATTATTTAGTGACAAAATTAACGAAAGAAAAATAGCAAAACTAAATAGGCGTAAAATAATGCCAAAATTGATTATTTTAAAATTAAAATATTCCCAATTCATACAAATTAGTAAAGACACACACAAAAAACGGTTAAAGAGCAGCATAAAGAGCAACTATACCAATATTTGACACTTTTTAAAATTTATTTTTATTTTTAAGCGACAATTTTATGGAGAGGACCAACTCTGTGAAATTATCGACGATTATAACGAATCATTTTCGCTCACATAATCATGATAACGCGGTACGGAGATTTTTCTTCGTTAGAGATCCAAGTTGGAAAACTTCGTGCAAACTTCAACAGCCGCAGGCACTCATAAATACGAAATAAGGGCACGGATGGGCGAGGAAATTGGTTATCTTCCAACGAGGAGTTATCTTCGCACGATGTGAGGTAAAAATGTTCCTCCCGAGGATACAGAGAAAAAGAGCGTACATTATTAAGAAAGGAGGCAGATGAGAGCGGAAAATCATCTTTATACAGCCTTTTCGAGTTTTACCGTTTTAAACTTGGCCCAATGCTTCGGTTTAGCGCTCTCAAGAAGACTTTCGAATTTCGAGGGTAACGCTAAAAAATCGACGGCTTCAAATTTCCAAATTTGCCTTCAATCAAGTCAAAACGTGAGACGCCTAGAAAAAGATAAGCTTTTAAAATAGGTATAAAAAATAAACTCTTTGACCCTCGTTTTTATATTAAAAACGATTAATTTAAATATATAAACTTTGAAATTTTAGTCAGATTTTTAAACCGTTCCTGATTTACTTAGTAAAAATTGGAAAATAACATTTTGCGTCCAACCCTTGAAAAAGCGGAATCCCTAAATTTTTGAAAACGCTCGTTTCCCCCAAAGTTCATCATATCGATTTGGCGAACAACTCATTTTCAAGTGAAACCCTCAAGTGGCATCACGCATGAACTTAGCTGATACTTAGTTCCGCCGGTGCATAATTCACTACTTAACCACAGGTAAGGACGAGAAAAAGTGAGCGACCGGGCACATCCCGGGCCAATTACGTCGCGAGAGACAACATTCAATATGCGTAACTCGTAACTTCCACGTACGAGGACTATAATTTGGCTGAGAACTAGGTACGTGGAAGTGTTTGAATAGTTAAGAGAACCGCGCCCATAATAGGAGTCAAAACCGATCAGAAAAGCGGAATTATCCCGAAATTACTGCGATCATCGCATAATCAATGGGCCGACGTAGTTTATCGAGCTGGGGAATTTGCCGAGGGTGCGAATGAATAAAAAACTAATTTCGGAACAAATCATTGAATTTTCAGAGTGGAATCAAATTTTTAAGTCAACAGTTCAATTATGAGGCCCTAAAAAATATTTGTCTTGATTAGGCTGATTACCGTTGGTCACTTATTTAGGTGAGTGGAGTAAGTCTGGAGCAGTGAGAGTGCGGAGTGGCGAGAGTGCTGAAGGCTAGAGTGGAGATAGGAGAGAGCGCTGGAGAATAGAGTGCTGAGTTAAGGAGCGCTGAAGGCGAGAGTGCAGAATGGAGGAGCGCTGAAGGCGAGAGTGCAGAATGGAGGAGCGCTGAAGGCGAGAGTGCAGAGTGGAGGAGCGCTGAAGTCGAGAGTGCGGAGTGGAGCGCTGAAGGCAAGAGTGCAGAGTGGAGGAGCGCTGAAGGCGAGAGTGCGGAGTGGAGGAGCGCTGAAGGCGAGAGTGCGGAGTGGAGGAGCGCTGAAGGCGAGAGTGCGGAGTGGAGGAGCGCTGAAGGCCAGAGTGCAGAGTGGAGGAACGCTGAAGGCAAGAGTGCGGAGTGGAGGAGCGCTGAAGGCGAGAGTGCAGAGTGGAAGAGCGCTGAAGGCGAGAGTGCAAAGTGGAGGAACGCTGAAGGCTAGAGTGCAGAGTGGAGGAGCTCTGAAGGCAAGAGTGCGGAGTGGAGGAGCGCTGAAGGCGAGAGTGCGGAGTGGAGGAGCGCTGAAGAATAGAGTGCAGAGTGGAGCGCTGAAGGCGAGAGTGCGGAGTGGAGGAGCGCTGAAGGCGAGAGTGCAGAGTGGAGGAGCGCTGAAGGCGAGATGCAGAGTGGAGGAGCGCTGAAGGTGAGAGTGCGGAGTGGAGGAACGCTGAAGGTGAGAGTGCGGAGTGGAGGAACGCTGAAGGCCAGAGTGCGGAGTGGTGGGAGTGCGGTGGGCTGCAGAACTGGCAAAAAACGTTACTGTATTGAGGATCCGACCCAAGTATAACACTATTACTTATAATTTGGTAGACATTAATTGTTCCCCCTTACGGATAATGTTGTTTCAATGAATTTCCATGTTTTTCGAATTTTAGCCATAGGCTCTGTCTAAACCGGTTCCTTTTTTCGACCAATGTTTGTCATTTCGTTCCGACGTTGGCAAAAATAGAAACATACATTTCGCATTATGACGAAATACGGCCAATCGTCACCTCCTGGAATTTCCCTCAGCTTATTTCCGCTCTCTCAGCTCCATCTGGCGAATCCAATTTCACATCTATGGAAAGCAACCCTTGTAGCCATCGTACGAATATTACGAGACGGGGAAAAAGCGGTAAAAATTTTGTAGCCCCGGATCGCGTTATTGGAAGTCCTTCAATGTCGATGGGAAACGCAAAAGAGGGGATTTCCATCTTAGAAGTCGTCGAGGTTGGATGGAATATTAGAGCAGTACGAATTCGGAAGATCCAATTTCAATAGTAAGGGGCAAAAGGGGATAGAATTTTGATTAAGGCGTCATCGGAAAAGAAAATGACGACGTCGTCTATCTATTTTTTCCGTCAAGAAATACGAATTAGGTGAAATATGAAATTTTCAAATTTGAGTACCTACTTATAATTTACGACAGGATTTTTTTAAATAAGCAATAAAAATTCGATTTATTGCAATATTACTGGGTATATTCGAACAGGATGTTTCAGATTTTTCAAGTCAGCTTTGCCAGATTCACCTTCAAGACAGAAGAGTGTTGGGGGCACTGTATATCTACTACCCCTTAACATTATCCTCAAAGCCGACTTGCAAGATCAATATTTTACATGTTCTTCGAATAATTTTACTCAATTTTCGCACAAAACGTTTATTTAACTAGTTGAAAAACCGCAGAATGTTGCATTATTTTCTTTCTAGGTGTTCGAAGTATGGGGGTAAAAATGCCTGAACATTATCGGGTTTTCGACGGCGAAGAAAGTGTCGGAACGACGGAAAACAGGACGACCTGGACGATAAAAGACTCGTCAGTTGATTCTCTTGTACGCCTGTAGTCTTAAGTTGGAAAACATAGACATGTGTCTAGCTGAGTTGCTACCTTGGCCATCCATTGTCTTCCCTGAGGACGGCACCTCGCGGAGAACGCATTTATCAAGTCGTCGGAGAAAAAGGGGGGAAAACCGAGAAAATTGCCAAGCGGTTGATTCCGAGAAACCGTCGTCGGGAGTATGGGAAGCGATTTATTTTCGAAAGAAACGACGAACGAATTGCAGTTTTGATCAGAATACTCCGTTAGGGCCCTTGTGGGTAAGTCACAAAGCCCAAGGAACCGGTATCCCACCGTAAGTAACGGAGGCTCCAAATTAGGAATTATATTTTCATGTTTTTGATTCATATTCGAAAACCTCGACAGTCATTATGGATAATTCGTTTTTCACTTCAAGACAAAACCATCCGTCCATATTTTCCAGCTGATGTGCCTCTTTTGCATTTTGTTTCCCTCGAATAGAGAAGACTAGACACAATTCTACGTCGTGTGCAGAACTCGGTCAAGTGGCGAAAGCTTCCGGTCGGATGATCCCGCCTGCGCTTCCTTTAGCAGTTCCTCAGCCGACTGGTCACAAGAGCTGAACGGCTCGGAACAGCTTGGTATTTCGGAAAGAAAAATTTCACTTCATCCATCAATTTCGACCGCGATTAATGACGAGTCCCGTTTCAAAATTTCCTCGGCCCTCCGCTTTAATTGAAATCCGAGCGAATAGTTATTATAACGGATTAGATAGCTCGGAGGAGATATTTATCATAATTTTTCCCAAGTTTTCTCTCCTTTTTCACCCGTTTGGCGGTCAGTCACGCTAACTAATGCCACGCTATCCGGACCACGCTAACTTCGGCATGCTAGCGAAAAAGAACACGACAATGGTACCTAAGGTGGTGAATATTTTATAAATAATTAATCCCGACTCGTAACATAAGTCGGGACATGTTTTTCCTTCTTTTTCGGGCTTTAACGCTATTTAAAGGCCGACTTTTCATCTGATTTCCCTGTCGGCTAACTCAATTAAGCGAGCAAATATAGACGTGCGTATGACGTAGACCGATTCCGGCATTTACCGCGAGGCAGAATTGCTTGGAGAATTACCTATAATTGGGGACCAGAAATATACAAATCGGATCAGCAGTTCAGAAGCTATAGCCATTGGAAAACGACTATTTTTCTAAGACTCGCAAATCAGTCGGGGTATCAATTTTTTCTTCTAAAAGCGACGTATTTTTGAGCAATTTACGTATTTCTACCGATGCTACGTATTTGTACCAATGATACGTGTCTGTACGAATGCTACGTATTTGTACCAATGATACGTATCGGCAAAAATGCTATTCATTTGAATCAAAGTACGTATAAGTACCATTGAAACGTATCAGCATCAATGCTACGTATCAGCATCAATGCTACGTATTGGCACTGATGTTCCGCATTGACACTGATGCTACGTATTGACACTGATGCTACGTATTGACACTGATGCTACGTATTGACACCGATGCTACGTATTGACACTGATGCTACGTATTGACACTGATGCTACGTATTGACACTGATGCTACGTATTGACACCGATGCTACGTATTGACACTGATGCTACGTATTGACACTGATGCTACGTATTGACACTGATGCTACGTATTGACACTGATGCTACGTATTGACACTGATGCTACGTATTGACACTGATGCTACGTATTGACACTGATGCTACGTATTGACACTGATGCTACGTATTGACACCAATGCTACGTATTGACACTGATGCTACGTATTGACACCGATGCTACGTATTGACACCGATGCTACGTATTGACACCGATGCTACGTATTGACACTGATGCTACGTATTGACACTGATGCTACGTATTGACACCGATGCTACGTATCGACACTGATGCTACGTATTGACACTGATGCTACGTATTGACACTGATGCTACGTATTGACACTGATGCTACGTATTGACACTGATGCTACGTATTGACACCGATGCTACGTATCGACACTGATGCTACGTATTGACACCGATGCTACGTATCGACACTGATGCTACGTATTGACACTGATGCTACGTATTGACACTGATGCTACGTATTGACACTGATGCTACGTATTGACACTGATGCTACGTATTGACACCGATGCTACGTATCGACACTGATGCTACGTATTGACACTGATGCTACGTATTGACACTGATGCTACGTATTGACACTGATGCTACGTATTGACACCGATGCTACGTATCGACACTGATGCTACGTATTGACACTGATGCTACGTATTGACACTGATGCTACGTATTGACACTGATGCTACGTATTGACACTGATGCTACGTATTGACACTGATGCTACGCATTGACACTGATGCTACGTATTGACACTGATGCTACGTATTGACACCGATGCTACGTATCGACACTGATGCTACGTATTGACACTGATGCTACGTATTGACACTGATGCTACGTATTGACAGTGATGCTACGTATTGACACCTTTGCTCCGCATTGACACTGATGCTACGTATTGACACTGATGCTACGTATTGACACTGATGCTACGTATTGACACTGATGCTACGTATTGACACTGATGCTACGTATTGACATTGATGCTACGTATTGACATCGATGCTACATATTGACACTTATGCCATGTATTAGTACCAATGCTACACATCCGTACCAATACTACGCATCAGCACCTACGCTACGTATCCGCACTGATGCTAAGTATCAACACCGATGCAACGGATTAGTCCCGATCGGAGGCAATGGTTCGGATTGTATCGTCAATACCACAGGAAAACCTAAAAATTCTACCCGCTATCGGATAATAATTTTCCACTCCAAGTTCGAAAACACACCGGTGCTACATACGAAATTCGGTCCACGTTAAAATTGAACCGTGGGAAGTCATTTATAAAGCGATAGGGGACTCGGCCAAATTATTCGTACGGAAGGGGATGAAAAAGGTGGCCCTCTTGATTGGGGGTTGGACGAATCTCAGCCAATCAGTCGCCCTTCAGAAGCACGCCGTATGTCTACCACGTCGAGGGACTTGATTGAAATTGCGATTTAATAGAGAGATACACGAGAACCTTTTGATGTGTCAAGTGTTCCCTTTCCAAATTAAGGCCTCGAACAGTTTACAGGGTGGTAATTGGATTGTAAAAGTCGAACTTTTCTCCCGCACGTCGGAGGATGAGTTCAAAAGGTAAAATTGTCGACGGTAAGTGGGCAAATTGAAAAAACGGAAGGCGGAGATTTTGGAGAAGATTTGCCATTTAAAAAAATTATTATTTTTTCACTTAGTTTTTTTTTTTTGAAACATTGACACATTTTTTGAAGAGTTGTAGGTACTTTTAATCAAAATGCCCTAAAAATTGTTCATCGCTGAATATTTTATCGTAATATTTTCACCGGTCACCGTATCCAAAAAAAATGTACACGATTTTTTCCTTTTTTTGTCAACATTATTGTTGCTCAAGGCCCGGTCGGCCGAATAAAGCTACAAGAGGTTTTATTATTCAGACAAAGTTTGTTATTCCCCCAACAGCAGCCAGGATATTGGTCCTGAAGTTCATACAGGCCTCGAAGCCGTACTATCCTGTAGGGGAATAGGGGTAAGTGTTCGGGATAGGAACTCGATCCAATTACATTCCACCCCCATCCTTGGCTTCCTCGCAAGTGAGAGTTTTATATCGGGGGCGTCGCATACAGAAGTGCGCCGAGCCGAGGGAAAATCCATATGAGGGGAGGGATCATGCGACCGTAAGTTATCGGGGAAAATTCCCGCCAGGGTCGGCGATTAAATTTGAAATATCCTCGCAAAATATGTCCCGAAATTGGTTTGAAAAAAATTCGAGTGAAACTAGACCGAAATTGAAACGAACGTTTCCAAGATACGATTTTTTAAGATTTTTTCAGGAGAATCACACCTTGTTTCATAAAAACGCACATTTCTCTACTCCAAAACAACTTTTTCCAACTTTTGAGGACATTTTTGGATTCAGCGTTAAATTTCCTATAAGTCTGTGGGCAATTTATGGTACAAAAACCAACTCCTATGAACTAAAATTGCAGTTCAAACATCGTAAATAAAATTAAGTTTTTTTCAAAGAAAAACCATAAAACATTATAAAAACGGTTGAAAAAAATTCGTATGAAACTAGACCGAAATTGAAACGAAACGCCGCCGTTTCCAAGATACGATTTTTTAAGATTTTTTGAGGAGAATCACACCTTGTTTCATAAAAACGCACATTTCTCTACTTTGAAACAGCTTTTTTCAACTTTTGAGGACATTTTTGGATTCAGCGTTAAATTTCCTATACGCAAAGTGTACGATCGTAGTCAAAAATTAACTCCGACGTACCGCAATTGCGGTTCAAACGTCAGAAAGCGAAAGAATTTTTTTTCCAGAAGCTGTTGACCAAATTCCCAAATTTGTTGGTTTCTTTGGTTCTAACGGACCCAATAATTTTTTGTAACTATTTTCATCAGCCTTTTTCTATGTTTTGTGTGCTCAACCCGAATTTCAACTTCGTCCAAAACCCAGACCCCGGAAACATGCCAAAATTTGGCCAAAATTCCGAAAGTTTTGGTTTTTTGGTACTACAGCGCACAATAATTTATTGTAATAATTGTTCTGAGATCATTTCATGTTTTTAGCTGTGCTGAATCCGGATTTCAACTTTACCAAAAAATCAGACCCTGCAAACATGCCGAGTTTTGACCACAATATCAATAAATTTTGGTTTTTTGATTCTAACGTACTCAACAATTTTTTTAATAATTCTTCTGAGCCATGTTTTATATTTTCAGGTGCGCTGAATGCGAATTTCAACACACCAAACCCCTAGTACCCCAAGAACGTACCAAAATTGGAAACTTTCTCCATATTTCGTCATTTTTTTGGACTTTTTTGGCTCTGCGTCGCGTGAATAATGCTTTTCATCTTAATTCTCACACATTCCTTATGTTTTCGATGGTGCTGAATCTGAATTCTTATACCTCAAAGCCGTGAAGTGACTGAAACGATAGTAACTTCAGAAAATACCACCAAAAAACGCGAATTTCGGCGATTTTCCCCGATTTTTGATTAGAATCGACCTGTCTACCTATTTTCAGAACCTATTCAGCGGTAGTCTCGAAATCCTCGAAAAAAAAATTCCGGCAATTATTCGTATCCGAGGCGTCAGGTGACGCTTTAGCGGGCACAGAGGGAATTTTTATTGGGGGAAATGGCTTACAAAAAAGCACCTGTGTCTAACGAGTACGGGATCTCGTCAGTGGGCGAGAGAGATGGGCTTTTAATTTCGAGGGACAAGCCGCGTTTTTGAAAAGCCTACACGTGAGACGACACGTGCAACGCGGGAAGGTCAGCCGTGAGGTTACACGGGCGGTTGGAAAGGCTTTCAAAAACGGTAAGGGGGCTAAAAAGTGCGAAATATTGTGCATATTGTGCACCGAGTCATTTCAACTTTTTTCTTATTTATACAAAAAAAAAAAATTTTTTTAATAAATTTATTTAGCAGTATTTTTTTTTGAATTTTATTTGGAGGGATGCAAATTAATTTTTAAAGAAAATTTTTCCTAAACTTACCAGGTCGGGTTGTATTTTTTTTCCAATTTTCAAAGTGCGTTTAAAACCTGTGACTTCAAGGGAATCCTCTGAATCAACTCAAAAACGTTCGAATGTAAAAAAGTCATGATTTCAAAAACAGTTTTTTTGGGTTTTCGACCCCTTAACATTTTTTTATTGGATTCCCCTGACAATATGCATCAAGTTGGAGCAAACCACAACTTTTAGGACCAACCGCTGATCCGATTTTGACGAAACTAGTCCTAAAAGTTGTGGTTTGCTCCAACTTGATGCATATTGTCCGGGCAATCCGATCGTAAAAGGTTAAGGGGTCCAAATCGGCATTAGTATGGTCCATTTTCGAAAAAACGCAAAAACTCAATTTTGAAGGTGATGCCGTGGGTTTAGAATTTTTTGAGTATTTTTCCCGGGTTTCTCGCTTGATTTACCATAGGATAGGGGGTTTTTTCCGAAATTTTTTGAAAATTTTGTTTTTGAATCGGTTTGGCTTGGATTTCTCAATGCGATTTCGCGATTTCGGCAATTTGAGGGAGTTCTACTGAACCGATTTTGACTTTTTGGAGCTTGTTGGATTCCTTGAAGGTTTTTACACATTTTTCACTCCCTATAAGTCAAAATTAGTGGGGTTTTAGTGATCGAAAACTGGTTTAAGGACTAATTTTTGACCTGAAAATTTTTTTTTTCGACCCTTTGAAAAAATTTAAATTTAAAAAAAAAATTTAAATTTCCAGAATAAATATTACCTATTGAGTAGGTTTTGGGTAGGTACATGACGCAAAAAAATATAGCTAATTTCACATAATTGAGACGTTAATTTGACTAATATTGGTAGTCGTCGACAATATTTCGCGGAGCGCAGCTGTCCGCTTAGGCGGAGCTATGCGGATATCCGGGGAATGTCAAGCGTAGGGGTTGGCTCGAAGGGATGAAAGGGGTGGGATGGGCTTTTGAAAATTCGCCCCTAATTGGCGGTAGGCGCATGTATGACGTGTTCTTCGGCAGTATCCTATTTCCACCCTCTTGAGTATTGACAATATTTCGACAAATTTCCAAAATTGTTGTTACCAGTTTTGAGAAAAAATGTCCAAAAAACTTGAAAATATTTCACCCTGAAAACAAAATAAAAATATTTCTTCTTAAAAAAAATTTAAAAAATTTCTTCAAATTTTTTTTTTTTGAAAACTTGAATATTTTATTTTTGGAACTTTTCTTTTTAAAAACATTTTCTAATCTAAAAATTTGAAAAAATCCTTGAAAATTTCTTTTTGGAAATTAACATTTTATTTTCAATTTCAAACTTTTCTAAAATCAAAAAAAATTACCAGTAAAATTTTAAAATTTGTTTTAAAAATTTAAGTTTTTTAGAAAATTTTCTTGAAAAATGTTTTTATTAAACATTTAAAAAATTTCTTTTCATACATTCAAACATTTTTCTGTTCGAGAAAATTCACATTCTTATAAATTTAATTATTTCAACTAGATTTTCCAAATATAGAAAGTTTTTGCGAAAATTCAAAGATTGTTTATCAACATTGAAGTTTTTCGAATTACAATTTTTTAATTTTTCAACTTTTTTTACGATTTTTGCGCTTTTTACGGCTGAAAATTCGAAGACTTTCCCGACAACTTTCCCTGGCTGTTTTCTCGTCTCGAACAAGATGTTCCCTCGGCGGTAAAGTACTGTCTGAAAAGTTGACGGCCCGCTAAGGTATACTTAGCCGTGTGCAGACTTGGGCGATGCTCCCTAAAAGGGATTAGGTGTCTTGCGGGATTGAAGTTTCCCTCCTTGTCGCAGCTGTTCCCTTTTTCCCCCTCACACAACTTTCCACTTTAGCCTTTCGCGGGCGATACATCATTTTCAAACAAAACAACCCCCCCTTTCCTGCATTCTTTTTTACGATACCTAATTCCCCACCTTCGTGTTCACTACGTGTTTTCGCTACGTTGAAAAGTGGAAAACTTCCCGGTCGGAAGATTATCTGCTCGTACGAAACAGTCGACGTTGTTTTACGAATTTTTTTATAAGCGCATTACTTTTTATCTAGTCGAGGATACATTGACAAATTGAATATACGGAAAATACAGTAGGTACGTGAAAGTCCGGAGCAAGGACATAAAAATCTTAAAATCCAAGCACTGATTTGGAAAAAAGTGATTTTTTTATTTAAAAAAGAGCAATTTGACTGACCTTGATTGCAGGCAGGTCCGGTCCAGCCAGGCCGGCATGCGCAGGAGCCTTCTACGCAGCTTCCGTGACCGGAACAGTCGCCGTGGCAATCCGCTTCCGGAACGTCGCATTCCGGACCTTTCCAGCCTTCTTCGCAATGGCAGACGCCACCTCCGTATTTGCCATGGTTGGAACACAAAACGGGGCAAACGCCTGCGGAGCGAAAAATAAAATTGGTAATTACGCAAAAAAAATGAAATAAAATGAAGCCGATAAGGTGAATGGCCGTAGAATGAGAAAGAGGGGGCTAGAATGAGCGTGTGAGTGGCTGATTGAGTGAGAGAATGAAAGAGTGGACGAAGAAGTTAATAAGTGAGCAAATGAGTTGGTGAGTGAATGAAGAAGTGAATAAGTAAGTAAAAAATGAGCTAGAGAATAGTGAGTGAATAAGTGGGTGAATAAAACACTGATTGAATGAGTAAGTAAGTAAACAAATGAGCAAGTGAATAAGTAAGGGAATGAGTGAATAAATGGGTGAATGAAAGCGTGAGTAATTGGGTGAGTGAATGAATGACTGAATGAATGAATGAGTGAGTTAATCAGTAAGTGAATATTTAAGTAAACAAATGAGCAAGTGAATGAGCGATCAAATGAGCGAGTAAATGAGTGATCAAATGAGTGAGCGAATGAGTAAATGAATAAGTGAGTGAATGATTGAATAAATAAGCGAGTGAGTGAATAAGTGAATTAACGAGTGAGTGAATGAGTGATCAAATGAGCGAGTAAATGAGTGATCAAATAAGCGAGTGAATAAGTGAATGGGTAAGTGAGTGGATGAATAAGTGAGTGAATAAGTAAATGAATAAGCGAGTCAATAAGTGAATGGATAAGTGAGTGAGTGAATGAATGAATAAGTGAGTGAATGAGTAAATGAACAAGTGAGTGATTGAATAAATAAGTGAGTGAATGAAGTGAGTGATGCGTGTGAGTTAATCAGCAAGTGAATAGTTAAGTAAACAAATGAGCAAGTGAATGAGTGATCAAATAAGTGAATGAATGAGTGAGTGAACAAACAAGTGAGTGAATGAGTAAATGAATAAGTGAGTGAATAATCGAATAAATAAGTGAGTGAGTGAATAAGTGAATGAATGAATACGTGAATGAATGAGTGAGTTAATCAGTAAGTGAATAGTTAAGTAAACACATGAGCAAGTGAATGAGTGAATGGATAATTGAGTGAGTGAATGAATAAGTGAGTGAACGATTCAATAAATGAGTGAGTGAATGAGTAAATAAATAGGTGAGCAAATGAATAAGTGAGCAAATGAATAAGTGAGTGAATGATTGAATAAATGAGTGAATGAGTAAATAAATAAGTGAGTAAATGAATAAGCGAGTGAATAAGCAAATGAATGGGTGAGAGAATTAGCGAATAAGTAAGTAAATGAGCTTGTGAATGAGTAATAAATTAGGTGAGCGAACGAGTGATCGAGTGAATGAATAAGTGAATGAGTGTACGAATAAAAGAGTGAATAAGCAAATCAATGAGTGAGCAATTGAATGAGTGATCAAATAAGTGAGTGAATGAGCTATCAAATAAGAGAGAGGATGAGTAACTAAATGAGTGAGTAGGTAAGAAAGTAAACAAATGGGTAAGTGATGGGATGAGTAAAGGAGTGTGCAAATGAGTGAGTGGATGAGTGAGTGAATTACCGAGTGAATAAGTGTGCAAATAAGCAAGTGAATGTGAGTTAATGAGGGAGCGAGCGATTAAATGAAAACGCTGCTAAGTAGATTAGTGACATGGGTACATTATTTGTCTGGGTACCTCAGAAAATAAAGTTCAAATAGTTGGAGTAGGTCGGTTTATCATCATATCATTTGTGGAGTAATGGTCAATCGTGAATTCAATTATGCCGAAAAGGTACGTTTTCACAATGATAATAAATAGGTAGGTATAAAAAGAAAATACCTGGCGGCTGCTTTCAAAGAAATATTTCCTGAGGCCTGGCGGCAAGAAGGCAGCCATTTTGTTAACCGCGTTAACAGGTGACAACTGTTATCAAGATCCGCCCAATTAACATAAGCTGTCCAATCCCAGCTTCACACTTTCAGTTTCTAATAAATCTGAGCCAATAGACGACGAAAGAGCCGGTAGGGGTAGGGGAAGTCCCCTACTTCCCCACCCTACCAAGATCAAGGGTGGGAATGTTACAGCCGCCATTTCGTATTCCTCACGCCTTGAACCGATTGGAACATGTGCCGTGAACCCATGAAAACTGCAAAACCGCAATTTCAGCAGTGTCACTGCCCCCAAAATTGACCCTGTTGACCAAAATCTCGAAAAAATGCCAAATTTCATGTTTCATAGTCAATATCTAAAGATTCCCGCCAAAAAACCCCGAAGTCAAATCCATCATTTTTTTGAAATTTTTCCTAGGCTAGGACCTTGGATTTTCCAGCTGAAATCGGTTTTTTTCATTTTTCTTAGTCCTGGAGAGTTGTAGAAAATTGCGAATTTTTTGTGTCATGTACCTGCCCAAAACCTACTCAAAAATATTTTTTTTGGAATTTTAACATTTTTTTTAAAGGGTCAAAAAAATATTTTTTGTTTAGGTCAAAAATTAGTCTTTAAACCAGTTTTTGATTACTAAACCCCAATCGATTTTGACTTATAGGGAGTGAAAAATGTGTAAAAACCTTCAAGGAATCCAACGAGCTCAAAAAATTCAAAATCGGTTCAGTAGGACTCCCTCAAATTGCCAAAAACGCGAAAACGCAGAAATCGCATTAAGAAATTCAAGCCAAACCGATTCAAAAACCAAATTTTCGAATTTTTTCGGAAAAACCACCCTAACTTATGGTAAATCAAGCGAGAAACACGGGAAAAATACTCAAAAAATTCTAAACCCACGGCATCACCTTCAAAATTGAGATTTTGTGTTTTTTCAAAAATATACCCTAATTATGCCGAATTGGACCCGTTAACCTTCTCCGATCGGATTGCCCGGACAATATGCCTCAAGTTGGAGCAAACCACAACTTTCAAGACTAATTTAGTCAAAATCGGATCAGTATTTCAATACGAAGTGGCTGGACGAAATTTTTGGCCAAAATTTCGTCCGTCCACTTCGTATCGAACCCCTGATCCGATTTTGGTGCGGTTGGTCCTAAAAGTTGTGTTTTGCTCCAACTTGAGGCATATTGTCAGGGGAATCCGATCAAAAAATTTTAAGGGGTCGAAAACCCAAAAAAACTGTTTTTGAGATCATGACTTTTTTTACATTTGATCGTTTTTGAGTAGTCTAGAGTTGATTCAGAGGATTCCCTTATAGGAGGTGCACGTCACAGGAAAATTTGCTAAACGCTCGTTTTTTTTTTTGAAATCGGACCACTCCTTCTATGCGTTTTGCTGCTGACGGCGTACGGCGTACGGCGTACGGCGTACGGCGTACGGCGTACGGCGTACGGCGTACGGCGTACGGCGTACGGCGGACGGACAAAAAATTTTTATTGCAGATTCTTGTTCTAGAACCTCTGAAACGTGAAAGAACAAATTTTCAGGGGGTGTTGTAAAAAAAATTTTCTTGAACAATTACATAGGTACATTATTTCTGGAAATAATGTACCAATATTTCTGGAAATAATGTACCAAAATTTCATGAATTTAAATGTAAAGTTTCAATTTCGACTCACTTTTGGCACAATCGATCCCTTCAAAGCCGTCGATACAATCGCATTTTCCAAGATAGCACGACCCGTGGCCGGAACAGTCGTTGGGGCAAGCGGTGGATATGCCTTCGGCTTCTTCGACGATCAGCAGGACGTCGTGGGGTCGTAGGTCGTCGTTATATACCGACAAAAACCACCGACCGGCGTCTAAATACTGTAAAAACCGGGAAAAGTTTTGAATTAGGTATTTAATACATGTTTTTAGATTTTTTTCGTGCAAATTTTGGAAATTTTTTCGTAGGTAGGATCTTATTTTTGAATTTTTTCATACAATTTTTTGGACATTTTCACGGAACTCTGCATTTTTTCATAGGAACGATTTTCCGGAATTTATAATAAATGGTTTCGAGGGAATTTCAATTTCCCATCCAGTTGTCAAAAACTTTTTTATACATTTTTAAAATTTTTTTTAAATACATTTTTATGATTTTTATACACGTTTTTAATTCACTTTTTTTGATTTTTTACACAATATTTTTACTGTTTTCACAAAATTTTATGAATTTTTTCCACACAAATGTTTTTAATTTTTATGATTTTTGAATTTTTTATACAACTTTTTAATTTCTGGCATCTAATTTTCCGGAATTTTTCATACAAATTTTTGAGTTTTTTTCCACAAAATTATGCAATTTTTCAAATAAAATTATTCGGATTTTATCATACAACTTTTCGATTTTTGTCATCCAGTTTTTTTGAATTTTTCACGAAAACGTTTTTGTTTCATAAATTTTTAATTTTTTAAAGTAATTTGCGGATTTTTAAATACCGTTCCTTAATTTTCGTCATCCAATGTTTTGAATTTTATCAACTAATGTTTCGAATTTTTCATAGAATTTTTGGTCGTTAGTTACTCAAATTCGGCGGACCTGAAGCAGAGTGACGTTGACGTGCATAGGCGCCGACCGCCGGCTCCGCACTTGGCTCGTCTGCGTCTCGAAATCGTACGTCTTGGTGCCGCGGGCGGACTGCGACGGCAACGTCACCGGAGCCGCCAGGACCGAGCGGCGCAGCCGGTGATCCACGCGGCCGCCCTTGACGAACTCGGCGAAGTCGTACTGCGTTATCGAGGGCGCCACGTTGCGCCGCCCGTACACGGCGAAATTCGCGCCCCAGGGCAAGCTGATGTTGAACCGGACGAAGGCGGGCTGCTTGTTGCGGAACTCGGAGTTCCAGAACCGCGAGGGCGGCACTGTGAAGGATTGCGGCTCGCCCAGGCGGGGGATTTCGACCGTCGACGCCGACGGCGGCTGCTGGGCGGACTGGTGCTCGATCTGCGGCTGCTGCTGCTGGTGGTCCGTCGAGACGGCGAGGGAGGGCGACGGGCCGCCCAGGTGGACCGCCGTGCTCGTCAAAAACGATTCTGCAACAAAAAAAATTTGTTGAAATTATTATTTTCTGGAAGTAATTGAATAAGGAAATGAGTATGCCATATAAAAACGTAATAAAATGGGTACCTAAGCGATTTAAGTGAGGGGAAGGAGGAGGAGTTGGAAGAGGGGGAGTACGAGAGTGAGGCTGAAAAGGAAGAGGAGGAGGAGGAGTCATAGGGGGAGGGGAGGCGCAGGAGGAGAAGAAGGTGTCGGAGGGGGAAACAGCGAAAGAGGAGGAGGAGGAGGCGTAGGGGGAGGAGGCGTAGGGGGAGGAGGCGTAGGGGGAGGAGGCGTAGGGGGAGGAGGCGTAGGGGGAGGAGGCGTAGGAGGAGGAGTCGCAGGAGGAGGAGAAGGAGCAGGAGGAGGAAGAGGCGTAGGATGAGGAGGATGCGTAGGAGGAGGAGGATGCGTAGGAGGAGGAGAAGGCGTAGGAGGAGGAGAAGGAGGAGGAGGATGCGTAGGAGGAGGAGAAGGCGTAGGAGGAGGCGCAGGAGGAGAAGGCGTAGGAGGAGGAGGATGCGTAGGAGGAGGAGAAGGCGTAGGAGGAGGCGCAGGAGGAGGAAGAGGCGTAGGAGGAGAAATATCGTTATTTATCAAAAATCCCTGGAATCGGGAAAAATCCCGAAAAGTGGAAAGTTTTTGGAAGTTTCAAAATGTTAACAAAATTATTTACAATTTGAAGAAAAATCACAGTAAGCGGGATATTTTCAAAAATTGTAAATTAAGCCAATTAATGCAATTGTAAATTAGAAAACATTCATACCTAAATGGGATCGGCTAGGATATCAGTGTAGCAAGATATTGGGAAAATCCCAAAACGGAGGGAATTTTGCAATGCTAAAATATTTTCTGTTTGAGTTTTTCCAGATTAATATTTTTCAACACAGCAAAAAACGCACGTGGATTTTAATTTATTCTAGTATCATTAATTTCTTGATATTTCTATAAAAATTATTTTTCTTCGAGAACTTTTGTTTTCGCAAAAAATCAAACGAGCTTGAAATTATTTCGAATTTTTCGACAACCGAGCGAACAAGGTGGTTCGTTTGGGCGTTTGTTTTGACCGTACAATAATTAACTTATGCAAACTTCGTCGGACGCTAATCGCATCGTGCAAAATGAGCGCTTTGTTTTCGCTCGGGCGAACTTTCTTTCCAAAATAGGGAATTTCCCCTCTCGCGGGAGGGGGGGAAAGTTGTCGAATTTTCCTTCCCTCGCGGCCATCTTGAAAAGGGTCTTTACAGTGTTAATTAAGGTACTCGACGGGATTGTCGGAAAGGGGATTTCCACCCGAGGCTTAGGCCGCACACTATGAAAAGCCACTAAGGGGTTTGCGGCGTCGGTAGAAGTTTTGGCGTGTCTTTTGAAAATCGTCTTTAAACCCGTATAACTGGATTAATTAAACCGTTTGATGTTCAAGAAACCCCTAGGCCTTGCAATCGAAGCGTCCAAAATGGCGCGAGGGAGCAGTATTGACGAAATATTAAATTAACCGAGTTTAAACTCGGTTTGTCGTCTTTTCTGGCGAAAATGGCCCCGGTTTGTGGTTATTTGAAGCGTGAGTATTAACTCGAGCTGTGAAATATTTTTATTTATTTTTTTTATTCATATATTTCGACGTTTATCCTTGTTTTAATAGCATTAAATGCTATACTATGCTACTAAATTGAAACGAAAAGTACTTGAAAATTTTTTTCAAATTTTGAAGCACTTTTCATTTCAATTTTTGCTGTAAAATGTTTTTATTAGGTATTTATATATTTCGACGTTTATCCTTATTTTGATAGCATTTTAAAAAGATTTCAAGTACTTTTCATTTCAATTTGTGCTGTAAAATATTTTTATCATTCTTTTATTCATATGTTTCATTATTTATAGGTTTTTGGGGTCATAAATTAATGAATCACCATGAAATATTAAGTTTAAAAATTATTTTTATTACTTTTAAAATATTTTTATTATGGTTTTTTTATTTTTAAAATATTTTTATTATTTCATTCATATATTTCGACTCTTATCCTTATTTTGATCATGTTTGAAAAAATTTCAAGCACTTTTCATCTCAAATTTGCCTGGGCGGTTTTTGGGGTCGCGAATGAATGAATCATGAAGTAGACCAACTCCCACAATTTTCCTATTCTAGTCAGCTGGCAACAAAACCGGAATAATGCCGATTTAAATCCGCAGCTAAGCCGAGGTTAAAGCCAAGCTAAGCTGATTAGAGAACAAGAGCAATTGTCTCGGAACTGGAGGAAATTAAGGCGATAATTATTCTCGGCGAGACGGAGTAATAAAAGCTTCGGGAACGTGACTTGCAGTCTTACCCTTTTTTTTTACCATTCTGAAAATTACGTTCGAACTATGGGAAGTTTCTTTTCAAGTCTAGTTTAAACTAGATAGAGGATGGCGGGTGAATAATTCACTCGATAATTATTATTATTCACTCAATAACTTTAATAATTATTATTGAGGCACCAGGTGAAGAAAGGGCTTCAAAAATTTCATTTGATTGCCGTTTTAATTGTTTTAATGTATTTTCTAATGGAATGGGTACATTATTTCATTCAGGTCATTCTTTCTACGGAATGATACCAAAATGTAATATTTACGGTCGATATGAACTCGAAAATCGAGTTTGAATAAATCAAAATGAATTGTGTGATATTGCGTGATTCGACACACTTTTAAGGTATTAAAAGTCACAAATAATAGCAACCTGTTGGTACATTATTTTTTGCATTTTATCGTTGAATAAATAAAAGAATTTATTTAAAAATTTTTATTGTTAAATTTGTTTAAAATTTTATCGTTGATTTTTTTTAATTTTGATTTTTTATCGTTAAATTTAATTTTAAATCAAGTCAAATTTTTTAATTTTAAATTTTCATCGTTGAATTTAATTTTAAGTTAAGGTAAATTTAATTTTGTATCGTTAAATTAAATTTTATCGCTAAATATGAATTAATTAATAAAATATAATTTTTTAATTTTAATTTTTCATTATTAAATTTATTTTAAGTTAAGTTTAATGGTTTCAAATTTTATCTTTTAATAGTTAAATTTAATTTTAAGTCAAGGTAAATTTAATTTTTTATCGTTAAATTAAATTTTATCGTTAAATATTAATAATTGATTAAAATTAATTAATTATACAAATAAAAATTAATATGTTTAATGAAATATAAATCACATGAAGGAAACCACGAGAGAAAAATGTAATAATATAATGTAATAATACAAAAAAAGGCATTTTGGGCAATAAAACTTCAACTTTTGGTGATCTCTTATCAGTAAAACATCGATATCTCGTTGAGTTTGTAAGATATCGATCTGAAAATTTGGTGAGCATGCTTTCGATGTATGGAGGAGTTCAAAACAGCGAAAATATCAAAAAGGGCCTCGAAGGTTTTTTTTTCACCTGGCGTCTCAATTAGATATGGAGGATTCTGATATCGAGAATGTTGAATTCTTCCTTTTTTACTTACATTTGATTTTTTCGCTCCAGAAAAATCGGATACTTAATTTTCGAAAATTATTTCCGGCCGCTTCTTTAGATCGAAATAGTGAAAATATAGCGGAAAAACACGTGGAATCAACCGAAGTTGGAATCCTGGCTCGGAAACTCGTTCACTATATCAATATTTGCCCTTCTTTCGACTTCTAAAGCAAAGAAAACAATTTAACGCCTTTCGCCCCGAACTTGGCCGTCGATTCTTCCTCGGGCGTTGTTCCCCGAACTCCAAATTGCCATTATCGGCTGTGTACCGAATGTATTGACAATTTGTATTCCCTTTCTATTCCTGGGATATATTGACGTCCAAAAACGGGTACGACAAAAATTTTTCAAAATTCGAATTTTTCGAATTTTGAAAATTTTTTGTTATACCCGTTTTTTCTTATATGTTTAATATAAGATTCAAATTTCTGGCAACGCAAAAATTTTCAACGCAGATTTTGCAAGAAGAGAAAATTCGAAAAATTCTTTAAACATCCCTATTCTTCTAACACAAGGTATCACGAAATTATGAAAATACAGATTTTTAACCTCCGAACTCCTTCCAATAAAACAAAATATTTCATAGAGTACCAACAAAAAATTTTCTCGCTGGAAAAATATGAGAAAATAGATGAAAGGGCCGAGCGTGTGATTAATTTTTATCGCGTGTAAATATATTACGCCGGCGTATAGGTCAAGTGTAAACACAAAGATCTACTTAAAGGTCAACTTTATGCGGCCAGTCTGAAGCAACACATTGACCTTTCGGGGATACTTTTTGTAACAATCGATGTTCTTAAAGTGTATTCTAATTTTTTTCAACATAGACTATTTATTTTATTTCATTAATTAATAAACTAATTTAATAGTTTAAATACTAGAGTAAGAACTTGAAAGTAAACTACTACATCCAAAAAACCTAGAATGAAACCGGATTTTGCCCAAAACTGAAACGTATTTTGTGTCCACCAAAGCGCCCACGGAGACAAAAATTACGAAGATAAATAAAAATACCGAATGATAAGATATGATAATTTTCATGAAAAACGGCAGCATACGTTTTCAAGAGCACAGAATTTCTGACAATTTTAACGGAAGCTTTGTAGGTGAGTTGGTGAATTTTGAAAATGAGAATATTTGCTAAGAAAAATGGCATTTTCAGTTTTGAAGTTGAATACGTAGAGTAGAATAGTTAAGGCTAAAGTTTTAGAAAATCCGAATAGCGGCTTAGACCACTTTTAACACGAGAAATCTCAAAAAAACTACTGCTAGAACCAAATTTTTTCAGGATGGTAGCTTAAAAAATAATTGCGTCTGCCACAGCACCCGTCGGGACAAAAAATTCGAGGGAAGCGTACAAAGGAGGCTTCTTTTTTTCAGTAGGATGAAAAGTAGTTCCGTGTTTGTAGTGCGTGTACCTTTGGAAAAAATCTATTTTGCCCCAAGTAATTGTTTATTTATTTTCAAAGGGAAAATTCGGTTTTTTCTGCTCGTTTAGCGTCTCGGATCCCCCCGCACAACTGTTGAGCTAATTCAAAACCCTGTTCGCCGCAGTTTACAAATCGATCAGAGGAAAAGCAATAACCGATCCTTCAATTCCATTCAATGGACGACAGTTTCGCCCTTCGAGTAATTTGTAAGGGATGACTCAGCCCCGAAAGACGCGTTACAACTGTGTGTGTGAAAAGGGTAAATCGAATGTCAAATTTGAAATCAAATCCCATCTCCTGGTTTTGATTGGGTGAAAACGGAGAGCGAACGGAGAAAACGCACAAAGGGTCGGCCTTCAGATGGAGAAAGTAATTGACTGGTAAGAAGAAGTCGACCCCCGAGGGTTGGCCGCCCCCGTAAACCCTCGAAACATCCATTTTCATTTTTTCTGACAGGTTTTCGCTACATTCGAGGGGCGGGGGTAGCTCGTATTGTCCGCTTTCTCGCATACACCTTGCGAGAAATCCGAAAATACGACCGGCGTAACTCCCCGGCTTGACGATTTACTTTTTCTGGAAATGCGAACCGATTTAGGGCCGAATGACGTTACGGCGTAGAAGAGATCGGCATTATTATTACGGTTTTTTCATAGTAAATGCGGGTTTTTGAGGATTTTTCACTGTTAATGATGAAGGCGACAATGAAGAAGAACCAGTGTTGCCAACTCAAAAAAATGGAAGCTCGTAATGGCCAAGGAAAAAATTCGTACTTTCTTCGTAAGAATGGCAACACTGAGTGGAACGAATAACGTAGCTGGAGATGGAGGACGTTGAGGAGATGAGGTAATAGAGGAATTCAAGATAGGGAAATCCAAATTTTTCCATTTTTACTTCTGCAAAGTTAATTTTATGTAGCATAATTTATGAATGTTTGAGCCCGCAATTCAAAAAGCTTGGTTTTTCCGTTCAGATGGTATTTCTGAACTGGCAATTTTTTTACAACTCTTTTTATTCGGTCCAAAGTCCAATCCAAGTGGCAGATAACGTACTAAACGTAACAGTGTTGCCACTACTGCTTGAAAATGAATAATCCGGTTGGAAAGTTTGAGGTTATTTGAAAATAGATCCCAAATCGAACGAACAGATTATTTTTTCGTAGTTTTCAAGATTCTACCACTGTAAACATAATATGTTTACATGATATTATCAGTGTAGCCATTTCTTCGATCCGCAATCGCTAAATTTGTTTTATTATCGAACTAAGAATAGCGACAGTGTTCGATTAAGTTTTCCCCGAAAAGATTGAAAGCGAGGGAAAAATCCAAACGTCAGGTTGACGGTAGGGGGTGTCTGTCTATCGGACTGTCAATCAGGCGGGCAGTCATTAGTATTTATTGTCAGATGGAAAAGGAAGTCGGGTGCCGAAGGGTGGAGCTTTTTCCGATCAATATCTGCTCGAATAGGCATTTTCCCTCTCATGACCATAATTTTTTAGCCGCATAAATATTTTTAAAATTTTATATCCGTAGGATAAGACAAAGCGAACCAAAGTTTGGCAATGTTTTCAAAATGCTACTGAAGTTCAAGAATTTTTTCATTTTTTCATGATGTTGTTGTGGTTGTTTTTCTGTTGCTGTTGTTGTTAGGCTGATGTTGTTTTTCTGTTGTTGTTGTTGTTGTAGTTCAGTTTGTTTTAATTTTTCAATGTTTGAACAGCAATTGAGGTCGTTTTGAGCTGGTTTATGTGGTTTGCGTTGTTTTTGTGGTTGTTTTGTTGTAGCTGTTGTTGTTGTTGTTGTTGTGCTTCGATTTGTTTTCATTTTAACAATGTTCGAACTGCAATCAAGGTTGTTTTGAGCAGGGTTACGTTTTTGTTGGTGTGGATGTTTTGTTGTTGTTAGGCTTTGTTTGGTTATTGTTGTTTTTCAATTTGATTTAATTTTTTCAATGTTCGAACTGCAATTGCGGTTGTTTTGAGCTGGTTTATGGGTCGGAACAAATGAAAAGAAAAAATTCCTCGGAAAATCAACCGGTTTTACGGTTCAAATGCGTTTTTTTTTTCATTTTCTTCAAATTACCTTCAGTCGGTGTGTGCGGTATGGTCGAATCGAGAGAAGGTTCATCTTGTGCGATCACTTTGGCATCTTCGACCAAAATACAACTGGAGGGATCCATCGTAGGCCTCATCGAGCTGACCGCTGCAACAAAAAAAAAAACAATTTTCCGGTAAATAACAATAGAAATATTGAGCTGTGCAAGAGTTTTTGCAACAATTGATCGAAGTTCGATAATACGAATCGCCTATGTTAACTTCGAATGTCGAAAATCTGGCACGAAGGACCCAAACTCTCGACGGCAAGCGGCCAAACGTCTTTCATTAATTCAGAATTTCTTTCTTCCTCCCCCTGGAAGTTGGCAAGGTCCGCCGGGCGGCCCCTGATGAAGGTATTCAGCGGACGAAAAAAGGACAAAACGAGAAAAGGAAGATTTGTCGCTTTCGAAAGTTACCTTTGCAGGTTCGGCGGGAATTTCGCTCGTAAATCCCCGCCTTTGTACGAATGTCGAAAGAAAAACGTTGAATTTCGAAGAGTTAACAGGGTAGAACTGTTATTTTAGGCGAGAAATGTGAAAATTAAGGAGTAAAGAAAATATGCCGGTTCAAAAGCAAATCGGGAAAAAGGTGTAAATATAATTGGGAAAAATCCCATATTGGTGGGAGAAAATGGAAAGCAGTTGAATTGAATACGATCTTTTGTCTTTGCCTAACATGAAGAATATGTGTGTTCCCCCATAAACAAAAGCTCGTATTCTATTCTATGCGATTTTCCCGTTTCTCCCACCGATATGGGATTTTCTCCCTGTCATATTTACACCTTTTTCCCCGAAACCGTGCTCGAACCCGCATATTTTCACTACTTATAAGAATTTAATAAAGATATTGCAAAACAGTACCTGAATGTGCGATATATAGATAGGTATTATAAATAAAGATATAATTTTGTCGAGAGGATATTTTTTGTCCCGTAGAGAAACCGTGTCGGCCATAGAAACAGCTCTAGAGCTTGAAACTAGTTTGCAGCATCGTAAACAAAATTAGCGTCTTCGATGCACTTTTTTCAAAACCCGTTTTTCATTTCTCTACCCCGGGCTGCGGGAAAATATTTCATCTCGGACAGGTGCGAGGGGCTGTAATTTAGATTTTTCTCAACCCCCGGTACATATTCGCTGAAAAGCGGCCACTACTGGAAAAATAGAGAGAAACAGCCGGCACGGAATTATCACCGGGCGACCCAGTTTTTTCTCATATTATTATTATTCGTTTTGCCTTCGAGTTTATTTCGTTTTTTTTTCGCCCCATATCTTTCGAGGGTCTCTCTTTAACTGGTTTTTGTTACTTTCTGTACGCATGCAATCTTCCCCCTTCTGTTCGTGACTAGAGCAACTTCTCTTCCTTCCTGAGCCGTTCGATACGAATTCTTTTCTTTTCGCGTTTCCGGCCACCGGCTGTATCGATTTGGGAAAGTGTTTCAAACCCTTATCTCGACCTTTTGATAGTATCTTTTTGTGCAGCCGACGGCGGTCGAAAATTTCGGTATCGTTTGATTTGTATTCTTTCATTCTCGCGTTTTCTACTGTAGGTCGCTCCCACAGCTCTGTTAGGCTACAAGCAGTTCCAACGATCTCGAGGGCGGCAGGGCACGTCCACGACAGCTTTTGAGCGGAGAACCAACGCCTGGTTTACTTCATTTTACGGGATTCATCTCATTTTATGTTTTCCAAAATGTTTCAGGCACATATTGAACAACATAGGTTAACTTACCTCCCAGTCCTTCCGATAGTTCGCGGTAGACATCAGTCCGAGATAAACCTAATTGTCCTAGCGTGACTTGAGCCTCTTCGGTAGGATTTCCACGAATTAAGCCTATCAACACACGTGAGAGCGTTTAGCTATCATTTACACCTTTCAGCCCTTGGACTATTTATTTTAGCGGATCTCACGTCAATGAGGCAGTGGAAGAGAAAAAGGTAGAAGAAGAAGTCGAGGAAGAGGAAAATGTAGAGGAAGAGGTAGTGAAAGTGGGAGAGGAAGAAGTTGAGGAAGAGGTAGAGCTAGAGGAAGGGGTAGAGGAAGAGGTAGTGGAAGTGATGGAGGAAAAGGTAGAAGAAGAGGAAGGCGTAGAGTTTGACGAAGAGGAAAAGGTAGAGGAAGAGGTGGAGGAAAAGATATCTATGTGACTATTTCAAATAAGGTAGGAATAATAAATGCGGCAACACTTGCGTCACACGGGGCAATCTCCAAGACCGAACTTTGAGAACAACAACAAATAACAACATTCGCGTTTCCCAACATTTTCCTCCATCTATGATTGTGCATGAAAAATGACCATGTCCATCTCAGTGACAAACATTAGGCGAAAAAATGATCGGATAATCCGACAAACGGATCGTTCGTTTTTCGCTCCCGGGGAAATTTTCACGTATCGGTCGAACATAAAAGCGGCGGATCGCCCTCGCGAGAAAATAATTCGGTTTTCCCCCCTCCCAAAAAATTGAGAAAAATAACCTCGCGCGGATTTCCCGCCGGAGATAATACGAAACGCATTGTCCGAAGGATAAACCGAAAGTTGCTTTTTATCTGCGAGTTTTCGCCGTTTCATTGTTGTTTTCGAATAAACCGGACCGCGACCAGTCAGTTCCTGCAGATCCAAACTGCTATCACTACGCGGTCCCTTCTTTTTGTTATCTTCATTTATGTTTCTCTATGGAGGTTGGAAAGGGATCCGCATCATGAAAAGGTTCCAGTTGGAAAGCATCGGTGGAGGGATTTTTCTCTGTCGACGATGTCCGCTGTCGGGAAAATGCCTGGCGGGAAAAAAACCGGAGGGAGATAACGTTCTGTTGAAAAGTGATAAGGAACGCTAACGCCGGCGGACGGTTCTAAAAAAAGACATTTTTCTCCGCTCTTTCGCTGTCTTCGAATTGGACGATTAAACGTCGGAATAAACAAGATCGGTAACGCTTGAAGTTTTTCAATATTTTTTCCGATCGAACCCCATTGACGAATGGCAACACTGGGGATTCCTGCAAAAGCAAGACAGGCTAGGCATCTACTCAGTTTTCCGTAGGGGCCACCACACTGAGGTAGTGCTTTTGTTTTAATCGCCGAGGAGTTTTTGGAAATTTTGCCAAGCACATTTGTTGTTGTTTGTTCTTCTTCTTCTTCTTCTTTTTCTCCATATGATGCCGTCAGGAGTAATTTGTTTTTTGTCGTCAAAGAACTCGTCTTGTTGTTGGTCGTAGTCCTAACAACTCGTGTTGTCGTTGTTGACGATGCTATTGTTGTTTTGTTTTTGTCCTGTGCCGTAGGCCACGTACGACATTGAGTAGGTAGTTGATTGACGATAAAATTATTATAGTTTTTGCTTTAGTTGTTCTTGCTGTTAACTAATTAAAGTGCAATTCACGTGGCGTTTTGATAAAATTTTTGTCTCTTTGTTCCCTCTACCTCTCGAATGGTGAAGGCACCTCGGTACTCGATATTCTTCGGGCCATCCGAAAAATTATTGCGGCAGACACCGTCGAAGACTTTTCGGCAGTAAATAAGGTCGCTATCAGGGATATCTTCTTCGAAAGTTGCTGAACTTGTCCAACTTCTTGACGTTCTCGGCGGCTTGAAGTTTTCGCCGACTTGCGAGCTCGAAAAAGAGCTTCGGGGGAAAAATTGTGAATAAAGCGATATCGAAGATGGGTGTTACTCTGTGGGCCCGGCAATACGCAGACATGTAAAGCCTACGGGAGCAGAGGAGGCACCATTACTCCTAGCACATTATACTTACGACCGCATCAATCACACCCCTCCTCCTTAAAGCTTCCTTCCACCGAAGTCTTCCGGCATCGTGAGCCCGAGGCACCGACACTCCTTTACCCATATTTACGATCCCGTGTGCCCGGCATAAAATACTCGATAACGTCGAGCCTCGACAAAGTCTCGCGATGTCTCCCATGGCAATTTAGGAGGCTCGAACGCTCAGCACAACAACTGGACGAGCTCTTGTTTTGGAGAATCGAACCGTTACCCTTCATTCAGACTGTACATTAGCCTTTCGGTCTGTTTTGTACATCTATCCTTAGTCCGTATCTTCTCTGCAGTTTGTAGATTGATATTTACTCTGCAAACTCATTTTCTACGCTTTTACATACGTCCATCCTGTAATTACGTCCGTCTTTTATGCCTGAACATCCTTACAGCAGTCCGTACAGCCGTTGTTCACGTTATTACACATCGCAATACATCCTGCCAGTCCATCTGACCTCACCCTGTACAACCGTCATATGAAATGAACATCCGCCCTTTGAGCTGTAATCCGTAATTTAGCCTGTCAACTCATTTTCATGTCTTTACATCCGTCATTCATTTTTGTGCATCCGTCACTCATATTTGCACATCCGTCACTCATGTTTGCACATCCGTCAATCACGTTTATACATCTGTCACTCATGTTTGTACATCCGTCGGTACTTCAGTCTGTAAATCCATCCTTGGGTCTGTAAACTCATTACACGTCTTTACATCCGTCTCACCTGTACATCAGTCCTCCAGTCAGCAAAACCGTCGTTCAGTTGGTAAATTCGTCCTTCGTGCCTTTTCATAGCTCATGCCATTCCATGCTTTTCGTACATGCATCATGTCTGTACATCCGTCAGTGTGTAAGTCTTTCAGTTTCTGCATCGGTATTCGCCCTTTACATCCTATTCCACAGCTATTTTGACAATTAAACAATTACGGAAAGTTGTGCCTATACAAACCGGCATTTTCACTTACGTACGACTAAAAGGGGTAAACTTCCCGGGTCCCGGGGGAGGCGGAAAATTGGGGAAGCGAGTGGGGGAACATAACTCATTCGCAGTTCGTCCCCCTCACACGAGGAACATCTGGTCGGACTATGACAAATACATCCTCGTCACGGTCGGCCCGTAACTTTGTCGGCTGGCAATTGGTGGTCGCTGCGGAGAGTACGGGGGGGCCGTATCGGATCTAATAATTCGGAGGAACGATAACCGCACGTAACTCACGTCAGCAGTGACGGGAAAAAGGCGAATTGCGGAGCGGTCATTAGGTGGAAATTGAAAAATTCGAGGATACCTTTTTCAAAGGTCAAATCCCCGGGGACCATAAATCATGAGCACAATCACGAATCGTGGTGATGAACTAACAAAACAAAAACTCGCTAATTGTGGAGGAACATGAAATACAATGTTAGTTAGCTGCATGATTTCCTTTGGCGATAAAAATTCATTAAAAGGACTGTAAAATGTTTTGTGCTGATTCCCCTAGGTGTATAAATTGCTTTCTGGAGCGCCTCCACCAAATTTAACAGCTCTCAGGTCTGAACATTCGTCCTTGAGTCCGTACATCCGTCCTGTGGACCGTACATCCTTCCTGCAGTCCGTACATCCGTCCTGCAGTCCGTACATCCGCCCCGCAGTCCTTACATCCGCCCTGCAGTCCGTACATCCACACCGCAGTCCGTACATCCACACCACAGTCCGTACATCCGCCCCGCAGTCCGTACATCCGTCCTGCCGTCCGTACATCCGTCCTGCCGTCCGTACATCCGTCCTGCCGTCCGTACATCCGTCCTGCCGTCCGTACATCCGTCCTGCCGTCCGTACATCCGTCCTGCCGTCCGTACATCCGTCCTGCAGTCCGTACATCCACACCGCAGTCCGTACATCCGCCCCGCAGTCCGTACATCCGCTCCGCAGTCCGTACATCCGCCCCGCAGTCCTTACATCCGCCCTGCAGTCCGTACATCCGTCCCGCAGTCTGTACATCCGTCCCGCAGTCCGTACATCCGTCCTGCAGTCCGTACATCCGTCCCGCAGTCCGTATATCCACACCGCAGTCCGTACATCCGCCCCGCAGTCCGTACATCCGTCCTGCAGTCCGTGCATCCGTCCTGCAGTACTTACATCCGTCATTCAACGTAACTAAGCGCCCCTCTAGTTGATGGAGAAACGTAATATATTAAATAAACGGAATTTCGTACGCATCGGGGTTTCGCTGATTTATCAAAATTCGATTCAAATTATTCGCATGTTTACATGGGCGGTCGAGTCGGGCTTGAAAATCGTTACATTTCCAGGGATCCGTTCGACTGAAAATCTCCGGATGAATGCAAAGTGAGAAAGCAAAGGAGAGAAAGCGGTTTTTCTTTGAAAACAAAAACAAACTTTGTTATTGCGATCCCTTCTACGTGACGAACTTCGGGTTTCGGCTCTTAGTTTTCCAACAAACCGGTAAGAAACGTGCAGCCGTTGTGGATGAATAAATGATGATGTGAAATGCAAATCGAGAAAGGGAATACTGGTGAACTTGGCCTGCCGTGTTGCAAATGAGGGAAAATTACGAACCGTCGGCGGGGAAATTTGACATCGGTCGATGAAATAATTTGAAATTTTTACAATTTTCGGTCGCATATTCGTTGAGAAAATGAAACGATAATTTAGTAATGACGTAAGAATTTAAAAATGCATCGATGTAATTATTAAATTATTTACATTTAATAGTAATATAATCATTTTTAAGAAAATAATGTTCCGGCCAATTCCGCGAGTATTGGGATCAGAATTTGAAAAAACGTATGTGAACAATGTACAGGACTTCATGACCTGGAAGATACCTAGTTTTATAGGTAGCTTCTAAGTTTGCGGAAAGAGTAGGTAAGCCTGATTCTTGGAGCAATACCATTCTTCAGATGAGATGCTCCATAAATTCGAACGTTTATCGTTCGATCGTTTGGAAGGGGTCCAACTTCTCAAAAAAATACAGTCCACTTCTCGATGTTTCAAAAATACGTTCGCACTTTATTGAAATAGTCGGGACATTCGAGTCCGGCGGTAAACCCGTTCGAACTGTGCACTTCAGCTTGTTAATCGTTACCATCCATTGCGAAATAATAGAAAGGGGAAAAGGGGTAAACTACGGCGGGGAAATTAGTGACGGGACATTACACCTGGAATCGTTCCAGGTTTCCACGCTGGCCAAACTGTAAAAAGTTTCAACTTCGGAAAAAAGGCTGCCAAAATTCCAGCGGCGGAAAAATAGGTGAACGTACGAAAATATTACGTCCAAATTCCAAAAATTTCCCGTTTTATTCAAAATTTGAGAAAATTTTTTTCCCGATATGTTATTTTACAGTAATGTTTTTTATTGTAAAAAATTATTCAGCGTGAGTTCATCAGTTCAGTTTATTCGTGTAGACTATAAATTTCCTCGTCAACTTATCCATGGAAATTTTTTTCGGAGAATAATGGATATTTAATGAGTAAACTGAATTTATGAACCCATAAAAAAATATCAAGGAGTAAAATAGGTGCACGTATAAATATACAAAATATTGTAGAAAGATTGCCAATCTTTTTGTAAAAAGATTACGTCAAAATTTAAAATTTACTCATTTTTCATTCAACATTTAAGAACTTTTTGCGATATTTTTGTTTACGGTGATTTTTTTATGAAAAAAATATCAGGTATTTAAAAAATGGTAGGTAGGTACTAAAAATCAGGAGAAAATTGCATGTCCTTGAAATAGGTATTTGAATGTACCTAAATCGTTTGATTTATAGCTTATTGACAATAAACACAATCCGGAACCCGAAAAATTGGTTCCAACCACTTTTCGGGTATTTCTGATCAAAGTTACCATCATCCTATCATCAATCATTGATCATCATCATCAATCATCGTTCCTATCAATAGATTGAAGCACCTAACCATAAATTTTTGTTTATTTCGCTAAAAAAGAGAGAAAAAAGGTTTTTTAATTTGTTTAAAATATGAACATTTCTATTATTTCGACTCGGCTCGAATTAAACCCGATTTTCCAACCCTTAGGGACATTCCACCCTTGTAGTTGACTTATCCGAAGTTTGGGAGAACCAGTCCCAACTTGACACGCCCCGTGCGGCAATGTTAGGTACTTAACAATGTTAGGGGTCTGACCCTTTCAAGTTTAACATGCCAACTTGCTTTCCCCGTTAACCACAGTATCGGTTTATTTTGAATCTCAAAATAGCCCAATAACAATAAACTAAAAAAAAAAAAAAAAATAGGTAATTAAAAGTAAAATAGCAATTTTCTCTTGAAAAAAAAAAAAACAAAAAAATAAAAAAAAAATAAATTAGGTATGTAAGATTTTTGAAAAATTTTGATAAGAAACTATACCAACCTGTTTTTGCAAAACAAGACCTTCGTAAAAAATATACTTGGCCCACTTTCGGCCGTCAAGACCCCCCTTTAAAAAATGGTCTTCTAAAGGAGACGGGAATAATTCGATTCATAAATATTTATGGAATTTCCTACGTCCTAGGAGCTTGAATTTAAATCAGCCTTTAATAGATTAGTGGCCGGTGTAGACCACGCGAACTAAAAAGCACCCCCCCCCCCCCCCGAGTATATCACGAAAACCGTCAAGTTTTCTATATAAAAAAAAAAAAAACAACAACAATGAATATTAAATATTTTTAAGAATTTTTAAGAATTTTAAAATTTTAAAAATCTATCTTTGATATTTCTAAATAAATTCTAAATTAAATTTTTAGAACTAAAATTGGATACGTTTTGAATTAAACAAATAATTTTAAGAAGCAAAGAATCAAGAAGGATTGGGAAAGTTAAAATTTGCCGTAAGGTCGACAAATTTCCACGACATATTGCAATATTTTGAAATAGTCATCTTTTTATGAAAATTAACAAAATTCAAAAAATGTCAGACTGGAAAATTGAAAAAATTTACAAAATTGAAATTTTTAAAAAATTACAAAATGAAATTTTTGAAAAATCACAAAATTGAAATTTTTAAAAAATTACAAAATTGAAATTTTTAAAAAATTACAAAATTGAAATTTTTAAAAAATTACAAAATTGAAATTCTTAAAAAATACAAAATTAAACGTTTGAAAATTCACAACGTTTGAAAATTTTTCAAAATTTGAAAAGTTCGGCAAATTTGAAAAAAATTGACAAAATTTGGGAACTCTACGAAGTTTGAAATTTGACACAATTTGAAAAGTTGACAACTTTGGAAAAAACATTATTACCTATTAAATATACCTATTATATATACCCATTGATCATGGTGAATAAAACTAAAATATTTGTGTTGGAGGGAGTATCAATACCCGTACTCTCAAATAAAAATATTAAAAAAAAACGAAAAATTCGAAAAATTTACGAAGTTTGAAATTTACAAAATTTGAAAAGTTGAAAACATTGGGAAGATCATTATTACCTATTGAATATACGTATTGATCAAATTGAATAAAACTCAAATATTTGTGTTGGAGAGTGTATTTTTGTCCGTGTGTAGTAATAATTAAAAATAAAAAAAAGAGAAAATTTCTCTTTTATTTTATTTTTAATTATTACTTTTTTAATTATTAATTATTTTATTTTATTTAATAAAAAAATTGAAAAATTTACGAAGTTTGAAATTTGACAACATTTGAAAAGTTGACAAAATTGGAAAAACTTTATAACCCATTAAATATACCTATTGATCAAATTGAATGAAACTCAAATATTCGTGTCGGACGGTGTATTTATCCTATTAATCCTCTCAGCACAACCGTATCTCCTCGATAGCAGTAGTCGGGTGCGTAAATACGTCGTACAATACGGTAATGGCGGTACAATACGTAGCCATTGTCTCCTGACCGTGTGCGAGGGCCCTCATCTCCCTTATCTTCTCCGTACAGGTATTCTCCGTCTCTCTCCCGTAATTACTTCAAACGGAAAGACAGAAGGCCTTTTGTCCGCGCTATCTCTCTCGCCCCTCATCACTCATACGGTAGCGTACGCGGAGCATCTTGTCCAGTGTTGCCAGCTTCAGCGATGAATTCCCTAGCGGGGGGAAAAATTCCCTCGAAAGGGGCAATTTTGTAAAAAAACTTTTTTCACTTATTTGAACCTTGAAATTTGAAGAAATTGATTTGAACGTAGCACTTATCGTTTTTGACACTCAAACTGAATTTATTCATTTCCCAGACAGCAGTTTGGAAATGATAAAAACAAAGTACTCTTTTATTGCTTTTTTCAATTTTTTCTGCAATAATAACATTCTTTAATCATCTCGACGAAAAATTTCGACATTTTTTCTCAAATCTAGCACATTTTTTAAAATCAAAATATATCGAAAAGTTTCTTAAATCGATGGCAAAATGAGAAAATCCATAGATTTTACCTTACTTTTTCTATAACGGCGCTCAAAATCCGATAGAAGTGGAAAAGTGCTCAATCGGCCCAACAGAAAATGCATTTGAGTGGCAAGGGAGAAAGAGCGGAAAATGTAAGGGAAGGCGAAATTCACCTGATTGCAGCGAAATCGTTAGAGAAGCCGGAGGGGCTTGAGTGCAGTGACAACCGGTGGTAAATTTCGCAAATTATTGCGAGAATGGTAAAATTCAAGTTTTTAGGGGGAGAACAGCGCAAAAAAGTTTGGATGGATACATTATTCTTTTAACGGTAAATTTCGCATACTTTCCGTGCAGTATTGTTTAGTAAAGAAACCGCGAAAAACGGTTCTTCGCTACCCTATTTCAAAAATCATAAAATAATCTCAAAGCTCAAACTTAAACTGACACTCAGACTCAAACTGAAACTTGGACTTAGATTCAAACTCAAACTTGAACTTGAACAAGAAAAACATAGTCAAACTGAAACTGAAACTTAATCTCAAAATTAAAGTCAGACTCAAACTGGAACTCAAACTGAAAGTTAAACTCGAAGTCAGACTAAAAAATAAACCTAACCTTATACTCAAACTTACAGTGACACTCAAACTTGAAAGTCAAACTCAAACTGAGAATCAAACTCGAAGTCAAACTTGAACTGAGACTGAACATCAAAATCAAACTCGAAGTCAGATTCAAACTCAAACTTGAAGTCAGATTCAAACTCAAACTGAAAATAAAACTCGAACTCCAACAGAAACTGAAAATCAAACTGAAACTCGAAGTCAGATTCGGTCTCAAACTTATAGTCAAACACAAACTGAAACTCAAACATGAAATTCAAACATATCTACACACCCATTTTTAAATAAACCGTTAAAATAAATGAAAGTCAAATTCATAGTCAAACTGAAACTTGAACTGGAAGTCAGACTCAAACTGAAACTTGAGTTTGAGTTTGAGTCTGACTTCGAGTTTTATTCCAAGTTCAAGTATCAGTTTGAGTTTAACTTTAAGTTTGAATCTGACTTCGAGGTTAACTATGAGTTTGAGTTCAGTTTGACTTTGAGGTCAAGTTCGACTTTCAAGTTTGAGTTTCAGTTCAAGTTCGACTATAAGTTTGAGTCTGATTTCAAGTTAGAGATTGAATGTGACTTCGAGTTTGATTTTGATTTTGAGTTTCAGTTCAAGTTGGAGTTTGACTTCGAGTTTGACTTTAAGTTTGAGTTTGAATTGGACTTCGCGTATGAGTTTGACTTTCAGTTTGAGTTTGACTCGAAGTTGGAATCTGACTTCGAGTTTGATCAATGAAAGTCAATGAGATCAATAAAAGAGTTCAATCTTTAATTTAAGTTGGAGTTTGACTTCAGTTTGATTTTGACTTGAAGTTCTGACTTTAGGTATGAGGTTTGAATCTGACTTCGAGATTAGCGATGAGTTCGAGTTTGATTATGAATATGAGTTTGAGTTTATGTGTTTGAGATTCATTTTCAATTTGTTTTTTAGTCTGATCTGACTTTTTGAGGTTGAATCTGAGTTTGAGTTTAAGTCTGACATCGAGTTCAAGTTCGAGTTTCAGTTTGCGTTTCATTTTCAAGTTCGAGTTTGATCTCACTTCGAGTTTGACTGTGATTTTCAGTTCCAGTTTGAGTTTGAGTTCGATTTTGATTCTCAGTTTGGATTCGAGTCGGACGTTAAATTTGAGTTAAATTCCGACTTCGAATATGAGTTTCAGTTTAAGTTTTAGTTCGAGTCTGGCAATTCATGCCTGACCTTTATGAGGTTGAGTCTGACTTTTAGTTGAGTTGGAGTTCGAGTCTGAGTGCAGTTTGAGTTTCAGAGTGAATCTTGGTTTCAGACTTTTGATTTCAAGTTAGTAAATTTTCGAAGTAAGTCGTTTTCAATCGTCGACGTTTCAATTGTCAGGCGTGTTTTGAAATTAGCGAAGCGTCTTTTTTTTGGATTTCCGGTTCCGGCAGTTGCAAAATCAACTCAAACAAGTTCAATTCGATGCGAAAGTTCACCTATGAGATGTGCCAGGTTGATTTTCAACATGAATCGCAATTTTCTTATTTTTTCCACCAAAAATTCGCGATCTCTAGCCATCAGCTGAGGAGATGTAGTCGAGGAAGATCAGCGGCTCGCGGAGGAAGAGGAGAGACTGTCACTCTATCGATTTCCTTCAACCAGCCACGGCGCGCCTGCCTCTTCAAACACTCGCGTCCTGTCGGGACGGTTCACACTGAGCGTACCGTTCCCGAATTTCCCCGTTTGAAAAAAAAATTTTTTTTAAAGGAATATATTACTATTACATTAAATTATTATGTAATGTTTACAAAAATCCCCGTTTGAAGAGATTTTTTTTGAAATTTTTTTTAATGGAATATAATATTACGTCGTTTAATTTCTAACATGACATGTTAGCAGCACATTGTGCTATCCAACTTTTCGGAAAAACTCAATTTTGTAGGTGATGCCGTGGGTTTAGCATTTTTTGAGTATTTTTCCCGGGTTTCTCGCTTGATTTACCATTGGATAGGGGTTTTTTCCGAAAATGTTTGAAAATTTCCTTTTTTAATCAGTTTAATCAGTTTGGTTTGAGATTTCTTACCACGATTTCTTCTTTTTCGCGTTTTGGCCAATTTAAGGAGGTTCTACTGAACCGATTTTGAATTTTTTGAGCTTGTTGGATTCCTTGAAGGTTTTTACACATTTTTCACTGCCTATAAGTCAATAAGTCAAGTGGACTGAAGATTGATAATACGTGGAAATACGTGCATTCCGACAATTTGACGAATTTTGATTTAGGCGAGTTTCAACTCTTGCAAAGTGTTTTAAAAAATATTTTTGACCTGTTTTTCACCCATCTGCCAACGTGGACTTGGCGTTACTCAATAAATCGAAAATAATTTATTGATTTTGGTACCGTGCTTTCATCTTTGCAGGCGGTTTTAAATTTTTGAATCCCCTTTTTATGTATAAATGAGATTAGAAGTCACAAAATCAGCCCGAAGAAATTCGGATGATATTTTCACAAATACGGAAGTACTGCGAGTTGCCTAAGGAACCTATTAATTCGTTATTTCCTCGAAATTGAAAATCGAATTGAACTTCGATTTAGATGCGTGTCGAACGATTTGGATTTCTCCAAACTAAATAACCAACTAAATAACCTTGTCGCTGACCTAAATTTCCAATTCCCTTCCCGGGGGGAGGATATTTCTCTAAATCTGATTTTCCACTAATTGGGGTCGAGCCCGAAGTTGATTTATTTGATATAAAGCAAGGGGGTGGGGGTAAATGAATGAAAATAGAGAAAATTGAATAGTTCGGACATCTCAGTAGGATTCTAGCTGAGGAGGATCCCTGGAGAAAATTTCGTTACGCCAAAGCGGCTTTGCCGTCGTGGGGATAGGGTCTCCCAGTGCCGGTTCACATTGCGAGTTCTGCTACCAATTTTTTTCGAAAATTTTTACAATTTTTATCAAGTTTTAGTAATTTTTGGATAGGGACTCGTGCTTTGCGACTTGCAAGCTCTGCTACCAATTTTATTATTTCTTAAAGATTTTTTCACGTTTTAGTAATTTTGGGATAGGAACTCAAGTGTCATTTCGCATTGCGAGTTCTGCTACTTACCAATTTTAATTTTTTTTTCAAATTGGTATTACGTTTTAGTAATTGGGGATAGAGGCTCCCAGTGCCAGTCGCATTGGGCTAGCAATTTTTAATTTTTTTCAGAATCTTTCTTCAGAATTCTGTCATTTTTTAGCAGTTTTGGGAGACTAGTGTCGTTTCGCACTGCGCGTTATAAGTCCTGCTACCAATTTTTACTTCCATATTTACAGAGTAAATGGAAGTATTGTGATCGTCCTAAAATCGAGAATCGGAACGGAGCTTCAGAAAAAACTTTTTCTTATACACATTTACTCAGAATCACTTCCTGAACAAGTGTCTGTGTGTCCGTGTGTCCGTGTGTCTGTGTGTCCGTGTGTCCGTGTGTCTGTGTGTCCGTTAGTCCGTTAGTCCGTCTGTGGTCATTTACAAAAATGACCATAACTCCCTCAATTCTCAACCTTTTTTCAAATTTCTTGAACTGGAATGTTTGTCTCGGCAAGACCTAACACCCTGTTTAATCGGAATTTGGATAACGCACAGTACTTCCGCTATTTTTGCATTTTTAGTGTTTTCTCTTTTATTTTTTTCCGAGCACAAAAATGAACCGATTTGAGCGTTCTTGGTCTTAAAATCTTTGTTTTACCTTGCAGAATATGTGGATATTTTTTATATTCCAATAATGTATTGTATTTTTATTTTGGGCGAATTTTAAAATTTTAATCGTGAATTTTTTGATATTTTTGGCCTAAACACCCTTAAAAGCAGTCAAGATATGATCAAATCGTGTCACTTCTTTGCGTTTCAAAATATGGAAGTATTGTGTGTTATCTACGCACCACTGGTTTAAATATTTTTACATTTTTGTAATTTTGCGATAGACTCCCTGGTAGTACCGCGTTGCGAGTTCTGCTACCAATTTAAAAAAAAAATCAAATTTTTATCACGTTTTAGTCACTTTGGGAGATTGACTCCAGAGTCTTTCCGCATTGCAAGTTCTGCTACCATTTTGTTTAAAATTTTAAAATTTTAAGACGTTTCAGTAATTTTTGGATAGGAACTCCAGTGTAGTACCGCATTGCGAGTCCTGCTACCAATTTTTATAAAATAAAATTTATTATAACTCTTCTCCAATTGTTAATGATTTTATCCGCTAAAAAACGGATTATCACCATTATTGTAACCCAAAAATACTTAAACTGTGCTATAGAGAAATGCTCATGAATCAAAAGCCGATAACGCCGAGGCTTTTACACCTGGCACCAACTAAAGTCACCAGCGTTTGACAGGCCATCTGAAGCAGTGAATCACTCCAGATAGGGAGGGACTAGGACTTCCTTAATGCGAATTTGATCGCTTTTCTGACGAAAATCTTCTCGCCGCATTACGGCCCGAAAGTAGCCCCCTTAAGTCCTCCCTTATTTTCCAAGGATATGAAAAAGAGATTATAGGACTTTCTTTTATAAAACTAGAGAAGTCCCCAAGCGTTTTTGGGGTGAGGGAGAGGAGGCAAAAACGCTCCAATTTTTGATTTTAGAAAAAAAATGATTTCTTTTACATTTTAGCCGGGAAATTGCGAAAAAATTTCATTTTCTCGACATTTTAATTGGAAAATTGCGAAAAAATTCTATTTTCTCAATGTTGGAATGGGATAAATTTTAAAATGTATCGATTCGAGCAGATTAACCTAATGTGGAAGTTCGTCATTGGAAACGCACCCCTACGCCTCGCGAGCGACTACGCATCGTAAAATTGACGCCGGGGTTACGTTACTAATCAGCCGTTGAATAATTCAAGATGCTAATGAGCCTGGAAGGCCTCGGTATACTGAATTTATACCAACAGCGGTGCCATTGTGTCGAGATAATGAAAATTATCCCCTTTTCTACGAAGTTCTTCCTTGAGGTTGGGAGTTTATCGGGGAAAATTGTTAAAACTACCAAAACGGAGCCGTTTAAAATGCGGGTATAGGACGATTTTTTTCACAAGCAAAATTTTGAATTAAAAAATTCGGCATTTTTAAATGGAAAACGAGAAAAATGCCAAAAACTGCTCTTAAACCTCGCATTATACTGATTTTACAAAATCGGAGCCGTTTCCAGATTCGGAAGATGTTCAATACCTACTTTTGGAGAAAAGCGTAAAAATCCTGCAGCGTTTGCAAGTAAACCCCACTACACCAAGAGATAGCGCCACTATATCAATTTTCCACTTCCTACCGCCATATTTGAATCAATCTGTAATCGGATTGTTTACAACTCCCTATTCATTCGTTAAAAATGCGGGCAAAAATGGATTTCTCCACAAACAAAATTTTAAATTTGGTCAAGCCCATGGTCCGGTTCGCCGTTTCGCGGTCTTGGGTGCTGTATTGAACTGCTCATCAAAAGAACCTCTCGATTTTTGCGTCACCTTTACTTCTGGTGCTTTATCCATTCCATTGCTGTTATTGCGTGTTGTTGCATTTCTTGCATTCAAAGTTGATTCAAATTTTGAATTCGTATTCGTTCTTAGTTATACAGTCCACTTACCTTAGGCCAAAACAAAATTCAAAAATTCGGTTTTTTTAATCGAAAACGGGAAAAAATCCAAAAACCGCTGTTACACCTCGCTGCATATTGATTTTATAAAATCAGAGCCGTTTTCAGATTTGGAAAATGTTCAATGCTTTCGGAGAAAAGTATAAAAACCTACAACATAGCAAGAGATAGAGCGTCAAAAGTAAATCCTATTTTACTCCGCAACCACTGAGCCGATTTTAATTCTGGAAATCGCTTGATAACCAGTAAAGCATATCAAATTATGGCTGTAGGCGGGAATTTTTCGAAAATCATTTATTCATTTTATTCCGTAATTTTCTTTGGAGGATATTCGAGGCGCCCTTTTAGACGTCCTTCGTGTGTGTTAGACAAACAGTAATATAGGGTGAACTTCGTCCAATAATTGCAGCGCAATAGCCGCACTTGCAGGGAACAAAGTTGAAAGTACCCTCAAAAACCCTTTTCCACCGGCTACCCCCACGTGTCTGAAGGGTTCAATTATTGGCTAATTACTCCGGAAGAGCGTGTCCGATGGTTTCGGCTGTCTTTCCAACCCCCGGCAGCCTATTAGGGTATGCCTTTATCGGGGTTTTGCGAGTGTTGAATCGCTATGGTTTCGGATGCTTTGAAGGGGTTGGAACCCGTTTTGAGCTCTTTGGCCAAAAAGCCTTCGTTAGTATAGCGTTAATGAGTCCAACGCAATTCATCCGAATGTTTCCAAAGCCGAAGAATGTTTTTTTTCCGTCACATATACTAAGGTTGAGTTTTGAGGTAGGTATTTTTGATATTCTCTCATTCATTTGCCAATCAGGTTTATCATTTTAGCGAAAATCATTTCATCTACTGAAAAATAAACATGTTTTATATTGTCGGCGAAAATGTTTTATTGATAAAAAATACACAACATTTTCTATTATTTTTGCAAAAATAGATTAATAATGAATTCGTGTATTTTTATTTCCTGCAGATATTTATTTATTGACTAGAGAAGACGCATTTTTTTATTATTTGTACAAAAATCGATTAATTGCGGAAAATTACGTGTTTTTTGAACTAATTATTCATCGACTGGAAAAGAAACATTTTTTTTGTACAAAAATTGATTAATTACGGAAAAATACTTGTTTTTGTTTTTTCTTACACTAATTAGGTATTTATTGACTGAAATACACATGTTTTATTATTTTTTGCGAAAATCGATTAATTATAATTAATTAATTAATTCCAATAATTATTGGAAAATCCGTGTATTTTTATTTTTTGCAGAAATCATTTATTGACTGAAAAATGCGCACGTTGTTAAAAATACTCATATTTCAATAGTTTTTTTCTAAAAACGGTTTATTACAGAAAAATACGAGTTTCTTCGCACACATTATTAACTTATTGGAAAATGGACATATTTACTTTTACAAAAACCGATTAATTTCAGAAAAATTCCGTGTTTTTTTGTCTCTGCAGAAATTATTATTGACTGATTGATGTATTATTTTTGCAAACATCGATTAAAAACTGGAAAATTAGAGTTTTTCTGCGCAAATTATATATTAACTGGAAACTACACATGTTTTATTATTTTTACAAAAATCGATTAATTACTGAAAAATCCGTGTATTTTTTTGCAGAAATTATTCATTGACTGAAATTCACAAGTTTAATTATTTTTGCAGAAATCTATTAATCGCTGGAAAATACGTGTTTTTTCGCACAAATTACTTATTGACTAAAAAATACCGATGTTTTATTATTCTGGCAAAAATCGATTAATTACTGGAAAATACGTGTTTTTTGCACCATTAACTGGATGAAAAATACACTTGATTTTTGCAAAAATCAATTAACTACCGGAAAATAGGTGTTTTTTGCACAGATTATTTATTGTATGAAAAATACACCTAGTAACTCTTCAATTTTTTTTTCTTCAAAAATACCCACTTACTAGTAAACCTAAGTACTAAGAAACTATTTTTAAGTTGGAAAAAGTGGGAAGTTTGGCAAAAATGTTTTGGAATATAATAAGGTTTGATAACAAATTTTGTTATCATGCCTTATTTGGCATACGAAAAGGCGGCAACAATATCAAACGCTGTCGTTCCTAAAATCATCAATATTAAATTAACAAACCGCTCGAAGTCTTGAATTTTTAGATTTTGGATTTTTTGGATTTGGAGTTTTGGAAGTTTTCAAGTTGGAAAAAGTTGGAGATTTGCCAAAAATGTTCTGAAAAGTTTGTGGTTTTTTATTTTTTTTTTATCAAGCCTATTTTGGCATAGGAAAACGAGGCAACAATATCAAACGCTGGCGTTCCTAAAATCATCAATATGAATCGCTCGAAAAGGTTAAAGTTCTATCGGAAAACCCGACCTGGGTGGGGGAGGATTTCGAGGGCAAACACCCCTATGGCTTCACTTTGCGAGTCTCACTAATGGAGAAATCCAGTCTTCATTAGAGGCCTCCTCGAGGAGAGAACCCGTTCCGAGCTGATGTCCTTATACTATGCCGAACCGCAGGCCCCTCAAGAGCATCCCCAACAATCTATGTACCCCGCTCAATATATACATAATATGTTCAAGTACAGGAGTTGGTATCAACCTGAGCTTAAACCTCAAGAGCTTTTCGCCATCCCCCGACAATGGCGAAGGAGGAATTCGCTCCGATCTCGAGACGAATTCTCGATTATGTACGAAATACCGATAAACTCGAGTGCCCTTATTCGTGCTAAGGAGCTGCCGAATTTTCGGAGTAATTGGCTATTAAAGGTACAACATATATTTGGCTATATTTCTAAAAAACGAATACCCACCTAACAACTAACCAGTGGTGTGTGAATAACACAAAATACTTCCATATTTGAATGTGTAAACTTTTGACAGGATTCAATTATATTTTGACTACTTTGGATTGGCTGTTTGAATAAAAAATGTCAATGAGCTCACTATGCAAATTTTAAAACTCGCCTAAAATCAAAATACGTCAAGAATGTAAAAAATATACGTGTATTCAGCAAGCTAAAACAAAAAATTTGACACCAAGAACGCTCAAATCGGTTCATTTCTGAAGTTGGAAAAAATTGAAATTAAAAAAAAACAATTAAAGTGCTAATGTATCGGAAGTACTGTGAGTAATTCGAATTCCAGGGTCTTGCCTAGACAAATATTCCGGTTCAAGAAATTTGAAAAAAGGTTAAGAATTGAGGGAGCTATGGCCATTTTTGTACATTGGACCAGTGATCATAGAGAAAACAATCGATTTTTTTCGCTCGATATTTTTGGAAGATACTTTACACAGGTATAATAAATCGACATTTGACCAATTTTGTTATTACGAAGAATCTATCATTTAAAAATATCTGAAATATCGATTTTCCAGGATGTCATCAATACTTAATTATCGATATACTCATCGAAAAATCGATAGGAGCTTCAGAAATTGATGCCTCAAAAATCGATTCATTATTATTGCAGCATCGGATATTGATATTTGAGATTGGTATAATATACCATATTTGTATTTATATACAATATACCATATAGGTATATACAATATACCATATTGGTATAATATACCTTATTTGATATTTTGTATCGATATCTAAAAATCGATATTTTTTATCTTCAGCTTCAATAAGTATTACTATATTATAGTAATACTATATTATAGTGATACTTATTGAAGCTGAACATATCAAACATCGATTGTTGGATATCGATACAAAATATCGATAAATTAGTATCAATATGCTAGCTGTCGATACATTGAATATTGGTACATCTAATAGGAATACATATGACGTCTAGATTTTAATAAATCTGGTATACATATATCAAAGATCGATTTGTAGGTACCAATATCCTATATCCAACATCGATATATTGGAAACCAATGGATGAAATATCGATTTATTGGTATCGGTAGGTCGAATATATTGTATATTGAATAGCTATTGTACATCGATATACTGGATATCAACAAATTAGATACCGATTTATTGAATATTGATTAATTAGACATCGATGCATCGGGTATCGATGTATTGAATATCGATTATTGTACATAAAAAATAGGTATCGATACATTGGTATATGTGTGTATTGATTAATCTAATTATTGTTATTGAATATAATTTGATTCAACAGTATTTAACACATTCAATGCCGATTTTCATTGTTGGACTTCGGTACAACCGATATTACGATTTTTTTTGAAAACTACGGTTTTATGACGAAACATTATTGCACACTACTACGTTTTGTCGAGTATAATAATACGACTTGTTATCCTTTTTCCTCACTTCCTTCTCATTTTATCCGGATAATCAGCAATAGTGGGGAAAATTTTGCAATTTTTGTTTAACTTTGTTTAAACTCTTGTTTCGCAAACACAACATAGAAGGTTCGCCTCGCTTAAAAGCTCTCTAAACGTAAATAATTTTCCATCTCGTCGTCCCTGTGTGAAATCTTCGGAGTCGCGGGGGAAATAATTCAATTTCTCCGCCATTCCGACCCCCCCCCTGCAGAACCTCATACTCAAAGGATTTTATCGGATTTTCTTACGACGAGCAAAAGAAACTGAAAGAAAACCTTTTACTCACTTAATTTGCAAAGTAATCTGTATGGTAATATCCGGCTTTTACTGAGCACCTCTTTCTTCCAGCGGTGTACGTAATTCCCGACTAGTTCGTTTCTAAGGCTTCTTTATATTGTTTGCATTATTCATTCTTCACACGCTGAAGGAATCACGAGGAAAAAAGCTTCCGTGAAGCGGTAAATATTTTCCAATTATTGCCTAAGCGAATTGCGGCTTTTTGGATCGGGAATTTTTTTATTTTGAGGGGTTACTCTCAGGGGTACGATAGGAGGGCGAATCTCTTAATATCGGATTAGTTACGAATTAATTATTTACAGGAATACCGCAATTTTGAGTTGAGTGAATATTGGGAAATATTTTCTTCGACGAACCAGAAGTCAAAATTATTTTGTGTGAAGTAAAATTTGTTAGTAAATGAAATTCTTTATCGAATGAGGAACATCCGCAAGGTCACACATCTTCCCGTGAACACCAGTGCAACCTCATCTGAGTTCATGTGTGTTGTGATAGCGATAGGACGGCGATGACGGATTTTTTGCCGTTACTTTAAGGAACTACGTGCAGTCACGTCAGCGCAGTGACGTCATACGGCTCACCCGCCACATTCAAAAGGGCCCTTTTCATTAGCGTTTTCCACCAGGAAAAATATTGTTTTTTCGTTGTAGACCATCACTACATCATTTTCGCATTCTAAACAGCACCATTCTGGCAGAAAAAATGGATTTCGTTCTTCATGCATGGAAGGGTGAATGAAAATTACTTGGAAAACATTCGGGCAAAAAATTTTCCCATGCCGGGAATCGAACCCGGGCCTTCTGGGTGAAAGCCAGATATCCTAGCCACTAGACCACATGGGAGGTTGGTAGGAGGACTCGCCAATGCGGCACGTGAAGTTTCAGGGCAAGCGGCACTATTTAGGTATCCTACACCAACACTACCTATTGTTAATTTATTTAACTATTATAAAAACATTGAACAATTTTTCTATATATTTCTCATTTAAAATAGGTACCTAACACAGCGAATGCTAATATACCTTTATCCCTACCAATTGTCTGAGTTTGTAAACCGCCTATATATATATATATATAGACAAATTAGGATTAAAAAAACTAATTTTTAAAAAACTAAATTTTTAAAAACTGAAAAAACTAAGAGAAAATTCTTCTCTTACCTAAGAGAATTTTTTTTCATAGATTTTTCTTTTATATTTGTAATTTATTACCATAAAATCCGCAGTTAATCATTTAATTCGTAAAAAAACTAGTTTCTGAGGGTCTTTAGTAAAAACAAAGTTGGAAATCTGGCACAAAAATTTAAAAACCATGGAAAAAATTACTCGAATATTCTTAAAATGATTATTTATAATATAGGGTACCGCCTCCCATTTATTATCTCTCTTGCACCTTATCCTCATACAACACAAGAGCTATCGATGAAAATGATAAAATCGTCCGTTCCCCGTAATCCGAAACGGTGCCTCATTAACATCGCATTATCATAGAAGATCAAGGGGAAGAATTGTATGGGGGCAGCGCCCCCCGGGCGGTTCTCATGTATTATTCCAACCGAGAAGTCCTGGCCTATCCCTTTAGGCGTTATGCTTCCGATACAAGTTCCTATCACACGAACGACGATATCGGCCCGACAAAAATAATTATTAAAATAATAATTTTGATTATAATCAGCGATTGATGAGGGATGAGTAGGGATGGGTATCGATTAACCGAATTATCTAAATAATCGATTAATTCGTCAATCGAACGATTATTCTAAATCGATGCTTACGTGTTTGAATAATCGAGTAATCGATTAATGTGTAGCGATTATTCAACCAATTTTTTAATTTTTTTTGTATATTATTTCTTTTATTTATATTTTCTGTTCCCTCATGAAGGCTTTTTTTCTGAAGCTGGCCAAATTCTGAGGGAACAGATGAACAGGCTGACCCCAGATATAGCGAATAAACTGCTTTTCCTGAAGGACGTTGACAAGCAATATTGGAGTTGAAAATAATTATTATTTTTAACTCCAAAATTGTTCACAATATTGCATTTCCATTCTTGATGAGGGAGGCGGAGGAGGAGGATGAGGATAAGAAGAAGAAGAAGGAGAAGGAGAAGAAGAAGGAGGAATAGGAGAAGGAGAAGGAGGAGGAGAAGAAGAAGGAGAAGAAGAAGAAGAAGAAGAAGAAGGAGAAGAAGATGAGGAGGAAGAAGAAGAAGATGAGGAGGAAGAAGAAGAAGGAAGAGGAAGGAGGAGGAATAAGAAGGAGGAGGAGAAGGGGAAGGAGGAGGAGGAGGAGAAGGAGGAGGAGGAGGAGGAGGAGAAGGAGGAGGAGGAGGAGGAGGAGGAGGAGGAGAAGGAAAAGGAAGAAGGAGGAGGAGGAGGAGGAGGAGGAGGAGGAGGAGAAGAAGAAGAAGAAGAAGAAGAAGAAGAAGAAGAAGGAGGAGGAGGAAGAAGAAGAAAACATAAATGAAGAAGAAGAAGACAACGACGTAGAAGAAGAGGATGAAGAAGAAGAAGAAGAGGAGGAGGAAGAAGAAGAAGAATAATAATAATAGTAGAGGAAGGAGGAGAATAAGAAGAAGATGATGAAGAAGAAGAAGAAGGTGGAGGAGGATGAGAAGGAGAAGAAGATGATGATGAAGAGGAAGAATGAGGAGAAGGAAGAGGAGGAGGAGGAGGAGACGATGATGAAGAGGAAGAAGGAAGAGGTGGAGGAGGAGGTCGATGAGGACGTGGAGGAGGAGGAGGAGAAGAAGAAGATGAAGAAGAAGATGAAGAAGAAGAAGAAGAAGAAGAAGAAGAAGAAGAAGAAGAAGAAGAAGAAGAAGAAGAAGAAGAAGAGTGCTTTTGTTTGCCAAAACACAATGGGGGATGGTAGGGCATAATGGGGGGGTACTGGGTGATGATGGGCAATGATTGGTAATTATGGGCGATGATGGGGGATGATTGGTGATAATGGGCGATGTTGTGGATAATGGGGGATAACTGGCGATGATGGTCAATGATTGGCGATGATGGGGATAATGGGGGGAGTTGTTAGGACATGTTGAAAGTTGAACGTCAGGCCTTCTTGAGAAGGACCTCTACGCCCAAGTAGGCGATCAAATCAATATTTTACCGTTTTGTAGTATAGAACAGGAGCCTACAATTCGCAACAACTGTTTACTCGCGATTTGATCTCGCCAACTACCTTTTGGGGTCGCAGGTTTCTATTACGGTCGTATTGCAAACTGTCGGAGCCTTAGGTTGGCCATTATCCACGACCCCGATTTGCCTAACGTTTGGATAGCTGTCTAGCGACAGACCTTCCGATGCCATTAATGCAAATGCGAAGGAACAACAGGACCGAGCAAGTGAATCAGAAGGTCGCGGGAATTGTGTCGATTGGGATATCAAATTGCAACAATTGACAAAACGGTGAAATCCCGAAGAAAATTGATTTTTCAAGCATAATTTTATTTTTTAGTTGTTCAACAGTTTGAATAGCTTGAAGAGTGCACTGTTTCTTGACGTATCCTCTCGCTTTTTTCATGAATAAACATTGGATTTCTACATGGAATTGAACAACCAAAAATTGGTTCCGAACCAAAATTCGATTTCAGCAACTCAAATAACTGCTACGAAAACCAAAAAATACAAAAAACTGCGGCAAAAATTCGATTTTTTACGAAAAAAGTGAAAAGTCCATTTCATGAACTTTAGCCTTATAGAAAATTAAACGCTGCATTCAAAAATGTCCTCGGCCAAGTGCCAATGTCGCAAAATTTCGAGTTTTCTGCGATTTTCCCGGTAAAAACGCCGATTTTCGAGAAGACAAGCCCGAATTTCATCAACTCAAAAACTGATTGGAAATAATTCGCACATTTCCAACACTTATTCGGCGGACAGTATCTCCGTTCGGCTCTGGCGCAGCGGATATTGATTGTAGGTCGATCTGGTCTCGTAGGCTGATGGGCAGGGGGTGCACAGACATGGGATAGGCCTCACGTTATAAAGGGAGGATAGGAAGGCTGCAAGCGGACCTCCCCCACCCTCCTGCCATTAGTGGGGGAATCAATAATGCAGCCGGCAGCCTCTCGCTCCTTCTCATTGATGCTGTGTTACACTGGCGATCAAAAATCCTCGAATTTCCAGTTTGAGAATTTTCGTGAAATTTTTTTCTCGACGAAAATCGATTTTTTTAACTTTATTTTTCTCATTGTCTTCTCCCAGGGGGTGCACTGATGCCCTAATATGGAACAATCGCGAAGAGAATACAAGACAATTTGTCAATAATTAAAAAAATGAAATATAAACATTTTTCTCAGAAAAACATCAATTCCAACTAAATGCGAATGAATAGTAGAGGCGAATAAACGATTGATGCAACCAAATCAAAAACAAATCAGCATTTGAATCGACATAAGCATTTTAATTTTGAACTGATAACATAATCACGACAAGCAGTTTGTTAAAGAACGAGTATTCTGACTGGCTCACTAATACTTCAAAAAACACACTACCGCTAATAAAAACGAAAAAAAATATTGTAAACATTTGAAAAATGAAAAAATTTACAATGCAACTACACAATTTTGGGACGAAATCGTGAAAATCGGAATCGCCACCCATTGTCCGTTTCTGAAAATTTTCCGACAATGAATTATTGCGATTTATTAGCTTCTGAGGAAGGCCACGCGGACGAAAGTGCCATGAAGCGCAATAATCGAGAAAAAATTAGTCTTAATTTTTTTTGCTCGCCTGCTTACGCCATACGGCGTAACTTCCCAATCGGCGTTCACAAGTTGGAAACATTTTCGCGTTCGTCAGGTCAAGTAACACTTTTCAAGAGTGCAAACTCGAGTTGGAGCGACTTGCAAAACAGTCTATCAAGGGGCAGAGGCCATCAGTCTTCCAGAAGGCGAAGCACCTTGCACTTTTAGCCTTCGAGGTTCCTGTGTTTTACATTGTTACGCCTCCCGTACGCCCTGTTACTAAGGCTTCTTTTGTATTCAACGCCTCGCGCCGCTTCCCCCTTTGACGTGCCTTGGAAACCATTTGAGTCGGGTAATGCTTTTAGAAGGGAAACGGACGCCTTCATAGTAACACTTTTCGTTTCGGTATTTCGACTTCGGAAATCCGCATGTTGCTCGATTGTTGCGGGAATTCGTAAGGCTTCAAGAGGCCTATTGTGATGGCGAAGCCGGAGCAATGCGCTTGAAGTTGAAAATTAACGGACGTCCAGGAAACACACCTGGAAGTTGGGGCTTCGTCCGATGAAAAGTCGTACGAAGGTGCCTGAATTAACATTTTCCGAACCTCGAAACTACAGCAAACTATGTCAAATTTATGTTAATTTATCTTAAAAAATAACCGTCATTTTTAACTTCATTATTTCCTAAATAATCGCTGCTATTCTTAACATTTCAAAAAATCCGCTCGATTTTTGAATTTATTATTTTTGGAAGAACTGGTGCTATTCTAACTGGAAATTTAACGCTGAACACGCCCATATATGGGTTGATGGGTCTAAAATACTTCCTTCGACTGTTTTTTTGTAAAAAACTGATTTTTTCACCAATTTTGTAGATTTTTGAATATTCTAACGATTCTGCAAAGCCTACAATAATTAGCCGAGCCGATACAATTTTCTCGTAAATTTGGTTCATTTCTACGTCGAAAGCAACCAACCGCACCTTGGTAGGTGCAATAGCCGATTTTTGGCGGCCGTTTGAAGTTCCCACTCAAATCTGCAGAAAACACCAAAACTTTAAACATTCGCCAAAAATCGGCTATTGCACTCAACGAGGTGCGGTTGGTCGCATTCGACGCAGAAATGCACCAAGTATATGGGAAAATTTGTGCAGTTCGACTGAGTATTTTAGTTATTTTTTAATCATCAGAATAGTGACTCAAACTCTTCAAAATTGATGAAAAACCATGTTTTTTGTTGTTTTCTGGCGAATAACATAAAAATAAAGCATTTAAGAACCTTAAACCTATACATAGGGGTGTTCAGCATTAAATGTCCAATAAGAATAGTGATTCGGAAAATGATAAAATTGGAAATAGTGTCAATTTTTTGCTATTAAAGAACGACTTCTGAAAACATTCGTCGGCGATTCGATTATCGATCGGTTAGCATCGGCCTGAATGGTTTTCGCCTCTTCGCTTTCACCCTCGTACACTTTTCGTAAATCACGTACTTCATCTTTTTCGACACGCCGTTCAGCGCTTTTAATGCTCGCGATTTTCCCTATTTTTCCCATCGACGAGGGCGTTACATTCTTCATAAGGCAATACTCGCAGGGAAAAACGTCCCTTTTGGGCCATTGAAAAAAACGAGCCTCCCCTTTTCCATCAAAGTAATAATACCGGGCTATTTTCAGGACCTGTCACGAGTCAAAGTTCACATACAGTCGTAGTATTTGCCATGATAGGCGGATCGATCACGACCTTTCGTCATCTTTTTCATTCAGTGATGGATCACGTGACCATTAATATCGACAAGATGGATGCCGGTGGAGCCGTTTTTTCGAAAATTCCCATTCACGAAATGGCGTCACGTTTATTTATGGAATATCACGAAAGATTTACGCATTCCTGTATTATTATTTATCCCATTTTTTTGGCTCGATCGGCTTAAATTGTACAAACTCACCTGCGAAATAGGCGAGCATCGCCGTCAGCGCCATGGAGAGAAGAAGCAGCGCAATCGCAGAACATTTCCAAGAACATGAATGTCTGCAACGTTTGTCAATGTTAAACCTCGAAGGGCTGTAGGGCGAATAGTGGGGGGGCGGAGGTGCTGTGGCGCCCCCCCTGCCCGCGGGGAATACGGGCATGACGACCGGCGTGGCCCCAGGGCCTCCGAGCCTGTAACAAAAATCGAAATAATCCGTAAGCGACGATTTGGCAAACGATTTAATGGTGAAGTAAATTGAAAATCAATTAAATCAAATTAAACTCAAATTTTTGCATTTGAAATCTCTATTGATGAAAACGCGCCTTGTGCCCATATTCTGTGCCTAAAATCAACAAATATTCAAAAAACAATACTTCAATAAGTTCAAAATTGGCGGCAAAAAGTGGAAAATTGTTGTTTTTTCTACTTTGGTTACAGTCAAAATAAGGGCGTTTCTTCCTCGCAAGTTCCTTAACCTCATTTTGGTTGTCCAAAGATTTGAAATTCAATTAATGCTAAAATTTAGGACATTTTGGGACATTTAATGTCCCGGCATTCTCGCGATTTCTGGCTCAAGAGATGGCGACACCATCGGGAGCAAATTGTCCAAGAACTTTCAAACCGCTGTACCGAGTTCCACCAGTTTTTGAAGTAAAAGTGATAAAAACTACCCTGCAGTAGTTAAATGTGCTGTCTACATATTTTTTATTATTTATTATTTTTATTAAATCCCCGAAAAAGGGAATTTTTCCACCTCAAGATCGCTATGGCCGTCTTGACCGACATGCGATTCGAATTCCAGTTAACTCCGCATGCAGTTCGACCTCATGTTAACCACTAACTCGATGCCGACGTTTATTATGCATAGCGGGCCGCTTCCACATCGTTGGCTTAGACTCGATCGAGCCACCAAAGGCCTATTACGCCGGGGATTATAAAGGCTGAAGTATTCATCGGTGTCATCAGCGGCCGGCCGGTTCGACTGTTAAAGGGCGGACTGCGGCCTGGAATTATTCATGTTTATTGATGGCCGACGGGAATCGACATACAGCGTCCATTAGTGGAGCTCTAACCCCCAGGAAGTGGCAACTGCTCTGATATGTTACGCATGCTTTTGATTACCAATCGATAGGAGAGCCGGTGCAACAAAGTGGCCTCAGACTCGAAATGCCATGCCGACTCTTCAATGCCATTATTGCGTTATTGTCCGAGCTGAAAATTGCGCAATTGCCGTTGGAAACCGAATTGAGGCGATGGACGATTTTGAGCCGAGCTCGTCCAGTTATTCCTGGACGAGAATTGAACGTAAAAGTGATGACGTCCCCGGGCGCCATCTTGCCCACCGCCGCCAAGTAGTGACGTGATCAAAGTCAACTTCGAGATCAAACTCAACTTCGAGATCAAAGTCAACTTCGAGATCAAACTCAACTTCGAGATCAAACTCAACTTCGAGATCAAAATCAACTTCGAGATCAAACTCAACTTCGAGATCAAAGTCAACTTCGAGATCAATCTCAACTTCGAGATCAAAATCAACTTCAAGATCAAAGTCAACTTTGAGTTCAAAGTCAACTTCGAAATCACTTCGAGATCAAAATCAACTTCGAGATCAAACTCAACTTCGAGATCAAAATCAACTTCGAGATCAAAGTCAACTTCGAGATCAAACTCAACTTCGAGATCAAAGTCAACTTCGAGATCAAAGTCAACTTCGAGATCAAAGTCAACTTCGAGATCAAAGTCAACTTCGAGATCAAACTCAACTTCGAGATCAAACTCAACTTCGAGATCAAAGTCAACTTCGAAATCAAACACAAGTTCGACATTAAACTAAACTTCGAGATCAAAGTCAACTTCGAGATCAATCTCAACTTCGAGATCAAAATCAACTTCAAGATCAAAGTCAACTTTGAGTTCAAAGTCAACTTCGAGATCAAACTCAACTTCGATATCAAAATCAACTTCGAGATCAAACTCAACTTCGAGATCAAAGTCAACTTCGAGATCAAACTCAACTTCGAGATCAAACTCAACTTCGAGATCAAAGTCAACTTCGAAATCAAACACAAGTTCGACATAAAACTAAACTTCGAGATCAAAGTCAACTTCGAGATCAATCTCAACTTCGAGATCAAAATCAACTTCAAGATCAAAATCAACATTGAGTTTAAAGTCAACTTCGAGATCAAAATCAACTTCGAGATCAAAATCAACTTCGAGATCAAACTCAACTTCGAGATCAAAGTCAACTTCGAGATCAAAGTCAACTTCGAGATCAAACTCAACTTCGAGATCAAAGTCAACTTCGAGATCAAACTCAACTTCGAGATCAAAGTCAACTTCGAGATCAAAGTCAACTTCGAGATCAAAGTCAACTTCGAGATCAAAGTCAACTTCGAGATCAAAGTCAACTTCGAGGTCAAACTCAACTTCGAGATCAAAGTAAACTTCGAGATCAAAGTCAACTTCGAGATCAAACTCAACTTCGAGATCAAAGTCAACTTCGAGATCAAAGTCAACTTCGAGATCAAAGTCAACTTCGAGATCAAAGTCAACTTCGAGATCAAAGTCAACTTCGAGATCAAAGTCAACTTTGAGATCAAACTCAACTTCGAGATCAAACTCAACTTCGAGATCAAAGTCAACTTCGAGATCAAAGTCAACTTCGAGATCAAAGTCAACTTCGAGATCAAAGTCAACTTCGAGATCAAAATCAACTTCGAGATCAAACTCAACTTCGTGATGAAAGTCAACTTCGAGATCAAACTCAACTTCGAGATCAAACTCAACTTCGAAATCAAACACAAGTTCGACATTAAACTAAACTTCGAGATCAATCTCAACTTCGAGATCAAAGTCAACTTTGAGATCAAAGTCAACTTCGAGATCAAAGTCAACTTCGAGCTCAAACTCAACTTCGAGATCAAAGTCAATTTCGAGATCAAACTCAATTTCGAGATCAAAGTCAACTTCGAGATCAAACTCAACTTTGAGATCAAAGTCAACTTCGAGTTCAAACTCAACTTCGAGATCAAAGTCAACTTTGAGATCAAAGTCAACTTCGAGATCAAAGTCAACTTCGAGATCAAAGTCAACTTCGAGATCAAAGTCAACTTCGAGATCAAACTCAACTTCGAGATCAAAGTCAACTTCGAGTTCAAACTAAACTTCGAGATCAAACTCAACTTCGAGATCAAAGTCAACTTTGAGATCAAAGTCAACTTCGAGATCAAAGTCAACTTCGAGATCAAACTCAACTTCGAGATCAAACTCAACTTCGAGATCAAACTCAACTTCGAGATCAAAGTCAACTTCGAGATCAAAGTCAACTTCGAGATCAAACTCAACTTCGAGATCAAACTCAACTTCGAGAGTTTGGAGGGGAAAAAAAGGGAATTTTTCTCGAACTTGAGGGAAATAGGTTGCGGTCAAGTGGAAACACTGGTTGGTCCAACCTAAATGATTTTTGAACGCATCTCAATGTTTCGTATCTTCATGAGCTTTGTTTTCCTTATCTTATCTTATCTTCCTTGCCGTATCAAACTCAGTAGGGTACACAAATTCAGCTGGGCATACAAACTCCTGTATAAAAGTGTGTAAAAAGCTGGGATAGGAACTCATGTGTGTTCGTCGGTTGGTTCAACGTAAACGTGTTTCAAACGCATCTTCCACGTTTCGTATCTCGGTGAGCTTTGTTTTCCCTCCGTCTTATCTTATCTCGCGCGATCTCCAATGCTAACCAAATCGCGGTGATGTCAGGCAAAAGCCTCATAGACGCACGTTGTAATGCTACCAGAAAAATATACATTTTTTTAGAAAAAAATTCATGAAAATGGCGGGAAATGTGCGTTATACGCTGAATTTTTGAGAAAATCCTGAAAATACTGAGTAAATAGTTGTAAATTGTACTATCTCTGAACTCTCGATATAAATGCGTTTATTTATACAGTAAATAAAAAGATTCCAACAATTTCTTTCATGTCCCCACGCTTATCCCGGGCCTGATCGACCGTTCGTCTTCCGACACTTTTTTCACCTATCCTAATAGTTTTTCTAGTGAAAGAAAAAGGCGGTAAAAACTAGAGAAGATCCGAACTGAGAGCGAAGGAGGAAACGAGGGATTACGAAAATAGAAACACCGCTTGTTTTTATCACTTTGTCGGTTTTCAAAGGTTCTGTCCCGCTAATCACGGTGAATACAGTGGGAGGATCTCCGGTGAGTAATGGCCTCAACAGTTGGCGGGTGACTTTAAAAATAAATTTTCGAAAATCGAGAGTCGACCGTGTAATGGAGATTGTTGAGATAGATACGTAATATTATTCACATCTGTTACGTATATGATGATAATTATGTACATCAAAATACCTAATTTTTATTTTTATCAATTGCATATAGGTTAAGATCTCTGTTACGTATATGATGATAATTAGGTACATCATAATTATTATGATTAGGTATTATACCTAATTATTATTTGCATCTATTACGTGGACGACCCTATAAACATAATAATCATGTACGTCATTACAATTTTGATGATCATTACGGAAAAAACACTTGGTAAAGGTAGCACTTGGCACTTCGAATAAAAGGAACGTTTCCAAAAAACATTTTTCAGCTCAAATTAGCAGTCGAGAAGTTCACTTTGAAAAAACGCTGCTAAGTAGATCAGTGGCATGTGCAGATTAGTTTTCGCTATGTCCGAAGAACTCTGCAAATTTTGCACAGGGGTTCATTTTTCGATTGCTAAGACAAACTTCACGATATATCGGTACTCCTTAAACTCAGAATTTAGTTGTTATTATTCTATAATTTCAGTATAAATTTGTTTTTCAGAGGGGGATTTAGAGAAACGTTTTTTCAACCCGGCAAAAAATAATCATCCTCTTTGCTTGATAAATACTTACCTATCTATCTTTTCAACGCAGCAGATCGTTTAATTCCGTTAAATTCACCATTTAATCTATTCTTAATCACCTTCATTATTAACTGAATAATAATAATTATTAAATTCTCTGAATAATGAATGAAATTAAAAATGCCTCAGAACCATTGTTAAAGCCTGACTCGCTTTCATGTTGCCAAGCGCAACTGGTCGTAGTGTGAGTGCGTCACCTTGTTGGTGTAATAGGCTAGTGGTCGTAAGTAGATCAATCAACCGTATCTAAGAGCCGAGGCCAAATTCTCAAATTTTTTCGATTTTTGTTTTGCTGATTTGAGTAATGTGACCAAATTCTTTAAATTGAAGATATCGGGAGGACAGAAGTTTTTGTGGGGATTCCAACGAGTGGAAAACGATTTTTGTGGCTCTAGTCGTTTTCGAGTTATTCAGAATTGTAGAAATTTTAAAAAACTCAAAAATGTCTCACTAAAACTGCAATAACTCCTAAACGGTTAGAGATACCGCCGTGGCGATGGTCTCATTCGATTCGGCATAGAAAAATCTATAGAAAATGATACCTCACATGCCTATGTTGCAAATTTCCAGAAAAGCACGAATTTTTTGCCTCTTCAACAGCTGTTTTACTGGCCTTAAAATTAAGGTAGGGTTCTGTCGAGACGTTAGGACCAACTAGATACGGAACTTGATTTTTGGTAAAAAAAAAAAATTTCAAAATTTTTCGATAACTCCTTCCCTATGAAAAACCCCGGACGCCGGACGGCGTACGGCGGACCGCGTACGGCGGACGGCGTGCGGGGGACGGACAAAAAAATTTATTCCACGCTCTTTGGAACGTAAACCAACAAATTTTCAGGGGGTTAAAAACTTTTTTCCTAACCGATTACAAAGGTTCATTTCTTAAGAAAAATGAACCAAAATCCCTCAAAAAACTGCGATCAAATAAATTTTTTCGCGCGGTATGAAAAACCTCGTACAACGTCTATAAGTCGATGTTTCTGTAGCGAGAAAATCGCGAGTAGGGCAGGAAAAAAGCGGTAAACACGAGTGAAGCATTCACCTTATTTGTTCGAAAAGCATCCGCACCCCCACCTGTCACCTCGTACCTCCATTTAATAACTTTCCAAAAAGTCAGTTCATAAAGATTAACGACTTTTTACCCTCGGCGACCGCATACAAGCGACTGCCACCCCCTGCCCCAAGGCGAACAATATCTTTCCTCGGAAAGCAACTTCAGAAAACCCCTTTTCCAAAAGGAAACCCCCTCGGCCGCTGAAGAGAAGATGAAGCTTTTCTTCTCGTTTTACCGCTTTTTGTTCATAAATAAAATAGAAACCCGCAAGAAGATCCGAAAGAATCATTACTCATTTCTAACGTAATTCCCTTTCGGGGGCGTCATCCAGCCGGATCCTCGCTCGAATTTCCCTTCTGCCAGAAATTGAGGGGGGGAAACGCTGATGAACATTTATTAAACAGTCGTGACGTTTAGGATTCGCGCTCACCTCGAGCAAATAGCCCGACCAATGAAAGATGATCTTTTTCTTGTAAACGAATTGCAAAAAGTGTCCTAATTCCGGGGAAAGCGTCGGAAAATTTTCCATTTTGGCGGGTTAAGGATGAGAAATTTACCAGATGGTGCCATGGAGAGTGAAATTTCAAAGACAATGTTTAAAAATACGATAGTATAGTACGATACTCCTGTCGAATTTTTATCTTTGAATAAAAATTTAAAAGCTTGAAAAACTCAACTTTCCGAAATTTCTCGAAAACTGAGAGTAGAAACAAACGGTGTTTTTTTTCAAACGTTTTTTCGATTTGGCAAACGGTATGGCAAGCGAATTTTTGTTTATATGTTGTATCTCTCGAATTTTCGAGATTTTTGCCACAAAACCGGAAATTCGAGGGCCATATGTTAGTCAAATCGAAAAATTGTTGGAACAAAAAGGCTTGTTTTTACTCCCAGTATATGAGAAAATTCCGGAAAATTGAGTTTTTAAGCGAAAGTTTGTTAGCATGTCGTATCTTTCGAATTTTCGAGATTTTTGCCACACAAACGAGAATTCGTGAGCCATATTGAAAAAATGTTTGAACAAAAAAGGTTTGTTTTTTCTCCCAGTATACGAGAAAATTCTGAAAAATCCGGTTTTAAAATAAAAGTGACCTATTTCAAGCAAAAGAGTCAAAAAATTACAAAAGTAGAAACTTTTCTTTTCAAATACAAATTAACACGCTTGAAAAACTCAACTTTCCGGAATTTTCTCGAATACTGGGAGAAAAAACGAACGTTTTTTGTTCAAACAATTTTTCCATTTGACTAACGATATGGGCCGGGAATTTTCGTTTATATGTTGTATTTCTCGAATTTTCGAGATTTTTGCCACAAAAACAGAAGTTCGAGGGCCATATCGTTGTCAAATCGAAAAATTTTTGAAACAAAAAAGGCTTGTTTTTACTCCCAGAATATGAGAAAATTCCGGAAAATTGTTTTCCAAACGGGTAAATTTGTATTTTAAACTAAAAATTTTTACAGGAGTAATAAACAATCATTAATCACTGCATGTTTTTTCAGATGAAAAATATGATTTATTAGTAATTTTCCTGGATTGCTACAATCGATGAAAATCTTTTGATATGCAACACTATAAAGTTCCGTTCAGCCGCTCAGCTTTTTTTTGTTTTTGTTTTTAATAGTTGCGAGGGTGACGTTCTAGTGAAGGTAAAAGCTAACATGCTTCAATTATTAGCTGAGTTCGACGGTTTTTCGTTAGGTATTTATTCATTTTTGTTAAACGTTAATTTGAATTATGTCAGACGCATTTTCCTCCAACTTCGGATATGCTTGGAACATGTAAAGGTCGAATGCTCCCAGTTAGAGAGCTCGAAGGGGTTGAACTCGTGCAAAAAGTTGATTAAATCACCAAATTAACTTGCAGCCCTTCGTACGAATATCTCTTCCGCCGAGAGATCTCTCGGGCCCTTCCCTGCTTGTGATTTATATTTCTATGTACCCCTCGATTTTCACTGTTTAAGTCCGCACTGCTCTTCGAATGCCATTAAAAAGGCTTCATACTTGCGCCCGTCTGAGGCCGAGGATTTCAACCGTATACTTTCAAGTGGGGTCCAAACGGCATACATGTACGGCATACTATTAGTTATGCTACCCCGGTCGACCCTCGTCTTTTCGAACGGTACATACGAAATTTCGACCTTGTCCCTATGAATCATCCCTTATGCCGCTTGTCTTTTCCAGTTCTACGTCAGGCAAAGAGATTCCGCAGATGGCTTAAGGATGCGGCGGACATGTGATGCCTGCGTTTGAACCCGAGATGAATATTTTCCTCGGTCTTTTCCAAAAGAAATGTCGCACGAGCTTGTACGGGGTGTTCAATCCTGAAATTGTCTTCCTTTGACCGATTCTTCAGCTCATTTGCTAAAATTTTTGTTCTATAGAGTTCTTCGCAAGCTCTAAAAGGTGCCCTTAGAAGATTTTCTCCGACTTAGTTCCAGTAAAAAGGTCATAAGTCCCTTAAATAAGTCAGCAATCACAAAAACAAGGATACCGTTGAAAAAAGCGTTAAATTTCCCATAAACCTGTGACATTCAAAGCTGTCCAACATCACGCCAAGCACAAATAATGCTCGTAATAACCCACTTTCATAAAAAAACCAAGTTTTTTCGCATTCAAACGTCGATTTCTCTAGAAATAAGCAAGGTAAATGTAAAAATGATTATACCGTTAGAAAGCTGACATTCTGGGTCAGTTTTTTTCGGAGCTTGCGCCGGATTTTTCCATTTATTTTTAGCCCTAAACGCACGCTGAAAAAAAAGGTAATTTAAAAAAATTAAAAAATGCTCGACTTTGGCTCAATGTTTTTCTTATTTTACCTGATGTTAGACATCTACAAAAACCGTGAGGTTATGGGAAATTTAACGCTCTTTCCAACGGTATCCTTATTTTTGTAATTACTACAATATTCAAGGAACTTATGGCCTTTTTACTGAAGCAAAGTCGAAAAACCGAAAAAAACTTCAAAGCGGAAAAAGTGCAATTGTTCTGGGGCTACTGGAAAAGTTAATAGAACAAAAATTGTAGCAAATGAACTGAAAAATCGACAGTAGAGACAATCTCAAGTGTGAACACCCTGTATAGTCTTGAAATTCGGCTGTGGACTTTTTTGCCGGTTTTATCGATTTCCTTCGAATTCCCGAGGAACTATCCAGTAATTAGAAGGCGTTCAATTAGCTCATTATCAGGCAACTCGAAATAGTCGATCCTTGCCGAACAAGAGATATTGACAAGCTCGAAATTAGCGCCGCTATTCCCAGTCCAGGTGGGCCTTATTGAGTCGCCGGAGTTGGATTGATTCCCCAAGTCGCCTAATTGCGCCATCGATCCGCGCCATCGGAACAATCAGCCGACATCTCGGTTTCGGAGTTGACGAATCGGGTTAGGAAAGTTCGAGTTAACTTTGATGGTTTCGCCGCGTCTGGCTGTCGCCAAGTTATATTCGATACGAGATCATCCTCACGGCTTTGAAAGTAATTCTACACGCGAGAGTTTACGTCTTCCTCGGAGGTAATCCCTGTACCTGAGAAATGTCGAAAACCGATCTTAAGCTAGACTCGAAGGCACATGTTTAATCCTGTTTGAACCCGAATTTCGACAACATGTAGGGATTTTTGTTCATTTTGGTAAATTATTTCTAGTTGTTGGCTGTCATCATTTCAAATTTCCTAAATCAAATTGAAGATTTTGCAATTCTCAATTTTTTCTCTCGGGAAAATTCACAACTTCTTTTTCTACGTTTCTTTTGAACTGTTATAAAACAATTTCAGAACAGAATGTCCCATATTTAACTGATTCGGTTGGAAATTTAATTCAACCTCCGAGCGAAGCGGAATAAAATAATTCTCCGCCGATGGGGACGGTCGTAAAACATTTCACGGCCAACGTGCCCGGCCCGACAATTCGAGAATACGATCTCGCAATATGAAAAAACTGTTATCGAAGCCATTTCCAGTCTGCGGATCAATTTCGACAATATTATCGAAGTCGGTTCGGCCGAAACGGTCGTTTTGTCTTTTACACCGCGATCCGGCGTAGCGTATGGAATAATCTCACTTTTTTACGGCTGGTGACGTGGCGGAGAAAATATATCGAGGCGCATAAAACTACGAACTCGGAAGAATGATGATCGATTTGTAATATAGAAGCGGCTCTGGTATTCCATAATTCATGTCTATATCTATTTTATTGCACTTCAATTTATTGCATCGATGGCTGCCTCTGGAAATGAACTAGAGGTAGGAATTGATTTTTATTGTCAATTGCACCGCATCGAAGTGCTAGAAATGTTCGCTTTTTGAAAAAATTGCTGGACTGGTTTTTTCCCTGCTGTGGGTATTGTCTTCATCCTGCATCCTCGGGCTTCATCCTGCACCCTTGGTCTTCGTCCTTGATCTGCTTATTGCATCCTCAGTCTTTTTTTTGCGTCCTTGGTCTTCGTCCTCGGTCATCTTGCTGCGTCCTTGGTCTTCATCCTGCACCCTTGGTCTTTTTCCTTCGTCCTTGGTCATCTTGACGTGTCCTTGTTCTTGATGAGGCATCCTTGGCCTTTTTCCTGCGTCCTCAGTCTTCGTCCTTGACCCGCTTATTGCATCCTAGGTCTTTTTTCTGCGTCCTTAGTCTTCATCCTGCATCCTTGGTCATCTTGCCGTGTCCTTGGTCATCATCCTGCATCCTTGGTCATCTTGCCACATCCTTGGTCATCTTGACGTGTCCTTGGTCTTGATCCGGCATCCTTGATCTTTCTCCTGTGCCTCTGATAATCATTCTGTATCCTTGGTCTCTTCCTGCGTCCTTGGTCTTCATCCCGCATCCTTGGTCTTTTTCCTGCGTCCTCAGTCTTCGACCTTGACCCGCTTATTGCATCCTCGGTCTTCATGCTGCATCCTTGGTATTTTTCCCGCGTCGTTGGTCATCTTGATGTGTCCTTGGCCTTCATCCTGCATCCTGGTCTTTTTCCTGAGCCCTTCATGCTGCGTCCTTGGTTGTTTTCCTGCGTCTCCGGTCTTCATCCTCAGATAGTCTCACCTTCAGACGGATGGATAGACTGACGAATGGAAAGACAGACCTTCAGACCGAGCGACCGATTCTATCATTCAATAGAAAGGGATTCGTTCAAAAAATTTATGCCGGGAAGAAATGCGGAAGTGAAAATAAAGAACAACCAATTTCAACAATTGAAGATTCCTGCATTCTGACCACTTCGAAGTAACCGCTGTTTACCTGATCGACGGATCGATCGTCAGATTAAATGTCCTTTCAACTGAATTCCATTATTTTCCCGATTCGAGGGAAAACTCTCCAATTATCAACCGTCTACGGCTGCGGAGATGAGATAAAATTTCCGCTATAACTGCGAGCGAAGAATGGCTTCGCCGAACGGGCGGGGCGGGAGCTAACCCTTTTTCGCTGACCCCTGAGACAATATTGATAAGGGATTTTATTATGTATCTAACTCCTTCCATAAAGAGAACGGATTTCAGGAGCTCGGTACACACATAAAACTAGCAACCCCAGTGCAATAACGTGAGCTCTATTATCCGGATAAAATCGGAGTCAGCGAAACGTTAACCCTTTCGCTATATGGATGTTTTTCCGATAATAAACCGGCTCCCAGTGGTACCTAAGCGTGCGAGATCGAAGGTCCATACTCGGAATATTGGCTTACGAAATTGAATTAACAAATTTTGAACGGATAAGTTGCAGCGGGGCAAGTGCAGTTGACAAAAACTATAAGTTAACTTTGCTGCGATCAAAAAATCGATTGTATTGATAGCTGATAAATCATACTTTTTCATAGCTCTGACTATCCTCTAACCTATCATTAAGTTATTTCTAGGTTTCTACAATTTTAGTGGCTTATCAGAGCAATAAAATCCATCTGTTTTGGAGAACTGACATTACAGATGAAAGAACACGTTGAAACATAACCTCACCCTGCTGTTATCAAGGATTTCAGATTGTTATCAGAGCGAACTGTTATCAGTGTTATCAGCACACGTTGAAACATAACCTCACCCTGCTGTTATCAAGGAGTTCAGACTGTTATCAGTGGCGTCTCGTGAAGGGTGATAAGTTTCCCTATAGCACCCAAAGAGGGCATAGGCCGAGGTTTCTGGTTTTTAAAGTCCACATTTGCACTTACCCGCTGCAATTTACCTAACTTGAGTCGATAATGGGGAATTACCACATCAGTTGGTCAATTTGTCACGACAAAGTTGTCACTTCTTCAGCTTCGACAAACTTGCGAATCGCCCGGCAATTAGTTTCCCGGCCAATTATTTCAATAAAGTCCCATTAGCCTGATTACCGGAGGGTGTCGTGGGTAGCAGCAGCAAAAATAGCCAAGTCGGCATCAATTTTAATCAAATCGCCCGCGCACGTTAACCTTTGCTGGAAAATTGCCTAATCGGATCCCACCAGTTTATTCAACCTGTATGTGGGTTGCTGATGAAGTCGAAACGGAGGGGCTCCTGGCGGCATAATTGATAGAAAATCGATTTCGGGGGAAAGGGAAAATTGAAACTGGGTCAGCCTTTGCTCCTATGATGAATAAGAAAAGCGAAGGAAGGCCTAAAAGCAAACACGACGTTCAATCAATTGATCGGTAATTGACTTTGGGGCAGGGCAACTTTAATGAATCCTCATTGCGTCTTCGTAGGAAAAAGGCCAATCAAGAAAGGGAAACATTTTAAATAAGTCGACAGACGATGGCATTTTGGATAAATTAGAAGCCACTTACGCATTAAAGGCTCGTGGCGCGATGAAGAATTCAGAGCCGATATGCGATCGATAATGGTTCGAAAAGAAGCCTAGTTGGAGCGTTAGCATTGCCATTTTTAGAACATTCAATTTTCTCGATCTTTGAGAAGCCTAACTTGAAAATGAGGTGAGAAAAGGAAAAAAAATCGAATATTACAGAAAGAAATTTAAAAAATGTATTTTTCCTGAAAAAAAATAATAAAATGAAAATGAATGAAATGAGATGCTTACCATAATGAACTCATAAACTAGATACGACCTATAATGCTGGCTAGATTCTCACATCGGTCTGGAATACGAGGAATTCACTATGCAGATGTCAACCGACGGTCATACCGGTTGATAATAAAACGACCCCCCCCCCTCGGTTTTATTCCTCTGCGGGATGAGCTCACAATTTCCCTCCATTCCGCCGGGTAGAAAAAGGCCCGTAGTAAAGGGGCCATTAAAAAATAAAATGGAACAGATATTTCCTTTCAGAATCATTAAGCGCCTAACGGACGGGAAAACGCATTTAGATGGCAATGAGCGAGGACTCGCTTTCCGAAATGCGAAATGGCGAACGTAAATTCCGCCGGCGTCTTTATACGTACCTTTGAAAATGTTTAATTCTAATGAGATTATTTAACTGGAAATGGGCTCCCTTTATTATGGAGTGAAAGGTTTTTAACTGCCCGGCTTTACCAGCGTGGAATTGTACCGAGTAAAATGAGACGTCCATCCTAAAAGCGGACATCGGTTATTTTTAGGGGATATAATCAGAAGTGATGGAAATACATACCAATTATAATTGGTAGGAATAATTATTGTGGCGTCTGTCCTATGTGACAAGACGTAGGCTATTATTTTATTTTCATAGCAACAACAACAACTACGACCAACGCGTCGAGTCATTAATCAGTTCTGCTGTCCATGTTTCAGCTACGCATAAATTTATATATGTAATAAAGTGATAAATATTCAAATCCGCGATATCATCATTATCAAGACATCACAATTATTACGGCATAATTATTACGCGAATGATTTTGTGTGGTAGGTATTTTTACGCTATCGGGTTGGTAACATTGTTGTTATCATCCTGATAAAGTATTTTCTTCTTTCTCTTTTTCAGTCCTTCAAGAAAGAAGAAACCTTATCAGGGTGATAACAACCAACCCAACCCTATAGCATAAAAATGCCTACCTGATAAGGTATCAACATTCCGATTTGATAATCCGTGATAATTTTTGTGACCCCCAACAGAAGGGTAGATCTCAGAATCAGAGAAGCAGATTTTGCAGATTTTCAAACCAATTCATTCGATCTCACATAGCTCACTGCGTTTTTGGTCAAGATATACGTCAGTCCATAGTTAAGGGTACCTTGGTAACTGAACTTGATGTTTTCTTTATTGTGGCTTGTTGGAAGTTGATCGGTATCTGAACTTCTCTGAGGGACAATAAATTTAAAATAGGACGGGCACCCAGTAGTAATGATCAGTTTGACGAATAAATTGAGAATACATAATAAATTTCTAACTCTACTCGACTAATCGCCTGTGATAACTACGATATGTCTACCACGGCACCGGGACGAGTCAATAATTGAACCTCGTCAACTGCTGCAGTCTACATTCTTGTCTTGGCGGGCAACTCTATTTTCCTAACGGACAGGCCAATATGGCGGCGAATGAGCGATCGTAACGAAGAAACCGAGTTTTGCCTCTGTCGGCTCTAATGCTTCGTTCCATCTGTTACTGCTGTTTCGCACTTTGTTCCGTACGCTCCGCTGTTGTTCCGGCGCCGGAACAGCGGAAACTTAGTTTCGGATCCGAGTCGCGTCCTGAGTTTTCCGACTCGGGGTTTCCATTTTCCATCGCCAGCCGTCGTAACTCAAAGTTTTCTCATATCAACGGCAACGGTTGATCCCCCGTCGGTTATGGACTTGGTGTCGAGCGAAGAGGGATTTTTTCCCTTCCGGGTGGGGGAAAATTGAAATAAGCGGCCCTGAACTGTTGGGAAAGTTGTCCTCAAAGGTAACTTCTCGTAGTAGCTGGATATTAGAGCGCCTGGTGTCGGTAATACTAATTAGTGCGTGAATCGGGGAAGTTAGTGGGCAAAAAAGTCGCACGTTTGTCAGCAACGTTCTTGATGAACGTTTTAGGTTGACTATGGATTTTACATAGAAATAGTTGATTTCTTTCAAACTGACAAACCGATAAGTTTGGCTATAAAATCTTGGTTGTCAATTTTATTCTGGTTTTCGAAGCAAAAAAAGGGAGATCCTATCTCAGATTTGGTCGACGATCTAACTAAATAAGAAAACTATGTCCAACACGGCAGAAATTGTTTTAGTTCGGTTCTAAGCATTACCATCGTTGATGCCGGATGAAAAATTCCATTGCTGCGAAGCGTAGCGGTCTAATTTCACTTTATGGTACGACAACCGATCAAATATCAGTCGGCCAGAAATAAAGCGGAGGGATGTAACCTTTGCACGACCAATTGACCATCACTGTCAGCAGTGCGTGCTGAACTTGTCGTAACACGCAACGGGCGGAGAAATAAAAATTTTACGTTCCTCCCTTTATTCGATATGGTGTCGTAAATTAATGGTCATTACTCGATGTTGGGTGACCGTTGGAAAAGTAGATCGGACAAATTGAATTTGTGAGAGAATAGAAAGACCGATTGATTTGATTTTGATTTACCATGGATCATCAATCAGCCATGTAGCCATAGATCCCATTTTTTCTTCTGTGAAAAGGGAATTAATTTTTGGGTAAGTACGTAATCGGTATTTTCAGTCTCTTGAAGTTGGAAGTAGAGTAGGTAGAAACCAAAAAATAGCTTTTCTTGAATGGGCAGAAATTACTGTTACTTCCTGGGGCGAATGGACTGTAAATTGATAATCATTGTATGAAAATAGGTAATATTGACTTACCTTTAGTTTCTATTTGAAAAATTAAAGTTAGAACCCAATGCATAAACCTCAAAATTGCGAGGAGTTAGTCACAAACGGACAACTGACTATGAGATGATGAGGTGAATAGTTTTTTCATGACAACAATCGTAACGTTCATAACAGCACACGAAACTGGAGGTAGCGCAAACTCGAGTTTAAACTATTTTTTAAGAAACTGTTACTCCGACAGCGCCACCACCAGTCAAGGGTGCTGAATTGAACTATCAGATTGCTGTCATGAAAAATGGGTTCTCTCATCATCTCATCGTCAGTTAGTCCTTTTGTTACAACCTCCTAACAATTTTTTGGCTTGTGCTTTGCGTTCTAACTCGAATTTTTTGAATTTTCAAATCTATTTTATATTTTATTGCATTATAAACGAATTGATTATGAGTTCACAGTCCATACATCCGAGGAAGTGAGGAGTTTTGTCGATTTAAGAAACGCCATTTTATTTAGCTGTACTTTATGTTAAATCTTTAACGCTTTTGTCAACAATCGCTAGTTTCTCCATGTTCAAATGTACCAAGTAAATTATTCACTTGATACATGGTAGTTCAGCTGTAACGGACTGCCATTGTCACACGGAAAAATTGACTACGACGTCGAAAAAAAGGCTCCGCTCGAAAGAACGGATAGAGGAAACACGGCAGGAGGGACGGATTGAAAAAGCGTAACTATAATAGTCGTACAGTAAATAACTTCGGACAGCGCATTCGGTTCGGATAGGTCATTTACATAGTTAGGTAGCGGGAGTCCATTCAGAATTAAAAGTGGGCCCGGCGGATTTGTGGGCGACCATTTGTTACGAGCAGTGTGAGCGACCCGGATGGCCTAACAAATTACAAGTCCTCGAGACTGGTTACAGAATTGTGACAGCGGCTTTACTGATTCCTGCTTTTGAGTAGAAGCTCAAAAACGACTGGAAAATTTGGCATTTGGGCCATCGTCAGTAACCGAAGTTGCCCCGGGCGTGCCCTGCCGCCCTTAAGGAAGTTCAGAACTCGTATTACCTCATATCTACGCTTCACTACAGTCTTTTTAAGCGAACAAAAGTGGATTTGCTCGGTATTTCTCGATATTCGTCAACTGGAAGAGCATTGTACAACGAGCGAAGCTATCAAATTTTCCCCTGCATTTGATCCACGGCTTGTGCGAGCACATCTGCAGGGGGAGCAGTCTTTCTTTCACTTCTTATCCAATTCCATTTTCAAGGTTCATTTCTCAGCGTCCGAAAAGGCCCTTCACAATTCGACGAACAAGGATCGCCCTTGTCCGTATGCCCTTTCGAAGCAGTCGGAAGATTGAACGTGTAGATACGTCGTCGTTTACGGTACCGTATAAAATCCACATTTCCAACCTGTCAAGCTGTTTGGATACGTGTTAAAACTATAATTCATTCCACGCCCTTGCATGGGGTCAGCTTTGAATAATCTCGACTTAACCGACGGCGCTACATTTTTTATCGGGTGCCGGTTAAACGCCGCTCTTAATCAATGTAACTGTGTACTTAATCAAGTGCCGCTCAAGTGTTTTTGTGTGGCAGGTGAGAGTTGAAATATTTCATATCAAAATCAAGCCCAGGAAGTACCTTCTCTAATCCATCTGGTTATGTACTTTTTTCAAGGATCCTTCGATGATTTTTGATTTAATTATGATCACTTATCAGCTCGTAAGCTAATCTCTGAACCTATTTTCTCGATTTTGCCTATCATAATTTCGAAATTTACGATAACTCCAAGCTGAAATCGGAAAAAAGACTATTCGTAATTTTTCTACAAGAACGAGACGCGAGGTTATGAAATTATACGGTAAACGACAATCGGAAAACTCCATTCGGAAACTGGGGGAGAAAAGTTGGACAATTTGCCTTAGGAAGTCGAATATTGAAAGTTCCATTGGGCGTCAATTTCCGCTTATGGAGTTTTATCACGCTCTTGCCTCCCAAACTTGGTGCCCGCGGATGAATTACCTGGTGATTCGTGAATTACGCCGGCAACAATAACCGAAATTGAGTTTCCTAGGGTTCCCTTGTAAATAGGGGAACCACCCCTGCGCAGGAAACGGAAAAGTTTTATTTTTATCGATTAGGTACGTCGGACCGACGAGGGAGACCAATATTTTGGCGTGAGGCAAGCAATATTGAACTTTGTTTACCCCTCTACTTGCTCTATTTCCCTAAATCTCATAAAATTACCAAATAAATTTTAAAAATTAAACATAACATTAAATAGTCTTTTATAAAAGTTAGTAACCTCGCATTAAAGTTCAAAAACCTCTCATCGTATTAATACAGCTCACCAATTTGATACATACCCTAATATTATCCGGTAATTCAATATCGTTGATGTGACCTAAACCCAAAACGCGTCCATGGAACCGTTTTTAATGGGATTTTGTTTATTATCTGTTTTATCGTTCGAATGACGTTTCCTCGTTCGTTTCTCCCGTTTTTAACAACCCGGTGGGAGGGTATAATTTATCACAAAACGCTCGAAGGGGCCATATGGGTTTTGTTTGGGACGGTAGCGGCTGTTTCGGCAATAAGAAGAAAAAAAAGTTCCGAGGGAAAAAACTGATTGTTAGTGTTTATACCATGAAGTCCCTCGGGCTATAGGGGATGTACCGAGTCTAATAGGATAGTGTGAGAGCCCTAGCTGATTATCCGACGAACGAAGGTAGTCCAGGTTAGGCTAGGGAGGAAAAATATTCCCTCTTTAAGGGAAATTTAAGTTATGTTTTCAAATTTCTTCTTGAAACTTCTCTAATAGACAAGTTTTAAGAAGAAATTTGAAAAAATAACTTAAATTTTCCCTAAAAGAGAAAATATTTTTCCTCCGACCATGTGAGTCCCAAAATTTTCAAAAATAAGGATTTGAGCCTTTCTGGTTCATCAGGAGGCACTCGATCCACCTAAATAGGCCGTTTTTGCCGCAGGTCAGTAGTCTTCTGTATGCTCAAATAAGATAACCTGTAAGTCCATAGCCCCCCTCAGGTCAGGATGGTTTCTTTCTGTTTTTGAACTTGTTAGGTATATCAGTTTTATACCATAAAACATGACTACTGCCATTCTCGGATCTCAAGTTGGAATCACATTTTTTTACATTTTAACATTTTTAGGACATAAAAAAGTCGATTTTTTGTTTCAAAAAAATCTTTTTTTATTCGTTATAAGCGAGAAATTCTACATCTTGAAACAGGGATAAAAGTAGCGGTACTTCATAGTTAAAAGTAATCGAACCTGCTTTGAAAATGTGGGCGAAGAAGCTTTTTCTCCTTTTGATTTATACTAGTGCTACTTATGCATGCATGAATACCGTGCTAACGATACGGTAAAGTGCTCCTTTCTCGGAGGCGAGTCTTTTTTTCATATTTTATCCGCCTAGTTTTTAAGGAGCTGCTTTCGTAGAAGATGGCCGATAAAGTCTCGCTTAGATTATCATCCGTGAAGCTCATCGCCTTGGAAACTTAGTACTACCGGTATACCAGGCTTAGGACGTGGAAAAGTGTAGGCGAACTTGATGGTATTTGACATGTTCGATTTTGGACCAAATATATTACATTTGGGCTGGTTTTGCAACTAATTTATTTATTTATTAAAAAATAATCTAACTCAAACTGAAATCCAAACTCGAACTTGAACTGAAACTCTGAGTTTGAGTTTGACTTTAAGTTAGAGTTTGAATTGGACTTCGAGTATGAGTTTGACTTAAAGTTGTAATCTGACTAAGTTTGAGTTTGAGGTTAAGTCTGAATCCGACTTCGAGTTTAATTATGAGTTCGAGTTTCAGTTCGATTATCAGTATGATTATTTTTTTGAGTGTTTGTTTGACTTCGATTATGAGTTTGGATTCGAGTTTGATTATGAGTTTGAGTATGATTATGAGTCTGAGTTTGAGTTGAAGTTTGGGTTCGAGTTTCAGTTTGATTATGAGTTTCAGATTGAGTTTCCGTTCGATTATGAGTATGAGTTCGAGTTCCTGTTCAAGTTTGAGTTACTTACCTAACCTGTTAACATTTTCGGATATGTACAAACTACCTAATGTTCAACATGGCGGATACTTCGGTATCAGACAGTCCTTATCGCTCTGGACTCTTCCGTCCTCATCAATAACAAGCTCGAACTTTCCGATAAAAAAAAACAACAATCAACAACCTCTCAGTGATTTAGTCGCGAACAAAAAGCTATAAACAAGTTTCGCTATTTTTCTAGCCTTCGCAACGTCGGAGAAAGGAAGTTCCCTTTTCATGCTCGTCCAGACAATGGCCGTCCCGTCGGGGAGAATCAGACGGATAAATCGCACGGAAAAAAAGAAGTGGAAAATAATTTCATATAACGAGGGCTATGAAAAGGGCTGAGGGCCTTAAAGATTGAACTGGGGGTCGAAGCAATTGCTGTCTAGGGCCAACATTGGACTGGGGAGATTTTAGTTTCCAAGGGTGGAAAACGACTTGATGATAAAAATCCCTGCTGGCATGCCAAGCATGGAAGAAGTCGTTGTACGTAATGTATGGCAGGATAGTCTTCTATGCGATGTATGTATTTCATTGTTTCAACACTTGACAGAAAAATTTCCTGTAACATTATTTATTGATGACGAGCATCCAAATTATTCATTTTTTTCAAAAAAAACCCTTCATTTTAAGAGATTTTGCCCTAAAATTGTTTTCCGTAAACTAATATTTTTTTAGAATGAGCTGCATTGGGTGAAACGTACATTTTTTAAATCCAATTTTATTTTATTTTCCAACAATTTCTTAATTTTGAGAAATTTGGCCATGAAACATCGCTTAAAAAGACTCAAGTCTCGAGCCGCGGCTAAAAATATAGAAAATAAATTTATTTAACGAGGTAATTTTATGAGATTTAGGAAAAAATTCGAAAAACCTTCAGCTCAGGTTATAGTTGCAATAGGAAACTTGTATGTCCAACATAGTTCTCCACTCGGACTCTTATTTATTTTCAAAAATCGCTTAAAAAGACTCAGCCCCAAGCCGGGGCTTTCCCAGTGCAGGAAATTAAAGCCGGGACCTGCAGGTTTATTCTAGCGGACTTTATTTCTTCCGCTAATTACACGAGGAACTTTTCCAGAGAGGGCGGATAGGTGAAATTCATTTCCATTAATCATCGGGTCCGGCCTAATTGGGGCACTGAGAAGGCTCAGGGCGTCTTTTCAACTTAATTGCTCCAAGGTGGGGGTAATCCTTCACCATTTCCCCCGCAAATGGGGGTTCTTTAGCCCTTCCCGAGAGAATCCCTAGACTCGGGGACTGTTTCTTCTTTTGGGGGGGCTAAAAGAAAAGGGAGATTTGGAAAATGGCAGACGAGACTTGAGCTAGCTGACGGAAGAAAAGAACTAAATCTTTGCATTAGAAAAGTATCTCTTGATGAGCTAATTGCTTCCAACTCCACCTGACGACCTTTGGAAGTTTTTTCGTCAGTCTTCCAAGGAGATTTCCAACTGGAGGAATAGGAAATTTATTTTACCTCAAGTTGGGCGCCATGTAAAATTCGTGCGTCTTCCCATTGGATCACCAAGATGGCGGCTCTTGAAGGACAAAACCTATCACCAAAATCACGGAATTGAAGTTTTTTTGTCAACGAATGGCCATTTCTTTCGAGATTCTCACAAGAGAAACTGGAAATTCAATTTACTTCAAGCAGGGCGCCATATAAAATTTGAGGGTCTCCCAATGGATCATGAAGATGGCGGCTCTTGAGGGACGAAATCTTAAGCAAGGATCGTGGAATTGATGTCTTTGTCGACAACTGGCCTTGTCTCTCGAGGTTTTCGTGCTGGAGAGATAGGATGATTTTACCTCAAGTAGGGTGCCATTTAAAATTTGATCTCAATGGATCACGAAGAAGACATAGATGGTGGCTCTTGAAGGACGAAATCTTAAGCAAGAATCGTGGAATTAAAATCTTTGTCGACAAATGACCATTCCTCACTACAGAAATTGGAAATTCATTTTACGTCAAGCAGAGCGCCATGTAAAATTTGCGGGTCTTCCCAGTGGATCACGAAGATGGCGTAGATGGTGTCTCAAAAAGGACAAAACTTACACCTGAATCGTGAAATCGAAGTCGCATAAGCGTACGAAATGATGAGCATTCCTGTTCATCAATCTTCTCAAAGTCCAATATTGATTCCATTGTCCGGACGTCTCTTTCTCGTTCCTCTGTCACGGTTTCAATTTCCCTTTCCTCTCCAACGGCTGCGGTCTCAGGTGATCCGCCGAACGCGCGCCGCTTGATTGATGGATCTTTCGAATCCGATAAGTCCCCGCAAGTTCCTCGTGTGCTTACCTCTTACCCTCGTCCTTTTTTTCCTGACGATTTTATTTCTTTCGCCCTTTCGATTCACCTAATGATCTTTTCCAATTCTCCCTCATGGCTGGATTTTTTCCCCACCCTTTTTCACAATAAAATGGGGGAAAAGAGACCCTTCTTTTGTTAAGTGGGAGCCTATTATTGCCGCTTCGATGATTTATGTTCGAACTCGCCGCTAATTGAATGTGAAAACGTCGGTGTCGCGTCTTACATGCTCCTGCTCAAGAGTATACAATGATATAATAATGTTTCAAATGGATCCAGTTTCAGGCGAATGAATACCTAAACAGGTAGATCATTGATCAGAGCGGAGTACTGCGGTAACGAGCACCGAAGCTCTTCCGGTCTTATGAGACGAGCAAATCTTAAAATTTCGCAATACTTTTGGGAATATCCATCAAAATATACTTAGAGCATCATTTAAAATCAGCATATCTTCTGTCTCAGCTCTCGAAACTGTCCATATTCGATGTCATTTTGGCGATCATGAATCCTTCAGCCGCAAGATGGCTCTCTGGAGCTCTTCAAGAAGTATGGGACGAGCGAATTTCAAAATATCCCAAATTTTTTGGGAATATCCATCAAAATATATCTGGAAATCAGGATGTCTACTGTCTCAGCGCTCAAAACTGTCCATATTTGATGTCATTCTGGCGATCCTGAATTCTTCAGACGCTCCTCACGCGATCAGATGCATCATGGATCAGAGGATTCAATCCATCATTGATCAGAGCTCAGTACAGCATATTGTTTATTCGCAAGATGGCTCTCTGGAGCTATTCAAGAAGTATGAGACGAGCGAATCTCAAAATATCCCAAAACTTTTGGGAATATCCATCAAAATATAACTGAAAATCAGGATATCTACTGTCTCAGCGCTCGAAACTGTTCATATTTGATGTCATTCTGGCGATCCTGAATTCTTCAGACGCTCCTCCCGAGGTCAGATGCATCATGGATCAGAGGATTCAATTCATCATTGATCTGAGCTCAGCAGAGTAAGTTGTTCATTCGCCGGATGGCTGTCCGGAGCACTTCAAGACGTAAATGACAAGCAAATCTCAAAATATCGCAATACTTTTGGGAATATCCATCAAAATATAACTGAAAATCAGGATATCTACTGTCACAGCTCTCGAAACTGTTAATATTTGATGTCATTCTGGCGATCCTGAATTCTTCAGACGCTCCTCCCGCGGTCAGATGCATCATGGATCAGAGGATTCAATTCATCATTGATCTGAGCTCAGCAGAGTAAGTTGTTCATTCGCCGGATGGCTGTCCGGAGCACTTCAAGACGTAAATGACAAGCAAATCTCAAAATATCGCAATACTTTTGGGAATATCCATCAAAATATAACTGAAAATCAGGATATCTACTGTCACAGCTCTCGAAACTGTTCATATTTGATGTCATTCTGGCGATCTTGAATTCTTCAGCCGCTCAAGATTGCTGGATTGCCGTCCATCTCGTCCACGGCCTGTCATTTGCATGGACGACCAATCATCAAGTTTGGTCGCCTTAAAATGCATGAGGCGATTGCGGTTACGGGCCAAATGGACTCTCCAAGGTCGGATAATCCCTGCCCTTCTCGCTAAAGCCTACCAATCTGCTGAAACGCGGTCTGGACAGACCTATGGCGTCTAATGGATTTCCGACCGTCTGTTTATCTAGAATTTAGATCGCATTCGCGAATTTCGGCGGCCTAATATCCACAAACATCAGGAAACCAAGGATATCGGGGTATGACAAGTGGTTCAAGGCCTGTTACTTGTTACCGAAAAGGTTAAGCGGTAATTATCCTCGTGAAAACGGAACTTTTGAACTAATTCAACAACTGGATCGATTTTGTAGCTTCTAATCGGCCAAAAAGTACATTCTATTAAACCAAATTAGAAAATGCTTCAACAAGCCAAGACCGTTATATGAAAATCTTGAGATATCAAAATTGAACATTTTGTATAAATCTCAAAACCACTACCAGTTATCGAGATTCTGGTCAAAAAGAATTATAGCTCATCCTCCGAGTGACATCCTGGCGATAGAAATTCGGGAAAATGTCGAAAATCACGGGAGATTCGCCTGTTTTCGCGAGCTGACGGGACCGGACTGAGCGAAATCCGATCCGGCGTTTACAGAGGGAGTAATCACGATTGCAGAACACGATCTGCCGCTAATGGAATGACGAAATGGAAGGAAAACAGGTGGCAGAAAAATTTGAAGAGCTCCCATCCGCTGGGCGGGAATTCGCGAAGAAAATTTCCAACAACGGACGCTTGATTGCTCCGATGGCGGAGGTTCATTAATCAAAAGTTCATTCAACCCTGCCATCACAATCAAGCCGAGCCAGGTAGGTTCCTTCTCTCCAATTAACTAACGAGTTAAGAGCGGTGTGAAAGCTTTAGTATTACAGCGCCAAAGTTAACAGTAATCGCTCACAGTTGTCGGATTTGCGAGCATTTTCCATCAAACGGATTGTACGGAGGAATCGCGGCGTTCCATCAACACGATCTACGAGCCAACTTTAGGTTTAAATAATCAAATTCATCGGGAAGACAGTTTCAAATCGAGGGAACGACTTATCATTGCTTTAATTAGAGAGCCAGCGCTCGAAACGGAGTATTGCGAGAGAAATACGCATTGTTAAGCCGCCATGTTGTTCAGCGAGAGTATATATCTGGTTCGAAGATTACCAATCCAGAGATTACTTCGATTACCAAGATAATAATTTGAAATTATTACCCAGAAATATAAGGGCCAGAAAAAAAGAGAAATTCGAAAACAGAAGAGGAGCGAATACAGCACCCCGGAGAACGCCAATTTTTATTCGATCAAAATATGTTTTTACTAAACCGAGTTTTTCATTTATTATATTGATTTAATAGGTATATTATATTGAATTCTTGCACGTATTATGCCCAAGAGATTCGGTTAAATGAAAAATTCAATCAAATTAAATTTGGCGTTCTCCAGGGCATCGCATCAGTTCCTCTTCTGTTTCCCGAAATTCCCTATTTTTCAGACTCATACGCCGTAAATAGCATATTATAGCAACATTATGGCAATAATAGTAACCCAGCATCATTTGAGTACGAAAAAATATAATATATTTTTCCAACATAAAATTTACAAAACCTTCAAAAAAGTAGTAAGTATAAGGAGTATACGGGATACATCAGTAGAATGCTCTCTAGGTTTATTTATCACACAACATATCTTATATCCTCGAATTATTAAGGAAAATAGACAAGATTGAGAATAGTCGGTTGCGTGTTGTGGGTGTAATAGGATGGCGCACGAGATGCTTTACCTTGAAACAGTAGACAGTTTGTTACAACTTTAGTTCCTTGCGGCTGAATGAAGAATCTGATTACTTTCAGTTGTGAATGTGAAGAAATGTGTCTCCATTGTTCACTTGCATCAACATAACTGAGGACATAAGCTAAGTTTAGCGTTTTTGAGCCTAGACCAAGTACATATTTCAAAATACGAGGCTAAAATCATAAAAAATCCGTTCCCAAAAAATGCTGAAATAGGTTCATTTTTTACGAAAACAAACCAAAAAGGATAAATACCTGATTTTTAAATTTTGTTGTTGTTATTTTTCATGTGGTCTCGAGATTTTTTAATACTAAGGGGATAAAACTACTTACGACTGTTCTTACAGTGCTGAAGAATAAAAGAAGCCAATCAAACTCACCTGCGAACAGAAAAAGGAAAATCAAGATTTTAGGTAAATTTTCAAAAAATTAATTAAAATAAGCTCTATCTCACCTAGCTTGGAGATAAACTCATTCAAGATAGGCGGAGTAATGAAATCAAGAATGTCCACTGCGTGATATATAAGCACCGGCACTGACCGTACATAAATAAGCGTGTAATTTCCTTCTGAATTCGACGCTTTCCTAATGGCTTTTCGTACATTTGGGGTGGTCAGAGGCGGAAAAGACACTTTCCAAAAGCAATGGTCCCATGGGGTCTCCCTCATCAGGGAAAAGCCGAATTTATCGTTAGGGGCCGACGACCGATGCGTGCGCAAGTTCAGAAAGGCTATTAGACGTAAGATGCGATCGTATTAGTGACCGTATGTACGAGTTAGTGTGTGATATGTACACAGGAGGACGGTCAGTTGAGTAAGGTTCCCCAATCTGGAAAGAGAGGTATTTTACGACTGTGGAGGGATATCTAAGTTAGATTTATGCCAAGTGTGAAAAGTAAGGGGTGATTACTGGTTTCGGCGAATCCTAAATCGAGATAGTATAAATACTGGGAGAAATTGTAGATAGCACTGATGCCGATAGTACCATGCTGAAAAATTTCATCGATTTTATTCGTTGACAAAACAAAGAGGGCAATGCAACAAATATATCAGGCACCTTCCCTTCGCTGTTATCAGATTTAACAACTACGAACTGAAAATTATGTAAATAATTTGTTTATTTCAAGTGAATTGCAGATATCTATCCAAAAACTGACCGACATGACCAAATTCGATCGGGAAATAATATCAGGCGAATTTCAGAAAATCCGGCCCAAAAGGACCAAAAAATGAAATTCCCATTTTTTTTGTTTTTTTATGCGTTCTGAAACGGTTTTTAGCACTTCAGGTCTTTCCATGTAATTTTTAAAATCTTGAAGATCTTTGTTAGGGTCATTTACGACTTTACAATTTTTACATTTTTTTAGGGTTCTTTAACCTACCTAATTTTAGACTCGCCTAAAAAACGGGTTACTGTAAACCATAACTACTATCGACGAGTTACTATCCACTGTATGTTGCTCTCTGACGTGTTGAAATACTTACGAAGGGATACGATGGGAATAAATGGTGAAAGTATGTTCAATTCGTCTTTTCAACATGTTCTCCCCATTCCGACCCCGGGGCTGACCTCAAGCTTTCGCCCTAATCAGATCAGATTTTCCCCCTGAAGAAAGCTACCCCAATGTTGTTTATTTTACTCGGCCCGAACATCAAATATTTATCCGATAAAAGAAATAATTGCCGCCGAAACCGGATACCGGGATGAAAATGGATTATCTTTCGGTTTCGGATTGTAAGACAGATAATGACAAAAACAGATGGCGGTTAAATCATTATTTTCGGAGGAAATCTTTGAAATTATTATTTTTTCATTCCAACACAAAGTTGAAGCTAAAAATCTCGATTGAAAGCTTGAGAAAATTTTCAATTTGGTTAGGAAAATTTTTGATCAGCTAATGCTCTACTTATTTGCGGTCTTATTGGCCGATGTAAAGTGATCATTCATAGGTAATGTAGAACTAACCCTCTGTCCAAATTTCCCCACATGCGTGACCGTTGTAATGTCAGGTTGAAATAGCTTTCTCTATTTTTCACGAACCAGCGAGGCAATCAATCGATTAACGATCAATGCGTTTGCTCGTCATTTATTTTTCGGCTCGTTAAACGAAATCTGACATGTTTTCCACTATGATCGATAGACGTGAATAAAGTATAATAGACGTACGTATCGTATACGTTCGGACAATGAAGTAATTGACGGCAAAGTCGGACAAAATATAGACACCAACGCACCCATCCACAAAACATGCAAAAAGTGAATTGATGTCAATTTTTAATCATTTTCCAGCACCGACTTTTTACATTTTTTGAAGTTTTGACTCCGAAAGTCACTTTGCTGTCGCTGCAAAACTTTCGTCCCTGATAACAGCGACCGTGGCTGACATAATATGGTCAATTTTTACTTCCATATTTACAGAGTAAATGGAAGTATTGTGATCGTCCTAAAATCGAGAATCGGAACGGAGCTTCAGAAAAAACTTTTTCTTATACACATTTACTCAGAATCACTTCCTGAACAAGTGTCTGTGTGTCCGTCTGTCCGTGTGTCCGTCTGTCCGTCTGTGGTCTTTTACAAAAATGGCCATAACTCCCTCATTTCTCAACCTTTTTTCAAATTTCTTGAACTGAAATGTTTGTCTCGGCAAGACCTAACACCCTGTTTAATCGGAATTTGGATAACGCACAGTACTTCCTATATATTTGCATTTTTAGTGTTTTTTATTTTTATTTTTTTCCGGCCACAAAAATGAACCGATTTGAGCGTTCTTGGTCTTAAAATCTTTGTTTTACCTTGCAGAATATGTGGATATTTTTTACATTCCGAAAATGTGGCATTTTTTCATTTTGGGCGAATTTTAAAATTTTAATAGTGAATTTTTTCGATATTTTTGGCCTAAACACCCTTAAAAGCAGTCAAAATATGATCAAATTGTGTCACAATTTTACGTTTCAAAATATGGAAGTATTGTGTGTTATCTACGCACCACTGGTTATAATATTTATCTAATAAGTACATAGAAAAACAACCAAATTTTTTAAAAATTTTTTTGTTACTTTGTAGGTTGTGACTCTGAAGCTCACTTTGGTCCTGCGATAATTTTTGTCTCTGATAACAGTAACCGTGGATGGCATAATGTGTTAATGCCAATTTCAATAATTTTGATTGAATATCTCGAACAACAACGGACTTTTTAACATTTATTGTGATTATTTTTGAGGTTACGACTCTGAAACACGCTTGCCGCTGCAATAACTTTCGTCTCTGATAATAGTAGCCATGGAGGACGTAGAATGTTTTGTGGCAAAATTGTACAACTCTTGTTTGAATAATTTAGCAAAAATTCGAGTATTTTATTACTTTTAAACACATTTTAAGACTTAGTTGGACCCGAGAGCTCTTCTCGTGGCTGCAATATTTTTTGTCCTAAATATAGCAACCATGGAGGACATTATATTGTTTTATTGCGCTATACGACTTGTACCTCTAAATAATACAGAGCCCTCCATCCTCCTATGACAAAGCAATAGCAAAAATCGTGAAAGCTAACCTACACGGATCACAAACTAAAACGAACTGAAAACCCTTCTTACCTATCCGAGGGAAAAACCGAGGGGAAAACGTATGTTGGAATAGAAAAAGAAGACATTTGCATATCCGGTCGGCTATGAAAATCCTCGTTCCTTGTGTTTGTTCGCCGTTAACCTTGAAGGGGGAAATACCTGATTTTCATAACTCCGAAGGGTGTTTTGTTTTTCTCCCTCGCATTGTTCGGAAGGAAGCAAATATTTGTTCGCGATGAATCGAATCCGCTTCCCTTCGCAAGGGGTGGGAAAAAAATTGTAAAAAATAATTGTTATTTTTGATGAACAAAAGGTCGAGGGTGGTTTAATCTGTGTTCAGTCGAGTTGCGTTGATTGGCAGTGGTATTGATTTCTGGAGTAAATTTCAATCCCCTTCTAATGTCTTGCTGGGCTATGGCGAACCTTCAGAACTCCCTCGCCGAAATCGAATTTTAAACATGTCACAATAGGGAGTTTTTGGGAAACTTCTTACTTTTTGCCTCTTCGTAGTACGAAATTAGTAATCTGTACGAAGTGGTCACCTGGCAGATGAAGAAATGCAATGAAAACTCCTAGCTGACGTTCAACAGCCAATAAAAATCCATTTTTGTCGCTCACGTGTCTAAATTTTCCAAGCATTCTGAGGATTTGCCAGGTGACTATTTCGCACAAACTATCAACTTCTTACTACGAAGTGACGAGAAGCACGAAATTACCAAAAATCTCTCTATTAGAGTCCCAAGAAGACCAAAACCTCTCGAATATCACGAGGACTCTCTCAAAACTCAACATGGCGTACTTTCCATTTGTTGTAACCATGGAAGCGCTTCGGGTTTGATGTGCCTCTTGCCCTGGAAAACGTCGATATGGAAAGCAGTTCTTGTTCTCTCGTACAGTTTGTTCACGTAATGCGATCCGAACACCCGGGCCAAGGGGTTGGCTTTGTTACGCCAGGAAGGGTTGATCCTTCCGACGGCAATATCTTAAACGCGCCACGCCCGTCCAAAGACACCCGATGTGCTCTCTTTGTCCACTCGACGTGCGGGATGCGGGGCAGAAAGAGAGAAAGATACCCGGCTTCCGATAACAAATGCGAGGCCGTTCCGAGACGAAGGGTCGCTAAATCATCTCGGGATGCGTCCCATATTCAGCCTTCGGGAAAAATCCTCCTTCGACCTCTTTTTTTTTATCCGACTATCACGAACCGTTCGTTTCACTGTAAGGAGGAGAATATCGGAAAAGGCGAAGGACGAGAGCTCTTGTCAGTGTCGGACCCGACGGTCAAGAGGATATCCAATGGCAGTTTTTTTTTTCAACGGTGGATTTCGGGATTCTGACGCCTACGCTTTTGGGACAGGGCCGTATTGATTCGACCTTCAGAAACAGACGCGGAGGAAAAAATTTCCGAAGAATAATAATCATGTTGGTGCTTGACGGTTATTCGAGAATGCGTTATAACTCGCAAGGCATAATTTGATCGTTTTTATCGAACATATAAAAAACAAACGAATTTTTCACAGTTAAAGTGACCCATTTTGAGGTTATGACTCCAATGCTCGCTTTGCCGTTATGATAACTTTTGACTTTGATAACAGTAACCGTGGATGGCATAATATGAAATGTTAACTTTGAGGTTTTTCATCAAATATCACAAAAACAACCGACTTTTTCACATTTTTTGAGGTTATGACTCCGAAGCTCTCATTGCTCCTGCGATAACGTTTGTCTCTGATAACAGTAACCGTGGATGACATAATGTGTAACGTAAACTTCCATCATTTTGATTGAATATTTCGGATAACAACCAACTTTTCACATTTTTAGCGACTATTTTTGAGGTTATGACTCCAACGCTCTCTTTGCCGTTACGATAACTTTTGACTTTGATAACAGTAACCGTGGATGACATAATGTGTAACGTAAACTTCAATCATTTTCGTTGAATACATCTAAAAAAATCTAATTTTTCACAGTTTTAGTGACTCGTGAAGTTGTGACTCCATAGGGTCACTTCGCCGCTGCAATTACTTTTGACTCTGATAACATTAACCGTGGACGACATGATATGTAATGTAAACTTCTATCATTTCATTGAATATCTCGGAAAACAACCGAGTTTTTCACATTATTAGCGACTATTTTTGAGGTTATGACTCCGAAGCTCTCATTGCTCCTACGATAACTTTTGACTCTGATAACAGTAACCGTGGATGACATACCTAATATATAATTTGAACGTCTATAATTTCATTAAATATCTCGGAAAACAACCGAATTTTTCACATTTTTGACATTTTCTGATATTTTTGAGGTTATGACTCCAATGCTCACTTTGCCAATACGATAACTTTTGACTCTGATAACAGTAACCGTGGATGACATAATATGTAATGTAAACTTCTATCATTTTATTGAATATCTCAAAAACAACCGAATTTTTCACATTCTTAGCAACTATTTTTGAGGTTATGACTTCGAATCTCTCTTTGCCCCTGCGATAAGGTTGGTCTCTGATAACAGTAACCATGGATGACATAATACAAGATTTGAATTTTAATCATTTTCATTGAATGTCTTGGAGAACAATCGACTTTTTTAGCGACTTTTTTATATCTTTTGGAGACAATTTTAGAATTTATAGCGATAAAATTATAATGAATCGCGCATCCTAGTCGAGATCTTATGAATGAATATTGGACGAAGCTGGAATTGCGTTTTAGGAATGGGACCCTTCAATTCTTTTTAAGCAAAGAGACTCGAAACAATTCCCCAAGGTTTATCACTTATTTACCATTCACTTTGGCCGTTTTCAACGTTTTTCTTCCTTCAGCGGGGAAAAATGGCGAGGGTTGAAATAACCGAAAGGGGCTACGGGTTAACAAGAAAGAGCAGCTATCTGTCGAGGGGGAGGAGCAGAACAAACAAAGGAGCGGCGAAGAAAAGCGTCGCGGTTGAATCGAAAGTGGCAGAACTGGAAGTGCTTTCACGTGAAGGTGACAAGTGCACCCCGGGGTGGCACTCTAACCGAATAGAGACTATGGTAAATTTTAACGCGTGAAATAAAATAAAAATTAAATTTAAGTCGAAAAATTCAATACTTTTGAGCAGGTGGGTACCTAACCACGCTCTGCTACCAAAATCCTTGTGCAATATGTCACGTTCGCGGTATAAGGGATATGAGTGGACATGAATGAGGCAAAACGACGTTAAGTGCACTTTCGTGTGTCTACCAGTGAGTGTTTGATTTAAAAAAAAAAACTTCAGCCATTTTTCAGCCATTTTTTGAGATTTGCACACCACGCTCTGCTACCATCGATATTTCAAGTATGCTCTGCTACCAAGGATTTCTACATTCATCAATCTCCAATGATGCCCTGTGTAGGGCCAAAATACTATCGGCGCATCCTCGCTGTAGCAACACTATAATATCGCCATAGTGTCGACGATTTCAACATCGTGGCGTTATTGTTGTTATACTTTCGAAATTCAAAACGTTTAGATGAAAAATGTTTCCAAAACCTCAGCTCAGTTAGTCGATCGTCTACAGGTTGAGAAATACCATCGGTTCACACTCGATTATCTTATTCAACTCGAAGATTCCATTACCCATTCACAGGTCAAGATCGAGATAACTTTTTGTAATACCTACCAGACCCCCCCCCTCCGTCAATCCGTGATTGATGAGAATTCGTTATCTTCCCCCGCCTGCTGCGTCTATTCTCGTATATCCTGGTTATAAGATTAATTCTGATGGGATCACCGGCTGACTTCGTTTGTCTCCTCCCTCGTTTGTACGTTTCTGACCGTAACTGCCCTTCGTCCGAGTCACACATCAGCTGTTTTAGCCCTACGGATGAAAGACAAAGTCCAATACTAGAAAGTCTATCTTCATTTTGATTTGGCAGCATTATGTCTTGACCTTATATCATTACTTCCAGTTTTATTACAGCTTAGCTTTTATTATTTGAGGATTTTACTTTAAAAAATAATGAATTTCGGAAACTTAAATATGGGAGTGCGGCACTGCGTCTACGCGGCAGTGCGTCGAAACATATCTTCCGCCAATATTAACACCCTTAAATACAAATAAGTTTTTATACAATATTTATTGATTTTACGATAGTTCTATTCTTTTTGCCGTCCAAATATCATGAATATGGTTAATGGTACCATCAGAATAGTTTTTATTCATCACAAAAACATTTATTTACTACAATAATAAACTCATATTCTACAAAGCTTTTTCTGTAGGTTGAAGGTGGAAGACTGTCGAATTCGTCGTTAAACTTGAATATCCTCAGAAAACATTGCGCAGAAAATTCATTGATAACTCGCCCTTCGGAAACTGATACATTCCGGTTGTCCTGGAGGGCATTTTCTCGTACGTGTAACTGTCAGTCGGCCAGTTAGGGCCCCCCTTTGTTGGCTTGTCCCTTCGTTACCCATCTCGGAGAAAACCTTTTGGATATAATTGGAGAAATGTCTCCTTTTCTCCGGTAACAATTTCTCTCCGTGGCACTAAATCGTCAACAAACTAATAAGCTTCCGGAGAGTTCCATCAGTAGTTAATCTCGTCGAGTCCGGGTAATCCGATTTTGAAGGAAATTTCAATCCCAAGGGTCAACAGCAGCTATGTAAACCTACCGGATTGTCCTTCCTTATCATGGATGGATGAATTTCTCTCTCTTATTAATTGTGACGCGAAAGAGACGAGAAAATATTCTGTAAAAGGAGTGAGACTGCCGGAAATTTCGTCAAATTTCACATTAAATTCATCAACGCACAGCTTAACGGGAAACCACCAACAAAAACAACAACAACAACACAACTGCACAAGGCGAGACCAAGCGGTTCGATGATCTGGTCATTGTTGCAGCTGTTACTGCGGCTGCTGTTATTGTTTTTGTTGGTTTCGTCGTAGTTGTTGTTGTTGTTTTTGTGTATATTGTTGTTGCTGTTGCTTACTGCTGCTGTGGATATTGTTGTTGCTGCTGCTGTGTATATTTTGTTGCAGTTGCTTGCTGCTGCTGCTGCTGTTGTTGTGTACATTGTTGCAGATGTTGTAGTGGATATTGTTGTTTCTGTTGCTTGCTACAGAGATTTTTTTTCAATTTGCTGTTCGTTGCTCTTGCTGTAGTCGTTGGATTGACTGATGTTGTTGTTGATGTTGCATAGGAAGTTACGTTTGTATTTTTTACTCCATTCGTCGCGAATTGCGCATACCGTTATACTGATCAGGAAAACTCTTTGCCATACTTACCCGTGGGGTACGAATTACTCCCAATGAAATAGGGTATACGGCCATGAGCATCATGCCAATTCAATTCTCCTCGGCGCAAAGTATACGGCGGAAAAAGCTAAGCGGATTTCGTCTACCTTATAGTCAGTAGTAAACGAGTTCTACCCCCGAGGTGGCAAGACCGGGGATAATAGGACGGGACTTGAGCCCATTCTATATGTATATACTCCCTTTCTCGCTTATCTTAATGGCTACAGCCAGATAAAGTTTGGAAGAACGGGCTAAGAATTAGGGAAGGGTCTTATTCTGAATGTTGACTCACGCTGTTTCTGAATTTCGGCTCAAGGGGTGCCAAAAATGAAAAAGTGTGAAGACGATGATGGAAGACTCATTGGTGGAGTTTGTAAAGCGAAGCATCTGATATGATCTTGAGTATGTTGTTGTTGTTGTTGTCGTCGTCGTCGTCGTTGTTGTCGTTGTTGTTGTTGTTGTTGTTGTTGTTGTTGGGGTGTTGCTGCTGCTGTCGTTTTTGTCTTTGTTGTAGTTATTAAATTGTTGTTGTTGTTGTTGTTCAATGATGTTGTTGCTGTAGTTAACATAGTTGTTGTTATTTTTGTAGTTGTTAATATTAAAGTTGATTTTGTTGTTGTAGTTGTTTTAGCTGCTAATGTTGTTGTTGTTGTTGTAGCTGTTGATGTTGTTGTTGTTCAATGTTGTTGTTATAATTGATGTTGTCCCCCTGATAATCATTCAAATTCGTCCAAGAATGTAGGGGTAAAAATATTCAGATGAAACCCTCTTGGAAATATTTACCGCTGATCAATTTACCGGCGAAATATCAGTCCCGTCGAGCGGCGATCCTCGGCTTCGGGGAAGCAGAAGCTTCCAGTTTCGAACTATAATATCCAAGTTCACTGATTATCATTCCTTGCCAACTCCGACGTGAAATTCTCACTTTTTGTCTTGCCAAAGGCCTCTTCTTGCAATCAACATAGTTGGCGGGAAGTTCTCGGGAAAGTTCCATCGGCTCTTGGTGCGGCCACTCTCGATAAGTTCGGTTGCCACAGTTGGTAATCAACAACGGAAAGTTTCTTCCGGAGGGTTATTACTTGTAATGAAGAGGGTCGAAGTTATTATATCGGATGGAATTAAGAAAATGGCCGAGATACGTGCACCGGAGCTGCTTGTGGCCGATATTGCTGCAAAAGTAACATGTCGACTTTTCCCTTATTTCAATGCTCGGCGTCTTCCCGGCGTATCAACGCCAAAAGTTGCAATATAACTCGGGTGTACTGAATAGAAAAAGTATCAGGGACTTTTCATTTTCACGATATACCGCTGAACCAATTTAAAGGAGTCGGAAAAGTCTCATTTCCCACGTTATTCCCATGTGGCTTTTCTCCTAGCGCTTGGCTTTTCTACGTCTTCCCTTGATTACTAACGTGTTCGAATCCTCAAGGTGCTTCGTGTTGTTGCAAGACTTGCGAGCTCGTCAGGGTAATAACTTTTACGCACCTCCCAACTCTAAGGGAAACCTTAAAAAGTTTACACTTACAGCGAACCATCTTCGCAATATTGAACTAAGCACTTCATCCCGGGTGAACTTAATCATAGCTTTTACTCGACTTTATTGAAGTTGCGTTGTACCCGGGGCGGGAATTTTCCACCTGCGAACCTCCTCGTGGAATATAAAGTTGAGAAAAGTACAGCGAAATATTGAAGACGTGTACAAAATAGTAGGGCAACTCTCTGGTGAGACTTTTGAATCTCCCGTACTTCACTTGTCGGCGGCCTACAACTCCGAAACAAATCGAGTAGTTGAGCGGTACCATTGATTTGATTCTCGGCGCAACATCCATTGCATAATTGCTAATAGATATAATTAACTACTTAAATAGTGATGAAAATGATTTTCAAGCGTATTATAACGAGTTTTTTATTATTAGAAGAATTGGGCTCCTAACTGCGGCCTTTACTCCAGAAACTAACGGTGCAGCTGAGCGGGCTAATGGATTCATAAATTTTGAGGATTTGGAAAAAATATAGTACCTAATCATTTCGAAAGTATTCCATTAAAAACTACCCATGTTCAATTATTGGAGTATCCAGGCAAACCGCAAGGGCTTCCAACTCCGTTACGGATACGGGCGGGAAAATTTCATTGGTTCCCGCAGACCTGATTATAATTAGTTATGAATATTTATGGGGAAGGAGTAAAACCGCTATAAATATTTATGGGTCTCGCAACGGTAGCGTCGCAGGTAGACAATATAATCGAGACTGCGGGTTAATAGGCGGCTGATAGGATCTGCAATGCTCTCGGCAAATTTTGATGAGAGCATTCGATAAAGGATATGAAACGGGAGGCAGTTAGTGTAACACGCTGGGATTTTTTGGGAAATGAGACTTTTTTTGGGAGGTTCGAAGTTGGTGATATCGCATTGTTCATAGTTAAAATTTATTTTATTTTAATTTTAAATAATTAAACTAAAAATGCGTCCACTCGGGCTTCCATTTCATAAAAAATCACGAATAAAGCGGGAAGGGATTGATTTGAATTTTACCCAGATCAAGCGCTGCATTAATTTAATATTCCACTCCGGTAGACAGGAAACCGCTGATTTCTCGGGAAAAAAATCCCTTTTTGTTATTATTTAATTCGAGCCCCGACGCCGGTAACTCCCCCATTGTAAGTTTCCCCTCGGGCATTGTACTCCCCCGCTGTAATTCTTTTATTAAACTAGAAGATAGTCGACTGATCCTATTCATTGATATAACAGAATAGACAAAGGACTAAAAGTGCTTTCCCCTTCAGCGTGATAAGGTGCACTCCTGAATGAGAAAAGGGAGATTTTTTTTCCTCTTAGGGAAAAACTCGGAAAGCTTATTAGCCTGGGAGGGAAATATAAATCGATGGATGTTGAATTGGTATTCTCTTGAAATGCTAATGTACTCGTTTACCTAAAAAGAGTATTAGCCTCTCGAGAAAACCTGGCGGAGAGTTGGGCGAATTTAATTCGAAATTCATTCAGCCGAGGGCTTTTCCGACGGTTCTTTATCGACGTTCCGACGTCACGATGGTTACGTTGAATGCGAAATTCGCTCGAAGAAACCGCCATTATGGAGAGATACCTATCTGAATTTATATTCTAATGTCGGAAAAATATACGGTCTTTATGCTAAGTATTGAGAATCGTGTTTCGTCCAATTAATTCGATGTTTCGCAAGCTGAAGGTACGCATTCCGAAAATTCGGGTGGAAATGTAGAATAAAAATGGTACGTACTTACAAACGGCTAGGGCATCAAGGAACACTCACCTGGAACAGAATCGGTAGAATTAGTGATGTGTACTTTTTGTGGAAGTGCAGAACTGTACACTTGCCCTTATTTCAGCCAATCGGGGGATAGAGCTGAGGTCAGCACAATTTTTATTACTATGCACATCCTTTTTCAAGGAAAAGGGGGAGCAGACCAAGCTTTATCTACTAAAAACAAAGTTTTGACGAAATTTCATAATATTTAGTGAAACTGGAACGTTAAAAGTGCATAATTTCCTTGTCAGAGTTCCAGTCGTCCATTGAAAAACAAAACATCTTTCACCTTGACACGAGAGACGAAAGCACGCCATGAAAAATATAACCTAACCTCATCCTGCTGTTATCAAACGACTTTAGCGCACTCCAGCGGCATCTAGTGAAGGCTAACAAGTTTCCCTCCAACAACAAGTTTTTAGAGGCCACATTTGCACTAACCGAGTTAATGCACTCGCCCCGCAGCGCTGTTATCATGATCCTATCGTGAAAAACCTATAATAAGTTTAAAAAAACGCACTATTTGTTTGAAACGTGCCGAACGAAACGGTATTCTTTTACACAAAAAGTAGGTATCGTACCGTACGAAGCTTATCCTTCCAAACGATACGTATCGTCATCGAAAATATCGTAACTTTCGATATCACTAGGAAAAATCCACGTATCCTTAACGCAGGGAACCCTAGCTCGTCTTCCAGACAACAGTCTCTCCCTCGAAAGGTTGAATTCGGTCCTTAGTCTCCCCTTCGGCACGGAAATTAGAACCGAACCAATTTCGCTAAATTGCTTCTCCTGCCCCCGTAAATTAACTTATCGATCTGTCGGTCTAGCCGAAGGCAAAAGGGAGGCCTATCCTTCGGTTACTCACTTCCTTATCATCAGGTGCTGCGTTGATGTTGGCGTTGCCCTCGGGTGGGCCGAAGTTGCGAAGCCAGGCCTTTCCTGAGGCTCCCCTTTTGTTTTTCAAGAAAACACGAGGGATTCTAGTGGCGGCCAGATGTACAAATCAGAGCGAGGGGAATATCCGAGTTTAGTCAAAAGAATTATTTTCGAGATGGAAATACGCACCTGCAAAAACGGCCATCGTCCCCGGCGGTTTTCAACTTTTTTCACTTTTTTGCACCGAAAGGTAACATTGTTACTATTTGAAACGTACAGCACCGTGCGAAACGAACTGTAGGTATCGCACAAAACAAACCATACCTGACAAAACATTTTGAACCATGCAAAAATAGGTACATGGTACAATGCAAAACGAATCGTACATACCTAAAGTTCGAAACATATCGTGGTCGCACGAAAACCACCATACGAAAAATATGGTTTCAAAAATTTATTTACGTTCTCCACAGCCATTCACAGACGTAAAGGTTAAAACTCAATTCAAACCGAAAGAAAAATGACACGCATAATAGGACCGTTAATTAAAAAGTTACCGGTATCGCATGTTTTCCGGTCATTCGGATCGTCTCCGCGTCTGATTGCTTCGCATGACGTTACCCCATAACGGTGGATTTCCGTCTGGTCTTTTTTCGACGGAGAACTTACTTGGGAAATTTCGGCTTCTTTACAAGCTTACGGGGTAAAGTACTTACGTAGGAGACACGCGAATAACTAACGACTTGGGGGGATCTTTCAGTTTTGGAGCTCCTTTCGACAGTTTACGAGTGATACTAATTCTAAGGCAGTTGAGAATTTTGTAAACTGGAATTGTATACCTACTGATGTCAGCTGATTGGAATTGTACTTGATAGAAGTCATAGAATTGCTCCGAAGAACCAGAATATAAAGGCTATAAAAGCTATAAAGGCGATGAATACTTTCTAAATACTTGGGCGCTTGGGCACTAAAGCCCAGGAGCTTGAGCACTTGGGCCCTTGGGCACTGTCAGTTAAAGAGAACACTAAAATCGAGAAGCCGAGAGGATACGAACTGCCGACGGTCAGACAGACCTAGCGAGAAGGTCGCACTTGGGCACTTGGGCACTTGGGCACTTGGGCACTTGGGCACTTGGGCACTTGGGCACTTGGGCACTTGGGCACTTGGGCACTTGGGCACTTGGGCACTTGGGCACTTGGGCACTTGGGCACTTGGGCACTTGGGCACTTGGGCACGGGCACGGGCACTTGGGCACTTGGGCACTTGGGCACTTGGGCACTTGGGCACTTGGGCACTTGGGCACTTGGGCACTTGGGCACTTGGGCACTTGGGCACTTGGGCACTTGGGCACTTGGGCACTTGGGCACTTGGGCACTTGGGCACTTGGGCACTTGGGCACTTGGGCACTTGGGCACTTGGGCACTTGGGCACTTGGGCACTTGGGCACTTGGGCACTGTGAGTTAACGAGAACACTAGGATCGAGAAGCCGAGAGGATACGAACTGCCGACGGTCAGACAGACCTAGCGAGAAGGTCGCCACACAATGATGGCGCAAAATGGCTCACTTACTAAAGATTCGAATAGAAATTTCTATCCTTATTATCCTATGTTCCTATTATCCTATCCTATGTTCTCGGAACATTTTCTGATAGAGCTCTTATTACGGTGCTTGGTGAAGTTTCCGAAGTTCGCCCCTACAGACTCGTGTAGGTAATTGTTTGCCCGTCTAACGACCCTTTACCCCACACGGTCGAAGGGCTTTTGGCAATTTTTGCTTCCAAGGCGAAAAACCTCGCCTGTCCATATTTACACTCACCCTTGCGAGCAGGAGCTATGTTATCTGACGCACACGGAGCTCTTGTTTTTGCGCTGCCGCTTTTCAGGACCCTCAAGATCGTTCGGAGCCCCTGGCGAGAGGATAACGGAGGGGACTTTCCCTTTTATCCGGGGATTTCTTATAACAGAAATGAAGTAACCGTATATGTTATGAGAGATGCGAGTTTTCCCCAGCCTTCATCGCCTTCTGATGTCGTGTTTTTCAGTCATATTTGAAACAATGTTTTGAAAACAATTTACGGTAAACCGGCGGCATATTTGAGTAGATAAAACGTAAAACGTTTACGTAAAGACGTAAAACTTGGTGAAATTGAGGCCCAAATCGATCTTATGAAAGATTATGAAAAATGCAAGAGAAGTAGGTATTTTACTTCCATTTTGAATTAGTTATGATTGTTCTATATGGGGCAAAGTGAGAAGCATAGAGCCCCATGTTGAGCGCATGAGCAGGAGAGGACAACTGGATGCCGAATTTCAGTCGATGCTTAGAATAGAGCTTAGAACAGCTGGAAAGTCCAAACTTGGAATCGGCATCCCCAACCGAATTCGCTCTATCATATTGTCTCGACACGGAATCACTTAGATGTCTACAGGAGCCGTTGAAACGAAGCCCAGACAATCCAGAAGTCGTAAATTAAATTAGAACAAAGGCCAAACTGACGGGATATTATTCTGTAGAAATTTGCTTAATTAACTGTACAACCAACTTCTGAACAAAACTTCAACTGTAGTCTGAGCTCTCGTACGAACTCGGGGCGAAGTGAGAAAATCGAGAAGGCGGAGGGAGGATTTGCTCGGGGCGTTAGAAGGAACTCCGGGCTGGTCGGTCGGAAGAACTAAGTAAATTAACCGTGTCGAGAGGTAAAGGTAAGCGTTGAAGTGGAAGGCGAGCAAATGGCGAATATAGTGTCTGAGTAGGAAGCGAGTTATATAAGATAAACAATGAACAGGCCCCAGTCCTCGGTGGGGCCCTACAGGTCGGCTGAATGGAGCCTAAAACAGTGCGAAAGGTGAGTCCGAGTCGGGCCCGGTTGGTGCCCGTAGGGCGTTCGGCTTGAGTTGAATGGCAGCAGAGGAAAGAGGACAATGAATCCTGCACAATGAGCACATTACTCCTGCAGGAGGGTCGACTTGGAGTATTGTTTCCTCAATGTCGTCCGAATTGTACGAGGCATGAAGGACAAAGATGCCCGTTGCCGTGTCAACGCTGAAAATAGCTGATGGTGAGAATCGATCAGCAATCCGAACTTGCTTGGAGGGAATCGATGAAAAAAACCCAATAGCAACAGTTCCCCGCGATACAAAAAAGTGGGATTTTCCGCCAGTAAGTAGTGTGTTTTTGAGGGTACGGCCTCCAACGCCAGTTATCCCAACATCAGTACAAAAGTATCCCGACCAACGTGGAAAAATGCATAAATGGGGGAAACTGTTTGAGGTTTTATTGTAGATGTTATATAATAATTAATCCTCGACTTTCACGTCGATTATACATGAAATTCCTACACAGGTGTGCTAAAAAAATCCCCGTTGAAAATACGAAATTTCTCCGCGAGGCGCTAGAAAAAGTGAAGCCATAAAGATTTTGTCCCACCTACTAGCTTAAAAAACCTTCGATAACTATTGTTGTCCAAAGATCCTTTTTCCTGTGTCAACGCTGAAAATAACCGATGATGAAAATCAATCAGAAATCTGACTTTGCTGGGAGGGAATGTATGAAAATTACCAATAACAACGGTCGTGGCCAGCACCATTCTAGAGAAAACTCCCACTGCCATCAAAAGCATCTTTCTCTGAAAAGTGGTATACTTTTGAGGGTCAAAGCTCAGTATCAGTTATCAAAACAGCTGTACAAAAGTATCCCTACAAACGGGAAAAATGCATAAAATAGGGAAACTTTTTGAGGATAGCAGATGGTTTATCACCCTTGACTTACACGTTGATCATGAAGGTTTTCGTTATAAAAGTGTGCTCGGAAATCCCCATAGAACATGAACAATTTCCCTACAAGTCGGTAGGAAAAAATGAAAATAGTAGATAAAGCCGAAATAGGTAGTCGATTTTTTCGCGGGAAATTTTTCAAGCGCGGGCATTAATTATGAAATTCGAAAGTCGTCTGAAATGACGATTTTTCTCATCACCTCCTCAAATTCGGGCGTACCAGTCGAAAACAAACCTCGGATCGATAAATCCATTGTTCCTCGGCCTCCATTCAAAGGTGTTCCATTGATTACGTTTTCGGATAGCCGGAGCGTGGGACGGGCCCATCAATTCTTCCACGGCGAGCACCGACTACAAACAATCCGGAACACAATGGAACTGGCGAACGTGTTCCTCCCCGGACGGGAAGATAATGCTACCCGGGTCCCCTCCAGGACAATCTGTCACCTGATGCTAATCGTTTCGGTTGTTCCACGACGATCGATACGTTTCCCGAGGTGGAATCGGACTCGACAGTGGTCCAAAATGAGTTAAACGCCCCGAAAAAATTGCCGCATCGCCCAAAATGACAAGCTGCCCGAAACTGCTGAATTACCAAACTGCCTGAAATAACCAAATTACCAAGCTACAAAAACAATTCAATATTTTCCCGATAGTCGTACGAATCATCAATGAAATTTCCCGTTTACTTCCCGCTCGCACTCAATCCCACCGGAAGGTGTAAGTTTACATTGGCCTCTTTCCATTTCGCCTGTGGCGGACATATTTTAAAAACGTTTTCCACCGTCTGCTGGTCCGGCCTTGGTCTCGCCCAATGCACAAGCCGTCTGGGATGCGGACTTGTCTGCGATTCTTACGGCTAGAAATATTCAAAAATAGCGACCGTAAATATAACGTGGAGTCAGTCGCGAGATGGAAACTTCGTCGAGATGGACTCGAACATTTTGAAGATTTGCGAACGTTTGAAATATATTCGACTCGAAATTCCATTCAGAGGTTGACCTCGTTTCTTTCTTTATTCGACACTAGCTGTGTAGTCTTTTAAAGGCTTTATAGTCTTTACAGTCTTTATAGTCTTAACAGCCTTTATAGTCTTTATAGTCTTTTAATGGCTTTATAGTCTTTATAGGCTTTATAGCCTTTATAGTCGTTATAGTCTTTATATCCTTTGAAAGGCTTTATAGTCTTTAAAGTCTTCTAATGGCTTTATAGTCTTTATAGCCTTCATAGTCTTTATAGCCTTTATAGTCTTTATAGCCTTTTAATGGCGTTATAGTCTTTATAGCCTTTATTATAAAGTCATTATAGTCTTTATAGCCTTATTATAGTCCTTTATTATAATAGTCATTATAGTCTTTATAGCCTTTTAATGGTTTTATAGTCTTTATAGCCTTTTAATGGCTTTATGTCTTTATAGCCTTTTAATGGCTTTATAGTCTTTACAGTCTTTATAGTCTTTAGTATTTATAGTCTTTATCGTCTTTTAAAGGCTTTATAGTATTTATAGTCTTTATAGCCTTTTAAAGGCTTTATAGTCTTTTAAAGGCTTACAGTATTAAATACTATAAATTTTACTATAAATTATTAATATAAATTTTATAGTCTTTATAGCCTTTATAGTCTTTATAGCCTTTTAATGGCTTTATAGTCTTTATAGTATTTATAGTCTTTTAAAGGCTTTACAGTATTTATAGTCTTTATAGCCTTTTAAAGGCTTTATAGTCTTTAAAGGCTTTATAGTATTAAATACTATAAATTTTACTATAAATTTTATAGTCTTTTCAGCCTTTTAAAGGCTTTATAGTCTTTATAATCTTTATAGCCTTTATAGTCTATAATGAGTGATTATTGCGTCTTTTTGTTTGGATTAATTGTGTGACTATTTTTTGTGTGATTATTTTGTGTTACTAGTCCATTACTGCCTCACTATTTCGTCGTTATTGTGGCACTAATGCGTCATTATTGTTCGGGCAGTTGAAATTGTGTTACGAGTTATTTTCAAATATCCGTGAGTGGTTTGGTAGAATTCCACGCTGCGAGAGTACAGGTTCAAAACTTCAAGTTCTACAGCGTTTTTCAAAAAGCTGTAGAACCAAAGTTCTGAACCTGAAATTGCGTTGTTACTATGTCGTCTTCGTGCCGTTATTGCGCTGCTATCCTGCCATAATTGACTCTTTTTCGAGCGATTATTGCTTTATTACGGTGTACCTAGTTGAATAATTATTTCTTCATCGTCGTCTCAATACGGTGCCAGGATTTTTGGCAGCATCAAACGAAATTTGGTGTAACATTGTTCGCCAGCGTTCGAAACTCGGTTTAAACGGTCGACGAAGTCTTTCCACGCATACGGGCCCGAATTTGCGTTTATTTTCCATTGGAAATCCGCGGCTGTCCCCAGTTCGGAGATTTTCACCTCTTGAATAAATTCATGGCAGTTCGCTAGTCCGGAATGAAGACCGTCTTTTCAAGTTTGCCCGCCTCAAATGGTAATAAGACTTTTCCCGGGGGCTAGGGAACTTTCCCCGTGATCTATTGGACCTTATGAAGAAAGGGACCGTGACATACATCGAGGGGGGAATATTTCGTATTTTCATTCCCCCCCCCCCCGTTCGGGTAAAATTACCGGTACCGAGGAAACCGAGAAGAAACGATCGGAAATGAGTTTTCGAAGCGACTTGAGTGCACAAACTAAGGTCGATACTTTCACGGACTTTTATGAAGTCGCCTTTCATCGGCGATGATTGAACTGGAGAGAAATAAGGTTATCAAAGAGAAGCCCTCCCTGTAAGGACCTAATTGAGTTCAATTACATTCATTACGAAGAAAACTCGCCGTTGTCTGAGGACAAAGTGGGCGATTGGTTCGATAGAAATTTTTATCTATGGATAGTTGTCGGTTTTGAAAATGTATGTTGGAAAATTATTAATTTTGCTCGGAAAATTCGTAATTGCGTTGGAAAAATTCATATTATTGTTTAGAAGAATCATAATTTTGTTTAGAAAATTCATAATTATTGCGTTTCGAGGATTCGTAATTATTGCGTTAGAATTCTCAATACGTAGTTGAGAAACAAAATTACTGTTAGGAAAATTATCAATTTGGCTCGAAAATTATCAATTTTGATGGAAAAATTATAAATTAGTGTTAGAAAAGAATTTATTCTATTTGGACAACTATCACTTTAGTTTGGAAAGTGGTCGATTTGGTCAGGGAATTTTTCATATGGCTGGGAAAATTCTTGTATTTGTGTGGGAAATTATAGGTAAATTTTGATCGGAGAATTCTCAGTTTTTCTTTGGGAAAGTCCAAATTTGGCATGGAATGCTCTAAATTTGGGTGGGAAAATTATTGATTTTGATCGGAGAATTCCCTATTGATTTCGAAAATTCTCAATTTGACTAATTCTTTCTGCAAAATTGGCAATTCGCTTGATACATCGCAGAGCAGGGAAGGGAAAAGTACAATATACGAAAGTGGTATGAAAAATTGAAGGTGTCTCACCCCCAGGTTTGGACGAAATAAATGTAAAATTCCCTCGTCTTCCGAGCGGGGAATTCCCGTATAGCGAGGCTGCTCGCAATCTCATTACTCGCATTGTCAGCTATGCGGGTGATATATGCGTCAGAACCTACGTCCAACACGAACCGACACGAGACACATTCTTCGACCCTTCTAATGCCTCAACAAGTGCCACAGAGATACGTGCCGTACCATGAACTTTGCGAGTAAATAGTTCAAGTAGTGCCGTGCGTCTTATTGATATGAGAATTAAAAATTAGTTTTTCCAGAGCCTGCGATCCGATTTTTAATTTTCGGGCTATTTTGATACATTATTCACTTTGAAAGAGAAGTAAATAACGGGTAGAAACTGTTATTCAGTATAAAATCGGATTTATTATTGACTTTTATCGATAATCGTGACTCCTTCCAGCCCCCGATAGACCAACCGCAGTTTGTTTTTTCGAGATTTTGGCCTCCCTTAACGTGTAAACAATGACTAACACTCCCCAGCTGTCGTAACACGTGTCTATCCACGTGTTATTTGTTGAGGCTTTCAGTCAACTTAGAGCTTTGCCAGATTTTGGAATTCGATTTTCGAACGATACAATTCCGTTCATCGCTTCTAAGATGTTTTTTTATAATTTTGAAGGTGATACCGCGGGCTTGGAATTTTTTGAGTATTTTTCCCGGATTTCTCGCTTGTTTGACCGCAGGGTAAGGCGTTTTAGATAGATTTCATTTTAATCGGGTCGGCTCAAATTTTTATTTTTTCGCGTTTTTGCCAATTTCAGAAATGAGTTTGACTTTTTCGGCATCTTTGGATCCGCACATTTTTCACCCCCTGAAGGGTAAAATAAATTAATTTTCAGTACACATTAAAAAAACTTGTTTGAAATATTAGTTTTTGAAATTTCAAAAAAATACGATTTTTATGACCCTTAAAAAAATCTAAAAATTCCAAAAAAATATTCTGGGGTAGTGTTTAGGTAGGAACATAACAGAAAACTATTTGCGATTTTTCAGGACTCTCCTGGGCGGAGAAAAATTCGAAAAACCGACCCTCTAAAAAATGCAAGGAGCAAAATTCGAAAAAATCATGAATTGGTGTTTTTTTTTAGTATGACATTAGGCACCATTGACTCAAGAAAATCAAGTTTCAAGACCTGCACATTCAGAAATATGAAGAAAATGGGCCATAGGACCGGTTCACCACATCACTCCCCCTCACATGTTGCAATTCCAACGTCGGTATTGCGTAAATTTGAGATACGGTTAATACCCCATGAAAAAAATTTAACCAACCTACAAAATAATGTCAAAATTAAAACAATTTTTGGCAGCTTTCGTTTAGTTTTATAGCAGAAAAGATCATTAAGTTTACCGCTTTTCAAGACCTGTAAACTCAAAAATTGGAAGAAAATGGGCCTTAGGACCGGTACACCACATCACTCTCCCTCAAATGTCGCAATTCCTCCGCCGGTGTCGCGTAAATTTGAGATACGGTACGTGCCTTTGAGAAAAAAATTGTTTGACCCTCCAAATAAATAAAAATACCTAATAAAAAATGTTTGGGCAGCTTTTGGATGATTACATCACAGAAAAACTCTCCTGTGCAAAAAATGGGGCATAAAATTAGCTACCTAGTGACTCGAGATCAGAAAACGGGCCATAGGGCAGGTACGCCACATCACTCCTCCTCAAATGTCGCAATTCCAACCTCGGCATCGCGTAAATTTCAGATAAGGTTGTCGGACACGGTCGCCTTGGCAATTCAACGTATCTCGTCTGATCTGTAGATACATCTGCTGTACGAGAGGATGAGGTCGGAGGTCGTTCCGTTATGTGGGTCACACAGAAGGGATAAAAGACCGCCAGGATCAGTCACCCAAGACTCGTACTGGCCGTATCTCAGGGCCCTTCTTTGTTGTAGGTACCCAAGTCTACAGGGGTAGGGCCGTGTTAAGCTCCGCTCACTTTATCCACATTTTTCGTCTTCGAAAAACCACCCCCGAAGGAAGGGCCCACTACCCTAAACTCAGCCAACCCTGGCGATTTTCGAGATAAGGGTGGAGGTAGTCAGTGTTTCCGGTCACGGTCCGCCAAGTTAAGTCCTCGTTGGCCGGAGGCGGCGATGGGTTGCCAAGCAGTTCCACCCCCGAGGAGCGGCGGGAAAAATCCGCCACCCCCATTACAGCCGACAATGGAGCCCCGCTAAATCTGCCACCCCCCGTCAGATGGTCGGGATCATTTTTCAACAAATAGGGACGGCACTGAGCCTGACATGAACGCCAAGCGACGGAAACCCAGGTCTGAAGTGACGACACGTATCGGCCGAAAGGATACGACGGATTTTTTTTTGTATCGTGATTTCCGGTTTTCCGCCTCGCCGATGAGGTTTTGAGGGAAATTAAAATCGGTTTAACGATTTATGAACAAATAGAATGCCACGCTGAAGGCGATTTTCTCGAAATTCTAATAAATATAGTGTTTTTGAAGCTCCCTAACTCAAAATGCAGTTTTCAACCCTTAGGACTCCGCGCCGGGGTCCTGAGTACCGCATTTCCGAACAAATCGATGTAAACTTTGGACCGCGCGTATTTGAGCGGCTGCTGGCCCAATTGTCAATTTTGCGGCACAGCGGACCGCGCGCGGGGACACATCAACTCAAATTGTTTACTCAAAGATAAGATATTTCTGTATTCATTGGTCAAAGTACAGGATAGTTTAAGCCGGGAACCTACGAGGGGAGGGGGGAAGAAAATTGCATTGCTGTGATTGGTCAAGGTGGCGTCGGCAATGAATTCAATGATTTAATTGGGGTTTCCAAGCCACGTTCCCATGTTCGCCACGTTAAATATTGAAAAACCTCATATTGCTGCGAACGAAATTACCGTCGAACTTGAATTTTGCCAATGAGGAACATGCATGAAAAACGAAATCCATTTTTTTCGCCAGAATGATGCTGTTTAGGATGCGAAAATGATGTAGTGATGGTCTACAACAACAAAAAAAAAAAAAAACAACATTTTTCCTGGTGAAAAACGCTAATGAAAAGTGCCCATTTGAATGTGGCGGGTGAGCCGTATGACGTCACTGCGCGGACGTGACTGCACAAAGTTTCTTAAAGTAACGGCAAAAAATCCGTTATCGCCGTCCTATCACAGCTCACACACATGAACTCGGATGAGGTTGCACTGGTGTTCACGGGAAGATGTGTAACCTTGCGGCAGACCATTTTCCCGCTCGACTTCAAATCTGCGATTTTCACTAAGCCTCCCTCCTCTTTTAATTACCTCTTTTCCGAACCGTCATCCACCATAACACCATTTTCGAAGCCTAAAAAGGAATATTATGGCGAAAAAACAGTTTATTTTTTTCATGCATATTCCTCATTACCAGACTTGACGTCATCGGGTTGAAAATAGTTTATTATAAAACGGCAGGCGTAGTCTCACCAGGTAGCCAAGCAGTCTGTCTGGGATTTTTTCGTCAAATCCGAGGTTGGCCGGGGCCGGAAAGTTTTTCGGACGCCAATTTGGACCAAGGCCAGGAACGAGGGGAAGTCCCGGTGACAGGGGAATTCACTATTTTCGAGCGCGGGAAAGCCGCCGGTTCATTGATATCGGCTCCATTGATGGTGAACGGCCGCTATTCGTCGGATATTATTTTTAGAGCCAATTTTCCCCCGACGTATTTCGAATCGATACTTTTTTCAAACACGGGTCATTCTTCGTGCGGAAATTATTACGGAATATGATGCACGCTAAACTTTTCAACTGTTTCATACGTAGGTTATTATGTTGTACGCTTAGTTATTTTAAGCAAGCAGTGTTTCCACACGGCACCAACCTATTTCCCTCAAGTTCGAGCAAAATTCCCTTTTTTCCCCTCCAAACTTCTATCGTTTCCCACAACGATTTTTTTCGTTCACTGGGTCAATAGCAATTTTTTCTAACGTTTTAGCGAATTTTCGAAGAAATTTGGGTCGTCACGAAATTCCGGACTTAGTGAACAAATATGGGCATATGGGGGTTCATATATAATGTTTTTTGGGGTGCTGAATCGATTGGAATAAGTTTCAAGTCGATTTTCCACCCCCTCTGTTCCAAATTTCGATTTAGGTGTTCAAACTTTTTGAAAAAAGTTCTTCTTCTTCAGCTTCTCAGATGGTTTATCCTTGTTCTCGGTGTCCTACAGTCTGTAGTAGCTGGGTAGGTAGCAAAAAAGTCTAGGAAACGGCTGAACACTGGCTTGATTCATCCAGAAATGAAATTACGCATTTCTGTGGAGAAAAGCCATTTTCCCTCGTTTTTTCCCTCAAAATTATTTTTCTCCTTTTTTCCCCTCAGAAAGGCCGTTTTCCCTCGGAAAGGGAAATTTCCCACAATGTGGAAACACTGTAAGCAAGACCGATCTCAATTAACTGGTGAATAAACAAGTTGATGTTGTAGTTGTTCATTCTTGATGTTGGTTGCCTTCGACATTGGTCATGCAAGGCACAGATGTTAAACAATTGCTATGGCAACGTTATCAGAGGGGCGTTGACAGATTGGTCTAGAACTTTCGCTGGTAGACATAGAACAGTCGCTACCAACACAAACCTGCTGCGAATTCTAAGAAAACCGTACACGTATACTGTACATTTTTACAACTTTTTAAAAAATGTAGGACTGAAAAACATTATAGGCGATTCATCGATCCCAAAAACGAAATAAACACATTAGGTACCTAATGAATTTTATCAATAAAACATCAATTAAAATTGAAAGATTTAGGTAATATCAAGAAAATCAAAAAATTATCGCAATATCCATAAAAACATCTACTTTGTGCTCGAAAGCTTTGCTTCGATGTTCAAATCGTCAATAATATCAATCAGAGGTGCTCGAAATTGATCAATGACCATCTTCAATCTGGTTATCACACGAAAAATTACCCCAACTATCGTCAGTTGGCATACGTGTAATTATCACCGGATCATTTTCATATCGAGAGCAGTTCTCCAAATGATAAAATGGAATTTTGATATTGCGTGATGATAAACACATAGGGGAAACCGGCGCATGGGGCCGGTTTATAGGACAAATTACCCACCGGTCTATAGTCGGTATTATAGGGGTTGAGAAATATAATCATCCGCTTCAAACGGTCCCAGGAGTTCAGTTGTTATCGTGTTGGACATCCGAAGAAATATGAGCTCTAATAAAGCCTAATTCTTCCTCAAGTGACAAAGGATACGACAGACAGAAGTCCGATCATTCGAATGCAGGAGAATAAGAACGAAAAAATTGATTACTCCTTACAAAACCAAAAATTATGGATTTGATAGTTTTTGCCAATGAAATCGGTGAAATATTGTCGAGTCACGAGATTCCAGTCATTTTGACTTTGAATTCCCTGTTCTTAGCAAAGAAAGGGCCAAAAGTCAAATTTGACCGGTGAAGATGAGAGGAAATATTGCGCTCTACAACTCTCTGGATACATGTGGTACACAAAAAAGTATTAGTTTAGACGATATACAGCCATAAAATCAAAAGGACCATAAAATTGATAAAAAAGATAAAAGACTGATAAGATTGATAAAAGATTGATGAAATCATCTCACTTTCAACTTCAAACTGAAACCGATACACAACCTCGAAATGATACCTGAATTGATACTCAAACTCAAAGGTCGAAGGAAAGGTAAACTCAAACAGAAACTAAAGCTGATACTTACTCGAAAACAAGCCGAGACTCAAACTCAAAGGGAAACGCAAACTTAAACTGAGAGTCAAACTCGAACTGAAACTCATAATCAACTTCAAACTTAAACTCAAAGTCAATCTCAAATTGAACACGAAGTGAAACTCAAAACTTGAACTGAAAGTCAAACTCGGACATGAACTGAAACTCGTAATCAAACTCAAACTTGAACTGAAAGTCGAACTTGAATTTGAACTGAAATTCATAATCAACTTCAAACTCAAAGTCAATCTCAAATTGAACGCACAATTTGAACTGAAACTCACACTCAAAGTCAAACTCGAACTGAAACTCAAACTCTAAATCAAACTCGAAGTGAAAGTCAAACCCAAACTCGAACTGAAACACAAACTCAAACTGAAAGTCGAATTTGTACTTTAACTGAAACTCACACTCGAAATCAAACTCAAACTTAACTTAAACTCAGCATTATGAGAATGAGTTTGACTTTGAGCTCGATTTGTGGGTTATGAGTTTGATTTTTAGTTCGGTTTCAGTTTGAGATCGAGTTTGAATTTCAGCTGAAGTTTGAGTTTGATTATGAATTTCAGTTTCAGTTCGAGTTCGAATGTGACTTTCAGTTTGAGTATGAGTTTGACTTTCAGGTTAAGTTTGAGTTTGACTTGTGAGGTTCAGTTCAAGTTCGAGTTCGACTTTTTAAGTTAGGTACACTTCGAAAAACTCGCTATTAAGATTATGAGTATGAGTTCGAGTTTCAGTTTGAGTTCGATTATGAGTTCAAATATGAGTATTAGTTTCTGTTCAACTTCGAGTTTCACTTGGAGTTTAAGTTTGAAAATGGGTTTGAGTTTGAATTTAAGGTTTGGTTTCAGTTTGAGATCGTGTTTGACTTTCGGGTTGAGTTTTATTATGAGTATGAGGTGAGATTCAATTTGAGATTCAGTTCGAGTTTGATATTGAGTTTTAGTTTGATTATGAGGATGAGTTTCAGTTTGAGTTCAAGTTTGAGATTCAGTTCGAGTTAGATTATGAGATTGATTTTGGGTTTGAGTTTGATTATGAATATGAGTTTGAGTTTGAATTTCAGTTTGACTTCGTGTTAGACTTTACCTTTGAGTTTAATCATGAGTTTCAGTTCGATTGAGAGTTTGGGTTGCATTTTTAGTTCCAATTTGAGTTTGAGTCTGAGCATCATGAGCATTAGTTCGAATTTGTGTTCGATGATAAGTATGAGTTTGACTTTAAGCTAAGGTTTGAAATTCAGTTTGAGTTTCGGTCAAGTTTGATCATGAGTTTGACTTTCATTATGAGTATGAGTTTGAATGTGAACGTGAGGATGAGGTTGCGCTTGAGTATAATTATTAACTAATAATTATAAACTAAACTCACACTAGTGTGAGTTAGAGGCTGATTATGAAGATGGATTTTTAGTACGATTATATAACTGAGTTTGGTTTTTGAGCGTCGTTTTCAAAGTTCGGAAGTATGAGCTCGTGTTTGACTTTCAGTTTGAGCTCTAAAGAGTAAGTATTCTATTTTTTAAGGGGCGTTATTCGAGACGGCCTAACTAGAGATGATTGCCGGTTAACAAGTCGGATGAAAAACCGAGGGCGAGTTATGGTTGACTTATGGTTTCCATCTGTTTCGGCTCGGGATCTCGGGACGTCTTCCATCTCGGCCCGAGATTATTTGTCAGGACGATCCGGCCGAGTATTTTTAGCTTATTAATTGCTCGGGAGTCACGTTCTGGGACGAGTCGCACCCTTGGTGATTTGACATTCGGAATTCGGCCCGTCATGAGGGTAAAATGTTATTTTGATCATGTTCCACAGTTTTGTGGTTCATTTTTCTTAAGAAATGAACCTTTTTTGCCATCATCTTCATTCTAGCAGTTCGAAAGCAAAATTCGTTTTCAAAAATTTTTTATTGAGTTTTTCATTTTATTTTTCTATTTCACCCTTTTGATTTCGGGGAAGGTTTTTAAAATTAAAATTTCATAAATTTTAAATAGATTTTTTACCGCGCAAAAACATTCTTCAAAATATCCCTTTAAAATTATTCCCGCAAAAAGTGTCACGTTTTTGAAATTGGACGAAGGTCTTGAAATGTTTCAGATTTTTACATTTTTTGAGTGTCTTCTTTTCTAAAATATATTTTCGAATTTCCCCTTTTCTGGCAAAGTTTTTGAAATTTTGATTTTCCACTTTTTGGAATTAGGCATTTTTTCAGTTTTTCCTTCAATTCATTTTTATTCCTTCTTCTTTTGTTATTTTATTCCTACCTTTTGACGTTGATGACGGTCTTTAACATTTTAATTTCAAAAAATGTCACCTTTTTGAAATTGGATAAAGGCCTTGTAATGTTTCTGATTTATCAAGTTGTACCCTTTCTTCTTTTACATTTTTTTGAGTTTCTTCTTTTTTTTAAATCGTTTTACCAATTTCCCCATTTTGAAAACTAGCAATTTGTTTAAAATTTTGATTTTCAACTTTATGACATTAGGATTTTTTTAGTTTTTCCTTTTAGGTACCTATTTTTTTTTTACTCACCCTTTCGATGCTGGGGAAGGTTTTCAAAATTTAAATTTCATCTATTTTACATTGACTTTTTCCTTCGCAAAAATTATTCATCACAACATTATCTCTCTAAAATTATTCCTCAAAGAATGTAACCTTTTTGAAATTGGATAGAGGTCTTGAAATGTTTCAAGTTTCACCCTTTCAACGTTATTCTTTTATTTCTCTTACATTTTTTGGAATTCATTCTTCTTTCAAACCATGTTTCCACATTTCCCCATGTTAATTTCCACATTTCGAAATCTGGCAAGGTCTTTAAAATTCTGATTTTCAATTTTTTGAAGAATTGTTAACATTTTAAGTGATTTTAATTTCAAAGATCGGTGTAGACTAGTAATAATTTACCATATTCTGGCCTTAGGGTGAAAGCTGAATTCTATAGAATTTAACGCTGTACCGGGGTAATAGGTACATAACTAGTTTAGTGTAGATGAACAAAACTAGTTTTTTCCCTAGTGTTGTCTCGACAAGCGTAATGTTGTCAAAACGGCTCCCCGGCGGAAGCCATGAACCTGCACGTACTGTCATCGCGCCCACATACGGTATCAATGGCATCCTAGGGTCGCACGATGCTCATGTTCAACATCAAGTATCTACATAAAATACCCTCCGAGGGTATCTACAATTCCTTCTCGAAAGCCCAGCGGGTGCCCCTGGCACAAAGGGCGTACCCCACTTTCGGTAAAAGGAGCCCTACAAGGGCTGGCATCTTCAAAGGAGTTTTTTCACCAAGGAAGACAAGAGCTCACCCCTGCTATTCAATAGACAAAAAAATCTTCCTTCTCGAATCGTGTTTATAGACGTTTAACGTTTTTTTCTCACTAGAGCCGCCCTCTTCTCGATAGAAGTGCAATTAGCTTCGTAAAGGGACTTGAAGAACACTCGAGTTTTTCAGTTTAGTTGATAGTCTGTTTGATAATGAAAGTGCATTCGTGTTTTATTTAGTGGAAATTACGTTCAGCTTTTACCCTAAGTTTGGTGTTTCTAGTACTCAGGCATCCTTTACAGGCAATTTTAGAAAAATATCGGTTAAAGTAAAAGAAAGTAAAATAAGAAATTAATAATATTTTTCTAAAACTATCGATAGTTTTAGGTCGATAATTTGGGTGGTACATACTATCGATAGTAGACCTAAGATATTATATCGATATTCTACCGCCGATACTATCGATAAATCGATATATTAGGTATCGATGGCCAACCGTAGGAGGAACCTGCAGGATTTGAAGGATAATGAGTAAATAGGATTCCCTCTACTTCCATATACTCAGCAAATAATGTTCCAAATTCGTCATATATGCCTCAGATTTTCAAAAAACCGGCACCAAGTTCATAAGTAACTGACGATTTCATTAGTCCGGTACGCGATCCAGTTAAATATGCATGGAAAACGTTCAGCCCGACTTTTCCACTCATTACATCAACTTCATTACCTTCAATTATGAAAGCGAAAATGCGACAATCGTAAGTGAAGCTTTTTGAAAGCAGGATACGCCTAATTTGGCGGACTGTCCAATGGAGACGCGATTCCATAATGCGAGCAGTACATTCTGACACAGGTAGCGGAAGTGACGGGGTTCGAACGCTAAAAGGGCCAACTTTAATTAAACAGTAGCTCCTTTTTTAGCATACCGGCCCTTTCTAATCCCGTCAGGAATTTCGGGCCGCGTTCCAGCAACTCGAAAACGAGGTATTCGGCCCTTTTTCCCCGCCGAGAGAAAGAGCGAGGGGTTTTTTCCATAATGCCCTTCAACCCTTTGGGGCGAGGGAAAAAGACGCCAACTCGGTCGCACTTGCCAAAAAAGGCCCACCCTGAAAAAGGGTCAGGCGGGGGGGGGGGCTTTTTGTAGATGGAGACGTCAGAAACAGATGATTGGACGCGGCTAATGAACGGAGCTATCATTTTCCCTTTCGTTGGCCTTCACTTCATTTTTCTTTATTCTCCTTTCCTGCCCTCTCCGAGTTGTAATATTTTCCTGGAGGATTTTCTAGCATTTGGAGCAATAAAACGGAATTTAAGGAAGGCATGTTTGAGTGATGTCACTTACCATTTGTCGGTCGTGTTCGGATCGCTATAATCCGGCGAGCCGCTTCGGTTCAGCCTGAAACAAAATGAGAATTATATGAAACACCTGGTGAAAATAATGATAAACCAGCGCACACTGGTGATGACACTATGCATACACTATGTATGCACACTATGTATACACATGGGTACCAACCGTATATATGTTATGCGATAAGTACCTATTGATAATTATTATTAGGGATCGGATCCGTATGTGTTCACATATTTTTTCTAGGCAATGTACTGATGTTTTTCAAGTAGGCGTGTTCATATTGACATTTTCTGAACCGTTTAAGCCCACTTTCATTTCACATATTTTGACATATTCCACTATAAATCAATATTTTTCAAATATTTGGTCCACAAAAACACATATTTGCTAATTTTGGGTAGTTTTCCCGAGGTTCACAACTAGAATGAATTAAATTAGGAAAAAATTTAGCAAATTTTGCTAAATTTTCGTTTTTTTTTTAAATTGTACAACTCTTTTCATGCGTTTTGCTTCAGACGGCGTACGGGAAAAAATTATTGCAGATTTTTATCTAGACACTCTGAAACGTAAAGGAAAAATTTTCAGGGGGCGATGAAAAAAAAACCCGACCGATTACATAGGTACATTATTTCTGGAAATAATTTAACAAAATCTTGTTGTTCATTTGAGCTTAAACATTTTTTTGAAAATATTTAAACCTTTTTACATATTTTCCTCATATTTTTTGAAAATATTTAAACCTTTTTACATATTTCCACATATTTTTTGCAAATATTTCAACCTTTTTACATATTTTCCACATATTTTATGAAAATTAATACATATATATGTCACATATTTGGCATTTTTGAATACATAAAAATCCGATCCCTAATTATTATACACGATGTGCAGCATCCGTACAGCACAACTCCATCATCATGGATAACATAACATAATCAAATCTTCAGCCCAATCTCAACTTCATCCTCGTCTACACAAGTACCAGTGATTTCTCGACATCTTCATCTTATACTGAAAATTTGTCTTCTTCTTCCTCAATATCGTCTTCAAAGTCATCATCTAAGTCAAATTCGACTTCATCTTTTACTTTATCTACAACTTCGTCTTTGACTCCATCTTATATATAAGATGATATATTATCATCATCAACTTCATCTTAGACTCCATCTTACATTTCATCTTCGACTTCATGCTCAACATTATCTTCAACTTCATCTTTAAATTATCTTTGACTTCATCTTCAACTTCATCTTTTACTTTAACTCAACTTAATCTTGAACTTTATATTCAACTTCATCTTCAACTCTTCTTTTTTGACTTCAACTTCAACTTCATTTTTGGCTTTATCCTCAACTTCATCTTCATTTTCATCTTCAACTTCATCTTTGATTTTATTCTCAACTTCATCTCTATTTTCATCTTCATTCTTGACTTTATCTTTGACTTCATCTTCATCTTTGACTTTATCTTCGACTACATCTTAGATTTCATCTTCAACTTTCTTCTCCAACTTCATCTTTGACTTCATCTTCAACTTCATCTCTATTTTCATCTTCATCCTTGATTTTATCTTTGACTTCATCTTCATCTTTGACTTTATCTTCAACTTCATCTTCATTTTCATCTTCAACTTCATCTTTGACTTATTCTCAACTTCATCTCCTTTTTCATCTTCATCCTTGATTTTATCTTTAACTTTATCTTCATCTTCAACTTCATCTTTGACTTCAGCATTATCTTCAACATTATTTTCAACTTAATCTTCGACTTCATCTTTGACTTTGTCTTCAACTTCATCTTTTACTTTAACTCAACTTAATCTTGCACTTTATATTCAACTTCATCTTGGACTTTATATTCAACTTCATCTTCAACTTCATCTTCAAAACTTCTTTTTTGACTTCATCTTCAACTTCATCTTTGACTTTATCCTCAACTTCATCTTCAACTTCATCTTTGACTTTATTCTCAACTTCATCACCTTTTTCACCTTCATCCTTGACTTTATCTTTAACTTCATCTTCATCTTCAACTTTACTTTGACTTTATCTTCGACTCCATCTTAGATTTCATCTTCAACTTTCTTCTTCAACTTCATCTTTGACTTCATCTTCAACACTTATCCAACTCCACCATAATCCTATCTTCGTCTCCACCTTCTTCCTCAACTTTATTATCCTCAACTTCATCTCCAACTTCTAATCATCTTGAACTCCATCGTTAACGCTTCTTCTTCGACTTCATCTTTGATTTCATCATCGACCTCATATCCAACTTAATCTTCATCATCAACTTTATCCCCGGCTTCATCTTCAGCTTCGTCTATATCCTCAAGTTCTCATCTCCACCTTCAATTCCTGCTTCACCTTCACTTCCTACTTCAACTTCATCTCGGACTTCATCTTCACCTTCAACCGCACCGTCTCATTCCATCCCATATCTCCATCCTCGTCGCAGTTGAGTATTTTACGCCTCGAAAATGCCGGACTTGAACAATTTCTTCTTCCGCTACCGACAATATTAAGTAGGCAGGAGCATCGGGTTTGAATTTCTTCCACCTTCTGCGAAACCGAAGAGCTCTTCGGAAAGCGGCGAATAGGTATACCGAGAATCGGAAAAGATCGATAAAAGATTCCTCGGGTTTCGCTCGAGCTTCACTAAGGCCGTATTCGGTTCAGATAAGAGCCCACAACAGACCCTTTCTTCAGCTCCGAATCCGACTCACAAACGGCAAAATGGGGGGGAAATAATCCTCGGAGCGAACGCGTTTGCATGACTGTAAATAGCGGCCCGCGGGGGCGGCGAGGGAAGAAAGGGGTTTACATATCGTGACGTGAATCGCTGCCACTGTTTTCCGTTTTCGGAACAAGGATTACCGACCGTTTCCGACGGAGATATTCTCGGCAAATATACGATATCGGCGGGAGAAAATTCGGAAAACGCTTCCACGCCGGAGTACTTTTTAAATTCGGCAAATTAATGCGACTGATTTTGGGAGTGAGTCGAGAACACGTCAGTAAATTCTTGAAACATCGACAACAATTATTGGTATGCGTACCAAGATGCTCAAAATTGTATAGACATGAATATTGTACCAACGATGATGCCAAGTACGCACACAGGTCTGCAAGCAGCCAGGAAAGGAATTCATGGGACGTCACTAATCCACACTTTATGATTTTCCAAGCCCCACCCTAATCATAGTCTACTATTTCTGTATTATTCATTGTCAGATATTTCTCCAGCCGAGTACAAAACGATACTCAATGGCACCAAATGGAGTATAAGTAAACACTTGAATGGGACAGTTGATTACGCTTCTTGTTACGCCGAGGAGCGTTGGAAAAAAATTTCAAAAGGGGAATGAGGCAGATGCGATCACAATAGGAGGCTGCCTCAGTGAAATATATCCTATTCAAAAAAAGATTGTGACAACCCCCTAACTAGATAGTTGAACCTCATCCTGTGCAGTATTGGACGAATTATTTTAATATGCAACTATATCCCTAAAAATCCCAAAATTAGATGCCCACCTTAATAAAAAGTATGAATAGGTAGGTAAAAAGTGTCAATTAACTGTTGGGAAGATTCAAGACCATTTTTTGTATATTTTTATTCAATTAATTTATTATCATTTATCAGCAGCAGTATTGGACGAATTATTTTAATATGCAACTATATCCTTAATAATCTTTTTAATATCCCTAAAAATCCCATAAGTAGATACCTACCTTCATAAAAAGTATGAATAGGTAGGCGTGTTGGGAAGACTAAAGACTATTTTTCTGCGTATGATTATTCAATTAATTTATTACTATTTATCAGCTCTAATTTATTTATTAGCTATTACAATAAATTAATTTATAATATTAGTCTATTATTAGTTATTTTTGTGAATTAATCACTATTTACCAATAATTAAGTTACCGGCATTTAATTTGTGTTGATATATTTTTCATATTTCAAGTCCCATACGATTTTCTCGATAAAGAAAACTGTTTTTCCTAGAATTACTCCTTCATTCATAGCCCAAGTTCCTGTTTACACCTTTTCGAACCCATTCATCGCTAAAGGACCGACATCTGAGATGAGGAAATGATGAAAAAAGCCCCGAAGAAAAACAAATTGTCGAAAAAGAAAGATTCCTATTGACGAGGCGCTGAGAAATGGAAATTAACGACGTCCTCGGCGAATCGGTTGTTTGCCGTTTGTCAAAAATCGCCCCCGAAAAGTGTAATGAACAGCTTGGGGCCCCTTTCTTTATCTCGTATCGGTGACATTGGAGAAAACAAAATTTCTCCCCCATCAGCGCCCCCTCTTGTTTTCAAGGCGTTTGTTTGTTCCATTCTTTTTGGCGGAATGCTCCTATTAAACTCCTGCCATTTAACGATCAGTTTCACTCCCCCTCGACAACTTTTACAACTTCTTCAGGATTCCATCATTTTCTCGAAAAGAACTTAAGCACCTTTCGTTTTTGGGGGAAGTCTCGAGTTCGAAAGTGTTTTCCTGCGCTTCACCTACGATTTTGACGCTTCCATTCACACAGATTACACCATTACTCCAATTTTACCCCATTACCTCACCACCCCGCTTTGAATTTATCCCATCTTGAACCTCGATTCATGGTACCTGTTTTACCTGAGCTAAATTTATGGACAACGCCGCCATTACAAGGGGATTCATATTTTACAGTCCACTCTACCATGTTCAACCAGAAGGCGATAGTTGGATGAAATTTTCAACCCAACATGGGAGAAAATGTCGCTAGCAACATAGTTAACGGGCCGATATAACGAATCGCCCTGATTTAAAGGGAAAATGAGATACGACAATATGCGAGATAAAGAGAAGAACAACGAGCTACAAGTCACCTTTATGGGCCCATAATAAACGACCCAATCCCCCGTCCAGGTAAACAACTTATGTGCATAAATGCGTGCTCACGCAAAACGGCAGACACGTGAGAACATGCTATCCCATAAATCACCGCCTGGCCGCATAAATATTGGGGAATTTTCATCCTCAGGCACACAGGACCGAAAGCCCTTCTATTTCCATCCCAATAGTTGAGAGTATGGAGAGAAATTAATTAAATTAAAAATTATAATTCATACTTTTTGCCAGAAAAAAAACTTATAGGCAGGTGTACTTGAGGAGATCGCTGGTAGCAAAGCGTGGTTTTGGTACAGGTTTCAAAAATCGGATGAATTTGTCAAATTGCGTTGGAATGTCATAGCTGGATGTGGTCAAATTGTGAATTCAGAACGTAGGACTTGACTAAGTATAGTGTAGAACCTTGGTAGCAGAGCTTACTTGAAGAAATCGCTGGTAGCAGAGCATGGTTTTGGTACAGATTTCAAGAATTGCATGAATTTGTCAAATTGTGGTGGAATGCCATAGCTGAATGTGGTCAAATTGTGAATTGAGGACTAAGGACTTGACTAAGTATAGTGTAGACAGAGCATACTTGAAGAGATCGCTGGTAGCAGAGCATGGTTTTGGTACAGATTTTAAAAATTGCATGAATTTGTCAAATTACGTTGGAGAGTCAAAGCATTGTGGCCAAATTGTGAATTGAGAACGTAGGACTTAACCAAGTATAGTGCAAAACCTTGGTAGCAGAGCATACTTGAACAGATTTTGGTAGCAGAACATGGTTTTTGTAAAGATTCCAAGAAATAGCCGAATTTGCGACTTATTTTTCTCAAGGCAAAAAGTTTAGGTATTTGAAAATAAATTCAACAAAAAAAATGTCCTAACTGTTTTCTTTAAACACCTTTGTTATTTTTTTAAAAAAATTTTAACGAAAATTAATTTTTTCTCAAAGGCTTATGCCATGAATGAAGAGACGTGATATCTACACTAGAGATAACACCAACCTTCTATAGTGGTGTATTTGCTTTCATTAGTTGCTAACCTTCACAACACCTAAATAAGTTATCTGTCTAGCACGACTAGCGCAATAGCTGAAACTCGAATCCCTTGCACCCTAATTGCGCAGTCTGGTTTTACTGTTGAACCGATTTATTACAGCAGTTTTCAAGTTCAACAGAGACTGGGTTGGAAAGCGTCTTTCTTACAGGCGCAGCGTCGATCGATAGCCGACCCCATAAAACTCATCCTCTGCTGGAGCCGTTGCCTCCCTTTAGCCGGCGTCTGCTACACGCAATTTATTTATGCTTAAATTCGACGATGAAAGGAAAGTATTTAAATTTCAATGGTCAGCCGGCACGATTTTATATTTTGCAGGTGCTGTTTATAAAGGAGAAATTGGGAAAAAACTGATTTTTCGACTATTTTGACGAGATAAACATTTATAAAAATAATAACTAAATTTTTGAACGTTAAGCCAACACCAGAGCGCTGCTGTTTACACCTAGTCATGTTAGGATAAGTCCTGCAGGTGTGGCAACGTACATTTGTTTTTATCATATCGTCACGCAAGTGGCAACACTGGGTAACTCATTTTTCCCAATTTTTCAGGAGAGGCAAAAAACGGATTATTGTAAAAAAAATCATGAGTGACATAATAATAAGTTCCCCAGGTTTCCAAGTAGTGCCTAATGGTTAACTGTTATGCCAGCCGTGGCATTGTGAAGGACAGCTAATCTTAACTTATCAGAACGAGGGTGATAAGAAGTTTGTACCATGCCGAGTGGCTGAAGCGCCATGTAGTTAGTGAATTTTAATTATCCTCACCACTTTAACATTAACTGCACTGAGATAACGTGATTTGACGAAGATTTGAGATACCCGCTGTTGACCAAACAGCGATTTAAGCGCTCCATATCGAACTGGCAATGAAACTAGTTTCACTAATCAATCTGCCGCCTCTTTTTCTGTACAAAACCGTTCTTAACTCAAAACCGCCCGAAAATGAGATAGCCAGTGTTGCCACTAGCGTGACGATATATTTATTTGTAAATATTGAAGAAGATAATCAAAGGGCGGTTAGGAGGATGTTTTTGATATTTGATGCCCGATACTTGGTACTTGATACCTGTTACTCGAGACTCAATACCTGATACCAGATACTTGATATGCGAAACTTCACACTACATACTTGAAAGATGAAGCTAGATTCTTGATACCAGATACTTTGACACAAGATACCTACTTGATACCTACTATTGACTTGATACCTGGGACTTGATACCCGATAGTTGACACTAGATTATTGATACCTGATAGGTACCTAATAGATAGCTGATACCTCAACCTGATACATAATAAAAAATATTTGATACCTGATGCTACCATTTCCAAAGCTACATTGTACGTGGGTTTCAATGCATGTTTTCCTCAATTTTCAAGCCGAGCAGCTACAAAATTATTTTAAATTTTGTTCTTTGGAGTTTTAAATTATTTTAAATCTCATTTAATTTGGTCCAAAATAATACCAATAAAAATAGAAGTGCTGACTTTTGTCAGCGGTCTGCTTATACTTCACTCATGATGGCCATGTCACTAAAAATTTGTAACACACAACAAATAACAACAAACAACAACAACAACAAACACACACAAAAAATTAACAACTTTTTAGTTTCATAATTTCCTAAATTTCTTTTCATAATTGTATTATATAAGTACATAATATGTACTTGTACATAATGTAATATTATTATGTCCTAATATAATACAAAATTGTATTCATAATTTTATGAACATCAGATGGATCGAAGAAGAATTTGTGTTAAGTGAATAATAGGGGTGAGAAATAGCTGACCAAAGGCCTAAAATTTTCCAACATTTTCAAAAATCACAAAAAAAACCCTAAAATTAGGAACATCAGTTTTTGGTATAGCCGAAGAACTCTGCAAATTTTGCACAGGGGTTCATTTTTCGATTGCAAAGACAAATCTTACGATACATAGGTTCTCCTCAAACACGGAATTTAGTTGTTATTATTCTAGAATTTCAGTATAAATTGGTATTCTATATGGGGAATTGGAAAAACGTTTTTTCAACCCGGCAAAAAATAATCATCCTCTTTGCTTGGTCCTCCTTGCTTGACCTACCTATCTATCTTTTCAACGCAGCGCGTCATTAATTTTTGTTGAAATCATCATTTAATCTATTCTTATTTACCTACATAACTAACAGAATAATAATAATTATTAAATTCTCTGAATAATTAAATAAATTTATTTATTATTATTATTATTTATATATTGTTTTATAATTAAATAAAATTTATAATAATTAAATTGAAAATGCGTCAGGAATGCCTCAGAACCATTGTTGAAGCTTGACTCGCTCTCACGTTGCCAAGCGCAACTGGTCTAGTGTGAGTGCGTCACTTTGTTGGTGTCATAGGCTAGTGGTCGTAAGTAGATCAATCAACCGTATCTAAGAACCGAGGCCGAATTCCCAACTTTTTCCAATTTTTGTTTTGCTGATTTGTGTAATTCGACCAAATTCTTTAAATTGAAGATATTGGGAGGACAGAAGTTTTTGTGGGGATTTCAACGAGTGGAAAACGAATTTTGTGGCTCGAGTAGTTTTCGAGTTATTAAGAATTGTAGAAATTTTGAAAAACCCAAAAATGTCTCACTAAAACTGCAATAAATCCTAAACGGTTGGAGCTACCGGCGTGGCGATGGTCTCATTCGATTCAGCATAGAAAAATCTATAGAAAATGATGCGTCACATGCCTATGTTTCAAATTTCCAGAAAAACACGAATTTTTTCCCACTTCAACAGCTGTTTTACTGACCTTAAAATTAAGGTAGGGTTCTGTCGAGATGTTAGGACCAACTAGATACGGAACTTGATTTTTGGTAAAAATTTCAAAATTTTTCGATAACTCCTTCCCCCTGAAAAACCCCGGACGGCGGACGGCGGACGGCGTACGGCGGACGGCGTACGGCGGACGGCGGACGGACAAAAAATTTTTATTGCAGATTCGGATTCTACACCCCTTGAAACGTAAACCAACAAATTTTCAGGGGGTGTTAAAAATTTTTTTTCCTGACCGATTACAAAGGTTCATTTCTATAGAAAAATGAACCAAAAACTAGAACTTGATATTTTCAGACCTCATACGGTTAAAAGTTCATTCGATCTAGGTACCTATGCAATCAAAGTGTGAATCATTGCAAGTGTATCCAGGTGGATTTTATCCCGACAAAACAACTCTTTGCAGAAGGTAGACTTTCAATAGCTCGACAACCGTCCTTTAGAGCTTATCCCTTCCCCGGCTTTGCTCTCCCTTCAAACGGGAGAATCTCTCACGTTGATGAAATCTCAGGAAATAAATTAAACCGCTTCTTTTCTCTACTTTTTTTTTCTGTGCGGAACAGTTTTTTTTTCACAGAGTTACGGACCGATCCAATCCTAGAAAAGCTTTTAGGAGAGAACCTCGCCCCTACCTCGGATCCGATTCTTCGGAAAACGGCCGGTTCCGCGAAGACACTACCGCCCTAAAAAAGCCATAAAGCCCTAAAAAGAGCCTGGGGAAAATAAAGATGGCGGAAAAGTGGGGAAACGGCGAAGGTATAGGATAATATATAGGGAAATCACGGGCAAAACTGGGTTTTATTCCTTCTCGCCTCAAAGGGTCGTATTTCCTACTCTTTACAGCCGACCCGTGCAGACCCTGGAGATAGTTCGTCTGCCAGATACTCGAGGGACAGTTATTATTATTCAGCCGAACCTCCTCGACTGCGGAAAGATTCCTTAGTACCGGGAAATTGATTCAGTTCCGATTGCCTTGTTAGCGAGAATCTAACTGGAGTTTAACGCCTTTTAATCGAAGACGATTTTCTTCGATGCGAGGATAAATGCGTAGTAGTTTCCCTTAAGTGCTAATGAGGAACATGCATGAAAAAAAAAAATAAACTGTTTTTTCGCCATAATATTCCTTGTTAGGCTTCGAAAATGGTGTTATGGTGGATGCCGGTTCGGAAAAGAGCTAATTACAAGGTCACACATCTTCCCGTGAACACCAGTGCAACCTCATCCGAGTTCATCTGTGTTGTGATAGTGATAGGACGGCGATAACGGATTTTTTGCCGTTACTTTAAGGAACCAACTTTGTGCAGTCACGTCCACGCAGTGACGTCATACGGCTCACCCGCCACATTCAAAAGGGCCCTTTTCATTAGCGTTTTTCACCAGGAAAAATGTTGTTTTTTCGTTCTAGACCATCACTACATCATTTTCGCATCCTAAACAGCACCATTCAGGCAGAAAAAATGGATTTCGTTTTTCATGCATGTTCCTCATTGTATCAATTTACTGTCTTAGGGTCTCTTCCACCAAAAATTTACTGTATCGCAAAAGTTCCAAGTTAATCAAGTCGTTAAATTTACAGCCTAGTTAAAGTTACTGGCCTGTTTAAGTTACCGGCCTGTTAAGTTACTGGTTTGTTGAAGTTATTGGCCTGTTTAAGTTACCGGCTTGTTGAAGATACCGGTTTGTTAAAGCTACAAACTCGTTGGAGTTATTGGCTTGTTAAAGTTATCAAATTGTTGCAGTTACCAATTTGCTAAAGTTACTGACTCGTTAAGTACAGTTGGTTGCGTATAAACAAAGCTGCCAGTCGGTAAATTTAACGAGTCTATGCACTTTTGGTCAGTATTTGTTTTTAACCCTATTGGCAAATATGTGACCAAAATTTAGTTACCTCGCACAGTTGATACTTGTTGTTCGACATGAACCGACGAAAATTTTAATTTAACGATACATTATTTAACCAACTCAGGGAACCTGCAACACTACTGTGCACTACTTCGGCCCTCCTTGTTGTCCAAGGTTCACCGGTCATTGGCGCTACTTCAACTATCGGTGGCGCAGTGGCCACATTGACTCTAGCGCCGCAACTTGATCTTGATTAAGAGCGCCGTAATCGCATTGTAATTAACGTAAGTTAGTTGGCGAGGTTGAAATTAATAGCCGTGAGTCGGGGGGTGGGGTCATTGAGGTAATTGAGGTCTCTAAGGTCAACGACGTTGTCTAATTGTCTATGTGTTTGGTTGATTGTACGTTCATTCGTCAGTGTGCGTTATGGCCTCAAGTTACACTAGGCCAATTTCGACTTGGACGATTTTGCGAGGTAGCCCAAATTACGGCCAATCAATTAAATTGGCTCAATTCATGATTGAGTCAACTCGATTACTTAGCGTAAGCCGCCAATTGAGCTCACATCGTCGCCTAATAGACGAGCCTCGTCTTCGAATCGAATCAAGCGACGGGGAATTCGCGAATTTGGAAAAAAAAAGTTCGTCGCACATCTGGTAAAAAATGAGGTTATAACTTAACACCGAGATTTACGCCTCCCGGGGCCGCAGCGTGATAAAAATGAGAAAAATTGCGGATATCTGCCGAGGGGAAGGGGTATAAATAATGGAAATAAACGGGCGGAAGGCTCCTGGGCTTAGCACTGATAACGGAAGCGAAGGGGGACGGCGCGGCTGCCACAGCTGATAACAGATGACGGATCTCAGGTGGTGGGCGGTACACGTCATCTGCGAACCGAGGTTCGGGGAAACCTTAAATTCTCCAATATGCAACTCGAGGTTAATTTCAACCGAGATTTTAACGGCTCGTCAAATTCAACTTCTCATCGGTTGCTTTCAGTATCTAATTGCTAGATTGGCTACTCACAGTAACTATTGAGGACTTTTTGGACAGTTTTGGGCAGTTATTGGCAGTTTTGGGCGATTTCGGACCAGTCGGAAGATTTTGGACAAGTTTCGACGGTTTCGGACAACTTAATGACAGTTTTAGAGCATGTAGGACAATTTTTGGACAGTTTTTGACATTATTGGGCAGTCCTAGACAATTTGGGACAGTTTTGGACGGTTTCGGAAGATTGTGGACGAGCCTAGGCAGTTTCGGACAGTGTCAGTCAGAGTCGGACAGTTTTGGACAGTTACAGACAATTTAGGACAGTTTCGGACTATTTAGGACAAGATTGAACAGTTTTAGACATTTTTGGGTGTTTTTGGACAATTTCGGAAAGTTTATGACAATCCCGGACAATGTCAGAAAACTTTGAACAGTTTTTAACTATTTCGATTAACTTTAACGATTTTGAACTATTTCGGACGGTTTTGGAAGCTTTTGGACACGTTCTGAAGGTTCCAAACAGTTCCAGAACATTATGGACAGTTAACGAAAATGTTGGACTTTTTCGGAAATTTTCGGACAGTTATTAACAGTTCTGGACGATTTTAGACAGTTTTTAACATTTTGGGCTGTTATAGACAATTTTGGACAATTTTTGGCTAATTTGGACAATTTCGGAAGGGGTTTGGAAGATTTTGAACACGCTTGGAGAGTTTTGGACAATGTCAGACAATTTTCAAAAAAATTTGACATTTTTGGAGGTATTAGACAATTTTGGAAAGTTTGGACAACTCTGGACAGTTTGAGACAGTTTCAGATAGTATGTAAAAATTATGGACAGCTTCGGATTATTTTGGCCAATTTTTGACATTTTCAGACAATTATGAACAAAAGTGGACAGTTGCTGAAATTTTTGGAGAGTTTCAGACAATTCTGGAAAGTTTTGGGCAACACCGGACAGTTTCTAACAATTTTGGACAATGTCAGATAGTTTCGGAGAAATATTGGCAGTTTTTACAGTTTCAGGAAATTTCAAAGTTTTCGACCGTTTCGGACTGTTTTTGGACAGTGTCAGGTAGTTTAAAGTATTATGGACAGTTTCTGAAGATGTTGGCCTTTTTCTGAAAATGTGTGACAGTTTCCGACAGTTTTGGACAAGTTTAGACAGTTTCGGACGATGATGGACAGTTTCAGACAAGGTTGGACAGTGTCGGACGGATATACACAATTTCGGATATTTTCGGACGATTCAGGGCATGTTTGGACAGTTTTTGACAGTTTCGGACGATTCAAGATAAGTTTGGACAGTTTCGGACGATTCAGGACAACTGTGAACGATTTTGGACAGTTTTCGACAGTTTTGGACAATTCAGGACAAGTTCGGACAGTCCCGGACGATTCAGGACATTTTTGGACAGTTTTTGACAGTTTCGGACGATTCAGGCCAAATTCGGACAGTTTTGGACGATTCAATATAAGTTTGGACAGTATCGGACGATTCAGGACAACTTAGAACGACTTCGGACAGTTTTCGACAGTTTTGAACAATTCAGGACAAGTTCGGACAGTTCCGGACGATCCAGAACAAGTTTGGACAGTTTTCGACAGTTTCGGACGATTCAGGACAACTTTGCACAGGACTTTCGGACGATTTTGGACAGTTTCGAACGATTTCGGACACAACTAGAAATCCGCGGCTCCTCCATAGATCCGACAAACTCGCCATTTGAATTCCAGCCCGCAGATGGGACAAGGCCTTCCTCCAGTTCAGGAACTCCTTGGCCGTGATTTAATAATAGCGGGATAAGGATCCGAGGGTTGGTATCCCTGGTCGGCCGTGAGATATGGCTTCCTGCTCCCGGATAATTAGGACCAAAAGGGGACCCCGAGTCCAAAGGAAGGGCGTAGCGGAATTAGCGTTACGCCTAGAGGTAGACTCGTTAAAAAAGCGTCATCCGTTCTTACGTAGAGCGAGTCGATGGAAAAAAATTCTCCTCCTGTCCCATTTTATCCTTCAAACAGTGGAAATTCCCCTCGGCTGAAGGCCTGACGCCATTAAAGCAGATTTTCGCCTTCTGGTGGCAATTTGTCGCCACGTCAGCGTATTTGTCGCTGGGATCCGCTGACGTTTTCAGGCCCTTCGTTAATTTTGAGCTTTTTTCGATTGTCCTCCTCTTTTTGTAGGCACGAGGCGAAATAAATATTCCGTACGAGAATTTCATTTTGGAAAAATGCTTACTGCTGGGAATTAGGGTTTAATTTTAGGCATAAAAATTATGTTGAGTATAAAATTTTTTTCATGTTGAAGAATTTGCTCGAAATATGAGAAAAACCAGGTTATACCGCACGGCACCGGAATTTTTAAATTCGGACGAAAATCGGCGATGGGAAAAGGAATTCGCGATCCAACCGCAGGACGACGCAATCCAACCGCAGGACGACGCAATCCAACCGCAGGACGACGCGATCCAACCGCAGGACGACGCAATCCAACCGCAGGACGACGCAATCCAACCGCAGGACGACGCGATCCAACCGCAGGACGACGCGGCCATTGAAGCGGGACGCCTTCTCTCTCACTCACTCTCTCTCTCAGTCTTTCTCTAGTGCTCGTACTTTCTCTCTCACTCTCTCTCGTTCGCTCTTCCCGCCCACACTAGTTAAAGAATTTCTTCAACGCAAAGTACTTTAGCTCCATGAAAGAATAATTTCTAAACTTGAAATTTATTATTGATTGAAATTTATAAATTTAACTTTTAATCATTAAAATTCCATTTATACACGCATTAAAATAAATGAATGCTTATATTTTTAATTAGTAAAATAATTTTAATTGAAAAAAAAATAAAAAATGTCAACAATTAAACATTTAATTAAATTGAATAAAATTTAATCAAAAAATTAAATTAATTTTAAAAATTTAAAAAACAATTTCAAAAAAATATTTTTTTGATCAAAATTAATTTTTTGCAGAAGTCATTTGAAATCCGGGAATATCAGCAGGTATGCCATTCACATTTACAACAAAATTGGATTTTTCTAAAAATAAATGTACCTAAGCCAATAAAAACTTTTGCTCATTCTGGATAGGTAAATTATGTACGATAAATCGGAATGCGTGACTATAGTAGGTAGATATTCACTCACTAGTCGTCCTTAGCCACTTCAATTATTCACAGATGACAGAAATCGTTGGGGATGCTATGGGAGGGTCTTAATTGTGAAATATCGTACCCCAGCCGAACAGGGAAACATTCATTTTTAAAGTTACTACCAGTAATGGAACATGACGAAACAGAACTAACGAATACAGCTGTTCATTTTGGAATGATTGGAAAAAGGGGGCGAAGAAAAACTCGATTAACAATTCACCGAAGTCGATTGTTCGTACGCTGTATTAGTCATGACCTCCGCGAAAGATTAGTTTAAACAAAAATAAGGTCACTGAATTATGGATGTCATGATAAAACCTTGAAACAACCGAATTGCCGAATTCTTAAAAAATAAAATTTTTTCTGTCATAATAAAGCAACATGAGAGTACGATGGGCTACTGCTCTCTCCCTCACCTCAACAAAAATAAAATTTTATTTATTAAAAGTTAATGGCTGAATTACGTCGGTTTTTGACACAACTTTTTTTTTTTAATTTGACTTTTTTCAAAAATCTTCACTTGACATTCCTGTCAAAAATTACAATTGGCCATGAAAAATTGTGTTTTTGTAGAGTCCAGTAAATGGGCGCTCAAAAGGGACGATTTGGAGAAAAAATACTGTAGTAGGTTTCTCAACGGTTTTATGATAGTTTTGGGGTGCTAAATTCGAATTTTTGGTTTTCTTTTGGTTTCAACTTAGAGCTGATAGATTTACCACAACATCCACGGCGGGTGTAAAACGTTTCTTTACATTTTGATATTGATATTCAACCCGTAGAAACAAGCCAAACTTGAAAATACAACTTAGGGGGAAAAATACCATTTTTCGACACGCCATAATTCAGAAGCTATTCGAGCTACAAAGCTGCGGTTGGGCTTGAATTGTCACAAATTTAGTCCTCTTTAACAATGCTGATAATCTATTTCTCTCAAATACGAATAGTTTTAGAGATATAAGCAGATGACTGAAAACAAGTCCTAAAATGTTGAGTTTTTTAGCAATTTTTGTTGTGCTGCGGTTGAGAAACCTATTTTTTCTCCACCGAAACACCTATTTACTGGACTAATAGGCCAGAGACGCCATTTAAATGTTTGCCTACTGAGGTGTGAAAGTGGCTTTACACTAAATAAACACGACGTTAATTCCCGCCAGAGACGAGAATAGACCGAAATTTACGATTTCCATTAAGCGACTCCAGAGTTAACATTGGGCCCCTCTAAAAGTCAAGTCGGGTTTCTTTACCGAAAAATACGCCGAATATTTCACACCTGAATATCCTAGAACTAGATTCAAAATTGGGACCGATAGTTTTCCGAAATCGCCACTTAATTTTTAACGTTTTCATATTTTTCCAAAGTTTTTCGTCAATATAATATATTATATCAATAATATAAAAAATTATTTTGCTAGAAAATGCTAATCAAAAATCGGGGCTTGGGTCCAGCTTTGGTTGGTGAAGGTTTGGCAGAAAATTCTCGCACGTCTTCAATTTCGGTCAAAGCGGAACCGCAAAAACTAAAATTGGTAGCAGAATGTTTTTTCGGTTTCTTGCGCTTTGAACGATTGTAATAGGAACTGGTTGTGAATTCAAATTTTTCAGTTAATTTATTCTATATTTCAGATATATTCAGTATCTATAATTCGGTATCTATCTATGAAAATAAAAGCAAGTGTTAGTTTGTTTGTTTGACCGAGCTCTCCAGCCAAATCTATCGCACGCAGGGACCTGGAATTTTTCACACGGAAGCACAAAGGGGCTGGCAACAAGACCTCAAAACCCAATTTTCAATTTTTGAAAAAAAAAATTTTTTTTTTTTAATTTTAAAAAAGTGAAAAAAGTGAATTTTAAAAAGGTGAGTTTTTAAGTTTTAAAAAAGTGAAAAAAGTGAGTATTAAACGTGAAAAAAGTGAATTAAGTGACAACACGGGGACACCGGCGGGTACAGCTATCAATTTTTTACAACTGATTGTTTTACGGGGTCCTAAAAGAAAGTGTACAATGTTTGTGCCGAGAGAGAGAAAATTCCTGCGATACTCAATTATCTGCATTTTCTAATTTTTTTGCACGGGCAACGCCGGGCGGGTACAGTATTTTATTACAATATTTTATATTTATGACATTTTTCGACTGAATTTTTATAAAATCAAATTTTATGGAAATATTCAAATAGTTTTAAATTTTTTCCGGCCGTTCAACTTTAGTAAAATTGAACTATTTTATCGAAATATACAGGAAATTCGCTGGGTATCCCTTTTGAATCGGCGGTGGAAAGATTGTGTAAAATGGTATAGGAATTAGAGAGGTCGGAGCCTATTCTTGTATGAGCGCCTTCGGGATACATAAATCAAGCTAATTCATTCTCTCGGAGTCGGGAGAACTTTCTGAATGGGAGATCTTTTGGAAATAGTCTGAGGATGAGCTAAAGGTCGTGTTTTTACTGTGTGTCTGCGGACTTGTCGGACGGTTTTACACGACGGGGCCATTGTAAGGTTTTATTTATGGTGATGCATCGCTACGTGGATTTAAGCTTTCGAGGTAAATTGGTGTTGAAATTAGATTCGTGTAAGCTCAACTCGTAAAATTGAGTTTTGCCTTTTCCGAGTGAAGTTATTTCTGTTAGCGCCTGGCACGAACGTTTTTCAATTGCGTAGGCCAAGAACTAGCTAAATATACAGAACTGTCGATGAATAAATACCTCGCGTTTTCGAGTCGAATAGAGAATTATCAAATCTGAGAATTTTCTAAACCAAAACGAAAATTTTCCGAACCAAAAAGGAAGTTTCCCGAAAAAAATTGAAATTATTCGAGGAAAACTGAAAATTTTTCAAAAAAATTAAAAAATTTTCAAAAAAATTGAGCATTTTTCAAAAAAATTGAACATTTTCCAAAAGAATTGAAAATTTTCCAAACAAAAATTAAAAATTTTCCAAAAGAGTTGAAAATTTTCAAAAAAAAATTGAAAATTTTCCAAAAAAATTAAAAAATTTCCAAGAAAATTGAAAATTTTTCAAAAAAATTGAAAATTTTCCAAGAAAATTGAAAATTTTCCAAAAAAAATTAAAAATTTTTCAAAAAAATTGAAAATTTTCCAAAAAAATTGAAAATTTTCCAAAAAAATTGAAAATTTTCTAAAAAAAAATTGAAAATTTTTCAAAAAAAAATTGAAAATGTTCCAAAAAAATAAAAAAATTTTCCAAAAAAAAAATTAAAAATTTTTCAAAAAAAATTGAAAATTTTTTAAAAAAAATTGGAAATTTTTCAAAAAAAATTAAAAATGTTCCAAAAAAATAGAAAAAATTCCAAAAAAAAATGAAAAATGTTCCAAAAAATGAAAAAATTTTCCAAAAAAATTGAAAATTTTCTAAAAAAAATTAAAAAATTTTTTAAAAAATTGAGAATTTTTCAAATCTAATTGAGAATTTTTCAAATCTTATCGAAAATTTCCCGAATAAGGGTGGACATTTTCCAGGAAAATAACGTTTTTAACAAAATTTTAACGCTGCTGAGGATTCCAGCATGTTTATCTTGGATTTGGGCAGGTAGGAATTCAATTCAGTACGGTCAACTGTCAGGCCCTTTTATAAGGGAGAACCTTAAGGTAAATACGGCATATGAATGGAACCTTTGTCACGACATTGAGGTGCTTGGACGTCTCAAATAAAAGGTAAGTCTGGTTTGGCGACCTTCCCGAACACAATGGAAAGGGAAAGATCCAGAAGACATTATTATCCCGGTTTTCTTGAATTGTTTACCTTAAAGGTTAAGGGTGAGTTGGAATTGGTTACAATGAGTGAAAGTGCAGAATGTCGATGGGAAATTGACAATACGCCTGTCTCCGGCATGAATATGGATAAATATTAACCCTTCAGCGGTTATAACTGTATTCCAGGTACCTAAGAACTAGAATCAACTGAGGAGTTCTTAGTTGAACTTCCTTTTCCAGTAAATTTCGAACCAAAAATTAAGAAGATCGAAAATTGAAGGATATATTTCCCTATATCCTATTTCACTTCCGGAGGCGGTTTTGGAACAAATTTGAAATCGAATTTTTGCAAATTGCCCTCCATCACGTCTAAAATGCGGGAGTAAGACGTTTTTCTCTATACAAAAATTTTAAATTTCAAATTTTGGAATTTGAGATTCAAAATTCAAAAAATTCGAAAAACCGCAATGATTCCTCTGTGCGGGTTGCCCATTTGGATAAAATGCAGTTTTCGGATTTGAAAAATGTTGGATCGTTTCCAAGAAAAGAGCAAAATACTTTTGATCTGATCGTAGCGCCATCTGTTATCTGAGGACGCCTGTTACTTTAGTCTTAATATTTTACAAGCATACGTAAAACGTCTGCTGATTCGAAATAAATCGACTACATTACCAACGAGGGAAAAAATAAATAAACTGCTAGAATGTTTTACCTTTCCATTTCCACAGGTGAACCGCTATCCATGTTCAGGCCAACTGATGGAGCTGATCGCAACACGTCCCTACAGTGGCCAGCTGAATGCTATAACTTTCGAAGCCCCCCCACCCCACTACCCCATATTACCACCCCCTCCACTTTATGGATATTAAAGGGGAAATACACGATAAGGGCGTCTGGGTTTATCGTAAACGTATAAATACGATATTTAACGATAGGCCGAATCTGACGTTGTTTTACAACTTCAGGGGCGAGGGGGGGGGTCATTTTCCGAAAATGGTAGCTCATTCCAGTTTGCGACTGTGTATCTTACAACGTGAAAAACTAAAGGAATAAACTGACAGGCGCCAGCTTTTGTGTAAGGTTGCAGCTCGGACGTAAACTTGTTTTATATCGTAACATTATCCCCCGGCCAACAGTAAACCCGTAAAAAATCCATGTATACCACTACAGACCGTCTGGGAGAAAAACAAGAGAAAGTCGACTAATCAGGAAAGGAATTATCTCAGATATCCGAGGATAATACCATCGTATTACCTTTGAGCCGACAAAAATGTGAGGTTTTTGAAATTTTTGAAATTGAAGTAAAATTAAACCGACTCCAAGAAGAAAAATAGAAAAAAGATTTTGGCTGCCATTTTTGAAGTGATAAGGAAACTTTACCTATCGTAGGACCCTTTCAACTGAATATACTATCTTTAAAAATAATTAGTTAAAATTTAAGGTAGAATTTTCAATTTGGAACTACTATTTCAATAAAAGCCACCTAATGCCCGTATTCTAACCGTGAAAATAATGATATTAGGAGCAATAAATTTCAAATTAATGAGCAAGGGTACTCAGAAAAGCAAAAATCAGATTTTCTCCAAACTGTATGACCGAAAATCGCTCGCTTTCTCTCAGCAGGCTTGACAAAAAAAAACCTCAACGACTTGGGACAGAAAGCGAGCGAGTTTACCACAAATATCGGATATTATCGCTCTATCTTTGAACCGGTCAGAATAAAAACCAAATTCCGTAAAATGTTTGAAAAAAGTGGGGAAAATGCATTTTCCAAAATATTTAGAGAAAATTTAAGACGAAATTTTCAATATGGAACTACCAGGTATTTCAATAAAAGCCACCTAATGCCCGTATTCTATAATAATATTACAAGAAATAAATTTCAAATTAATGCACAAAGGTACCGAAAAAAGCAAAAATCAGATTTTACTCAATCTCTATTGCTGAAGAGCTCAGCGCTTGCTTTCTCTCCGTTGGCTTGACGAAAAAAATCTCAACGACTTGGGACAGAAATCGAGCGAGTCTTATCACAGAAATTGGACATCTTTACCTGTACCTTTCAACCGGTCAAAACGGAAGCCTAATTCCGTAAAATGTTCGGAAAAAGTGAGAAAATTTTCAGTTTCAAAAATAATCGAAGAAAATTTAAGGCGAAATTTTCAATTTGAAATTACTATTTCAATAAAACCCGCCTAATAGCCGTATTCTAACCGTGAAAATAATAATATTACGAGCAACAAAGTTCAAATTAACGAGCAGGGGTACTCAGAAAAGCAAAAATCAGATTTTTCCAAAACCGCTCGCTTTCTACCCGAAGACACGAAGAGCCGAAGGCGCTAGGGGTAGAAATCGAGCGGTCCTGACGGTCTTCACAGCCAATAAACGGCGCAATTTTCGAAAATACCATTTTCCGAAGATATCGTATTCTTTGTCGATAGTTAATTTCCGCCGATTCTAAAAACAGAAAACGTTCCTCTGTCGGAATGAAGTTCGCGTGTTCTGAACTGTAAAAGTCTCTCGAACGGGCAGCGATGCCACCAGTTAGATCCGTCTGTTTCACGCGAGGGCAGAACGAAGGGGTGATAAGGGGCGATAAGAGGGGGTGGAATGGGCTGATGTTAACATGCGATATTTGCTTTAGAATCGCTTCGCACTATGTGAAAGCTTCTGTAGAGAACGCATATTCTGCGGATGAGCGTTCGAGCGAATTTTTTCACGAGAAAGATCATTTTCGGGGAAGCGTGCAAAACACAAGATTCAAATCCACAGAATCTGTGGATTCTTTCAAATTTCGCACCGCCAATTTGAATTTTGAATCGATCACTCGAGGCTCAATAATGCGTGAAAATATGCATAATGCAAAAATGCATGAAGATCGAAGCCAAAAAAGGGTTTGCAGGGGATGCATCTGATAGAAAATTTAACGCCCAACATTTTCTTTTTTATCCAGTTTTTACCTAAAAACCATATTTCGGCCGTAAAACCAAGAAAACTGCGGAAAGAAGGCAATTTCGCCATCATTAGTATTTCCCACCCTGACCGTGTTGATCCGAGTCTCAAAAAAATGGTTAAGTTTGTTTTAAATTTAAATTTAAATTTGTTAAACATGTTTTTGAGTCAATAGCCATAAAAAACCGAAGTGAAATCAACAATTTTTTGTGTGAAAATTCTCCTTTACCTAGGGAAAATGTTTTTGATTTTTAAGAGAGAACTAACCAGTTACTTATTCTTATTTTTCTCCACCCAGGAGAGTCCAAAAAAATCGCCAATTTTTTCGGTTATGTACCTACCCAAAACCTACCAGCCTAAACATATTTTTGAATTTTCAAAATTTTTTAAAAGACCAAAAAATTAGTTGAATTATACTTATACCAGAATACTCAAATTTTTCAAGCGTCGGAAATTAGTTTTCCAACAGGTTTTCAACCCCTAAAATTCAATCAATTTTAACGCTCAAGGAGTGAAAAATGTGCAGAAATCTACGAGGAATCTAACGAGCCAAGAAAATCCAAAATCGGTTCTGCAGAACCCCTTCAAATTGGCAAAAGATAAAAAAGAAATGGCAATAAAGATTCGGGCCAAACTAATCGGAAAAATTCTTTAATAAACATTTCCGGAAAAAACACCCTTTCTTAGGGGTAAATCAAGCGAGAAATTCGTAAAAAATACTCCGAAAATCCTCAAGCCAACGCTTCACCTTCAAATTTGACTTTTTGTGTTTTTACAAAAAATGGACCATATTAATGCCGGTTTGGCTTAACCATTTCCGGTCAGATTCCACGGGCAATATGTATCAGTTGGAAAAACCATAACTTTTGGGACTAGTTTCGTCAAAATCGGAACGGTAGTTTGATACGAAGTCGCTCCCTCAAAATTTGACCGAGGTTTATCCTTTTTCAGGACCTGTAAAGATGTTCACCTCATGATTTTTGTTCTTTTTTTTTAAAGAGGGGTATAACTAACTAATTTTTAAAATATAACCAGGTACCTGAATAATCACAGAAAACTCCAATTTTCAATGTAAATATCGAGTTCTTCAGCTATTCGCTGGTATAACGTTTGCTCAGCTCCGCAAAATGCGCGAGGGGCGAATAAGCCAACGTCGGTTTCTCTCAGGCAACCACTCAGATTAATTAATTACAAATTCCGTTTCCTCGCAAACGGGGGTGGGGGGAGTTTCAATTTATTAGCTGGAAATCACTGGAGGCCAATAGTCTCCAGAGAGATCAGCTCCGACCTAGGCCTACAATCGGGGGCGGTTGACGTTGGAGCAATAAAATCAACGATTTTACCCCCCCACTATCGCTCAGGCTTCGGGCGAAAAGGGTTATTTGGTAATTACATTTCGCGGTTTCCCAGACTCATAGTATAACCGGTTTGGGTCGATTTCGTTTCGGGATAATCCGAACGCGGTTAGCGCGGATATCCCTTGTTGACAAAGTTATCCCCGAATTTGATTCGGCTTCGAGTGAATTTCGTCAACGAGTTTAAACCTGATTCAGCCCCTTTTCTAGCAGGGTATGAGTAATATTGTTTCAATTGGAACTTTAGGTATACGTTCATCGCTGTTACAACCGGTAAAAAAAATTGAATCAAAATTGGTCGAGCGATAGCAAAACAAACAAAAAATATCATCCCAACGTCAAGTCAACTTGAATAATCTCCTCCTTTTTGGAGTCGGTTAAAAAATTGTCTGGTACCCACGTTCCAGAAGTGAAATACATGAATTTCCGAAAGCCGATTTTGAAAACGATTACAAAACTGCGGCGGAGATCAAAAAATTAGAATTTTCAACAGTGTAGCGTCAAGATTCAGGCTGATTTTCGGGACTCCACTACGCCAGTGATTAATAGAGTTATACAAATTGGTTTTTTGAAAAAAGGGTGCTATTTCACCAAACTGCCACCGTCATAACCGTTTTTCCACCCATCTGCCACCCTATACCCGATTCTTATTCAACTGCAACCCATAGCTCATACCATTTTTACCCAACTTCCTCCCCATAGCTCATAGCTTTTCTTTACCCAACTGTCACCCAATAACCCATACCCGTACCCAACTGACTCGCATCGCCCGTTTTTACTCAACTGCCACCCCATTTCATCTTCCAGTTTTCACCCAACTGCCACCTAATAGCTTATACCCGTTATTCCCCTAACTAACACCCCAAAGTCTATACCCGTTCTTACCCAACTGCCACACCATGCCCGTTTTTTTACCCAACTGCCACCCTTTACCCGATTCTTACCCAACTGCCACCCCATAGCTCATACCCTTTCATCTCGCATTGCCAGTTTTTACTCAACTGCCACCCCATTTAATGTTCCAGTTTTCACCCAACTGACACCTAATAGCTTATACCCGTTATTCCCCTAACTACCACCCAATAGTCTATACCCGTTCTTACCCAACTGCCACCCCATACCCGTTTTCTCACCCAACTGCCACCCCATGCCCGTTTTCTTACCCAACTGCCACCCCATACCCGATTTCTTACCCAACTGCCACCCCATAGCTCATACCCTTTCATCTCGCATCGCCCGTTTTTACCCAACTGCCACCCAATAGCTTATACCCGTTATTCCCCTGACTACCACCCAATAGTCTATACCCGTTCTTACCCAACTGCCACACCATGCCCGTTTTTTCACCCAACTGCCACCCCATACCCGATTTCTTACCCAACTGCCACCCCATAGCTCATACCCTTTCATCTCGCATCGCCCGTTTTTAAACTGCCACCACTTATACCCGTTATTCCCCTAACTACCACCCAATAGTCTATACCCGTTCTTACCCAACTGCCACACCATGCCCGTTTTTTCACCCAACTGCCACCCCATACCCGATTTCTTACCCAACTGCCACCCCATAGCTCATACCCTTCCATCTCGCATTGCCAGTTTTTACTTAACCGCCACCCCATTTCATGTACCGGTTTTCACCCAACTGCCACCCAATAGCTTATACCCGTTCTTACCCAACTGCCACCCCATACCCGTTTTCTTACCCAACTGCCACCCTATACCCGATTTCTTACCCAACTGCCACCCCATAGCTCATACCCTTCCATCTCGCATTGCCAGTTTTTACTTAACCGCCACCCCATTTCATATACCGGTTTTCACCCAACTGCCACCTCATAGCTTATACCCGTTATTCCCCTAACTACCACCCAATAGTCTATACCCGTTCTTACCCAACTGCCACCCCATACCCGTTTTCTTACCCAACTGCTACCTCATGACCCATGCCCGTTTTACCCTAACTACCACCCAATAGTCTATACCCGTTCTCACCCAACTGCCACCCCATGCCCGTTTTCTTACCCAACTGCCACCCCATACCCGATTTCTTACCCAACTGCCACCCCATAGCTCATACCCTTTCATCTCGCAATGCCAGTTTTTACCCAGCCGCCACCCCATTTCATGTCCCGGTTTTCACCCTACTGCCACTCCGTACCAGTTTTTTCACCCAACTGCCACCCGATTTACTGTTGATAATTTTACACTTTGTCAATCACAGGTGGCAGTTGTCACCGCGTTGGGCGACGATCGCCTCGCAGGGTGGCAGTTGGACGACCATGCCTAGCGCAGATATTCTTAATTCAAAGCTGCTAGCCCAGAGCCTTCTGTCCCGTTACTTGAAAGCAGCAGGATACGTCCATGATCGTCCTAAAATAGGTGATTTCCTGTATGGGAAAAGTTACTTTTTTTTTTCAAAATCATCATCGAGAATGACTCATTTTGTAAAAGTCGCTACTCGGAAGTCGACATCGGGACTTCCTCTTACAAATGGCCTCCTCGGGGCCGAAGTGTGTGCGAAACGGTTCTCATAACTCGGGATTAACTGGGAACCCCGAGGCCTCTATGCACCCATATTACACGTGCACGTCTCTATATCGCACTTGAAGGGTGGGGGGTGGTCCTTTACTAATAAAACAGCTCCCTCTGGCCTAGGGCAAGCAATTACAACGGATTCACATCCTCCCAGCCTCGCAGAACCGCACGACACTCCGGGTGAATCCTCGTATTCTATAGGACAAACCCCATCCGCCGACGTTCATGATTAGTTCCGACTAATTACACGGTGACTAATCAACTCGGCCTCTTGGTCTCGGTGTTCGTGGATTATTTTATGAGCCTTCCGTGTGTCTATTCGGGGGAGCGAAGTACTTAATAAAGTTCAAAGCTCGCCTCTTCGGGCCTGGAGGGCTCGAAAGTTTGAGCTCTGAGAGCATTGGTCGAAAGGTCGAAAGTTTTTAGCTAAAATATGGAAGCACTGAAAGGGAGGTAGCAATCTTGGACGATACGAATCCAAAATATGCACCACAGTAGTAGGAGATGCGCCATTCGTGTAAAAAAAAATCACTTCATGTCATCCAAGGCGCCCGTCAAGACAAAAAATTTGCCACGTGAAGAGCAACGCGATATGGGATGATAACAAGAAGGTTTCAATGTTTAGTTATTGCGCAGAGCTTTCTAAGAGGATCAGTGTGAAATCCTTCGCGGCATAGTGTTTTAACTATAAACTATTATCATGAAAAGGTAAATTCTACTGTGTTACCTACAAACATTTTAACTATAGAAAGTGTACATTACCTACTGTAAATCGAGGTTAAGCCGTATCGTACCAATCAAACTTTTCCCCATCTAATGGGAGAAGCAAAAAACCGAGTGAATCATAATACGATTGTAATAATTTCAATATTATGGTACCAAATTACAATAATTTCAATATTCTTGTATAAAAAATTTCCAATGTTATTGTATTTTGAAAATTTCAATATCATTGTATCAAATTATGTCATCATATCGTATCAAAATACGTGGCATTCCTCCAATAGACTTTTCACGTTACCGACTTTTTATTTCGCGTCACTCCTGAATTCAGGGGTTCCCAAGGGATTTCAGTAAGGCAACCTTCAGCTGAACATGGAACATTGGAGCTGCATTCCAGATATCGAAATTCTCTCAACTCGAACCGCGCATGCGGCTTGAAACGAAAGAATATTGTGCCTGCCAAAGCGACGACCAAGACAAAAACTACGAAGACACAGGAAGGCTATCGAGGGCAAATATGATTTTATCGGGCGACAAAAAAGGCTGAAGATCGATTCTCTAAAATTTATACCCTCTTTTATTTTTGACCGATTCCAAAAAGGAAGAGGTTACTCAAGTTAACTTGTCGTTTTTTCCTTTCCCTCAACAGTTGTTCTTTGGTTCACGGCTAAATCTAGGGCCCCAGCTAAACATAGTTGTTAGCGCAGGTGGTCCACGGAGTCCCACCGTCAATTGTTTGATGACTCCATCCGCTGCAGATGTTTTATTAGGGTAGATAAAAAAAATGGTAGATTAACAACTCTCTTTTGACGACTCTGATGGTAGACACCGGCTTTTGTGGTGAAAATAAGGTCAATTTCGTATTATACGTTGGACTCGATAGTGAAATAATTACTTAATCCACCATTCATTTTGATAATACTGGTGATCAGTTGAGTTATTGAAGCATGATTATTTGCTATAATACAGAGGCGTTCACAGTGTTCATAAACAATGATTATTGTGGAGAAAATAAAATTACGACTCGTGCAGTAAGTATATACCAACAGTTGTCTCACACATTGAAAGAGATATCCTTTTGTTGGGACGGTTTTCCGATGCGTATTTCTATAACACCATTTTTCCACGACAGCAGATTCGGCATTTTAGGATTAAAATTTAAAAAACAATTTGCTTCCGGACTATCTCAAGTCGAAATAATCAAACACCGACCTAACAAAACAAACAGCCAAACACCAAGCCAACCCTCGAATACATGTTAACATTCAGCTTATTAACTGAGAGGATCGTTAAACAGCGCTAAATACAAACGTTCCCGTCCGAGGGCTTAATAAATGCGCTGTAAAAGTATAGTGGAACATGTTTGTTGACTGAAATCCATCAAAAAGAAACCGGTGGAAAAGAACTTATTTTGCATAGCACGTACGCTCCGGCGTACAACTGAAAATTACGCCCTAATTACTTTCCCGCATGGAACGCAACAATTTAATCGCCCCCGAAGAACATGGACTCTTGTGTATTTTGGCCGGCAGTTCCATCTCGTTTTTTCCGTACTTCTTCCATCAGATATACGATATTTTTTTTTCGCCGAAGAAAAAGAAGGGGAAACATTATCAGAGGGCACATTCATTCGGTGGATGATAATTACAGCCGAGCGTGTGCTCTTATCGCTTTAGCGTGTAGGGCATTAATGTACGCCCTCGCCGTGTTATTATTATGAATCGTATTTGTTGTTTCAGCCGAGCAACGAAAACACACCGAGTTTCAAGCTAATCTGCTTTATACGTTTTTATTTTCTTTCAAGTCCTCCAGGAGAGGAGCGCGTTTTGATTTATTTCGGCGCGGTTTTGCCCGCTCGCTCCCTGGAATTGCTTTTATCATCGACTATTATTTGTTGTACTGGAAATACCGCTATATTGCAAAATATAAGTATCCCCTGGAATCGGGTTGCATTTGCAGAAAAACGCCAACCGATAATACCGACTCGAATTCATAAAGGATTTCAAGAGGTTTTCATATTATCGAAGAATGCTTGTTCAATTACGAGCCACAAAATCAGTATACAATTCATGGAGTTTTAAACTGAAATATAACAGCACTGTGCGCTACACTGGCATGACTCGTCTATCCGAAACAGGTATTGTAGATGGTTCCAACATTTATGAAATTAATCATGTCTGCCAAAGCACCCGTCAAGACAAAAAATTTTGAAGAGAAACACGATACGGGATGATAATAAGCGGCGTTTGGTCATTCAGCAGAGGTTCTACAGGAAATCCTTCGCTTCGCAATACGCTTCATAATATTATACTAGTGTATTTTTACCATACCACCCAGTATTATTTTGAAAATATGGATTCTGCTGTGTGTTATCAACAGAATATATTTTTACTATTGAAAATGCAGGTACGATCATTCACTATCAATTGAAAATGTACCTTACCCACAGTAAATTCTCTCAGCGCTGCTCACTTGAAAAAAAAAAGGAATTGCGTCTGCCAAGACCAAAAATTACCAACCTGTGATACGCGATAATGACGCAAAGGCTTCGGCCATTCGCTTCCTTTACGGGAGAGGTTGATTTTTTCAGAAATCATTAATTTCACATTATTAGCGAGTTTCTGTCAAAAATAATCCAGTATTATAAACAATTATTGATTGTGAAGTCATTTTTTAATTTGCTACTTTTATGATCCTTCCTAATATTTACTTCCTCGCTCCATTGACTGCAAGTTTACAGCACCTATACGATAAGTATCCCCAACTTTGGATCTCAATAACCCTCCGCTTTTCAGATCATTTGAGATTCCGTCTCAAATCGAACAATCTCAATAGTTCAAAGTTGGATGGCGAAGGAAAAGAGGAAGCTAACTGAACACAAAAAGTCTCCCCGTATACCTTTGAGTTTCCCGCTGAACGGTAATACCTCTTTTTTCCCATCCGACCTTAATACCCGCCTCTTTGGCTATTTTCCTCTCTTTTTCTCCTCCCGCTCCAGCCGTCCGTCCGTCTCTTTTCCACCTTCATCCGATGGAAGGCCGTTCGCATCCTTTTGTGAATTTTAATGGCCCTCCTCTTCGCCGACAGCGAAGAAGGGGCAGTTAGTTTGCAATCTCCTTCATCCCCTACTCGGCCTCCCTTATTTCGGAATAAAACTTCCATTTATCATCTCCCGGGAGCCTCCTGGGCTGGCATATACCGCTCCCGTATTCTCTTGCACCGTGTTTTCCTCGTTTAGACATCGTTCATTGTATACCATATTACGTCAAGGAAAATTCGACCACACCTACACGGCACTACTTCAATTAGCTGTAAATATGAGTTGTAAAGTGTTTACATGGCCTTTCTCACAGCGTGGCTACTTGTTGCATGATGTAATTTGCGATAATGCCTGATAACACACTTCAAGAATGATCTGAAAGGTGGAGGGTTATTGAGATCTGAAGTCAGGGATACTTATCGTACAGGACAGGTGAACTTGTTGCCCTAAATCGAGCAAGGGCGTAACATTTGTAGAATTAGTGAAAAAAAAGTGGTTTTACAAACCAAAATTTGTGATAACACCGGGTTTTACAGTTTAAACTTCGCTAATAACTTGAATTATGTGAAAATCAACCTATTCAAGCCTCCAGTAAACAAAGCGAATGACTGAACCCTTCTTGTTATCATCTCGTACGCATTTTGAGAGTATTTGTCTCGGCGTGCGCTTTGGCAGACGCACTTTATTCTTTCGAAGTCGAGAGTTGGTTAGTATCTACAGTGGCAAAGTTCCCACGTTTTTAGTCAAAATGCGAGCAAAAAGCATGAATTTTCGTCTAAAAAAATTCAACTTTTCAGCTCGGCGACTTCCGTTTACACGCAGATACCTTGTTGCTCGTCCATAATTGGAAAATCAAGTTACCTTTCGGTAGGGAATAAAAAACGAATCGATACGAAGCCGCATGCTTGACCTCGATGCCATTTGGAAGCACCCCTTCACAAAACCCGGCCCTGTTTACATTTCCTAACTTCTGACAACTGTCACGTCACGCAGGCCTCAACCTTTTGAAAAGGGGTTTCTTTTGCCGGGTGGAAAAAAACACCAATTTCACCGGCCGATAAGTTCCATTAACTTGAAACCGTTCGCGGTTCAGTTCTTCGGAATCGGTGTTGTCATACGGCGATTTATGGGTGAATAATTCAACGGAGGCGCGATAAAGGAAATACATTGTTATTAATGGACGGTTTAGGAAGAGTTGCCTGCTGAAAAAACATCAAATATGGAAAAAAATTCAATATTGGAGTTCATTGGGCAAATTATTCATTTAGCTTTTCGATGATGTTTCATTTTGGGTTTTGGTTCATTTTTCTATAGAAATGAACCTTTGTAATCGGTCAGGAAAAAAAAAATTTTAACACCCCCTGAAAATTTGTTGGTTTACGTTTCAAGGGGTGTAGAATCCGAATCTGCAATAAAAATTTTTTGTCCGTCCGCCGTCCGCCGTCCGCCGTCCGCTGTCCGCCGTCCGCCGTACGCCGTCCGGGGTTTTTCAGGGGGAAGGAGTTATCGAAAAATTTTGAAATTTTTACCAAAAATCAAGTTCCGTATCTAGTTGGTCCTAACATCTCGACAGAACCCTACCTTACTTTTAAGGTCAGTAAAACAGCTGTTAAAGTGGGGAAAAATTCGTGTTTTTCTGGAAATTTGAAACATAGGCATGTGAGGTATCATTTTCTATAGATTTTTCTATGCTGAATCGAATGAGACCATCGCCACGCCGGTAGCTTCAACCGTTTAGGAGTTATTGCAGTTTTAGTGAAGCATTTTTTGAGTTTTTCAAAATTTTCCCAATTCTTAATAACTCGAAAACTACTCGAGCCACAAAATTCGTTTTCCACTCGTTGGAATCCCCACAAAAACTTCTGTCCTCCCAATATCTTCAATTTAAAGAATTTGGTCGAATTACACAAATCAGCAAATCAAAAATTGGAAAAAGTTGGGAATTCGGCATCGGTTCTTAGATACAGTTGATTGATCTACTTACGACCACTAGCCTATGACACCAACAAAGTGACGCACTCACACTAGGCCAGTTGCGCTTGGCAACGTGAGAGCGAGTCAAGCTTCAACAATGGTTCTGAGGCATTCTTGACGCATTTTTAATTTAATTATTATAAATTTTATTTAATTATAAAATAATATATAAATAATAATAATAAATAAATTTATTTAATTATTCAGATAATTTAATAATTATTATTATTCTGTTAGTTATGTAGGTAAATAAGAATAGATTAAATGATGATTTCAACAAAAATTAACGACGCGCTGCGTTGAAAAGATAGATAGGTAGGTCAAGCAAGGAGGACCAAGCAAAGAGGATGATTATTTTTTGGCGGGTTGAAAAAACGTTTTTCCAAATCCCCATCTAGAACACCAATTTATACTGAAATTCTAGAATAATAACAACTAAATTCCGTGTTTGAGGAGAACCTATATATCGTAAGATTTGTCTTTGCAATCGAAAAATGAACCCCTGTGCAAAATTTGCAGAGTTCTTCGGCTATACCAAAAACTGATGTGCACATGCCACTGATCTACTTAGCAGCGTTTTTTACGGTGGAAATGGAAGGAATGTATGGTTGTGGTGCGAATGGGGGACCGGAATTGAATCTCTTTGTTTTGGGTAGGTACTTAATTTTTTATTCGACCGTAAAAATGGCAGGTTGAAATGTTCAAAAACGATTTAGGGCCAATTTCACGTGGCATCGGAATTGTTCTAGGTTTGCTGGATATAGGCTTTCATTGTTGGTGAAATTGGCCCTTAAAGTTCAGCGGCCGACTAACCCCGAAGGAACTGCAACTAGGAACTGCTGCCCTCGGGCTGTCGAAACTTGTCAGAAGTGCATTCGACTGCGCAGGCCAAGACAATCTAATCCTGACAGTTGGATATCCTCGAGAACTGTTCCTGCGATGTTCAATCAGCGGATACACATGTAGCGACACTGGAGCGACTGTACGGCGGACTAGAAATGCGATAGACTATTATCGATTAGACAGAGAACGAGATCGATACTTAATCGATACTCCTGTCAATGATGAGCGAATTGATTGAGCCAGTGGTCCTGGCGGATAAGAGCAAATCGTATAATTGATTTAATAACTAATTTTGGGAAATAGCCAGAAACCAGCTCTTGATAAAATCGCAGAAATTGCCATAACTTCTGAACCATAATATGGCATGCTAATGCTCTATGGCCGAGAAGCTCACAAAAACTGCCATACCTTCTGAACCGCAATTGACATCATCGTGGCTCAGGTTTTATTCGATTCAGCGTCCAAAAATCTATGGAAAACGATACCCCACATACCGACCGTGAACAATTTTGTTCAACCAGTTTTCCACTGCCTACATAAAATCCATATTTTCGCGATTTCCGCTTTCCTGCTACCGATTTTCTTTAAAACCGAAAACTGCGAATATTTTCTTTCTCGATATAGTCACACAAACTGCGGCATAAGCTCGGATTCGCCGAAAATTAAGACCTTGAACTAACAAAGATGAATGAAAATTAGCAGAAATTCCATTTCGCTTAAATCGAGCCGATCCGTGAGAATTGGCCGTTACAATCTGGCAGGTCGTCGTCGAGTAATTCAACGCAAATATTTGCCTGTTTACCGTACAAATGAGCCGGATTGCTCAATTATCCGTTGGAAAAACGACAATTTCACCCGACAGATTGAATCGTAACCGGAGGAAATTAGCTGGCGACGACTGAAGAAAAATGACGTCGCCGAAAAGATTTTCTGCAATAGGCGGTCGAAAAAGTCGCCTCTAACTGGCGTTTATGCCGGGAAAATTGAATAAACCACGCGAATATAATTGGCCGAGTCCACGCCATGGCGGACACGAAGTTTTCAGGCGTGCGACGACGAGACGGAATTTTCCCTAATTTCACACGAGGAAAATCGGCGATTCTCCTGTTTGACGTATTCTGACGTTTCAAGGTTTAGAAAAACCTTCAATTTCATGAATGATAATTTTTGACGAGAACCAGGCTCAAGCGGTCAAGAGTACCACTCAACTGATGGCAAAGGAGGCAACAAACCAGGCCAAACAATAAATGAAATAGCAAACCTAATGGGTACCAATACCACGAAAATGTTAGGAATACCTAATTTGGATGATCGAAATAGTCCAGTATGCAGAGCATAGTAACCCAATTTCTAATTTGAAGGTAACGTAAATGAATTTACTGTTTTAAATGGTTTATTAAGGTCCAAATGTTTTGTAATTAGAGAAGTCTCAGGAATTTTCCTCGGCACAATTTTTGACATCCAAAAACCTCGAAACTTTAAGCGTTTTTTCATTTTTTGCATATAACTTTGCTGGTGACACTTACCGAAGAAAACGTTTTTTTCTCTTTAATACCTGCTGAAATGAAGTTTTTTAAATTTTGCATCGAATGGTTTTTACTCCCATTTTATCACAAAAATTGGTAGAAAACACGAATAGGTCCAATAAATTATATGAGCGACAAAAAGTACAGTTTTTAAAGTAAAAACCTTAATTTTTGATTTTTTTTAAATTTAGAATAAACAAATTTATTTTTCTGTATTTTTTAAAATTGTATTATTCAAATATTGATAGCAAATTTTGATTTTTATTCATATTACTGAAAAAACGCTTATTTTGTGCGTAAAATGACCCCGGACATTGAAGACCGACACCCCACCCTCGCAATCGAGCCAAAAGCTCTATAAATTCACCCAAAAAATCTGGCGTAAACTAAAAATACAAAGTATTAACTTGATATTCAATTGCTTATATCAATCACCGGATATAAAATTATGGTTAATACTAAATATTAAATATTGACGTTAAATATTAGTTCATTTTTCAAACTCCTACCTGGCATTTTGAGGCGGTGGGTTCCTCCTCGGGAGAGGAGGCGTATATTGTGGGTCGGCGTATCGGTGCCCGTACATCATGAAGGCTTGTCACTCATTTGCGAAACGTCAAAATCGTCCACGGTCGCCGGTCGAATTCGAAAATCACAAAAAACGATCGGAGTTTTAACCGAAATTCCCTACACCGTATTACTTCATCGCGAACAAACCGGGCGCATCGGTCAACACTCGACGGTAAAAAATTTCCCACTCGGATGTATTGAATTTGAAAAAAAATTTAATACGTTTCTCGAAAATATAGAGAAACAAGCGGATCAGCAGTGTCCGACGCGAGGGCTGGATCAACACTGAAGAGCGAACGCGGGTGCATCGAAGGGCGGCCAGGGGGAGGCGAAAGGGAGGGCCCGAAGGGAGGCAAGGGGTAGGAGCGAGAGGGAGCGAAGGGAGGAAAGGGCAGGAGCGAGAGGGTCGATAGGGCGGCTGCTTAGAGTGAGACGTCCCCATCTTATGCACTTTGTCGCTCTTGAGGTATGGTGTGTAATGAGCGGCACTACTTTCCTCGCCATTTCATTTCGAGAATTTCTAAAATGGTACCGTTGGTCACATCGGAAACGGTAACTTGCTGAAGTAGATTTTCCAAAAATTGGTAAATTTCAAGGTCGGTGAAGTCAGTTATTCGAAAAAATTACGCGCTGCAATGTCATTTCAATACTTAGCAACATGTGATACCAACAGTTTCGGAGTCAAGTTTATGGCACCTATGCGTATAAAAATGTGTTATGGTATACCTGCATGGCATACATGCTGATAGGTAAATAAGCCATGTTCTTCATCGCCATGTCAAAACCACGTAAAACACAAACTGTTTAAACAAAATGTTTGAAAAACTGTATCGAAACGACGCCAAAATTGATGTCAAAAGCGAATTCGAACCCGACGTCAGTCACGGCACACACGTTTCGAAACATACGTCAAACAAAATATTCGAAAAAATATTCCAAAACGATGTCAAATTCGAAGTCAAAACCGAAATCCAAGCAAAATATTCAAAAACATGTCATAATCATGTCAAAACCGAATTCGAACCCGACGTCAAATCCAAAACTATGCCTAACTCACAATGTTAACCGACATGACCGGCTAAGACCGATATGACATCAAAACTTACGACAAACAAAATATTTGAAAAACATATATGTATATCAAAACGAGGTCAAATTCGACGTCAAAACCGAAGTCGAACACACCTCGATCACAACTCACCTCAATACTCAAGCCAAACAAAATATTCAAAAACATGTCAAAACCGATGTCCAACATCACACCTCACCCGACAGCAAAACTTACGACAAACAAAATATTCGAAAAGATAGTCCAAAACGATGTCAAAACCGAAGTCAAACCTGACATCAATCACGACAGAAAAACTTAGGTCAAACCAAATACCCAAAAACATATACCAAAACGACGTCAAAACCGAATATTCAAAAACATTCTATAATCATGCCAAAATCGAATTCGAACCCGATATTAAACCCAAGATATGATATTGTGTGTTATCTGCGCAAGACTGGTTTGGTTATTTATAACCTTATAAGGATAAAAACATTTTTTTCCATATCCACCAGGCACATCAACGCACTTTTTTGGTCTCTAATAACACAAACTGGAGTCCCCCATGGGTTCAAAAATAGTCAATTCACTCTCAATTCCGTCTTTTTATAGTTCCACTTCCACCGTAATAAATTTTTGATAATTTACCAAAACCATTAAAGACCAAAATCGTCCAACACCGAGTTCGATCCGTGAAAACCAATGGTTAATTCAAACCGTGGGATTGTCAAGTTTCAACGTATATCACTCTTTGTTAACCTGTGGCCAGTCGGCGGAATTAGACCCAATTAAAGAGCCATTATTTGGATTTGGACTGCGTTAATAAATCAAAAGGAGTTTTCGGATAGTCCACTTAAACTGTCATTTGAAGATATGAACTCGCCCACATTCAGTCGCAGTTGGTTTTAAAGTTGGCCGTGAACTTTCGGATTGCGAAATTTATATGAAAACAACGGAAAGCACTGAATACATTATCAATATTTCGGTCGAACAATGAGTACTTCAATATTTCAAAGGTATCTAATTCGGTGGTAATGTTGACTCGAATCATTTGTCAAAGTTTGGATCGAGTCGAACTTGTTGCGATCGTCGAAAAAACACTCGAAGTCAAACTCACGATGAAACAAAAACTCGAACTCATAGTCAATCTCGAAGTCAAACTGAATTGTGAGTTTGACTTCGATTTCGATTATACGTTCGATTGTGAGTTTAACTTCGATTTCGATTATGAGTTTCAGTTTTTTTTCATTGTGATTTTGACTTCGATTTCGATTATGAGTTCGAGTTTCTGTTTCACCGAGTTTGACATCGATTTCGATTGTGAGTTTGACCTCGATTTCGATTATGAGTTTGAATTTCTGGTTCACTGTGAGTTTGACTTCGATTTCGATTATGAGTTTGACTTCGATTTCGATTGTGAGTTTGACTTCGATTTCGATTGTGAGTTTGACTTCGATTTCGATTATGAGTTCGAGTATTAGTTCGATTGTGAGTTTGACTTCGATTTCGATTGTGAGTTTGACTTCGATTTCGATTGTGAGTTTGACTTCGATTTCGATTATGAGTTCGAGTATTAGTTCGATTGTGAGTTTGACTTCGATTTCGATTATGAGTTTGAGTTTCTGTTTCACTGTGAGTTTGACTTCGATTTCGATTATGAGTTTGACTTCGATTTCGATTGTGAGTTTGACTTCGATTTCGATTATGAGTTCGAGTATTAGTTCGATTGTGAGTTTGACTTCGATTTCGATTATGAGTTTGAGTTTCTGTTTCACTGTGAGTTTGACTTTGATTTCGATTGTGAGTTTGACTTCGATTTCGATTATGAGTTTGAGTTTCTGTTTCACTGTGAGTTTGACTTCGATTTCGATTATGAGTTTGACTTCGATTTCGATTGTGAGTTTGACTTCGATTTCGATTATGAGTTTGAGTTTCTGTTTCAATGTGAGTTTGACTTCGATTTCGATTGTGAGTTTGACTTCGATTTCGATTATGAGTTTGAGTTTCTGTTTCACTGTGAGTTTGACTTCGATTTCGATTATGAGTTTGAGTTTCTGTTTCACTGTGAGTTTGACTTCGATTTCGATTATGAGTTTGACTTCGATTTCGATTATGAGTTTGACTTCGATTTCGATTGTGAGTTTGACTTCGATTTCGATTATGAGTTCGATTGTGAGTTTGACTTCGATTTCGATTATGAGTTTCAGTTTCTGTTTCACTATGAGTTTGACTTCGATTTCGATTATGGGTTTGAGTTTTCGTTTCATTGTGAGTTTGACTTCGATTTCGATTATGAGTTTGGGTATTAGTTTTATTGTAAGTTCGACTTCGATTTCGATTATGAGTTCGAGTATTAGTTCGATTGTGAGTTTAACTTCGATTTCGATTATGAGTTTGCAGTTTTGTTTCATTGTGAGTTCGACCTCGATTTCGATCATGAGTTTGAGTATTAGTTTCATTGTAAGTTCGGTTTCGACATCGAGTTTAGTAATTAATTTCATTTTCCATATTGCGCGAGATTGGACGAATTTTATTACAAACCCCGATACGAAAATAGAGTCCGCAGAATAAACAGAATTCTTTCGGGATATGGAAGGTAGGTAACAAGATGGGGTTATTCCCACTTGTTATCGGATACCTCGTTAGCGGATATTTCGTTTTGAAGGCTTTTCGCTCCGCATAGGGCCGCTGCACATTCTGTAATTAATCGCTTGGGGGAAACGCTCCCTTATATCGGTTGAAATTAATAACCGTTTCGTCAGGAGCCCAACAAACTGGTATTGCTGAACGTGTGCTGAAAAATGTCGGAATCCCGTATAAGTTTTCGACGAGAGTTTTTCAAAGCTGGAGTTTCGTATACGTTTAAAACATCCATATTTTCAGTTTTTGAAGGATCGATTTTATGAATATTTATTGTTTTTGGAGAATGAATTGGTTTTCTTGTTTCCTGATAAGATTTACTATGATTTTTGTGAAGGAAAAAGTTGTTTATTCACTAACAGAAAATTCGAATTAAGAGATAGATAGAAAATAATGACAGAAAATTGATTATGATAATTTTTTCACGATAGATACCTAGTAAAAAGTTCGACAAAAGTTTTATGATAAAATCAATATATTATAAATTTCATAATTCTACTCACGCAGGTATACGGTATGCGTGATATCACGTAGTACCAACCTTAAATAGTTGTTTTGAACATGTCTCGCATGTTGTTGTTGTTTTGAAGCTCATCTCTAGTTTGAGCCTCTAATCGAATCATTACTATTCCTACTCGTCGATGACGGTAATACAACTAATAATATTTACTCATCCGTTTACTATCTGCTGAATTAGAACTAGGACCGATCGTTGGATTAATTTGAATAAGTGCGGCAACAGACGGGGACGGGAATATTTTCCAACTCCCTCCGTCCCGCTCCCACTTTTCCTGTCTCTTGGGATGACAAATCAATAATGAACTGGAGCCCGTCAAATCTCCCTCTCCCAGTCTATTTCAGGCCATCAGAGGGGTCTTAGAGTTCGCAAATTATTACGGGAAATTTCAACGTTTTTGGTTATTGATATATTTCAACGGAAAACAATAATATTTCGTTCGCTTTTAATTTTCAGCGGAACACGTTCCGTTTTGAGTCAATAATTGAGGATTAATTGCGCTTAATTTCGCACTAAAACATCAGAAGTTTGCGGAATTTATCCGCCCTCCGGTCATACGAAACTCCCTTGCAGGGGGACGAGTATCGAATAACATAACACTAATCCGACGGATTCAGGACGAAGGGAATTGTGCCCCCCTCCACATCTGCCGTAGGACGGGAATATCTGCATGTTTAGCGATATCCCTTCAATAGGGCAAACACGTCTCGTTTCGGACGAGTTTCTGTCGGCGAATATTCTACTCATGAACCTAGTACATAGGTTGGTACGCTTGCAGTATATGAAGGCAGGCTTGTCAATATGCTCGACACAGCTCTCCTATCTAGACAAATAACGGACATGCTGGAATATATTTTTGCTCCAACGTCCCTCGTTTACCGAGGATGGAACCCGGATGTGCAGATAACGCACAGTGCTTCCAGGTGAGTGAATATTCAAACCGATAAACGGCTGCTAAGGATAGGTAATTAATTTTTACAAAATGTTTTCATCAATTTTACATGCGTTTTTACAAATAAATGTCAACATTAAAAAAACAGCAATTTTTACATAAACATGAAACTAACGAACGAAAAATGCGTCGGATATTTTTTTCCATCGTAAAATTTTGCCCTCGTTTTCAAAAGTTCTCAAACGTCAGCGCTCGACTTTCAGTCAAAGGTCAGCCTTATCATAAAGCGAAATGAGGGGAAATAAGTTGAAAAGGCTGCGAGAACCTTGAAGATATATTTCTTCATCGTTTTTCTTCATTTTTCCTCCTCTTCGCCTTCCGTTTTTTTCTCCCTCTGCGCGAGTAATCATTGGGAGCTTTGCCCGTCCGCTGATAGATCGCGCCATTGCACACAGCCTTCCCTCTCTTTCGGCCAAACTACTCGGTCGGCTGGGAAAAGTGGAAAATCCAGTGAAAAGGGAGGGCAAAACGATGGCTGCGTTTTCAAAAGGCCTCGGACGCTGATAAAGCAGTAAAGCGGTTAAGATAGCGAGTCCTTTTCATCCAGTTTTCTTCCTAGTGGTGGTTATAGTCTTGAGAGAAGCCTTAGATCCTTTGCCGCTTGGAAAAATGCGAAATGGCGCTTCCGCCAGACTGGGAATCAGGTGTGCGCAGGGCACGACTTCCATCGCTGGAGTTCTGCCAGAAGACGATGAAAGATATCAAGCCAGTCACACTTGAAAGTCATATAACTGGTCCTGCTTGAAAGACATCTAGCCAGACACACTTGAAAGTCATCCAACTGGTCTGCTTGAAAAGTCAAAATCGCCAATTTGAAAAGTCATCCAAAAAACTGGTCTCGCTTTTGAAAGATTCATCAAGTCAGACACCATTGAAAGTCATAGCCGTTATGCTGGTCCTGCTTGAAAGACATCAAGCCAGGCACACTTGAAAGTCATCAAACTGGTCCTGCTTGAAAGACATCAAGCCAGACACACTTGAAAGTCATCCAACTGGTCCCGCTTGAAAGATAACAAGCCAGACACACTTCAAAGTCATCCAACTGGTCTCGCTTGAAAGACATCAAGTCAGACACACTTGAAAGTCATCGAACTGGTCCTGCTTGAAAGACATCAAGCCAGGCACACTTGAAAGTCATCCAACTGGTCCCGCTTGAAAGATATCAAGCCAGACACACTTGAAAGTCATCCAACTGGTCCCGCTTGAAAGATATCAAGCCAGACACACTTGAAAGTCATCCAACTGGTCCCGCTTGAAAGACATCAAGCCAGACACACTTGAAAGTCATCCAACTGGTCCCGCTTGAAAGATAACAAGCCAGACACACTTGAAAGTCATCCAACTGGTCCCGCTTGAAAGACATCAAGTCAGACACACTTGAAAGTCATCCAACTGGTCCCGCTTGAAAGATAACAAGCCAGACACACTTGAAAGTCATCCAACTGGTCCCGCTTGAAAGATAAAAAGCCAGACACACTTGAAAGTCATTCAACTGGTCCCGCTTGAAAGATAACAAGCCAGTCACACTTGAAAGTCATCCAACTGGTCCCGCTTGAAAGACATCAAGTCACACACACTTGAAAGTCATCCAACTGGTCCCGCTTGAAAGATAACAAGCCTGCCACACTCGAAAGTCATCCAACTCGTCCCGCTTGAAAGACATCAAGTCAGACACACTTGAAAATCATCCAACTGGTCCCACTTAAAAGATATCAAGCCAGATACACCCAAAAGCAATCAAACTGGTATCGCTTGGGTTTGAGAAAGCACAAAATCAGTGCGTCCTTGATTGAGCTGTAGATTAAGCCAGCGTGAGTGGAAGATGTTTCAAAATTTGAGATTTTGGCAAGATTTGGCGGCTTGTAACTACAGTATAGGAACTGCAATCCAAAAATACAATCAAAACAAACACCTATTTTTCTTACTTTTTGAAATGGCCAACCTGTTTTTATTGTTGGAGATGCCCTTCATTCCATGTCATAGCGAATGTTCCGAATTTACCGTAACTGCAGTCGATTTTTGCAACTGAGGGTGAATGCAATCGCGGGCAGTTCGACGTGGGGGGAATTCACGTGTGGCCGAAGCCCATAGAACCGTTTCCGTTTCAAATTACCAGCCCACAATGCATCACAAACAGAAGGGGAGCCCAATTTCGTCCTTCATTGCGAAAACTACAAGCGTACCTACGCAGCAAACCAGCATTTTACATTGATGCAATTTTCGAAAAATTGTCTCATTTTACGGAAGTCTTCCACAACTTTTCACAGTTGACGGAAAATTTGAAGTTTTCACTTAAACCTAATGGCAGGCATAAATATTTTTTTGAAAAAAAATTGTTTCTCGAAGTTTCTCGGTGAAATATTTTCCAATTTCCCCGCTTTTGGATAAACAATCGGCCTCAATCTACAGGAAGGATTAGGAAAGGGTCTTATTCGAAATCGAGTGGAATCAGAACTTAGGACTCCCTCACGTTCGGCCTTTTCAACGAGCTCTTATCCCTCGTCTTCTATGTACACTTACGCCCCTGGTGGCCATGTCGGTAACCAATTAAGTCTCAAGTGCTCACAAAGGTTGTTCGGCCTGTACGTGACGGTTTTCCAGCCTAATTACTCGGGGATCCTTTCGGCATTGCAGCTTGCTCAGCTGTTTTACCCTTTACTGGACATGGGCTCCTAAATGTCAGCCATACTTTCCCTCTCGAACTCATCGCCCTTTCCACTTACCCTAATGGCCCTTAGACTGTCATTTCCATAATTCGTTCCACTTGGAAAAAAAGAATCTGTGAGCACCGAAGGGAGGATTCATTTGGCCGTACCATTATTTTTACATACGTATCCTTTCGCAGAAATCCTTTCCTACGTAGGACGTATTATACTGAAACTAGCGGAACATTTTTTTTTCAGAATATGAACCAAATTGATCAAAAGATAACGAAATTACGTTAGAACGAATAAACAGGACCTGTTGTTGTTAACACCAGGGGTGCCCAGAAGGGGGGGGGGCATGGCGCAATTTGCGCCATCAACATTTTTGGGGGGGGGCATGATTTTTTTTTTTTTGTAGATTTTATGTCAACATTTTAAACCATGACGATAACCAGAGAAATGAGAATTACTCAACAGTTAAAAGTACTGATAAATCAATTACCATATCATCAAGATCGAATTTTATCGTCACACACTGACCAATGTTAAAAACGTTAAAGGGTTGGGTATTGGGGTACTTGTGGGGGGAGGGGGCATTACACTTGGATTGGGGGGGGGGCATGCGCCATTGCCCTTGGGGGGGCTGGGCACCCCTGGTTAACGCCTAGTTTTGTTAAATAATCTCATCTTCGGATTTTCTGTAATTTGGTCCAAGAAAGGATAACTTTCACTCTCCTTCACACAGTGCCAAAGGAATCTATGCCAAGAGAAGAGCAGGAGCAAAAATTAGTTAAATTCATTTATTCATTTCAATTGTAATCAATTTTTTATGTTACAATGTTCTATGTTTCCAAGAGATTTGAGCTGCTCTTGACAGATTTTTTCCAAAATCGCTTTCCAGCGATTCTATTCATTTTATTACATTGCTTTACGGTTATAGATGATTTTTCGCGAATTCCTCAAGACCGTTTTCTTGGCAAGACTTCAATTCTTAGTCGGTATTCGCGACCGGCACGAAATCGATCATTCTCCCGAATAATATGTCGTTCTATTTCGGAAGAAGTTTTCCCGACAAAATTATTCCAACCACGTCCGCTTCTAAAAGCGAGAATAGAACACCGAAGGCATTTGGAGCGTTCGGATGGTAGCGGCTTAAGAAAACAGATGACTTCCTCTCCGCTGTGCGAGACAGAGGCTCTCCTATCGGCCATCGAATTAAACAGTGTATTTTAAGTGTCGCTCGATACGAACGAAATGGCCTGACCTTTAGATTCCTATGTTTATTTCGGAATTTTATCGAAGGTACGCGTCCGATGATGAAGCCGCTAATACATCGACCTCAAAGATGGCGATTGGGGAATTTCGAAATTTACCTGCTGGTATTGTGAACATCGACTCCATCTTGGTATATGAACATCGGCTCAAGACACAAAACCGAAAACAACAAAAACAGTTTTTATTCTGCCGATTCAAAACGCCGATTTCGGCATCTTGAACGAACAATGTTTTTTATCAATGATTTGTTGGTCACACGAGGAGATTTCCAAGACCAACAGCTTCAGAGCAACAACAAAAACAACAATTTCTTGGCCTACCTACACCATAGTCGGGCCAACTACGTCAAAGTACATCTGCGCCTAACATGTCAAATGTCAAAGGGAACCACAACAACAACAACAACAAGCAAGTACGTTGTAAAGAAGTCGGGGAAAATTCGATTTTGATCCCTCCTCTCTTGAAGAGCTTTTGAAAAAATTACCAATTGAAAAATTGGAACTCCGATTCGGCAACACTGTCCTGTAACACGGTCCTGTAACGGAAAATATTCTCCGACCGAACGGGAGATTTTCATGCGACGGAATGATCAACTCCGCCACACACAGTACAGACAAAAGCTGTCAGCTGCAGATCGTGCCTTGGCCCTATCTCTCCCTTGAATCCTTTCCTTCCACAAACGGGTTATCTTTGTCTCTAGAGCGAACGGTAGACTCAATTACTGGGCAAACAATAGGAACGAAAAGCCCTGCGAGCTGCTGAGTTCATGCAAAAGCTGAACCTGAAGCTGTTCATCTGCAAGAGATTATCTCTGGGATGAGATTATCGAACTGCCTCACGTGGAAACACCGCAAGCACCTCGGTTGAACTCGATGTAAACCTTTGAAACTGAGGATTGTTTGGAAAATCGTGAAAACTCGGCGCTGGGCGATTTCTATAGAATTGATGTCGATAGATGAATTTGGAGGGAGTAATTAGCTAAAATTGTCCATTAGGTCACTTTTAGAAAAAAATCTCTAAGCCTATCCTTGATTTCTTGAGAAGATCATGTTCTAGAGAAGGCTGGAAAATCTCCAGAAAAAAGACTCGAAAACTATTTGCAGGCGTTCAGAAACTTACGTTAAATAACGGTCTAGAAGAATTTGCGCAGACGAAAATTGTTGAATAAGAACCGATAAATTTGAAATTGATATCAACAGGTGATCACTTTGAGCAAACACTAGCAGTGTGGACAGTTATGGAGAATTATCAGAGAGCAATGCAACCACCATTCGGATCGATTCAATGCAGCACCAGGTAGCATTGCTAGCACTCATAATTCTAACAATAATTTTGGCAGATAAAAAAGGCCTAGGACGGCATAATGTTTTATTAAACCCTACAATAAGGGATTTCACCCTATAATTTGTCCCAATTTCGGTCTAATTACACACAAAGTTTTTTCAAGGACCCCCGTTTGCCTCAAGGCTAACCTTAAAACCTCAAGCTGACAGTTCGTACCTTTTGAGGAGGGTTTTGAAAAATTCGCCGCAACGCCTCGAATCATTAGGGATTGACGTCGGATGTCTATCAATGAATTTGAAAAATTGGTAAATTTTTCCAAAATTTCATTTTCAGAAAAACATTCTCCGAGCTTATCTCCGTTGCCTCGAGAAGACCATGTCAGCGTTCTAGGGAAGGGGGGGGGGAAATCTCCAGAAAAAATACCACTTACTATTCTTTTCCTATAAAGAGAAAGAAAAGTGCATCAGCGGAGAAGCCTGAAAACAGGTAGGAAAGCGAGGGAAAACCGGCGGGAGGCGGTCGAACGAGGCCTATCGACGTTGTTTACAGATTCTGCTCACGGATCCGATGGGACGGCAACGGTAGAGCTTAGTTGAACGAAGAAGAGAGGGAAAGACGGATGGAACAGGCTAGAAAGAGAAGGACTATCGTCTTGACTACCCTGCCAGTCGTGCCAACCTGCGTTTCCGACGCTTTCAGGATTTTCCACCAGCCGGGGAAATTTCCGTATGTACGACGGAAGAAGCTCTTCAAGGGAGGAGGGCCGATCAAAATCGAATTTTCCCGACTCCTTTCCGACGTACTTGGCCCGTCTATGGTGTCGGTATAACAAAACGTGTTTGTTCGAGATGCCAAAATCGGCCGCTTCTCCGGGACGGTTGCCGAGGGTGTAAAAACGATTGTTCAAAATTGATCTACGAACATGGGAATTTAAAACGTCGAAATGGGTTGTACCTCTCGGTAGCTCGAAATTTCAACAGTGAAATTATTTTAATTTATAGTCTTTAATTCTCTTTTTTATGCGCGCAGAGCTCCGGGATTACCTACTCAGAACAATTTTTTTCTCGCACTCCCATCTAATTAACCGTTTTTCGTTTTAAATTTTCATCGAAGCGGAATCATACCCTGGGTGAAATTCCGCTTCAACGGCCGGAAACCGGACGTGAACTTACGCTTTGTTCTTGGCATAGAACTTCACGTTCGCCGGGAGAAAAAAAGGAGGGAGTTACCGAGAAACACAAAAAGGGGTTGTTTAATTAAGAATTACTGGACAAGAAATGGCGAGTGGATTTCGCTCTGTAGGCCCCCCAGGGGTAATGGACGAAGGTGAAGGTTATGGTTGCTGGGTTCTCGGCTTTAAAAAATTCATCGCCAGTTGTAGCGCTCAAAACGGATGGGCAACGCACCGGATGCTAAGAGTTGGCGGCTGTGAATTTCAAGAACGGAAATCAGCGCTGAGTTGATAAATTGAAAAATATTCATGCCTCGTATAAAACTATAATATCATGATTTATGACGAATCTGCTCTGGCAAACGTGCGATGAGGTCTGGCAACGTTAAGCTCCATGTGGCTCTGCCTAATGTTATACAGTTGGGAACAGTGAAGGCTTTTATTAGAGGCCTGGGGCAGATTTTAGTGTCGTCGGTCATAAAAGTCCTCCATTTCTGAACTCTTTCCCGGATTAAAACTTCTAGGCAGACCCTGAAAAATTATCCGATGAATGTTACTTAGGCTCAAACCCATGGATTTGGAGATATTCAGGATTTTAAATAATACAAAAAATATGGCCAATAAATGTTGGGACATGGGAATCGTAGAAAAGGCTTTTATGCCAGTTCAAGTAATTTATTTCAGTATAATGAAAGTTTCAAGTAAATAGTGAGAGGTTGAATAATTTGAGATCGGATGATGCGGGGTTCGATTCCTGCACGAGGAGACCGCTTTCTAATCCCCTCTAGGCTCTTGCTCGAATGGGCGGCACTCGGCTCACCCCTTCTTATAGCGGCTTCACCCTCGCCATGATTCAGGGACATCTTACCCTGAGCCATCTCCCGAGGCACTTGTGGTAATGACGTCGTCGGTCGAAACCATTCCACGTGGCCGCAAGTGGTCCCAAGATCTCGGACTGCAGCTACGGCCACCCGGCTCAACCGAAGAAGACACTAACGATCTATGCAGCATGTCACCGTTGAATTGTCCAATCGCCTTGATTGGTTGATAATATAACTACTGATTAACAGTCGAAAATGGGACAAAAACGTTAAAAACAAAAACATTAAAACAATAACATTGAAAACAATATCTGGCTGCAAATCTCGAAAGCATGCTAATACTGCAAGATATCTACCAATTCGTTGATGATTGCAACATGCGAATTTGAATTCCTCCATACACAACTATAAGACAACACTGTACCAAACATAACAAACGTCGAAGGCATCAAATGAAGAAGCAGCAACCAGAACACTAAAGAACTCAAATTTTTGCAGTAATTGCAAGCCATTTAAATTTTTTTGCGATAATTTCAATGTTTTTGTAGTGGACTGTACAGAGAAATATTATGCAGTGTTGGAGCACATGACACTAATATCAAAGCTCTAGCTCACGAATGTCTCCTCCAGCTGATTGATGAACACTAAACTGAAAAACTATTCGAGACCGTTCAGGAACTACGTTAAATAACAGCCTAGCAGAATTTACAGAAACCAAAATTGTTAAATATGAACCGATAAATTTAAAACTGAAATTAACAGGCGATCAGTTCGAGTGGCCAGTAGCAAAGTGAACTGCGGAGTATAACACAGAGCAATAATATCACAGATATTCGGATCGATTCAATGCAGCACCAGGTACCACTGCTAGCATTCTGAAAGTGTTGTATCGGTCGGAACACCCCATATGATATCACCTATGATAGGTGATGGTTAATAGATATTAGTAATAGGTACCTACTATAACTGAATAACTCTACCAAGAATTTTGTCATTTTTAACCCCAATTTTTATCTCGATTGAGTTGTCGTGAACCGCTCGTTACCCCAGTATCACAAACTTCCTCCGTTTTACGTCGTTTACTCATCCGAACTTTGAAATAAACGAATTTGATTTTCATGGAAAATTACAATCTGCCTCTGACTGTGTTTCCACCTGAGGGCATGCGAGCGTATTCGAGTTTCTAATTCCATTACAACAGCCCATCGTAAATACACCGATGTGTCAAGCGCAGACTTTCCGAAGCAACTGAATAGCGGAATCCTCTTTTTAAATCAAACCGACATAATTCCAGAGTTCTCCCCACTTTTGTGGGAAAGTAGCATCGAAATTCGATCGAAACGTAAGTGAACTTTTGTATTCTATATTCCTGGAAATGATTTCCTAATTTTCCTCAAGCGGCTTTCAAGCCCTAAAAGTGGGCGCATAACGAAAATTTCGAGCCTTGAACCACTTAGCCACTCCGGAGTCCCCCCTCCCTCAAGCATCAAAAACAATTGCTGATTGCCGAAAAACATGCTTTGCTTCATAAAAACCAACATTTCTCTGCTTCAAAACAACTTTTTCCAACTTTTGAGGACATTTTTGGGTTTAGCGATGAATTTCCTTTCCGCCTGGAGCACTTTCATAATCAAAAACCGAATCATGAGCACCGCGATTGCAGCGCTTTCGCTCGTTCAGCCATCCTCAGGAGCCATCCCTGCAAAGTGTGGGCTCAAGGATTTAAGGTAATCCCACCACCTCGAGACAAAAGTGGATACCCTCATTTAAAGGTTCAGCAAGACATTGAGCCATCCTAGATTTGTTTCACTGCCATATCGATTGTTAACGCTAGTATAAAGTTAGCAGCGCTACCGTGTGCTGCATTGAATCGATCCAAATCTGTGGTAACATTGCTCTCGTTCCAATTGTCCACACTGCTCCTGCCTACTCAAAATGATGATAACCTGTTGATTTCAATTTCTAATTTATCGGTTCATATTTTAACGATTTTTCTCTGTAAATTCTACTATTCATTATTTAATGTAAATTCCTGATAAAAATAGTTTCAATGCTCACCACCTGACGAGCTGGTGAGCCACCCTACAATTCAAGCACTGCCTGCGCTAAGCATTTAGCTTCCCTGGGCAAAAAATAAAAAGTTCTTCGGCGAATAGCTATTCTGAATATTCCAGCAAACTGCGGTACGTTAATATTAGTTTTTGAATGAGAGGCATTTTTTCCCCGAATTTAATATTTAACTCCCTATTATTTTTCCTTTCTTGCTCTTTATTGTATTCTTGGAGATTACCGACATTCATAGTGCATCATTCTCCTGCTTCTTGGGACCGAAAGAAAAAGAGCCGTGGCTTCCTTTCTGCCGGCCTTTTGTATTCGACTTGGCCTTATATTCGGCCATTGTGCGCCCCTTTCTTATTAAGGAAATCTAAGGACGGTTTTGAAACCGGATAAGGGGAAGAAAAGTGTGAGCGTTTCCAGTCGGGATTAATCCGGACTGATATTATGTTGGAATGTTTCTCGAATATCACGAGCCCGTTGGAAAACTGTATTTAATATATTTTTATGAAGGTACCGCTACTTAATCTACCCAATTTCAAAAAAAAGAAGAAATTCAATTTCAGGTGTATTTTCTTTATGAAACGGTTTTATGATGGAGAAACAGTCAAATTTTGGTGGTCGGTTTTGGTTTTGCACTCCAATTATCTTCATAAGCGTTTACGCTGGTTCCTATGGCAACGACGGTTCCTGTGGCAACGACGGCTCCTATGGCAACGATGGTTTCTTTGCCAACGATGGTTCCTATGGCAACGATGGTTCCTATGGCAACGATGGTTACTATGGCAACGATGGTTCCTATGGCAACGATGGCTCCTATGGCACTGATGGTTACTATGGCAACGATGGATCCTATGGCAACGATGGCTCCTATGGCACCGATGGTTACTATGGCAACGATGGTTCTTATGGCATCGAGGGTTCTCAAGGCAACGACGGTTCTTATAATAACGACGGTTCCTATGGCAACGATGGTTCGCATTGCAACGACGGTTTCTACGGCAACAACGGTTCCTATGGCAACGGCGGTTCTGTATCAGGCGAACGGCTCAACCTGCAACCGGTTTATGTCCAGTAAGGCCGGCCAGAGAGATTCGACAACTAATCTTCTCCGGTCGGTTTGAGCCGTCGGCGGGCGTGTCCCAGCCGTGGCGGTTACAAATTTCGTCAGTCGAGTGCATAAGTATTACAAAAGTATAAAATATTACAATTCGTAAAACGGTAATGAAGGTATGTAATCAAAGCTATCCACCTTTTCAGGATGCAATACCGTGTAAATTATACATTCCCACTTCCCCGGTGGGATGGTAATGTTTTCTTTCGCTACGTCAATTTACGTAATAAAATCAAGTCCAGATTATCGACCCTGAGCCATCCTCGTTTCCCTTCGGCCTTGCAAATGACGTCGATTGTTTTGTCTTCAGACCCTCTCACAATACACGTACGGGCTCACAATGGCCGGATATGAATCCAATTTGCTCCGACGTGATTCAAAGAAAATACACGACAGATCCGAAACCCTTATAACAATATAGTGTCCTTGTCAGGAGCATCTTCCAGTCGTGCGAGCGGGGTTGATTCCAAAACTCGAGTGACAAGGGGGCCAATTTTCGTGCCTTTTGTACGTGAAACGGAATATTTTTCCGCATTATTCGGTCTTCAGCTGTTCCGTGATACGAGGAATACCCCGACACACCGTTTCCACCTACGCTCCAAGTCGATTTTGTCATTCGGAGCTCTCGTTGAGAAAAATTGTCATTTAATTTCTCAAATGAAACTTTTGCCACGTCACGGATCTCTTGGCATTCGGGCGTTTTTTTGAGATACGTGTCCCAAACTAGTAATTGATGTAAAATTAGATAAGAGGAGATAAGCTGATAACCCGAACAGGCAAAAATCACGTACGAATTTCCCCAACTGGTTTTTTAAATCTCTGCAAGCACAATTTTTGCTCTCCAAGGACGAGGAGGCTGACAATCCTTCAATCCTTGAGTTAAGAATTGATAAGATGATAACGCGTAGTTAGGCCATGTTCGCTCAAGTATTTGCGCATGTGTGTCCGAAATCACGTTCGCCTAAAACGATACTAACGGGCCAGTTGAAGTAACAGCAAGGAAAACAGAAACCGAAAAACCGAGGCAACAGTCAAGTCAAAGAATGGAAATCCACCCAAAATTTGCTATACAGTACGACAAATGAAAAAGAAAGTAACCTTCCTATTGAGGTTGCCGATTCAAAAGGTAGGTACATGATTACAACACGTAAGTCGGAAATTTCCTGCAACTCTTAGATCAAAATCTACTTTCTCGTAATGAACTCTGACCGAATCCCTAGAAAGTTGTTGTTCATTCGCTGCTTAGGGCTTGGATGCCCCATTGATTACGCGCATGCTTATCGTACATTTGGCGACATACATCAGCGCCACCATAGAAGCAGATTCAACAACAACAAAATTTTGATAAGCCACAGATCTCTTGACTCCGATTCATTACAAATCGACTATGAAGGTGCAACACTTCCCAATCCGTATATTTGTTGCTGTTAAAATCGTAATTTAAAAAAAAAAAACGCGATGAAAGCAGTTGGGGGAATTTTTTCAGCTATCAACATCGCGTTTTCTATTCATTGGCTGGTTTTTTTATCCCCTTCAAACATTTCGTTATTCACCCCCGTAAGCCGTCCATTAATTCCGCGTCGGACGTCATCGTGTTTTGCATCTATTGCGCTCCCCCGGCACAGAGTATTACCGGATTCTCAGCCCTTCCTGGGCCAGGATGCCGATGTCAAAGGGAAACGCCAACTGGTGTCAAAGGGCGCCGAGTAGCCAATAAGGCACTGGATGCCCGCCCAACTTGGCCCTTTGACAATCCGACCCTGCGATAATTACAAGCGGCTCCCGCCAGCCATTCTCCGCTTGCAAGGGCGCGCAATTCTCGCCCAATATTCGAAACGACGCGCCTCACGACCGAATTGGACGTGCACGTAGAATGCGCATGGAATTTCGTGCATGAACCTGTTGAAACTGGAAGAAAAGGAATATTCCTCCAGAAAAACTATATCTGTTTTCAATAGCAAACTTCTAAAGATAATTCTTGGAGCACAAACTGAAATTGTAACTTGCAATAATTAGTCCATCAATGGATTTCCAGTTTGAGTTCAAGTCAGAAATTTGTTTGAGTAATTGTTTGGGCCTGAGACACAGTTTCTATTTCAGTCAAAGTTTAAATTTCAGTTGATATTTGGCAGAAAACTTACTCTTTCTTTGTGGATACCTACCGCTCGAGAATACCTGAAAGTCAGCAGATATAGCAGAGATATCTTGGGATACAGATACGGCAGGGAAAAGTTTCTCTGTGACGTATGCTGCACATGGGGGCGGGTCGATCCAATAAAACCTAAGGGATGGACATACCCCAGTTCTTGGACGTCAAAGGGAACCTTGGAGCTCAAACGGGGGATGATATACAGGTCAGGGAAGGCAAGAGATGCAGATATGGAGAGTGAGAGAGTGAAAGATCCGATCCTTTGCTATGCAAATCTCCGCTGCCCGATATACTCGAGTTACATTCGCGTTTTCTGCTCATGTCCTCCATGGCACTTTGCCCGTTTGTTTTTCTCATGAATCAAAAAAGCGTAAAAAAAGTTGCACCATAGAAGCGAAAAGCGGTCATGTAAGTATAGCAATCTTTGATATTGTATTCCCTTTCTTGAGTTGGCCTTTATGGAGGGGAGATTGAAAAATGATTGGAAAACAGGGTAGTTTTCTTCGGATGGAACTGAGATATTCAAAAAGTGGTAGAATGTTGGTAGATTTTTTATTCCCGGCATAACTCTTCGCGCTTCCGTTTTAAAGATTTTGTTGGAGGTGTACGATAATGCCATACCGCTACGGTATGTTGTACGATACTGTAGCGTGCGACCACCCCACACTGTCTTCTCTCAGCGCTCTCTCTCTCTCCCCCTGTTCCTCTCACAGCCGAGTGCTAATTAAATAATATGTAAAATAAAGTGTTAATTATTCTATTAACCCATCAGATTTATTGATATTTGGATCTTATTTTTAAATTTTACGTTTTACCCGGTATGAAATGATCTCAATTATTTAACGAGGCAAAAAGATAATCTCAAGTAAGCCACGTGGTATCCGGTACGGCGCAAATATCGGACAAAGCGCGGAATCGGAAAACTCTCCAGAAATGGCCGCACACCGAGGGGGTCCTCCAGGAAATAATTTTTACCCGCCCCCTTCCCGGGGAGGAAACCGAACAAATATTTGAGGGTGGACTTTTGTGTCCGTGGCTACGGCCGGCGCTAGGAAATGCGCGGAATTTCCATCGGAATCCGATGAAATCGAAAAGAAGACGGGGGTTCGAACGTCTGAGCTACTGAGGCCAGCGGCTGCGAGGAATCCATACTGAGCCAAGTTATGGGCCCAGGGCTGCGGAGTTATGGAGGATAAGGTTCGAGTAGGGTAAGCCGCAGGGTTGAGTTATTGGTACGGCGGATCCGTTGTATTCCTCTTCCGTATAGTCCTTGGGGTTTTCCTTTTATGATTTCTTGCCAGAAGAAGATTTTCATCGTTTGGGGATCCGACGCTATTGTGGACCGTCCCTTCCATGAGAATGGCTATTCGTTTTCTCGCTAATCGGAGAGTGGCGTTTCGCCGTTGAGTTGGCGCAGGTATAGCGAGAAACGTCGCGAGTCTTGGGACAATGATGAACGCAGATTTTGTTAATCGGTTAACACCGTGAGATTATCTAGCTTCTCACTCTGGGCTGAACTTCTTGAATTTTAGGGTCTTTTTCCATATTTTGGGGGAAAAAGGGGAAGACCATGGCTTATTTCTTGACAAAACTGGAAGTAATAAAGAAATTTCTTATGTACGATGAAAGTAGAACATTAGAAGTGCATAATTACCCCGTCAGAGTTCGAATCACTCAACCTGAGACTGGATGACGACGGACTTTCTGGATTTGAGGACCTTTTTTCCATATTTTGGCGAAAAACTATGGCTTATTTCCTAAAAAATCAAAATTTTATCGAAGCTTCACATTTTTTATGAAACTAGAACATTAGAAGTGCATAATTACCCCGTCAGAGTTCGAATCACTCAACCTGAGACTGGATGACGACGGATACAACAAAACCACCATCACCTTCACAACACAGATACGAAACCACGTGAAATTTATAACCTTGCCCTGGTGTTATCAACAGGATTGAGCGCATTCTGCAGTGTTGCCAAGTTGGGGGTTTTTTCCCTAAATTTAAGGGCGGTTTAATGCCAGAGGGAGATTTTGAGGGTGAGATGTTTTGGGGGTTTTTCTTGAGAGTTTGGTCTTGCATTCTAGTGGCAAGGCCAAGTTTAACTACAACAACCATAGAGGGCACCCACGTACGCCTCAATTTCTGGTTTTTAATTCCGAATTTGCTCTTACACAGTTTCGCGATTGCCCCGCTCCAAAGATTTTTACATTTTCGCCTCATTTTCGCAGCAAAATACTGTCCTGCCACCCTCAGGGCCTCACTATGACCACCTTGGGTCCTGATCATTCTATTCAAGTCACGGTGACACCCCCATCCCCCAAGATCCGCTTACCGATCCTGATTACGGCAGCCCTCCAGGGCCCGCACCCTTTCTGTCACCGATCCAAGACGTTGCCAAGGTGCACTTCCGTAATCCGAAAGCAGGGGAAAGAAAGTCGCCGTTTTCCCCCGACTGGGGGTGGTTTTCCTTTTAAAAATTTCAACCCCCTCCCTCAACAAGGTAAGACGGGCGGTTATACTGAAGCAGCCTAATGTCACAACCTTATTTGGTAGGCAAGCGATCCCCTATGTTGGCAAAGTTCCCGGATATAGATGGATGTTCACCCTTAGACGTGGGACCCTAACAAATAATTCGATTTCCAGTGCCTACAGTCAATTTCAGGTTCAATAAGATACCCCGCAAGATACAAAATAGGAGTTGAAGAAGCGCGTTGAATTTGTACGGTATATCATATCGATAAATTGTAAACATTAATTAGCCAAGGTGGGTACTTATTATCAGCAGTAGTGAAAATATGCCGGTTCGGAAACAGTTTTTGCAACTTTCGGGAAAATTGTGTCAGTATGGTAGGGAGAAAATCGCATAACGGTGGGAAAAAGGGAAATAGTTGCAGCGTATGCGATTTTTTGTTGTGTTGTACCAGGTAAAATACTTATTCTGAGCAATAAATCGATAAATTTCCCCGCCAAATAGCAAAAACATTCCCCTTTTAACATTTTCCCTTTTCTCCCTCAAATATGGGATTTTCCCCCTACCAGGTTTACACCTTTCTCCCGATTTTCTCAAAAGTCGCAGAAACTGTTTTGAATCGGCATATTTCCCCTACTACCAGCTGATCAAAAAAACTAAGGAATTTTCCTAAATATTTGTAGGGTAGTTATGCGATATTTTGTTGTGTTGTAACTGGGAGAATTCTGAGCGATAAATTGATAAATTTCCCAATCAAATAGCAAAAACATTCCTCTTTTAATAATTTCCCTTTTCTCCCACAAATATGGGATTTTCCCCCTAAAATATTTACACCTTTTTCCCGATTTTTCGAAAAGCCGCAAAAACTGTTTTCGAACCCCCAAATTTCCCCTACTACCAGCTAAAAATTACAAAAATTTTTGTCAACCCCACCAACACACAGAAATGTATGAAGCTCGGAGGAAGAATATCGTTATCGTCCTCGGCAAACTTTATGCTCATGTTTATGGATATTATGTATAAAACATTACGGTCTTCGAAAGATGAACAGCCTAGATCGCCGGCTTTACTACTTTGCGCGGACTTATGCGCCATTTGGAGCATGATAAAACGTCGGAGGAAAAATGGTCCGAGTCGAAATGGTCCGATAGAAAATGGCTCATGATTCTTTCAGCAGTCGTTCGAAGTTCACTTCGCCATTATTGCCCCATTATTCGGGTTTCATGGGGTTTTCATAAAAAATTCGACACGGCCGATGAAAATATAAATGAAATGGATCAAACTAAAGTCGCATATTATAAGTGACGGTAATATTTTGCGACTGGAAATTTAAATAATAAAAATATAAGAATAAAACCGCTCTTTTATTTGCGTTGCTCTGAAATGAACGCTGTCCTGGAAGTGTCCTTATGCCCTCGAGGAGAATGTCATTAGTGTGGCTTATTTATAGGTACCTCTATACTTACCGCAGGGAGGTGAGAGTCTACCCTTACGATTGAGGGCGGCAGGTCACGCCCAGGACAATTTTGGTTTTCGCGAAAATCAACGCCGCGTACGGTTGTCTAATGGAAGTATTGTAATCGTCCTAAAATCGAAAATCGGATCGCAGGTTCAGAAAAAACTTCAAAATCGCTTCCTGTGAAGTGTCTGTGGTCATTTACAAAAATGGCCATAGCTCCCTCAATTCTTAACCTTTTTTGAAATTTCTTGAACTGGGTTGTTTGTCTCAGTAAGACCTATCGCCCTGTTCAACCGGAATTTGAATTACTCACAGTACTTCCGATACTTTTAGTGTTTTATTTTTTCCTAGCCACAAAAAAAAAAAATTTGAGCGTTTTTGGTCATAAAATCTTTGTTTTACACGGAGAAAATTACAAATGTTCTGTTCTGCGCATCAGAGATGGCAAATTATGCTTCCATCCTGCCTCATTTGGATCCTGGCTTAATCCTAAGAAGCACTTCCAGGCTCTTCGAGGGCGTAGCCATCTAACTAACGAGTTGGGCCCATCTGGATAATGTTTCCCTGAAGTACGACCGTGAGAGCTCCAGGGCTGTCAGTTACTCAATTACCATGGTATAATGAAAAACCACGTGGGAATGACATGGGACCAATATCTACTTACAGGAGTTGGTATCTGTAAAACTCACCTGAAACAAAAGAATGAAAATTTAAATTAGAATGAATATTAGGAAAGAGAAAATAGTTTTGTAGTTGTAAGTTAGGTCTTTTGGAAATTTAAATTATGATCCACCACAACTGACCATCGTAATTATTTAGAAACGGTAGACGAATAATTCCAAGTCTTGAAAAGTGATGAAATTTTCAAAAAAAATGTCCAACCCTCGCGTCACGGTGGAAATAGAATGTCGAATAATATGGAAATCAAAGCGGCGGCGGGACAAATGTGAGAGCCCTGCGGAGGATCACGCAGCTTCATTACGAATTCAACTTCGCACGAAATATCGCGGGTAATTTGGACGAAGGTTCCCTCTGCCTGTTTCGGAAATGGGGCGCAAAAAAGTTGAGAAAAATAGGGGTTTTTTTGTGAGGCGAGATAAGGGCTGGAGCGGGGGTGGATAAAAAATCACTAAGCCCTTGAAAAAGTCGATGGTTTTTCGGATGTTGGGAACGTCTGAGACGAGGGGACATTAGTGGCAATGACAGGCTTTGAAGGGGTTAGAACGTCAATTTCTACTTTTCCGGTGAAAAATTACCCTTGTTAAATAAAACGATACAGGCGTAAATTGTTGAGCCATCGCGAGAAATCGGGTTTGAAACCCTTTTTCTTGAAATATGATTTTTAACAATAATTTTCATCGGCGAAATTTATTATTGAAATTTTTGTCACGTTGCGAATGATGTCCTTTAAATTGAATGTGACATTAACACATCACTGCAACAAGGTTATACCATCACCTATCAGTGAAAAGTACTCGTAACTCAATAAAAACGGAAAACATTTACACGCATAAATAATTGGGACGTCGCCCTTTGTTCGCGTCGGGGCTTCAACTCGTCAAAACATTCAATTAGCGAAAACATAATAAATCATCAACTTGACTTCGAGTTTCGACAAATGCAATCCGTCGAGCGGTTTTTGCCGACTCTGAACCGCTTCATTTTCTCATCCGACAGACGAGGCGACAGTTTTCAATTTTCCCGACAATAATCGGCGCATACCTAAAAAGGGCAGTTAGGAACACGCAGACTCAATTCATGTGTGCCTAGACGGCGAATAGGAAATGCGACTGGAAGCGAATAGTTTCCAGACAACGCTTGTTTTCAAGTTTGATTAGAATAGTTTTAATTGAACCGAGTCGCCGAAGTTTCGCTGAATTGACACTTGTTCAGCGAAATCGGTTACCGCACGGTCTTTTCCACTCGGTTCTTCGAACGGGAATGAAACGTCAAACGAAACGTTCCCCTACAACCTCATTCCCTACAACCTCATTCCCTACAACCTCATTCCCCACAACCTCATTCCCTACAACCTCATTCCCTACAACCTCATTCCCAACAACCTCATTCCCTACAACCTCATTCCCAACAACCTCATTCCCTACAACCTCATTCCCAACAACCTCATTCCCTACAACCTCATTCCCTACAACCTTATTCCCTACAACCTCATTCCCTACAACCTCATTCCCTACAACCTCATCCCCTACATCCTCATTATTCCCTACAACCTCATTCCCTACAACCTCATTCCCTACAACCTCATTCCCCACAACCTCATTCCCAACAACCTCATTCCCTACAACCTCATTCCCTACAACCTCATTCCCTACAACCTCATTCCCTACAACCTCATTCCCTACAACCTCATTCCCTACAACCTCATTCCCTACAACCTCATTCCCTACAACCTCATTCCCTACAACACCATCTCCTCACCTCATACGATGCAATCTCATTACCAAAGTTGAATTATATCGATCAAAAACGGTACATGTGGCTTTCAGGATGTTCAGCAATTTGCCGGGGCGGGGAAATCTGTAACCGTTCGCATGGCTAATGACCGGCGGCTATTACTTAACCAAATGACTGACAGTGGCCAGGAGGGTCCGAAGCTCCCGATGGACTGAAATTTAGGCTATTCCCTCGGGATTGATAGTCACCCCTGAGCTGACCCGCTACCAAAACATGGAAAAGCTGCCCTGTTTGTTCATCACTCGTTTATTAGGGACCGCAACTTGAATTATTCAAGAACTTCGGAGGGGCTTTGAGCCGAAGTCTAGCCCTGGCCAGATGTGCCTTCTCGATCGAGATCAGATATTCAAACTTGTAATAACTCCGAGTATTGTGCCAGGGGCTGATACATGGGATAATAACTATAGGTATTTATTCTGGGTGCGATCGATTAAGGTACCTGATTATCAGTGCTAAGTATTATAATGTGAAATTATCGAATTGTCCATAGTTTAAAGGCATCGTTGCATCCTCCAGACAAGTGAAACGTCATCGGAATTCGCCGGTCTGACACAATTCTCGGCTATTTCCCTACTACCTCATTCCCAACTATTTCATTCCCTAATACCTCATTCCCTACAACCTCATTCCCTACATCCTCATTCCCTACACCTCATTCCTTACTTCATTCTCTACAACCTCATTCCCTACATCCTCATTCTCTGCAACCTCATTCCCTACAACCTATTCCCTAAATCCTCATTCCCTATATCCTCATTCTCTACAACCTCATTCCCTACAACCTCATTCCCTGCTACCTCATTCCCTACAACCTCATTCCCTCCAACCTCATTCCCTCCAACCTCATTCCCTGCTACCTCATTCCCTGTAACCTCATTCCCTACAACACCATTCCCTACAACCTCATTCCCTACAACCTCATTCCCTACAACCTCATTCCTACAACCTCATTCCCTACAACCTCATTCCTTACTTCATTCTCTACAACCTCATTCCCTACATCCTCATTCTCTGCAACCTCATTCCCTACAACCTCATTCCCTACAACCTATTCCCTAAATCCTCATTCCCTATATCCTCATTCCCTACAACCTCATTCCCAACAACCTCATTCTCTACAACCTCATTCCATAAATCCTCATTCCCTACAACTTCATTCCCTACAACCTCATTCCTTAATTCATTCTCGACAACCTCATTCCCTACATCCTCATTCTCTACCTCATTCCCTTCAACCTCATTACCTACAACCTCATTCCTTACAACCTCATTCCTTACTTCATTCTCTACAACCTCATTCCCTACATCCTCATTCTCTGCAACCTCATTCCCTACAACCTCATTCCCTACAACCTATTCCCTAAATCCTCATTCCCTATATCCTCATTCTCTACAACCTCATTCCCAACAACCTCATTCTCTACAACCTCATTCCATAAATCCTCATTCCCTACAACTTCATTCTCTCCAACCTCATTTCCTACAACTTCATTCTCTACAACCTCATTCCGCCTCTGCTAATTGTGATTCCTCATAATTCGAAATCATGGATCAATCCGTAATTTATCGAAATCGTTGCATTCTTCAGAGATTTGGACTTCGTCAGAATTCGCCGGCTCCAACTACTAAAGCTTTCCGGAACTTCTTGAGGTTTTCACATAAAAAATTAAGCCGACTTAAGAGTTAATACCGGCTATCGAACCGTAACACAGTACGTGCACAGTTGCGGTCGGAAAGTGCCTCGGGCCTAAGAGAAGGATTCCCTCGAGTGGGCCTGGAATTGAGAGTTGGCGAAGATCTGAGTAGGTTTCCCAAAGTAGTACAAGGGGGCTCGGTAACGTTATTTACTTTATTTTTCTTCTCCCGACCGGCGGGCCGAAATGGGAAAACAAGGTTGCCTGCACCCTGAAGAGTTTTGCGGCAAGATTTTGAGTGCCTTCCGTTCTCTGTAGCGGGGGACGGAGGAAGTAAACAAAATGAAGATGAAAGGCGCATTGAAATGTACCTATGTGTTGGTAGGCATGTATCCCTCGTAAAAAAATTGTTCAAAAAGAGAGCAGATGAACGTGGTTGCTGAATTTTATATTTTTGAAATTTGATGATGATTATGATGATAACGACGTCGATGATGATGAAGGTATTGATGAGTATGATGATGATGATGAAGACGATGATGAAGATGATTGTGAAGGAAATGAAGACGAAGAAGGATTTTCTCGCTGGTGAAATTAGCGAACGAAAGTTATCGTTAAGCGATGGAATAACGTGGATAATCTTGGCAAATCTGAGCTCAATCTTCGAAGCGAATATCCGCACCATCATGCGTAGTTCGTCACCCTAAAAAGAGGTTATGGGCTTTTATTTTCCGCAATGATCGATCACACGTTCTACGGCTCCGCTAAAAACGTCCGGTAATTTCGTTACGAATTTCGTCAAAGTTGCCGCCATCGTTGGAAGCATAATTTTCTTTCATAAAGCTGGAGGAATCAAGTTGCGAAATTGCTTTATAGCAAGATTCAACTTTCAGCTTGTTTCTCGACCCTTGTAGTCCGTATCTCGGTACAAGGGCCTGCGAGTAACTGCGTTATCTGTTCAATCAATCACATCTGCCATCAGGGGATACCCTAATAGAATTACTGTTGATCTTCTACCCTTTTCGCAAGGTAAACAACGGAAAGGGCCGGGGACAGTGCCCGGGGGCACTTCCAACTCATTACTATGTGCAATAGTAGGAGTTTGAGGTGAGAAAGGGTTGACATGGGACAACGATGCTTCCCCGGGGAGCAACTTGCAATTTCCAATTGGGCTTTATCATCTTGCAGACATTGTATTAGCGGGGGTGGGAATTTTGGGGCGTTTTTTAAACCTTCGAACATAACTCCACCAGCTGATTGGGAATAGGGCCACTAAAACAAAACTCCTCCATCTCCTTGCCCACGTTTCGGTAAATTTATTACCTTCCTCAGGGCCCAAAAACAAACGGAAATGCATCACTATTTTGCAGAGACACCAACACATACTTTTAATAAATAATTTGCAATAACCACTTACTCGGAAAATTACTAATAAACTAAAGTCACTGAGATCATATTACTCCACCATCTAACCCTGCCCTCTCATTGACTAGAAACATTAATCTTCTGTCAAGATAAAACGTAAGTAAACTCAAGATAAACTAACTATTTGCCAGTTAAATATCAACAAACCAACAACAAACAATCACTAGGAACAAGTAGAAAACATAGAGGAGTCATTCATTCATTTCAGCATCACGGACTACACACAGCGTGCCCCAGCGTCAAGGCATGACGCGATAAGTAGCATTTTAAACATAAGTTATTTGGATAAAGGTTGATTGTTGAACTGTGCTAACGAAGTTTTTCCTCTCCAAACGTTACTGGAGGAGCTCAAAGTGGGATGTTCAAGTCAGGAATTGTCTTTGGTACTGAGCTATTCAGTAAAAAAAGGTCTGCTAAAGGTTTGGTTTGATCGTTATTCCAAGAATCGTTGTCAAAATCTTCATTTTCATATTTTTTTTCTTCGATTTTGTCGTCGTTTCTAAAAGAGGCAGGGGAGCTAAGATTTTTGAGAGATGTTTTGAAAGGCTTCAGACATGATGGAAGAGATCGGATATCATATCATTCCAGGGCGGAAGCAGCCACCCCAAAGTCATCCCCTCCGGGGAGATCCTCTTTCAAATTAGTCGTCAACACGTAACTCCACTTTAACGGCAATTAGACACCCTGCGCTTTTTGAAACCTTCGAAAAATACGGGGCTGCAAGCAGGTAACGTTTATTTTTATAAGGCCTATGACACACGACAGCTGATATGTGTATTTTGGTGGCGCCCTGTGTTTTTAGGGATGCACCGCAGAGCATCACGTTGCTATACGGGGGCTGGAAATAAACGTGAAAACGTGACCGGGACGCGCTGCTGACGAGAGCAGGGCTCGGTTAATTACTCAGGGCTGCCCACAGCCGGCCACTCACGTTTCCCTGTAACTCCTCACGTCAGTAATTTCAGACTCGCCGGCCCGAATTTGCAGCCGGCATTTGAAAGGCGCCCTCTTCTGGGTGAAATTCGAGCTAAATAAATGGTAATCGAAACTACGCTACAATCGAGGTAAATAAATAAAAGCTGAGTTCGCTTCTGTCAGCATGGAGTTGGATTTTGGTTTATTTCGGAGAGTCCTTCTAAAAAAAGGCAATTCCCAAGGTCTGAATTCTAAAAAAGTGAACCTTCTCCAAAAAATTTCAAAAAATTCACAGAGCTTCGTGGGATCATAAAAAAGAATTATCAACTCAAGACGCAACTCAATTTCAATTTTACGCCTTCAAACTGGAATTTATAAAATTGATACGGTGGTGGTAATGAGAAGCGCAGGCGGTAATGAGAATTTCGGAATAACTTATCAATGTCACCAAACCGGTTTAAAAATCGCACCATAGACCCTGTAAAGGTCTACGTATTTTATTTCGATTCCATAAGTTCTTTTCTGGCCCAAAGAACATCTCTCAAGCCTAGGACACAACATTATACGAAAAAGGCACATGCGGCGGTAATGAGAATTGACTGTTTTGAGGCCTACTCAGCAATTTTATTTTGGGGGAAAATTGCTTTTTCCGAGTTTCTCAAGTAAGAAGAGGAGGGCAGACCCTAAAATAAACAAAAAAGCCGAAATAATGCACCACGTTCAGAAATGATCTCCGGGTACGCTACGCTTGCGTTTTTTTTTGAGAATCACCCATAAAAATATTGAAAATTCAACTGCCTTTGCAACGGAACCCTTGAATTTTGTAATTAATCTAACATTTATGGGACTTATGGCCATTTTACTGCGGCAAGTCAAAGAGGCGAAAGCACTTGGAAGCAAAAAATGCGCATTTTCCCTTCAGCTAACAAAAAATAGTGCAGAATTTGTAGTCGATTCCTAGAAATCAATTTATTTTTATGGAAAGAATAGATTTCCATTTCCAACGTTAATATTCTAACGAATTTTTGGCTACTTCAGTCAATTTTGGTATTCTTATAGCCAAAAAAAAATGAGCAAAACGTTTGCAAGAAACTGTAAAGAAAGAAAAATCGGTTTGATAGACACAATGTTTCCAACATTTCTTCCCGTTCGAACAGGAAGTAACGAGAAAATTGACGACAGCATTATGCTTCCTAGCGTATGGGGGTGGATTGCAAGTAAAAACGACACCATCCCTCAACACGTTTAGGGCTCTCGAAGGGTAAAAAGACTGACGCCACACTTGAATTCGTCCGTGTGAGTGTGCGATGACAAGGGTTTTTTTTCTGTGTGAAAAACAGCTCTGTCTCTTCCCGGGTCGCCCTTGAGCCCTTCGCACACCTGTCGTAACATCGTGAAAAAAGTATCGTTCAAAACTTTTTTGTTTGACACTTCCTATCCTTTTCACTTTTTCTTGCGAGGAACCGTCGCGATACCTTTGGAAACTTTCGAGACTTAACGCGTCGGAAAAATAAGTCCTCCCTTTCCACCTGAGGGGGCCGCCAACTTTGCATGTTCTAGGTACAATGTCACTTTTCACTGTTCTTCGAACAAAGCCTGGGCATCGTTGCCCCGAGGGGGGCTAAAATTCAAAATTAAAAAATTTTTATAAATAAATCGTCCACAAAATTCGGTCAAAATCCGATTTTGATGAAACTCGTCTTAAAAGTTGTGGTTTGCTCCAACTTGATGCATATTAACTGGGGAATCCGATCGGAAAAGGTTAAGGGGTCCAGATCGGCATTAGTATGGTCCATTTTCGAAAAAACACAAAAACTAAATTTCGAAGGTGATGTCGAGGGGTTTAGAATTTTTCGAGTATTTTTCCCGGGTTTCTGGCTTGATTTACCATACAAAAAGGGATTTTCCCGGAAAATTTTGTTTTTAAATCGGTTAGGCTAGAATTTCTTGATGCGATTTCGCCTTTTTCACGTTTTTGCCGCTTTGAGGGAGGCCTACTGAACCGATTTCGGATTTTTTCGAGCTTGTTCGATTCCTTGAAGGTTTCTACACCGTTTTCTACCCAAAATGAAAAATAATGCGTTTTACTGGATTAAATATTTGTAAATATGGATTTATAGCCGAATATGTCAAAATATATGAAATGAAAGTGGGCTTAAACGGTTCAAAAAATGCCAATATGAACTCAGGTCAAAAATCTCAAAAAATACACTATTTAAATTTTAAAATTTGCCCAAAATAAAAGTACGCCACATTATCGGATCATAAAAAATATCCACTTATTCTGCAAGGTAAAACAAAGATTTTAAGACCAAGAACGCTTAAATCGGTTCATTTTTGTGGCCGAAAAAAATAGAAAACACTAAAAATGCAAATATATTTGAAGTACTTTGAGTTATTCAATTTCCGATTAAACAGGGTGTTAAGCCTTGTTGAGACAAACATTTCAGTTCAAGAAATTCGAAAAAAGGTTTACAGTTGAGGGAGTTATGGTCATTTTTGTAAATGTGTCGCTCGGCAATTTTCCATTTTCGTGGAACTGTTCTAGATTCTGTAGAACTATCGAGGCTGGTCGTTTCTCAGAAAGGCTTGCCCAATGCTGATTGAATGCTGGTATTCGATTATGTCGGTCGTGCCTTTCTGTATTAATATGGATCGCCTCTATTGACCCGTGAACCTGCACGATGTCACCAGACGATTAAGGGAGCGATCCATATTAATATTAAGCTGTTAATTAATCAGAAATGACGGCAGTACGACGGTCTCGCCGATAAATCTACATTAGTTCGATAGTCGGTTTGGAGTTTGTATGTTGTGTACTTGCCCCCGCAACAATAATGACAAGCTTGATGAGGGTTGCCGAAGAGAAATAATTTCTCTTTCATTTTTTCACAATTTTAATAATAAAGGTAATGGAATAGGTTCAGAAAAATAAAATGTTTGAGTCCTTGTGTTTCTATAATTTTTAATTAATCGTTTCAGGAGACAATCCGAGGTAAGGGAAGTGAGTGAGCACGTGATATTCTTCCAGGCGTATCAATAACGCGATTTTCTTCTCTATGCAAGCCGTCTTCCAGCAATAATAATACGAAGACGGAGAAAGAAGATTGAAAAGCGAGAGCACCTATAGGATTATCCCTTAGTGCTTTTCTTGCCCTTCCCCTCGGTTCACCTTCTCGAGACCCATCCTTTCTTATTCGGTGTATTTTGCACGACTAACGAGCCGTGTGATCCTTTTCCTTCGTGTAACATGCCCGGGAACTTCTATACAGAAAATCGATCCGAGGAATGTTTGAAGAGGCTTAGCCCACGGATCGACGGAGTGAACATTCTACGATACCGAGACGAACATGACATATGTGCGGGACTTACGGGGCTTGTTGAACTTAGTCTTCGATAGCGAAAATGCTGCCTCAGGGCGACGAAAATTCCGAATTTTTTTTCGTAGATGGGTCATTCTCACAGAAAGGGCAGAAGTGATGTCCAGAAGGTTTGTGGGGGCCCTCTTATGAATTTGAAGTTGGGCAAAATTTTAAATTGTACTATTTCACTTTTCGCAAAATGCGATTTTTTTTTTTGTTACGATCAATTAAGTCTTTCACTAAGAAAAAAAATTAAATGCGTCGATTTGTCACGGCCCTGTCCTGTCCAGGCACGAGGTTCCCAACTTCAAGCTTCTTTCCTATGTCTTTCCGATGCTACCAAATACCCGGCGCTTCTAGAATAGGTCAAAATTGGTCTCAAGATACCTAAATGACAGTTTTTATAATTTTAGAACGGAAAGATTACGGTACTGAGATGAAAATAGGGGTGTCCAGAGGTTTGCAGTCACGGCCCTGTCCTGTCAAAGAATTCGAATTTTCGCGGTCCTCTCAGGGTTTTTTCCGGATTTTCTTCCCTCCATCATTTTGGCACGAGTCTCAACGGTCCAGAACACCGGCTAGCTTTGGATTTTTGTCGAGATTTAACCCAGTGACGAGATAGAACGTCGGCCGGAACCTTGTTGGTCGGACACAACTGTCACGGCCCTGTCCTGTTTCTCAAAGTAGGTATTCAAACTTAATTTTTTTTACTTCTCAGTACCTCGTACGCAGCGTGGAGCAGTTTCGATTACGATAATAATTTTTGGAAAAAAAATTACTGTGTGGACAGGAGCGTCAAAAAACCTATGTTTTGTCACGGCCCTGTCCATCACGGCCCTGTCCACATCTCTGAATTCGAGGACAGGGAAGGGATGAGGAGGACCGGACCGTGACAGTTCCAGCACTCTGCAGGACAATATAGTTCCATTCTTCCCTCTTTTAGCTAGAATTTCGCCATTTTTAATCGGAATTTGAAAAACTCAAAGTACTTCCGACATATTTGCATTTTTAGAGTTTTCAATTTTATTTTTTTTCCGGCCTCAAAAATGAACCGATTTGAGCGTTCTTGGTCTTAAAATTTATTTTTTCCGGCCTAAATAAGGCAGCCACTGTTTGGATAGTTTTTGAATTTCACTTAGAACATTCAAGAGAGGGTTTCCAAATTTTTTGTGCAGAATTGGAGGAAAATTTTTATTTTGAAAACTCCAACCCGAAACTGCCCCTTTCTGTGAGAATGACCCAGATACAACCTTTTTTGAAAATTGAAAGCTAAAATTTATAAAATGTCGAAACTGGTTTTTGAATCCCTAAACACCAGGAGCCCATCCATCGACATTTTAAAAGAGCATCGGCAATCTTGGAAATGTTAGTTTATTCATTCTCTAGCTCTTTCGTTCTTTTGCTCTTTCGCTCATTCGCTCTTCTGATCTTTCGTTCTCTTCCTCATTCGCTCTTTCATTTTTTTGATCTTTCGCTCTTCCGCTCTGTTGCTCTTTCGGCCTATTGCTCATTTGCTCTTTTCCTCATTTGCTCTTTTGCTCTTTCGTTATTTTGCTCTTTCGTTCTCTTCCTCCTTTGCTCTTTCGTTCTTTCGCTCTTTTACTCATCCTTTCTTTTGTTCTCTTTCGATTTATTGCTCATCCGCTCTTTCGATCTCTTGCTCATTTGCTCTTTCGTTCTTTTGCTCTTTCGTTCTCTTCCTCCTTCGCTCTTTTGTTCTTTCGCTCTTTTACTCATCCTCTCTTTTGCTCTATTGCTCTTTCGAATTATTGCTCATCCGCTCTTTCGATCTCTTGCTCATTTGCTCTTTCGTTATTTTTGCTCTTTTGATCATTTGTTCTGTTCCTCCTTCACTCTTTTGTTCTTTTGCTCTTTCGCTTTATTGTTCATTCAATCTTCCTACCGATTGCTCATTCGCACTTTTGCTCTTTCGTTATTTTGCTCTTTTGATAATTTCTTCTCCTCCTCCTTCGCTCTTTTGTTCTTTTGCTCGTTTACTCATCCTCTCTTTTGCATTATTGCTCTTTCGCATTATTGCTCATCCAATCTTTCGATCTCTTGCTCATTCGCTCTTTTGCTCTTTCGTTATTTTGCTCTTTTGATCATTTGTTCTTTCGCTCATCCTCTCTTTTGCTCTATTGCTCATCTGCTCTTTCGAACAATTGCTCATTCGCTCTTTTGCTGTTTCAATCTTCGTTATCTTCTTCCTTTGCTCTTTCACTTTCTCGCTCTATTGCTCATCTGCTCTTTCGACCTATTGCTCATTTGCTCGGTCGTTCTTTTGCTACTCCACTCTTTTGTCATTTGCTCATTCGATACCTCTTTCTTTCAATTTATTGCTCATTTGTTTCCTCTGTCTTACGCTCTATTGCTCGCTTGTTCTTTTGCTCTGTTGTCCATTCGCTCTTTCTCTTCCTCCTTCGCTCTCCTACTCTTTCGCTCTATTGCTCATCTGCTCTTTTGACCTTATGCTCATTAGCTCTTTCTCTTCCTCCTTTGCTCATCCGTCTTTCGCTCCTCTCTCTTTGGCTAATTCGCTCTTTTGTTCTTTCGCTCGTTCATTCCCTCATTTATTGTTCGTTCCTTCAAACCTGAACCGAAAAAAAAAAGATTTTTCCTACAGGTAGAACGATTTAACCTTGTTTGAACATAAATATTTACCTTCTACATCCCCGTTAAAATCAATCGGGAAGGTAGCTGTCGAAAACGCTATCGAAGCGCCGGCTAATGCGTTAAACGCCGTCGGAAATTTATTCCTACGCACGTAATTCGAAGGGGGGTTTCCTCATAAAGGAATTCTCACCACTCCGCGTTTCTTGAGCCTACAATTTCCAGTTGTAATTGTATTTATTTTAGATTGGGCGGAAATAAAGCACGAACAACTGTTACGGACGTGATCGCGCATTGGCCGAAAAAGCTTTTGCAGTCATCCTGGGGATAGGGAACCGAAAATGGTTCAAAATCATGGAAATGTGAGTAATGGACTAACGCAGGAATACAACGTGAGCTAAATCTACCAACTTTTATTTATTCATTTTATTTTTTTGCTCGTTTTTCGACTTTTTTTCAATTTTTATATAAGAATTGCTCAATTTTATGAAAATTTCTCATGAACTCTCATTGCAATCCTGCACCGCAGGTATAATGGCTCTAAGCTTCAGAAATCGACCTAAAACTTTCGAAACTTATGTCATTACGAGCGGACTTTCAATTACCATAATCTCATATTTGCTTCCGGTATTTTCCGGAAACACGTTGAAGACACGGCGCCCAAACTCGCGCCGGGGGAATTATTAGTTTAAATTTCATTAGACGGGATCAAGACGGTGTGGGACTAAGCCGGAGGGGTGTTAAGATGCGTGCTTCCAGAATCCGAGTCCGCTTATCTAAATCTGCCTTGGGGAGGGCAATGGTTTTCTGAAAGGATGAAACTTGGCTCCGTTCGTGCCGTATCAACCGAGACGAGCTGGAAGAAATTCGCCTGGATGGTGCAGAAAGGGTTGCCGTGCGATTAACCGGCGCTTGATTTCGGTGTTTTGCCGACGAAACGAACAGCGCAGGTAGCAAAATGGCATACCTACACCCAACAAATCGATAAAAAAATTGAATAAAAATTTGATCGAGTCAATCAAGAATCCATTTTTCCGTTCTTTCGCTCTTAAACTGATCACGTCTTCCGTTCTTTCGTCCTTTCACTCTTCCGTTCTTTCGCTCTTCCATTCTTTCGCTCTTGCGTACTTTCGTTCTTTCGTACTTTCGCTCTTCTGCTCATCCTATCTTCCGTTCTTTCGTCCTTTCGCTCTTGCGTACTTTCGCTCTTCTGCTCATCCTATCTTCCGTTCTTTCGTCCTTTCGCTCTTCCGATCTTTCGATCTTCCGTACTTTCGCTCTTCAACTGTTCCGCTCATCCAATCTTCCGTTCTTTTGCTCTTCCGCTATCTCCCTCTAACGCTTTCTCGCTCTTCCGTTCTTTTGCTCTTCTGCTCATCCTATCTTCCGTTCTTTCGTCCTTTCGCTCTTCCGATCTTTCAATCTTCCACTGTTACGCTTTTCAGCTCTTTTGCTCTTTCGTTCTTCCGCTCTTTTGCTCTTCCATTCTTTTGCAATTATACTCTTCCGCTGTTCTACTCTTCCACTTTTCTATTTTGTTCTTACGCTCTTCGCTCCTTTGCTTTTTTTTTCTTCCGCTGTTACACTTTTCGGCTCTTTTGCGTTCCCGCTCTTTTGCTCTAATACTCTTCCGCTGTTCTGCTCTTTTACTCTTTCACTTTTTTCTTTTGTTCTTCCCCTCACACGCTCTTCCGCTGTCTCCCGCTTACGCTTCCTCGCTCTTCCGCTCTTTCGCTCTTCTGCTCATCCTATCTTCCGTTCTTTCGTCCTTTTGCTCTTCCGATCTTTCGCTCTTCCACTGTTCTGCTCTTTCGCTCTTCCACTGCTCTGCTCTTTTACTCTTCCACTTTTCTCTTTTGTTCTTCCCCTCATACGCTCTTCGCTCCTTTGCTCTTTCTCTCTTCCACTGTTACGCTTTTCTGCTCTTTTGCTCTTCCGTTCTTTCGCTCTTTTACTCTTATGCTCTTGAACTCTTCCGTTGTTCTGCTCTTTTGCTCTTCCGCTGTTCTGCTCTTTCTCTCTTCCACTTTTCTCTTTTGTTCTTCCTCTCTTCGCTCCTTTGCTCTTTCTTTCTTCCACTTTTACGCTTTTCAGCACTTATGTGTTTCCGCTCTTTTGCTCTTCCATTCTTCAGCTCTTTTGCTCTTCCATTCTTTCGCTCTTAATCTACCGCTGTTCTGCTCTTCCATTTTTCTATTTTGTTCTTACGCTCTTCGCTCCTTTGCTCTTTTTTTCTTCCGCTGTTACACTTTTCGGTTCTTTTGCGTTCCCGCTCTTTTGCTCTTATTCTCTTCCGCTGTTCTGCTCTTTTGCCCTTCCACTGTTCCGCCGATCTTCCGTTCTTTGCTCTTCCGCTCTTCTCTTATGTTCTTTCCGCTCTTACGCTCTTCGCTCCTCCTCTCTTCTGCTACTACGCATTCGGCTCTTTTGTGTTTCCGCTCTTTCGCTCTTCCGTTCCTTATCTCTTCTATTCTTTCGCTCTTCTACTGTTCTGATGTCCCGCTCTTCCGTTCTTTCGCTGTTCCTCTCATGCGATCTTCCGTTCCCTGCTCTTCCGCTTTTCTCTCTTGTTCTTCCCGCTCTTCATCCAATCATCCTTTAATTTTTCGTTCGTTCATTGCCTACGATAATACAAAATTAAGGAAACCTCGTCATGCTTCAAAGACATTCAACGTTCAGCGGAAAGCCGTGTTTCGGGGAAATTAAACCCAAATGCGTAGGTAACTCGTGTAACGTTAATAATGGCATATCCCCGACGCGATGCAGCCGATGCGGATTTCAAAGAGTTACGATCTCAGAAGAAAGGTGCAGAGGCGAAGGAAACAGACTCCCTTTCCAGTTAGTTATTTGATACCTCCTCAGCCTTTCTGCTTCGAATTTCTCTTGTTTACGCCTCTTTGATCTTCAGACACGCGATCCTCCTTAGCTTTTGACATTCGCACGTGTTCTCCGAACGAAAGCTAATGATATGCGCGATAGTAAAATATGGAAAAGGCTTTTACGATAACGAGCACGTTCAATGTTATTTTGCGCTAAGAATATACAGTTTCTTTGAGAAAAATCCGTTCAGGTTTTCGAAAATTGATAAGTGAGTCGTTCGCGCATTTTTTTATTGTATTTCTGGTAGTCTCGGCTATTTTCGGATCGTATGGTATGCACGTTCAGTCGCGTGCTTTTGAAGAGCGTGGAAATTGAATATTCCGACGGCCGGTCGAGACTATTTTTAGCCGATAATTATCGGCCTTGAGGCTATTTTTATACGGGAGTGCATATGAATCGCTAGGTAAGCATGTTCAGCGATATTTTTAACAATCTTCAAAGAGGAAAAATTACCTACTCAAGTTTTCATTTGTCGCTTTTTACAGGTTTGTTTTTCGCTGTACCGTAGATCTCTTTCGAAAGATTCTTTCACTAAAATGTCCAAGTAGCCTACCATTTCATGTAAATTTTAGTAAAAGTAAAATTTGATAAAAAATTAATTTTTCTAATTTTTTACCACTTTTTTTAATTTTATACTAATTTTTCTCATTTTTTACTACTTCTTGCATCATATTTCCATTTTCCGATGCCAATTTTATTATATATTATGTTTTTATGAATTTTTCCATACAATTCAAGTCTCTTTTCATAAATATTTTACTGTAAATAATAAGCAAGACGAAAAGGGGAATTCACAGCTGTAACTGCAGCCTGCGTCAACACTGGACGTACGCCAAGGTGAAGTGTCCGTACGCCGTTCAATTGATTCCCCACTCGAGTCGTCCCCGTGGGAAAAATTGTCACCGGGGCGAAAAATACCAACCACCTTGGCGTGTTTGGTGTCGGCTATTGGTGAAGTGGACTCTTCAGAAGGGCGAGTCGGAACTCGGATTAATTGAAGATGATCCTTCAGTTCTGACACGTGATCGTTCCGAAGGGTGGGACTTCAATCGCTACTGCGGACAATGGTCTCGGCCCAGATGCCGTTGTCGTGGCAACCATGGCAAAAACCATCCCCCCGGACGGTCCGGAAAAAACTTTTCTCGCATCCCTCTGCGAAAATCCCTTCTTGGTGTAACGCAATAGCGGGGGCGAATGCCCGACGGTTTTTTTATCGCTTTTGCTGTGTAACTACGTCACACTTCGCTCGTTGGCATTTTTCTGTCCGGCTGCACCGACTTTGTGGTGTTCGAACGTTCGCATCGAATGTTCGAACGAATAGCCGAGACAGCCCATCAACTTCTGTTGAATTCCGCTAGATTGATCGTAAACAGTTTCGTGGTGGAGCTGGGTTACATTGAAGATGATGGAAAGGACGACAGAATTGTTTAAAAACCATAAATGATATAGTGCGATTTTTTTTGTACTGAAAGAAAAGAAGGATTTTTGGCCGTTAATGATAATTATACAAAAATTTTAATCGCTCAATACAAGGGGTGACCCCGAGACCCCTTGCTCCGCAAGCGGATGTCTTAACCACGAGACTAGCAGGCGACCGTATGAAGAATTATTATTTTCCCGAGGCTCAGTGTTTGTTTTTCTGCCAGCTCTTCTTTTCATATTGTCACATTTTTTTAATTTCAACGGAAAAATCATGGATTTTCAACATTTTGGGCCAAAATATTAGAAGCACCTGGCGTGAACAACGCGTTCTTGACCGAGGGAAGTCGCGTTTCTGCCGTTTTACTCGCATAAGGGTTGGCTGCAGCGATTTGGGTGCGGAGGGTTTTTTGTTGGCAGTTAAATTCCCTACATTTTGGTGTGGTTGAACGTTTTGTTTACTCTTTCAGATTCTGAGATATGACAATTTTTTAGCGAGTACCTTGCACGTGATATTGAATTGGAACCTTAAAAACGCTCCCACAGCTACCACGTTCAAATTCAAGGCTTCTTGGCAATTTTCCCGAATTGTTATCGTCGAGACGGAAATTTTGATACGCAACTTCATAGGGTTTGGTTCAGGTGTTCAGGCTCTGTCAGACTTTGAAGATTTTGATAGGATTTTCCTTTCTTTTAATTTTTTGCTATTCTGCGGAGAGATGAAGATAATTCAAAATTGGGCAAATTGATGTATTTTTGAGTGTAGAATCCGAATATGGTATTTTCGATTAAGGCAATTCCTTGAGTAGTATGATTACCGGCAAAAACGTTGGAAAACCGTCAAAAATCGCATACACGCCTTTACAAGGGTCAGACGGCCGGTCTGAAAAAAGTGTCGTACGAACCAAAATGTTGGTTTTGACTCCAGCAATACCAGAAAATTTCCAAAAGTTAGAATTCATCAACACCTCGGACGTGGTATTGAATTAAAAACTTCGAAACCCTCTCATCGTTACCTCGTACAAATTCGAAACTTTTCGACAATTTTCCCGCATTGGCATCGGCGAGACACAAATTTTGGTACGTAATTTCACATGGTTTGGTTCAGGCGTTCAGGCTCTGCTAAACTTTGAAGATTTCGACCATTTATTTTTCGCCGTAAAGAAGCGTCTTGTCAAAAAATGTCACAAAGTTGCTCAGTAGCTTGTTGCCATTTCTGTCCCGCTGAATTGACTTTTACGGCGCTCGAATATACGAACGAATTGACGTCAAAAACCTGCAAGATTGATCGTAAACAATTTTTCTATGGAGAGCTACATCTTCGATCTTCTTATATCTTTTTTATCCAAAGACGCGAATTCCCTCGGGTCCGCTAACAGATTTTTCCAGCTTCCGCCTCCATTCTGTACCTAATTTACCGAGGATCTTCGCTCCTGTGTTTCTTTGACAAGAACATCACTATCTCGGTTCGGAGGAGAAAATCGAGCAACACGATTGGTCGGCGATTCATCGCATTCAGCGAAACCAGAGATCCCGAGGCTTATTCCAGGCTCGGTGAACGGACTGTCATTCAAAAGACCATGAAAGACCTTCCTCAGAGAGTAGATTCCCTGAAAGAGGTGGCAAGGTCTTTTGGTAATTCTCTTTTCTCCTGCGGCTGCACTCGGCGGCAAGTGACGTAACTTATACCGCCGTCGAATTGGGAAGTTTTCGTCTTTCGATGGCAGATGAAATGAAAGGTTTCGAAAGGGACGGGGAAAAGGTAAAGTGCGACATCCCTTAGAAAAGGATCCCATGGTTTTATCATCCGAGCGAATCCTTCAAGGGGAGTTTTCGGGAGCTCGGGGAAACTTCAAAGGAAACGAGGCGGAAAGACTTGGAAGATCTTGAGCGGGGGGGTTGCCACAAAAGAGCAAACACTGCCACCCCGAGGGTCTTGAAAGCACACATACCTACGAAATCGATGCGGACGCATGTCTTCAGAAGACGTTCCCCTTCGGTATCAGCAGCAGCCCCTGCAAACCGCAAGGATTTCTTTCCTTGTCTGAATTATTAATACATTATCCGAAGGGGCTCTTCATATTCTTTGACGTAGTTACCCTGATGGCTCATCCGTCTTATATTTCGAGAGGCTCCTCATATTATGCTACACAAAGTACCACCTGCATACTTTACTTCAATCCGGAGAGATTCTTCGAAAAAGACGAAGAATTCGGGGACGCAGTTGAGCGCATATTGGAGTGGAGATGTGACGAAAACTTTCGACGGAAAATGTCAAGGAACGATTCCGAAACAAACCTGCGGGTGAATTGTTATTTAAATAAACAGGACTGTACATCCAACGGCGATTATTATCTATTTACAAGAAATTAGAAACATATTGAAAAAACGCGGTCCGAATGCAGAAGAAAGTCCGAATCCGAAAACACTTGTAAACTCTGTCCATAAACGAGAACCAGTGTTGCCAAAACAGCTGCATCAATCTACGTGAGACGAGAAGTGAAGGCCTAGAGGGCGCACCGCAGGCGGCCTAGAGGGCGCACCGCAATAAATGCATTTTGAATTATGAAACCTACCTCGATCACTTAGGTAGGTAATCGAACTTGAATCACCTGCACTTCCGATTTTTCCGGTTAATCGGATTTTTCTTCGATCCTTCAGAAAAACAATCAAAATCGCTCGCACATTTAGGAAAGAGAACCTTTTAAAAAAGATAAGTCGGGGAAAAGGGTGAAAAATTAATTGCGCTCCAAGTGCCCGTTTGTTTTCGGACGGTCAATACGCGCGCGGTCGACCGCCAAAATGGAACGGTGGCGAGGACTTTCAGTTTCGACAAAGTAAACAACTCCGATTCAAGCGATGGGGGCGGACACTTTTTGAAACGGCGCACACAAATGGACGTGATGAATCTCGAATTGATTACAAAAAAAAGATCCACCCCGGAAAAGCCCGAATTGGAGAAAACAACGCTGGTGCTTATTGAGTCGAGGATATTTTCCCCGCATTGGTAAATTTGAACAGAGCTGTCATTATGTCGGGGAAATCCGCCGGATTTAAATTCCATCTCTTGCGATTTTGGGTCGGGAAAACAGCCCGTGCCCAGGGAGGAGGTAAACACAAAATGAAGAAGAAACTCGAACTCGAAGTCAAACTCACAATGAAACAGAAACTCAAACTAATAATCGAAATCGAAGTCAAACTCACAAAGAAACAGAAACTCAAAGTCATAATCGAAATCGAAGTCAAACTAACAATGAAACACAAAATCAAACTCAACTCGAAGTCAAACTCACAATGAAACAGAAACTCAAACTCAAAATCGAAATCGAAGTCAAACTCACAATGAAACAGAAACTCAAACTCATAATCGAAATGAGTTTGAGTTTCAGTTCCATTGTGGGTTTGACTTCAATTTCGATTATGAGTTTGAGGTTCTGTTTCATTGTGACTTTGACTTCAATTTCGATTATGAGTTTGAGTTTCTGTTTCATTGTGAGTATGACTTCGATTTCGATTATGAGTTTGAGTTTTTTTTCCATTGTGACTTTGACTTCGATTTCGATTATGAGTTTGAGTTTCTGTTCCATTGTGACTTTGACTTCAATTTCGATTATGAGTTTGAGTTTCTTTTCCATTGTGACTATGACTTCGATTTCGATTATGAGTTTGAGTTTTTTTTCCATTGTGACTTTGACTTCGATTTCGATTATGAGTTTGAGTTTCTGATCCATTGTGAGTTTGACTTCAATTTCGATTATGAGTTTGAGTTTCTGTTCCATTGTGACTTTGACTTCAATTTCGATTATGAGTTTGAGTTTTTTTTCCATTGTGACTTTGACTTCGATTTCGATTATGAGTTTGAGTTTCTGTTCCATTGTGAGTTTGACTTCGATTTCGATTATGAGTTTGAGTTTCTGTTCCATTGTGACTTTGACTTCAATTTCGATTATGAGTTTGAGTTTTTTTTCCATTGTGACTTTGACTTCGATTTCGATTATGAGTTTGAGTTTCTGATCCATTGTGAGTTTGACTTCAATTTCGATTATGAGTTTGAGTTTCTGTTCCATTGTGAGTTTGACTTCGATTTCGATTATGAGTTTGAGTTTCTGTTTCATTGTGACTTTGACTTCAATTTCGATTATGAGTTTGAGTTTCTGTTTCATTGTGACTTTGACTTCAATTTCGATTATGAGTTTGAGTTTCTGTTTCATTGTGACTTTGACTTCAATTTCGATTATGAGTTTGAGTTTCTGATCCATTGTGGGTTTGACTTCGATTTCGATTATGAGTTTGAGGTTCTGTTCCATTGTGACTTAGACTTCAATTTCGATTATGAGTTTGAGTTTCTGTTCCATTGTGACTTGGACTTCCATTTCGATTATGAGTTTGAGTTTCAGTTTTATTGTGACTCTGAATTCTATTTCGATTATGAGTTTGAGTTTCTGTTTCATTGTGAGTTTGACTTCGATTTCGATTATGAGTTTGAGTTACTGTTCCATTGTGGGTTTGACTTCGATTTCGATTATGAGTTTGAGTTTCTGTTTGACTTCGAGTTTGAATACGAATTTGAATTTTTGTTTCATCGTGAGTAGGACTTCTAGTTTTATTGTGAGTATGAGTTTCAGTTTTATTGTGAGTTTGGCACTTGACAGTTTGATAATGAAAAATACCAATATCATATTCGTGGTGAAGGAATTCTAGAAATTTCCGTGGATGGCCTTGAGGGGGGGGGCGGATATTTTAGGATAACCATGAAAAAATCGATCCTTTCAAGGGAGACAACCTTAAGCTCGAGCACGCTGTGAAAGTTTTTCTAAAAATCGACTCCAAATTAATTCGCTGGAAGCCGATAAAAACCATAACGCGCCGCTAATCTGAATTACGTATTCCGGAGCATCCAGATCGCCACGGATCCCCATCGCGGCCGAAAAGCTTACGATTACGTCTTCCACGGAGATCCCATAATTCTCGACACATGTTCAGCTTTGGGTTTCCCTTTAACGGGCCATGAGGTGACTCACCCCCGCAGAACGATCCGTGTAAAGGGGGGAAATGAAATGTTTAGAACATTAGTTCTGGTCCAATGCCATATTGCCTCCCTTGCCAAAGGAAAGTTAAATCCACACAACGCAAGGTTTTCTTTTATTTATTGGCCGACCGAATAAATCCCGCTTCCCCCATTTAACGATCGTTTGACTTTTGGACAGGAGGTCGCGAAGTTGCCCGCTTTCTGGGCTCTGTTTCGACAAACAAATTCGAAACATGTGTTTGATGGTATGTCTTAAGAGATTTTCTAGGCTCGATGGAAAAACGGGTATTTTTAGAAACTAATTTTAACAATCTTAACGCAACGTTAGGAAGCTGCAAGATACCGCGAATTATTGGAAATTTAACGGCCTTTCCAATGGTATCCTCATTTTTGCCATTACTCCAAAATTCAATGGACTTATAGCCATTTTACTGAGACAAAATCGATAAAATCTGAAAAACAAATTCTTTCAAAGGGCTTGGGTCCTTTAAAGGGTCACCTTATCAATAACTCATAGTGATAGTTGATAGTTTATGTGGTGGAAATGAACTGTACTCCACCTCAATAGCCTAGGTCTCCGTACAGCAGACGGTCGTACCGAGAACGTGGGCGCCAGGCTGGCCGACTTCAGGATTATAAGAAAAACGCTAGAAAAGGATTCCCTCAAGTGTTGTTAAAAAGCTGCTAATATCGAGAAATTATGGGAAATTTAACGGCCTTTCCAACGGTATCCTTATTTTTGTAATTACTCCAAAATTCAAGGGAGTTATAGCCATTTTGCTGAGACAAAGTCAAAAACACGAAAAAATCTGGAAAAAACTTTCTCTTGAGCTCACGAAAAATTTCATGGAAAAAAATTGTGCATAATGAGCTGGAAAATTGACTCCTCAAAGGAAAAATCGTGTCAATACCCTTTATAGAAATATTTAAAAATAGTATAATCAAATAAAACTCACTTGCACTTGCAAACCTATTTTTATTAATCGATCTTATTTTTAGGAATTTTCCCATGGCATTGAGATCACTTAAGATCATTCAGGGACTCATCAAGTTTTTCTGAAAATCCAAATCAAGGCTAGCTCTCCTGGAAAAGCCGTGAAAACTGTTCGCATCAAATCCTACTCTTCAAATTCGCATTCCCCCAATAATTTGGCTCGATATTCTGACAACTGCAATTCGACAAATTTGAAAATGATGGCGTACATACGCAATTATTGATCTTGTAAAATGGTCTATTAGCGAAATTACAACGGGACAGAGTTGATTTATTGTACATAATACCCTTCGCACGCACATGTTAAACGATTCGCAACCCACAACTGGTATTCAGCTGGTGGAACAGTTGCTGGAAACTATCAATCTGCCTGTTAATGTTATCGAGACTCGTTTTGTGCGAAATCACGTTTCACAAATCCTCGAAATCGAGGCAAGCAGTTGTCAGTTGGAACAATTACAAACCGAAGGGGACGTCGGACAAAGGAACGCCCCAAATCGGGAATCCAATTGTAGCGATGCACACAATCGGAAATCAGATTTGACGACAATAATTTCGTATTATATTTTCCGTCGAGCCCACGTGTATTTCGAGCTTGGATAAAGGTCAAAAAAAGGAGAAATACATTTTTATTGAAAAAATCTTTGTTTTATCGGTTTTTGAGAAATTTGAATTTTGCTGGCAAAATTGTTTTTCCTGTACTGGAAATTCGCACAGTGAATTGACATTGAAGAATAGACCGCAGTACGCATTTCACGGTTCCTCGACCCTATCGGGGGTGAACTGTAGGGGGTGTACGACCTTCACGTTTGATTCAAAAAGGGGGAGGATCACTCTTGAAAAAGAAAGGAAAAAAACTTGATGTGGGCACGTGAAATGTAAAACAACGCCAATCCCGAGATTCGCTACGAGTGGGAATTTTTTTTTCAACTTTTTTCTCAAAGACCTCAAACGCTAGTTAATATTACACTCCATTTCCTTCTGGATATGGCGAGTTGAGTCACTTTTTAAGCGTGGCGAACATCAAGGACATGACGGGAAGATTTTTTTCTCCGCCGAGGGAGGAAAAAAGTATAAAATCTGAAGGGCAGGCGCCATGAATCTTGTCGGTATTTAATAAACTACGGTTGATTTAGGGCGGAGAAAAAAGGGACAGATGGGACCGTACGTTCCGGCTCGAGTTGAGAGAAAACGGTTTCGCTCGCGCAATGTGACACCACGGCAAAAAAGAGTTCACGAATTTCCAGCTGTTGTATGAGAGAAATCGAAGAATCGATGTTTCACTCACTATCGATACTGTTGCATATTGATCACTCGATCGATGAAGCTTTAGCATCGATATTTCGCTCATAAATCGACGATGGAGTTTGATATCCAGAATCGATTGTTGGCTTTCGATGTATCGATCATCGAGTTCGATGTATCAGTGATCAAGTTCAGTGTAGGTATCAATGATCGAGTTCGATGTATTAATGATCGAGTTTTATGTATCGTGATCGACCTCAATGTATCGATGATCGAGTTCGATGTACCGAAGATCGAATTCGATCTAACGATGACTGTGTTTGATATCACCAGAAAAGAGTTTGAGTAACCACTGAAAATGGAGCCAAATACATCGATTCAAATGAATCGAAATCAAAAATCAACAAATCGATGCGTAAGTGGTAGGGCAAGTGCGAGAAAATGTTAGCTGTTGTCGGCTGGGGTTAAGAGAAAACGGTTTCGCTCGCGCAATGTGTGACACCATGGCAAAAAAGAGTTCTCGAATTTACAGCTGTTGTAGATGCATGAAAGAAATCGAAGAATCGATGTTTCACTCACTATCGATACTTTTGCATATTGATCTCTCTATCGATGAAGCATTAGCATCGATATTTCGATCCTACATCAACGATAAAGTTTGATATCCAGAATCGATTGTTGGCTTTCGATGTATCGATCTTAGAGTTCGATGTATCAATGATCAAGTTCGATATATCAATGATCAAGTTCGATGTATTAATGATCGAGTTTGATGTATTAATAATCGAGTTCTATGTATCGTGATCGACCTCAATGTATCGATGATCGAGTTCGATGTATCGAAGATCGAGTTCGATGTATCGATGACTGAGTTTGATATCACCAGAAAAGAATTTGTGTAACCTCTGAAAATAGAGCCAAATACATCGATTCAAATGAATCGAAATCAAAAATCAACAAATCGATGCGTAAGTGGTAGGGCAAGTGCGAGAAAATGTTAGCTGTTGTCGGCTGTTGTTGAGAGAAAATGGTTTTGCTCGCGCAATGTGTGACACCACAGCAAAAAAGAGTTCACGAATTTACAGCTGTTGTAGATGCATGAGAGAAACCGTAGAATCGATGTTTTGCTCACTATCGATACTTTTGCATATTGATCACTCTATCGATGAAGCTTTAGCATCGATATTTCGATCCTACATCAACGATAAAGTTTGATATCCAGAATCGATTGTTGGCTTTCGATGTATCGATCTTAGAGTTCGATGTATCAATGATCAAGTTCGATATATCAATGATCAAGTTCGATATATCAATGATCAAGTTCGATGTATTAATGATCGAGTTCTATGTATTGTGATCCACCTCAATGTATCGATGATCGAGTTCGATGTATTGAAGATCGAGTTCGATGTATCGATGACTGAGTTTGATATCACCAGAAAAGAGTTTGAGTAACCACTGAAAATGGAGCCAAATACATCGATTCAAATGAATCGAAATCAAAAATCAACAAATCGATGCGTAAGTGGTAGGGCAAGTGTGAGAAAATGTTAGCTGTTGTCGGCTGGGGTTGAGAGAAAACGGTTTCGCTCGCGCAATGTGTGACACCATGGCAAAAAAGAGTTCTCGAATTTACAGCTGTTGTAGATGCATGAAAGAAATCGAAGAATCGATGTTTCACTCACTATCGATACTTTTGCATATTGATCTCTCTATCGATGAAGCATTAGCATCGATATTTCGATCCTACATCAACGATAAAGTTTGATATCGAGAATCGATTGTTGGCTTTCGATGTATCGATCTTAGAGTTCGATGTATCAATGATCAAGTTCGATATATCAATGATCAAGTTCGATGTATTAATGATCGAGTTCTATGTATTGTGATCAACCTCAATGTATCGATGATCGAGTTCGATGTATTGACGATCGAGTTCGATGTATCGATGACTGAGTTTGATATCACCAGAAAAGAATTTGTGTAACCACTGAAAATGGAGCCAAATACATCGATTCAAATGAATCGAAATCAAAAATCAACAAATCGATGCGTAAGTGGTAGGGCAAGTGCGAGAAAATGTTAGCTGTTGTCGGCTGTTGTTGAGAGAAAATGGTTTTGCTCGCGCAATGTGTGACACCACGGCAAAAAAGAGTTTACGAATTTCCCAGCTGTTGTATGAGAGAAATCGAAGAATCGATGTTTCACTCACTATCGATACTTTTGCATATTGATCATTTTATCGATGAAGCTTTAGCATTGATATTTCGATCCTACATCGACGATAAAGTTCGATATCCAGAATCGATTGTTGACTTTCGATGTATCGATCATAGAGTTCGATGTATCAATGATCAAGTTCGATATATCAATGATCAAGTTCGAAATATCAATGATCAAGTTCGATGTATTAATGATCGAGTTCTATGTATTGTGATCAACCTCAATGTATCGATGATCGAGTTCGATGTATCGATGACTGAGTTTGATATCACCAGAAAAGAGTTTGAGTAACCACTGAAAATGGAGCCAAATACATCGATTCAAATGAATCGAAATCAAAAATCAACAAATCGATGCGTAAGTGGTAGGGCAAGTGTGAGAAAATGTTAGCTGTTGTCGGCTGGGGTTGAGAGAAAACGGTTTCGCTCGCGCAATGTGTGACACCATGGCAAAAAAGAGTTCTCGAATTTACAGCTGTTGTAGATGCATGAAAGAAATCGAAGAATCGATGTTTCACTCACTATCGATACTTTTGCATATTGATCTCTCTATCGATGAAGCATTAGCATCGATATTTCGATCCTACATCAACGATAAAGTTTGATATCCAGAATCGATTGTTGGCTTTCGATGTATCGATCTTAGAGTTCGATGTATCAATGATCAAGTTCGATATATCAATGATCAAGTTCGATGTATTAATGATCGAGTTCTATGTATTGTGATCAACCTCAATGTATCGATGATCGAGTTCGATGTATCGATGACTGAGTTTGATATCACCAGAAAAGAGTTGGAGTAACCACTGAAAATGGAGCCAAATACATCGATTAAAATGTATCGAAATCAAAAATCAACAAATCGATGCGTAAGTGGTAGGGCAAGTGCAAGAAAATGCTAGCTGTTGTCTTCTGGGGTTGAGAGAAAACGGTTTTGCTCGCGCACCACGGCAAAAAAGAGTTCACGAATTCCCAGCTGCTGTATGAGAGAAATCGAAGAATCGATGTTTCACTCACTATCGATACTTTTGCATATTGATCACTCGATCGATGAAGCTTTGTATTGATATTTAGATCCTAAATCGACGATGAAGTTCGATATCCACAATCGATGGTTGGCTTCCGATGTATCGATGATAGAGTTTGATGTATCGATGGTCGAGTCCAATGTATCAATGATTGAGTTCTATGTATCGATGATCGATCGAGCTCGATGAATCGATGACTGAGTTTGACATCACTGGAAAAGAATTCCAGCAATCACTGAAAATCGAGCCAAATACATCGACTTGAATGCATCGAAATATACATCAACAAATCGATGCGAAAGTGTTCGGAGATGAGCGAGAAAATTCCGGCTGTTGTTGAGAGAAAATGGTTTTGCTTGCGCAATGTGTGACACCACGGCCGAAAAAGAGAGGACGGTTTTCCACCTGTTGTTTCGATGTTTTACCCACTATCGATTCTTTGGCATCGATATTGATCACGCAATCGATGAAGTTTATCATTTTAGCATCGATATTTCATTCCTATATCGGCAATGAAGTTCGATATCGGGAATCGATGGTTGGCTTTGATGTATTGATGATCGAGTTCGATGTATCGATGATTGAGTTCGATGTATCGATGATTGAGTTCGATGTATCGATGATCGAGTTCGATGTATTGATGATCGAGTTTGTTGTAGGGATGATCAAGTTTGATATCGCTAGAGGAGAATTTGAGCAATCACTGAAAACGGTGCCAAATACATCGATTTAAAACAAATCGATGCAAAAGTGGATGGAGAAGAGCGAGAAAAGTTCGGCTGTTGTCGACAGGTAATATTGAGATGTCAATATTTTGCCGAAATTTTTCAATATTTTGCCATCGGCGTTTAATAATCGATATTTCATATATTCTCCTATTGATTTTTTGATGATGAAGTTTGAACTTGTACTATTGATATTTCGTTCTTGATATCGATGATGAAGTTTGATACACTCCATTGATATTTCAGCGATTTTCAGCTGCTGCCGGTAGGTACATTAAAATTGGAGTACGTCGATTGTTTTGTACGATTGGAGTATCGACATTGGAGTATCGATGATTTACCCGAGTTCTCGATATTTCACCGTTGACGTTCAATCAATATTCGATACTAGCTGTACCCGCCCGGCGTTGCCCATGCAAAAAAATTAGAAAATGCAGATAAGTGAATAGCTCAGGAATCGCTCTCTTCCCCCCCCCGCCCGTGTCCCCGTGTGCCCGTGTTGTCACTTTTCTCACTTAATTCACTTTTTTCGCGTTTAAAACTCACTTTTTTCACTTTTATAAAACTTAAAAACTCACTTTTTTAAAATTCACTTTTATTACTTTTTTAAAATTAAAAAAAATTTTTTTTTTCAAAAATTGAAAATTGGGCTTCGAGGTCTTGTTGCCAGTCCCTTTGTGCTTCCGTGTAAAAAATTCCAGGTCCCTGCGTGCGATAGATTCGGCTGGAGAGCTCGGTCAAACAAACAAACAAACACTTGCTTTTATTATTATAGATTTCAGCATCGATATCCACTTTCGACGTATCGATTAAGTTTGATATCTAAGAATTGATATTTCGCTATCAATACGTCGATGATGTATGTTTGATATTTCAGAATCGCTATTTTGCTCTCGATATATCGATGATTAACTTCGATATCAATAAAATCGTTGAAACTAAAAGAAATAAGGACAAATAAGCTTAAAATCGGATGGTGGTAGCCATGTATTTCAGCCTCGACGTTCGATTTATAATCGATAATTCGCTCTAGATAAATCGATAGTGAATTTCGATATTTTGGCAGCGATATTATTCTCCCAATGTGCCGGTGGTGAACTTCAAAATTTGTTTTTCGATTTATCTCGATAAATGTTTGATATTTTATCACCAAATGGCATCTTGGTGTTATCGAAGTAGGTATCGATGATCAAGTTCGATGTGGATAAGTTGAATATTGAATGCGATATTTCTGTCTTCTCCGGGACCCAATGAAAAAATTGGGAATGCAAAATTCCAAAATCTGAAAATAGCGACGAAGTGCCAATGATCCCGGAAATTCGGAGGGAGGGATACGCGTGCAGCGTTCGAACCAAATTACAAGGTGGCGTTTACCGGGCATAGTAATTTTCCCATAGTAATAACACGTCGTCACTTCGAATCAAATCTTCAATCAGCCCCTTGCATCACCGAATTTAGATTGCATCTAGATGTATATCGGAGATGTTGTTGTAAACACGTTCGAAGAGACAGGAGGGCCTGTCTGGATGATTCTACTGTACATGCGGGCTGTGGAGCCGACCGTGAAATGAGAGCACATCTCATAAAGGGGAATGATGGGGGAGGGGGTTGGTTTGATGACGCATCAAAAAACCGATGACTGATGTACCGATTCGAGGACGTAATTACCCTGCTATGCTCCGTAAGCGCTGACCGGAAGACTTTTTTCACCCGATTGGCTCCGAACGTGTCCTTTGATACATGTCCTTGGTATATTGTGCGGTCGTTGTCCATACGGGGTGTACTTGATGCAAAAAACGTACTTTGCGATCAACATAAAAGTCAAAAAACGCCCATTTATCCACTTAAAAACAACTTTTTCCAACTTTCGACCACATTTTTAAATTCAGCGTTAAATTTCCTCGATTAGAGCGTGTCTTTGCCCATATATTTTTTCTCGAGTATCATTTTTTCTTCTTCTTTCTTCTTCTCTTTCTCCTTTTCTTGCCCTGGCACTTTGGCCACGTCGGGCACAGTTTGTTTTTTAAATCATTTTTTCGATTTCAAAAACATTTCGAACCCTCTGCTAGTAAAGCCCACGTTCCCAGAAGGGCCTTTCATGATAAATTTGATACCGCAAAATGAATTATGCGAGATAGAAACGGCCGACTACTGGCGCCATTGAGTTTCGAGCTTTGAGGCCCATCGGTTCCTCGCAGGTTATGGAAAATTCAAAGTCCCACTTCAAAAGTTGCTCGGGCTTCGCGGATGGCCTCATCAACCTTTGAACGGATGATAAAGAGGAAACCATAAAACGGCAAGCTGGTCCGTCCCATTCAGTCGGGATAGAGAGATGGAAATGAGATTCATAAATGAGACTTCAGGGCTTTCAGCGATGTCGTATCGTATCATTATTTAGTCGGAAAAATCATTTTTGGGAGAAGAGTAGAAACATTATAATATAATGTTCATATTATGAAGAAGGGAGGTCTCTACATAATCGTATTATTACTATCACCGTACGGATTTAAAAAAATTTTAAAATTTGCGTAACATAAGATTGGCGTAAAAAAATGGTAAAAATAATTTTAAAAACGCTGCTAAGTAGATCAGTGGCATGTGCACATCAGTTTTTGGTGTAGCCGAAGAACTCTGCAAATTTTGCACAGGGGTTCATTTTTCGATTGCAAAGACAATTCTTACGATATATAGGTTCTCCTCAAACACGGAATTTAGTTGTTATTATTCTAGAATTTCAGTATAAATTGGTGTTCTAGATGGGGATTTGAAAAAACGTTTTTTCAACCCGGCAAAAAATAATCATCCTCTTTGCTTGGTCCTCCTTGCTTGACCTACCTATCTATCTTTTCAACGCAGCGCGTCGTTAATTTTTGTTGAAATCATCATTTAATCTATTCTTATTTACCTACGTAACTAACAGAATAATAATAATTATTAAATTATCTGAATAATTAAATAAATTTATTTATTATTATTATTTATATATTATTTTATAATTAAATAAAATTTATAATAATTAACTTAAAAATGCGTCAAGAATGCCTCAGAACCATTGTTGAAGCTTGACTCGCTCTCACGTTGCCAAGCGCAACTGGCCTAGTGTGAGTGCGTCACTTTGTTGGTGTAATAGGCTAGTGGTCGTAAGTAGATCAATCAACTGTGTCTAAGAACCGATGCCGAGTTCCCAACTTTTTCCAATTTTTGTTTTGCTGATTTGTGTAATTCGACCAAATTCTTTAAATTGAAGATATTGGGAGGACAGAAGTTATTGTGGGGATTCCAACGAGTGGAAAACGAATTTTGTGGCTCGAGTAGTTTTCGAGTTATTAAGAATTGTAGAAATTTTGAAAAACTCAAAAATGTCTCACTAAAACTGCAATAAATCCTGAACGGTTGGAGCTACCGGCGTGGCGATGGTCTCATTCGATTCAGCATAGAAAAATCTATAGAAAATGATGCGTCACATGCCTATGTTTCAAATTTCCAGAAAAACACGAATTTTTTCCCACTTCAACAGCTGTTTTACTGGCCTTAAAATTAAGGTAGGGTTCTGTCGAGATGTTAGGACCAACTAGATACGGAACTTGATTTTTGGTAAAAATTTCAAAATTTTTCGATAACTCCTTCCCCCTGAAAAACCCCGGACGGCGGACGGCGGACGGCGGACGGCGGACGGCGGACGGCGGACGGACAAAAAATTTTTATTGCAGATTTGGATTCTACACCCCTTGAAACGTAAACCAACAAATTTTCAGGGGGTGTTAAAAATTTTTTTTTCCTGACCGATTACAAAGGTTCATTTCTATAGAAAAATGAACCAAAATGAAATAACAACATTGGGTGTAGTACTGCATGAGTAGTGAGTAATAGAGCGTCTCCACTGATATATTCTCGCTTATCAGTAACAATAAACTCGAATTTTTCGGGCAACCGCGAGAGTTGCTGAAATTCTTAGTTTTACGAAGCCTTACCTACTGCTTCCGAATATTGAAAGGAAGACATGAAAAAACTATGGGGGCGATTAAAAATAAAGGTGGCGAGATGGTAACGATGGTAATACGGCGTCTCTCCTAATAAGTCTCCAGGGTGGCAGGCAATGCTAGTAACGTTTCTCTTCGGGCCCTTCTCGAGGGAAAAGAAAACGTCCTGAGGGAAACTAAAGTTCACTTAGCCAGTCGCGTGTTGGAACGAGATGATTACATAATTTCCCTATCGTGGGCTTTTCGCTTAATTTCCCACTAATTGGCGCCCGATCCCGAGCGATCGCATTAATCATTTAATGCGTCCGGTTTTTATTCAATCGTCGGAAAGGTAAGAGAATGGGGGAGGAAAAGTTGGTCCCTCGAAACGTCTGAGTAAATAATTCCATTTTTCCCTAAACCACTGGGACCGGGGGTAAGAATGGTATTTTAAGGTAGGCACGTTTTGGGTAAAATAATGCCATGTGTTATGGTGTTATCTAATTTTATTCTGCAAAATTGAAGTTATAATTTCAGTTTTATTTCGACGTAAAATCGAGGACATTTTTGGAGCTACCGCATGAGGGTTTAATGAAAAAAGGCCATAACTTTTTGATAAAAATTTTAATAGGCATTGAAATCCGTTCATTGCCAATTAAACACATTGTTATGACAGACAAAAATAAACTTCAAAATATTTAAATGAAATTACACTCAAATACTAATCTAATCGACCAACGGATTCAGCAGTTTAGGAGCAGAATCACTCGTCAGCACATAGGATATAATTATCAACCTACGGTCATCCACGAAAGTGGTACTTATATTTCTGAGGGTAGGTACTGATACAGGCACTGCCCCAGCTTGTCTACAACCTCTAAATTAAATAAATCAGAAAGGGAAATTTCAGTTCTTTTTACAGGGATTTTTCGAGCTAGCCTGTTCAGTTCAAAATTTATAGCCAACGTACGGGACGAAGATAAACTATTACACTCAATATACTGCCCGCAAAAATTCCTCTAATTTTCCCTTTTTTCCCGTTTGTAGGGATAGTTTTGTTCGGAGCTAGAGCAGTGACTGTTGCAGTACCCTCAAAAACACACTACTTGCAGAGTACACGCTAAAACCTCTTTTTAAATACACATAACCATATATACTTGTATTTGACCACTCGATTCCGCATATGGCCAATAGTTGACAATTCGCGGAATCGAAATGACGACAGAATTGACGAAAGATAGCGTGATGGCGCGCAGTATTATGTGTGCGGGTCGAACAAAAGGACGTCATTTGACTGAACAAAAAGGCAGCGGGAAAGAGAGCGATAGAGATGTCGAACGGAAGGGACGGAAAGCGACACAACTACACAATGGCTTCACCGGTACGTGAATTTTGGCTTTCGAAAATTAAATTAGGGAAACGAGGATGGTCCCTTGGACGACACAATAACAGTCCCTTCATTCGGCGGACAGATACCGCCCTCTGTTGTGGAAATATGGTCGGCGTTTTGGGGCTCGGCGGTATATCTGGGTCCAGGTGTATGTGAAATACGGTAGCTGCTCTGAGTATGTCACGGTCCGGTGGAGACCTTTTCGCAATCTTCTCGTCCGAAAATTCGACAGGGATGCAAGAGTTTGCGTTTATATCCCTGAAGTCAATTCCGTGGGAGAAAATAACCGGGATTTTTTTCCCTGAAGGTATAATGGGACGTTTTTAATTTTTCAGTCGATCGCTCCGCTTAGCTATTTTAGTCGAACCTTTTAACGAGCTGATTTCAACCAATGGCAACAAAAACTCTATTGGTGATTCTTGGTTGGAAATTTACGAGAGGTTGAATGGCGCTGAATGCGAATATTTAGTCGAAAATCGAAATTCCTACACCATCATGTCAACATATTGATTCGAAGAAAGCGGAAAAAAATTCAATTTCTAATCCAAACTTTTTGGCGCATTTGAGCGATTTTGGTAGAGGGCAACACTGGATTGTCACTTTATTATGTTGGCCGTGCACAAATCTGTTGTTCAGTCAGGGTTGAGGGGCCGGCGGTGGATCGCATTTCCTCTCAAGACAATTCTCTGTTTCTATCGACGCCAACCCAAACCCTGAAGTTCCCGCTGGAGCGGAAATCCCGGACCTGGACGGATATGATAAGTCCGAACTCCGTTTCGGTCGCTTTCATCGCTACAATGCAAATCCAAGCTCCAACGGTTTTGCTTACATGTTGACAATTTTCGTTTCAAGCTTGAGATTTTCTTTTAATTTTATCAATATTCGAGAAAGATGAGGAATATTTATCAGTATTTTTAGATAAATTACGGAACAGCACACCACGCGATTGGTTTTCTGGTGAGTACGATGAGAAAGAGTGTAAGAGGGTAATTGGAACGTGTGCCGCCAGAGACCGCCTCCATCTTCCTCAGACTCTGTTGAACATTGCAACATTGAAGCCAGGGTTTGAGCCACCCGAAGGGTGAAATTCTCACTAACTCATAGTGAAAAACGCAAACAATTGTGAGTTATCCCTTGAGGATGACGAAGCCAAGCTCAGGTCTCAGTAGAGCAGACGTCGTACCGAAAACGTGGATGGCCGGCTCAAGCCGACTGCAGAATTAGATGAAGAACGGATTCCCATGTAAAAAATTACCAAAGAATTTTCTTTTTCGTTGGAATCCCAGCAGGATTTTCGCCAGTTGAAATATCAACGCTTCAATTTCTTGTAGCGAACCGCCATTTTGCAGTCTGTTCAACACATCGAGTGATTCGAATGAAATAAAACGGGCAAACTGCTGGAAACCATTGCACTCGATATTTCACCTCCAATAATGCGTGTTACGGTCCGATACCTCGAGGAATTTCCCGTTGATATCCCGTGCAAACAAGCACAATAGCGTTTCCCCCGTACGCCACCCTTTGCACACCGATGTGCTCCACGGCTCCGATAGGGTCAGCATCCAAGGACGCACACATTCAAGACGAGAAACTTACACATACACGATTCCCGGTGCCGGCTCCCTCGTAATATATTAACCTTCGTCGAAGAAATGACCAGCTTGGGGGCAACTATTGGGGATCATGGAGTATAGGGGTGTTTCGTTCCAGTTCGTCGCTCACCTCTCTAATACCTTAGCAATTTCCAGTGACCACAACATTGCGCGATTTTCGATGTACGCCCGCCCAGACATAGAAAGGAACCGCCCTGCCGATAAATTCATCTGTTTAGCGGCTCGTATTGGAAGAGGGTATGGCTGTCGATTTTGCGGGGCATAAATCAAGATAAGGGGCTGATAAGGGAGGTGACTAAATAGACTGCAACGTCAGTCGATCCTTGGGAAGTCCTAGCATTTGCAAAAATTGACCAATGGGGATTGCTGGAGTAATTTATCAAAGTAATTGAAGTGGGGTAATCAGGAGTGCCTGCAGTGAGGTAAAGTGAGGTTATTGTAAGGTGGGAACTTTTGTGGGGCAACTGTAGTGATGTGGTAATCAACGTGGCGAGCCTGCAGTGCAGTAAATTGAGGTAGCCGTAGTGCGGTTTCCTGTAGTGGCCCTGAAGTGTGGTGCCCCGCAGGGGCTGTGGAGTGTGGTGCCTCGTAGTGACCCCAAAATGGGGTGCCCCGTAGTGTAGTGCCTCGTAGCGACCCGAAGTGCGGTGCACCATAGGCCTCGTAGTGGTCTTGAAGTGTGGTGCCCCGTAGTGGTGGTGAAGTGTGGTGCACCTTAGTGGGCCCTGAAGTATGGTGCCTTGTAGTGGCCCTAAAGTGTGGTGCCCCTTGGTGGCCCTGAATTGTGGTGCCCCTTGGTGGACCCTAAAGTGTTGTGCCCCTTAGTGACCCCTAAAGTGTGGTGCCTCTTAGTGGCCCAAGGTGTGGTGCCCCTGGTGGCCCTGAAGTGTGGTGCCCCGTAGTTGCCAGGAAGTGCGGTGCCCCTAGTGGCTGCAAAGTGTGGTGCCTCGGAGTGGCCCCAAAGTTCGGTTCCCCGTAGTGTGGTGCCCTGTCAATACGATATTGAGAGGGTAACTGTAGTGATGTGTTCCATTAGAATGTTGGAGAAACTGTTAATGCTGGGTAAACAGGGAGATTGCGGGTTAATAAGGAAATGCGGGGGTAAATTATGCCAACAGCACACAATACCATGGCACGGTGGCGTGCGTAAATTACGGGGTATAGGCGTACGTGCAATAATTCTTGGTAAATTTGGGCAAATTGATTTGTACGATAAATCCCAACAATCAACGTTATCCTCCGACAACAAGAGCAAATTCCTCTTCAAGCTTGCTCCTGAAACAGCATGTCCATGCTTAGATTCGACAGGAAGAGACCTCGGTAAAAGCAGATAAAACATCCCCGCCAAGCTTTTGCATATCTTTAAGACAGGAAGGAGCCTTTCCACTCAGAGCCCCCGAGTTCCGCTTCGAGGAAAGAGAACGGATTCAATTTAAAAAATTCATCTCGTCACTTTCATGTTATTCATCATTCTGCCTCCCCTCCGTTTGTTGACAAGGACTCGGAGAAATCTTCCTTCCGGGAAGCTCCCTGCTTTCGTAGTATTAAAGTCTCATTATCAGCCTTAGAAGACAGTAGAAGGACGAAATGTCATTCTTAGCAGGGCGAAATTACAGGCCCTGACAGGAACCTGGTTCGAAATTCGGCGCTTGTTACAGTAATCGGGGAATAACACTTCTTTGAATTCCCCGGAGCTGGGAATAGAAGGAGATTTTTTCAAGGATGGCTATACAGCAACACTCCATGCGTTCGGTTCGAGGATAGTTAGAAAGGATGCCGCTAGAGACCGCCTCAGACGGGTCTGTTGAACCCAGGGCCTGAACCCCTGCAGGGTCAAATTCTCTCTAACGCATAGCGTAAAAACTCAAACATTTGTTAGTTGAACCATTTTTCACCTCCGAAGAGGCTTATCAAGAATAGAATCTGTTGTTGTTGTTGTTGTTGTTGTTGTTGTTGTTATTGTTGTTGTTAGGCACAGATGTGGAATTGGTGCCAACCCTTGGCTAGCAATGGCGTCTCGCTAGCCAAGCTCAGGTCTCAGTGGAGCAGACGGTCGTAACGAGAACGTGGGTGGCCTAGGATAACCTTAAGATTGGAAGATGTGAGAATAGAGAACATAATTCCTACAACTATGGGAATTGTTTGTAACCACAGTTACAATTTCACGTCTCAGGCATCAGAATGACCGAATGGACATGGGGGTTCACCATGCTACGGATAAATCAAGCCTAGATTAACTTCATTGCCCAAACCTTAAGGGAAAGGTCCACAAAAATTCATCTACACTTCGATTATTAATGGGGGAAAATATTTCAACGCACGACCCACACACGTTTACGGTACGTAATCAAACATTTATGGCCTTGGTTTACTGCCTGTCGCCAAACGTTCGCACTACGATGAAAGAGCAATTCAGCACTTTATCGTTCCCTTCGCCGGCAAAACTGTTAAGAATGGATGGAATTTTTAATTTCAAAAGAGCAGAATTGTAATATAATATTTTGCATAAAAATGCTATTAATGGACAAAAGCGGGCTAAGTCGGCCAGGACTCGCCGGTATGGAATCTCATTTGGTTATACGGGGTGAAAATATAGCAACCGTAAAGCCCCGGTGCTGACGGTAATGGCGTCGGAGGGCAATGTCCAAGGTCACGATATTGATCTCCATAGTTCGTGAGATCAGTCGAAATCGTGCGAAATTCGCAAATTTTTTCATCCGGTTGACTCTTTCAGCCAATCCGCAATTTCAGGGTAGCACGGCGCAGCGGCAAAATCGACAAATTCGACCGAGATTCGGGATTTAGAGTGGAGCCAAGGTGGAGCTCGTCTTGGAAGTCTATTGTCATAGGGCGTCTTCTTCGCTCGAGGCCATAAATCTGTACAAAGTTGGCTCAACATTTCCTTCGGAACAAGCCCGGCGTACTATACCTCAAAACAGACTACAACACCATCGGCCTCTGTTCTCTAATTACAATGGCGTCGCCGACACTAGACTACAACTCCGCAACTTCAAGATGGAAGTTTTCGCGGACGGAACACGGCCAAGTTCAAGTTGATCCTTCGTCGACTTCTCTTAGACGTAAATTAGCTTCCTTGTCAGCTTAACTTCCACCGCCAATTTATCTGTTCATAATGCATATTTCTGGAGGCCTTTTACACGTGAAAAGAATTAAAAGGCACCGGCATTAGTAACATAACATCGCAACTGGCATTGATAACATCGAAGGATTATAAAAGAAGAAGAAGATAACATGAAAAATTACACCTAGAGGCAAGCCTGTACCCATTGCCGTGCGTGAGTTAAGGATCAAGACAAGAACAAAAGAAAATAGAAAACAACAACAACAGCAACAGCAAAACAATTACAAAATGTTGACATGCTTCTACCTATTGTCGTACTCGGCCTAAGGCACAAAACAAGAACAAAAAAACTAGAAAACAACTACAACAACACCTACAACAGCAAAACAATTACAAAATGTTGGCATGCTTCTACCTATTGTCGTGCGTGGACTAAGGCACAAGACAAGAACAAAAAAAATAGAAAACTACAACAACAGCAACAACAACAACAACAAAAGCAAAACAATTACAAAATGTCGGCAAGCATCTACCCCTTGTTGTACGTGGCCTAAGGCACAAGACAAGAACAAAAAAAAATATAAAACTACTACAACAAAAGCAAAACAATTAAAAAATTTCGGCAAGCATCTACCCCTTGTTGTACGTGGCCTAAGGCACAAGACAAGAACAAAAAAAAATAGAAAACAACAGCAAAACAATAACAAAATGTCGACAAGCTTCTACTCATTGTCGTGCGTGGCCTAAGGCACAAGACAACAAAATAAAGAGAAAAGAACAATAACAAAATGTCTGCTACTTGGGTAAGACCCATAAGACAGCAAAAAAGGAAGAAGAAGAACAACAACAGCAGCCTCCGAGTCACTAGTTGACCACAAATTACCACCCTTGCAGATAGTGCCATTTTAAGATCGAAATTTGACTAAAAATTTTAGACAATTTTGGATTCGTGAAACACATTTTATGTCCGGAGTTCATCAATGTGATTGCGGTAATGCCATTTTCGACTTCCGCAGCAGCAATTCCGCTGTTTTCATAGTGAATCCTCTCGAAATCGGTCAAACGCCGAATTTCTATTTACTCCAAAAATATTCTAATACATTCTTCGTTTCCTTCGTCCATTTCTTATCTTATTTGAGGGAGATATAAAGGTCGAACCCCTTCAACTCAGAGCTGCGCTATCGAATTCCAATAATACATTTAGGCACGTTCAGCGCGGGCATCAGCTTCCCAGGCTTCCATCTCTTTTTTCCTTCCATTCTCTCTCTTTTCTTTCCTTTTCCCATCTTCCGAGGCCACTTTTCCTTCACAAAACCGAATCACGATTCCGGCGAACTCGCATCGAGTTTTCTAAGTAACTTCCGCCGTATAAGTCAATTCCTCGTCTCCTTTTTTCCGTAGGTTCCCAACGGATCAAGGGCCCATTGATAAGAGATATTTCGCTTGAAATGGAAAATTATCAAGATGGGAATTTCCAGGAATGAGATGATGATGTTTCAATTGAAGAGGATTCAAGAGGAATAATGATCAAAATAAATTTGAGCGGCGCCACTGTAGCGATGAAAAGCGACAATTTTTCGGAAGTTGGAAGTAGTGCGATTATGCGGGTGCTGCGACTTTCAGGCTGAACAACTGTCGAAGATGCGTCGCCCGAATTTTCCCCGGTAAGGGAACTTTTCAGGGAAACTTTCCCGATTTTGGATACGCGGTGAGAGCAAGATCGGTTCGACGATATCCAGAACATGAATTATCCATCGAGGACAACAGCAAAATTAGGCCGATTTTCGATTAAAGGGAAATTTTTCCAAAAATGAAATACCGTTGTTCCTAATGCACGTCCAGCCTTTCCCGGAGCTTTCTCGAGATGAGACAAACATCTGAAAAAAGTGGTTTTCCTGGTTCGGAGACAGGCCGCCGGATGATGGATGATGAGTGCGTGTCTTCGGTGGCCGAGGAACAAACAGGAACACAATCCCTCGTTAGATTGTCCAGCTTGTCCTTTCTGCTTATTCCCCATTGGATACTCTGACGAGGTCCATCCCTCTCACGCCAACTGATCTCCCAGATCATCGCTCACATCATGATAAACCCAAAATATAAAAGGCACTGGATCATCTCGTCGGATGAGTGAATTACATCGACATTTGTGGAGGCGAAGTTCGAGGTTTTGGGGTCAGAGTTGAGTTATGTCGCGATTAAATTTTTGTCAATTTCAAAACGTTTTCTGATGTTGAGAGAGTAAACAATTTTTTTTTTTGGTCTCTTCGTGAAGCTGCACTTTTCCAAGCCCCGCAAATGCTGAAAGCGTAGTCACTAAGCCCCTGATGGTAGCTTTAATAATATATTAGAAATGATTTGAAAAAAGCCGGGCTTAGACTAATGGAGGCCTAATGGAAAATAGGAGGCTGACAAAATCCGAATATCCCTCAGGAACGTTCGAATTCGAGGGTTGCCGCCGGTTAACCGTTTCTGCTGCGAAAGAGTGACTTCGAACGCCTGGATGAACCAAGGCAAACAATTATTAAATACACTTTATTCGGCCGAAGTTTGAGTTTATCGAGGTAAATGTTGAACTTTGGCAACTTTTAGGATTGACTTTCTGGCCCGCAGTGAAATGCGTCGATTAAAGGTAGCCGAACGCTGGCGGTAAGCGATTGGTCGAGGTGGCGACGGCATTGGATTAAGTTAACCTAATTGGCTTTTCCATTTTTCAATGTTTCAATTGTCATACCCGCTTTAACATCCAGCAATCTTCTAGAAGTCCACTGAATTGGTCTGACGGTCTTGGGATGGAGAGGTGAAAGGTCTGACATGAGGTCTGGCAGTGGGGGGGGGGTGACATGTGGCGGTCTATAGCGGTATACCAGAGGAACCAATTTAGTACTCGGGAATCTGGTAGAGGCCGCTAGTGTTGGTTCCCGCTAGGGCGGACTGAAAGGCTCAGTATTAAAAATTATCCATTATCATGTATCGGCTAGTAGTCTCAGATGGTTGAGTGTCTGCCTCCTATGTGGAAGGTTAGGGGTTCGAATCTGAGAAAATTCTGAAAAATATTTGCCTTACTGAGGGCTACCGTTGAAACAAAACCTTTCTTCTACTTCTTCCATGAGATAACCTTCATATTTCATAAATCGACCATCCAAAACTGCATTTACCAATTTTACAAAACGCATTCAAAAATGCTAATCGGTAATTTCCCACCACAAAAATGCCCATTTTGTACAATACCCAGAAAATAATTATTCACAGCAGCCGACACTTCAGGAGAAAAGAGTCCGCCAAGGACTAAGTAGCCAAGGCGTTGGGTTGCGGTCTATAAAAGATCGCAGGCCACTCTCGAACACGTTTACACCTTCTCAAAGGAAGCCTCAATAGCCTCAAAGGTTGCCTCAATAGCCTCAAAGGCCGCTGGAAACCGATCCGTTCAAGTCTTCACGTTCAGGCCTCGGCAGACGAAGGAGATGGATCACCTGCGAGACCCTCGGGCAGTTAACACATATCCAACAATTTGTCTCGACTCTTCCAGAGGCCCTGGGAGCGAGAAAAACCTTCGAAAGCTCAAGGAGGGTGCGAAAATTGAAGAGCGCTTCAACCCCGGGGGCCATCGCTCCCTTATCTCGGGCCTTTAATGAAAATTGCCTGCCAGGGTGGCGGTGAATCTGTGCCACGTTTAACGCTTCTATATTCGAGAGAGTTGGAGAGACTCGTTTTGTCTGCCACGGATCCATCGATTTTCGCTTTTCCATTCCTAGGGCAGGGCGCATTTTGTTGGTGGAGCATTTCCAAGCTGTCTTTCAGCGAGATGACTACTGTCGTACCAAGGGGGAAGGTCGCCGCAGCACCATATCACGACTACTTGCGCATTTTCTGAACCCTTGATCAATCCCCCCCCCCACCTCCAAGGGTACGGGCCTGCGGAGACAGAAATCACAATGAAACGAAAACTCGAACCGACAATCAAACTCGAAGTCAAACTCACAATGAAACAGAAACTCAAACTCATAATCGAAATCGAAGTCAAACCCACAATGGAACAGAAACTCAAACTTGTACCTAATCGAAATTGAAATCAAACTCACAATGAAACAGAAACTCAAACTCAAAATCGAAATTGAATTCAAACTCGCAATGAGACAGAAACACAAACTCATAATCGAAATCGAATTCAAACTCACAATGAGACAGAAACACAAACTCATAATTGAAATCGAATTCAAACTCACAATGAGGCAGAAACACAAACTCATAATCGAAATCGAAGTCAAACCCACAATGAAACAGAAACTCAAACTCATAATCGAAATCGAAGTCAAACTCACAATGAAACAGAAACTCAAACTCATAATCGAAATCGAAGTCAAACTCACAATCGAAATCGAAGTCGAACTCATAATCGAAATCGAAGTCAAACTCACAATGAAACCGAACTGAACTTGAACTTGAACTTGAACTGAAACTTGAACTTGAACTTGAACTGAAACTTGAACTCTTCCTACTGTGAATGTGCCTTCGAAGTGACTATGAGTTCAGTTTCTCTTTCATTGAGAGTTTGACTTCAATTTCGATTATGAGTTCGAGTTTCTGTTTCATTGTGAGTTTGACTTCGATTTCGACTGTGAGTTTGCGTTTCTGTTTCATTGCGAGTTTGATTGTCAGTTCAATTTTCGGTTTCATTGTGAGTTTGACTTCGATTTCGATTATGAGTTCGATTCGATTTCGATTGTGAGTTTGAGTCTATGTTTCATTGTGAGTTTGACTTCGATTTTGATCATGAGTTTGAGTTTCTGTTTCATTGTGAGTTTGACTTCGATTTCGATTATGAGTTCGACTTTGATTTCGATTGTGAGTTTGAGTCGATGTTTCATTGTGAGTTTGACTTCGATTTCGATTATGAGTTTGAGTTTCTGTTCCATTTTGAGTTCGACTTCAATTTCGATTATGAGTTTAAGTTTCTGTTCCATTGTGGGTTTGACTTCAATTTCTATTTCGAGTTTGAGTTTCTGTTTCATTGTGGGTTTGACTTCGATTTCGATTGTGAGTTTGATTTTCGGTTTTATTGTGAGTTTGACGCTCGGCAGTTTGATAATGGAAAATATATCATGTTAGTAGTGCTTATGTGAAGGAATCCCAGACAATTTTGGGGGAGCCATGGCCCTTTCAATCTCCCCCCTTCGTCAGATTTCGGCATCCATGCACACGCTGGTTACCCGTTCGTAAAATCCACAATCTCCTTCCCAATACGTTCAAATTTATTTATTTATTTATTATTTATTTATTCGGTACGGGCAGATGCCCAAAAAATTTACAAAAAAAGAGAAGCGATCGCAGCGCAGTAAAGAGGAATAAAGAGAAGTATATACAGTGGAAGCTGAAGAGAAAAACTAATACAAGCGGGGAGAAAAAGAAAAGCAACTGATCTGGAGACTTAAAAATTAACTAGGATTTGTAGAACATGGATTTTATTGTAGACAGTGGAGTGGTAAAAAAATCAATATCAGGATGGGTTTGGAGGAGAAGGTTTACCTCACGAGGGATGCGGCAGAGTGGACGATGATAGAGATAATTTGTGGGAGAAAATGGTACAGAAAAGAGGCATGGATGTCGGGAAGGGAATTGGGGGACTGAAACTGACACCTTGCTCAGTAGCTCCGGACAGTCGAGGCGGCCGTTAACAAGCTTGAAAAAAAATGCTATATCAGCCCAAGTACGTCTCCGCTCCAAGGTGCTCAAACCGCAGATACGATGGAGCTCGCCATAATCAACCTGGTCGCGGGGAAAGCCGAGTTTGAACCCAACGTAACGCAGAAAGTTACGCTGGACACGCTCAAGCTGAGAGATGGAGGAGGTGTAGTACGGCGACCATATGACGGAGGCATACTCCAGGGTTGGGACAACCAGAGCTCTATAAAGGGAGACGAGCGCAAGGATGCTGGTGAACTCACGCGTGTTACGCTTCAGGAAACCCAACGCCCGCATAGCCCTCCCCGCGATCTCATCAATGTGACCCGTGAAATCGAACCGAGGGCCGAACGTGACCCCTAGGTCCGCCAAGACTGCATTTGCCCGCAGGGGAGCGTCACCGAGCAAGTAAGTGAACACGACCGAACGTTGGCCGCGACAGAAAGTAGTTACCGTACACTTGGCAGGATTCAGATGGAGTGAGTTCTGGTCGCACCAGAAGGACAGCGCCACCAAGGAGTCCTGCAGTCGTTGGCAGCCCCCGGGGGCGTCGACCCGATTAAATAACTTCAAATCGTCGGCGAATAGGAGAGCAGGGGTATTAATGAACGAACCAAGGACACTATCGATGAGCACGAGGAAGAGCAGCGGGCCCAGGTGAGACCCCTGAGGAACACCGGACGTAGCGGGGAAGGGATGGGACTGCGCGTTCCTGATTCGGACCACCATGGTTCGACCCGTGAGGTAATCTCTCAACCAGGCCAGCAGCGAGCCAAAAGTCCAATGGACTCGAGCTTTGCTGTGAGATGCGCATGAGACAAGCGATCGAATGCTTTCGCGAAGTCCATTGAGATGACGTCAACCTGGCCGCCTATCCCGATTTCCTGCAAGACGTACTCTTGAAACTCTAGGAGATTCGATACTGTAGACCGCCCCTTAAGGAAGCCGTGTTGCGATGGGGATAGGATAGGGGATATTATCGAGTAAAGTGGAAGTGAAACCAATTTCTCAAATAATTTAGGGATGGTTGAGATAGTGCAGATGGGTCTGTAGTGGTTGATAGAGGATTTGCTCCCCGACTTGTGAACTGGCGTGACAAATGAGCACTTCCAGACGCTTGGGAACAGACCTGAGCTAAGTGAGCCATTGAAAAGATCCGTAAGCGGGGGCGCGAGGACTGAGGCACAGGCTTGGAGGAGCATTGGGGGGACCCCATCAGGACCCATCCCACCCTCGGGCTTCAAGGATTTCAGCTCCCGCAACACATCGGCCTGAGCAATGGTGAAAGTTCCAAAAGACAGGAGATCTAGGGAAGGATAATGGGGAGTAAAATGGGTGGGGGGAACAAAAACGGAAGAAAAATGTTCAGCGAAAAGATTTGCTATGTCTAGGGGAGTAGACGCTTGCTTATCGCCGAGCCCCATAAGCTGTGGCAGATCGTTTGACCCTGTCTTATAGTTTACAAAGTTCCAGAATTTCTTCACATTCGTCTGCACCGAACACTGAACTTCCTCAATATATTCCCGGTACAATGAATTTGAGAGCGATTTACAGCTCCGACGTAGCTCTGAGAACACATTATAATCCAGAACGGAGTTTGTGATCTTGTAGCGAGAGTGAGCCGTCCGCTTTCGACGAGTAAGACTTATAAGATCTGGCGTGAACCAACGAGGGAAGGAAGAATTGATTGGCGCCGATTTGGGGACAAATAATTCAATAGAGTCAGCAATGACGTCGTAGAACTGGGAGACCGCATCGGCTGTTCGCGCTGAATAGCAGAAAGACCAATCGATGTTGCCCAGGTGCTGTATGAGGCCAGAGTAATTTGCTTTACGAAAATTATAGGTGAACTGGGATCTAGGGAAGTGGGCATGACTGAAGGATTGGGAGGGGATTACAAATTCAAAAGGCGGATGAGCTACATCCACGTTGATTAAGGGGTCGGATAGGGTTACACCAACCTCGGAGAAACTAGAGAGAAGAAGGTCTAATACATTTCCTGCCGAGTTTGCGAGGTGGTTACATTGCGAGAGGTTGAGGAGGTTCATGGCATCAAAAATTATCTTCGCTTTTGGGCCCTGGGGCGGAGACGCGCTGTTGCTCCAGGCCAACCAGTCAACTCCAGGAACATTATAATCACCCACCAGGATGAGGTTAAAATCCGGGAATGCAGTAGAGATTGCGTCGACTTCATCAAAGTGAGCATCATAGACGGAAGCGGGTTGGTAGTCCGGGAGGTAGACGCACCCGAGGATCAGTTTGTGGTCAGGGAGAGTGACAAATAGATGCTCCACACTATCACGACAGACCCACCTGCACGAACGAATCTTGTTTGAGACGGCAATAAGGACACCACCACCAACGGATTTAAATGAGTTATTTTCGGGTGAACGGTCTGAACGGTAGATATTGAAGTTCTGAAGACGCAGTTCAGCAGTATGGACAGAAGACGAGAGCCAGGTTTCCGACAAAAAGAGCAGGTCATACGAGATGTGGGGGGCCTGGTGGCGTAACATAGTGAGCTTTGTGTTAAGGCCCCTCACGTTTTGGTAATAGGCACTCAATGGGGATTTGGTGGAGGAAGCTGACCGTTTTTTGACTGCGCGTTGGTTTGGACCCGAGCTTGCGTGATAGTGGGGACACCGGAGACATAACGGATTGTTAAATCAGTCTCACCTCGATCGATTCGATCCTTCAGCAATTTACGAAGTTCAACCAAATAGGCTCGCTGGGCTGGCGTCTTATCAGAAGAGGCTGAGAAGAGGGGAGGATTCCGCGAACGGTTTGCAACCAGAGCTCGCGAAGCGGTTGAAGGAGAGTCGAACACGATTTTCAATGGCCTGGGCTTACCAGGGGTGGAGTTACCTATTCGCGAAACGTGCTGAACTAGGTTAGCCAAGCCGGGTTGCAGGTCATCCAGGGATTTCTTGAGACGTGCAAGGTCATCCTCAATCGCACGAACGCTCGCGGGTATTTGGGGCTCGGGGAAGTCAAAAATCATAACGTTATACGAACGTCGCCTTCTATCCTCTATTTCGGCGAGATGCGCCTCCATGGTGAGAGCCGAAGAGCCGGAACGTGGTTCGGACGGAGATTCGAGCTTAGCAACGCGATCGACAAGGTTTTGGCCCTTAAGCTCCTCCATTTCAACCTTTAGCTGGTCAACCTTGGCCTCCAGCTCCTCGTACTTGGCGAGACAGGTGTCTATTTTGGCGTCAATGCCCTGGACGAGATCCTTGACTTCAGCCCGGGAAGGCAAGTTTATGATAAGTGCCTTTAAATCGTCCATGGTGGTTGGGGAGCCAGATGTACCACTAACAACACCTGAGGCACTTGGCACGGTAGTCACTTTATCGTCATCCTTGGGAAGGATCCGATTTTTACAGCCCACACATTTCCAATTGCTTTTATTCGCTTTACTCAGTTTCCGAAAATTTATCTCTGACATCGGGGCGCACTGAAAGTGGAACTGGAGAGTACAGCCAGCGCAGCAGAGGGAATCTTCCGGGAGCAGAGAATTTTTGCAGTGACCGCACTCCATTATTAGCTGGGAATTTTGAGAAAAAGTGAACGAGACGCAGCTGTTATGTTTGAGAGGGACAATGATTCGCAGTACGCAGAGTGAACAAAGCTCGACGCGAGGAGCGAGAGAGTGGGGCGCACGTCAGATTCGGGAGCGGGTGGAATTCCCACTCTACCGAGGAATAGCGAGAAAAGAGGGGCGAGCGGGCGAGAGTAGGCTGGAGAAGATGCGCTCGGCAGTCCGTCACACAGGCGATACTGGGGCAATGTTTACGTACAATTTAGCGATACAGAAACTGAGACATTCCTTGTCTATGCACGTCGATTGAGATAGATATCGAGTAGAGCTGACACAAACGAGGTTAGATCACAACAGATCAGCAGAATTTAAAGATGCTTACAATGAGCTTGTGGAACCAGAGTGTGGGTGAACCAGATGGGATCAAGAGAACGAGGATCACCAGAAAAATTGCTTGATGGTGTCATACAACCAGAAAGAAATGAGGTGGTTGTAAGGAGGTGCGACAACACGTCTGCACTAGAGACGCGCGCGATCTAGACTGAATGCTGATCTTCGGGCATGCTGCATTTTGCGGCATCACGGGCCCCACGCTCCAGCCACCCTGAGCTCATTAACCTACGCGCGTTCGCTCTCGCCTCTAAATATTTAAGCTCCAACCTTCCAGGGGTGGGGGCTGCGCCACCGGCCTGACCATCGCGCTGAAAAGGCTTTTAAATTGCTCCAGCTTCGCATGACCGGTTCGCGCGTTGCGTCGCGGCAAAATTACATTATCATAGGCAATCAGGCCGCGTCTCTCGCTCCCTATTCGGCCCCTCAGGTTTTAACGCATCACTGCAGCGACATGAAATATGGTGCGCGATTTTCAAATTTCCAACATTGTAGTCCCGCGAAGATCGCTGGGAAAGTGTTCGTAGTAAGTGAGGAAATCCTTTGCGATCTCGCACAATTGGAGATTTTATTAAAAAAACAAAGATTGTCAAAAAATTTGATTTTCAGGAGAACTATTCAATAGGCGCTGCCGAGAGCTACCCGATCCGCTGAAATGTCGATCCTCGATTTTTGTTGTTGTTGTTGCTCTCTTTTTATTGTTGCCTTGTGCCTTAGGCCACGTAACGATTATTTTATATTGGCTGTTTTTATAACGGACTCTTCAATTGTTGTTTTTTGACTTGTGAGCATGTATGTGTAGATTATGTACGTATAATTGAACAAATTTATCGTACGCCAAAATCATTCATTACGATGTCGTGGTTACACAATTTGGTCAAAATTTTGTGACCACGACATCGTATCGAACCACTGATCCGATTTTGATGAAACTAGTCCTAAAAGTTGTGGTTTGCTCCAACTTGGTGCACATTGTCCGGGCGATCCAATCGGAAAAGGTTAAGGGGTCAAATTTGGCATAGTTAGGGTATATTTTTGAAAAAAACGCAAAAACTCAATTTTGAAGGTGATGCCGTGGGTTTAGAATTTTTTGAGTATTTTTCCCGGGTTCCTCGCTTGATTTACCATTAGATAGGGGGGTTTTTCCCGAAAATGTTTGAAAATTTTGTTTTTTTTTTAATCGGTTTGGCTTGAGATTTCTTACCATGATTTCTCCTCTTTCGCGTTTTTGCCAATTTAAGGAGGTTCTACTAAACCGATGAATTTTTCGAGCTTTTTGGATTCCTTGAAGGTTTTTACACATTTTTCACTACCTATAAGTCAAAATTAGTTGGGTTTTGGTGATTGAAAACTGGTTTGACGACTAGTAACATCAGGTAGATATCAGTAGTGGTCGCAGATTTTAGATAGCACATGTGGCGTTTTTTAGGTTTTGAGCGACTCCTAGCGGATTTTTGGAAAAACTGAGTTGTTCAGCGCACGGAGCGCGAGATTTCGCATAAAAATATGTATCAAACTCATTTTCGCCAAAATGTTGGATAGCACATGTTAGAAATTAAGCGACGATTTAAAAAAATCGTCTTTTTGTAAGGAATCAACTTGCATATTGCAGACTCCAGGGTGGCTGGGAAAAAACTGGAAGTCAATTTCCTTCGAGTCTTCCGATCGAAGTTCCTTTTTGAAAAACTTGGGCCCCACCTGAAAACCGGGTCATCTCTCGTTTTGTTATTCGCCCGGCGCGGAAGCGGCATCTTTAAAACGAGAAAACTTCCATTGTTCCGCCTTTCGGCGAGACGTTGTTTAAGTTTTTCAATCAATCAAACAATATAGACTTGTCAAAAACAGCTAATTGAAAAAGTTCTCTTATTATAATTCGCCCTCGGAAAATCCTTCGATGGCAGTCAAGAGCAATTTGCGAAACAAAAATCGATCTCTTCGGCAGAGATTTTCCGGATCAGTTGAGATTTCGGCGATTTTTAAATTTTGTATTTATACACGGTCCAAATTTTGAGGCAAATGATTTGGTTTGATTTTAGAGCTGCTGATACACATGGCGCTGCGTCTATCATCGAAAAATCAAAATTCAAAATCGATTAATTGGATCGAAAATATCGATTATTCGATTTGCATAGGTAAAACGTACCTGTGCTGTTGGACGGAGCCGTTCATCTCGTTCATGTATTCCGGCGACTTGACGGGGTAGGCGCGAGGGCTGCTCGGTATCAAATAATCTGAAACAGACAGGAATCAAAATTGAAAATTTTGACTCCACGGCGAGCAAGTCGGGATTTTTTCCCCATGGGCAGAAATAGAGTTCATTGTTAGGCAACTCCAATTATAATTTTTTTTCAATCCTCCTAAATATTACGTACGCTGCCAACTGCTCAAAAAAAGCACACTTATCCTTAATCAAATTTGACGGTGGGAAATGCTTCCATCAAGTGTTTTTTGCCAAAAACTACCGAAAAAATGGTTTTTCACTAATTTTGAAGATTTTCTGCACTCTTAAATGCTTGAAAATATTTTTGCAGAGAATTTTTCTCGAAAAACGTCAATGAAGATAGAAAAGCCCACGTTTTTTTGGCATTTAAGCGGGATTTGCTCAGGTAAATTTTAATTTGAGAGCAATTTCGACTATGCCTTCGGAAAGGTGAAATTTTGGAGCATTTTTTAGGACTACGGGCTGAAATTAACAAACGCAATTGTATTGAGCACGAGAGTTGAAAATAGCGCAGATTCTCGAGATTTGACGAAATTCACTTTTCCGATCGATTTTGGACCGATTGAACCGCCTCAAAAAATGTTTTTGATACCGTAGGTTGATTGGAAAATTATCGCTCTTTCCAACGGTATAGTCGAAATTGAATTTCCTCGATAAATTTTGAATATTACGGCCGTTTTAGCGAATTAAGATCGAATTCACAAAAAAAATCTTAAAAGCGAAAAAAGTGGCATTTGGAAGCGAGTTAGAAAAAATGTTATAGAATCATTTTTGTTGGAAATTAGTCGTAAAATCGATTCCTCGCCGGTGGCATATTCTCCGTGTTAACACCCTGTATAAACAGGCGTTCTGGTACACATAGTAACCGATCTTCCTTTACAAGTCCGTTCGACTGGACAGGCTCTGTAGAATCAATCGCGTCGAGAGCTTGGCATCCATCTAGAGCTAGCTCGATCCGAAACTGTTCGTCTGGTCCATTTCCCTTCATTAAACAGTAGAGGAAACTGCGGTACGCCCCTGTAACCCAAATCTGGACCGCAGGATTCTAGCAATTCGCATGCGAATCTCTCGCCGCGTAAATCCGTCGATTTTCGCAGTTCGAGATGCACGATGTTTCAAAATAGGTAATAAATCAATATAGAAAAGTTGTCGAAAAAGTTGAAATTTTTAGATCAGCTACTTTGGAAAAACCGTCTTCAAAAAGACGCATGGAGCATTAAAAAGTGAAAAATACATTTTTTTAGCGTGAAGTGAAATGTTCGATTGAGGAAGAATGTGAGTCAAAATAGGTAATAAACCGATGTAAAAAAATGTTAGTTTAGCTACTTTCAACCGAAAAGCAATTGAAAAACAGAATTAGCAAAAAAAGTTTCTTCAAAAAGACGCATAAAACAATGGAAAGTTTTTTAATGACTTTTTATCACATTTTTAGGAAAATTTGAAGGCACTGACTTTGAAATGAAATGTTCAATTGAGGAACGATGTGTTTCGAAATAGGTAATAAATCGATATGCTAGCTAGGTATAAAAAAAATTGTCCAAAAAGTGGACATTTTGAGTTAAGCTACTTTTAACCGAAAAGCAGCTAGAAAACCAAATCAGCAAAAAAAATCGACTTCGAAAGACGCATAAAAATAATAAAGGTATAAACACATTGTCCAAAAAGTTGACATTTGTAGTTGAGCTACTTTTAACCGAAATCAGCTAAAAAACAAAATTAGGTAGCAAAAAAATCGACTTTAAAAAGACGCATGAAACACTAAAAAGTGAAAATTCATTTCATTTATCATTCATAGCGATTTTTTATCTAATTAAACTTTTTAAGGACGTATAAAACACTAAAAAGGGAAAAATTCATTTAAAAATTCATTACAAAAATCAAGCAATTTTTTAATCAAATTTTTAGGACAAATTGAAGTGAAATGTACGATTGAGGAAGTATTGTCCTAAAAATAGAAACCCGCTAACAAAATCTTATTCTGAGAGTTTGAATTTTGGTTCATTTTTCTATAGAAATGAACCTTTGTAATCGGTCAGGAAAAAAAAAATTTTAACACCCCCTGAAAATTTGTTGGTTTACGTTTCAAGGGGTGTAGAATCCGAATCTGCAATAAAAATTTTTTGTCCGTCCGCCGTCCGCCGTACGCCGTCCGCCGTACGCCGTACGCCGTACGCCGTACGCCGTACGCCGTCCGCCGTCCGGGGTTTTTCAGGGGGAAGGAGTTATCGAAAAATTTTGAAATTTTTACCAAAAATCAAGTTCCGTATCTAGTTGGTCCTAACGTCTCGGCAGAACCCTACCTTGATTTTAAGGCCAGTAAAACAGCTGTTGAAGTGGGAAAAAATTCGTGTTTTTCTGGAAATTTAAAACATAGGCATGTGACGCATCATTTTCTATAGATTTTTCTATGCTGAATCGAATGAGACCATCGCCACGCCGGTAGCTTCAACCGTTTAGGAGTTATTGCAGTTTTAGTGAGACATTTTTGAGTTTTTAAAAATTTCTACAATTCTTAATAACTCGAAAACGACTAGAGCCACAGAAATCGTTTTCCACTCGTTGGAATCCCCACAAAAACTTCTGTCCTCCCAATATCTTCAATTTAAAGAATTTGGTCGCATTATACAAATCAGCAAAACAAATTGGAAAAAGTTGAGAATTTGACCTCTTAGATACGGTTGATTGATCTACTTACGACCACTAGCCTATTACACCAACAAGGTGACGCACTCACACTACGACCAGTTGCGCTTGGCAACATAAGAACGAGACAGGCTTTAACAAAGGTTCTGAGGCATTCTTGGCGCATTTTTAATTTCATTATTCAGAGAATTTAATAATTATTCTGTTAGTTACGTAGGTAAATAAGAATAGATTAAGTGATGATTTCAACAAAAATTAACGACGCGCTGCGTTGAAAAGATAGACAGGTAGGTCAAGCAAGGAGGACCAAGCAAAGAGGATGATTATTTTTTGCCGGGTTGAAAAAACGTTTTTCTAAATCCCCATCTAAAATATCTGCCAATTTATACTGAAATTCTAGAATAATAACAACTAAATTCCGTGTTTAAGGAGAACCTATATATCGTAAGATTTGTCTTTGCAATCGAAAAATGAACCCCTGTGCAAAATTTGCAGAGTTCTTCGGATATACCGAAAACTGATGTGCACATGCCACTGATCTACTTAGCAGCGTTTTTTACTTTTCAGTTTGTCATGCGTCTTTTTGAAGTTGGTGCAGAAAATTCGAAAAGAAAATGAAGACCACCTGAGTGATAAACATCATAAAATAGGTAGGTAATAGGTAATAATAGTTTAAAGTGTGAAAAGTATAAAAATAAAAATTCTCATGCTATCGAAAATTGGCGCTGATCTCAAAACAGAGGAAATATCTAGATCCTTTCTAGAATAATTATCCGTTTCAGTCGTTAATTCCTTCTAACCCGCTCCGCTGAATTACTGTATAGTTGAGAATGGCATTATTACGATTTACCCAACGGGCGTTCTATAATTATCGCCCGGCGCGCTCACCTATGAATTCAGGCTCATAGAAAACTTCAATCGTAAATAAGGCTTATCGGCCGGTTAAACGCGAACGGCACGTTCGGTTTATTTACTGTCGTCGCTATTTACTACGGGTTACCCTGATGGAGGATTCCCTTTTCGACTGGAGATTCTATCCCTTGAATTATGGCCGTTCTTTCGGAAATACCCGTTTTCGACGGTTTCCTAGGAGCTATTAGTTGTATTGTTTCAGCTTATCGACCTTTTTCGGTAGTTTTTCAAAGAAGATATCCAAGATGGAAAAAGTGACATAAGTTCAGTGTTGCCAGAATCTACTTTTTTCGGTAGTTTTTTAAAAAGAAATCCAAGATGGAAAAAGTTACACAAGTTCAGTGTTGCCAGATTTGACCTTTTTTCGGTAGTTTTTTTAAAGAGGAAATCCAAGATGGAAAAAGTTACACAAATTCAGTGTTGCCAGATTCGACCTTTTTTTTTGGTAGTTTTTAACAAAGGAAAACCAAGATGGAAAAATTTACACAAGTTCAGTGTTGCCAAATTCGACATTTTTTGGATGTTCACCTCTTATTGGCGATGAGCATCTGGCAACACTGCACAAGTTGACTCGTCAAGAGTGTGTTTGATTGTTACCTTGATGTTTTCACAGTTAGGTACCCAGTTTTAGTTGTTTGAAACATTATTTTGTGAATTTTTGAGTTTTGTCTTTTATAGATACGTCCTTTTAACCAAGAAGCTGTTCTCAAAATTTGTTAAGCAATAAATATAAAACAATTAATTTTAAAACCTCGATGAAAGCCTGTTAGACTCCTTCCGCTTGACAAACTGACAAACAGTTTGAATTTCATCAACTTTTTAATCCGCGCAGCCAAGTTGGAAAAATCGCGATTTTCAGCCGTCAGCTGTTTTGATAGTTGGGCATTCATTTTCAAACTTGAAGGATTTCATCCCGTGTCGTGACGTGTCCAGCTAGCGACGTCCATCGTTTCACTTGCCGGACGAATTAGTCGACTGACGTTCCAAATGGTTTTCCCTTGTATCCTTTCAACGACACGGATACCGGAGGTTTTGGATTTTCCGGAATCCCGAAGCCCGACCTTTGAATCCGTCCGGTTTGATGGAATATAATGTTATATTTTATTCATTCCCGGCGACGACGTTTCAGCGGTTTGAATTATTCACCCGCTGAACGTTGCATGTTGGATAGCCTGTAATGCACTAGTTCCCAATAGATGTTGACTGTGAAAATAATTATTAGAAATGCGGTAATTTTAAACGGCTCAATAATTGGATTTTTTCTAGGAAATTGAATCACTCGCATTTTGGTTTATTATTCAATAATAAACCATTGTCATTGCCGAAGAAGAAAAATTTCAAACTTTTCCTGAAATTTTCATAGTTTAAGTTTGAAAGGGTGTAGAATCCGAATCTGCAATAAAAAATATCCGTCCGGCCGCCGTCCGCCGTGAACACTTTTTGCTCCCAAGCAGTTGCAGATTTTTTTGAAATTTCCAGGATAAACTTGAGAAAATTGCGTTTTTCCAAAATCTTCTCCGACTAGCAAGTAAAATGTTTCTATAGGAATTTAGAATGCTATCCAATGCCAAGAATTTGTACTTAATTACCTATAAAATAATATTAGACTAGTTTTCAACATAGTTGAGTAAAAATTGAACAACCCAAATGAACAATAAACCCCTGTGTAAGAATTTGCAGCGTTTTTCCAATTATTGACTAAATTAATCAGAAATATAGCATGATAATACGTTGAAAATAGGTTACACTTCTAACCTAATATGCATATTTCATTTTTATTTTTCCTGTTAAGTACTTTTTGCTATCGATTTCGTTTTTTCGTTATCCTCAGAAAACTCATACCTAAAAATGATTACCTATCTAATTTTTTCAAAATTCCGATTTCGTAGAGCCTAAATATGTGGCACGTTTTATGGCTCAATATCACCGCTTTCTAATTTAAATGTCCCCGCCATCCGTTCGATGATAATGTCAATTTTACGGCGAACGTGCGCGAGTGACAAGGACGGCCGGCGGGGGAGTCAAGCGGTGCGAAAGAGACAGAGAGCCTGGTTTTGCCCTACGTAAAAGCAATTGCTCGGCACCCTCGTATCGGCCGTACAAAACACGAGGCTTATTGCTGGAGCAGATGTGTTTAATACGTGCAGGTCTGTGATGCTTTGGCACGTTATGTTCGACTACTGTCTCCACGGTGAACATACAAAAATGAGATTGCAAAGGGAACATTTGCTGGAATTTTAATCCCAAAAAAACTGAGAAAATGTTAAAAGTATTTACAACCATAAGAGAAAACGCAGTACAATGACCTATGGGGGAAATTTTATGGTAGATAGAGTACATTAATTAATTTTATCATTTTTTCATTTTATTCATCAATGTTTTACATATTTTTCCAAGTTTAGAACCTACTGAATTTCACTTTGGATTGGAGCACAGGTACCCTTGGGATTTATTTTCTTGGAAAAAAGAATTCGACCCTGACTAATAAAAATTTTTCATTTTTGGGAGTATTTTCGACCATTTACGCGTCGATTTCTCCTCTAATTAGAGAGGTAAATCCGAAAATGAATACACCGTTGGAAAGCTGACATTCTGGGCCAGTTTTTCCGGGAATCTGCGTGGGATTTTTTCTATTTTTTCTAGACCTAAACGCCGGTTGAAAAAGGGAAATCTCTTAAAATTAATAAATCTTCGGCTTTGGCCCAATTTTCGGCTTTGTTAACCCAAAGTTAGAAAGTCGGTAATACCCTAAAACTGTAGGGAATTTATCGCTCTTTCCAACGGTATCCTCGTTTTTGTGATTACTTCAAAATTTGAGGGACTTTCGGCCATTTTATTGCGACCAAGTCGAAAATTGTAGCGAATGAGCTGGAAAATCGACTGCTTCTAGGAAGAAAATCTCAAATGTGAAAAAGCTGTACAGCAAATCGGTATGATATTGACTGATATGTATAGAAGGCCGTTCCAACGGTCAATCAATGTCAATCGAGCGTATTGAGCTGGGAATGAACCAATTATCGCCGGCTGAATTTCACAGTCCCTGATAAATTTTGCAAGATACCGGTCGACGAATATCGAAAAGGTAGGTACCTACCTTGTTTGAATTATTCCGCCCACTGTTACCCGGGTGGACATGGAATTGATAATCGACAAACCGTGACAATCTCAACGGTGAAATGTCGAAGGGTTACATTCTACATGAATTTCGACCCGTTAGAAAATGGACGAGAAGGTGGGTCGGAATATTTAATGTTATCGGGTCCAGTTTTTAAATAGATTGAGTGCTCGTTAATTTATAATAAAATTCGTGGCTTAGACGAGGAATTAGCGATAAATTGAATTGAAATTCAACGAGAAACACGCCCATATTATGGTCGATGGGTCAGAAATGCATCCCTCATAAATGCTTCTCATAAATATAGTAGATTTTTATTCACTATTCTGACGGTTCTGCAAAACATACTAAATTTAGCCTGAGCAAACATTTTTTGCCATATACTTGGTGCATTTCGGCGTCGAATACGACCAACCGCACCTCGATAAGTGCAACAGCCGATTTTTGACGACTGTTTAAAGTTTCAACCCAATCGAAAAACCAACCATTTTTTCAAGTGGATTTTCAATAAAAATACAAATGAAACATTTTAGACCCTTCAACTTGGAGGGGTCGATTTTTCAGCTCACTGTTAACAATTTTTGTTCCATTAACGTTTTTGTGAGCCCTAGAATAAGTACAATTTTTTCGCTTTGAAGTTTTTCCGTTTTTTTTTTTTTTTACTTAGTTTCAGTAAAATAGCCATAACTCCCTTTTATCTGGGAGTACTCACAAATATGAGGATACCGTTGGAGAGAGCGTTAAATATCCTTTGAATCTCCGGCACTTACCGCGTTTTGAAATGTAGTTAAAGTACCGTAAAATAGGGCCAAAGTCGAGAACTTGTCAAATTATTAAAATATTGGAGCCCGGCACCCTCGAATGCCTCCAGAATCAAACTTTTCGAGCTTGAAGACTTTTTTTGCGGTTTAGTATCAGGCAAATATCACAAATTTTACTTTATACATTCGTCCGCCATACTCTCCTCTTTTAAGCAAAATCATCCCCAGTCGCGAGGGAAATTACGAGCCCTCAAAACGTTGCCAATCTGGGCTTCAATTTCCCTAATGTTCCACCCCCTCGGGCCAAATTCATGAAAGTACTTTTAGTTTTCGCATACATGCCCCACAGACATCTGCATACCGATGCAACTTGAAACGAAGGGGTAAGAAAAACAGACACGCATCAAGTATTAAAGTGCGACTTTCTCGTTGTTATTCGAGAGCAGTGACGAACATATGGCAAGCCTGAGGCACCGGGGGAGTTGGCAGCCCTGGAGGCATTATTGAAGCCTCTATAATCTCTAGATGCTCCCATCCAATATGTCTCCGACGTTTGTCATCGCTTAATCCGTCTTTTTTCCGCCCCTTTCTTCCCTTTCGAGTGGGATTTCTCCTTTTGTTCGAGTTGGCTGAGGAGTTGTATTAAATCGATTCCACCAGACTCTATTTGTTTTTGACCCATCCTGATCCGCAGACATCGATACAATGTCCTGGGTAATCCTCGTCGAGAATGGCCCTAATCCTATGTTTGACAATGCGTTGATGTTCAAAAGGACACCTGGTACCTGAGCCGCATCGTCTAAAAACGCGCACGGGGCGCACGAAACGGTTGAACCGATTTTTATGCCTTTGGTCATCACTTGAAGGAAATTCCCTAAAAGTGCTTAAAAAAAGAAAACCCTAAAAGTGCAATAATAAACCGGAAAGAATGTGAGTATTTCAAATTCCAGTTCAACAGGGTGATTGGCTTTGACGAGATTAACATTCCAGTCCAAGAATTGTGAAAAATGGTTGAGAATTGAAGGAGCTATGGCCATTTTTGTAAAGGACCACACAGACACTTGTTCAAGAAGTAATTCTGAGTAAAAGTGTATAAGTAAACATCTGATTATTAAACAATTAATCATCTGATTAATCAGATGATTAATCTGATAATTAATTTGATGATTAATCTGATGATTAATCTGATGATTAATCTGATGATTAATCTGATGATTAATCTGATGATTAATCTGATGATTAATCTGATGATTAATCTGATGACTAATCTGATGACTAATCTGATGGTTAATCTGATGACTAATCTGATGGTTAATCTGATGGTTAATCTGATGACTAATCTGATGACTAATCTGATGATTAATCTGATGTTTTATCTGATGATTAATCTGATGATTAATTTAATAGTTAATTTAATTATTAATTATTAACTAAATCCCAATACGAAAATCTAGTCTCTCAGAGAAATGGACCCTTTCGGAAACAGTAGACAGCATAATCGATATTGATGGAAATGATCGAGGGTGAGGGCTTGACAGATGATATCAGCTGGACACGGGGGATACTTCAATACCAAGTCACGTGATGACCCTGTCACACAGTCTTCGGTTACAAAAGCGAAAAATACATAAACATGAGGCCAGGAATAGTGAGTCATTCAGACCATAGTGCAACAGCCCACGTCTTCATCAGATTACTGAATGGGACCGCTCAATCATTTAGTCGGATCAAATCCATCAGTATGTGTTGTAGATAATCCTACGCAAGGACGCGAGAGTGCTAAAATCTGTTTTCAGTCGTCCTATTCTAATTTGATTAAAATCCGAACTGGTTGGAATAGGTAACAAATTTGTATAGGATACCTACCTTTTGAAGAGCCGTTTCAAATTCCGGAATGATCAAGACCTTCGGTTTCCATGAGGTTACTTATCATTTTTTCAACAAATTTTTCGAAAATTTCCATTTCCCAAAATTACAATTTTCAATAGCTAAAAATGGACGAATCGAACAAAAGAAAAGCAAATAGGAAGCGTAGGGGAGATGATGATAGGAGGACGAAAGCGAAAAGGAGGAAGAAGGTCAAGAAAAGAAGGAAAAGTAACGCTAAATCCACCGTAAACCGAAAATCTGAGTTCCTTGATGGTCATAATGAATGTGCAGATTCTCACGACGACGAAGGAGATGAAGAAAATTCGTCCGACGAAAATAAGTACGATAAGCACTGTTATTCAAAAATCAAAACGAAAGATCCTGTATCAAAGATAATGTTCCTCATTACACTAGTTATGCGATTTAATTAATTAATTTTGTTCATAAGTCTTTCAATATTGTGTACAGAGAGAGCGGTAAGGATCCGAAACCAAAGGAACAAGAAGAGGAGGAGGCGAGAAATGACAAAATTGTCGTGCCTCGAGAAAAACGGCCAAAATCGGATCAGATGAAAATCAAAATCCCAAGCTATTACCAGGTAAGCCTCGGACAAAATAGTGTCACCCCCAACTTTCGACGCAAAAGTTCAATTTTCACGTACAACGCTATTTCACCGATAAATAAATTTCCATTTGCAGCCTCTAAAACCTGAACCTGACGAACCCCGAACGCTTCTGAACGACTCGGCCGAGGATTCCGACGAAGAAGAAGTTCCCAAGTCGAAATAGGCGGAGCCTTATCAATAAATTTATAGGCACCATTTCGAAAAGATAAAAAAGTCAATTGGCGACGTAACGAATATTTCATGCTTCTTCATAACCTTTTCTCCAGCCTCTTCTTCTACATCTTCTCCTACCTTTTTTCTACCTCTTCACCTACCTCTTCGCCTACCTCTTCTCCATCCTCTTCCATTACCTCTTCTCCTACTTCTTCTCTTACCTCTTCTCCTACCTCTTCTCCTACCTCTTCTCTTATCACCTTTTCTCCTATCACCTTTTCTCCTACCTCTTCTCTTACCTCTTATCACCTTTTCTCCTATCACCTTTTCTCCTACCTCTTCACCTACCTCTTATTCTACCTCTTCTATTACTTCTTCTTCTACCTCTTCTCCTTCCTCTTCTCCTACCTGTTCTTACTCCCACCACTTGCCCTACCTCTTCTTCTACTACCTCTTCTCCTACCTCTTCTCCTACCTCTTCTCATATCACCTTTTCTCCTACCTCTTCACCTACCTCTTCTCCTACCTCTTCTCCCATCTCTTCTTCTACTACCTCTTCTCCTACCCATTCACCTACCTCTTCTCCTACCTCTTCTCTTATCACCTTTTCTCCTACCTCTTCTCCTACCTCTTCTTCTTCCTCTTCTCCAACCCTTCTCCTACCTCTTCTTACTCCCACCACTTGCCCTACCTCTTCTCCTACCTCTTCTACAACCTCTTCTCCTACTTCTTCTCCTACTTCTTCTCCAACCCCCACCTCTTACTTCTCCTAACTCTCACCTCTTACTCCTTCTAACTCCCACCTCTTGGCCTACCTCTTCTTCTCCTCCCTCTTTTTCTGCCTCTTCTTCTGCCACTTCTCTCAACCTCCTCTTCTACCTCCTCCTCTACCTCTTCTTCTTTTCATAACGAGCGGCTCCATCGAACTTTCCAGATTCCCCCTCCAATTCTTCAGATTTGTAATGTTGACGTTAATATTTCTAACGAATGGAACGTCTTAGGTAACTATATTTTTCGGTACCTACCTACGGAGCTATTGAAATCAGGATGTACCGCGGGTTTATGAAGATTATGGACTAGCAAGAAATGAAATCATTTTCCCATCGCATTAAACGATAGTTGCGCTCGAAGTTAGATTGAACAGGATAAACCGCGTTCAACCGGTCTATCTCTCGGCGTAGACTTCGGTTAACGGCGGAGTAGTTGCGGTGTAAACTGGCGTAGCTGTTCACGACGTCTGGATTCGCCGGCGGTAAAAGGGTTTTCGAAACCTAAGCTACAGGAAAAGGTAAGCATAATGTAATGGTGCGGAGCTGTACGTGCAAGCGCCGGTTCCGAGAGTTACTTCATCGCGAAACTTTTCGGTGCCCCTAATTGCGTTTAAACTCAAAAATGGTCGCCAGTCTACTCTCCGACGTCACCCTAATAGGAGTTTATAAGCGAGTTAAGCCCGAGTTCTGGGATGGGCCATCTCGGTTTTGAACACTGCTATTTCCACGGCCCTATGAAGTGCGAAATTCGATTTTGGGTTTTAGTTTCCGAGCGAAATCAATTAGCTTCAGTGGCAGATGACCAGGGGCAGATTTGCCGGTTAAATTGCGAGAGATTTGAATTTGAGAGGATTCGGAATTTGATTAAAAATAAAGGCTCGCTTTAGCTTGGAGGGAGCTACTGAGCGACTGAATAGATAGTAGCAGTGATCTGAGTAAACATTGTACCAACAAAAAAGTTGAAAAATGTAAAGATTTTGGTAAAATGGCTGTTTTTGTAATTTTTGAGCATAATATCATGGTGAAATGGCTGTTTTTGTAATATTTGAGCACAATATTATTGTGTGTTTCATTATGGCCGACAAGGCAAAAGTAAAGACTATTGCTGCATCATAACCTTTACCCGGGAGGTTGCAATTATTATCAGTTCACCGCAAGACTAGTTAATTTAATTCTAACGGCTTCATTTTTGCTATAATTTTAGAAATGAAACTCTAGCATTCTGATTTGTCGTAATTGCGTTGAGATATTGCATATTTTCGTCTCTCTTTCTCATCATTAGCCGTAGTCGGTCCTCGCATGAAGGGTAAACCCAAGTGGTTAACCACAACCCGCCATTCCATTGATGTTCTCTATCCGGCCCATCTCGATGGAGGACATTCGCTCGAAGAACATTCCGTCGGGGAAAATCTTCATTCAAAAAAACCTCCTCGCTCTTGCATGTTTCATGTGCCTCGAAACCTTTGTTTCTCCATTCTCGAGTTTAAACACCGGAACGGAGCATGTGGGCAGTTTTAATGGGCGTCCGATGTTGGCAGACCGCTGGCAAATAAGAACGGCCGAATCTCCAGAGGCTGAGGACATTTTAAAAAGAGAACCTAACCGATACACGGATGAGGGTATGCCGCATGGGGGCTGCCCCCTGCTGGGTATGCCGTGTTCAAGCATGTTCCACAGCGCTCAAGGGCCGCCGGCAACTCTCCATACCTCCAAACACTTCATCGTATTATGATGCTTGCGCTGCGGAGGTGTCGGCCATTGTTCTTTAAAACCCTTTCACGAGTGTAGACCCTTGCTTGGGCCGCGTTCAAAAATTAAACGCCGCCCACGCAGTTCTCCCCGGCTTCTTTATGCATGGACAATGAACGTAAAGAAGTGCACTCGGCCGCTTTGCAAAGTCGAGTTATTTATTTATACGCGCGATACAATTGGCCGGCAGCCGTCAAGATGCACATGCAACATGTAGATAAATCCGTGCGATAGGATTTAGATACTCCTGGGTAAAATTAATGTTGATTTTTTCAGGAAAAAATCGTTCGCTGACACTCAAAATCGCGCATAAAACTACTAAAATGCGATATTGTATTACTTATAAGCCTGGTTTCTCCTAAGGGAAAGTTTCTCTCAATTTCCTCCCCGCAACCTTCTCGAAACGTTATCGGCGCGTTCGAAAACTCATCGCCAAGGTCACGGCCTCGCATTTTGGGCCAGCCGTGAAAACGAGATCGCATCTCGCGACATAGGGAAATTGTGAAAACGAATCCTCCCCCACCGAAGGTTCGTGTTGTTCCATGACGATTTGCAGGAAGGCCCGCAGGAGGAAGGGCCGTCCTTCATACATAACCAAAACAGCGACATCGGTAGGAGCTGAGCGACACAGACAGGACAAGGAAGCTCACACGTCATCAACATCGAAGGCCGACTCTGAATAGAAATTTGTGAGTATAATGCGCGAATAATATAAATGGCCGAGCCGCTGCGACCGGGGCATGGGAATGAGGAACAAGCGGGCGGGATGTTACGCTCTAATTTCGGATGTTTGGAAAAGCCGAGCGGAGGTCGGCCGACAACGACTCAATTTCCTATCTGTTGACTTTCCCGAGTGAGAGTTGGATATGTTTGTTAATTGGAGATACGTACAGTTTCTTGGTTGAAAAATCGTGGAACGACGGAAAATGAAACGGAAGCTGAAAATGAGGCAGGGACTCATAAAACGGGAACTCTGAAACGGAAACTCTGAAACGCAAACTCCGAATCGGGAACTCCTAAGCGACAACTCGAAAATGGGTACTCCAAAACGGAAACTCCGAAATGGGAACTCCATAACGGGAACTCTAAAATGAGAACTCCGAACCGGGAACTCCGAAACGAGAACTCCGAAATGGGATCTCCGAAACGGAAACTCCGAAACAAGAACTCCAAAATGAGAACTCTGAAACAGAAACTCCGAAACGAGAACTCCGAAACCGGAACTCCAAAGCGGGAACTCCATAACTAGAACTCCGAAACAGAAACTCCGAAACCGGAACTCCAAAGCGAGAACTCCAAAGTGGGAACTCTGAAATGGGAACTCCGAAACTAGAACTACGAAACAGAAACTCCGAAACTGGAACTCCAAAGCGAGAACTCCGGAGCGGGAACTCCGAAATGAGAACTCTGAAACGGTAACTCCGAAATGAGAACTTTAAAATGGGAACTCCGAATCGGGAACACCGGAACTAAAACTCTGAAACGGTAATTGCGAAACGGGAACTCCAAAACGGGAACTCCGAAACTGGAACTCCAAAGCGAGAACTCCGGAGCGGGAACTCTGAAATGAGAACTCTGAAACGGTAACTCCGAAATGAGAACTTTAAAATGGGAACTCCGAATCGGGAACACCGGAACTAAAACTCTGAAACGGTAATTGCGAAACGCGAACTCCAAAACTGGAACTCCATAACAAGAACTCTTAAACGGGATCTCCGAAACGTGTACTTCGAAACGGAACTCCAAATCAAGAGCTCCGAAAAGGGAACTAAAAAGCGAAAACTCCGAAACGGATACTCCGAAATGGAAACTTCCAAAACTGGAACTCCATAACAAGAGCTACGAAAAGAGTACTACAAAGCGAGAACTCCGAAATGGAAACTTTGAAACGGGAACTCCGGAACGAGAACATCGAGTCCAAAACGGGAGCTCCGAATCGAGAACCTCGAAACAGGAGTTTTACAAAATGAAGGTACTTCAATGAAAATTTGGGTTTTGATCACTTAAAATTCCGGTCTCTGCCTGTGAAGCATGAATGCATTTTTCAACGTTGTTTCCCTATCAAAAAATTATAATTTATTTTTTAGTATCAGGGAAATAATCCACTGGATGGCAGTCCATCCTGGCAACACTGCGCCTTGTTATAAGGTACCTACGCATCTCATCTGTGTAGGTACTCACCTCTCTCTAGTGATGGCAACACTTATAGAAAAATCGATCTTTCAAAAAATCGATGTATCGAAAGATTAAAATCGATTTCTACTAAAAATCGAGACCAAAAAATCGATTTTTGAAGAAAATCGATTTTTTTTAAATCTATGAGATATACCAGTAAAATATGGTGTAAAACAATATATGGGGCCTGTAACATAAAAGTACAAGTTTACAAATGACATGGTGAATCAGCTGATATGAACTGATCATTGTTTTTATTCTTCTGCTGAGTGGTATGATCAGTATAATTTGTCTAAAATAGTAGTTTATAATTTTACCGGTGTACACCTTGTACTTGTAAGCGTGTAAGTTTATGAAATAGTCCCCTGACTTCTAGAAAACAACTATTTAAAAAGGTAAATAAAGAAAATATTTGATTTATCGTTTATGTATTTATTAACATTTAAAAGACGGGGAAGGGGAGGAGGGAGATAGTGGGGAGACCTCAACGACAACGATTCGATTCGAACGAGATCGAGTTATGTTGTGAAGGTAGTGCCGTCTATTTCGATCTGTGGTAAAATGGTGACTGTAGAAACAGTAGAACTCACATCGTGACTGAATGCTGAACGCTGGAGTAAATATGGATCGTTATATTAGATTCTCTACACGGGATAATATTTTTAATGTATTATTTTTATTGTAATATAACAAAAACGCATTTAAACAGGTAAAAATCGATTTTTTTGGTAAAAAAATCGATTTTAAATAAAAATCGCCTTCAATAAATCGATTTTTAAAAATCGATTATTTAAACCGTAAAAATCGATTTTTCAAAAAAATCGATTTTTTGTTGCCATCACGAGAGAGAGGTCGTTACGTCTCAGTCTGAAGCGCAGTCTTCGCTAGATTATAACCTTATTAAATCATGATGTTCGCTGATGTACATGTTCATTGCATTTTACATAGCATTATAGCGTTCGGTTCATTTACCCATTCTTCGTAGTGAAGACGTCTTGGTAAGTCTTTTTACACGGCATGACGTCATGATGAGAAATGCCTTCATAATATTCCATCATAATGTCGCAATATTCGCGAATGACGAGAATCAACCTGGTATCCCGATAATTAGGTATATAATATTGAGCAGATTTTATCCATGATAGCCCGAGCGGCTTTTACCGGCTTCGGCCCTCAATGTCGCTGCTAAAGACACATTCCCATTCGTCTCGCCCGGCTGGGAGGTGGAAACACCGCTTGTCCATCCCGGGGATGAGTAGGGAACACTTCCAGAGGAGCCGACGGGAGGTGGGAACACGGCCGCCATGTTTGTTCCCCTTTTCCAACAATCGATAGACGAGCTCGGAAGAGAGCGGAGCGGGTGACGGGTCTTCGCCCTGTAATTCCCCTCCTTGTAATTTCCCCTGCCAGGTCTGTCACTGATACTTTTGTTTTTCAATGGAGTAGCATAATTCAGGATCCCTTTTCAAGTCGGATCGACCGGCGAATATTTTCGACCGAGTTTTTAAAACGGTCAGCACGGCTCTTTAAATAAACAAAAATTGCTCCGAATGTTTTCTCTTGGATTTTTCATCAATTTAAGATAGAAAAATCGAATCATAATTCGAAATCGATTTTCATGAAAGATATGAAGGGTAAGGGGAAAGAACAGGAAATGTCCATTTTTCCCAAAAACAAGCTTAATAGCGCATTTTGTAGGAATTCAAAGGTACTAACCGTATAGTGAAACTCCAAGGGGAAAAAAGTATAAATGTCGCAGTGAGAAGCATCGAATGATTCGGTGTAAGGGGAAAAAACATAGAATTTAAAATACAAAACCTGCTTTTTCTCTAAAAGTACTTTTTGTGACATTCCTCGTTCCTTCCCCTTACCCTTCATATGTAAATTGGGTTTCTTCACACCATTACCTATATAATATCACTTATAATATACCTAACCATATTATGACCATATTATTACGCATGCGCGTAATCAAGAGGTCACTAGGTAAGCTCTAAGCAGCGAATGAACTACAACTTTGAGGTATTCGTTCGGAGTCCATCACGTGAACGTAGATTTTGATCTAAGAGTTGCGAGAAATTCCCGAAGTACGCGTAGTAATCAGGGTATCCTGAATTTTGAATCGGTAACCTCGATGCGTAGATAACTTTCTTTTTCATTCGCCCTGCAATACGTCCATAGAGAGCAAATTTTGGGTGGTTTTTAAACTTAGACAAGACTGTTGCCTCGGTTTCTGTTTTCCTTGTTGTTACTTCAACTTTCCCGTTAGTGTCACTTTAGCGTACGTGATTTCGGACATACGTACGCAAACACGCGAAAATGGCCTGCGGTTATCATCTTATCAATTCTTATCTTGAGGACTAAACAATTGTTAGCCTTGATCGATTCGTCCATGGAGAGCAAAAATTGTGCTTGCAGATATTTAAAAAACCAGTGGTAGCTAGATAACACCAAGCTTCATTGAAATATAACCGTCCTCACCTTTTAGTTGTGTCAAGATACATCCCCTTTGTACGGCTTCCAGCCATGCGCATAGGTATTCCCAAAGGTATACGTTTTCATAAGTTATGACCCCAAAGGGTTTCATAGAGACCAGGAAACGTTTTGCGGTTGACGGAGCGACTTTTGCGGCCGACCGTTGCGTTAACCATTTCCGTTCCACCAGATTCAAACGGTCGCGCTGAAAGGATGAAACATGTCTACTGTTGGGTATGGAATTTCCGGCGTTAAAGGGCCTTCCGCGCTGATGATACGGTAAAGCGTATCTTGGATGTGGGGTCTCTTTTATAAATGATTCTATTTTACGTAGTACGCCGCTTGCATGCGAGATACGAATAATGTAATATGTCACTAACACCTAATTTTCGAATGTTCTTCCCCCGGCTTTCTCGGTGGGGTGCAAGTTCGGGGGGATGGTAATGTCGAATTTTCCTCCGGTGTCGGTGCACTCGCCACGTTTCGCTATAATTGGGATACAAAGACTGTGACGAGCACGTAAAAATGTGTCGGGTTTTTGTTGTTGTATATCGATGATGTCCAACGTGAAAATCGATATCCTCGCTAATTGATAAGAAGGTACTGAATCAGCGGACAACAACTGAACAACAACTTCTGTTCCTCGTCTCATCACGTGTGGGTATAAAAATCCCAGTTGTAAATCAATTTTCTTACTTAATTATTGAACTTTAATGACTTGAATAATCCATTAAACATTAGTTTTCACCCGGATCTTCGTCGGACATTATCAAAAACACACTTTTCGGAAACTGAACTATATTTTTGAGAATATTTTGCTTACAGCTTGATCTGCATTATTCCCATTAATGAGTAGATGCTGGAGAAGATTGATATTGAAATTTCAGATAGTCCTGTTCTCGGAAGCTGCCTCCCTTCTTGTTGTTGTTTTCTTATGTTTTGTCTTGTGCCTTAGTCCACGTACGACAATAGGTAGCCTCCTTTTCCAAAGTCCGCCTCCTTCGCGGTCTCTCTTCTTCTTCAGCTTTCTCCGACAAATGTATCTTAATTCTCGGTAATAAGAAGCGGATCGTCCGACAAGATATGTTCAAAGAGGCCCTACAACGTCGCGATATAAGCTTCGAACAATCCGGGTCATACAGTGTCGGCTCGAGTTTCAAACTTCATCAGCTGATACTGAAAGGAGCACTGTTTTTGTCAGCTGAAACCTCCGTCGGAAATAAAAGGAAAGGCGGAATATTTAATATGAACTTTTGTGTCGCCCCCGAGAACGACGCGAGTTTTGGGGCTTTTAAAGGTCTTTCAGCTTCAAAAGGTTAATGACAGTCTCGCCGGGGCTGGAGCCACTTTTCGCTTCGCAGGAGCTACATTTCCAGAGGAAAATACACAAATAGGAGGCGAGGGGGATCTTTATTGCGTCGACGTTGGAGCCCCTTGAAAGCTGAGAGCTCCACAACATGGCAAGAGATCTACGGCGGGATTACCTGTCTTTCGCCGCTTTCCCGCTCCCATGCACTCAATAGAACTTCATCGGAGTTCAAAGAAAAGCCGTACATCGAAACTTATTACGATGGTCCGTCTGTGAAATAATGATAACCCATAAGCGAGATATTAGGGCCTTGGCCTGGCGCGAGATGAATTCGCCGACGAATAACTGGAATTGAGAAAAAGGGACGAACATAAACCCTCGAAATTGCCTTTTCATTTTAAAATCAAACGATCGTTTATTACCATCATTGAGCATCATTCATAATCATAAATCACTTAACCTCATACTCACACTGAGACTCAAACTTAAATTCAAACTCGTAATCAAAGTCAAACCTTACCTCAAGTTGAAACCGAAAATGAACTCCAAACTCATAATCAAACTAAAACTGAAACTCATTCTCACACTCAGTATTAAACGAAAACTCATAATTGAACTCAATCTTAAAATGAATGTCAAATTCAAACTGAAACCAAAACTGAAATTCAAAGTCATAATCAAACTGAAAGTCAAACTCAACTTAAACTCATGCTCACTCAATCAAACTGAGTCAATCTCGAACTCAAACTGGAATCGAAACTGAATCAAACTCAAATTTAGTCTGAAAGTCACACACAAATTGAAATTCGAACTCATCATCAAACTCAAACTTGAACTGAATATCAAACTCTCACTCAAACTCAAACGTAAACTGGATGTCAAACTCGAACTCTACCCGAAACTGAAATTCAAACTCATGATTTAAACTCGTACTCACACTCAGATTCATAATCAAACTGAAACTCAAAACTCATAATCGAACTCAATCTTAAACTGAGAGTCGAACTCAAACTGAAATTCAAACTCATAATCAAACAAACTCAAACACATAATCAAACTCAAACTGAAAATCAAACTCAAACGTAAACTGTAAGTCGAACTCGAACTGAAACCAAAGATGAAAATTTCATGACTTTCATTCAAATTCAAACTTGACCTCATACTCACAATCAAATTTAAACTAACTTCATAATCAAACTTTAACTGAAATTCAAACTCAAACTGAACCCTAAAATGAAAATCAAACATCGTGAGTTTCAAGTTTGAGTTCGATTATGCGTTTGAATTTCAGATCCGTTTTCTGTTCGAGTTTGAGTTTGAATTTCAGTTTAAGTTTGATTATGAACTTGGGTTTAAATTTGATTGAGAGGCTGAGGTTAAGTCTGAGTTTGAATTTCAGTTTGAGTTCGAGTTTGACTTCCAGTTCACGTTTGAGTTTGAGTTTGTTTTTCAGTTTAAGTTCGAGTTTGATGATAAGTGAATTTCTGTTTGCATTTGAGTTTGACTTCCAGTATGAGTTTGAATTTCAGTTTAAGTTTGATAGTGAGTTTGAATTTCATTTTGGGTTCAAGTTCGAGTTTGACTTTCAGTTTAAGTTCGAGTTTCAGTTAAAGTTTGACAATGAGTTTGAATTTCAGTTTCTGTTTCAGTTTGAGTTTGACTTTCAGATTACGTTTGTTTATGACTTTGAATTTCTATTTGAGTGTGAGCATGAATATGAGGTTAAGTTTGAGTTTGATTATGAGTTTAAATTCCAGTTTCGTTTTCAGTTTGAGTTCGAGTTTGACTTTCAGTTTATGTTTGAGTTTGAGTGAGAGTTTGATATTCAGTTCAAGTTTGAGTTTATCATGAGTTTGAGTTTCAATTTGAGTGTGACTTTCGGTTCAAATTTGAGTTTGATTATGAGTTTGAATTTCAGTTTGAGTTCGAGTCTGACTTTTAGTTCAAGTTTCATCATGAGTTTTTATTTCAGTTTCTGTTTCAGTTTGAGTTCGAGTTTGACTTTCAGTTCAAGCTTGAGTGTGATAATGAGTTTGAGTTCAAGTTATGGACTGAGTTTGATTATGTGTATGAATTTGAGTTAGATTATGAATATAAGCATGAGTCTGAGTATAATGTATATGAGTGTATGAGTTTATGAGTGTGAGTTTGAGTATAAATTTGAATTTCAGTTTGAGCACAAATTTGACTTCCAGTTTGATTCGAGTTTTTTATTGCGGATTTCTTCACCTTCAGTCACGGCTCTGTGAATTCTTTGTAACATGATCCGAACGTACGGGGTCGGTTTTAATATTATAAAATCTACAATTCGCTGTTGATAGCTTTCCGAAGCCGATATTCGCACAACCGCTTTCAAAAATTGGCCCAATTGTCAAAGTCGTGTGCACGCCAAATTACAAAGCACCTATCAATCGAGTATCGATGCCGAGTGCGAATCGAAAGAATTCACCCCTCGTCCCATTTCCTCCCTGAGCACTTTTCCACCCCCGTTTCGCTCTCTACTCTTCAAAATTGAATCAGACTCAAACTTAGTTACACCAGAGATTTATAATAAAACGGTCGGGAGTCCGAAGAGCGAACAAGGGGTGGAACGGCCCCTTCTTGCCGGCGTCATCTATCAATGGACACGCTTTTCCGGCCACTTCCGCCCGCCCTTTTTTACACTATAAACCCTTTCAATTTTTTAGTTTTTTATCTCCCCCCCCCCACAACCAGCACCCTAAGCTTTTTCAACGCTAAATAAGCTTCGACTCCGGGGCTGAATCTTTTCGCAGAACGAAGCGTTTATTAGGTTAAGAGTGTACTTTTCTCCATTTTTCAGCCATTGCCTCTTTTTTCACTCCCAGGCGGGGATAAAATGATCTTTCAATGGTCGTCGTACGTCGCCTAATGACTTTGTACGTTTTTCACCCTATGTCTGTCGTCGTCGGTGGAAAAAAGGGTTCGAATGATTAGCTTACTCTCGGTAGTCCCCGGTCCAAATTGGATTCCGTTCCGAGAGGTCGGCGGGTTAATGAATATTAAGCGAATCCCGTTCCAACAGTACGCTCTCTTCATTTTGGAAAAAAGGATTAAACGTGAATCCACGAAATCCGATTCGCACCGCTCAATTTTAACCGGGCTAGGACCAAGCTAGTGCACGGAGTATAGAATTCGCGCGAAAAATGGAAATACGAAATTCCAGCTTTTGAAATAGTTCTTATCGGCGAAAATCAGGGGCCAGTGGGAGAGGAATACAAGAACAGGTACAGGTGAAGGAACAGGAAGTGGAAAAGTAGCTGGAACAATACCTGGGACAGGAACGGGAACAGAAACTGGAAGAATACCTGGGACAGGAACGGGAACAGAAACTGGAACAGGAACAGGAAATGGATCAGGAACTGGCACAGGAACTGTAACAGCGACTGGATCAAGAACTGGTTTTGGAACTGGAACAGGTACACAAAAGGGAACAGGAACTGGAACAGGAACAGGAAATGGAACGGGAACAGAAACTGGAACAGGAACAGGAAATGGATCAGGAACTGGAACAGGAACTGTAACAGCGACTGGATCAAGAACTGGTTTTGGAACTGGAACAGGTACACAAAAGGGAACAGGAACTGGAACAGGAACAGGAAATGGAACGGGAACAGAAACTGGAACAGGAACAGGAAATGGATCAGGAACTGGCACAGGAACTGTAACAGCGACTGGATCAAGAACTGGTTTTGGAACTGGAACAGGTACACAAAAGGGAACAGGAACTGGAACAGGAACAGGAAATGGATCAGGAACTGGAACAGGAACTGTAACAGCGACTGGATCAAGAACTGGTTTTGGAACTGGAACAGGTACACAAAAGGGAACAGGAACTGGAACAGGAACAGGAAATGGAACGGGAACAGAAACTGGAACAGGAACAGGAAATGGATCAGGAACTGGAACAGGAACTGTAACAGCGACTGGATCAAGAACTGGTTTTGGAACTGGAACAGGTACACAAAATTGAACAGGAACTGGAACAGGAACAGGAACTGTAACAGCGACTGGATCAAGAACTGGTTTTGGAACTGGAACAGGTACACAAAATTGAACAGGAACTGGAACAGGAACAGGAAATGGAGCAGCGACTTGACCAGGAACTGGAACAGGAACTGAAACAGCGACTGGATCAAGAACTGGTTTTGGAACTGGAACAGGTACACAAAAGGGAACAGGAACTGGAACAGGAACAGGAAATGGAACGGGAACAGAAACTGGAACAGGAACAGGAAATGGATCAGGAACTGGAACAGGAACTGTAACAGCGACTGGATCAAGAACTGGTTTTGGAACTGGAACAGGTACACAAAAGGGAACAGGAACAGGAAATGGAGCAGCGACTTGACCAGGAACTGGAACAGGAACTGAAACAGTAACTGGAACAGGAACTGAAACAGTAACTGGAACAGGAACTGAAACAGTAACTGGAACAGGAACTGAAACAGTAACTGGAACAGGAACTGAAACAGTAACTGGAACAGGAACTGAAACAGTAACTGGAACAGGAACTGTAACGGCGACTGGATCAGGAACTGGTTTTGGAACTGGAGCAGGAACACGAAATGGAACAGTAACTGGAACAAGAACTGGAACAGTACCTGGAACAGGAACGGGAGCAGTAACAGGATCAGGAACTGTAACAGGGAGTGGATCAGAAACTGGTTTAGGAACTGGAACAGGTACACAGACGGGAACTGGAACTGGAACAGGAAATGGAACAGTAACTGGAACAGTAACTGGAACAGTAACTGGAACAATACCTGGAACGGTAACTGGAACAGTAACTCAACAGTAGGTAACTGGAACAGGAACTGAATCGAGAACGGGATTTGGAACACTAACTGTGTTTGAAACAGGAACAAGAACTACAACTTGATACGGAACAGGGACTGGAAGTGCAACCATATCAGGAACAGAAACTAGAACTAGATTTGGAACAGGAACGAAAACAGGAATTGGATTTTCAACAGGAACAAGAACAGGAATTGGATATGGAACAGAACAAGATAGGGAAATGGATTTGGAACACGAACTGGAACAGCATCGGAACAGGAATTTGAACTGGAACTGTTACAGTAACTGGATCAGGACCAGGAACTGGAATAAGAACTGAAACCATATCAGGAACTGGAACAGGATCTGGAACCATATCAGTAACTGGAACAGGAACTGAAACCGGAACTGGACTTGAACCAGGGTCAAGAACTAGAACTGGATTTGAAACAGGGATCAGAACTGGAACCATAACAGGAACAGGAACTGGATTTGGAACAAGAACAAGATCAGGAACTGGATTTGAAACATTAACCGGAACTGGAACAGGATTTGGTGCAGGAACTGGACTGCAACCGGAACAGGATCAGTAACTGGAACGGTACCTGGAACTGGAATTGAATTTAAACCGATTCAAGAAATGAACCGGTTCCAGTTCTAGATCCAGTCGTTTACTCGTATATTAAATCTAGGCTCTCGAATCCACGCCTCGTTGCTTCGGTTTCAGGTATAGCGGAATGCCCATATCCGCCGCTAACTCGATGATTCGAGAAAACTGAGGAAATGATGTCCTCTGGAGTAGAAATTCGGACCTAGTCGATTCGAGTGTTTTCCGATTTACTTCATCCTGTCGGATTCGGCGGAGCAAATAAGTGGCCTACGACCCGGAGACATTTCATCAAGTTTCGTTCCCATTTCGGCTTCTTCCTCTTGAGGCTTATAAGGAAAGCGCTTCTTCTTCGACTTGGGTATTTATTGGTGGAAAGTTGGTTAGTTCTTCAACAAAAATCAGCTGGATTACACATGGTGCCCCAACGTGTCACGAATAGGAATAAAAATAGAGGTAAAATCTGACCAAACTGCATCGTGAAATATTTCGGCGAAATGCGATCTACGAAATAGCTAAGGGAGGTATAAGATATTCCAATCCTGCATCGCACGCAGCACTCAAATGTTCAAAGCTCGAACAATTTCAAACAATAATTTAGCCTCACAGGGCCAAATTAGTTCTGAGAACCTGCAAGCAGCGCAGGCAATAAATACAGGTGAATCCCTCGGATTAATTACTTTGGACGGGGGGCGAAGGTATGGCAACTCAATAGCCGCAAATGTCCTTTTGCACTGCAACATCAAAGCAATCCGCTATGCCGTCCCTTTTATTTACCGAAGTCCAACAATAATTAAAACCCGAATCACGGACTGATCTGTTGATTAAAACGGATAGGAGAGCCGTACGTTCGCGATGATCCAGTGCAAACATCAATTATTTTACTATTAGCATAAGCAAAGCGTTCGTGTGAATATACATAATTATAGTAACGATATCGAGATTATATTCCGCTATGCCGAAACCTACGGTGCAGAGACATCTTCAGTTCATGTTATCATATGTTAAATCTGGGACGAAATTTACCGCCAGTTTTTTACCACCATTCTACCATTAAGAGATTTTGATCAAACCGAAAATTTAGTTTTGAAACGGAAATAACCTCAAAATAGTCAAACACGATTTCTTCAAGGAAAATAAAAGGTATCGCATAATTGACTAAATTTAATGTAGAATTTTCATTTCTTCTTCATTTCTCAAAAGAACTGATCAGATTTGACGACTTCCATTAAAATCGGCTAAAAAATCAACGTTTTTGAGGTTAGGTGCTCTTTGTTTACGAAGCCTTGTCACTTGATGGCGGTTGAACTAATTTTACCTAACAACACTGATCGATTACAACTGTACCACGTTTGCCAACACCCCGACTGAAATTTCCCTTTTTTTGAACTTCTCCTTTCTTTTGACCATCGACTGACGAGGCTCGGTAATTAAAGTGCAAAACATCAAAAAAGTCGGGGTTTTCGAAATGTTTAATGGAAGGATATGTGTTCTTTGGTAAAATGAAGAAAAAATGAAAATTCTTCGTTGAATTATATTTCAATCGAAGTTTTATGCCAGAGAAGAGATTTGCGCAGGAGAAAATGCCCGTTTCTAAACGCATTTTCCATTTTAATCTATTCCTGCATCGTATTTAAAGTTTTTTTCTCATATAGATTCCGATTATTCGACGCGTAGAGAGTTCAATTATCGTGAAACTTCAGTTTTCCCGCCGTTCTTCAAAGCAAGCGCCAACAATGGGGAAAAAAAGAAAACTTCCAAGACCGCATTGTGAAATTCTGATTACCACCCTATCAGGACAAAGCCGGCAAAAAAGGTTTTCCAACTCCTTTCTTTTAGCTTAAACTTTTCCCAGGGAGAAAAAAAATTATATTCTTCTTAAAGTTGAAGGCACGGTCAAAAACAACTTCGCCGCAGCTTTTTGCCCGTTTCTTTTCGCAATGTTTCACTGCGTTATTCAACTTTATCCGAAAGCAATTAGAGCGATACAGGAGTGGGGATGACGACACTATACATAATTCAAAAGGGGGCCACTTCCTAGGTAGGATCCATCTTGGTCGGGGGTATTTGAGCTGAGCAAGCCCATGAAACTCCGATTAGGGGTAGTATTAGTTTTAAATCCGCAGATAATAAGTTGACTCAGAAGGAGGGGGTATGCAAATATCTGAGCAGCCTGCCGAGCGATAAAGGTGGATCTTCCTTGTGGAGGGAGGGGGGGCTTGGACTTTGTTACTAAGCTGTTCCGGCTTCGATCGCAGTTAGTCACGGTGAAAATCATTGTTAGGTATATAACCAAAACCACGTACCAATGCGCCATCAATCTTGAAAATTACCAAAGAACAACGTTGATAAATAATTCATTGGATCTCTTGCAAATGTGACATAATTAATTTTTAGAGTACATGAGTTATGAAGGTGCACCAGAACACTCTGAGTTGCAATTGGTACTCTGGAATACCAACAAATCAAGTGACGCTGTACAATAGTGCTTAAAAAAAGGAGTTGCCAATACGATCTTTGATTTGGCACAAAAACTCATATGGTGTCCTCTTGGTCCTGCTCTTGCACCAGCTGTTGCCCTTTCTCCTGCTCTTGCTCCAACTGTTGCTTTTGTTCCTGCACTTGTTATTGTTCCTGCCCTTGCTCCTGCTTCTGCTCTTGCTCCAGCCCTTGCTTCTGCTCCTGCTCTAGCTCTTTTCCCTGCCCTTGCTCCTGTCCCTGCTCTTGCTCTAGCTCCAGCACTTGCCCATGCTCCTGCTCTTGGTCCACCACTTGCTCCAGCTCTCGCACCTGTCCCTGCTCTTGCTCCAGTTCTTGCTCCTGCTTTTGGTCCACCACTTGCTTCTGCTCTTGCACCTGTGCCTGCTCTTGCGCTTGCTCCAGCTGTTTCTCTTTTTCCTGCTGTAGCTCTTGCTCTTGCTTCTGCTCAAGCTCTCACTCTTTTTCCTGCCCTTGCTCCTGGTCCTGTCCCTACTCTGGCTCTTGCTCCAGCTCTCGCACCTGTCCCTGCTCTTGCTCCAGATTTTGGTCCACCACTTGCTTCTGCTCTTGCACCTGTCCCTGCTCTTGCTCTTGCTATAGCTGTTTCTCTTTTCCCTGCTGTAGCTCTTGCTTCTGCTCTAGCTCTCGCTCTTTTTCCTGCCCTTGCTCCTGCTCCTGTCCCTACTCTGGCTCTTGCTCCAGCTCTCGCACCTGTCCCTGCTCTTACTCCAGATTTTGGTCCACCACTTGCTTCTGCTCTTGCACCTGTCCCTGCTCTTGCTCTTGCTATAGCTGTTTCTCTTTTCCTTGCTGTAGCTCTTGCTCTTGCTTCTGCTCTAGCTCTCGCTCTTTTTCCTGCCCTTGCTCCTGCTCCTGTCCCTACTCTGGCTCTTGCTCCAGCTCTCGCACCTGTCCCTGCTCTTACTCCAGATTTTGGTCCACCACTTGCTTCTGCTCTTGCACCTGTCCCTGCTCTTGCTCTTGCTCCAGCTGTTTCTCTTTTCCTTGCTGTAGCTCTTGCTCTTGCTTCTGCTCTAGCTCTCGCTCTTTTTCCTGCCCTTGCTCCTGCTCCTGTCCCTACTCTGGCTCTTGCTCCAGCTCTCGCACCTGTCCCTGCTCATGCTCCTGCTTTTGGCCCACCACTTGCTTCTGCTCTTGCACCTGTCCCTGCTCTTGCTCTTGCTCCAGCTCTTGCCCATGCTCCTGCTTTTGGTCCACCACTTGCTTCTGCTCATGCACCTGTCCCTGCTCTTGTTCTTGCCCCATCTGTTTCTCTTTTTCCTGCTGGAGTTGTTGCTCCAGCTCTTCCTCTTTTTCCTGCTCTTGCTTCTGCTCCTGCTCTCACTCTTTTTCCTGCCCTTGCTCCTGCTCCTGTCCCTGCTCTTGCTCCAGTTCTTGCTCCTGCTTTTGGTCCAACACTTGCTTCAGCTCTCGCACCTGTCCCTGCTCTTGCTCCACCTGTTTCTCTTTTTCTTGCTGTAGGTCTTGCTCCTGCTCTTGCTCCAGCTCTCCCTCTTTTTCCTGCCCTTGCTCCTGCTCCTGTCCCTGCTCTGGCTCTTGCTCCTGCCCTTGCTCCATCTCTTGCCCATGCTCCTGCTTTTGGTCCACCACTTGCTTCTTCTCTTGCACCTGTCCCTGCTCTTGCTCTTGCTCCAGCTGTTGCTCTTTTTCCTGCTCTTGCTTCTGCTCTAGCTCTTGCTGTGATTTTAGACATTGCTATGTGCTTGTAGCATAATTAATTAATGAAATTGGAGTACTGGAAACTGGAAATTCGAGTACTGAGAAAAAATAGCAGAGAGGATACGGATTTCCGATGTCGAATGGAACAAAAGAACCGAAATTTCTGTTCATACATATTTTCATTGCTATGTGCTATGATCAGCACCCGATTCAAGTGCAAGTTCCTGGAGCAAGAACTAAATTTTTGTTAATAACCGTTTCGCTTGGTCCGCTTTTTCGGTAGCTACGCCAGTTAGGCAGCTACTTCTTGTATATTTTACGCCGCATTATCCCGCCAGGTTGGACGCATTTCATCTTTTCCTGCCTTAGTCGGTTCCGCATTCCGGGAAAAAAAATTGAATACTCTTTTATTTAAAACCAATCCTCCCGGGCAATACCTTTTTACGACCTTCGCCCGCCGCTGGCCTATTTTTAAGCTTATCGCCTTTTTACCTTAGGCCTCCACGGCTCCATATTCGCGACCTACTTCTGTTTCATGAATTCTTCACGATAATACCAACATCTTGCTACCAATTTTCATTTTTTTCATTTCATTCCCCCCACATTTGCGGATCATGAGGAGAAAACCAATCCCGGAAACGATTGAAATATTCAAAGGGGGAAACGCCTGTTCCACCCTCATATTTCACCCAAATAGGATATTAAATCGGGAGAGAAAATAATTTCTTTCAAATCGCCAGCTCTGCTGGGAGGAAATCTGTCATCTAGTGGAAATTTCCCAAACGTGTTGAACCCTAGTTAGAATGGCCCTTTTTTATCTTTCGTCCCTGCATAACCATCAGAGATAGATTTTTGCCCTAGGAGGGAGTGTTTATTAGGACTTTCAACCCCTCTTAATCCTGTGAAGGGGATCTCTTTTGAACTTGAAATCTAAGCGATATTAGTTGAGTCACGTTGGTAGGTAGGGGGGATAGTACCGCTTTTCTGTGTTCACTTTGCGATACCATTGTGAACCAATTTTAATATTTATGATTTTTTTGGTATACCCGTTAATCTTACGCCTAATAACACTTTTGCCTAGCTGAAACGATTTTTAAATAAAAAAATTTAAATTAAAAATATTGAGTAATATTTGAAATATTTCAAATTTTTTAACCAAATTTCAAAAACCGGCATAGTGACGCCTAGCATCAGTTTGTATTGCCCACGTAAAAACACAATAGTTTTAAAAACGAATTGAAAATTAGAATTTAGAATAAGAAACAGAATTGAAAATTTTCGTTTCATGACTGAGGTAAAGCAAAAAATGATACGTTGGCACTGATCACAGCGCCATCTCTTATCAAAGGTTTGATAGCGGTGATATCAATATCAATTGATACCGGGCTGTATCCGCTGTGATATCAATTGATATCACAGCGGATACAGCCCGGTAACCTGGCGCAGGTTTGGGTAAGTAGGTACATAATATTATTATAGCGGTTTGATAAATTTGTTTTTAGATACTGTTGCGTTTTGATATTATTTTTGGTTTCCTGATGGCAGTAAACCGGCAAGGCCCTGCGTTGGGACGTCAGGGTGAAATCGTAGAATAAAAGAGCTGGATTTTATCACTCCTTTACTTTCTACAGCTGTTTCGGCCTTTAGGCCTTCTTCATGAACCTGTAATAGGTACAACTACATTAACATGGTGAAGCACAGAGACAGTTCAAATTTTCCTTGGTCATTAAAAAAAAAAAAAAAACCCAAAAAATTTTTTTTTTCCCTAAGTAAAGTCATTTGAATTAAATATATAACAATGGGAAACATACCTGTCTAAGCACTAAAATTTTAATTAAAAACATGCGCTCGTCCAAAACAAAATATAACCAGCCAACAAAAAAACTCAACGGTTTCAACTTTAAAAACGCTGCTAAGTAGATCAGTGGCATGTGCACATCAGTTTTTGGTGTAGCCGAAGAACTCTGCAAATTTTGCACAGGGGTTCATTTTTCGATTGCAAAGACAAATCTTACGATATATAGGTTCTCCTCAAACACGGAATTTAGTTGTTATTATTCTAGAATTTCAGTATAAATTGGTGTTCTAGATGGGGATTTGAAAAAACGTTTTTTCAACCCGGCAAAAAATAATCATCCTCTTTGCTTGGTCCTCCTTGCTTGACCTACCTATCTATCTTTTCAACGCAGCGCGTCGTTAATTTTTGTTGAAATCATCATTTAATCTATTCTTATTTACCTACGTAACTAACAGAATAATAATAATTATTAAATTATCTGAATAATTAAATAAATTTATTTATTATTATTATTTATATATTATTTTATAATTAAATAAAATTTATAATAATTAACTTAAAAATGCGTCGAGAATGCCTCAGAACCATTGTTGAAGCTTGACTCGCTCTCACGTTGCCAAGCGCAACTGGCCTAGTGTGAGTGCGTCACTTTGTTGGTGTCATAGGCTAGTGGTCGTAAGTAGATCAATCAACTGTATCTAAGAACCGATGCCGAGTTCCCAACTTTTTCCAATTTTTGTTTTGCTGATTTGTGTAATTCGACCAAATTCTTTAAATTGAAGATATTGGGAGGACAGAAGTTTTTGTGGGGATTCAACGAGTGGAAAACGAATTTTGTGGCTCGAGTAGTTTTCGAGTTATTAAGAATTGTAGAAATTTTGAAAAACTCAAAAATGTCTCACTAAAACTGCAATAAATCCTGAACGGTTGGAGCTACCGGCGTGGCGATGGTCTCATTCGATTCAGCATAGAAAAATCTATAGAAAATGATGCGTCACATGCCTATGTTTCAAATTTCCAGAAAAACACGAATTTTTCCCACTTCAACAGCTGTTTTACTGGCCTTAAAATTAAGGTAGGGTTCTGTCGAGATGTTAGGACCAACTAGATACGGAACTTGATTTTTGGTAAAAATTTCAAAATTTTTCGATAACTCCTTCCCCCTGAAAAACCCCGGACGGCGGACGGCGGACGGCGGACGGTGGACGGCGGACGGCGGACGGCGGACGGACAAAAAATTTTTATTGCAGATTCGGATTCTACACCCCTTGAAACGTAAACCAACAAATTTTCAGGGGGTGTTAAAAATTTTTTTTTCCTGACCGATTACAAAGGTTCATTTCTATAGAAAAATGAACCAAAATATATATATAATTTGCTCGATAAATACTCTGAAAACAAAAACAAAATTTTATAAAATTATCTATTGTTTTTGTTTTCAGAGTATTTATCGAGCAAATTATATATATATATTTTTTTAAAGTTGAAACCGTTGAGTTTTTTTGTTGGCTGGTTATATTTTGTTTTGGACGAGCGCATGTTTTTAATTAAAATTTTAGTGCTTAGACAGGTATGTTTCCCATTGTTATATATTTAATTCAAATGACTTTACTTAGGGAAAAAAAAAATTTTTTGGGTTTTTTTTTTTTTTAATGACCAAGGAAAATTTGAACTGTCTCTGTGCTTCACCATGTTAATGTAGTTGTACCTATTACAGGTTCATGAAGAAGGCCTAAAGGCCGAAACAGCTGTAGAAAGTAAAGGAGTGATAAAATCCAGCTCTTTTATTCTACGATTTCACCCTGACGTCCCAACGCAGGGCCTTGCCGGTTTACTGCCATCAGGAAACCAAAATTACAAAAGAAACCGGCGGACACTAGTCCAATTCCATCATTTAGTTTTGATATTATAGCGGTGTTTGGAATTATAGTGGTTTTATATTATGGATATCCGATTTAGCGGTGTTTGGCTATCATAGCGGTTTGATAGCGGTGTAATAATTGATATTTCAGCTGTTCGATGCCGATATTATTCTGTTTTGATGCGGTTTCACCAATATTTTCGCCCTAATAGAGTTTCAAAATTGACAATTTGTGCGCGATACAGTGGAGAATATTCCGATACATATTGCGCGATAAATCGCAAACTCTTTCTTCAGTATTCGTCCCATAGTCGAATGCGAATCGCAAAAAACGGAACAGTCGAGAGTGAGAGAAGGCGATTTCAAACCAGAACTCGTCATTGGGGGGTCAACTCTTTTTGGGGTCCGGCCCAATCATTTTGAGGGAAGCCGGTAAATAAGCGGGGGAGGGACCCGTACATCTCGGACTTAGCCGGTGCCTTCTGCTTACTTATTAGTGTAGTTTTTCTTTCTTCATCTTTTTTTCATTCTTTTCTTCCACCCCCCAGTTATTTATTTACGTGACCCGACTGCGGGAAATCCGTGCAGCTCCTCGGCCGGCCGGCTGATCGTGTTATAACTTTACAAATCACGATCGAGACTTACGGGATGAAGTTTTTTGAGCCGGAGAACGGCGGGAAGGTGGGGAAAACGGCTTCTACTTGATGGAAGTCATTGAGAGTCGGAATGGAAATTTCGCAGTGGGCTGTATCAGCATAATTTATTATTTTATCCGTATCGAAAGACTGGAATTTATTACTCATTATATGTTTCAAGCATGAAAAACTGGAATGCTGCGCATATATTTATATATCGCAATGAATTTTTTGCGATTTTTCGTAGGCAGGTACGCGCTAACAACATTATTTCACAGGATTTTCAGCCAAAATGAAAAGTTCGCGATATCTTTGAACTTCAGCCGTTCAACTTCATCGGGAAGAACGATGATTAGAATGCGTCAAGTATTACGGAAGCGTAGTTGAACGCTCCATTGCGAAGCTGAAGTGCCCGAGTTACGACTTCGAGCGGAAACTTAAGGATAGCCGAGATATTTCAATTAAAAATTATTACTGCTGAGTTGTGCTCGGCTTCCACCTCATAACTGTAAAATTAAAATTGAACTTCCCCGGAGAAGTCGGCCCGAGGGCGGGGGAAGAAAGTAGAAAAAAGCCCAACCCGCCCCCGCCCCATTTTCATTCGTGTTTTATTGAAATGGAAGGAAGGTCGTAAAGTTAATGGGAGTGTCCCACCATTTCCGACCATAGGAGAGGGCAACGGTCTTATTTGCTCTCAAAAGGACGCGTCCAAGGATCGGCGAAAAAGCCGGTGGAAACCGGTGCCGGTGGGAAATTAATGGTTTTTTTAATAGCCTCGAAAAACGTCTCAACGGAAGGAGCTAACTGAATAACGACGTCATCGCAGCGCAATGAATACCGTCGAATGGGACGAAATGAATCGTTGAAAATGTCAAGAAAATGACGAAACGTAAAACTCCGTAATTATTTTCTGTAGGGATTTCTAATCAAAGTTCTTCGGGAAAAGAAGAATCGATATATCATGTCGTAATTTCTCAAATTCCAGCGATGGCCGCGAATTTTCGCTACCGCCGAAAAAACAAATTCGCCGGTTTTCGCATTTTTACCCAAAGGTAATAAACTCACGTCGTTCGCACTGTTATGAAATGCTCGACACTTTCGGCCAGGATAGCACGAAATGGCATTTAAGCGGATCCATAGTGGAAAATACGGCCATGAAAACCGCCATCAGACTCGTTGGCAGGCCTCCGCAGATCAAAGACTAACAGACCCTTTGGTTTTCAGACTCGTTGCCACCGCGAGCCCCTGGGGATCTGTTTTGAGCGGTTCCCGTCTGTTATTTAACCCTTTGTTACTGGGTTAAAGGCCTCACTGGCTTCGGGTACTTTTGAAAGCCCGTAGTTAATTGAAAGACACTGTAATTTTAAGGCCGGTTGTTTTCACTGCACGCTTTTCCCCGAGCCGAAACCGAAAACCCGGTTGAAATGTATTATGCGGCCCTTGGCAGGGCCACGTCTACGTTTGCATCGTTTCAACCGCATGGGTCATCGGAAAAGTAAACCGGAAACGAAAAGGACTCCTTTGGAAACAAAGTAGGTGGCCTTCGCTTAAAAAAACGTCGTTTCTAAATGTTTTTCGAAAATGATGAAATTATTATCAAGCAGCCCTTTGCAGGGCCACTTCTGCGTCCACTTTCACATTCCAAACTCATGGGCCATCGAGAAAGTAAACCGGAAACGAAAAGGGCTCATTTGCGAACAAAGAAGGTGGCTTCGCCCTCAAAAAACGTCGTATCTAATTTATTTAATAACTGTAATCAAAAAATTTAGGAGTTATTATTGGGCAGCCCTTTGCAGGGCCACTTCTACGTCCACTTTCACGTAACAACCTCATGGATCATCAGAAAAGTACATTGGAAACAAAAAGGACTCATTTGCGAACAGAGTAGGCGGCTTTTGCCCTCGAAAAACGTCGTTTCTAATTTATTTGATAACTGTTAGTCAAACATTTTGGAATTATTATTGAGCAGCCCTTTGCAGGGCCACTTCTACGTCCACTTCAACGTTTCACCCTCATGGGTAGTCAAAAAAGTACATTGGAAACGAAAAGGACTCATTTGCGAACAAAGAAGATGGCCTTCACGTCCAAAAATCGTCGCTTCTTATTCATTCCTTAACTATTTTTCAAAATCGTTGAAATTGATTGATCAACTCTTTTCACAGCCATTTCTTCATCCATTTTAACGATTCAACCTCATCGAGAAAATAAACCGGAAAATAAAAAGGACTCATTTGCTCACAAAATAGGAGTCCTTTAGCAGGAATTTTCCGCGTCGGCATTACCATTTTACAAAAATCGATTCAAGCGATGACAGGCAATTTTTCGAGTTTATCGCCTCCGCTAGGGAAAAAATTTCACCCACATTTCTTCGAAATTATGGGCCTCGGAGCGGCGTTTTGTAGGACGTCGTTATAGCATCCGACGGCAGCTGCATCCTTTCGCACCCTAGACGCAAACGACCCCGGCATACAGCAATGGACGCAATCAGACGAAATTGCATCCGATTTATAATCCTCGATTTATGACGGGGGATAGTGTTGCTTCTGGGCTAACGTCTTGTCTGGGGAGAACAACTTCGAAGCTCCCCGGCCTCTCGGAGGGTGCACCGAGGGTTTTGCACTCCATATTACATCCATTTGTGTCATCTCTCGCATTTCTCGCCATCAATCTTCCATGAAAGATTGAGATGATGACGTCGAATTGTTGATGGAGTCGCTTATTCGGCATAAATGCAGCAGGGGATGCGCACGAGAGGGATGGAGATTAACATTTTTAATTTTTTGTTTTTCTTGCACGGGATAAATTTTGAAATGAGAAAAACTTGTTCTATACTGAACAGCCAGAGGCGTTGAAAGTTATAAGTGCAGATGAAAAGTTGCATTTGACAATTAATGAAGATTTCGGAAGCATAGGAAATTTTTTTGATTTTTGCAGTATCACTCACTCGCTAGGAGACAGCTACCAGCATATAAGAAGAAGAAGAACAGGCAGAAGAAGATGTAGCGAAAGAGGTAAACGAAGAGCTAACAAAAGAAGTAGAAGAAGAGGTAACAAAAGAGGTAAAAGAAGAGGTAGCAAAAGAGGTAGGAGAAGGGGTATTGATGAAGAAGAAGAAGAAGAATAGGTAGAAGATGTATCAAAGGAGGTAGAAGAAGGGGTAGCAAAAAAGGTAGGAGAAGGGGTAGAAGAAGAAGTAGGAGAAGAAGAAGTATCAAAAGAGGTAGAAAAGGGGGTAGCAAAAGAGGTAGGAGAAGGGGTAAAAGAAGAAGAAGAAGAATAGGTAGAAGAAGATGTATCAGAAGAGGTAGAAGAAGGGGTAGCAAAAGAGGTAGGAGAAGGGGCAAAAGAAGAAGAAGGAACAGAAGAAGAAGAAAAAGAAGAAGAAGAAGAAAGTTGAGAAAAGTTGCAATTCTTATCATTCTGGTTCAATCCCGATATCACGTTATAGGTCATAATCAAGAATTATCTGCCCTGGAAAAAGAGCATTTCAGTGCCGAAGGGAAAGAAAACTCGGCGGGAAATTGGAAAGTCGGCGCTCGTCTGCGGAATGCAATTTAGCGTAGCAGAGTGGAGGTGGAGTCGACAGGCTGCCAGAGCAGGAACCGCCGAATGTGCAACTTGGAGCAACTCCTATCAACGTCTTTTCAATCGTCTTGTCCCGGTCGACGTTTCAAGAACAGCAACGGTTTCAATAAATGGATCATATTATCCGATCCTCGACTTCTCATCTCCAAACGTTTGAAACAGATAGGGTCAAGTGGGGTAATTATGAACAAATTGCAACAATTTTACAAACTGACAGCTCTCAGAAGTACCTAGTCCATGTAAAAACCTGGAAACCTCTCTAAAACAATCGGTTTACATCCCTAATACACTGTGAGACAGTTTTTGAATTTTTTTGACTGCTGTATGGTCTTTGAAAACCACTGTTCATAATTACCCCTTATGTTCATAATTATCCCATAGGGTATGGGGTAATTATGAACAGCGATTTTGACGTTTAAAAGAGGTGTTCAAAAGGTTACATTTGATTCATTTCACACTGTTACATGTGACAGTTAGCACGAACGTGTTACACTAGGCGTATGAGATGTAAAAGACGATGTTCATAATTACCCCATAGCATAGTTCACAATTACCCCAAGATCCAAATAAATCAAGTCAATATACTTACATACTCCCAAAATATCATAATTCAAACGAAAATCACCTAGTTTGTACCATTTCATTGCTAAAAATGGACGAGAAGTGCAAAAAAACTCTAAGAAAAAAATGTTCATAATTACCCCATACCCAAAAAAGTATGGGGTGATTATGAACGCCCTCTGTAAGTCACTGAGAACGAGATATGGCAAAACTTGAGTGAAATCCTGTTGAAGAAACAATTAACGCATGTAAAAATATTGAAAACAATAACTTAACACAATTTTTTCAGCCAGAAGAGGAAAGAACCTCAAACACTAAAAAACTGTTTCACAAACTTTTTAATAAGGTTTTTGATAAACACGTAAATGGCGTCATCGGCGTTGCCAAATTGGAGAAAAAAAAGTCGTAACCTATCAATGAGAGAATGAACATTCGATTGCTACATCTTTTTGATTTTTCCATTGCTCACAGGAGCCCAAACATACTTTGTTCTTAATTACCCCATGTTCATAATTACCCCACTTGACCCTATCTGCTTCGCAGAATGTTGGAATTTTAAACAAATAAATAAAATAAGGAGCGAATTTTACGAATTTGTTATGGAGCCACTATGATTCGATTCCAAAGAACGAAACCGTATCAACTGCCAAATCAATGCTTGCTGAATATTATTCATATTTGACAAAAACCATCAAGATCCCTCAGAAAGAATGTTCACGGTCCCCGAATTTCGCCTGTAGACTTCTGCAGGGCGAATTCTGTCTCTCCCCGTTCTCCTGTCATTTGTTCACGTTAGAAACGTACAAGGAAAGCGTCAAATGACACGGTGAATTCTCAAACCTCGTACATCACATGCTTCATCTCGCCCATTTGCTAATTATATTTTCTCCCGGCTCAATCTTCATTTGCTCCTACGCGATTACGAACTTTAATGTCATTTTGTGCACAGCGAACACCCGCACGGTGATGCACTGTCATGAAACTATTTGAATTCTGCGAAAACACAAAAATACCCCAGTCAAATACAGATATGGAATTTTGAAATAATCACCACAACAATTATTGTTATGCTGGTAATTTTGTTAATACCTCTATGACTGAATAATTGGGATAATTTTTCAAGTTTTGCAAGTTGTGCTTGTTGTTGTTGTGTTTGCTGCTGCTGCTATGGTTAAGGTTGTTATAGTTGATGCTGTTGTTGTTGCTTCTCAAGTTGTCCTTAAAGTTGCTTTGTTGTGGTTGCTGTTGTTGATGTGTTCGTTATTGTTGTTGTTGCTGCTATGGTTGATGCTGTTGTTGTTGTGTTTGTTGTTACTTTTCAAGTTGTCCTTAAAGTTGCCTTGTTGTGGTTGCTGTTGTTGATGTGTTCGTTATTGTTGTTGTTGTTGTGTTTGCTGTTGCTGCTATGGTTAAGGTTGTTATGGTTGATGCTGTTGTTGTTGTGTTTGTTGTTACTTTTCAAGTTGTCCTTGAAGTTGCCTTGTTGTGGTTGCTGTTGTTGTTGATGTGTTCGTTATTGTTGTTGTTGTTGTTGTTGTAATTTTTATTGCTGTTGTTGTTGTTGTCATTGTCGTAGGTATGGTTGATGACGTTGTCGTTGCTGTTGTCTGGGTTTCTTCTTACAACATTTGAAATACCTGCTAAACATAATTTGATCGCTATTTAAGATTTTCAGTAAAATTTCTCAAAGATCCCGAACTTTTCGGTTATGCCTCAACGTCACTCTAGCACATCCTTATAATTCCGTTTATGCTAATCGTGCGCATCATATTTGCGCTCAGAATTGGTGCGCTTTGGCGCTTCTCGTACGTCGCAACAAGCCGATATTAATTACTATCGGACTTTATAGGACGGATAAAGGGAAGTCTCTCCGCCGGATTGCGGGTGCCTCGGCGAGCGTTCGCCTTTGACGTCAAAGGACATTTGCGGGTATTCCGCCATAGCTGAGCCCCATACCTAAAGTAATGAATTCAAGTATTTCGAAGGAATTCTCCACCGCAGTTTCCCAAGATTCCAGGACTAATTTGGCTCTTTGCAGGTGGAAGGGCGATGCAGGATGGCCATTTGAATAGCAAATTTTCGTCTTCTCCTATGTTTAAGGGCATAATGTCCTATGCAGCCAGGAAAACTAATAAAATATTATGGGTATGTTCCTCGGTCTCCAAATGACATTATGTGAAGCCTTGCGTATCTCTTTTCCAACCGGGGCGAAACTACTTCGATACCTACCGGTTTATTGATAGATTTCACACCAACACCAATCTCATCATCGATTTTATACAGTCCGCTCACCAAACCGGGGTTTCTATCGATAAATATGTAATCATTAACAGCCGGGCTCCATTTCAGCATTAAACCGATAAAGCTCCGATAACGCGTTCACCGCTAGTTCAACAATGACCGGTTTACTATCGAAATCAATAAATGGCAATCCATAGGTATGGATCGGAATGCGCGATTGGCAATCGGCATCAAGTAATTCCATCGGCCGGCCATTATTCGCTCCACGTGGACGACAGGATGGCAATCTAGAGCGGGACAGTTGACGAGGTCATTAGCGCCGTGAGCCGCGGCGGACATAATTTACAACCGGACGGGAGCAAGAGGGAAAATGGGATCGAGTATAAATGTGAGAGAGGCAAAATGGACAGATAGCTAGTCGAGCGAAGGAGCTTTTCCTTGTCCCCTGAGGGCATATCAATGTCCCTGTATTGGACCAATGTTTCGGTCTCACATGTCCAGGTTGGTACGGTCTGTCTCGCGAGACAACCGCGACAGGCGCTATTTCGAGACGCGCCGATCGATAGGTGCGAAAAATCAGGTCGGGGAAAATGGCGGATTGGAGAAATTGATAAAAATCGAATTCCTCCGAAAACCGCCATTTTTCAATTATCGTTTTCGGAGAAATTGATAAAAAATCGTTACAAACGCTGTCCGTCATGTCCGAGACAGGACAATGAAGAAGAAGAAGGTAAAAATCGACAAAACGATTAGGAAGTCGAATTTTTTATCGCTTGAAACTGTCGTGTTGCAAGCAGGTGAAAGTGGTGCAAGTCTATACTGGGTGTCGAAAACTTGGTGTGAAAAAAAAAACGGGTGAAACTAGGCCAAACATGAAGCAAAACGAGGACGACCGCATTTTCGTATCTCAATCCGTTTCTGAAGTATGATTTTTGGTGTTTGTTCTTCCAGAAAATCACGGATTGCATAATAAAAACCGAAATTTCTCCGGTCCAAAAATACTTTTCCTAACTTTTGAGGACATTTTTGGATTCAGCGTTAAATTTCCCATAAGGCAAGTGTGCAATTGTAACAAAAAACTAGCCCCTATATACCGCAATTGCGGTTCAAACGTCAAAAATCGAAAAATTCGTTCTCCAGTTACGACCGAATCGAGCGTTAGGAGGGCCTAGCGGCCGAAAGCGCTCGAGCTAATGCCTCGTTGAAAAAAAGGTTATAGCAAAAAGAGCGTGTAGGTCATCCGGTCATGGACTCCGTGGGGAAATCCTCCATTTTCCTATCTTCGCCACAATGCGTTACCTAATTCTTCGCTGGCAGGTCCGAAAGTCCCATTATAATCCCAAGGGAGACACATCGCAAAAACACGATGACAACGCTCAAACCGCATAATCTGAATATGCAATTTATTTTCCACCCCTCGACGCGATGCACCTGCATTTGACATGGGCAACCCACGAAAAGCAACATGTCGACGTCTGCGGGCAATATTGCTCGCCAGAAAATGATGGGTGACCCCATGGCGGACGAAAATTATTTTCGAAACGGAGCGAACGGGGGGGAATGAATGGAAAATTAGCAATACTTCAACGACCTATGACAGGATGAAGCATTTTCGCATTCATACGCTCGTGTCTCGATAACGAAGTGGCAGGACTGACATATTTTGATGAGTGAAATTCGGACCTAATCCACGGTCTTTGAGACGGTTAAATTGCTGCTCGAAAAACATGCTTCCCAAATTTCGATACCCGCCTAAAACCGAGATGATAACTTGAAGACGATAATGTTTTTGATAATAATATTATAAGGAAATTTTAAACAAATAAAAACGAATGGACTACCTACATAAAAGAAAAATTCTGCCCTTCCTTTTTTTTTCAATTTTAACGAGTCCTTAACAAAAATGTAAAAAACGATACCTACTACCTCTTTTGACAAAAAATGTCGGAATACCAGGCAGTAAATTAAAAGGAGAAAGAGGAACCCTTAAATTTTTATAACTCCCCCTCAACCTGAGAATGGATGGACGAGAACATATTCCCATTGTGCTATATTACCTTCCATATAACACCCGCACACATTTGCATACGCGCACTTATATACAATGCGACTACAAGGTAGTATTACTCATGCGTTCCCTTCAGAGTTGGACGTCTACGGAGTCGGAGACTATAAATTTAATTACAGTTGCCACGAAGGGTGGACCTGCCCCTGGATTTATGGATATTAGTATAACCTTCCTCCCCTCGGCGCCCCTTCGATACACCCCGCGAAAATGAGGTGGAGTGAGGAAACGGTCAGTCGGAAACAACACTTCCGCCTTAACAGGAGGGTTAATTCTCTAGTTGCTGCAAAGTTTTGAGTTATTTTTGAAAATTCCCAGGTATGGACGCGCGCTGATTTTGTTGGTTATGAGGAAGAGTGTTGGTTCGAGAGGTAGTACGGAACACTTGCCGCTAGAGGCCGCCACTGGACGGTCTGTTGGAAGCCCAGGGTCTGAAGCCTCAAGAGGGTTACATTTTCACTAACTTATAGTGAAAGCCAACCATGGATGGTTGAACCATTTCCGACCCTCGAAAAGGCTTATCAAAATTGGAATTGGTTCCAACCATTGATGATAACGTAGGAGTCACGCTAAGGCCAGGTCTCAGAAGAGCAGGCGGTTGTACCGAGAACGTCCGTTTTCAGGATTAGAAGAGAAATGTAAAAAATGGGAATCCCTCACTGGAATTTTTGCAAAAATTTTGCTGATCATATCATTTAACCAGCTCATTTGGCGTTTCGAATCTCGTTGGATTTCTGAATACACCTGATAAGTCAAAATTACTTTGTGTACCTACCAAATTTTAATAAATCAGCGTTTTTTATGATCCTCCAATAGATTCTCGAAAGCCATGAGATTGAAATCCTTAGCAGCGGTTTTCACTTTTTTCGGAAAAAGCCAAAATATCAATTTCAAGCCTGAAACTGATAGTTTACGCGGTCGTATGCCCTCTCTCGGAACTTCCGGTCAGTAAAAGGACCACTCTTCATACACCGAGGTAAACAACGAAATACAACACCCAGCCATTATGCAGCACACGTGCATAACTGGTCGCACACGTGGCCATTGCACGTGTAGAGCGAACCATTAGCCTTTATTGCGACTCGGAGAAAAACCTTTTTCGAAAATTCAAGATCCTCCTTAACAAGGTAGGGAGAGTCGAACCTGGAGGCTAACAGCGGCTGTGTCAATATTGGTAAACAATTAGGAAAAGACGAGTGGCGGATAGGATCACCTCGGAGCTAAGGGTAGGTAGGTAACATAAAAAAAGGTATTAAAGATTCCTACAATCGATGGCATCATACAAACGGAAAAAGTCAACCAAAAACCGTCAATGTTTTCGGACTTTTTTAGTGCTAAGGACAAGGTTACCGAGTGCAAGAACAGTCCCATAGCTGTATAGGATAGTCGAGTGGTTAGCATTACCGCTTCTCACCGCGAAGGTGTCAAGTTCGAATCTCAGCGAAGATAAGAAATTTTGACGGCTTGCATCGCTCAGTTTTGGGACATCTCTTTACCTTACCGCCCAGTTGTCACCACCATTACAATCACCGCCATTTACCGAGCTCATAAATAACTTATTTCTCTGTGCTAAGCTTTGTTTAATACAAAATCGCTATAAAGCAAAAATGATGTAACTAATTTACCAATTAATTTAAAATCCACAGCCGCCTAGAATACTTGTCCCACATCGGCAACCGCACAGCGATGAACAATTGGAGTAGAGCCATCCTTCACAGGCTGTCGTTCGCGCCGTCGTTTGCCCAAAACAAAACAAATGACAATGAACTACCTAACTCCAATTTGACTCCCGATACGCCGAAGCCGGCAAAAAAGTTTACAAAACGCGATTTCATTATTATGTCGCACCTCTGGACTTTCGAAATCGTCTTCGCGGCAATGGAAGCCATGCGTAACGCCATGACGAGAGCGTCCTTCGGCGGTGGCGTACTTTCGAAGGATATGATCGCTCACCACACCAGCAGTTGCTCCTTCGTGGTGTGCGTGAGTTTAATCGTGCTGGCAGTTTCGAACGCTTTCTGCGGCTCTGCGAAAGTCGTCCCTCTGGTGGTGGGGATTTCGGTGTACCACTTGACATCGGTATTCGGGATACTCATGGTGACGCCGACGTCGCACATTCTGCCATTGATCATGATCAGCCTGCAGGTCGGGTGGTACGCCAGTACGCCGATGCGCTATTGGCTGATATTCCACCAAAGAATTCCCTTAAGGGCGAACTCGTCGTTGTTGTTCGTCGGCTGGAACTCGTTTCTCGTATCGATCGCCATTTACTTCACGACAGTTTACATCGAAAACTCGCGATTCATCAACGTCGAATATTTGCTGGCCTGGGTCGTCCTGGGTTTGGTGATGTTGGTCTGGATATCGGGGGTAATTCTCTCGAAGAATCGCTTCAACAATACGCCCGACGATTGCTCGGTGATCAGCGCGGAATACGAGTCGACCGAGGTGAGCAAACATTTCCAAGCGAGGCAGAGGAATTCGCATTTAATTTTATTTCTCCTCGTACTTTTCCCCAGCTGCATATTCCCCATGACCAGAGAAATGGTCTCATCAAGCTTGAGGGGATTGCCCGAGAATATGAACACAGATTTCAGGCTGGATTTGATCGTATACGTAGCTTGCGTACCTGTAATAACTTTCCTTCTCTATGTTTTCGCATGTGTCCGACACGAAGTTCGCGGTCTCTTATTTTTGGGTGCGGCGCATGTCGCCAACCTGATCATGGTGGTGCTCTTCGTCATCATGATTTCAAAAAGCTCCACGGACCCTGCGACAATACCGACAACTACTGCAGGACCGAGTACGGATCACACTACGACCGATAACACTTGGACACCTTCGCTCTGGGCCAACGGTCAAGCGTTGCTCTTGATCTCGCAAATCGATCGCGGACACCATTGTTACAACCGTTTTTATGCCAAATGTTCACCATTAAGTGATGAACCGAGGGTTTTGAAAACGCTCAACGAAACCAAACGCTTTTTTGTCGAAGGCTTCAACGAATCGACCGCCCGGCCCGTAATATTCAGCGGTTACGTCGACGTGGAACCGCTGAAATCTCGCTTGTACATCGTAACGCGAGAAAATGGTTTACTCCACGTGCCCGGCCCTGAACATATGTTCAAGAGTGTTCTGTCGAGGAAAAAATACCACATCGTCAGCCTACTGCCACCCTGTAACGACGGGCCGGAAGTCGACGATAACGGCCGAAGAGGACTTTCAGTTGACAAGACGTGCCACTCCGTCAAATACTCCATGGTCGAATTCGGCGCCAACGATCAAATTTTGAAAGAAGGATTCGAAATCGGACCAAAGTACGCGACAGTGTCCGACCTGATATTCCCCCAGAATGACACGGAGAGAATAACTATCTCGATTTTCGTCGACGGGGAAAAAACCGCGCACCCGCCCGGTGAACTGGATTTTCGCCAAAGTGAAAGCGACAAATTGAAAAAGAAGCATCCGATGGATTGGTGGGGAATCGTCAATTTCGACCTCCCTAAATCCACCGGACTCAAACCGAAGACGCTTTTCGTCAAACGAAGCCAAGAGGAATTCGCGAGCAAAGGTCTCTGCTGGAATGACGACGCTTGGTTTACGCCGACGCCATCTATGGCTACGCCGCCAGGGCCACCGATTCCGAATTTTTATGAATTCATGGGCGCCTTGGCGCTATCCGGAGTCGTCACAGCCGTAGTTTCGGTCTCGTACATTCATTTCATTTGGATACAATGCCCGTGCGAGAGTGCGTTGCTGATAATCGGATACTTCGTCGTCGTAAATTTCGTCGGCGGATGGGCGTTCAGGCATTTCGTCGTCGCACTCGACAGCATCACGGTTTGGGTTGTTTTTTCGTTGCAGTCGTTATTCTTGATTTGGCACTGCGTCGCCACGGGTTTCTTCTGGAGGAATCTGCTCGAGCTTAGTGCCGGAGAGTGGAAAACGAAGAACAACATGCGTTTCTAAGCAGTTTCTCCAGCGGACCGCCTCAATTTTTAGTTGAAATACACATTCATGCTTTTATCTAGCGCATTATTCATGTTGACGCAGCTGTATTTGGTACCTTCTAACACTTCAAGGGGGGTTTTATTCTCTCCAATGCCCGATTTCGACGATTTTTGAGCATAGCAGCTTATGGAAGAATACCGTAGGTAGGAAATGGTTCAACTCCGGTCTCTAGCGGCATACGTTCCGACTAACCCTAGAACCAAAACTTTCCCTGATGGCTCTCCAGAGAACCAAACGCATGGTAACCTAAAAAAATAAGTTTTTCAAATTTCGCATAAACATTAGAATATTGCAATTCGGCAGGGATCCTAATAATTGTAGAACCTAATAAGAGGGACATGGAGTGTCGCCCTCATCCCTTTTCTTTGCCAGCGTTCGAGATAGCGCTGAATTATAGATGTTAACTCATTTACCAAATTGCATCCTTCTCAGTTCTCCCTACCGATTAGGCCACGAGATAAATCACACAGCTCAGGTGGGAGAATCTGAAACTTCGTTTTAAACTGAACTGCTGGGGTGAGAATGTTGATGCTTCCTTCTACGGGTTATTAATCGCCGTCCAAATCCGGTGAATTTAACAATTATTCCTCCGAGGGGGTTTCCTCTGCATAAACCACGATACTGCTGTACAGAAACGCTTGTACTATAATTTGAGAGCAAATAAGGGGTACGAAGTCGATAAATTGCAATTTCGATGCACAATTTTGTTCTGCCTAACAAAATGCATATTGCCAAAATTCCCAATGTCGAAATCATCCGAGTGTTAAAGACCAAAAATGCATTCGAAGATGCAATTTTCAAAAAATATTCCAAATCGTCCTCAATTAGGTAGCGTTACAGAAAAACATTGAATTTATCTCTTCGATAGTTCAACGCTACTTTTTGTTTCGAGCTCTTCCTCGGCCGCAGAGGATCGTGTTTTGCTCGGACTTTTCCCTTTATAAGGAAACATTGTACACGTTTCTAATCTTCGGCCCAACTTTGTACGAGTTCGGTCCAAGTTGTTGAGCGGAGAGTTGGCCGAAAGGGAAAAGAATGACTGCGCAACTTGGAGAGGCCTCTTTCATTAAATCCGGAGGATGCCGACGAATTTTCCGCAGTTTTCGAGCCGATCCGGTAACGAGATTGCTTGAAAGATGATAGGAGGAAAATGAAGAGTTGCCCAAGTATCGAGGAAACTCCTCGAAAATAATTAACTCGACTGGATTTCCTTCAATTTCTACGAGCATTGTCATAGTCATGGATAAAAACGCAAATCTTGGAAGAGGATCTAGAAGTTACTCGGGAACCCATCTCATACCATATATCTGCACTCCATACAACTTCATTCCATGCAACTGCATCCCATATAACCTCATTCCATGCAACCGCATTCCATAAAACCTCATTCCATGCAACCGCATTCCATAAAACCCCATTCCATACAACTTTATTCCATGCAACCTCATACCCTACAACCTCATTTCCTTCAACTTCTGATTTGCTAGCAGGAAATTCGAGGCTTCATTTCGAGAAACTTCCTTCGAAATCACTCTCCGATAATTTCATCCAAAGCATTATCGATTTTCAAAATGCCTCGTAGATTGATCTGATTCCCTTATTCTTTCTCCCCTAAATACGACATGACGTGACCGTCAATCTTATCGGCGAAGATTATCTGTTGTTTTCGAGGTTCGACGAAAGGTGTCAAGCGCCGGAGTACGATTAACGTTGCACGATTAATGTTAAGCGATAGCCAAAGTGATTGTCAAGGAGTGACGTTTTAATGGACCCATCGATCAGCCAAGTCCATTTGGGCGGTCGTTATTACGGATATTTCACTGTCGGTAACGACCGCCGTAAGAAAATGCCAGGGATTTCCATGGTGAGGCATTGACAACATGAATTATCCGATTAGGCACTACGGGACTAGAAACACCTGAATATACGCGAGGTAGATCGGTAGAAAACCAAATTTAGGGGTAGGGGTGGAAATAGTGCAAGGGGGCGTGGCTGAGGTAATGAGATTGATCGACTACTACGACAGACCATGTCGGACAAAATCAGACCATTTTGGACCATACCTATGAGGTCACCCTATGATACCTAATCCTCAAAAAGGAATGATGAACCCCTGTCCTGCGTTTTGCTGAGTTGTTAGTAATACTTACAGTTTACTTGAAGGCTGTTTAACATACCTGCAACAGAGATAGAAACAATTAGAACGGAAAACCGGTATAAAAAATGAAAATCCCCTCCATCTCTGCTTCAGAATCGAGCAAAACGTTCGGAGAGAATAATCCGAAAAGTTCTAACTTCGATGATTTCCCATCGATGACAATATGGGAGGATTTTTAGTGACATTTCTCAATCAGTCGCATCGATTCATCCCACGACTGTCTTGGCATGAAAGGGGTTCCCCTTGTGCACACCCTCTCATTTGGCGTTACTTCGGCTTTTCTCACACCCTTGGGGTGGTAATTTTACGGAGTGTTGATGCAACGGGGAACGATGATTAAGGGTGAGCAACTTTGATGAAGGACAGCGATTGGTTAAGACGCTTTCTGACTCACGATTCCCTTTTCGACGGCCTCGTTAACTCGCAGTAAACAACTGAGACCCTCCTCCGACACATACGCGTCGGAGAAAAGCTAATCATACGCCGATAATTACGTTTCGGACAGAGAACGTCAGATGCACGATTGATGACGGCTTAGCTGGATTTGAGGCACTGCCATCTTCATTGACGGATTATTCTGTCGGCCGAAGCGAGGCAATAATCGATTCGGTTCGTCTCGATGTAATAATCGACATGGGAGGAGGGTGGTTCTTGTGGGGGTTGTTGTGGTGCTATCTACGATTTGGATGGTTCTTAGGTAGCATAAAACTTTATAGTTTGCACTTCGACGGATGCTTTCCCTTCGATCGCAACTTAGGACACTCCCGAAGACAGCGATTGACACTGATACACCGAAAAGCTTCGTCTCCCCTTGCAGAAAAACGATTTGCATGTAATGAAGAAATTCCTGAACCAATATCCGTTAGGTTGGAATGGATGCCCTGTAGGGGAGCCACGTCACGGACGGTATATTTTATATGTTAATCCCGCTAAGAGGGTGCACTGCCTGTTTGTGGAAATTACCGTAACGAAGAATGCAGTAATGCAGCTGCGGAGGTGTCATTTAATGTGTTCCCATTCAAATTTACGATCATTTTGCTAAAAGGACGTAACCGAACACGGATAAGCTGGAAGAGGAGGATGGACGAATTTCCTATGCCTGTTTAAAAATGTTGTCGGCATCGAGGTTGGATTTGTCTCAGGTATGACTTGAAAACTGCTACTATACCTGCTGACATCGGCTGTGTGATGTGATCTTCTGATATCTTCTTCTAACTGCTGATAACTACTAGAACTGTTGATATTTTTTTATATCTTGTCACAACTGCTGATAACAGCTGATAGCTACACTCCCTGTTGATATCTTGTCATAACAGCTGAGAACTGATTATATCTTGTCATAACAGCTGAGAACTACTGATAGTTTGTCATAACTGCTGATAACAGCTGATAGCTACCCTGAGAACTGTTGATATCTTGTCATAAGAGCTGAGAACTGTTGATATCATGTCATAACGGCTGATAACAGCTGATAGCTGCACTGAGAACTGTTGATATCTTGTCATAACAGCTGAGAACCGTTGATATCTTGTCATAACAGCTGAGAACTGTTGATATCTTGTCATAGCAGCTGATAACAGCTGATAGCTACCCTGAGAACTGTTGATATCTTGTCATAATAGCTGAGAACCGTTGATATCTTGTCATAACAGCTGAGAACTGTTGATATCTTGTCATAGCAGCTGATAACAGCTGATAGCTACCCTGAGAACTGTTGATATCTTGTCATAACAGCTGAGTACTGTTGATATCTTGTCATAACAGCTGAGCACTGTTGATATCTTGTCATACCTCCTGATAACAGCTGATATTGGCTAAAAACTGTTGTTATCTTCCGATATCTTGCCATAACTGCTGAGGACTGTGGGCATCTTCCGATATCTTGCCGCAGCTGCTGATATCAGCCGACGGCCCCATTTCTTCTTGAACTTGAAGCAATCGGACGATAAAAGATGAGAATCCCTCCCCCCGCCAAGGGAACTTGAGGCAAGACAGATTAAAGCGGAGATTGATTTATTTGCTCGATCCATCCGGAAACAAAACACATGTCAACCGGCCCTACCTTCTCCCCCGGATCCGAATTCAATTCCAAAACCTTGGCGCCCTTCCCAATTAAGATTCCGGAGGAGTTTTTTTAAAGGATTTCCAATTACGAATCCCCCTCCCCTCGGATGGGTCCGCGAACAGCCCACAGAGAAACTTGATAGCTTCCTGGACAGCTTTGCCAACTGCCGATTCAACGGTTCCAAATGGCAGTCAATTTACAATTTGTTGACGTTAGATCCTCGGAAAGAAACGCGATTTTTTACGGCGGCCTATACCGGCCGAGGTTTGGATTTAATCAAAGCGGCTCGAATAAATTGCTCCTTCATAGGACGGAATCCTGATTTCAAAACGTGCTCATCCTCATTGCAAAATACAACTCAGGACTGTCACTTGAACAGTGCCAACCTACCAAAGAATGTCATTGTGAGATCATGGTTTTGGGACATTTTTTTTTAGTTTTGATTGAATAAGTAGGAAGAAAAAAATAGTGATGATGATCGGTAAGATGATGATGGGTTAGATGGCGGTAAGATTATGAAGACAACGATGAAGGCGATGATGACGATGGCGATGATATGACGATAGAGATACCAATGGGGATGATGGCTGATCGAGAATTATGATTTAAATTCATACCTGGTGGATATTGTTTTTTATTTAAATTCTTGCCTCAAGTTGACTGGGCAAATTTACTAGCGATTTTATATCATTCCAAAAACGACGAAAAATACCCAATTTTGAAAGCTAGTGGAAACAATCCGGCCGACCCCCCATCGAGGCTTCAACTTTTCTAATCACGGTTTTTCGAAGGCCGGCTTCGTTTCCGGCTTCTGGCTGAAGACTTTTTCCGACTTTACCAATCCATGCGAGAAAAAAAGCTATTCTCTCAAAGGGTTGAAGGGTCTTCCATCATTAGGAAGGAGTCCGGTTCTTTCACAACCCCCCCCCCCCCACCATCGGGGGTAATGCGATATTTAAAATTAACTTCAGACTATAACCCGCTCTTCATCTCCTCACTAATGAGTGGGATCACGCGCGTGGAAAATGAACCTCGGCTTTCACCCCCCCAACTTGGCAACTTGCTGGGACTAAACCTCATTACTTTTAATCGTTAATCACTTTTTTCCCCCTGGAAGGATTCACGAATTCATCAATATTTCACGCTCCCTTGAGGATCGCAAGTTGGAGACATTCTTTGCGGTCGTTGGTGAAGGGTTCGGACAGCAGCGGGCAGTTGGAGGGGTGAACACGAGAATAGTCAATCATTGATACCTAGTTCTTGTAGGTACGTGAAAATGGGTTGGTGTACTCCATGATAATTGGCATCATTGCACATTACCATCGGTAGGCATTGCTCTTGATTGATGACCACTGTTGCCGCATGTTCGACACATTTTAAATTATCAGGTAAGTTAACACGAGAATAGAGAATCATTGATAGTTCTTGACCGTGAAAATGGCTTGATGTATTCCATGATTGGCATCATTGCACATTACCATTGGTTGGCATTTCACTTGATTGATGACCACCGTTGCCGCATGTTCGACACATATCAAATTATCAGGTAAACACGAAAATAGAGATTCATTATTAGTTCTTGTACGTGAAAATGGGTTGATGTATTCCATGATTGGCATCATTGCACATTACCATTTGTTGGCATTTCACTTGATTAATGACCATCGTCGCCGCATGTTCGACACATTTCAAATTATCAGGTAAACACGAGAATAGAGAATCATTGTTAGTTCTTGTACGTGAAAATGGGTTGATGTATTCCATGATTGGCATCTTTGCACATTACCATTGGTTGGAATTGCACTTGATTAATGACCATCGTTGCCGCATGATTGACAGATTTCAAATATCTCTTACGTAGACATTTTGCTTGATAATCTCTAATTTTGCCTTCGTTATCACTGATTATAATGCCGTGCTCTAATCTAATTTCGAAAAAACCTCACAAAATCACGGTTTTGATATTCCCAACTTGAATCTCAGATCTTCGAAAGAATTCCACTGGACTCCTGGAGGGAGCTTTTTCCAAGCTACCCTCAAACTCTTCGAAATGCCTCGGCCAAAGGGTGGGCTCAAATTCATCCATTACTAACGAGGCGTTTCCTTGAGCTTTCGGCGTTAATTTGGCTCATGGACGGCCCAACGATAATCCCCGCCCAGAGGTCATTGTACGGACCGGCCCTTCTACTATTCATAAGATATCAAAGATTAAAATTTCAAAGATCCCCCACCTTGTTTTTCTTCTTTTTCTACGGTAGGTACCCGTGTCATTTTGCCCTCCAAGACTGGGCTAATTAAGGATGGGCTGAGCTTTCCCCTTTTTCCCCCGAGGGGGATTTTCGCGGGAGCTTTTCTTCAGAAAGCTTCCTGGTCTTCACTCTTCAAGAGGATTTTTTCCCCGTCAGTTTCTCCTGCTTTGGCGGTGGCCCTTTCACAAAGGGAATTAAAACTGAGGTGGATAACGAGCGAATCTCCCTTCGGTATTCCCTGTGGTCCGTTTTTCCGTATCCTCGAGGCTACAGCGACGACATCCTCTTCTTATGTTGAATTAATGTGCGGTTCAGAGGACCGCAACCGCCAGGGCAACCTCGACCGACGTCTTTTTCAAAAGAAATCTACAAGTATCCTAAATTCTTAACGAGGTTCTGCGAGATAAAGACTCCGAAATGTCCGTCTTTGCGGCCGAAAGAACTTGGGGATTCTTTTGAACTTTTCAAAGCCTCGGAGAGGTTTAGCAATACCTGTTTCGCATCAGGTTTAAAAACGCAATAATTATAATACCTAGGCAACAATCAAGTCAAACAGTATCAAAACATAAATTTCTCCGCTCTCCTGCATCCTGCCGTCATAATTATTTGCTGGATGAACAGAAATCTGTCGTTTGGATATTTTCTCCAAAATTCGAGCTATTCTCGGCTCAATATTCGATCTACGAGGTACTTCTCCTTACCAATATAGCAGGAAGGGATATGCAATAATGTGCCAACCTTCGACCCTAGCTTGAAACTATAGAAGCCCCCCCACCACAACTACAGCATACCATCGGCTCATGTCCCGACAAGCCAAAACAGTATTGCTCCCCTTTGATACATCATACCGGATTGATTGGCACTATTGACGTCCCCATATCAGGAACAGGTAATCGCCTGTACGTATTACTCAAGTTGGGATTAACGCTATAATCGAACTAGCAACGTAACTCAAGTCAGGATGAACAATATTGTCTAAGTTGTATGACATTGAGTGGCTTGCGTTCTTCGCAAAATAATATCCTCCAGTATCCAGCATAAAACCGAAATAAACCAGCATGAAACGCGAAACGGGGAAAGTGTTTAATAACATTAAAGAACATTTGACGCTGCCACAGCTAAAACAACTTGCTCAGCTAGCATCAACATTGTTATCGGAATAATTGCAACGAGAAGTATTTATTTTACGTGGATATATCGTTGATGCTTCCATAAAACCACTTTTAACAAAATTCGTCAGCTCGCTAAACTCGAAGTTGAACTTTATCGTGACAGAGAGGAAATGCCAGCAACAGCAACTAAAGTTGAGTTCACATACAATCAAGCACAAGCAGTTAATCATACCGAGAACCGTTAAAAAACCTTTGCATTGGGACAGACGATGGAGATGATGAAATTGATGAAGACGATTGAGGAGATGTTGAAGCAGATGAAGATTAAGACGATGAAGATGATGAAATTGATGAAGACGTTGATGGAAGTGTCAAAGCAGATGATGGTGATGTTGAAGATGATGAAGACGATGTAGACAATAAAGATGATGAAATTGATGGAGGGGATGTGGAAAAGTTGAAGATGGCGATGATGAAGGCGACGTAGACGATTAAGGAGACATCAAAGCAGATGAAGACAATGAAGAAGATGTCAAAGTAGATGAAGACGATGAAGGCAATGTAGACAATGAAGGCAACAAAGATTGTGACAGAGATGGCGTCGATGAAGAAGACGAAGAAGAAGCGTGAAGAATGCATTTGCTTTGGAACTGTCAAAGCGTCGAAATTGCCACATAGATGACGGAGTCAACAAAGTTGATGAACATGATCAAATTGATGCTGACGATGTAGGGGATGTCGGAGAAGGTGAAGAATTCTTCACCATCTGAGGGTGGCGATGAAGACCATGGAAAAGATGAAGACGATGTAGACTGTAAAGACAGTGGAGAAGACGATGGCGTAGGTAGATGACGAAGATGTTGATGATGATGATGATGATGAAGATTAAAAAGAAACGCGAAGAATACGTTTGCTCGGGAACCGTCAAAGCGTCAAAATGACCGATTTATTAAATCATTTGTACGTCCCATCGCATGCAATCTGCTTTCTGATAATGAGAGTGAGTGTTTTCTGAGAAAATAAGGTTACGAGTCGCATTCCAATGAGTAACCAACAGCGAGAAAACAATAATGGCGAAATGGGCGCTACATTTTCGAAAAAGAGCTTATTGATTTCAACGCACCGTCCTATCTCGCTTAGTGAAAACTCCGACCGAGATGAATAGCTTTTAAATTATTTTTCTTGTTTCGCTCAAAGACGGAAGACAGAAGGAGATAACGTCGGTTTCTCGTTGGCTTTGAGCCGAGTTAACAAAGGACTCTGATGAGGAAAAGGAAGCGGGCCAAGGGGTTCCACTCGAATTCAGGTTATCGTCGAAAAGCGACGACAGTGGAAATTAGTTTTTCCTTCGGCGGAGAAGGTGGCCCCCGAGCACAAAACCCGCACGAGAAGAAGCTGTTCTTATCAGTTGAAGGGCTTCTGCAAAGCAACAAGTCCTCGCCATCTGCAGTGAAGAGCATTCACCATTAATAACAGTTTCGCCGCTATCAACGAAACTTCCTTTCCCTTTCTTCGCGACGACTGACGAGCCGTTGACTGGGAGACAAGCAATGGTATTTAAGTAGGGCTTTGTTAATTTTATTTTTCATTTATTAGGTAGGTACCATAGTGGGTACATTAAGAAAAATAACTTTCGACACTTGGCAGTCTGTAAAAAAAGTTGCACGAGGACGACCAACGGCTGCAGAGCAACAACAACAAAAAGTAAAGTTGCACTCCTAGGGTTGAAATTCGATTCTATCGAATCGACGGCCATTGGCTGCGTGTTGGATTGTAATTTGCAATGAGTCACTGGCTGGTGGAACCGATAGGGTGATTTTTCATCATCGGAAGCCCATCGATCAGTGATGGCGAATCACACGTCCTCCTAATGCCCGCCATTAGCATAATGCGAGCCCCGAGCTAATATCCATCAGGTTTGGACAACTGTTTTACAAAAACGCCAAAAATTTCAAAATGGCAAAGGACAAAAATGTCAAAAATCACAAACATGCCAGAAATAATGTCGAAAATGGCAAAAACGGAGAACATGCCTAAATTGTCGAAAATATCGAAAAAGCCAAAATGCAACATTGTTGCAAATGTTAAAAACGTCAGAAATTCCATTATCGTCCAAAACTTGAAAATTGGCAAGAATACCTATCAAACATGTCAGAAAATGTGAAAATGTCGTAATCGTCAAAAAAGTCAAATACCCACCTACGTCGAAAATTGCTGAATTCCAAAAGTGTCAAAAATGTCAAAATGACAGTGCAAAAAACGTTGTTCAACCTGCACAGGTTTCAAAAGTGTCAGAAATGCCTGTTAAAAAGGTCAAAAACGTTGAAATAGTCAAAATTGTCGAAAATATCGAAAAAGTGAAAATGCAGTCAAACATTTCCAAAGTGCCAAAATATTTTCACAAGGTCAAAAATGTCCTGAATGTCAAAAATCTCAAACTATTCAGAAATAATGTCAAAATAGGTATTAAGATTGTCAAAAAATTTCAAAAATGTCAGAAATGGCAAATGCATACTGTGATAATGTCAAAATTGTCAAAAACATCAAAAAAGTCAAAATGCAAATTTTGAAAATGTCAAATACCTATTTAAAAATCGACAAAAATATCGGAAATGTCGTAAATTGTCAAAAATGGCGAAAATGTCAAAAACCTCAAATACCTACGTCAAAAATGTCAAAAGTTGCAGAATTCCAAAAGTGTCAGAAAATTTCAAAAATGTCGGAAAATGACAGTGTCAAATTTTCCGTGTTTGTCCGTTAAGGTTTCAAAAGGGTCGGAAATATTAAAATGGCCAAAAACGTTGAAATTCCAAAATTGTCGAAAATATCGAAAAAGTAAAACTGCAGAATCGTCAAATCATCAAAAATGTCATGAACGTTCTAAGTTTCAAAAGTGTCAGAAATATGGTACCCCGAACATAATTATTTTTGCAGATGTGTCAAGAAGAATTAGGTTTACCTACGTATTATTATAAACGATCAGCAACAATGTGAAACTGATCAACTCAATCTGAAACAGCTAAATTCAGTTTCGCTGTTATTCCGTTCTAGGAATGCACAATTCGGACCGATTCGCCGAAAGCGTTTAATACGACATAATGTTATTCGGATCTGTACAGCCAAGGATCGGCGAGGAATTGAGATATGGCAACACTGAAAGCCCTTCAAATTCACTTGTACCGATAGTATCACTTGAATGATTGGCACACAGTACGCCGGCGATAGTACTCGATGTTGAATTACACCTGCCCGAGCGAGTACGTTCGATTCGATGCCAATCAAAGTTGCATTATGCAGCTGCACAATAGCCGAAGCGGGTGAAATCCCTCATGTCCCACACGTCATAAGGGAGAAACTATCGAACACGATCCGATGCACCGGGAACTCCGTTGTATGAATGCATATAGATTATATATCGAACAATGAATTATAACTTAAGTTATTATGCATTCGATGGGAAAATCCGCCGTTTCCCGGGGAAATATAACGGCGAAAAAAGCTTGCGGTCGCTCTTATAGGAACCAGTAGATGACACACAATACTTCCATATTTTGAAACGTAAAAGTGTGACAATATTTGATAATATTTTGACTGCTTTTACGGGAACTGAACTTAACTTCAAACTCAAACTGAACCTCAAACACAGACTGGAACTTGAAATGAAAATCAAACTCAAACTGATACTGACACACAATCTCAAACTGACATTGAAAGTCAAACTGATGCTAAAACTCACTCTCGAACTGACATTCAAACTCAAACTGATAATAATACACAAGGCCCACCCATGTTACCTTCTGAACCTCCGATCCGATCATGATTTTCCGAACGATTGCCGCCACATTGACCTCGTTGATGGGGAAAATCAATAATTGCGACACAGGGTTGATCTAGGTGTAGGCAAACTAGTCCTGCCAGCGTTGGAAGGATTTCGCTACAATTTCGAAAACTCGATACCGGGACGTCCGCTGAGATCAAAGGCCGTCGGGCCAAGCGGTTTCCAACTTCGGGGGACTTTTCCCACCGCAGCTCCATACCCTCGTCCCTTGGGGCCCCATGCCTAGTAAATACAGACAGCGAGAGAGAAGCGACCTATAACCACTTTTCCCGCGAGGCCACCCTCCCCCACCCCTCCCTTCGAGCAGTTCCTCTTTTATGTTTCTATCCTCCCAGTCTTTTCTCCGGGGGGTTTCGCGAAAATAATAATGCCCGTTTAGAGCATGGCAGCGTTTCGAAACGTTTTCACCGCCTTTGAATTTTTATTAATAATTTTAGGGATTTTCGGAATTTGACTGTGGGGATCTTTTAGTTGGGTATTAGTTTGTGCGCGAATTCCGTTCTCACATTCTCCGCCTAATCCTGAAGTTGGCGCGCACGTTCTCGGTGCGACCGTCTGCTCTGCTGAGACCTAGGCTTGGCTAGCGTGACTTCATCGTTATCCTCAAAAAGTGTCAGTTCGAGTTTGAAGTTTAGTTCAAGTTTGAGTATGACGTCGAGTTTGAGTTTGACTTCGAGTTTGAGTTTAATTTCAGTCCCAGTTACGCTTTCAGTTTTGGTTTGATTTCAGCTTTGAGTTTGCGTTTTTGTTTAAGTTTGGGTTAGTGACATTTCGATACCCCCATGTACTCGATACTTGGTATCCAATGAGTACCGAAGTTTCAGTACTGATATCGATATTGTATCGAAACGTATGTACTCGATACCATGAGTTATCATTCGATACTTTCTATGCGTGTTTTCCCTTACAAACGTAGAAAGAACGATAATAAAATTGTCCCAACCTGAGACCAAATGCAAATTCATTCAAGTCACTTCAGTGTTTGTTTGACTTTGATCTCGAAGTTGAGTTTGAACTCGAAGTTGAGTTTGAACTCGAAGTTGACTTTGATGTCGAAGTTGAGTTTGTTCTCGAAGTTGACTTTGATCTCGAAGTTGACTTTGAACTCGAAGTTGACTTTGATGTCGAAGTTGAGTTTGAACTCGAAGTTGACTTTGAACTCGAAGTTGACTTTGATGTCGAAGTTGAGTTTGAACTAGTTGACTATGATCTCGAACTTGACTTTGATCTCGAAGTTGACTTTGATCTCGAAGTTGACTTTGATCTCGAAGTTGTCTTTGATCTCGAAGTTGACTTTGATCTCGAAGTTGACTTTGATCTCGAAGTTGACTTTGATCTCGAAGTTGACTTTGATCTCGAAGTTGAGTTTGATCTCGAAGTTGACTTTGATGTTGAAGTTGAGTTTGAACTCGAAGTTGAGTTTGTTCTCGAAGTTGACTTTGATCTCGAAGTTGACTTTGAACTCGAAGTTGACTTTGATGTCGAAGTTGAGTTTGAACTCGAAGTTGACTTTGATCTCGAAGTTGACTTTGAACTCGAAGTTGACTTTGATCTTGAAGTTGACTTTGATGTTGAAGTTGAGTTTGAACTCGAAGTTGACTTTGTTCTCGAAGTTGACTTTGATCTCGAAGTTGACTTTGATCTCGAAGTTGTCTTTGATCTCGAAGTTGACTTTGATCTCGAAGTTGACTTTGATCTCGAAGTTGACTTTGATCTCGAAGTTGACTTTGATCTCGAATTGACTTTAATCTCAAAGTTGACTTTGATCTCGAAGTTGACTTTGATCTCGAAGTTGTCTTTGATCTCGAAGTTGACTTTGATCTCGAAGTTGACTTTGATGTTGAAGTTGAGTTTGAACTCGAAGTTGACTTTGATCTTGAAGTTGACTTTGATGTCGAAGTTGAGTTTGATCTCGAAGTTGACTTTGATGTTGAAGTTGAGTTTGACCTCGAAGTTGACTTTGATCTCGAAGTTGAGTTTGATCTCGAAGTTGACTTTGATGTCGAAGTTGAGTTTGAACTCGAAGTTGACTTTGTTCTCGAAGTTGACTTTGATCTCGAAGTTGACTCTGATCTCGAAGTTGACTTTAATCTCGAAGTTGACTTTGATGTCGAAGTTGACTTTGATCTCGAATTGACTTTAATCTCGAAGTTGAGTTTGAATCCGATGTTGACTTTGACCTCGAAGTTGACTTTGATCTCGATGTTGACTTTGATCTCGAAGTTAAAAAAACTTCGTATTTTTTGCCTCTTCGTTGTATGAAATTAGTTGTTAGTACGAAGTAGTCACTTGGCAAATCAAGGAATGCAATGAAATCCCTAGCTCCCGTTCAACAGTCGACAAAAAGTTCGGATTTGATTTTTGACGAAGTTACCAAAAACTCTCCTACCTAAATTTTGACGAAACGTTGGCCTGCTGAGAAGGGCAACCCTCCAAGTAACCAGGGCTAAAATTCAAATTATTCCCAGCAACAGCAAACATCAACCGCGTGATTTAGGTACGTGGACGAATTTCAACGTTGCTCCAACCAGAAGGGGTGGAACTTGGATGAGGCTTTAACAACCTTGCTAATGAATCAGAGTCGCCGGAGGGAGATTGGGAGGCTGGTCCAATATCCAGTTTGGGGGTTGCAGGTGTCATCATCATAGCTCCGGACGGAGCAGATTGATGTCTGCCACCGGCAAACTGCTTATCGGAAGCCTTGTTCGGCGACCTCGTCCCTCAGCGAGTAATTGACGTCCCTTTCCGAAAGTGAAACGGCGGGGAAAATGAGTTCAAAAGGCGGAATTTCGGCAATGCCGAAGTTTGATACGTCGCTGGTTCTCGCTGGAAACAGGAATGGCTGTCGATAGTATCGAAATATCGATGTTTTTCTCCGATATCGATATTTTTCCATCGATGATGCAAAGGCCGATAGTACCGGGTATCGATAGTTTGTAGCTGATGTTCAATTGAGTTTCAGCCGATATTTTTCAAAATTATGTACTTTTCGGCTGTATCCGATATGTTGACTCGACCGTAAGTTCCACGTTTTAGCATCACACAAATTAAAAAAATATGTGCTTTAAGGTTGTTTAAATACAATTATGGTGTTTCTACTTTCTTTTACTTTAAACGATATTTTTCTAAAACTATCGATAGTTTTAGGTCGATACTATCGATGGTACATCAACATTTTTCCCCATGTCTTACACTTGACATTATTTTAGGTCAATCTCTCAAAAAAATTCCACTTTTGGGAGGCATCATGTATCAAATCAACACAAAGAAAAGAATCAACCGTGAACTCTGTGAACAGTCAGTACGCAAACTCACAAGCAACAACTCAACACAGCCTGAAAAACCTCAGCAACCACAATCTTTCAATTTTCCTATCGATCCTACAAACCACTGATATCGATTACCATGGATGAATATCGATGTTCCGGCCAGACAAACTCAATATTTTGAGAATTTTTGGGACCACATATTTTTCGAATTTGTGCGATGTTAAAACATGAAACTTACGGTCGAGTTAACATATCGGGTAAAGCTGATATATCGGTTTAAAAAATATGGACTGAAACTCAATCGAATGACATCGACTACGAACTGATACCCGATACTATTGGCCCTTGCGGCATCGATGGAAAAATATCGATATAATTGAGGAAAACATAGATATTTCGACACTATCGATTGCCATCCCTACTATGAGTTAGTTAGAAGGTGACCCACTGGCGGTCTCTAGCGGCAAACGTTCCGACTAACCCCAGAACCGACTTCCTCGTGATTTTCGGAACTTTACAACTTCATTCATTTCCGCACCAACTGGCTCGTCAAATCTCGGTTGATTTTCCGAAAGGCCCTCGACCCTCGAGCGATTCTGAATATTTCACGACCGGAATTTCTCCGCGGAAAAGATTCGTGTTGACCGAAACGCGGCTGGTTGACTTTGCTTTTGTGACACCTGAAAACGTGCGGTAATGAGGATAAGTTTTCCTCGACTTTCGCCTTTCTTCTCATCCTCCCGGCCGGGCTTTCCTTTCGGAAAAGGGTGACTGTATTATTCAGGCGAATCTCGGCGAGGAAGTTTCTCTTCCTGACGTTGCCACCCAACATCTTCGTACCTCGAGTTTGCAGGGACTTCGTATGAAAACCGCCAGGAGGAGGAAGTAAATCATTCAAAACCCCTCAACTTCACTTCTCACAGAAAGGCGAACTGACACCCGGAAAAGTTGATTATTATCCGTCAAAGTTATTCGAAAACTTGTCTCGAACCCCTTCACCCATCGGCCAGGAGTGCTGAACTCGAAGGGCGACCGCATGTTATGCTTTATCCCCCCACCAAAGGTACCAACACTTGGGTTCATTAAACCGAAAATGCTGACAAACTGCGACGGCGAATTCGCCTCATTCGATGACTGGCAGTTCAACGAATTCAGCGAATATCGTTCATTACGGATTTTCGCGGCTGCCGGACGTTCGGCGTGCTGATGTAAGCAGCGTCAAAAATTGAACTACAAGAAGTAATTAGCGCTGTAACGAAATTGGCGCTCTCTCGAAGTTTAAAGCAACATGGCGTTGGCTTAATCACAAATCAGACTTTTGTACGTTCTGCAGACGATAAGCGGAGTTGTGCGGAATACGGAATATTGTCATTCTTCTTGCCAAAAAATGTTCAACTTCCACCTTCACTAACCTAAAAAACTCCCTGATATTCCGATAAGAACCACAATTTTCGTTTCTGATACCAAAAAAAAAATCGCTCGGTACCTACTTACCTTAAAAAACTATTTCGCGGTCCATGAAAGCTTCCAACGTTCGAGTAATTACGGGTAATTTACAACTTTGCAGATAACATGCCGTGTTGTGATTGTGGCGGTCGTAAATCATTTCCCTTTGATACCCCCTCCATGCAATTTCAACCCTAAGGTAGTTTTATTGCAGTCGTAATTCTCGCGTGAAATGCAAGTTAGCATGTTCGGCCATCTGTATCGGCCATCTTTACGACGGAAGGTCATAAACTACCCATTGGTGCTTTCGCGGCCAGCGAAAGAGTGTTTTTTTGCAGTTTATAAAAGCTGGACGCCGAAAGAATGATCCACTTTTGCGAGCCATTCCAGAAATAGGGGCGCGGCGAAATTATGGATTTTTTTATTATACCATCGGAATAGGAGAAATACGGAAAATGAAAACTTCTGGCCAGTTTAAAGACGTTTTGACGATTGATTTGAGTGGTGATGCTGTTAGCGGTGTTGGGGGTGATGGTGGTGGTGGGGGAGGCGTTGCAGTTGTTGTTGTTGCTGCAGTTGTTTAAGCTGCTACAGTTGTTGCTATTGTTGTTGCTGGTGCTGTTGTTGTTGCTGCTGTAGCTGCAGTTGTTGCTGTTGTTGTTGCTGGTGCTGGTGCTATTGTTGTTGTTGTTGTTGCTGTAGCTGCAGTTGTTTAAGCTGCTACAGTTGTTGCTGTTCTTGTTGCTGGTGCCCTTGTTTTTGTTGTTGTTGCTGTAGCTGCAGTTGTTTAAGCTGCTACAGTTGTTGCTGTTGTTGTTGCTGGTGCTGTTGTTGTTGTTGTTGTTGTTACTGTTATTGTTGTTGTTGCTGTAGCTGCTGCTGCAGTCTTTGCTGCTGTTGCAGTTCTTGCTGTTGTTGTTAATGTTTCTGTTGTTGTTGTTCTAGCTGTTGTTGCTGCTGTTGTGGTTGTTGTTATTGTTACAACGACAGTTGTTGTTGCCCTGTTACTTATGGAAACAAGGCAAACATTCTTATTTAATATGAATTTTCTTCCTAATGAATTCATCGTAGGTAGGTACCTAATTCATTTATCGATCAAACTGCAATTCAATATTGTTTGAAATCTAATTGATTCAACAGTTTCTCGAGTGCCTTTGCCATCATGCATGTTCATTTGAGGTGATTAGGACCGGAGGGTCGAGGAAGGGGTTTTAAGACATCTTCACCGATCGCCTGCGAGGGATCAGACGAATACAAGGGGAGTCTAATTGAATATTATGACGAATCAGGACTCCCCTTTCGAATTTCGTTCATTCAATTGGGCGGAAATGCCAGGGCCCGCCAACACTTGCATGAGGGTAACTCTGTCAGTATGGAAAATCAGACGTTTCACGAGATTGGCTGAATGCTGTCCGGTAATCAGCTTATCGGAAGGTCTAACTGTAAAGCGAGATGTTCAGAGACACACGGTGAGGATCACCTGCTGCTGAAGGAAATACGTCCGTAGAATTTTCATCCTGGACCCATTTGTGGGCATTATGGCATCGATTGGGTGGCAGCAGTGGTTGGCGGTGGTGGTGCTGGTGGTTGAATTGTTGGTGATGGTGGCGCTGCGGGTGGTGGTGGTGGTGGTGGGGGTGGTTGTTGAATAGTTGGCAGTGGTGTCGGTGGGTGGTGGTGGTTGAGTTTGTGGCGGTGTTGTTGGTGGTGGTGGACGTAGTTTCGTTGCCGATTGGTAATGGTGAAGTTTTCGGTTGGCGGTCAGGTGAGTTAACTTCTTTCGCCCTAGGTTCAAATTTTTCATAACAATTTTCCTTTCTCAGGGATTTTATCGCTCATTATAAACGTATATTCATGTCTTAGGCTTAGGGGCCATCTCAGCAAATTGTTACCCCTTGGGGGAATTCTGGATCGATCGGAATGAAGTGGCAAATGGCTCTTCACCGTTTAACAGCCCTCAAGACATCGCAGCGAAGGCCAAAGTTGCCCTGTCATTACGAGAAGGGTCCTCTCCCATAAGTGAAGTCCTTTATTGGTGATATGCCCTTATTAGACAGTCAATTTGTTCTATATTACGAGATAATTTGGCCCAGATATTTGGGAAGCAGCATCTGGTAGTGCTCTTTACAGCATCATCAAGAATATTGGGTGTCAAATTCGTAGATGAAATATTTATAAATGTTCGAGATTCATTTGTTTTTATAGCCCCCCTTTTGGAATGCCTACTTCGCTGAGAAATCTGACATTTTCGACCTGTACATATTCTGGACTCTCGTTTATTCACTCCCTCCTCTGCAATCTGGGGACCGTGACCATTTACAGTCCACTCACAGCCACCATGGCCCACAACTACCACCTGCCTCCCTACCTCTTACCTGGTCACGTGACCCGTCTCGTCTCCCGGCTGCCACCTTTAATTTGCTATAAATATTTAACGGGCCAGACCCTCGGACTTCCCATTGGCCAGACCTCCGGTGTCAAATCCCTGCAAATCTGTTCCATTCCCGGTGAATTAAACATTGCCGGCCGTGGGGGAGGAGCGAGAGGTGAAATTTCTCGGGATTTTCGAACGACGAAGATTTACTTTTTGGAGAGGGATTCGTACGAAACAAGCTGTTACCCTCGTGATAGTGCTGGGATTTTTTTTTTGTTTTGTTTTCTGAAAGAGCATTTTCAAAAATTGGAGTTGAAGAAATTCTACATTTTATTGTCAATTGATTATAGAGTGGGAAGAGTCCAACGGGTTCGAGAAAGTGGTCCTCGTGGAAAAGTAAAGTGAAACGAGCGATAAGAGATAAGAGCAAAAAGCTACCAAGAGCAGAAAGCCAAGAGCCACCAAGAGCAAAGAGCCAAGAGCCACCAAGAGCAAAGAGAGCAAAGCGTCAAAAGAGCAAAGAGAGCAAAGCGTCAAAAGAGCAAAGAGAGCAAAGCGTCAAAAGAGCAAAGAGAGCAAAGCGTCAAAAGAGCAAAGAGAGCAAAGCGTCAAGAGAGCAAAGCGTCAAAAGAGCAAAGAGACTAAAGTGCCAAAAGGAGCCACCAAGAGCAAAGAGCCAAGAGCCATCAAGAGCAAAGAGAGTAAATCGTCAAACGAGCAAAGAGAGCACAGTGCCAGGAGAGAGAAGAGTGCAAATCGGCAAAAGAGCAAAATCGTCAAAAGAGCAAAGCGTCAAAAGAGAAAAGAGAGTAAAGCTAAAATAATAAACAAAATAAAATAAAATAAATAAAGCTATAAAATGGCGGTTGAGACGAGTGGTTCTTATAACATTTTCGTAAAGAAAACATTGTCGATAGGATCGTGATGTAAAGAATGAGCTCCTCGGCCGAAATGAGCAAAAAGTCGAAAAGAAAAGTGTAAAAGCGAAGATACGCTTGCAGTTTTTGGTGGACATAAAAAGAACAATGCGTTCAAGGGCCTTTAATGGATGGGGTGTTCTGAATTGTGTATAAAAGCGCCCGAGTGGTCGAAGGAGTGAGAGGGGATCAGTAATTAAGGGGCTTCCGGACTTCCGTGTTCTGCCTGGATGTGGGATACGGTCGGATAGGCTTTCTCCGAGGAGCCAGAGCGAGAGGGAACGACGGGGAGGGCGGATCTTAAATGAGTTATAGTGGCTTTTATGTGGAAAAGGTTCCACCCCTGTAGGGCAGAAAACCCAAGTCGAAATACGAGTGTGGACACGTGTACGTGTGGGCGAAGATGTGGCGAAGTCGACTGACCGCAGAAGGGAATGTTCGCTTTGTGCAACTTGGAGCGCAGAATTCTTAGCCAAACATTTCACGTGGTAATAATTATTCAATCCTTTCGACGATAAAAAATGAGGTGATTTTTTAAAACTATTCTTCTCAGTGCGATGAAGGTTTCGGTAAAATCAATAAGGGGAACTCGCATGACAGCTGTATTACGAGAAATTCAAACTCGCTTCAAAATCTCCGGGAGAGATTATCTGCGAAAACAATTGTAGACAACAAACAAATCCCACGTGGGCGGGGGAAAAAAGGGGAAAACTTCTCCCTTAGCGACTTACGTCTATATCCGTTTTCCCCCGTTTCTTTAACTTCTGCCAAACTGTGGCACCTGAAAGCATCCCCCACCCTCACCCATCCCTCACCCACCACCCCAACCCTCACCCATCCCCCCACCCTCACCCACCACCCCACCCCCTGACAGACCCATCAGTACCATCTATACAGTCAGCAAACTCGGGACGCGCTTTTCCGTCGAAAATATTTCACCTTCTTCGACATTATATTGTAAAAGTTGGAATGGGATATGTTTAACTTGTTCACAATACATGCATAACAAGTAACTCGATGGTCCGTGAGGGATGAAATTGCCTTTTTGCACGAGGGGGAAAAGACAGAAACACGGAACAAAATAAAGGTCGTGGCGGATAAAAAAATAAACCAAACTTTCCCACCAAGTTTTGGCCGGGCTTTTTTCCAGGGCGGACTTTCCGCCGAATACGTTTCGAAAGGTGAGCAACTCACACGGCTGATTTTGTGGCTGAACCTTTTTTCAGCTCACGAAATAACGACGATGCTGTCGAAACGGAAATTTTTGTTAATGGGCTCCTTAAATATTTTGAAATTTATAATTTTTACTCAACTTTAAGATTGGCTCTTGGCTCTTTGCTCTTGGCTTTCTGTTCGTGGCTCTTGGCTCTTTGTTCTTAGTTTTCGGCTCTTTGTTCTTACTTTTTGGCTCATCGCTCTCGGCTCTTTGCTCTTCGTTTTTGGCTCTTTGTTCTTTCCTCTTTGCTCTTGGCTTTTTGCTCCTTGCTCTTTGCTCATGGCTCTTTGCTTTTGGTTCTTTGCTCTTGGCTCTTTGCTCTAGGGTTTTGACGCTTTACTCTCTTTGCTCTTTTGGCGCTTTACTCTCTTTGCTCTTTGCTCGTGGTAGCCCTTGGCTTTCTGCTCTGGGTGGCTCTTTGCTCTTGACTTTTTGTTCTTTGCATATTCCTCTTTGCTGTTTTTTTTTTGCCTTTGGCACTTGGCTCTTTCTCTTTGCTCTCTGCTCTTTGCTCATTTCTCTTTGCTCTTTCAGATTCGCCGATGCGTTATCTCGCTTATCGGCCTCATCCAACCCCGGAAGTTTTCAAGTTGGACGGCGAACAAAAACTGGAAGAACATCCAGGCCCTTTATCAGCTGGAGAAACGCTTCCATTTTTCCTTCCTCTTCGTCCCTCCGCTTGATTGTTCGCCTTTTGTTCTCGCTTGATTGGAGAAGCCCAACTGACCAGAAGGTGTCTCTGGTTCTCATCCAGATAAGGGAAAAAACAATGTCTCTTCCTTTCGGCAAAGGGAGCCCTTAAGGGAGGGGGTTTCCCTTAAAAATCGTCCTCCTCCGTCTTCCAAGTAGAATCTCCGAAGGTCGGGATTTACTGCAAATAGCTCCCGAGAACCTGAATGTACCATAGTACTCCTTGCAGGGCTACATTCTTCGGGCAGTAGATATCGCGCAGTAAAGGGTCGACCTATTGTATCTTATCCGTACCTCAGCATCCCAGGCTACGCACGTTAAACCCCATTGAATCAATTTTTATCTCCTTTTATAATGATTGCCTCGCATCCTATTCATGCTTTATAGAGGCTCTATAATAAAGTAACTACGTAATTCCTTGCATGGCTTCATGCCAATATTGTACACCCCCCTCCCTTGTACATCCTCATCTCAATGATGTTGGGGTAAAATGTTTAGTTGCTGGACGGCTGAATTCGATCTGGGAGCCATCACTTTCAAAAACCTCTTCTTGTGAGCGGCAGGGCACGCCCGGGACAACTTCGGTAATTGAGTGAAAACAACCGTGAAATTTTGAGGTGCCTTGCGGCTGAATTCGATCTGGGAGCCATCACTTTCAAAAACCTCTTCTTGTGAGCGGCAGAGCACGCCCGGGACAACTGAGTGAAAACAACACTTGGAACGGCGGTTTACTTCCCACTGAGACTTTAATTTTTTTATAAAAATTCAATAAGTTTTGTAAAATAGTATTACCTTGGTTAGGGTAAACAAAGTTGGCTGGATCGTGCGAGTCGAGAGTGACAGAAGAGGCTTGGAGCGGATGCTGGAGCGATGGCCCCCGAGGCGGCACTTCAGGCGGTGCCGGCTCCGGCGGCGAATCGATATCAGGTTCTGGAATCATGAAAAACCCAAATCCTCACTTTATTCCGTAATTGTTTTTCTTTCTTTCCAGAAAGCTGCTTTTTTGTTTTTTCATGTTCCACTCTTTTCCACTTTTCACTTTTTTTCGCTTTTTCCCTCTTTTTCACACTTTTTACAATATTTCACACTTTTCACTTTTTTGCTCTTTTCACTCTGTTTTACTCTGCACTTTTTTGCTCTTTTCGCTCATTTCACTCTTTTCTTTCTTTTTCGCTTTTTTCCCCTCTTTTTCACACTTTTTACTATATTTCACACTTATCACTTTTTTTGCTCTTTTCACTCATTTGAAGGGTAAGGGGAAAGAACAGGAAATGTCCATTTTTCCCAAAAACCAGCTTAATAGCGCATTTTGTAGGAATTCAAAGGTTCTAGCCGTATAGTGAAACTCCAAGGGGAAAAAAGTATAAATGTCGCCCTGAGAAGCAACGAAAGATTCGGTGTAAGGGGAAAAAACATAGAATTTAAAATACAAAACCTGCTTTTTCTCTAAAAGTACTTTTTGTGACATTTACACTCTTTTCACTCTTTTCACTCTTTTCACTCTTTTCACTCTTTTCACTCTTTTCACTCTTTTCACTCTTTTCACTCTTTTCACTCTTTTCACTCTTTTCACTCTTTTCACTCTTTTCACTCTTTTCACTCTTTTCACTCTTTTCACTCTTTTCACTCTTTTCACTCTTTTCACTCTTTTCACTCTTTTCACTCTTTTCACTCTTTTCACTCTTTTCACTCTTTTCACTCTTTTCACTCTCCACTCTTTTCACTTTTTTTGCACTTTTCGCTCTTTTCCCTGTTTTCACTCGTTTCACTATCTTTTACTCTATTCAGTATTTTTACTCTTTTCACTTTTATTGCTCTCTTTTCACTCTTGTCACTTTTTTGGTCTCTTTTCGCTCTTTTCACTCTCTCTTCACTGTTATCGCTCTCTTTTCACTTTTATCGCTCTCTTTTCACTCTTGTCTCTCTTTTCACTTCTCTTTTTCATGTCTTCCTCTTTTCACTGTTTAGCCTTCCGACTCTTCTCCCTTTATTGGTTTCACTCTTTAGTCTTTTCACGCTTTACTCTTCACTCTGATGGCTTTCTCATTGTTTACTCCTTTCCTCGTTATTTTTCCCAACAACATAATTTCGAGAATTAGATGAAAAATGTGTCTCGCATCTTGAAACAAGAAAGGTAGTTATTTGCTATTTTTCCCATTCCCCACTGGTTGTGTTCGGAAATTCCGTTTTTCAAGGGGTTTTTCGGGAATACCAACTTTTCTAATAGTGTTTTGTTTCGTGCCCGTTCTTGCTGTTATGCGGTCAAAAACAAAATTTCGCGATTCTTGCTCGCGCGTGAAACTACTGACAGCCTTTGACCCAAAAAGGTAGCCGGCCTTCTTACCTGCAACGCTCAAAATTCACGAGCCAGTTAACTCTTTGGAGGAAAAGCCGCATGAATTCATTAGCTGTTAATTAACGTTACGGCCGGAGGTGGTTTTTGGAGTGGGAGGGAAACTCGCTGGTCCAGTGTTAAAATGGGAGAGGGGCCTAAATGATGAAAACCGCCGTTTCCTTTCCGCCCGGTGAATTTCGGGGCCGAATCTGGGGCCGTATTGTGTCCCGGCACCTGGGCGAGAACAAGTCGTGTAGAAATAAGCCTTGGAAAGCAGAAACGCAATGATTAGGACATGAATGGACTTTCGAGTTTAGGCGATTTTCAATGGACGCCCTCGGGCGATACTAGCTAAGTAAATTACCTCGGCTAAACTACCCTAATCAGTCGACCTTATGCCTCGACATGGTAGCGCGAAAGTCCTCAGCAGGGCCACAATCACTGATGAGGATTCCTTTGAGGGTGAGTCGACCGAGTTAACATTTAAACGAAGGTATGTCAACCCTTGGATTCGTCTTAGCTGTCGGTATTTTCAATCAGCCCGCGGACATTTGAGGTTAGAATCGATCGAATGCCTCGAATTGCTATCTGCCGATTAGCTATTCGATTACTATGGTTGTAGTGGCTATTTTCAAAAATTTATGATAAGTTTTCTTCTTCCATGGTTTACAGCTAACTCAACTGATCAGCATATTGACGTCTTGCGATCTCTCATAATCGTTTCCTAGTCCCAGCTATTTATTGTGATGAATTATTCTTGTATTTTCGCTTTCATATATTTTTTTAATGCCTAAACGATTTTAAACGTTTATGAAGTTTGAAAAATTGCATAACTTTTTGGAGGTTGGAAAAAATTCAATTTTTGTGTACATCATTTCCAGACATTATGTAGGTACCTATGTAATTTCAAGTACCTAAAAAAAATTAATCTTTGAATCCGTTTTTTCAAAAATTGAAAAATCAATATTTCATGTTCTTGAAAGAAGTTAATCAATGTTTTCGAATTCTTTAAAAAAATAATTAAAAAAAAAAAACATTTCAATACCTGAATGAAAAATAATTTTTTTGAGTTCTTAAAAAAGTTAACTAATTTTTTCGAGTCCTTTAAAAAAATTAATTTTTGAATCAATTTTTCCAAAAATTGAAAAATTAATTTTTTTGAAATTAGAAAAGAATTAATTTTTGAATTTTGAGAATTGCATGTTGTGTTCCAAAGCTGATATAATACGACTGTGATGAGTTTCAAGTTTATGCACGTATTCCAAAGGAAAAGCGGTTGTTGAGCTAAAAATTGCGTTTTGAGTTCATCGATTCGGCTCCGGCGACGTAGCACCAATTTTTTCCCCTCGATCTCATCTTTGAAAATCTTGGCGGACTTCCTCTTCGACCCGTTGACATTTTCGAACTTATGAAAGGCCTAAATGCGATCAAAATCAATCCGCCCTTTGTGAGCGGCCTTCGACAACTCTCATGAATTTCGCACTTTTCACCCCCACCCCTTATAACTCAATCCCCACGATTCCGATGATTCGGTTTCCTACTTCAAAAAGATGCGAAAAAAAAAGGGCCGAAATGATTATTTCACTCACGGAGTCGAAAATTTTTCCCCCCTTTCGACTTTTAACCACCTTTTCCCTCAGATGCACTCCGCTTTCATCTTGCCGAACTTTTATCCCCCCCTTCATCCTACACTATCTTCTCTCGAAAGAAGGTATTCCCAACTTTTAATTTACTTGGCTCTCCGAAGAGCGGGGAGATCTCCAACAAAAGACCCCCAGGGTTAGCGGTATCAACAGGAAAGGGATTGAGGAAATGAAATTACACGAGCCCGATACCATTATGAAATGTGGGCTCAGTTATGTTCGAGTCATGATTCTCGATGTGGCTAAAATTCGGACAGAAAATTACCCTTTTTCAAAAAAAAATTTTTTTTTTCATAAAATGGATAGTGGAAAAAGACCTAAAACCAGTTTTCCCTCAAGCACATTCGGTGAAAGAAGAGTCGAACTACACACATTCGGCATTTACTTCCCATTAGACGCCGTACACGTCCTGCAAAGGGTGCGAGGGTGACTTTTGACTTCGCCCAGGAAAGTCGAGGGAAACCTCTTGCTTGTCACCTCATATTTTTACGCCTTGTCTGTTTCCCTGGCAGTGGCTGTAAATTTTAATAACGTTCCCCTCTGCAGAGTAGTCTGCCTGTCGGCAGAGTTCAAGGACCTGGTATTATGCGAGCACCTGCGAATACTGAGGGAGATTTGATGGTGTATTTTTTGCACTGTCTAGAAACAATGGTCGGAAAAAGGGGAGTAAGGAAAGTAGTGAGGGTTAAAGGAGCGAAGAAAATGCGCGGAAGAAGGAAAAAGTTGAGGGATGAAAAGATAAATGAGTGAAAAGCGAAAAGAAATCGAAAAGAGTGAAATCCGAAGAGGAAGAATGAAGAGAGTGAGAATTGGAAAATAGTGAAGGGCGAAGAGCGTTAAAGGAGTGAAAAGTATAGAATGGAGAGTGAAAAGCGTAAAAGGAGTGAAAAGTATAGTGTGGAGAGTGAAAAGCGTAAAAGGAGTGAAAAGTATAGTGTGGAGAGTGAAAAGCGTAAAAGGAGTGAAAAGTATAGTGTGGAGAGTGAAAAGTATAGTGTGGAGAGTGAAAAGCGTAAAAAAAGTGAAAAGTATAACGTGAAGAGAGAAAATCGTAAAAGGAGTGAAGCATAGTATGAAGAGTGAAAAGCGCAAAGAGATCGAAAAGAGCGAAGTCCGAAGAGGGAGAATTAAGAAACAGTGAAGAGTGAAAAGCGAAAAGGAGTGAAAAGTATTGTGTGAAGAGTAAAAAGTGTATAAGGAGTGAAAAGTATAGAGCGGAGAGTGAAAAGCGAAAAGGAAATTGAAAAGAACGCAGTTTGAAGACGAAGTATGAAAGAAAAAGAAGTGGAAAATTGTGAAGAGTGAAAAGCGTAAAAGGAGTGAAAAGTAAAGCGTGAAGAGTGAAAAGCGCAAAGGAAATTGAATATAGTGAAATCCAAAAAGGAAGAATTGAAAAAGTGAAAATAGAAAAGAGTGAAAAGCATGAAAGGAGTGAAAAGTAAAGCGTGAAGAGTGAAAAGCTCAAAGGAAATTGAATATAGTGAAATCCAAGGAGGAAGAATTGAAACGTGAAAATTTGAAAATAGAAAAGAGTGAAAAGCATGAAAGGAGTGAAAAGTTAATCGTGAAGAGTGAAAAGCGATTGGAAAGAGCGAAGTCCGAAGAGAAAGAATGAAAAGAGTGCGAGTCAGAAAGTAGCGTAGAGTGAAAAGTCTAAAAGGAGTGAAAAGCATAGTGTGATTTAGTGAAAAATTATTCAGCAAAGAGTGAATGATGAAGAGTGAAGAAAGGAACAGTATTGTATTAGCTGCGAAGTGAAAAGGGAGTGAAGAAGAATGAAGAGAGTGAAATTCGGAAGTTGGAGAAGATTGATACTGTGAAAACCAATAGAGAAGCGAGTTTTGGTACATTATTTCCAGAAATAAGGAACCTATGTAATCGGTCGGGATAAAAGTTTTTGCAACTCCCCCTCAAAAAAATTTTTTATCCAACTGAAGATTGTCAATTAAATCATCGACCAAACGCCTCAATCATCCAGCATGGAATCATTAATTGACTATGGAAGATTATGGACATTTCTCAATTTCTCAGCAAGCGTGAAGCGTCTGTCGGGGAAGTGTTCGCGGGCATCGATCGATGGAAGTGTTAACACGATGACATGAATCCAATCTTACCGTCAAGCCTGTGGTGGTGATGGTGGTCAGACCTGCCGCCTCTGCCGGCCTCGTATTGCTTCAGACTCTCTCTGTCGCGATCCTTGTTATCGCGGTGCAAATTGTCCGACGACGCGGACGAGACGCTCGACGACGAAGTGACGCCGCGCTTCGACCCGTTGCCGGACGTTCGCGAACGTCCGCCGAGCGTGTTGCACTTGCTGTTGCTTTTTTTGCTCCCGTTGCCGTTCGCGAGTCGTTCGGCTCCGAGACGCTCGGCAGCCACGGACCGGCCGAAACGCGGGCTCAGACTTGGGTTCGGGGTCGACGAGCCGGACGTCAAATTGGTATTTTCTGGGGAGAAAAAAAGTCGAATTTTTTACGATTAATTTCATTTGTAGTTGTCAGCTGATCGGGGTAAAGGTCAGATCTAAACTGACGCCTCTTTTGCCGGGCTTTCGATTAATTAAGATATAATTTCCCCTAAACACTTATTTCTGCTTTTCTCCCCAACATCTATTAAATTAAAATGATTATAATGATGATAATGATTATAATGATTGTAATGATTATAATGATTATAATGATTATAATGATTATAATGATTACAATGATTTTAATGATTACAATGATTATAATTATTATAATGATTATTATGATTATAATGATTATAATTATTATCATTATAATATTGATAATGATCGTTATATTATTATAATAATAATGATAATAATAATAATAATATATTGATTATAATGATCAACTTATCCCGATCAGCTGACAACATCAAGTTGCGGGTCGATATTTCCACCATCAATTGAACTAATTTAATTTTCACGGCTTCTAATACTTTCTCCAAATTGTCCAAATGCCGAAATACGAGCAATTTATTTTTGCACAGCTGCACAAAAAATTGAAAACTACATTCTCGGAATACAGGATAACAATTTATCTTGAGCTCAATTTTCCCCCCTCAAAAGAGCGAATAAGTGACTGATAGAACACGGAATGTCGAGATATTTTTCGCCCGCTTGCACTCAATCGACTAGAAAGCAGACGGTATAAGCCGACGGAATAATTCAAAAAGATTGGCAAGCCTGTCTATCAAGCGTTTGGGAATTTTATTGACTTACCAATAGGATAGGGAGAGGCTTGGCGAGTTGGGCTGATTCCTTGACGGTACGATGGCGGCACCGGCGGTTCATCCCCGTCACAGTAGCCGTCTCCTGTTGGAAGGAAACATCAATCAATCATTCGATCGATCAATCAGTCAATCAATGGCTCAAGAAAGGTGGACTGAGGTATAGGCAATCACTCAGGCCTTCGATTCCCATCCGGCTGAATGTACACATCAGCTCGATCTTCAGGCTAATATTGAAAGTTGGCGCGGAATCGGTCGCTGTACTCTAAAATATTGCGAAGGAGCCGAGAACTCGAATTGCGGAAAGGCAAATGAAGAGGTTGTACCCAATATTATTTGATGGCAATAACATTTATTCGATAAATGATTCCGTCATTCTTTCAGTCAGGTATTTGTTGGCGCGTATCCCGAAGTCGCCCAATAGGTTCTCGGTCCGGAGACCTGGCCAGTGTTGCCAGATTCATTCCGAGCGTATCACTGATACAGATGACGTCACCGACATAGAGGAAGCCTAATTGAAGAAATCTTGTCGGGGTGTCAATTGCAAGCAATGCCGCACTCTCGGCATCCCCCATACAAGTATCGAGTATAGTGTTACTGTCAGGAGTTGGATCTAAGTTTCCGATGTTTGCTTAACTGTTCCCGAAGCAGATGGTCCACTCTCGCGACGTCCAACCGAAATAATATGTACACAGCTGGCCTGTACAGTTAGCTTTTAGGGAATTGTGAACATCTTGACCTCCTAATCGATTCCACGTGGACGTCCACGGGCGGAAATTAGTCTAACGTCAATTCACGTGACCGGGAGATAGTCAAATCGAAAGTGAAACTGAAGTTGCAAGTCAAACTAGAGTTGCAAGTTGTCAAGCTGAAGTGGAAACTTGAATGCGAAACATGAAGTGATATTCGAAGGTGAAACGGAAAGTGAAATTTTGAGGTTACTGATGATCAACAGGGGTAATAAAAACCCTCAACCCAACATGCAACACCCTATCCTCACGTCGTTTGAGTTTACATCAATACAAGTTTCAACGCAATTTCTCTGCACTCGCAGCAATAAATCAACTTTCCCACCGAACATGCGCGCACTTTGAAATTCTAAACTGCACCCTGCAACTTACTGCATTTCCTCCCCTAACGGAAAACTGCTAACTGACGACACCGTAGAAACTTCAGGGGGTGGCAGTTTTCGATTATTACGAAGGCGCCGCAAAGAGTAATGTATTCTATTTATTGACGATGGGAACACCTGCCTGTAAAAATGCACACCCGCAACATCCTTTTCGATCATTCTCTCGCCCCTGGTGCCTATTTTGCGTCGAAATTGCATCCCCTCCCGATCTAATTTATGGTAAACTTATGATTTTTCAATCAGATGCCTCGTACCCGAATTGCGGCGGCGGAATGTGATATTTTTTCCGAGGGTCGGTTGATTTACTGGTGGGGAGACGAAGTCCTGTCCCAATCTCATACGGGATGAGCCGGTAGCAGAAATATTTTATTAGAAACCGTATCGAAATTCCAGTTTTGCTGATGGGAATTGCCAATTTTTTCCCCCCGGCGTGGAATTCTTAAAGGAAATTTATTATTGAACATGTAAATTCGATTATAAAACGTTTCAGCGAATATTGGAAGCGTTGAAAATTACGGAGTTGTAGCGCCGTGATTTTTTATGGCGTAAATTGGAACTTTCTGCTGATGGATGTGGTTTTAGTGGCGTTGATTGAGGCAAATCTCATGTCCTCAGATGCAGGTACCTACCTAGTTTTTTGTTTTTTTTTTCTCCTAAGAGGTTTACCTAGGTACACTAGGTTTTTGCAACCAATGTTTGGCGATTAATTCAACTTCAGGTCTAAGCGTCCCCAATCTAATTACAAAAGCGGCCACCAGGTGCGTCTCAAATAGGATTTATTCGTGCGATATCTCAAAAACCTCTGAACCGATTTCGATCTTTTGAAGCTTATTATTCCCCATTTCGGCGTAGAATTAATAAGAACTTGAGTTGAACAATTTTTGAAGCGAAAGTACTAAACTTAATTTTTACAATTTAGTTCCAAAAGCGGCCACCATGTGCAATTCGAATATAATTTATTCATGCGACACTTCCAAAACGGCTAAACCTATTTTGATATTTTGAAGCTTATTATTCCCCATTTCGGCGTAGATTTGATGAAAACTTCAGTTAAACAATTTTTGAAGCGAAAGCACCTTCTGTGGCCCTTAAAAGAGCGTTTGTAGTCCACTAAATTGGTGGTTTGGCGGAGAAAAAATACTGAAGTAGGGTTTTCAACGGTTTTATATGGTTTTTGGGGTGCTGAATTCGAAATTTTGGTTGGCCACCTCAAAATCGTGCGGCCACAACAAAAACTGCAAAAACCCCTAAATGTTAGTAATTTTTTACTCATCTGCTTATATTTCTAAAACTATTCGTATTTTAGGAAAAAATATGATTACTATTGTTAAAGATGACTAAATTTGTGACATTTCAAGCGCAACCGCAGCTCTCTAGCTCGAATAGCCCCTGAATTATGGCTTGCCGAAAATTGGTCATTTTTCCCCAACAGTTGCACCTTTGAAGGCTTTGTTTATCTGTCAAAAGTCAGGTCTTATTAAAGCTACAGACCAACTTTTGGCCTCAAATTGAAGCTGATAAGATTTACTGCAACATTTGTGGCGGGGGTTTCCATGGTTTTTACGTTTTGACATTGGTATTCGGCTCGTAAAACAAGCCAAACTCAAAAGTGCAACTTTTTTAATTACCAATTTTCGCCAAGCCATAATTCAGGGGCTATTCAAGTTGGAAAACTGCGGTTGCTCTTGAATTGTCACAAATTTAGTCATCTTTAACAATGCTTTTCATATATTTTCCTTAAATCCGAATAGTTTCAGAAATATAAGCCGATGAGTAAAAAACTACTGAGATTTTGAAGTTTTTATGCGGTTTTTGTTGTGACGCCGCACGATTTTGAGGCCGCAAACCGAAACTTCGAATTCAGCAAACCAAAAAACATGAAAAACCGTTGAGAAAGCTACTTCAGTATTTTTTCTCCAAATCGCCCCTTTTGAGCACGCATTTACTGGACCAGTTCCAAATCGGTTGTGTATATTCGTCCGAATAGGTAATTTTGCGGATAAGCCAAATCAATTTTTGTTCACATCGTATAAATGAGTTGAAAAACTCAATAATAATCCTCTGATTGGTTCCTTGGTGGGATTCTATATCCATTCGAATGTTGAATACGAGCAAATGCTGAATGATGTCGAACCTTGTCTGATAACCTAATTCGGACAGATCCAAGTTGAATGTATAAGAGAGCGAATGAAGGAAAGCGAGAGATCCTTCGAACGAATCTCATTCTTTTCATATTGGCTTTTCACATATGCGGAACGATCCGCTCTTATTTCCGCTTCCTCTTCCGGTTGCCGGGCGGCTCGAGTCTTTTGTCTGTCTTTTCCGAAGCGAAAAAGCAGAAATTTTCCCAAAGCGATGGGAATCTCGAAATTTTCGAACAAGTTTCCGATTTTCTGTATATTGTACCTTGAAGAATAATAATTGGTAATTTTTCCATGCCGGCAAAATGTGAGATTTTTTTTCGCGCAACCGCCTCAGGTGCTTTGAGGTTGGACGGTTTTAAAAAGTTATCACTTTTGATGAGAAAAGAGGAAAAGTCAAAAGCAGTTCTACTGATATTCAGACTTAATTAAGATGCGCCTTTCTGATGTTACAAAAAGAGATGAATTTTTTTTTTAATTCAATCCCCTCCGTAGGAACAAGATGTACGACCATCATTCAAAAGCACATCACTTACGTTTAAATCCGCCTAATTTACCACTGGCGAGTGAATTCTTGCTGTCGGAAAAAACGTTCTCGCTCAAAAGCTACGATAAAAACCTTCTCTTCCATAAATCGCCGAGAATTTCAGAAATCTCATTCTCCAACTTGAAATTTCATCCGTGGACTTCGACCATTCATATTACTGAAGCACGTTTAGTAGGTAGGTATCTATTTGTTGCTGTATGAATGAAAATAATTGTAGCATATTCCAACGTCAGCATTTTTGTTGTTCTCTGCCCCGGCTCCAGATTGTTCGTCCAAAATTTCTATTTGATGAGACGGCACCGACTAGGCGACTCATCTAATTAATTATTAATGGGTTATTGTTGATTTTTCAATAATACACATTCGTACAAAAGTCAGACACCGAATGAATTTTTATTGTTGATCAAACAACATATTTGGGGGGTAACTTCAAGGTCGGTTGGAAACAAATTTAAAACAAAAATAACTGTTGGCAGTTGGATAAATCCAACATCCCCCCTCAACTGCCAACAACCGGCAATCCAGCGGAAGTCTTGCAGAGAGAGAGGCATCGCCTGAAATCTTCAAATTTCTTCAATGGAAGTGCTTTGGTCAGTATATCGGCTTGCATCTCTTCCGTCGGACAATAGGTTAAAGACATAATACCGTCATCAATCAGATTTTTGAGATGATTCCGTTTTACATCAAGGTGCTTGGTTCTTGCATTCCATTTCTCTGATTGTATAAGTTTGATGCAACTCTGATTATCTTCCATAATTTCGGTTGGTAGTTCTTGAGCATAACCAATTTCTTCCAACAGATTTCGAAGCCATAAAATTTCTTGGGATGCGAGAGACAGTGACACAAATTCGGCTTCTGTTGAAGAAAGTGAAACACAATTTTGTTTCTTTGAAGCCCAATGTATGACCGTGTTGTCTAGCTTGAATAAAAATCCACTTGTTGACTTGCGGTCCTGTAAATCGCCTGCCCAATCGGCATCCACATATCCTCGTAGTTGAAGACGAGTTCCGGCCTGTAGGAATAACGATGTTGAAGAAGTGCCTTTCAGATATTGCAATAATCTTTTCACGGCATTCCAGTCAGAATATGATGGTTGGCTTACTCTCCTACTCAATATCCCAACGCTTGCGGCTATATCAGGTCTAGTGGTGGTTGCTAAGTAGAGAAGAGAACCAATGGCTTCTCTATATTTCTCATTAGTTGGGAGATAATTTTCATTATCAGTTGTGAAACCAGGTTCCATTGGGGTTTTCATTTCTTTTGCATTTTCCAAATTGAATTTTGCGACTAGTTTCTTTACTTTTTCTTCTTGATTTAAAACAAATCCATCTTTTGTGGATGTAATTTGAATGCCTAAATATTTTGTAGGTTTTCCTAGATCTTTTATATCAAATTTTTCAGACAGGAATTTGATAACATCGGACAAATCTTCATCATTCCCAATAATGAGAATATCGTCAACATATAAGAGGAAATATACCCAACGGCCGTTTTTGAATAGCTTGTACAGACAGGGGTCACAGCTACTTCGCAGAAAACCATAGTCAAGAAGAGCGGAATTAATCTTTTCGTTCCATGCCCGAGCTGCTTGCTTGAGACCGTAGATACTTTTTTGATTTTTCAATAATACACATTCGTACAAAAGTCAGACACCGAATGAATTTTTATTGTTGATCAAACAACATATTTGGGGGGGTAACTTCAAGGTCGGTTGGAAACAAATTTAAAACAAAAATAACTGTTGGCAGTTGGATAAATCCAACAGTTATTCATTAACCGGTACAAGGAGGTCACTTCAATATCATTTTTAATAACATGGACTATCATAATTGATTACAGTGAGCACTTATCACTGGTACAAAATATGTCTTAAAAAATGCTGTACTGATAGACATGGTCGTTGCGTCATAACAGTATTAAATACAGGTGAATCTTGAAAAAATGCCAGGAGAGAACTGAAGCGATAAATATCGCCGTTGAATGAATGTATTCGCTTAGCGTGACAGCTCTTGATTATTCGGGGCTTGAAAATAATGTGAAAAATGAGATCGGATTAGATTAGCGTGCGGTTAATCGCCCCTATCAGTCTAACCGCACGGTTAACACGGTTCGCACCCTTATCGTTTCAACGTAGTTGTACTTATTTGTATATAGACTGGCATTCGAATATTTCGAAAAGTCTCGGTAGAAGGTACGAAAAAACAGTTGTAAAAATTAGAACTCAAGTTCTCCGAAATCGAAGTCAAACTTACAATGAAACGTAAACTCAACCTCACAATCGAAATCGAAGTCAAACTCACAATGAAACAAGAACTCAAACTCACAATCGAAATCGAAGTCAAACTCACAGTGCAACAGAAACTCAAACTCATAATTGAAATCGAAATCTAACTCGCAATGAAACGTAAACTCAAACTCACAATCGAAATCGAAGTCAAACTCACAATGAAACAAGAACTCAAACTCACAATCAAAATCGAAGTCAAACTCACAGTGTAACATAAACTCAAACTCACAATCGAAATCGAAGTCAAACTTACAATGAAACGTAAACTCAAACTCACAATCGAAATCGAAGTCAAACTTACAATGAAACGTAAACTCAAACTCACAATCGAAATCGAAGTCAAACTTACAATGAAACGTAAACTCAAACTCACAATCGAAATCGAAGTCAAACTCACAATGAAACAGAAACTCAAAGTTTCTCGAGAGTTTCAGTTTAATTGTGCGTTTGACTTCGATTTCGATTGTGAGTTTGAGTTTTCGTTTCATTGTAAGTTTGACTTCGATTTCGATTGTGAGTTTGAGTTTTCGTTTCATTGTAAGTTTGACTTCGATTTCGATTGTGAGTTTGAGTTTTCGTTTCATTGTAAGTTTGACTTCGATTTCGATTGTGAGGTTGAGTACTTGTTTCATTGTGAGTTTGACTTCGATTTTGATTATGAGTTTGAGTTTATGTTTCATTGTGAGTTTGACTTCGATTTCGATTGTGAGTTTGAGTTTACGTTTCATTGTAAGTTTGACTTCGATTTCGATTGTGAGTTTGAGTTTCTGTTTCATTGTGAGTTTGACTTCGATTTCGATTGTGAGTTTGAGTTTACGTTTCATTGTAAGTTTGACTTCGATTTCGATTGTGAGTTCGGGTTTATGTTTCATTGTGAGTTTGACTTCGATTTCGATTGTGTGTTTGAGTATCTGTTCAGGTGTGAGTTTGACTTCGATTTCGATTGTGAGTTTGAGTTTACGTTTCATTGTGAGATCGTGAAGCATTTTTCTCGAAACATTTCAGACAAACCCGTCCGAATTATCCGTTTCGAATTGTTTTTCATCGCTTGTTCTTGCACTACAAGACCTTGGACGCGACAGATTCGTTTTCCAGGACCTAAAAGAAAACTGATTCACTCGAGAATCGACTCCAGAAACAAATTGTCCGTTTCTAAATCGTTTTTCCTATTTTCGGGCCCTCTCGAACGTTTCTCTCCGGAAAGATTGGAACGAAATTACTTGTTGAGCCTTTCCCCAACAAGGGGCCACGGGTTAGGGGGAGAGGATTTACGAAGATATAACGTGAGGTTCCTTTTCGAAATTTGTCTCAGAAGGGTCCGTTATCAAACGAGTTAGGAAACGGAAAAGCGTTTCGCCGGCAAGTGGACCGAGTTGTCATAACAGTTATTCCAATATACCAAACTCGGCTGTTATCTGGATGAGAATGAAATCTGAATTGTTTCCAATTTCAGCATCGCTTCAGCTCAAAAGCATTTGGGAAAAACAACCTTTTCTCATTTTAATTGATTTCTTCTATAGTTTAATCTTACGCAAATCAAGGTTCAAGTTCTCGCTAATTTTTTCAAAATTTCGCGATTTTTGAAAATGTACTCGTATAATTTTTGTATCGCCCATGTGAATGCGTCGTCTTATGAATCCAATTGTATCGCTGGTGAAATTATATTTTCATTTACAGGACCCCACATTTCTAACAGTATAACCAGCTGTCTTTCACTTGGCGTTCATTTACCCCACCCACGTGTCTCATCACGTGTCAACCCTTTGCTCCCTACCGATGACCACCTGACAGACCGGCCCATCCTGTCGGTTTAATGGGTTCGGGTCACTACAAGCCGTTCACACTGGTGCGGGAAATTGGCTGTTTCACATGGTTACAGGAAAGGAACTGTTGGTTTTGTTGTTGTTGTCGTTGTTATTGTCGTTGTCGTTGTCAATAATGACGATGAAGGTGATGATGATGTTGCCGTTGATAATAACGTTGATGTTGTAGCGTTTTTTTGTTGTTCTCGTTGGTGCTGCTGCTGGTTTTGTTGTTGTTGTTGTTGCTGATAATAATGTTGATGTTGTCACCGTTTTTGGCAGTTGTAATTTTTGCTGTTGTTCTTGTTGCTGTTGGTTTTGTTGTTGTTGTTGTTGTTGTTGTTGTTGTTGCTGTTGGTAATAATGTTGATGTTGTCGCCGTTTTTGGCAGTTGTAATTGTTGTGGTTGTTGTTGTTGTTGTTGTCGATGATGATGTTGATGTTGTTGCCGTTGATAATAACGTTGATGTTGTAGCGGTTTTTGGAATAATTGTTTTTTTTTTTGTTCCTGTTGGTGCTGCTGCTGGTTTTGTTGTTGTTGTTGCTGTTGATAATAATGTTGATGTTATCGCCGTTTTTGACAGTTGTAATTTTTGTTGTTGTTGTTGTTGTTTTTGTTGTCGATGATGATGTTGATGTTGTTGCTGTTGATAATAACGTTGATGTTGTAGTGGTTTTTTTGAATAATTGTTGTTTTTTGTTGTTGTTCTTTTTGGCGCAGCTGCGGCTGTTGTTGTTGTTTATAATAATGTTGATATTATTGCCGTTTTTGGCAGTTGTAATTTTTGTTAGGTTTTGTTCTTGTTACTGTTGGTGCTGCTGGTTTTGTTGTTGTTGCTGCTGCTGGCGTTGTTGTTCATGATAATGATGACATTGTTGTTTATGACAGTATTGTTGATGATATTGTTATTGTTGCTGTTATTGCTGCTGCTGCTGTTTGTTGTTGCTGTTGATAATAATGTTGATGTTCCTTGCAACCATTTTTTTAATTGTTTTTTTGTTATTCTTGTTAGTTAATACTGTTGTTGCTGCTGCTGCTGCTGCGGTTGTTGCTGATGATGACATTGTTGTTTATGACGTTTCTGCCGATGGCATTGTTATTGTTGTTGTTTTTTCGTACGTATTTCTCCGACTCGAATGAGAACATGAAAATGCGGTGAAAATGTTCGACGCGAATGCACAAGATGGTGGACTGAGCTTTAGGCGGACTGATGAAGGGGAAAAAGCCCGGGGAAGCTTTTCGAAAAGAAAAAAGGACGGCGAGATGCGGCCTGAGGACTTACCCATTGTCTGAAAGTTTTTCTCATTTCCTGGCACATAATGGCGTTTAATTCCTACTGCGGGCGGTAACTGGATAGCAGTGGAGGGCCATGGTAACCGAGTTCAGTCTACTGAGTAAGATAACAGCGAAAGAGGCAATTTCGAGCCGGCGCTGCCATCAACAACCAGCAACTGCTGACCCTCTTTTCCACCTCGGAGTCGACAATGTTGCCTTCGCAGTGGTGGCTACCCTTTTCTATTGGGAGTCGAGGGTATGGAACCGTTTTATACAGATCACACGATCCGCTGTACGAAATTGTGGCCGCGACTTTGCGCTAGAAAAACGAGTCGAAACTTGGAGGACCCTAATAAAGAAAAGCCATCCTTACCCTTAGTTTGAACTCGACGAGGATCCGAGTTTTAAGGGTAAGGAAGCTCCACATGGGATTCAACAAGAGCTAAACCTCGCAAACAGAAACCTACGTTAACCCTTTGGAGGACATGAGTTAAACCCCTGGGGAGTCAACTTGGAGCACTTGAAAGAGATCGATTCTGGGATTTGATTCTTAGTTTGTTAATCTGAGAGCGGTTAGTTTAAAACCTCAAAATGATGGCTCCCAAAACCTGATAGATGGGATTTACCGTTCTGCGAAATAAGGGTTTACTCACCTCCTGGGAACCTGCCATCTGGCGGCATTCTCAGGAACTAAGAAGCAGTGAGTCCCGGCCGCCTTTCGTTCTCATACATTCGGTCCGCCCGGTTCTTCATGAAGAACATATTTTTTCTGCTTTAAACAGTCTGAACCTTCGCCTCAGATCTCTAGTTTGAGAAATACATTTCTTTCTGCTTCCCTATGGCTTTACCGACTAGAGCTGGGAAAAACGGTGATTTCCCAATCACCTGTTACCAAGTTCCTGTTACTCACCAGTAACAGGGTGAATAATCACTGTCAGGGCGGCTCAACGATTTTTGACGAACTTTGGACCTACCTCATTCTTATGTTAGTTTCACGGGGTAACCAGTGGTGCATAGGTAACACACAATACTTCCATATTTTAATACGCAAATTTTAGACACACCTTTACTGAATTTTGGCCTACTTTGGAGGCTGTTTGGATCGATAATGTCAAGAAACTCACTAACCAAACTCGCCTAAAATCAAAACACGTCAAGTTATCAGAATATAATATTCTGATAACTATAACTAATATTCTGGGAATTTTTTATATTATAAAAAATTCCCACACATAAAGGACACCACGTATCTAGGTAAAACAAAGATTTTACCAAGACCAAGAACGCACAAATCGCTTCACTTTCTGGCAAAAAAAAGCCTTAACACTAAGGTCATGTTACAGTTTCAAAAAACTAATTTCATAAATATTTTAACGTTAGCAAAATCATCAGATTCAACTAACAACTAGGTACGCTGCAAAAAAATAGATTTCAACACAAACTACGTCCTTAGGGGTAAATGCCAACAAGGAGATGAGCAACAACAACAACCTGCCTAAAATCAGAGCGGATCCACCTCCCTGGATCACTCTCTCGATCACCTGCAGAGAATGAAAATCACTGGGGGTGATTGAGTAACAGGGGTATTACTCAATCACCCCCAGTGATTTTCACAGGGGTGTTACTCTGCAGTGATCGGTGATTGGCTCACCTAGTTGGCAGATGCCGTGATTCGTCATGTGCCCTGTTCTCGGTAGCAGCCATGTTACTGACGTGATCCAGTCACCCCCGTGATCCAGTCACTTACGTGATCCAGTCACCTCGTTGTTGTTGTGCTCACCTAGTTGCCTGTCGTTATCGGCTGTTATTCGTGATCTGGCGCGTTTGTAAGTCGCCTGTGATTCGTATTATTTGTAACTCCCTCCTCGTCTCGTTTTTGGATAAATTGATTCCTTTTGCTTGAACAATTTTCAAACTCATCTAATCTCAAGTTGGGTATCCTTTTTTCACCCAGTTTCTAGTGAAATTGAATTAGGTATTTATAAATTAACTCCACTATTGTTTTCTTCTCAAAACTTGTAATGAGCTTTTTAATGCTTGCGTTCAAGTCTCTTGTGGTGCGTTCATCAGTGATAATTATAGCTGTTTTTCAAGTTTTTCTATTTCTCCTGAAAACCAGTGGTGCGTAGATAACACACAATACTTCCATATTTTGAAACGTAAAATTGTGACACAATTTGATTATATTTTGACTGCCTTTAAGGGTTTTTAGGCCAAAAATATCGAAAAATTCACTATTAAAATTTTAAAATTCGCCCAAAATGAAAAAACGCCACATTTTCGGAATGTAAAAAATATCCACATATTCTGCAAGGTAAAACAAAGATTTTAAGACCAAGAACGCTCAAATCGGTTCATTTTTGTGGCCGGAAAAAAATAAAATAGAAAACACTAAAAATGCAAATATATCGGAAGTACTGTGCGTTATCCAAATTCCGATTAAACAGGGTGTTAGGTCTTGCCGAGACAAACATTTCAGTTCAAGAAATTTGAAAAAAGGTTGAGAATTGAGGAAGTTATGGTCATTTTTGTAAATGACCACAGACGGACTAACGGACACACAGACACTTGTTCAGGAAGTAATTCTGAGTAAATGTGTATAAGAAAAAGTTTTTTCTGAAGCTCCGTTCCGATTCTCGATTTTAGGACGATCACAATACTTCCATTTACTCTGTAAATATGGAAGTAAAAATCTCCCGCGGGCAAATTCCTTCTTTTTTTTTGCAGTGAAATTAGTAACGGGGTTTTTTCAGTAACAGGTGATTGGGGTAGCAGTGAAATGTCGGTAATAGGTGATTTTCACCGGTGAAGTGAAATCACTCCCAGCCCTATTACCGACCCCCTGTGAGATTTTCTTCATTTCTGCTCCATTGCGAAGGACCATCATTGTTGCATGCGTACAAGGTGGAGATTCTAACCTCCCAGTCTTCTGAGAACAGCCTGGTGTTTCACCAAACCGTCTCAACCAACAACAACAGCCAATCATGCGATTTTCAATATTTTCCAAAATTTCGCATCGGACGATCGCAAGATCCCGCCATTTTCAACCTGCGCCTCTCCTTATCAGGTAGTGCAGTGGATTCACAATATCAAACAGGTATTGCGCATATATGGGAGAATGCACATAATCCTCGAACGCGCTTCGGGGAGCGGAAGCCGGCAGGATTAAAACATATTTCGACTCAATACGAGAATGTTGGATTAGAGCCGTCGGACGGCGATTGGTCCGGCGGAGGGATTAATCCTAATAGAAAGGTCCCCCCTGTCGATAAGGATTTGAATATATGCGTGGGTTTTCGGTTATTTGTTTCGAGTTTTATTTTTAATACTGACGCAATTTTCTACTGCGGGAGTTAAAATCGGAAAACAATGTATTCTAGTGGGTTTCTCGCTGTTCTGAACGAGGGAAAATTCAATCATAATTTCCCTCGGCAGGGAAAATTTGCGGGAAACTTTCTTCACGGCTGTGTCAAACATGGGAGAAGTAGGTAGTGATTTTTACACCGTCAGCAGCGCGATCTCGCTTGAACCCACAAAACTACTTTTCGGAAATAGTTTACCCACCAACCGACAGATAGCGTTGCACCACCTCAATAAGGCAAGATGTAGTGTCAACCTTGGAAGTAGTAGGACCGCCATAAATACACTACTACCGTACTTTTCTATTTACTTAATAAGCTCGAATAATAAAACCTCAACAATCTCTAATGCCTCGTTCCTAAACTCATGTGAAATTAGCGTCTGATGGAAAATCGTGCGTTATGATTCGACGACCGCAACATACGACGGCCCGGGTTTCTATTTGCCATCACCAGAATGAAATCCCCACCGGAGGGCGCTACATTATTTGACTTGGACGTGGCCCCCCAAACCAAACAGAAGAAAAGCCCTCGGTTTCCGCTCGCGCTAAACACAGAGCATTCAAACATACTTCGCCACCGCCGAGTCTTATTTACAAATGATTTTCAACTTGGCCGCCCCCGACTAACACTTTCGCAGTTATGTGGAAAACGGCTCTCCAATCCTCGGATAGGAGCGCTCAAGGCTTTTCTGAGGGGCTTACGCCCCCCATATGTTAGCTGTGCAAAGGTCGGAGCGCCATTGGTGTTTAATAATCTCGACGAGGATATTTTGGTGGAAAATGGCCGGGAATAGTTGAGCGCTTATCCGTAAAACGGCTGAATAACGCTCTTTCGGCCTGTATTCGAGAGTTTTGGCACTTGGTTCATTTTCATCGTCCAAAATATTTTAACCTACGAATGGTAACTAATCCCAATTCACCTAAAATTTATTTTTCAACAAAAGCTCAAAATTTTGGTTGTTGATTCCATTAACAGAAAATTTTGATTTTACATCAAAATTTTGAATTTTAGTTATTTCATCTAAAATCAGAAAATACCAACGTTTTCTCACAAATGGAATTGACCAAAATTAAGTTCAATCTCTAAAAATGTAACAATTTTCCCCTTCCATGTTATTATTACCGACTTATCCCCTTTCCCATAAGTTCAAAAAATGCTGGTGTTTCACCAAAAGTTCAGAAAAGTTGGTTTTTGGAAAAAAAGTTCCGAAATCTTGATGTTTCACCACAAGTTCAAAAATCTTGGTGTTTCACAAAAAATTCAGAAAAGTTGATTTTCGCCAAAAGTTGAAAGGATTTTGGCGTTTCACCAAAAGTTCAGAAAAGTTGGTTTTTTCGCCAAAAGTTCAAAAGCTTCGGTATTGCACCAAAAGTCAAAAAAATGTTTACTTTTCGCCAAAAGTTCAACAATTTTGGTATCTCACCAGAAGCTCAGAACAGTTGGGTTTTCGCCAAATTCAAAAAATTTTGGTATTTCGCCAAAAGTAAAAAAAATGTGGTTTTTGGACCAAAGTTAGAACATTACGGCGTTTCACCGAAAGTTCAGAAAAGTTGGTTTTTTGCCAAAAGTTCAACAATTTTGGCAGTTCAACAAAAGTTAGAAAATTTTGGCATTTCACCGAAAGTACAAAAAATTATGTTTCCCTCCAAAATTTCGCTGTTTATGCAATAGTAAAAAAGTTGGTTTCTCGCCAAAAGTTCTGGTATTTCACCAAAAAATCATAACAATTTGATTCTTCGACAAAAGCTGAAAAAACTTGAGTATTTCACCAGAAGTACAAAAAATTGTGTTTTCTCCTCCATGAGCTCGAAAACATTGGTTTTTCGACAAAAGTTCAAAAACGTTTGTACCCGCCAATTTACCGAAAGTGCGATTCTGGTAAATTCAGGTATCAAGTGTCTAAAAATTGTATTAATAATTGTTGTAATGATGTTGTCAACCCCAGCTCCCCCCACCCATAAGTATTTCCACCCCTCCCTTGGCAATTTTTCACCGTGCGAATCCCACCACCTGCTTGGCGATCGTACCATTACCATCCCGTCCGAATGGGACATGTCTCCGAGAAACAATGGAAATTAAGAACGCCGACTTGGCAGACATTGTTAATGGTCGGAGACAATACCTGTCTTTTATGCTGAAAGCTCTTCAGATCCCCTCGCGTTTAGAGGGATTGATGCCATGCTTACTCTACCGTATGCGAGGGTGAAGGTACCGAGTATGACTCATTGTCAGAAAGCGGACCAAATCCAGAATATAACTTAGTTCGAGAATAGGGGTGAGTCAGATTCGTGGATTTCGAGATACCTCGACAAACCGTTTGGTCTAAAATGGATGGAAAGTTCATGTTTTACAAATTCAATTTTTGGTTTGTTATTCAATTATTAACCATTGTAATCCCACAAAATGAATTTCTAAACCACCCTCATATATTACGTTTCTGAGGGTGTAGAATCCGAATCTGTAATACAAAAAAGTCCGTCCGCCATGAACATTTTCTCCCAAACGGCTAGAGATGTTTTTGTTTTTTTTAAATTTCCACAAAAAATCGGCCTCGTTTTCATGCATAATTTTTCAATCCCACTTAATTAATTAGTAAATTTATATTAATAAAAGTTAATTTTATTAATGTCTCCACTTTATTGAAATCCCATTTTATTGAAAAGCTTATTTCAATAAAAATCCCAGTTTGTTAATAATTCCCTTCTATCAAAAAGAGCCTAATTTTACCTTATCACCTCCACGTTATTAAAAATATTTTTTTAATAAAAAGTCAATTTTACTAGAAATCTCACTTTATTGACTTGCCAATGTGGGTAATTAGATTAAAAGAATTTTCTCTTGAAAAAGTCACCTAATTTTATCGATAAGCTAAATTGATTTAAAAGCTTGCTACATGGGGAGGTTAATTTCATAAAAAATTCCACTTTGTAAAAAGCATTTTTTATTTCAAGTATACAATCCTCATTTAAAGTAGTATCCTCTTTTTCGATTGGGTACCAAGCATAAATCAAGCGATAGAAAGTATTCCACCCTCCGGCAGGACTCGAACCTTGCATCTTCAGCTGGCTGCTAGGTTCGATTACTTCTCGTTATCTCGTTTGTACTTGATCGGCTAGTCATAATCACATTACCCAGACTTGTTGCTTTCGATTCGTCGAAAGGAATGCGGATTGTAAAATTTTTTATGCGGCATCATTTTTCTCCAGGAGGCCTTATTCCAATTTATTGCGTCCCATTCGAATGCCTTTCGACTGGAATTCAATCCCGCCGTCAGCATAACCAGTGTCGCTCCGGAATGAATATTTTCCTCCTTTGTCGAGACAGAAGTCTCTCATTTCCTCACAAATTGCCTCATTATGCCTCGGTATCGGATTTCTGGCTTCAATTCAAACGTTTCCCTAGGACTTCGATTGCAACACGGCCTACGCTAGTTGGAGTGGTTTCTTCAAGAAGTCCTAGCTCCGAATTAATTCTTCGATCCGTAGGGTTTTTTTTACATTTCCAGCCCGCCGACTAATGAGTTTTTATTAAAATCGTTAAAGGACGAGCTGAGGGGTTTTAAGGGCCTTTTATGGATATCCTTTAATGAGACGAATCCTCAGTTAGGGCACCTCTTTCGGAACCCTCTTCTTCTAATGGCGTCTTGTTAGATCCGGAGGAGCGTATAAAAAATACGTGAAAAATACGAAGTGGCACAGCTTTCACGGGTCTTTTCTACTATAAAAAGTCGAGGGCGCAAAAAAACGCTTAAAACGAGACAGAGTTGTTGGGAAACCTCCTTAATTGGTTGTTAGCCGAGAAATCGCCAAGTAGGTGACAAGGTGGTCGATTTCGAATACAGAAAACACCTGTTGTCGCGTAGGTTTCGAAATCGTATGGCAGCCTTTGTATTATGTATGAACCCCTCAAAGTGGCCATCTTGAGAGCGGAATTGGGGACTTAAAAGATCTTCTTCAGCCTATCGTTAACAGAGAGCCCTTGAGAAAAACATTCACGAAAACAGTCAATACTGCATAACAGCTCATAAACAGCCATGAGAATAGATGATATAATTAAAATTAAAAAATGAATGCGTACGGAATTACATAATATTGAGGATTCTCAGCGATTTTTCTGCTCGTACGACTCTCACAACATCGAAAAGGACTAGGAATAATCTTCTGAAGAGGCCAAGGTCGGCGAAAGCGCTCGAGGGGTCGATGAAAATAATGACGCTAGACGTAGCGTAACAGAGAAGTCACCATGGTGCCTCAAATCCAGAATATGGTGACTACTACGCCATGCAAATATTGACGCTAGACTTAGCGTACTAGAGAAGTCACCATGGTGCCTCAAATCCAGAATATTGTGACTACTACGCCATGCAAATATTGAAGCTTTACGTAGCGTACTAAAAAAGTCACCATGATGCCTCAAATCCAGAATATAGTGACAACACCATGCGCAAGCTAACAAGCAGCTTGAAACCCAGGAATGGTGACTGCACCATGTAGAGCAGCGTCAGCAATTTGGAAGGAATGACTCCCCCAGCGTCGGGTCAGGAGGCTCAACCACGTCATTCCAAGAAGCAAGAGAGATCACCATGGCGCCCTAAAATCAAAAAATGGGGACTGCACCATGTAGAGCAGCGTCAGCAACTTGGGAAGAATGGCAATCCCAGCATTAGATGAGAAGGCCGGCTCCATTATTTCTGGGACCATGAAAGATCACCGCAAAGCCGTCAAATCCCTGAAATGGTGACTGCACCATGAAGAGCAGCGTCAGCAATTCGGATGGAATGACTTCCCCAGCGTTGGGTAGGGAAGCTCTACTGCGTCAATCCAAAGAGCAAGAGAGACCATCATGATGGCATTGGATCCTTTATTCCAGAGCATACAAGAGATCACCAAGATGCCTCCAAAAGCTAGAATTGCCGACTGTCCCAAACACAACACCCAACTCGACCCAGCAACTTGGGATGAAGCATCGGCATTGCTGGGAAGACCCAAATGGTTTCAAGTACAACAAAATCAATTCAGACAGAAGCAATCCAAAAAGGTGACTTACTCGTATAGTTGGCGAGGAGGGAAGCGATTCCGGCAGCGTACACCGCCGTCTGACGAGCGGTCGCTTCCTCCTCCGACGTCGAGTACTCGCGCCATTCTGAACTTCGCTGACGACGAAGACGTCCTCCGCTGCCATTGATGCCACTGCCACTCCGGCTACTGCTCCGTCTCGACTCCATCGTTGACGAGAGCAGTTTACGGCAGACGACCGGAGATCCGCCTCATCCGCCGGCAATCCTCGAGGCCCTCGGCTTTCATCGTTTCAACTTTCCATATCTGCAAAAGAGAAAAAGAGTTCGATGAAATATTTGACCGAGGGAAATTTTCGAAAGGTTTTGTGAAATTTTTTAGAAAAATCACTAAGACGCTAATTATTGCTCCTACTGCTTCTTCAGTTGGGACATTCTGGATTCGGCGCACTCCAAAATGGCATTCTCTCTCGGGAATCTAACTCAATTTCGGCCACCGTCCCCGTGGAAGTCTTCATTAGGCGTTGGTGCGTTTGTATTTTTTAATCATTCGCCCCCTCTTTTCAGACGGGATAAGAAAACGCGCCGAGTCCGTTGGGGTTGAGTTTGTCAGGGTAAGTGCGTCGGGTCGTCCCTGGCAACCTACCAGGTAGGAAGGCACTTTCATTTGAAAAGCACCCTCGAGGCTTTTAATAGAAAATCCCATCGTTCTCGCCGGCAAGCCTTTCCTTCCGCGCTCTTTGCTATTTCCAAAGCTACTCTTTGTTCCTCGACTTCAACACTCCCCTACCGAATTTAGAAACAGAAAACATTCATTTTGGCTTCGATAAATGAAAAAATAGTCGAGTTTTTGCTGTGTACCAGGTTTGGAATTGAAGTAGCGAAAATTTTTTATGAGGTTTACTATTTTGGCCTCAGGAGAGTGACGAGCGAAGGAAAAATGTCGGATTTGAAGAGCAAACTGGATGCAAGATAACTCATCTTGTCTGGTTAACGTTGGTCGATACCTTTCATGGAGAAACGGACGAAAACAACCTCGGTTTCCTTTTAATAACGGAGCCCTGGGCAAAATAAAACTTCGACATCCCCACAAAGGATCCAACCTGTATCTTCGTCAAGTGGGAGATTTCCTCAACAACACAGTCGAGTAATTGAGAAGACACGCGGCAGTTATTACTTCCTTCGAAAGAGGGAAAAACATCCGCGTCCCTTTTAAGATGGCATCGGTAAGGTAATGGTCCCATCCCCTATACGTACAGGCCGAAAAGTAGGGGTGGAACTTTGCAATAAACATTCATTAGTGATCCTTTCCCGAATAACATTTCGAGTCTGGCATATCCAACCTCAATTCCTCGGGGGCATTGGCCGGATCGTGTACCGCCCAAAATGCCAGGGGTCGGTATATTCGAAAAGGATACATCTCTTCAGTATCAGGTCATTTGCAACCGGTTGTTAGTTCGTATTGTTGTTGCGGGGCAAAACGGGGTAAGTGCAAATTTGGCCTTTAAAAACCAGAAAATGAGGCGGATGCCCTCTATGGGTGTTGAAGGACAACTTCACTAGATGCCACTAGAGTGCGCTCAAGTCTTTTGATAATAGGGAGAGGTTATGTTGTGCTTTTATCTCTGATGTCAAGGTGGTAGAGCTTCTTTGCATCCGTTGTCATCCAGTCTCAGGTTGAGAGTTACGAACTCTTACTAGGTAATGAGGAACATGCATGAAAAAAATAAACTGTTTTTTTCGCCATAATATTCCTTGTTAGGCTTCGAAAATGGTGTTATGGTGGATGACGGTTCGGAAAAGAGGTAATTAAAAGAGGAGGGAGGCTTAGTGAAAATCGCAAATTTGAAGACGAGCAGGAAAATGGCCAGCCGCAAGGTTACACAAGGTTACACAGTGTGATGTCATCTTCCCGTGAACACCAGTGCAACCTCATCGGAGTTCATGTGTGTATGCTGTGATAGGACGGCGATAACGGATTTTTTGCCGTTACGTTAAGAAACTACGTGCAGTCACGTCCACACAGTGACGTCATACGGTTAACCGCCACATTCAAAAGGGCACTTTTCATTAGCGTTTTTCACCCGGAAAAATGTTGTTTTTTTCGTTGTAGACCATCACTACACCATTTTCGCATCCTAAACAGCATCATTCTGGCGGAAAAAATGGATTTCGTTTTTCATGCATGTTCCTCATTATGCACTTCGAATGTTCCAGTTTTATCGTAAATATGAAATTTTGAAAATACTTTGGTTTTCAAAGAAATAGGGCATCGTTTGAAGGATGAATAGTCTAGAACTGAGTTCAGCACATCCCCAAAACAGACAGCTAAGGAGGCATGACCCTATTTTCTCTAAATTAGTCTTCTTCCAAGGGTCGGTAGGATGTTTAGAAAAAATAATCAAACAAAAAGCAATCGAGTAGTGACTATTTACTTGGAGAAGAAAGACTACGAGGAGGCCCGGTGTCTGTTGGTTGTGTTCGTCGGTTACTCTCCAGAGTCCGGTAAGTTTTCTAATTATGCTCCAGCACTAAACCTTCCTCCCCGTTCGCATAAATCCGGGGCCGAAAACCCCCCTCGCCATTCGTAAACTCTGGGTGGAATTCCCTTTATCTCCATCTCCCTCGTTTGCCCTGTTTCGCATTATGCTCCCTCTCTCAAGGATATAGCCCCCGAACCAGTGGCGGCTCCTGCCCTTAAACCCAGGGGGTGCACTTAGGCCATAAGATAATAATATTATCTAGATCTATAATATAGAATAATAATATTATCTAGAATATAATATAGATAATAATATTATCTAGATCTATAATATAGATAATAATATATTATATTATGGAACAATCGCGAAGGTTATCATAAACAGTCAGTTGGTCTCAGCCAAATATCAATTTCAACTAAGTAAATGCAAATTAATAGGAAAGTTTTCACGTCTCATTATTATAAAATGAACACCAAAAAACGTTCACTAGTAATAACAGAGGAATTTTAAGATGATTACCATCTATCAATTTTCAGAAACACTATTTTGTAAAAGTTGAAATTGAAGTACCTACCTAAGTATTGTCGGTTGCATTTCCGAGTCGTGGAGCGATTTTTAGCTTTTACCTTCAGTAAAAGTCCTTCCAGTGCAGGTGAGTAGCGGCCGGGTTCCCGGATTGCTATTTTCTCCTCCAAAGTAAACTTAGAAAAATTCAATTGAACTACCTTCACATCACTCATTTTTATTGAACCACAGAAGAAAACACCGCGATTTTTACTAAATCATATCAGTTTTCGAACTGATAAGATAAGATTACCTCGATTAGACCGCATTCGACCGCAGATTCGATCGCATTCGACCGCCGGAGCAGACAGAAAATTTGCACCTGGACGGTACGGTGAGGCATTGGCTGGCTCACTCATACACTTCCACAAATACACGACTACTAAGACCGATGTAGTGTGTTACTAGTTCGTGCACGAGCCGCCCCATACAGTGTAGCGCTAGTCCTATCCGTCGGTGATCCTGAGGCTTTGCCAATGACGTTGTTGTTGTTTTTCAGAGAGGATTAATAGTGAAGAGTTGTGTGGCAGTAATAATGTTATTATTAAGGTAGGTCACTGTTTTTTTCTTTCTCATTTTGGTCAGGGGGTGCACATGCTCCTCTGCTCCTGCCAGGAGCCGCCACTGCCCCGAACACAAACCGAGTACAAACAGGCACACGGGCGCATAAAGTCAGTGCTCTCGGCCTCCTAAAGCTAGCTTCCTTGCCAGTTCTGGAGCCTCAGGGTTCCGGTTGGAAACTAGGGGTACGTTAACCTCAAAACACGGCCCCGCTGCGGTTCTGAAACTTTCATTAATCTAGTGACGCCCTCTGGTGGCCAGAACCAACAGGCTGTCTATGCTGTGATGCAGCTTCCGCGCAGGGGTACGAGGGAAACCGAAAATTAACCTCCGATGGGGATATTCGGGTTGAAATTCGCTATAAATTCGAATAATAAACTCGGATAAATTCGTAACTGTTTGTATCCAAAATAATGATCAATATCGCTACCTGAATTGCTGGATTTTGCTTCACGCAACCGAGAACGTCCTTTATCCGGTGTTCCAACATTTTTATTTTCCTGGATCTCACACTGTACCTCATCGTTAACGTTCACATGATTTTTGGTGCGATTCAAATTCATTTTTCTACTACCTCGACTGAAAACAACGATCTAAATGTTGATAAAATGATTTTTTTTGCCTCGTGCCACGTCGATTGTTTTTAATCGGTGTTCCAATGCTTTCATGTTTCTGGGTCTCGCATTATACCTCACTAACAACGTTAACACGATTTTTGATGAGAGTTAAACAAATTTTTCTGCCACCTCAGCGAAAGAAAACGACCTAATAACTTAAATCTTGATAAAAAAATCTGAATTATCTTTCCTTCTAAGAGCCTTTTCGTGTCAACAAAACCAACCGACTCAACTCGAGTTGGAGATACCATAAAATTTATCCACTAAAAAATTTGCATCCTCCTAATGAAATTGCAATTCATACGGAACGTTTTTATAATAATGTCGGGCCGCGTACATTTTACAAATCGCCTCCCCAATTACGCCAAGATCCGACTTCAGTTTCGCCCTCAGCTCTAAGCAATAAAAGCTTACCAAACTGGAAAAACAAGGGTCTCGGCATTAACGGAAGAAAAGAAAGAAAACGCTCCGAATAACCAGCCAACAAGAAAGGGAGGTAATTATTGCTAAGCTCCAAATAACCGACCCTTTCCGTTTTCACAAACGCCTTTTTTTCTCCTTCGCAGCGAACGATATTTATACCGCTCTCGACTTGAACTTCAAAGGCGTTTTTCTCATTAATTCTTCATTTTGCACCTTGTAAAGGAAAGCTTTCATTTCGACGTTTTCTTCCCCATTTTTCCATATCCTAATTCGCCTCCTAATACGTGAAGTGGGAAATTGCCATCGTCAGCACGCGGGGATGGAGCCATGCTTTGTCGTACAAATTGTCATGATATAGGTTGATAAAAAAACCTGAAAAAATGAAAGGTGGGTGGTGGGCCTTGAATAAATTGATGAAAAATAGCCCAGCCCAAGTCTCACTAGGTCAGACGGTCTTACCGAGAAGGTGGGTGCCAGATAGGCCAACTTCTAAATTTGAAGGAGAATGCGAGAAAAGGATTCCCACAGAACAGCATTTTACATTTGAGTATTTTTATTTTATTTATCCAAGCACGAAGAATTTATTAGGTACCTATCTATTTTTAAATCAAGTAATTTTGAGGGAAACTGTGTTATTTTTGGTTAGCCTGATTGAGGCAGCTTGGCAACACTGCTACAGATAAATAAAGTCATTCTCTTCTCTATGCGCAGCTGATGTGGCATCGTATTATTTGTTCTCCCGATAATTGCAGTGCAATTTAATTATTTACGACTTCAAGGCGAAGTTATTTCAAATTTATTAATTGTTTTTACTATACCTATTCAAGCATTTTGATGTTAATAAATTATTTACATTGGGATTTTTATGAATTTTTGGCTGATTAAAGAGTCGGAGAGGAGCTCGTCGCCTTTTGAAAAAAATCCCCATTCGAAAGAGCCGAAAGTAATTTTATCCAAATTCTAATATTTCGAAGAGGGCTCGCAGAAATACTTTCCATAAGAGTCGCACACCCTTTCTGTCACCTTTAATCCCATTTCTTCTGGTTATACTGCGCATTCATTAAGTTATACTTCCCCCGGGCGGTACCTCGTTGCAAACATCACCTTCATTATTCCCATAATTAATTATTACGAGGCCCGTTTTCGAGATGGGGTGGAAAAAGTTGAAGGAGGGCCCGCCGTAAATAACTGCCGCAGTGAAAACGTCAAAGGTAATCCCCATGAATACAAATTTGAACAGATTTCTTTCCTTCCCCCTGGAGACAGATACTCGAATTGTCCCTACGCTATGATGAAAATGCTAGGGGTGATTTCTTCCTGAAAAATATTGAGGACAAGTATTTTTACTTAATTTCAAATTATTTCTACTTACGCAAATTTTTGAATGAATAGAAAATATCAGTTTTTCGTTGAAGGGAATTCCTCAGTCGAATTCTCGAAGGACCCGAAGGGGTTAGGCTGAGATTGTTGTGCTTTGTTGCACACTGTTCATTAGCCGTCTTTATTGCTCGCCTCAGACTCTCTCCGAGGTCCAGTCGTGAATTCGGAGGAAACACTAAACACAACCCGGGCTACCCTCGGAGCGATTAAAATTGCAAGATTGAACCAACTTAAAGCCTGGTTTGCGGTTTTGGGGTAGTTTGCCCGAAAGCGAGAAAGGGAATCGCGCGTGGGGTAGGTAATTTTACTACCGACGGGGGATTTCTTCGTTAGCTAACTTGGCTAACCTGTGGCTCAGGGTCGGACATCAATTTTTCAGAATGCACTCCTCTCGAATTGTGCACAAATTTTCAATGCACGTCAAGAATCAGCGCAATGCCAAGATTGGTATCATAAGTTGAGTAAGGATAAGAGCTTTTCTGAAGAATAAGAGATAAGCTGAAGAATTTCTTTTCTTTTTTCGGTATATTCTGGAAAATGTTGATCAACGAGTTCAATAAGGTAGGTCCAAAAGTTCTTCAGCTTTGAGAATCTCATCCGTCTCTTGACGTGCATTGAATTATAATGCACAATTCGAGGGAAGCGAATTCTGATATTTGACGTCCAACCTTGAGCCCCAGGTTAGCCAACTTAGCTAACTAAAAATCCCCCTTTAGCAGTAAAATTACCTATCCTTTCGTAAAATAGGCGGTCTTACTACGAACTTTGGCGTTGAATTTGTCCTTCAACACCAATCTCAATCAGGCGGTGGACGATTTTTGGAATATCCGAATTTCTCATCACAAAAATCATTCGTGGGTTCGATCTACGAAACATCGTCGGCCATAATCAAAAACCTGGTCATGCAATATTCCAGGATTCCAGCCGGAACACGTCGATAGTAAACTTGCGGTCGGACCCGGGCGGCCGCCATTTTTAAGCGGATTGTTCGAAATTAACTGCAGCCGAGCATACAAAAGGGTGCGGTTTCCGGCGACGGCGCTCTTGACCACCGTACGGCTCCCAATCTTCTCAATTTCGCCCCTTCAGCAGGGAAATCTTCAATATCCTACCCCGCTGAAGCTTTTTACCGGTCTCTGCAGTAATACCATATTTTCCGTCCGCATCTTACCCGCCGCTCGCATTCCTTCCTCTTTGTTTCTCTCAATCTCTGAAAGTTCTTCGGGATTATTAATTACTGCCCATTCCGTCTCATCCTCTTCACGTTATTTATCCCCCCCGCCCCTCTGCCGGGAGAGCGGCCCTTATTAATATTTCATTAATCCTTGGCGCGCGAGACGGAAGATGCCCCTCGGTTCACATAAATCCCCGGCGCCCCTATTTTAATTAAAACGCGAGATTTTTCGAATAAACCAACCCCCCCAGTCGTTCCGTGCGCTCGTCCATTGGCTAAAGTGGAGGCAATGATTAAAACGACGAAATCTTCATATTCTTCTTGATGATTTCTCTTCCTGACCTCACAGGTACCGGATTGCTTCTTTCTGCCTTTTAAACTTTCCAACGTGGATATCTCCTGCGTTTCATTCCGGAACAGGTGCGGGATATTGCGTTTTGGGATACTCGAAAGGGCCGTCCCAATGAAGTCGCTGAGGTATTACGCCGGCAAGTCAGAAAACTGCTTTGAAGCTTTGGCTGCTCGCTGGGGGACGGTTGGAGCCATCGAGGAACAGTCGAGCAGGAAAGCAATTTTCAGCCAGGCATCAAGTGCAACCGTGAAACTGTGATGGCATCTTTCCACGCAGCCATTCGACTGGGGATGATAGGCCGTGGTGAGGCTTTGCTCGAATCCAAAAGGAGCAGCTAAGCAGGTGGAGAGTCTGGATTCAAGCTGGCGACCCAGGTCAGTAACGGCATGCTGCAGACGCCAAATTGAGGCACCAAATCGAGGCACTCGATTTCGGAATCGTGAATGTTTCAGCTGACATGTCGCTGATAGGAAAAGCCTTCGGCGGTCAATCACGGCTGATTCCGAAAGTACGGACCAAAAACCACGCTCTGCTACCAGTTCGTGATAAGGAAAATCATGCTCTGCTACCATTTTGGAGTTCGACCGCACTCTGCTACCAGTTTAGTATCAAAAACCACGCTCTGCTACCAGTTTAGTACCAAAAACCTCGCTCTGCTACCTCTTTATAAAATATTATAAAATAAATGGGATTCCAGTGGCATGCTGATGGAAATTTCGTGGATAAAACTCGTTTTTATCTGCCGGAGGCGTCGTCATTTTTAACAAAACTAACAAAAAAGGACGAAACTCGATCATGATACCACACTCGCCGTATTCCATCGGTATTAGCTAAAAACAAGAATCTTTATACCACAAGAAATATTTCATTGTCGTGTCGATTTCCAACGTTAATTTATGCCTAAAAGGCTGTACCAAAAAGCTTTTATACAAATAGGTAATATTCGCAGACTTAATTCCTTCCGTGCTCCCCTCGCGAGTTTACAACAAAAAAATGGGCGATTTGCATGATTTTACATAAATAATGCTCCCCGAAACGACAGGGGATTGTAACGATTTCGAGCGGAATCAAAAAGGATTCGAAGCTGCATTGTTTCGCCTTTTTCGCCCATACCGACGTCGAATTTTCAATTCTAATTAGCCCCATTAACCGGGAACGTATGCGACTTGAATATTGATAAGGGGCACAATGCGACCGATTGAGTTAACCTTAAATCGTAATTTTACTCAAACGGATTGACAAATTTGAATTCAAAAGCGACCCGACGATAGTTGATCTCTCCCCTATTTTTTTCTCGTCCCTGTAAATGGACAAATTGAGATGAAAATATTCGACCGAAAGTGCAAAAGACAAATTTTGAAAAAATACAATTTCCGATTCGTGACACCACCAAATAACTGAATCCTCCTCAAAACAGGCATTAAGTAGTTGGTCCATACCTATGAGGGATAAACAAAAACCATCAAATTAGTCATAAAACCCACTGAACGAACTGAAAAAGTCTCAAAAAACTTTTAAAACATTCATAAAAGACTCAAAAATTAGCTGAAACATTTTTTGAAAGATCTAAATGTAAAGCTCTTATATTCGCAAACGAGTTTAAATTTCAAATAGTGTGCTCAAAAATTACCTGAAAGGTCTAGATTTCTTGATGAAAAGCTTTGATATCAACAAACAAGCTCAGGTTACAACATAACCCATGTTAGATATTATCTAAGCTCCCAAAAACTACTTAAGGTATACAAAAGTCCCAAAAAAGTCATGAAACACCCCTTAATGGGTCAAAAAAAGCCTTTTACCATCAAAAAGATTTCCAAAAAAAGACAAAGAAAGGCTCTGGAATAATTTCAGAAAAATGTCGAAAGACCTTGATGGAAAGCAAAAAAATCAACGAACGAGCTCAGACTTTAAAATTCTGAAAAAGCCATGCGTTGATATTTTAATCATAAGAAGAGCTGATAAGATACATCTGTGCCTTACATGACCTGGGTCGACGGCAACCAATATGAACAACAACAACAACTGATAAGACTAATGACGCCTTGCGAATATTTTCACCCCAATGTAGTATCTCACTTAATCCCTCCTGTAAACCAATTCCAATTTCGTTGCACTTTTGATACATCATTTCTCAACGATTTATTTGAAAATGTTTTCATCTTCATTATTTTGCAAAGTCGCATCCGCGGCCTGGGCAAAAAACATTCCCTCCGATCGATCTCTATGGTAATCCTGTCAATTTTTCCAAGCCGGTCACTCAATTCCGTTTCTTGTTCATTGTACCGTAAATCCCTTTTAATCCACGGTTGCTCCAGGAAGCTTTGAAGCAAATTGGCGCTCCCGATTGCATCGAACCAATGAGGAAGAGGTTTTTCTTGTCAACAGAGGGCGGATATGAGACTGTTTATTTGTAACTCCGCACTTCCCCCTTACTGACTCCCTTTCTAAAACGTCCCCCGTCTTCTGAAGTCTGCAAACTTCGGAGGCGTCGTGTTTCCTACCCACGCCAGCTTTGCTCAGCCGAACGGAAAGTGAAGATTATTATTACCTTCCAGGATTAATGAACATTGAAAAGCGCTGCGTAGGAAGTTCATTTTTGCCGGCTTGACAACATTATTAAAACTTTGAAGGGCATGAATTCAGTTTTCAAGCGATTTCACGAACGTCGTATTGAGAAATGAGCAGATGATGATGATTGTGTACGAGCATGACATAATTGTACTTCCGCAATACTTCCACATTTTTATGGGTTAAATTTTCGACAAAATCCATCAATTGTAAAAAAAGGAAATTTTTGGGGAGAATTCAAAAATTTTTGTGAAAAGGGAAATTTTGGAAAAAACTTAGGGATTTTTGAAAAAGGGAAATTATGGAAAAAATTTAGGGATTTTTACAGTTGGTTGCACATGTACAATTAATTATACAATTATTGTACTTCCGTAATACTTCCACATTTTTCTGGGTAAATTTACAAAAAAATCTATTATTTGTAAAAAAAACAAAATTTTTTGGAAAAATTCAAAAATTTTTGCGAAAAGGGAAATTTTGAAAACATTTAGAAGTCCTTAGAAGAGAAAAATTTTTGGGTAAAATAGGGGTTTTTAGAAAAAGGGAAATTTTGGAAAAAACTTAGGGATTTTTGAAAAAGGGAAATTATGGAAATAATTTAGGGATTTTTAGAGTTGGTTGCAAAATTGAAAAAGAGCGGGATGCGGCCATGTTGTGACGTAGAATACAGCAGGCCAATCGCCTACTAGTGCAAGAGCGCTCATGCGCTGTAACCCCAGTACGGCAACGTTGATCGGCATGGTGAGGCATCGATAATGCGAACATTAATTCACTATTGCCAGTCACTTGATTCGCTAACATTCATTTTAACGCTCAATACTTCCAAATTTTTGTAGGTAAAATTTTCAGCAGAATCTATCCCTTTTAAAAAATAGAAAAATTTAAAAAAATTAAGGGATTTTTAAAAAAAGGGAAATTTTGCAGAAAAAATTAGGGATTTTTAGAGTGGATGGTTGAAAAAGAGCGGGATTTGGCCATGTTGTGACAGAATACAGCAGGCCAATCGCTAAGAGCGTGTAAGCGTGTAATGGTTGTGTATGTGCGTCGGGCAGTTGCCTAAGCGTGATATGATTCTAAGCGCCTATGATTCTAAGCGTGATATGATTCTAAGATTGCCTAAGCGTCTGTGAGCGTGTTTTGATTGTGTGTCAACGTGTTATGATTGTGTATGAGCGTGATATGATATGATTGCGGGATTTAAATTTTAAAATACCGTTGCGAATGTATACTGTATATCTTCGAGAAAATGTAACAGAAAATGCGATAAGAATTTGAAAGCAATTTTTTCAGCGGGAAATGTTCTTGGCGCTCTAAAATCCCCGTCAGCGAGGAGTAAGTAGTAAAAATCATTTGTCGACTACTGAAGGATAAGACAAGCAGTTCGGTTGTCTGTCTTTAAAGGGAAGGAAATACAAGAAGAAAGTAGATCTGAGTAAGGCGGGTGGTTATCTTTTTTGATTAAAAAGTTTCCACCAGAGAGAAAAGGGCTCTGTGCTCTAGGGACTTTTTGGCCGTGAAATAGGGCCGGCGAAGAGAGGGGGGCCCTGGAATGAGCTTCTCGGAAATTGCTCGGGTGATTTTATTTAATACTTAGTCGACTAATTAGCCTGGTAATGAGAAACGGAAACAAGAGTTGACTGCGAGAGAATGAGGGGGAATGAAGAGGAGGGAAGCAGATGAAAGTAACCTGACAGCAGAATGTTAACGTATGGTATTACGAGTATCACTTCAGTGGAAAAGTCGGGATTTAGCGAAATTTCACTGAGCGGATTATGGACGCTTCTGAAAAATGATAGGCTATACTTACGTAAACATTTTTTTATGCATGAATAGTCGAGGTTATGCTCTTGACCACTCACGAAGAGGGATTTTTTCATTTATTTCAAATATGTAGGTACTCAATGCTCAATGCAAATTTCCTCACCCTTACATCTTGAAATAATTTATTTGAAGAAAAATGAATAATTCATTTACAACCCAACACTACCTGTTTTTTTTTAACAACTAGCTAGGTAACTATTGGCTGGAGTTTTTTTGACGGTCAATTTTCCCGCTGCATTGTCCTCGGGTTTTTTATACCCGCGAAAAAAAATTTGCAACGAGCATTCGCCGCTATCTGATGCAGAATTGCAAAACCTGCGGCGGCGTTTAGATATCTGCAGTTCCGCCCGCCATTTTTCCCAGCTCACTGGCTCATAAATGATTGGATAAAATCATTTCACCTCCCCCAACAGTTAACGCCATTCTCGCGATGAAATTACTCGAATTTTCCCGCAAAGCAGACACCTGCGAAAACATGTTCGAAATAGAGCATTAGACAGCACGGATTTGTTTTTATGATATGACCCCATTAGAAAATCGAAATTTTTGGGGTAGGTATACCTATTTATTTATAAATTTGGAAGTTATATTATTAGTTTTTACATAATTTATAGCGTAATAATACAATTAAAAATATAAAATAATAATAAAATTTTTTTTTCAATAAAAAATCATACCTATTTTCATAATTTAATTCAATGAGCATTCCCCATGGTCTTTTCTTGAGATTTCGTCTAAAATTCAATCGCAGCAGGATGGATCAGTATCCAGTATTTATTCAAGTGTCAAAATGTAGGAGCACCTTTGTCTTATCTAGACGTCTCTCAGCACTTTGCAACTTTCGAGTTAGTTATTCGTTGAATTTTCAACGTTCCAACATTGGATATCTTCGGATGCTCTGGAAACTACATGATCATGGAGTCGGTCAAATATTCATGAAACTTGTTGCCCGGGCTTCCTCTTGAGAAAGCTCTTTTGCTCCCCGGAGTCTGCGGGAGGGGGAGGGAAAATAAAACAATAAGAATAAGGAATAAAGAGCCTGAGCCCGGTTGAGTGCAAGGCGGGATTATATTGCTTTCGGTTGCGAAGCTTTTTTTGCTTTTTTCCCTCTCCGGGCTTTTTTTTGCCGAGGAAATACGCGGGCCTTTATTGCTTTTTATTTTATAGGCGCTCCTCTTTCGCGGTCGCAGGACGTTATAAAGTTTCTCGCGCATGCGCTTTCCCGTTCGATGCATTGAACTTTATTAATCATGAAGATAGGCATGGGATGAATGGAAAATAGCGCATGAGGCCGTGAGATGAGTATTGGAAAATTCTTTCGAGGAAAGACCGCCGAGCAGTTTTTGCAATATTTTCCACTAGAGCTGTGTAATATTTTAATTAATTTTATAACTGATGGTTATTATCTCTAGGGTATGGATTAGGATTAGGGTAAGGATCAGAGTCATGATAAGGATCCAAATCAGGATCAGGACGAGAGAGAGTATCAGGGTCAGGATGATGGTGAGGATCAGGATGAGGATTAGGGTCAAGGCCAGAGTCCTGGCGGGAATCAGGGTAAAGATCAGACCCTTGGTCAGGGTTAGAAACAGGGCCAGGACATGGGTAAGGATCAGAATCAGGATTACAATAAGGGCAAGGATCATTATGTGGTAGGGATCATGCAAGAATCAAGTTTAAGGCCCGAGACATGGCCAGGACCAAAATCAGGATAAGGATTCTGGCGAGGGTACCCATCAGGACGAGGGTAAGGATCAGGATTAGGGTCAGTGTCAGTGAAGATCAGGGCAACGATCAGGGCCAAAGTCTGAATCATGATGATGGCAGGGATCTAGATCAGGATTGGGGTTAGAGTCTTGATTAGAGTCGTGGTCGGGGTTGGAATTAGGATGCGAACTAGGATTAGGACGAGGATGAAGACCAGGATGAGGATAAGGATTAAGATCATTTTGAGGGGAAAGATCAGGATGAGGATCAGAATCACGTTGAGTGCCAGGGTCATCGTCAGGACCAGGAAGAAGGTCAGAGTCTTGATTGGAATCAGGATCCAAATCAGGAACATGACGATGGTAAGGATAACGATGAGGATGGGGTAAGGATCAGAGTCAGGCTCAGTGTTAAAATCAGGTTACAAATCAGGATGTGGTAAGCACCAGGATAAGGATGACGGTTAGGATCAGGAGTCATGGTCAGGATGGAGTGAGGATTTGGGTCTGAGCCATGGCTGGAATTAGGATTAGGGTAAGGATCAAAGTCATGTCAGGGTTGGAATCACGATTCAAATCAAGATCAGGACTGGGTTAAGGATCAGAATCAGCATCCGGGTTACGATAAGGGAAAGAATAAGGATGTGGATACGAATCAAGCAGGGATTAGGGGCAGAGCCATGGTCAGGATCGATATCAGGATTATAATGAGGGCAAGGATTCAGGATCGGAATCAGAATGTTTGTAAAAATCAGGATCAGGGCCATGCCATGCTCCGGGTCAGAATCAAGATATGATACAGGATCAAGATCGAGGTTAGGATTAGGTTTCGGATCAAGATCAGGGTAAGGATTACGATCTGTGTCAGGATCGAGATCAGGGTGAGGATTAGGATCGGGACGTGGGTACGGATCAAGATTAGGGTCATAACCAGGGTCAGGATCAGAATTAGGATCATGATAGGGGAAAGGATTCAGGATCGGGATCAGAATGGTTGTAACGATCAGGATCAGGGCCAGAGCCATGCTGCGGTCAGAATCAAGATCCGAAACAGGATCGAGGTCAGAATCAAGGTACAAAACAGGATCAGGATCAAGGTTGGCATTAGGATCCGGGTCAGGATCGAGATCAGGGTACATCAGGATCTGGGTCAGGATCAAGATGAGGGTGAGGATCGGGAGGTGGGAACGGACCAAGATTAGTGTCATAACCAGGGTCAGGATCAGTATGAGGTTAAGTTCAGATTCATGATCAAGATGGAGGTATGGATCAGGATCATGATAGAGGTAAGGATTAGGGTCAGGGTAAGAGTCAGGCTATGAGATAAGAACAGATTTTCAAATTGACAAGAATGGAATGAAAATCTATCTGGACCCTATCCTCATGCATAAAAATGATTAGCATCAGAGTGATGCGCGTTACCAACAGAACTCTCGACAGGTTGAACAATATTTCAATATTGAAAGAATATTTTGCGGTCCAGAAAACCGAAACCGCCCCGCGGGGCCGGGATAATAAAATAACCACTAGCGCGACGCTAAGCCGTCGGACGTGACGCTGTTTAGGCGGCTAGGCTTATCGTTCCCTGAACCTCGCAATGCGCATGCGTGAAACCCTCGCGTTTTCCTCGTTCAGTTTTTTTATCCTATTTCCACAGAAATTAACCCACGGTCCCCATAGGATATTTTACAATCGTACCTACTTCGACTGTTCCAGAAATTTTTTGGAAAAATATTCAAAAGGCAAGTGCGAATTTTATAAATTGTTGAAAACGGAACCCATTAAAAAAACTAATACGCTTTTTTATTTATTTATTTTCAGGAAGGGTCGATTAAATAATTTTTCCATATTTATTAGATTTTTTCAAACAAAAAGCCGCTTGGGGTTCGCTTTATTTCCTCCCTGCATGAAGTACCTTCCACGTGTAGAAAATTTAGCATACGAGGGGATGAAAAATAGAGGGTGCATAAAATTAATTACGTCACTTCAGACGTTTCTGTCCGAACAGGACAACGTTTTGTCTTCATTATAGTTTTTCAACAGCGACGTCCCTTTTCGCTTGAACGAATTCAATGAAAGCTTGTCCACATTACATGTACAACAACGAGTACTTTCGGTTACTTGAAGTAATTTAATAAAGATAAATTCCGGCTATCAACGCCTTGTTGTTGCCCAAATTGAAGCAAAAACAATTTTGTCGATTTTACCCATTTATGATCGAAATAAAATAGATAAAAATGAAAATCCATTTTAACAAGTCATTTATATGAGCGAATATTCAATGAATGAAAAAGAATTTGCCAAAATCAAAAATTTAATTTAAAAAAGTTTATTGTTAAAAAAATGACGAAAGAAAGGAAAATGGAGTGAGATAAGGAACAGTGCAAAATGATGATGTTTAAATCCCAATATAATCCCCCCAATATAAAATTAAAATAATAAAAAAGTAAAAAATTGATTTTTTGTATCATTTGTGGGACGTCATGTTTACAGGTCATGTTAACATTGGCTGTAATGAGCCCTAAAACGGTTCAAAGAAAGGGCTTCAGATCGTAGCGCTTTGAAGTACAGCTCGTGCACCCTAGCGGAGGGCGGGCGAACTTCGTCGATTTTCCACCCTCTCGCTAAGCAGCGCTGGTGTGGCGAACTCGGGAGATTCCGGCTCATCCCACCACCCACCAACAACTGACCCTTCCGAAAAGTTGAAGCATCAAGTAAAATAGGGGAGTCATAACGTAAGATATTATAGGTAGTAAGGTATAATTTTTTTTCGAAAATTGAAATTTTTTAAGTTTGGAAAGTTGAGTCGGCAGAGAAACCAACACTGAGCCTCCAATTCAAACCCACGGGGAAATAATAATTTGACAGACGATCGCCTGGTAGTCCAATGGTTAAAACATCCGCTTGCGGTTCGAGGGGTCTCGGGATCGCACCTTGTACTGGGCGATTACAATTTTTGCATAATCATAATTTACGGCCGGAAAAATTCTTATTTTCGGTAGGTACATGACTGATTTGCTGAGGGCGATAATTTTTTCGAAATAGGTATTTTAAATCGAAGTTGAATAAATCACGGTTCAAAACGCATTGATCTGCCTTTCAACCGATGTAGTCCCGGGGTTGCCATGCCGCTTTCCATGCAAGGACAGGAATCCCCTCTCAAGGCGGTGAATCCCTGGTGAATTGTTGTAACCGCTAAAATGTTCAACTCCTCCGGAAAATAACGCCCACGAACAAAAAATCAATCCGCACAACTTTGACGGGTACTTTTTCGAATCGTAAAATGCGAATCGTGAAATCGGCCGTGAAATAAAACTCTCAATAACAAAGCGATGGATTTGTTGCGAGGTTTCTGAGGGGGAGGATGGAGGAAAATGCGAAGAATAAAAAGGGAGGGAAATATAAGGGGTATCGCGCAGGCTATTGAAAAACGTCTGCGACAATCGGATACTACGAAACGAGATGGAAAAATCCATTCGACCCTTATGCTCTCTGGACTGAGCATCTCATCGGTTGACAAGGAAAAGCGAAGTGAATAACTTCCTGCCAAGAAAAGGGAAAATCAAGGCGGAAAATAAAGGGGGGAAAATTTAGAAAAAATATTGAGACGAGGAGTAGATGAAAATTCTTCAATCCGACAAATGACTGAGCGACGACGGGCTTCTTTTCTGGATAATGATTAATTGCGAAAATAGGGCAGGAGGTTGGGATATTCTTATTCCGAGAGACGATTTTTTCAATTACGAGATTTCCCGAGAGAAATACGGTAGTAGGGAAGTCGTCGATGCATTTCCTTGTTCGTATTATATCGCTCAAATCTGTTCGCTGACGGCAATCTTGTCACAAACTTTTTTTTTCACCCGATGGTCACTGTGACAACCGATGTCACTGTGACAACTGACGTTATTGTGACAAGTAACGTCACTGTGACAGCCGATGTCACTGTGACAGCTGATGTCACTGTGACAACTGATGTCACTGTGACAACTGATGTCACTGTGACAACTGATGTTACTGTGACAACTGATGTCACTGTGACAACTGATGTTACTGTGACAACTGACGTTATTGTGACAAGTTACGTCACTGTGACAGCCGATGTCACTGTGACAGCCGATGTCACTGTGACAACCAATGTCACTGTGACAACCAATGTCACCGTGCCAGCTGATGTCACCGTGACAGCCAATGTTACCGTAACAGCTGATCTCACTGTGACAGCCAATGTAACTGTAATAGCCGTTGTGACTGTGACAACCGATGTCACTGTGACAACTGATGTCACTCTGACAATTGACGTCACTGTGACAAGTTACGTCACTGTGACAGCTGATGTAACAGTGACAGCTGATGTCATTGTGACAAGTTACGTCACTGTAATAGCCGTTGTGACTGTTACAATGTGCGATGTCAGTGTGATAGCCGATGTCACTTTGCCGATTGCTTTTACTGGTTTTTATTCATAGAAATTACGGAGATTGCGCTTACGTCGATCAACAGCCAACTTTTGGATTGAGAAATCTCTTAAATCATTTAACTAAAAATACCAACCGATTCCTTGCTGAAACAACTAAGCGATCTGCAGTTTTTGGCTGAAAATCGCTCATATTTCCAACGCCATGAATCAGAAAGGAGAACAACTTTCGCAATACGCAGCACCGCCAGTCTTTCTGGGCTCCAAGGTCCGCACCGAAGGTGAAAAGTGGCGGTGGAGAGGTTAGGTTGCTCATTAGTGTTGTTTATGGAACTTGGCTCCCACTCCTGTGCTGGGTGGCTCTCCTGCCAACAACTTCCTTCAATTTACAAGCGAACGTGCGATCAAGGACCTCCGTGTTAGATATCTGATAAAAGGACGAACAAAAAATATTTGATGACAAATTTGTCCGATGAATTTGACCTGTTTTAGTCGCTTTTATCCTCTGGTAGGACCTTAGGCAAAGTAGCAATAAGGATGGACAATTTCGAATTTGAGATTTCAAACGCGTGTATCAGTGTGGTCTATATTACAATAGATTGGTAGACATTTCAAAACAAATAGGAACAAATTTTATTCGGACATTAAAAAAAAGCTGAAAAGCTTTTTTCCTGATTTGTTTCATCTGTGGAAGATTTCATGGACAGATTCCATCCCATTAGGGACAAAGGTTGAAAATCAAACTGCTTTGTAAAGTTTACCTGAAAGTGAAGCAAGAATAATGGAAAGAGAGTGGAAGGCACTCTAGAAAATTGCGGTTTCTTTTCTTCCTCTTATATCTCGATGGTCAGGTACTGGAGGACGAGGAACATGGAAAGTCGTTCGAGGGGGTCCAGATTCCGAGTGATTGATTCGGTCCGAACTTCGACTGACAGGTGGTCTAAGGGGATCGGTGATTGGTCGTCTATAGAGCAACTGGAAGGTCCAGTGGATTTTACGAGACGTTGTTTACCTACGGTAACGGAACATGACCACCTTCGTGGTGACCATCGCTCGAACACCTAATTCGTTTTTATGCGGGTCGACCCAACAAAGAAATTAGTGTGCAATTGGTCCAAACGTTTTTCTTTTTGGGCTTCTACTTTCTGTTACAGTTACGGTGCCTTAGTTCCAGTTATCAATCCACTGTAGGCATCTCTAGGACCAGTGAAATTGGCTGTCACAGTGACATTGGCTGTCACAGTTACATTGAGCTGTCACAGTGACATCGGCTGTCACGGTAACATCGGTTGTCACGTTGACATTGGCTGTCACAGTTACATCCGCTGTCACAGCGACATCTGCTGTCACAGTTACATTGGCTGACACAGTGACATCGGCTGACACAATTACATGAGCTGTCACAGTGACATCCGCTGTCACAGTGACATTGGCTGTCACAGTGACATTGGCTGTCACAGTGACATCGGCTGTCACAGTGACATCGGCTGTCACAGTGACATCGGCTGTCACAGTGACATCGGCTGTCACAGTGACATCGGCTGTCACAGTGACATTGGCTGTCACAGTGACATCGGCTGTCACAGTTACATCGGCTGTCACAATTGCATGAGCTGTCACAGTTACATCCGCTGTCACAGTGACATCGGCCGCCACAGTTGTGGCAAAAAGTGACAGATGAGTTTCCGGCAGAAAATATTTATTTAATCACATGCCTGATTGACTTTTCTGGAAGAAATTTCGTTCTCCCGCTATCATGTTGGAAATTCAAATTTTTCCGCTGGTCCACATTTCGTGCAACTTTCGGACATTTACACTAACGTTGTCGGCAATTTAGGAGGTCGGTGATTGAATTTTGGAAGCGAAAAGGGATATATCTATATATAGAGGCGCCAGTCCCGCAAATGGGTTTCTATTAAGTGGAAATGGAGCGTGTAGTGTCACTAATGAAGAAGCGATGGGCTGGAAAACACTTTATTCCCCCAGTACAGAAAGGAAATTCTCTCCCTTCAAGAGTTAATCTGCTTTTTTCGGAAAACCCGGCTCACCTATTGACGGTAGTTTCTTGGGAAAATCGATAAGTTCTAATGGGGTTACTCATGAAAACACCCGCGGACTTAGTTGGTCGATGTCGTTTTCGACAGCGAACGCTTCAAGAATTTATAGAGAGGTTACGTCGGGTTTTTCTTGACCCCAAATATTAAAGTTTATTTGTTTATCTTCAAGTTCTCTAGTTTAAACTTGCGTCTGGACGTTCAGAATATCAAAAACCGCGATTCATTTCACGGAATTATCAGAGCGGTGAAAAATCACTGACCACCCTTCATCACGGACTGATGATCTGTTGAAGTGATTCGTTCGAGGAAACGGGCCACCGGTTAACAGAGAGAATGAACATTCATGAGCCGACGATGAGATCCTCTTTTTCCTGCACTGTGAGAATATTTATCATGACAATGGAGAGCCGACCCTTGACAACAGGGGGAGACGCGGCTCATCAGTTTAAATTATTCATTATACGGCGGGTCGGAACGACAGAAAAGCGACAGCCAGCGAGCAATAGCGCGGTAACGATGGCCGAGGTGGCGCTCACTGGCATGGATAGGACCCAATAAACGGAGCAAAGGTCAAGCGATCACTGATGGCCAAGTTGAGTGGAACGAAATTATCCATGTAACGATAACGGCGGAGTTTGGTACGATTCCGACGTACGGCTCTTCTTTCGACGTCCCCTATGGACGCACCGAGACATCCGGAGATTTTCGAATGTTGTGACAATCACAACAGCCTGTGACGCATGATATCACTGTCACTACTGATATATGGTGAAAAATTATGACACCGTGGCACTAGCAGTCACAATGTCATGTGGTCGTACTATCATTCGCCCCATCGTCATTTGACCCGAGATCATTCGCCCCAAGTGGCACTTGGCAAGTGCAAGTGCAAGTGCAAGTGCAAACGCCCCAGGATCAAACGCCCACGAGCAATTAGCCAAAACTGATAAGTGAGCTAAAGCGGAAGAAGCTACTGAGCACCCACCTCCCAGCTCTCGTGGCGTACGGAAATTTGAGGGTGGTAGAAATTATCGTATTTTCGTACACTCCAGGGGCGGCTCCTGGCAGGAGCAGAGGAGCAAGTGCACCCCCTGGCCAAAATGAGAAAGAAAAAAACAGTGACCTACCTTAATAATATCATGATCACTGCCACACTACTCTCAACTCTTCACAATCCTCTCTGAAAAACAACAACAACATCATTGGCAAAGCCTCAGGATCACCGACGGATAGGACTAGCGCTATACTGTATGGCGGCTCGTGCACGAACTAGTAATGCACTAGATAGGTTGGCGCTTACGGTAGACTACGCTCTTAGTGGTAGTGTGATTTTTGAAGTATGAGTGTGCCAGCCAATGCCTCACCGTACGGTCCCGGCGCAGAGCATCTCAATGCACCACCGGTCGAATGCGATCGAATCTGCGGTCGAATGCGGTCTAATCGAGGTAATCTTATCTTATCAGTTCCAAAACTGATATGATTTAGTAAAAATTGCGGTGTTTTTCTTCTGTGGCATAATAAAAATGAATGACGTGAAGGTAGTTCAATTGAATTTTTCCAAGTTTACTTTGGAGGAGAAAATAACAATCCGGGAACCCGGCCGCTACTCAACTGCACTGGAAGGACTTTTACAGAAAGGTAAAAGCTAAAAATCGCTCCACGACTCGGAAATACAACCGACAATACTTATGTACTTCAATTTCAACTTTTACAAAATAGGGTTTCTGAAAATTGATAGATGGTAATCATCTTAAAATTCCTCTGTTATCACTAGTGAACGTTTTTTGGTGTTCATTTTATAATAATGAGACGTGAAAGTGTGCAAAACTTTCCTATTAATTTGCATTTACTTAGTTGAAATTGATATTTGGCTGAGACCAACTGACTGTTTATGATAACATATTCCCTTCGCGATTGTTCCATATAAGATTCTTATGGCCTAAGTGCACCCCCTGGGTTTAAGGGCAGGAGCCGTCACTGGTACACTCATTAAGTGCACAAAACACGCAAAATTTGCGTAAGAATTTAATTCCTCTAGAGACCCCCACTACCTACAGATCAGGTGACCTGGATGCTCGCTGCGCTTGCATCTCCAAGACAGAAAAACATCCCTCATCAGTCCAATTCGACATACTCATCAGTCAAACGCTAATCAAGCAAGATATTTTATAGCCTACCCACTTATCCGAGTAGGTGTTGGATACACCAAGGTGTTTAATACTCAATACTTTAGGTGTTTAATACTTAAAAGAAAATATTAATAGCGCTAGAATTAATTTTAAATGGAAATAAAGACGGTACGGTACATAATTTAGCGTACGGAAACTTCTTGAAAGTACGATAATACGATCCGAGCGACTGAACAGCTATTCCTTATCAGTTGTTGTTGGCGCGAATGACGCCATTTTTAATTTCTTATTTATTCAATATTAACTGGGGCGAATGATCAAAAAGTGTCAAAACGTGTCATTCTCCCCATCTTATTTTTAATTAATATAAAATGTTACTGGGGGAAATGACGCTGGGGCGAATGGTGTTCTCCCCAAGAACCCAGCTCAAAGCTAACATAATATAATTATGTTCTTTCAATGACAACAAAGCGTTCAACATGACAAGAGAGTTGAAGTCTATTCTTATCTATTTTATCTTATCAATTTTTACTTCCATATTTACAGAGTAAATGGAAGTATTGTGATCGTCCTAAAATCGAGAATCGGAACGGAGCTTCAGAAAAAACTTTTTCTTATACACATTTACTCAGAATCACTTCCTGAACAAGTGTCTGTGTGTCCGTGTGTCCGTGTGTCCGTCTGTCCGTCTGTGGTCATTTACAAAAATGGCCATAACTCCCTCATTTCTCAACCTTTTTTCAAATTTCTTGAACTGAAATGTTTGTCTCGGCAAGACCTAACACCCTGTTTAATCGGAATTTGGATAACGCACAGTACTTCCGAGATATTTGCATTTTTAGTGTTTTCTATTTTATTTTTTTCCGGCCGCAAAAATGAACCGATTTGAGCGTTCTTGGTCTTAAAATCTTTGTTTTACCTTGCAGAATATGTGGATATTTTTTACATTCCGAAAATGTGGCGTTTTTTCATTTTGAGCGAATTTTAAAATTTAATACTGAATTTTTTTATATTTTTGACCTAAACACTTTCAAAAGCAGTCAAAATATGATCAAATTGTGTCACAATTTTACGTTTCAAAATATGGAAGTATTGTGTGTTATCTACGCACCACTGGTTATCTATTCTGTCGGATTTGAGAACGAACCACAATGACAACAACTAAATTTCTACTCAGTTCGACTCCACATCACCGACATGTGAACGCCATTTGCGCACTTGACGGATACGAAATATTCTTCCCTCGACACATCAATCTAGATTAAAAAGTTGGGGAATTGATTTAACAATGTTTTGCGACGCATATCAAGTCAACTCAGTTCTAACCCTTCCTCGTCCACTTACTCCGCAATCTCGCCATCGAAATCGCCTCTTTTATGCGTCGAGGGGCCAGAAGTGAGAGATCTTTGAGAGCCTAATTGCTCCAACCCGTTCAGTTCAAGTTCCACCAAAAACGAGGTATTTTTGGTTTCGGAGGGCGGTTCCCAAGAGAAATCCCCAAGAGGAGGTTTAGGCGTAATCCTTTCAACACAGATATTGTCTCCCTCTCGGCCTGGCGACGAAAGCGCTTGAATTTTCCAAGGGGGGGGGGGATTTCCAAGTTTTTCCAGGCCAAAGTTGTTGACGTCCTGGGAAGTTTCAACGGATGAGAGGCCCCAGTGTAACTTGACAGTGAACCGATTCTCGCTATTGTGAACCAAAGCTGAACAGAGAGGCGAGAGATTTTTCGTCGCAATGTCGTCGTCGCAGTTTCAGTTATTTTGATAGGATATTTTTGAGATAATTGACCGAAAAGTTATATTAACAATTCACAAACTAAATACTCAAAGTCAACTCTCGAACTCAATTCAAAAATGAAACACTCAGTCAAACACAACCGATAAACCTAACTCAAACTCATCTCTCAAATTCAACTCATTCACTCAATACTCAAAGTCAACTCTGAAACTAAACTCATAAACTCAACTCTCAAACCGAACAATCGAAGTGAACACTCAAACTCAATTCGCAAAATAAATACCCACATTCAACTCTCAAAGTCAACCCACAAACTCAACTTTCAAACGCCACTCTCAAATTCAACTCACAAACTCAACACGATAATCGACCAAGTTGAGTTTGTGAGTTGACTCTGAAAGTTAAGTTTGTGAGTTGACTCTGAAATTTGAGTTTGTGAGTTGATATTGAAAGTTGAGTCTGAAAGTTGACTTTGAAAGTTGAGTTTGTAAAATTGACTTTGAAAGTTGAGTTACAGAGTTGAGTTACAGAGTTGAGTTTGAGAGTTGACATTGAAAGTTGAGTCTGTGATTTGACTTCGAAAGTTGAGTTTGAGAGTTGACTTAGAAAGTTGAGTTTGTGAGATGACTTTGAAAGTTGAGTTACAGAGTTGACTTCGAAAGTTGAGTCTGTGAGATGACTTTAAAAGTTGAGTTACAGAGTTGACATCGAAAGTTGAGTTTGAGAGTTGACTTCGAAAGTTGAGTTTTAGAGTTGATGAATAAAGTTGAGTTTGATAGTTGATAATGAAAGTTGAGTTACAAAGTTGGCTTCGAAAGTTGAGTTACAGAGTTGACTTCAAAAGTTGAGTTTGTGAGTTGACTTTAAAAGTTGAGTCTGTGAGATGACTTTAAAAGTTGAGTTACAGAGTTGACTTCGAAAGTTGAGTTACAGAGTTGACATTGAAAGTTGAGTCTGTGAGATGACTTTGAAAGTTGAGTTCGTGAATTGACTTTGAAAGTTGAGTTTGAGAGTTGACTTTGAGCCTTGACTTTGAGAATTGAGTTTTTGAGTTAACTTTTAGGCTTGAGTTTATGGGACTCTTGTGACAGTTTATGGGTGACAGTTGAGAATGTGAGTTGACTTCGAAAGTTGAGTAAATGGGTCGAGTTTTAGAGGTTAAAATCTGAGTTAAGTTTGAAGGCCCAGGTTAATAAGTATAATTCGATAAACAAATAAATAAATTTATAATAAAGTTCAAACTTCTCGGAGCACAAAATTAGCGGTTTTCAGCGTAATTTATACGCACTTACAAAGCGCGTACCTCTTATTCCTCGGTCGTCCCTTCTCTTGTCGGAGGTCTCTTTATTGCATAATAAACCTTTTGGTGCGTGAAGCCGGAGATAAATTGAAACTTTAAAGCAGCGACGTGGCCGAGGCCTTCAAAGAAGCGTATAAAATATTTAATACCCCCCCATCCCCCTCCCCCAGGCGGGGCGAAGACGTGTGGCAACATCCTTGTCGTTCTATCACTCCTAATCCTCTTCACGTGACATGCATAAACCATTTTTCCTTTTCCAACCCCCCCTATCGCACCCCTTTTCTCAGAAAACCCTCATATTCCGAGTCGAATATTATCTATTTCCCTCGAGTGAGATAATACGGTGGAGAATCATGTTCGCCGTAATGTTCCGAAGATTAGCCCCCTAAATTTAGGGGTTGGTCATAAATACGGCTTTTCCACTTGCGGAAAACAAGGTACGATTTTAAGTCGCCCGTTTGTTTCAATTAGGTTTTTGAAGAATTGTACGTAATTCGGGTGCGTATCTTTTTATGCCAATCGTCGGAAAGGGAATGTTTATTGGATAGGTACATCGTAAATCACAATATCATCTCATAGCATAATATTATTCATCATTCAAGTTCAATAATTATTCACAACACCACACAGAACGCCATTATTCAGAAATCTATGGGAGCTCATCCTAATTAATATTCAAGTTCAAATAATCATTGTTCGAAGCCATTTTAATTAATCGTTTTTCATTCGTCATTTATTCGTTCGTTTTATTCGTTCATGATTTGTTCGTCATTTGTTAATTATTCGATCGTTCACTATACTTCCATTACACGTTCATAATTCATTCGCTATTCTTCCGTTATTCATTCTTTATTCTCCCGGTATTCGTTCGTTATTCATTCATTATTCAAATGTTATTCACATACATTATTCATTGTTCCGTCTGTATTCAACCGGTATTCATATGTTATTAATCCGGTATTTGCTTGCTATTCATTCGTTATTCATTATTCATGTGTTATTCACTCGTTATTCATCCGTTATTCAGTGTTCATCTCCTCAGTAGTCATCTGCTATTCAGTCTTTATTCAACCGATATTCATCTGTTATTCAGTCTTTATTCACCTGGTATTCATCTGTTATTCACCTGGTATTCATTCGGTATTAATCCGGTATTTACCCGCTATTCATTCGTTATTCATCTGTTATTTATTCTTTATTCACCCGGCATTCATGTGTTATTCACTCGTTATTCAGTTTTCATTCACTCGTTATTCATCTGTTATTCAGTCTTTTTTTCACCCGGTATTCATCTGTTATTCATTCTTCTTCATTTATTATTCATTCTTTATTTACCCATTATTTATTCAATATTCATCCATTTTTCACCTTTCACTTTCTTGTTATTCATCCGTTAGCCATCCGTTATTCATTGATTTTTAAGCAGAACAGCCTTTTTCTAATCAGCGTACTTTACGTCACTTTTCATTTCAGCATTGTCCATATTGTTTTCAGAGCGGCATTTTTCAGAGAGCGAGTCACCTTTTTCAGCACTTCTATTCAGAGCGATCAATCCTGACGGCCATCTACAAATTGTTACCCCGCGGTCGGCGGAGGAACAGAGGCCATTCTTCGGCGGCAATAAGCCGCTCATACGAAACGGTCGTGTAGGCCAGTGTTAACTGAAGGCACGCGAGGATGGCGGGTTATTTTATAAAACTCACCCCTTGCATGCCCGCCTATTATATGAGCCCCGCCATGCCCGCCTATGAGAGCCGCTGAAGAATGGGCATGCGGCAATATGCGCTCCGCCGGATGAAAAGGCGTTTGTCTGCGAGTCCTGGCCTAGTTTAAATGCAATTTCCCTCCTCCGAATGCGGTTCCCGCGGGAGCCGGGCGGCAGTTTGTTTTCCGGGACAGACGAGCGCTCGGATCCGGAGGGCGGGGCCTCTCGTTAGCGAAAATGCACTTCGCGGCTCGGCCGGGATAATTCGCCCGAAGGCTATTCATGCAAGGCACTTTTTCCACTCGGATCGGAGCGGGAATGACCGCCGAATGCCGACGGTATCCGAGCCTTGCCAAGTGCGGAGAAAATGAATGGATAATGAACGAAAAGTGGGTGATTAATAAATAATGAACGAATGATGAACGGACGATGAACGAATGATGAAAGAATGACGTATGATGAACGGATGATAAAGGAATAATGAAGAAAATTTCTTCATTTAATGATGAAATAATTTGATAATAATTTGATAAATAATAATGATAATAATTTTCTTCGTTTAATGATAAAATAATTTGATTTTATAAAAATTTCTAGAAATTATTTTTAAAAATTAAAAAAAAATAAGATTTTTTAAAAATTTCTCTATTTAATGATGAAATAATTTGATTTCTTAAAAATTTCTAATATAATTTTATTAGAATTATTATTTGAATTATTTTTAATATAATATTAATATTATTATGAGATAATAATATTATTTTAAAAATAATTCAAATAATATTATTATTTTTTAAAATTACAAAAAATCAGATTTTCTAAAAAATTCTTGATTTAATGATGAAATAATTTGATAAATAATAATAATAACAACAACAGCAATAAAAAAAAACGCTGCTAAGTAGATCAGTGGCATGTGCACATCAGTTTTTGGTATAGCCGAAGAACTCTGCAAATTTTGCACAGGGGTTCATTTTTCGATTGCAAAGACAAATCTTACGATACATAGGTTCTCCTCAAACACGGAATTTAGTTGTTATTATTCTAGAATTTCAGTATAAATTGGTGTTCTAGATGGGGATTTGGAAAAACGTTTTTTCAACCCGGCAAAAAATAATCATCCTCTTTGCTTGGTCCTCCTTGCTTGACCTACCTATCTATCTTTTCAACGCAGCGCGTCGTTAATTCTTGTTGAAATCATCATTTAATCTATTCTTATTTACCTACATAACTAACAGAATAATAATAATTATTAAATTATCTGAATAATTAAATAAATTTATTTATTATTATTATTTATATATTATTTTATAATTAAATAAAATTTATAATAATTAAATTAAAAATGCGTCAAGAATGCCTCAGAACCATTGTTGAAGCTTGACTCGCTCTCACGTTGCCAAGCGCAACTGGCCTAGTGTGAGTGCGTCACTTTGTTGGTGTCATAGGCTAGTGGTCGTAAGTAGATCAATCAACTGTATCTAAGAACCGATGCCGAATTCCCAACTTTTTCCAATTTTGGTTTTGCTGATTTGTGTAATTCGACCAAATTCTTTAAATTGAAGATATTGGGAGGACAGAAGTTTTTGTGGGGATTCCAACGAGTGGAAAACGAATTTTGTGGCTCGAGTAGTTTTCGAGTTATTAAGAATTGGGAAAATTTTGAAAAACTCAAAAATGCTTCACTAAAACCGCAATAACTCCTAAACGGTTGAAGCTACCGGCGTGGCGATGGTCTCATTCGATTCAGCATAGAAAAATCTATAGAAAATGATACCTCACATGCCTATGTTTCAAATTTCCAGAAAAACACGAATTTTTCCCCACTTCAACAGCTGTTTTACTGACCTTAAAAGTAAGGTAGGGTTCTGTCGAGATGTTAGGACCAACTAGATACGGAACTTGATTTTTGGTAAAAATTTCAAAATTTTTCGATAACTCCTTCCCCCTGAAAAACCCCGGACGGCGGACGGCGGACGGCGGACGGCGGACGGCGGACGGCGGACGGCGGACGGACAAAAAATTTTTATTGCAGATTCGGATTCTACACCCCTTGAAACGTAAACCAACAAATTTTCAGGGGGTGTTAAAAATTTTTTTTTCCTGACCGATTACAAAGGTTCATTTCTATAGAAAAATGAACCAATAATAATAATAGTAGTAGTAATAATAATAATAATAATAATATCTAATAATTTGATAAATAATTTGATAATTGATCATTTAATGATGAAAGAATGACGAATGATGAAGGGATAATGAACGAATAACGAACGAATGATGAACGCATGAAGAAAGGATGAAGAACGAATGAATAATGACATTGTATTGAATGAGCAATGAATTAGTGTTGAATGAGTAATGATTGGGTAATGAATCAATATTGAATGAATAATGAAGGAATGACTAATGAACAACTAATGATGAAGGAATGACAAATTATGAACGAATGACAAATGATGAAGGAATGGACAATGAATAATGAATAATTGATAATGAATAATGAATAATGAATAATGGATAATGGACAATGGACAATGGACAATGGACAATGAACATTGAACAACGAACAATGAGGAATGGATAATGAATAATGAATTAGTGTTGAACGAGTAATGAATGGGTTATGAATGAGTATTGAATGAAAAATGAAGGAATGACTAATGAAACTCATGAACATCTCATGAACAATTAATGATGAAGGAATGTCAAACGGATGGAAAATATGTAATGAATGATTAATGATTGATGACTCCGTATTATTAGAGCAATGAATTAGTGTTGGATGAGTAATGATTGGGAAATGAATCACTTTTGAATGAATAATGAAGGAACGACTCATGGACGATTAATGAACTAATAATGAGCAATATTAATTATGGCATCCAGCGGCATCGAACCTGGAAACATCAGTTCGATCAGGTCTAATGGACTGGGGCTCAATAAGCGACGTCGAATTCTGATATTTTATTGAAGATAAGTCGAAGAGAGTGACCGAACTCGTGTTCCCTGTCGACGGTTGATGCCAGTCGGAATTGAAACGGAATCCTTCAAGGATTAGAGGCCGTTCGTGGGGTCTGATAGGTCAGGCAATTAGAGTGCTGAGCCTTCCAGTACTACGTGGCGTGTGTTATTCATGCTGAGCCCATGGTGCAAGTTATGCGGCCGTGGAGGATTTCGTTGCCTGGCCGGAGTGTAATTATGTAGGTGGCTGTGCGGGATAAAGTGGAGAGCTAATGGTTTTCCCTTTTCTCCGCCTCCGGGCAGCTAATTCAGGTTTGCGGAGCATCAAGAACGAAACCGACTCGAAATTCGACTGATTGAGTCGAGAATATCGTCGAAATTCAAGCTCTCGTTCCCGTCCATAAGTGCTAGAACAGGATAAGTGCAAATGTGGCCTTAAAAACATGAAAATTAAGCGTATGCCCTACATGGGTGTTGCAGGGAACTCATTAGCCTTCACTAGATGCCACTAGAGTGCGCTCAAGTATTTTGATAACAGCAAGATGAGGTTATGTTGTGCTTTCATCTCTGACGTCAAGGTGATTGAGCCTTTTTGTATCCGTCGTCATCCAGTCTAACCAGTGTTTCCACATTGAGGGAAATTTCCCTTTTCGAGGAAAAATGGCCTTTCTGAGGGGGGGAAAAAGGGGAAAAATAGTTTTGAGGAAAAAAATGAGGGTAAAAAAGCTTATTTCAACAGAAATTTCATTTCTGGATTAATCAAGCCAGTGTTCAGCCGTTTCCTAGACTTTTTTGCTACCTACCCAGCTACTACAGACTGTAGGACACCGAGAACAAGGATCTGAGAAGCTGAAGAAGAAGAAGAGGTACATGTTGATATTTCCCTTCATTCTTTTTGGACGGAGCGCCCATTGCGGCCTGACAGGCTGCATATCGCACTTTGAGATCAATAAATGACTGTTTTGGGTTCCTGAATCCATAAAATTCAATTTCGGTACACTGAATTTCATACTTGGAACACAGGGGATCCAAAAATTGACTTGGATCCCATTCCAATCGATTCAGCACCCCACAAATCGTAGTCCACGACCCCCCACATGCCCACTTTTGCGCAACTAGTCTGTATCACTGAACGTATAACGTTTTTTCAAAAAGTTTTAACACTCAAATCGAAATTTGGAACACAGGGTGTGGTAAATCGACTTTAAACTTATTCCAATCGATTCAGCACCCCAAAAAACATTAAAAATGACCCCCATCTGCCCATATTTGTTCACTAAGTCCGTATTACTAAATAATATAACGTTTTTTTAAAAAGTTCGAACACTTCTGTTCAATTTTTGGAACACATGGAACAGTCGGATGGGGCTGGTTAACGAACTTGTCCAAGCATTTTGCTAGACAAATTTTTTAAGACCGGAACGAAATTTTTACTATTTACATACAATACACTATTTACTCAAGTTATCGTGGTGAATGACACAAACTAAAATTTCAGATTTTGATCCTTGATGCATGAAATGGATTTTGAGCTGGTTCCCGGTCGATTTTGCCGCACGTCGGAATTTCATGACGACCACAATTTCTTCGAAAATTCGCTTAAACGTTAGAAAAAATTGCTATTGACTCGGCGAACGAGCAGGAAAAAATCCGTTTCTCGAGGGAAATCGTTGTGGGAAACGATAGAAGTTTGGAGGGGAAAAAAAGGGAATTTTGCTCGAACTTGAGGGAAATAGGTTGCGGTCGTGTGGAAACACTGGTGAGGTTATGTTGCGCTTTCATCTCTGATGTCAAGGTGATGGAGTTTTTTGTATCCGTCGTCATCCAGTGTGTGGTTGAGAGATTTGAGCTCTGATAAGGTAATTATGCACTTTGAATGTTATAGTTTTACCGTAAATATGAAATTTCGTTAAAACGTTGGTTGTTTTAGATGATAACGGTCTGCCAATAAACGTAAAAATACTTCGCAAATTCCATCAAATCAAACTTCTATGTAAACAAATTTCGTAAAATTGAATTTTTCTGCTACTTAGGCCGTTCTTACTCCATTGTCGATACATGGCCGCTCGAAATATTTCATCGACGATAAAAGAGGGCAATAAAACCCGATTGGCCATCAGTTGCGAACCCATCTTAAATCGACGGACGGAAAAAGTTCAGTGAAAAAAAGTAAAATACGGGTCGTTATTCGCTTTCGGATTTTTTCACCCCCCGTCTCTTTGTCACCGGACGTCCGACGTCGATTGGTTGTAATTTGTACCGCTTGCGAAAGACCTTTGGAAAAACTAGGTTTCCAGTAGGCCGTTTGTTCGTTTGAGAAATCCAATTGGTCCCTGTTTTTTTCCCCGTCCGGGAGTTTTCCGGCCTTTTCTCGGAAAAATTTCAATTTTGAACGGAAATGCGCAAAAAAAATGAAGAAAATCACGGTAATTCTTACGTCTTAGGAAAATATTGAATCAGAAGGTAGGGTGAGTTGTATTCAGTAAATATGTGCAGTTTATGGTATGCCGTTATATTAGGATTTCCCTATTGGATAAAATGCCCTATAGGTAACACAATTAAGCCGTCATTTCATTGTTATTTTGAAGTTGCGTTTCATTATTTTCATTTTATTTTTTGTTTTTCATTCAAGTGCAAGTTCGGCTTAACATTTTTGGACATGTATATCAAATAAATGTGCCAGAGCTAATTCGAACAAGGTTGGCGGAGTTATGAGAGTTCGTAATGGAAATCTTTCATCCTTTACGTTGTACGTAAATTAAATAAGTGGCTCACTGTCTAACAGACGTTTTAGAATATAGGGCGAAATAGAAAAAGAAGAAAGGCGTGTTTAAAAAAAAAATCGAAAAAAATGAAAACCGACTCTGGGAAATATGAGGCAAAGGAAAAAACGGGAATGTGAGATATGTGTATATTTATGTGGAATTGTACGGTATATGTGTATGAGGTGGACGGGTTTTGAGTTAGGTCGGTTTCCCCGCTCCAGTTGGAAGCCCCGCTGGGGAAAGGCCTGTGATTAAAATAAGTCCCGCACATCTGCATCGGACTTAGCTCTGATAAATTAGTCTACCATATCCTTTCTGTGGAGGTTTGCCCTTAGGAAAACCGCTTTGGGAGTTGGCTTTGTGCGGACGAAAAAACAAAACAACTCCCCATCCGCGTTTTGCCTATCCAATTTCTCCTTTTTATTGTTTTCCTTCGAAAAACGCTAGACGAGAGAATTCAACGAGAAGTTTTCCCGTGGAATTTCCCTCCTGCTGGCGTCCAGAACGTGTGTCTTGAGGATTTTGTGCGAAGGTTCAGTAAATTTTGAAATCCAGTCAACTCGCACTCGATTGCAGAAAATAAAATTAGTAAGCTATTTGCGTCAGATTTTATCCCAATTCTAATGCTAGATAGTTGACAACTACCTATTAGTTGTATAAGAAACGAATGCATTTATGCTGTTATAACAGCGGAAAAAGTCAAAAATACAAATTTGAGCCGTTTTCGTCCATTATTTACCCAGTTCCTTGGCAGCAGATGGAATTAAATGCTAATAAATTCTCTAAAACTGGTCGTTCTAAGCTTTTTTGGAAAATGTTGCCCATAAAACAGACTCTCATTACCAAATGTGAAAAATTCTATGTATTTTCCTCAACTTACACCCTGAAATTTACCATAGCAAAACGTTTCCATTGATTTGCAATCGAAGGTTGAAAACGTCAAATTTATGCCAACGTTTCGCTCGATTTTTTGAGCACCCAGATACAAAAATACTTGTTAGGAATAATCGCATCGCGAAAGATTTTTCAAATTGCAAAATAGGAACAAAATTATATCGTTACGTGGTGCTTGTCCATTATCATACTGATAACCTCCGTTTATGCCTGTCACCGAATCTCTAGTCCGGTACTGAAAGATGAAGCGAATCACTGATAAGTTATCAGTTTGATAATGGACGAGTACCACACGTTTTTACACACAAAACGATATGTTTATTTACGCGGTATTGTTCTTATTTTTCTGGTGTGAAAAATCATTCTCAATGGAAATAATCCTTACAATCAAGTATTTCTGTCTCTCTTCATATAACCCTGAGAATGTTTGACAAAATGAGCAAAACGTTGGCATCAATACCAATATTAGAAAAACAGACTGAAAATTGTTATCTTCAACCTCCGATTAACCAATGCAATTCGATTACGAGCTTTTTTGGCAAAAATTCGGCTCGCACAGTCAAGCATTATTGACTCTCAAGAGCTATTTTTGGCTCCGAAGATTGTATTTTCAGTCAAGTCCAAGACTGAGCTGTTGCTGCGGCAAATCGGGTTAAACCGATCACAGGTACCGATGCCGGTCACGATTCCTACCCTATTTTTCAAACCCTCTCCCTTGCACGCTCTTGTTTGTCTTGCACATTTGGAATCTCGGACGGGCGGCGAGGAAAAAGTTGTTTGGACGGAGTCGTCCGCGTGTGGGTGCTTTCATTAAACGACCGAAGAAACAAACAGCCAATAAAGCCTTGATAAATAGAAGTCCGGAAAAAGTGGGCCATGGTTGAGAGTTCGGCGAGGATGTAAACCCGAGTTTACCTGGAAGCCTTGTACACCTTGTACCCCTCAGGGTGTATAGCACTGCGTCTAAGCGGCCGTGCGTCGAAATATTCACCTCCAAATTCTCAGCTCCTTATTTTCGACGCTTCGACGGAAGACATTTTTCGACGCACTGCCGCGTAAACGCAGTGCCGCACTCTCTTTCCTCAATGTTCTGCTATAATTTCTACATCAAGATAATCAGTTTTTTTCTGGTTTTCCGAAGGTTTCGAACGCTAAGGATTTATGGAACGAGCGATTCATTCAACGATAAGGACCTCGCTCTCTTTTCGTCAATGAGTTCCCAGGAAACTCAAGGATTGAATTTCCGGGGAATTCACTCAAAGACGCCCTCGGATCGTCGCAAAGTCCAACTCCGAGGTCTGATCGTTCGGGTCGTCCGGTTCGAGGAAACGCGCAAGAGCGGCCCAAATGCGTCCTCTGAAAGCTGCGAGGAAACAAAGGAAGCTCCCAAACGCAATTACCTCCTTCCACTGGTCCTCGGCGGAGCTGCACAGAGGAGAACCGAAAGGACAAAAGGACCTCAAATGGAGTGGACGGTCCTTCCTCAATAAAGCCAATCCTCCGCTCCGCACTTGGTCCTTGGAGCGGAAAGCAACGCGCTGACCTGCATTCGCTCCGGACTAAGTCGAAAGTCAACTATCCGAGTTGAGAGCAATATCTGCAATACTTTTCATCCTGTTTTTTCATGAGGGGGGTTCCTGGTTCCCGATCCCACCGTAAATAACGGAGGCTAACAATCGCTACCACTAAATTAGGAATAGATTCAGCTCCGTAGAGTTGCGGTGGTCGAAAGACCAGAATTCGCACTCTACAGTCACTGTAAAGTAGATAATAATATGGCGGTTTTTGAAACAGCTGCTCAACACTTCTCCGTCAATCATGCTTGAAAAACAGAAACAAAGCCTCGGGCAGGGAATGAGGGCCTAGGAGAAAGACAAAATTACTAGAAACCTGTCAATGGTAGACATTTTGTTCTGTTTTGATATATTTATTTTTTATTGATTCATTGATTTATCTCTGCAAATTTTTACTGCCGGTGCACTGCACCATGACAGTGTCGGCATTCTGCTACCACTTCAAACAACTTACGTATTACACATCCATCGCAAGGATAACGTTTGTTTTGAAGTGGTAGACAGCCATCAGAATGCACTGCCATCTTGGTGCAGCGCACCGGCGGTGAAAATGTGTAGAAATGGATCAACCTTATCTTATCAGTTCATATCCCACCTCTAGCGCCGTACTAAAGTTTTTGTTTCGCTCGCTTGAATTTTTTCCCGTTTTGTAGTAGGTAGTTCAAGGCAGCGTTTTCGGCGGTAATTTTGACTAATTAGTGATTCATTAGCGGCTTTTTCCGTACAATATCTAAACAATGAAATCAACTCAAGGCCATTCAAGTGAATTTCTTTCTTCTTCGGAAGAAAAGATCTCTACTGCTGTGATTTGAAGACGAGAAGGTAAGCAAACTTACCTATCTCATTTGTACTTAGTTTGAATTGATATTTGGCTGTTTTCGTTTCGTTTGTTTGGCTTTTTCGAGTAAATTGTAATAAAATTATACGTAAAACAGTGTGGAGTCGTCACAGATCAAACTATGCTCATTTTTGGCGGTACAGTAAATAAGTAGGTACACGACCAAAAGCAGGGGTTTCAACTTTTTGAAAATTCCCCCGTAATTATTCAATTAAAATATTTTTTCTCAAATCTTTTCGAGTGGTTCTTGGAAGAGGAAAATATTCTTCCGAATTCAAGTCCTCCTCCAAAGGACTGGTGATAGATTCTCCAAATTACCAGTGTTGATTCAGATTTCGCACAATCCGCCGTTCATTACTGGGCTGAAACCTTCAGTTCGAATATCGAGCTCTTCATTCGAACCTCCTTTTAACAAGTTTGATTTTAAATGTGATTTCCAACTTGGGAAAAGAGAGGGGGTGCTTTATTTGAATGTATTATTCATCGCTCGTCGCTCCCGCTGCGAAAGCTTCTTTCGCTTTTATTGGAAATCTATTTACACCGAAAGCTTTCTGGTCCTGATACTTTCGCTTTTTTATTCGATTCGACTTTTTGTCTGCGATTTTAGAATACCTATATTCTTCGTCGGAAGCCTGCTTTTCTTCCTTGGGCGATTGGAGGCCTAGTTTTTTTTAATATGGGATTTTACTATTTTTCGGCGAGTGATTTAGTTTCTAAATGAATAGTCAATTTTCCGATTCAGAATATCGATGGCGTCATAATATGACTTATTATGATACCTAACCTTGTGTCTCGAAATTTGGCCATTTTTTAATTGCATTTTTTGAATGAAATCCTCGTATCTCGTCGGCCAGTATTCGAATTTCGGCGGAAAATACATTTTTCTGCTCTCTAGCGCCCGTTTTTGAGGACCTCGTTTTTCGATTAAGTAGGCCCTGTGTCACTGATAACAGTTTTTTTGTCTCTCCCGAAACACGGTGGTTTTTCTGACATACGAGGTTATCATAATATGATCATCGGTCATATGGTCATATTATGACGCCATCGATATTCGAAACACGGAATACCTAGTTGAAATTAACAATCCTGATACGAAATAAAATGTTTATTTTCGAAAAAAAACTCGAATTTGTAGCTAGATTTTTTGACTTTTGGATCGAGAAGCTCGAAAACGCTCAGTTTGGACGTTACAGTTTTACGAATTCACTCCATTTACGAACTACAAGGAACGGTTCTTAGGGCTTATTTCAAATGCCAGGGGATAGGAATCGCTGGATGCGAAGGAAACAAGAAAACCATCGTTTATTCATCGGCGACTCAGCTCCTTCGGTTGACCTCTTGAGACTTTCTCGTTTTTTTGCAATCCTTCGCGAGGTTGCTTGATTTTTCAACAACACGGGGAAGGAGCTTCAAGTTTGAAAGGCTTTCCCCTAATTAGAACCAGGGCCGTCCAGAGGGGGGGGCAGGGGGGGCAAAATCCCCGGGGCCCGGGGCCCAAGGGGGCCCGGGCCCGCCCGTGGGCCTTTTACGTACTAATATGCAAATTAGAAAAAATGCTTTTATTGACCGGGGGGGGGGGGGCCCGGTCGAGTCTTTATCCCCGGGGCCCGGCTTGGCTCTGGACGGCCCTGATTAGAACCGAATGCAGTTTTTATGATGTGGGCCGGGAAGATACAAAAATCGCAGGGATATGAGAAGCGCATTAGTAAGTGCAAAAAAGTATAAGTAGAAAAAATTAAAAGAAAAAAATTGTAAAAATATTATTTTCCAGTATTTATGGGGAAAGATCCAATCTGGGAATTTTTGAGAGGGAAAAACGTTAAAGATTGCAACACTGTACCTATTTTTAAAATGTTAAAGTGAATAAAAAAGATCAGTTTTTCGGGTAGGAGGAAAATACGTCCGAGAGACCGGGCCGAGTTTTGCGGATTCTGTTTTAGGGGAGTTTTAAAATTTGTATTGTGAGTTTTTCGATATTTTTGACCTAAGCAAGACAAAATCACTTCTCTCGCTCCAAAATCGCAAAAAAAAGAAAAAAAAGCAAAAGAAAATCCTAGTTCAACTTCCGTTCGGCTGTTGAAATGCAAAAATCCGAACAATTTCCAAAAGCCCTTAATTCTCTCCGCAGCTATAGGATGTTGGAGAATTTTCGAGCCGTGTTTTCATCCCTTCCTTCGCGTCTTCGAGGGTCGGGAAGCAGAAAACAAATAGATTATTCATATCTGGAGGCTTTTTGTGCTGGAGAGGTATACCCTGAAACCGATCCCGTAGAGTGGTTCTGCTACCACAAGCAGTTCAACATCCTTCGCAGTTCCCCGTTGGCTCGAACGAATGACAAACGACACTTGGCCTCCCAAGTTTCCCCGCACATCCTGACGTCACATGTCAGCCGTCTTATTCGGCTTTTCTCGCGTTTGCCCGATCCCGACCGAACCGGTTTTGTTTCCAGAGCTAACAAATTTCCTCCTTTATCTTCTCGAACGTTTTCCCCCCGCGACAGATGTAGGTCGGATATGATGACGATTTGTTGCCATATATATGCTCAACATCCGAGAAGATAAGGCTCCAAAAGTGACGTAGGCTGTCGTATTTTCCGGTCGGAGACTATTCTTGGAGATGCGCGACGCCAATTTATCATTCGGGACTATAATATATTATACTGCGGGCAAGTTAATGAACGATATATCGTACGTGCTAGCAAGAAATAAGATAATTACCTACATACCAGAAGGAATAGGTATACCTATATAATGAGGAAACCAACAGAAGAGGAGGGAAAAGAATGAACAACAACGTCACCGCCATCAGCAACAACAACAACAATAAATATAACAAGTTCAAAGAATAACGAAGAGGAACGGAGATGAACAAAAAAGATTGACGAAGAACGTTGAAGAACAAAGGATATCAAAAACCAACAAAGGAAAACAAAGTAGAAAAAGAAAAAAATAGTAAAGCAGCAACAACAACAACAGCAGCAGCAGCAACAACTGCATCAACATTACCACCAGCAACAGCTGCAACAATGAAACAACTACAACTACATCAACAACTACAACTCCATCAACAACAACAACCGCATCAACAACAACAACCATATTACAACCACCACCACTAACAACAGCAACAACATTATAAGCAGCAAAAACAACCACAACCTCGTGAACAACATCAACAAAAACTAGACCAACAACAACATTAACAATACCAACAACAACACCCTCATAAACCACAAAACCAGCAGCAACAGCACCAAAAACAACAACAACAACAATACCAACGACAACAGCAAAACCAACCTCATCAACAACTACATTAACAACAGCACCAGCAGCAACAAAATCAAAAACCACAACAACAACTACAATATCAACAACAACAGCAGTGGCAGCAACAACTACATCAACACCACCACCAGCAACAGCTGCAACAATGAAACAACTACAACTCTATCTACAACAACTACCACACCACCAACACCAATAACAACAAAATAAAACAACACAAACAGCAACAACAACAGCCTCATCAACAACAACACCACCCTCATCAACAACAACACCAACGCATCATTGACAGCAACAACAACAACATTATTATTATTAACAACAACCTTGTCAACAACAACTATACCAACAAAACACCAGCAGTAGCAGTTGCAACAACAACACCAGCAGGAAGTACCTACATTAAAAACAATAACAACAACAACAGTAACAGCAGCAGCAGCAGCAGCAACAACAACGTCAAAAACAGCGACAACCATGCCAATAACAGTAACAACAAAATATCAGTTGCCTCCGCGGTCTTCAGAGCATTTGCGGTCTTGGCGGCAATCCGTACGAGATACCGGCATCTCCCATGCTCCGCCGTCGAATGCTCAATCATCCGATTAATTCGACTTTGACAAAGTTCTTACAATCTCACAAGCCCGCGTTAATTGAAGGTGACGTCTGGTAAATGGAGAATCGCATCGACGTTCTGCTGATGCATTCGCGTAAACTCAGGCGGAGGGAAACAATCCCGACAGTAGATTACAGCGCGAGATTAGATAGCTGCTATCAGAACCAGACAATGGCAGGGAAGGTAAGCAGGAAATCAATTTACCAGCATGGCGGATGTGCGAATTGCAGCTTAATGATTGTCTACAATTGATTTTTATCGGCAGCGAACAGAGTAATTGAACGCCGTAGATGACGCGGGCGTGCCCCGCTGCTCTCAAGTCCCTACATTTTGTCAAAATTCAGAATCCTCCATATCCCGCATGCATTGCATTTTCTGTCGGATTTCCGACCATCCAGTACAGCATCGAACCCCGCCGGATTTCCCCTTCTGTAAACGCAGTTGAGCCGGACTGATGCCAATCAGATAATCGAAATACCGATCGCTGTAGCCGAGATGGAGCCTCCCGTTTCCCCAGGCACTAATGGCTCGTTTTATGCTCCACTTTCTTCAGCTTCCCTCAAACCGGAGGCCGATCCTCGAGTAATTTCCAGTTCCTCGGCCTTCTGAAAAACGTCCGACCGATTTGCAGAGGATCGTCGAATTCCTCGGGTTTCAATTCGCTAAGTTGGGTTAATTGAGGGGAGGATTTCCGGCTTTTTCAACGCCCCGATCCGAAGAATGATGGATTTTTATGGACAGCACCTTACCAACGGGTATAATGGCGTCTTTTTTATTTCCGCCGATAAAATTTCAGCTCTATTCGACCGCTCAGCCAAGCCATTACAGTGATGACAAGCGATACGGACAAAATGACAGGTACTGAAGGCATACTCCCCTGGGTTGATGAAGTCGCTTTAACGCCGGAAAATGACAGAAGATCAGCAGAATATCGCTCAGATCTGGCAGAAAATGCATTCAGGTGAAACGTCCAACTTGGCGAAAGTCCAGCTTCATTATTAAAATTGGATGCACACCCAGCATGTTCACTTTACCGTGTCACCCACTGGACAAATAGCAGTCAGCCGCTTCGTACAGCATAATATCGAGTTTACAATTCCACAATTCCGTCGTCCCATTTATTTATCTTATCCCGGTAAAATTGGACGTCTCATTGCAACTCTGGAAAAAATCTAAGCTCCGCTGAATTATCAGTTGACGTGACCCGAGTTAGAACTTCTCGGGAAGAGCATTAGGAGAAAAAAAGGGAAAAACTTCACCGGAAGGGAGTGAGTCGGTGGAAAGTTTCAATGATTTATAACGAGACCGGTTTCGAGAACGCATTCGGTATGCAAGGAGCGCTCCGCTAACCCAAGGCTAACCCAAGAATGCGACTTCTGACGCCAGTCATCCATTCTGAAGAGAAAATCGGCTAATTTCTGTTCCCCCGGTTCATCCGGTTACGGTCGAGATTACGTTAAAAGTTCCATTTCCAACCCCATTCCCAACTCATCGAAATCTTCGCTCGCGATCGTGGGAGTTTTGGAATACGAAAAATCGTTATTTTAGGAAAAAGGTAAATCTATGATGTGATTACGGACGTTTTGATGCGTACACTCCTGAGTTCAATCGCTTCATGAATCAGATATAGGTTACAAATTTCATGAACGTTGATCCGCAAGTCGGGATTCACAACCCCACAAGTTCGCGACACCATTCTCATTGAATCCAAAGGTTTGCTATGGTAACGTGCAAAAGTAACTGTTCATTCATCTTCAGACCAGTAAACTCACAATGAAACAGGAATTCGAACTCACAATCGAAATCGAAGTCAAACTCGCAATGAAACAGAAACTCAAACTCACAATCGAAATCGAAGTCAAACTCACAATCAAATTCGCAGTCAAGCTCGCAATGAAATATAAACTCAAACTCACAATCGAAATCGAAGTCAAACTTACAATGAAACGTAAACTCAAACTCAAAATCGAAATCGAAGTCAAACTTACAATGAAACATAACCTCAAACTCACAATCGAAATCAAAGTCAAACTTACAACGAAACATAACCTCAAAATCACAATCGAAATCAAAGTCAAATTCATTATGAAATCGAAGTCAAACTCGCAATGAAACATAAACTCAAACTCACAATCGAAATCGAAGTCAAACTCACAATGAAACATAAACTCAAACTCACAATCGAAATCAAAGTCAAACTCACAATGAAACATAAACTCAAACTCACAATCGAAATCAAAGTCAAACTCACAATGAAACATAAACTCAAACTCACAATCGAAATCGAAGTCAAACTCACAATAAAACATAAACTCAAACTCACAATCGAATTCGAAGTCAAACTCGCAAGGAAAGAGAAACTCAAAATCACAATCGTAATCGAAGTCAAACTCACAATCGAAATCGAAGTCAAACTTACAATGAAACATAACCTCAAACTCACAATCGAAATCGAAGTCAAACTCGCAATGAAACATAAACACTCATTTTGTTTCATTGTGAGTTTGGCTTCGAATTTGATTGCTAGTTTGATTTCGATTTCGATTGTGAGTATGAGTTTATGTTTCATTGCGAGTTTGACTTCGAAATTCATGATGAATTTGACTTTGATTTCGATTGTGAGTTTGAGTTTATGTTTCATTGTGAGTTTGACTTCGATTTCGATTGTGAGTTTGAGTTTACGTTTCATTGTAAGTTTGACTTCGATTTCGATTGTGAGTTTGAGTTTATGTTTCATTGTGAGTTTGACTTCGATTTCGATTGTGAGTTTGAGTTTCTGTTCGATTTTGAGTTCGACTCCCAGTTCGACTATGAGTCCTATGTGCTTCATAAATTGTATTAAAAGTTCGATTAATGAAAATGTTGTCAATGAAAAAATCCCACCAGCTAATGAAAAATGGTGTCTTATTTGATGTTCACGTGGTCCGGACAGTAGTGCAGCAGACGTGCGAACTTTCCAGCTGCCTCGTACGGTATTCCAACTCTTCAAATATGGCAACACTGAATGGAGGTTAAATAAGGTCATAGTCGAATGAGCAAATTTCGCTGGTCCGATGATGAAAGGAGGGTTTTCTTTCGAAATGAGTGTTCGTTTCTTTTCTTGAGTTTCTCTCAAAAGGAGTGTTCTTTCGCTGAGAAGAATGTCACCTTCCGAATTTCGACTATTGAATCAACAGCTCACATCTCGGCAGTCTATTTATCAGGTGACGCGCATAAATAATCGAAAAGATTTGCATGATCCTAGTTCTAGCTCAATTTCCACCATTCGTCCGCACCCGATTTCCATTAGCTAACACCAGATAGAATCCCGTTAAATGCGAAAATTCGTTCAAAATTTCGTAGCCGATCCCGACGAAAGTGCTATCGCAAGGCAAATCTCAAACCCTGCCAGGAGCGATAATTGCGCCATCACCCGTGCGATTAGCGGTCCCCGCAAGTGATTAGTAGTTAATGGTATAACTTGGCTGAAGATCCAGCTGGAAGGACGAGGTGAGGCATCTGATGGAAGCATCCACTTCACCCCGCCGCAGAGAAAATGGCTGAATCCGCTCGTTTCAGCCGCGTCACTTCACGCGAGGAATTCAATTTTCTCGAAACGTCCTTCCGCCCAATCACGCGGCGAATGCTGTTCCAGGGGTTTGCCGGGGTTCGGGGGTTTGCCGGGGTTCGGGGGTATCGCTTATGCCAATGTTATCGCGAAATGAGCGTTTGACGCGAGCCGGTGTTTCGAGAGCGCTCATCTTCGGAATTCGCTAGAGCTTTGGCGGTAAGTCGATTTTGGGGTTTTCAACGGCAGGTCAAATAGCGTGGGTCTTTTTTTAGATTTAAAAATGATAACTAAAAAAAAGGTTATGCTTTATGCCTGATTGCTTTATTCTTGCTCTTCCGAGGGGTCAAATAGAGTGGGTGTTTTTTAGATATAAAAATATAATTTAAAAAAAAATTAAATTTTATGCTTTACCCTTGCGTGCATTATTCTTGCTCCCCTTGCTCTTCCTGTTCCTCTAGTTCAACTAGCCATTCTTGATCATCTTTACCTTCTAGTTTATCTTCTTCTTCTTCTTCTATTTTTGATGTCTTGTCTAGACGACATGGCGGACAGTGTTCAAGTTCTTCTTGTTGTTCTCCTTAGTCTTCTTGTCCATCTGTTCTTCTAGTTCTTCTTGATCGTCATGATCTTCCTTATCTTTTAGTTTATCTTGTTCTTCTTCTTGTCCTTTTCCCCTTGTTCTCCTTGGTCTTATTGTGCTTCTTACACATCTCGATCTTCTTGTTTACCTTGTTCTTCTCGCTTTTCTCGATCTTCTTGATCTTCCAATATTTCTCGTTCTTGTTCTTCTCGTTGTTCTTTTTCCCTGGTTCTCTTTGGTCTTCTGGTTCTTCTTGACCATCTTGACGTTCTTGCTTTTCTGTACTTCTCGTTCTTCTTGACATTCGCAATCTTCTTGATCATCATGTTTTTCTAGTTTATCTTGTACTTTTAGTACTTTTTCTTCTTACTCTTCTCTATCTCTTTGTTTACCTTGTTCTTCTAGCTCTTCATTATGTTCTCAATCTTCTCGATCATCTTGATCTTCTAACTCTTCTTGATATTCTCAATCTACTCGATCATCTGGTTCATCTTATTCTCCTTGTTGTCCTCGTACTTGTTTTTGGTGCTGTCCTTTTTTCTTGATCTCCATGGTCTCTTTGTTCTTCCTGCTCTGCATGATCTTGTTGTTTATCTTCTTCTTCTTCTTCTTCTTCTTGCTGTTCTTGATATATTTGATCTTCTCTATCTTTTTGGTCTTCTCTATCTTCTTGGTCTTCTTATCTCCTTGCTCTTCTTCATCATCATGATCTTCTGGTTTATCTTGTTCATCTTAATCTTCTTGTTCTTCTTGATATTAGTGATCTTCTCGATCCTTCTGCTACTCTACCTCATCGTCCTCTTCTCGATCTTTTCCTTCTTGTATTTCCAGTCAGTTTTCGCATTGTTCTCGTCTGTCTTTTTGATGTTATTGTTGTTTCGCGTTTGGTATTATCGTTGTTTTTCGTTATCGTTATCTTTGTTAACTTTTTATTCTCCATGCTACTCTCGTTCTATCTTTCTTCTGCTCCTCCTTCGGGATGCTGTTCTTTGCTGCCAAAACTCAGGAACCTTTCGACTTTTGATATTCCCTCGATAATTTTCCCTCAATTAGAAATTCCTGGCGATGAATCGACTCACGATAAAGAATACCTCTTCTTGACCAGGTGCTCGAAACTTTTCAACTTGCTACAACAGAAAGTATGTAAAGCCTTCTTGGCAGAGGCAGTTGACGTCATTCCAGGCAGTCGGGCCGAACCGGGTCTGCCAAATGCCGGACCATTTGTTTGTCTGGACCTCGCCCTGCTAATGGCCGCCCGTTAGTCTCTGACAAATACACCGAACGTCACAGTTAGAGACCTTATTGCGGATAATAAGCAACCAGACTCCGAGGGGGAGGCGAATAGGAACGAGAGCCGTAAGTAGTTTGGCACCGAGCCCGATATCGGCGAGAGAAATGAAAATGGAAAATTGAGGCGTACTGAAGATTTCCTTACCGATTGCTAACCCTCGTTTCGTCGATAGACGATTCGCTATAATATATTATAATATATATGTCGGGTTTATGTCCCAAAACATGTTAAGTCGGGTTTAGGCCCGGCAAAAGAAATCCGTCATGCGGCGTCGTCGAAGGAAATTCTCATCGAGTTTTCCCAACTCGAAATTCGATCATAAATGACGAGCATTGTGTATCTATTATTACCTCATCGAAAGAGCCCCGAAGACCTTTATTGCAGAAAAACAATACACCCCTTCGAGGAAACCTTTCGATATTCACCCCATCGTCCTCTCCGGGAAATAAGGGTTCGGCTGAAAGTTGTCCATCAGAAGTTCGCATGCTGAGCGAGTGTGCAACTTCTGATTGAAGCCGAGCCCAATTGCAATGGTTCTGTCTTCGGCTGCCAGTTTGACCATTTCGGAGGTTTCCGCCGACGGCTTTCAGTCTGACGGTTATTAGTCTTCGGGGCTGATGGAAATGGCCGCGACAAGGGAACAGGAAAATGGCCGCTCGCTCGACTACCTAACAAACCTCTTTCACCAACTTTTGCCCCCTAAACAACCGCCCACCTTCTTTTGTTACCCGAGTCGGAGCTTTCCCGAAGCCTTGCAACTTTTTCTCGGTCGTTTTTCTTTCGGAAAAGGAAACCCCCCCGGTGTTTTCGATACAGATGTCGACAGCTAAATGTCGAAGGGTGACCTCTGTTAAGAGAAGTTCGCTCGATTTACTGTTCGCTAAGTATCGGAAGGGGGGAGGGGGTCGAAACCGATGCCAAACTGTGGCCACAGGTGAGAAATACAGTGCGAACTAAGGATTTACTTTATTGTTGCGAGAAAATGTAGTTCTCGGCTTTTCTAGCTGAGTAGAACGATTTTATTTTATTTAATAAGTACCTATTCTCGACGTGGAACTTTTTTTTTCTCAGACGACGTCCTTATTAGTAGGGGGTTTCTGAGGGTACGGCGACAGTTTCTGCAACTAGAGGGAAAAAGGTGAGGTAAAATATCCCGTTGTTTGGGAAAAGGGAAAAAGGGAAGGAAACTAGAGAAAAAATAGTTGAGAATAGGATTTATTGTTGGTAGCACTTATCACTCCCAAGATAAACGCTCTTTAAATGTTTTTCGTTTTTTTATTTTTACGTTTTTTGGCCCCGAAAATAGATAAAAGGATAATGATTCTTGGAGCGATAGATAGATCCTAATTAGTAGATTCTTTCGGTACTGAAATCTCAAAATCGATATTTTGGGACATATCCTCTTTGAGCTTTAAGGTATCAACATCTACAGGTTTGACCATTTATCCATGTTTTCTACATTTTCGACCATAATGGCGACGAAATCAGTTCAAATATTGACCATTTGGACAGAATTACGAGCATTAAAATATAGATATGCTCCATACACCACCGTTGTTCTCCAACTTCGTTAAATTCAAAAACAGTTCGTCGCTCCGTAAGGTATTTCAAGAGTGAACATTGGCAGGATCTAATGAAGGAAGTTTGGCCATCTTGATAACTCGGACCAATAACCTGCGAGGGTTATGCTAATTGTAACGACTGTTTAACCATCGGTACTTTGATCAAAGTGCAGTCTCGGCTATAATAGTAGGTAGCTAAATTATAGCTGTGCTGTAGCAGCATTATCAAGAGAAATAGTGATGAGATGGCGATGAGACGCTATAAAGAGAATATAGCTGGAACTCTCAAACTGGAACGGATGATAATGACCCCGGGGACATCCCGAGACGCTATTTCCATTTCCGCCGAAGAAAGCCGGGAAATTCTCTCCGTCTTACATGCCAATGCAATTTGATAATCGGCTGCGATACCGAGAAAACAGATTATTCTTGGCTAGAGTAAAATAATGATGACTTGGAAAAAATAGGAGGAAATCGAACAATTATTCGACTAATAATGCGCAAATTTCAATTTTTTTCCCCTGATTTCCGAGAAGAAATTATGGAATCCGAATCTTTATCGGTTTCCATAGGCTAAAAGAGCGTTTTACCATTTCTTAAATACTCGGGGGGTGAAAAGAATCCGAAGAACGCCTCAGGGTGGAGGATCGGATTGCCAGAGTATTAGAGTCATTGCCGGAAGAGTTCACAAACCAATTACAAACATGTCAAGTCGAGACAGGAGCAAGCGTGAAGACAGAGGCCACCGAGGAAAGTAAACCTTTTGAGGAAACCCAACCCGACAAACCCCAAAACCTCCGTTTTCCAACATGTCCGTTTACTTTGGACGTACAATCTCGAGCCACTCGAAACCGACAGATTTACTCGGGAGAAAAATCTTACCGAGGAGCTAAAAGGGAAAATCTTACGAATAAAATGAGCCAAATTTTGAGCGTTTTTCAATAGGGATCAAGTTTGTTAGTAAAATTTGAAATAAAATCCGAGGCGAAGAACAATAAGATCAGTTCAAAATTTTCCTGTATCTAGGAAAAAACGCTGCTAAGTAGATCAGTGGCATGTGCAGATTAGTTTTTGCTATGTCCGAAGAACTCTGCAAATTTTGCACAGGGGTTCATTTTTCGATTGCAAAGACAAACCTTACGATATATCGGTACTCCTTAAACACAGAATTTAGCTGTTATTATTCTATAATTTCAGTATCAATTTGTATTTTAGATGGGTTATTTAGAAAAACGTTTTTTCAACCAGGCAAAAAATAATCATCCTCTTCGCTTGATAAATACTTACTTACCTATCCATTTTTTCAACGCAGCTGATCGTTCAATTCCGTTAAATTTACCATTTAATCTATTCTTGATCACCTTCATAATTAACTGAATAATAATAATTATTAAATTCTCTGAATAATGAAATTAAAAATGCCTCATGCCTCAGACTGACTGACTGCCTGACTCGCTCTCATGTTGCCAAGCGCAACTGGTCGAAGTGTGAGTGCGTCACCTTGTTGGTGTAATAGGCTAGTAGTCGTAAGTAGATCAATCAACCGTATCTAAGAGCCGAGGCCAAATTCTCAAGTTTTTCCAATTTTTGTTTTGCTGATTTGTGTAATGCGACCGAATTCTTTAAATTGAAGATATCGGGAGGACAGAAGTTTTTGTGGGGATTCCAACGAGTGGAAAACGAATTTTGTGGCTCGAGTAGTTTTCGAGTTATTAAGAATTGGGGAAATTTAGAAAAACTCAAAACTGCTTCACTAAAACTGCAATAACTCCTAAACGGTTGAAGCTACTGGCGTGGCGATGGTCTCATTCGATTCAGCATAGAAAAATCTATAGAAAATGATACCTCACATGCCTATGTTGCAAATTTCCTTAAAAAGACGAATTTTTTACCACTTCAACAGCTGTTTTACTGGCCTTAAAATTAAGGTAGGGTTCTGCCGAGACGTTAGGACCAACTAGATACGGAACTTGATTTTTGGTAAAAATTTCAAAATTTTTCGATAACTCCTTCCCCCTTAAAAACCCCGGACGGCGGACGGCGTACGGCGTACGGCGTACAGCGTACGGCGGACGGACAAAAATTTTTATTGCAGATTCGGATTCTACACCCCTTGAAACGTAAACCAACAAATTTTCAGGGGGTGTTAAAAATTTTTTTTTCCTGACCGATTACAAAGGTTCATTTCTTTAGAAAAATGAACCAAAATTAACAAAAAAATCCGGTGTTTCGGGGCCGTAAAAATTAACGCTGAATAAAAAATTAATTTTAATATTCTGTTTGTTCTACGAGGTCTAGTTGAGCAGCCGTGCGTCCACCCCACCTGCATTGCGCCTCCACCCCACCTGCACTGCGCCTCCACCCCACCTGCATTGCGCCTCCACCCCACCTGCACTGCGCCTCCACCCCACCTGCACTGCGCCTCCACCCCACCTGCACAGCGCCTCAACACCACCAGCACAGCGCCTCCACCCCACCAGCACAGCGCCTCCACCCCACCAGGACTGCGCCTCCACCCCACCTGCACTGCGCCTCCACCCCACCTGCACAGCGCCTCAACACCACCTGCAAAGCGCCTCCACCCCACCAGGACTGCGCCTCCACCCCACCTGCAGAGCACCTCCACCCTCCCTGCACTGCTCCTTTACCCCACCAGGACTGCGCCTCCACCCCACCTGCACAGCGCCTCCGCCCCACCAGGACTGCGCCTCCGCCCCACCTGCACTGCGCCTCCACCCCACCTGCACTGCCCCTCCACCCCACCTGCACAGCTCCCAATCCTTGTACACATGCAGCGCAACTCAACCTGCGTTTTTCCGTTTTACGCCTTGACTGTTCAGTTTTTTGAAAAACTGAGATTACCAAAATGATTGATAAACATGGAAGACTTCAGGCTGAAGGCGGTTTTACCGAATTTTCTCAAAGCAAAATAAGAATACAGCAATATACTGCTCAGTTTTCTTCGATATTCTGATTTCCAAATTTGGCGATTACTGAAACATTTAGCTACTTTTCTCCCTGAAACGACGATTCACACTGTTTTAGGAGGACACATTAAATGTGTCTAATTAATAAAATGCCTTAAGAATAATTACACATTAAATGTCTAAAAAAATGTAGGCCTAACCTTTAGTGACGTAAAATCATGAAAAATCGAGCAAACCAAATTCGTGAGTGCTGTCGGCACGAATGTTCCGATACACGTATTTCCTTCTTTATCTTACACGTTCGTCACGTTCTTCGCGTTTATTCCATGAGGTGAGAATAATCAACGATATTCAGTTCGGATTCGGTCCCGAAAGCAGATAGACAGCAGCGACAGTCGGAATTTTCTCATGGGATGACTTGAAAGTATCTGTCGTAAAAGGTAACGCCGAACTGTCGAGTAAACTGTGAAAAGCGTGTCAAGGTTTCTTTCCAGTGAATAATACGTAGGTACACGCGTGTAACATTTGCTGTAAACATGAGCTAGGTGTTTTTAGCCAATTACAACAGTTGTAATAGTTACTATTATCATCTCAATTGCCTCGAGAACGGTTGAAAATCGAAAGTTGTAAGAAAAGGATAATCAATTGTCTCGAAATTTCCAACATTTTTTTTACGTATTGAAGTATCCTGAACTTCATCCCTTCATGGTGAAATTTGAGGTCAAAATTAACAGAAAAAAAGTCTCCAAAAAATTCCTCACTGAAACCATAAAACTGAACCTCGAATTCTTCTTCTCGACCTGGAGATTAGTGGAAAAATCAAGGAATCTATTAGGTACCATAAAAAAGGTTAAGCAGAGCTTTTTTTTGTTTTTGTGAAAAATATTCATTAAGGTATTTTTGGTAAAGTAGCTGGAATAACGAATTTTCCAAAATGGACTCCGCGTAGGCCCAATCAATCGAATGGAAGACTGCGCCTGTGAAAGGATCGAGGTTTTTCTAATCCTCTCGACAAATCAGATATCCTTTTTCCTGAAGGACTCGCGACTAAGTTGATTGGGATTTCCCTCTTCGTTTTCCGAGTTCCATCCTTACAAGAGGCTTTCGAGTAAAAACCTTATCTTTCACTTTGGATAAGGCTTCATCAACAAATTGTTTCATGTGTAAAAATTCGAGCCAGTCGCAATTGTGCGGCTTTTGTAGTTGAAGGTTTGTTTTTTCGAAAAAATTATTCCAAGTTCAAAAAGTTCTTGAGAAATTCTGAGTCCAAATGACTGGGAAAGAACGTCGAAATTTTTCGAAAAAGCCCAAATGTATGGGAAAAAACTTGTGAAATTTTCGAGATTTAAAAAAAATCAAAAAAGTCCAAAAATTTCGAACAATTTTACAAGTCCAAATCAATGGGAACAAACTCGTAAAATTTTCGAGATTTTTGGAAAGTTCAAAAAGGTTCGAACAATTTCATAAATCCAAAATAAATGGGAAAAAAACTTGTGAAATTTTCGAGATTTTTGAAATAAAACAAAAAAGGTCGAAACATTTTTCCAGATAATCTCGGGCCTTGCATCACAAATGGAAAAATATCGATATATCGAAGGAAAACATCGATATTTCGATACTATCGATGGCCATCCTTAGTCAGAACGCGTTCGAGATGGTGCTGAACCAGCTGTGTGAACAGTTCTGGTGCTGTGTGAACGGTTCTGGTGCTGTGTAAACGGTTCTGGTGCTGTGTAAACGGTTCTGGTGCTGTCTTACGGCTCTGGTGCTGCGTATACGGCAAAAAAGGGGTGTGGTCAGATCTGAACCGTTCGAAACTGACTGTTTTTACAAATCCTATTTCTAGAGCGGAACATAGAGCAATCTACGACGATCCAGAGTGCGAACATGTCCTCAATGGGCGATCGCCCTACGATGTCGTCGCGTAAGGATTCGCCTTAACCCAACTGCACCCTCGTATGCATTTTTAACAAGCCATTACGCCTTCCGAATATTCCGTCCGTATTCTGGCCCTCCAGACTATTCCAGTTTCCGGGTTCACCTTGGAACTCGGGCGTCTCCTTTCTGAATATTTCAGCGCCAGTCGCCTTCGCGAGTTGCACATTTCCCCCGCGGCGGAATTGTCTCGCTTTCCGGCGAAACTCCCGACGCCTTGGGCGCTTTTATTCGGCCCATGAAAAACGTCTTATCGTCCAGCCTTTTTTGGCGAATCGATTTTGGAAAGCCGTCGTCAGCTATTATGGCTCATCTGAATTTTTTCTGAAAAAAATCGCAAAATTTTCAAAAAATATGTCGATGATTCTCTCTTTTGTTGCTCGAACCGATTTGACGGTGGATACCCAAATGAGCGATCATTTACCTACCTTTTTAAAAAGCGTCAAATTCGTCGCCTCCCACGTTCTCGGTATGACCGTCCGCTCTGCTGAGACATAGGGCCGTATTCAGAAACCTCCCTGAAGTTCCTCCTTAGTTGTTACCTTGTTAAGGAGAAAGAGTTACCTAAGTAGTTACTTTATACAAATCAACTTTCATAAACCGCCCGTCACTAAGCATCTCCCTAATTAAGTTTTTACCGTAGAGAGGAACAACTAAGGAGCAACTAAGTAAGAGCTGGGGAAGACACTATCTAACAGCCTTTCTGATTGGCTCGATTTCCTGGGCGGGTTTGATTTTTACCTCCCTGGCCTGTCTGTTATCTACTATCAGTTATCTATTTCGGACGCGCCCTTCTTTTCTCCTCTTTTCAACCTCTTTTATGCATAACAATCGCACGTTGGAAATTAATTTTCACAAAAGAAAAAATCGAGTCCTTATAATTCTGAAAAATACTAGATTAATTGATACTTGATTATTAGATACTTGAATCAAAGTGAATCTGATAATTTATTTCCAAATTTGTGAGTGCCGCCGGTATTATTGATAACGTTCCATCGTCGTTTCGCGTTGTGTCTACGAACTGTCGTCTGTTGATCAATCTTTTGTTTGTTGAAAAAACAAAAAAAAAAAACAAACGAGAGTTTTGAAAAGTCCCACGCCATCGAGGATTTCCGAAAAATATACCTATCTCCGATTGACGCCTTCGCCCAGGCTCCTGGGTAGTTCTATTGAACAGTTAATTGACGCGGGTTCCTACCAGTGGCGGCTCCTGGCAGGAGCAGAGGAGCATGTGCACCCCCTGACCAAAATGAGAAAGAAAAAAACAGTGACCTACCTTAATAATAACATTATTACTGCCACACAACTCTTCACTATTAATCCTCTCTGAAAAACAACAACAACGTCATTGGCAAAGCCTCAGGATCACCGACGGATAGGACTAGCGCTATACTGTATGGGGCGGCTCGTGCACGAACTAGTAATACACTAGATCGGTCTTAGTAGTCGTGTATTTTTGGAAGTGTATGAGTGAACCAGCCAATGCCTCACCGTACCGTCCAGGTGCAAATTTTCTGTCTGCTCCGCCGGTCGAATGCGATCGAATCTGCGGTCGAATGCGGTCTAATCGAGGTAATCTTATCTTATCAGTTCGAAAACTGATATGATTTAGTAAAAATCGCGGTGTTTTCTTCTGTGGTTCAATAAAAATGAGTGATGTGAAGGTAGTTCAATTGAATTTTTCTTTGGAGGAGTTTATTGGAGTTCTTTGGAGTTTATTGGAGTTCTTTGGAGTTTACTTTGGAGGAGAAAATAGCAATCCGGGAACCCGGCCGCTACTCACCTGCACTGGAAGGACTTTTACTGAAGGTAAAAGCTAAAAATCGCTCCACGACTCGGAAATACAACCGACAATACTTAGGTACTTCAATTTCAACTTTTACAAAATAGGGTTTCTGAAAATTGATAGATGGTAATCATCTTAAAATTCCTCTGTTATCACTAGTGAACGTTTTTTGGTGTTCATTTTATAATAATGAGACGTGAAAACTTTCCTATTAATTTGCATTTACTTAGTTGAAATTGATATTTGGCTGAGACCAACTGACTGTTTATGATAACATATTCCCTTCGCGATTGTTCCATAATATAATATATTATTATCTATATTATAGATCTAGATAATATTATTATCTTATGGCCTAAGTGCACCCCCTGGGTTTAAGGGCAGGAGCCGCCACTGGTTCCTACGTATTATTTGTTAACGATTTCTGAAGATCGTGCTTTTCGGTATTGCTACTATTGTGTGAATTTAATAAATAGCGATTATTTAAAAATCGTATTTATTTATTCGACTGTTCCCCATTTTTCCGGAATGAAGGTTAGTACCCAAGTGCATAGCTGCTGACTAATTAAAATAAACATCTTGAAATAAAATTAAAAATTTTAAATAATAATAAGTGATGGTAATAAATTTCTTTTTTTTTTAATTAAAAATTTAATCAATCAATAAATTTTGAAAATATAAACCGGAATACATTATTATTATTATCGAACATCAATCATAAAATATATACATAGGTAGCTAATCGTCTTTATCAAATTCGACCGTTCAGATTTTCAATAAAAGGGTGAAAATCGAATCGATGGACGCTCTGAAAACCAATTTCGAGCTCCTTAGGAGCTCTTAAGAGTGCTCGCGACCATCCTTAATAATAATCGACGATTTTGGAGGGAAGAACTTAGGAAGACGGCCATTTTCTTCTTCCTTAAGAGCTAGGGGAGGTTTCTGAATTGGATTTCTCGTTAAGGAGTTCACTAGGTAACTCCTAAGTTACGGGAAGAACTTGAGGGAGGTTTCTGAATACGGCCCATAGGCTTGGCCAGCGTTAGACTTTGTTACCCATAAGGGTCTGTACTGATATCATTTCTGATAAGCCTCTTTGGAGGTGGAAATGGTTCATCTATCTATCGTTTGAGCTATTCATGAGTTAGTGAAAAGGTGACCTTCTGGGGGCCTCAGACCCCAGGTCTTTGCTAAGGTCAACAGGCCCATCTGACGCTCTCTAGCGGCATACGTTCCAACTATCCTCGGAACCGCCTTTTTGTTGCAGTTGCTGAGTGACCAAGGTGCTTAGAAAATTGATAACCCAAATAAACCTTGACAAAATGACAACAAAAATGACAGTTGTGGATGAATGATCGACCCGTGAGAATGTTAACTGATGTCAGCAGATCAGGGGTAGGGTCATACGAAGAAAACTGCCTCTTTCGCCGAGCTTTCGATGTATTTTAACATCTTCATCAGGGCTTAGAGACTGAATTACGTGGTCAAGCCCTGAAGACCACCGTCTTTGGTAATGCAGACCATCATTTTTTTATAACCTATTGTAAATATTGTAGTAGTAAATCAACATCAAAATTTTCCGGCTAGTCAACAACTATGTATAAAATTTGTATAAAATTAGTCTTTTTTAAATAAAATCAACAATCAAAAAATATAATAATTTAATTGAGGATGTTAATTCCAAAAGGTACTATATCCACTCTGACAAGTTTTGAGAAAAACGAGGAAAACTGCTAGTACCTTTCAGAACACGTTTCCGGTCTAGATTTTTTTGCCAAATATTAAAAAATCATCTTCAAAATTGTTGGGAAAAGTTTGGAAATTATAAACTGCAGAGAATAATTTTTACAGCAATCTGAAAATTGGAATTTTTGGATATAGTACTTTTTGAAATGAAAACTGGTTTATAGTACTTTTTGAAATTAACATGCCGGGATATAGTACTTTTTGAAATGAAAACTGGTTCAAGTACTTGTTGGGATTTCGTGAACCTTATTTCCCTTTTCAGGTATTTTTCCCTCTTTGTGGGGCAGCACTGCTCATTTGAGTAATGTGCAAATGTAGGGATTTGGCGGGGAGAATTCCCTATTTCCTTTGTACACCTGCTGCTTTGCCTCAGCCTTATCAGAAGATAACTTTTTTTCTTTTCATTCGGTATTCACGTGGATAATATCCTAATTTGATCTCTCTCTGCTTCTCGAGCGAAATATAAAATTCATTTCCGAAATCGTTTATTTCTACTTCATTACCCATCAGTACTTTTTGAAATTAACATGCCGGGATATGGTACTTTTTGAGCGGGGAGCTCGTCGACATTGGACGGTCGCCAGCGATCGCCGCCACTTCCTTCCGGCTCGGAACCCACCTTGGGTGGTTGAAACATGTTTCAGGAAAAAGTTTAAGTAAAAAAAATTCCCGGTAGACTCGATGAAAAAGTGAAAAACTGGAAAAACTAGTGGCTTCGGCGGACGCGGAATACGTAAGCTTGAAAACTTAAAATACTGGTTACCCGGGCCTTTGCGAGGGTTTTACCAGGTTATTTTACTTCCCCAAACATCGAATATGTGTCAACAATGGCAGCAAAACCACAATACTATTGTAAAACAACTAAAATCTCTGAAAAAGCGAAGGCAGAGCTGTATATAGGTGTATTTTGTGGATATAGTACTTTTTGGTTTTAAACGTCCATCGCGAAGACTGTTTAATACTGGATGAAGTACTTTTTGAAATGAACATTTTGTAGCAGCCCCAAGGGCCTGGATATAGTACCTTTTGAAATGAAAATGAGATTTCACTCCCCATTTTAATGAGGATAGAGGGATTTTATCTTGGAAATGGGTTTATTTTTGCGTAAAACTCCCCCCCAAAACCCCCAGGAAAGTCTCATCTTGATTTCGAAAAAAATGGCGTTTAGTACCTTTTGGAATTAACATCCTCAATTTGAGCTCATAAATCAACAAACACAGAGAAGAACATGGAGATAACTAAATACAATAGGTTATAAAAAAATGATGGTCTGCATTACCAAAGACGGTGGTCTTCAGGGCTTGACCACGTAATTCAGTCTCTAAGCCCTGATGAAGATGTTAAAATACATCGAAAGCTCGGCGAAAGAGGCAGTTTTCTTCGTATGACCCTACCCCTGATCTGCTGACATCAGTTAAAAATGACAGTGGTCATTTTGTCAAGGATTATTCGGGTTATCAATTTTGTTGTCAAAGTTGTTGTATCGAGTGTTGTCGGTTATCATTTGGTTGTTGTTTTCGGGTTATCGACATATTATGTCCAACACGGAGCGCAGTTGCGATCTTTTCAGTCACCTGTTACTCCGTGGAACATCTGTCTGAATAACGTACGGCTTCGACTGCTCGGGCTAATAGGACTTAACTCCGTTCGAATGCACCCTGCGCCCCAGACTAATCCCGCGCTAACTCAGCTATACAAATCCGGTCCGATATGAAACCCAGGAACAGGCAACTTGGCGTTATTGAATCCCGTAACTTTTCGCTTTTGCAGCCGTATTAGCCGCGTGCAGGTTTAAAACTGTTCGAGAATATAGCACCGACAGGCGATACAAATACGACCGATATTGAGGAAGTTGGCTGGTACTGAAAAGGAATCGCATGTTTACGATTGGAAAGACTGGCTTAATATTGGTGCAGAAAAAGCAGCAGGCAGGACAATAATTGTCCTAGAAAAAAGAACAGAAGAAGATTTCCAGGACTTGATTTCTAGACAAGAAGTATTTCTAAAAGAAGTTCCAGAATTATTCTGAAAACGTGAATATGAAAACCCGATTTTCTCCGCTCCAAAATAACTTTTTCAACTTTTTAATCGCATTTTTGAATTCAGCGTTAAATTTCCTATACCCTCAGTGTATTTTTACCATCGAAACTTACCTTCTAATAAGCTTAAATGCCTTTCGAAAATTGAAAATAATTCTACAGCATAAATTTCTGACTTGAACAACTTGTGAAAGGAGAATGTGAAAGCGCTCTCTCGACTTCTTCTATATTCAAAAGTCGCGAATGATTTCAATCATTCACCGTCGGATTTCATCGGATACCCCCCGGTAGAAGATACGCGAAGATGGCCGACAATGGAGCAACAAAAGGACCATCGCCGAAGTCGTTTTTGGTCCATCCGAATTCGCTGTCCACCCCAGAAGGTCGGGCTCGAGTGATGGATCGAGGCGCTTCGTCTAAAAAAAGACCACCCCAGCCGTCATACGCGGTTTGGCCGTATACGGAAAACGCAAAAACTCCGGAGCCCGACGTTATTAATACAGTGTCAACGTCTGCAGGGAACGCCGACGTCGGAAACATCACTTTTACAAGATCTCCGAACACGGCGTAAAGCTTACATGTCTCAGGGTCTAACCCTGCGTCGTCGCAGAAACATACGTATGACAAGCGGGAAAGGACATCGTTCCGGGGAAAAGGAACCTGTCATCTCTTTTGCCTGTCGACACGTTTCTTTCGACGTAGCGAGAATGACGTCGAGTAAATATATCAGAATCTCCTTCCCCGCTAGGTGGGACATGGGGGACGATTCTTTTCGAATATCATCACATCCACTCGGAATACATAAAAGTGGTGATAAAAGAGGTACGCTCTCGCTTGCCGAATCGTTACCTCAGACTTTTGGCCTGGACGCTGCAGTATTCTGCCGATTTTGACGAAACGTGCAAAAATACATACTTGGAAATCGACGGGACCAAGAGCGTCACGTTCAGTTCAGTGGAACCACCTCAAGTTGGAAAAAACAAAAAGTTGTCCAGCAACAACAACAGCAACAGCTGATGCTTCAACACAACAACAACAACAATGAACTACTACCATGCCTAACATGTGACATTACTCCTGATGGCAACTTAAGACGAAGAATTAACTACTACTATGCGACTGTAATGACAACTACAACAAAAACAATAACAACAACTACCTACAACAAAAACTACAAACAATAATTAAAACGACAATCATAGTTTACAAACAACAATGCTACAGCACAACTATAACTACAACTAAAACAGGACTGCAACAACAACTATTTACACAACTTCAACTACAACAGCAACTTTAACAAAACCCACAACAACATCATCACCATCATCAACAACAACAACAAATAACAACCGCAACAACCACAACAATCGAATACTACAACGCCACTGAAGTGGCAACTATAACCACCTATGACAACTTCAAAAGAAAAACCAAAACTCCATCACAAACTACAAGGAATAACTTAAACTAAAATTTTCAGTGTACAAACAACAACAACAACAGTTGATGCTAGAACACAACGATAAAGTTATCGTTCTACAACTACAACGCGACTGCAACAAAATCTACAAACAACTACAACATCATCAACAGCAACAACAACAGCATCATTATTATCATCCCAGCCACCACTACCATCATCACCACCACCACCAACAACAACAAGAACAACAACAACAATTAAATACTAGTACGCCACTGAAGTGACAACTACAAACACAACTATAACCACCTATGACAACAACTTGAAAACAAAAACAACAACTCCATCAAAAACTACAAGGAGTAACTAAAACTGCAATTTGTAGTCTACAAACAACAACAACAACAACAACAACAACAACAGTTGATGCTAGAACGCAACTATAACTACAACGCGACTGCAACAACATCTACAAACACAACTTCAGCAACAACATCATCGTCATCAACAACAACAACAACTTAGGTAATGGTGGCAGCGGCGAAACAGTAACAAAAACAGATACCAATCGGCAGCACGTAGCAGAAGTAAGAAGCTCGGCTCTTCGTCTTACGCTTTCAATGAAGCAGGTATGCAGGAAGGATTAACCGTCGGGAGAAAATAACACAAGCAGGTAGGGATATTCCACGTCTGAAATCCCGTCCAACTCGCTTAGCTGGAGGCTCGGGCAAAACAGATTCCAAGTTTAGCAGCGAAGCGTTTTAGTTCCGCGGGATTAGACACGGAGGATGAGATGAGATCCCTTAGGAGCCAGTGGGGAAGGTCAGGTGAGCGAAGAAAGGAAGCTCGTCGAGCTCTGATCAATCGGACGACGGTAACCCGATTGTCAGGGCTGGGTGCCTGTTACGGCGCTGGAGCACGGAGCCTGATATTCACTCGGTAGACGGCCTGATGATCGAATCATTCGCACCAAGGGAGAGGAAATTGCCGTACAAGACCGTCGGCGAGTTCGAGTCGTAGATAAATTATAAGTTTGCCCCTCGCATTCAATCACCATTGAGCATATTATGCTGCCGAGCCGATGCCAATTATTCCAGCCTGCGCTCTTCCGGAGTCCAGTTGACGGGGCGCTGATATGCTTCATGTTCAAGCAATACATTCCTGACCATCCTTCTTCAATCCTTATCATTATTCTTCATTCCACTCCGTTCCGGGTCATTCTTCTTCAATCCTCATCATTGCAATTCAGTCTTCTTCATTCCTCTCCATTCATCCTTCATTCTTCCTCATTCCTATTAATGCCTCTCCATTCTGGGACATTGTTCTTCATTCCTCGTCAATCCTCATCATTCTTCTTCGATCCTCAACATTAATCTTATTCCTCTTCTTTTCTCGCCATTCTTTTTCATTCCTCTCCATTCATCGCCATTCCTCTCCATTCTTTTTTTTTTCATTCCGGGGCATTTTTCTTCAATCCTCTTTATTCTGGCTCATTCTTCTTCGATTCTCATAATTGCTCTTCATTCTTCTCCATTCCTCTTCTGTACTTTCCATTCTTCTTCCTTCATTCCACTTCATTCCTCCTCATTCCTCTTCATTCTTCCTCTTTCCTCTGAATTCTTCTTCATTCCTCTCCATTGATCTTCATTCTTCTTCAAATCTTCATGCCCTCACATTGCTCTGGCTGGAGGCTGCATCAACAGGCATTCAGAAAACTCGATTTATCATCAAAAAATGTGTCGCTGAAATCCAAAAGACCCCCAAACTCCTCGTTGATTCGAATAAAATATTTTTAAAAGAAAATGTTCGACGAAAATTGTTTCGCCGAACTTTCTCGGCATTAAGCTTCCTCCAAGATAGAAATTTCACCTCCAAGTTTCCCTATAGTTATTCGCCAAGCTTAGTCCTCGGCGTTTCTCTTTCGCGCCTAACAACGGGAATTGGCTGGAATTCAACTCATCACCGGTGAAAAGCGAGGCGGAATGAACGGCAGCCGAGGGGTGAACTTTGGCGGAAGAAAGAGACAAAAAATACAAAATGGAATGCGACGAAGGCGTTGAAAGAATTTCAATTTATTATCCTCCCCCCGGTTCACTGTCGGCCGTTCCTTACTGACGGTCATACTTCATTTGGTCGTCGCTTGGGAAAAAAATCTACGACTCCCGGGCGCGAGGAACAGAATTTGTTAGCTTTTCAATGACAGCAACGGCTACGTCGAAGTGCCGCTGGATTGATGGGTATTAGGTTCGAGATCGATACTGGTGACCGTTGGATCATCAACTTTTCATTCGAGAGCGAAAATAATTTATGGAAAATTTTGCGCGGGCGGTTTTGAACGAAAATCTTTCCCGAAGTTTTCAACAGTAGCAAAAAATCTGCCATTGCGCTTACCAAGGTGCGTATGGTTGTATTTGGCGCAGAAATGTAACATGTGTATGGCAAAACGTTTTTGGTTCGGTTTGCAGAATCGCCAGAAGTGTCCAAAATTGATTGGAAACCCAGGTTCCCTGGTAGTTTTTTTGTCAATAACTCACAAAGGATTCTAGCTTGAATGATCTTTTTCTTCAAAGATTCCTCCTTGAATGATCTTCTTCTTCAAGGATTCCTCCTCGAATGTGTAAACTTCTTCTTCAAGGACTCGTCCATGAATGATCTTCCTCTTCAACGATTCTTCCTTGAATGATCTTCTTCTTCAAGGATTCCTCCTTCTATGATCTTCTTCTTCAAGAATCCTTGAAGAATCCTTCCTTCGAGAATGCATTTTAGGCTCATCGACCTATACATAGGCGTGTTCAGCGTTTAATTTCCTGTAAGATTAGCGCCTAATTGTACAAAAACAATAAGGTTTGATATTTTCGTGAGTTTTTTGAACATTTTGGTACTGTACCGCTGAATCTCTGCGTCGAGGGGAAAGCCGGACCTCGGATTCGGACTCAGCTCCCTCGAAAGGAACCCATAACCACTAACAGACCCCATGAACCATGAGATTAATTATTTTTTTAGCAGTATTCGAGGCTAGTGAACAATCTGCTTCTAGATCAATAGCAAGAGGCCAGATTCGTCGTCTTGCACTTCTCGCATGCTCAGCGAAAAGCAATTCCCCGTTCAAACGTTTAACGAGCCGGTTCCGCGTCGTTTGATAGAATGACATGGAAAATCATGGCCCCGACTAGTGAAATACTGGCGTCCTAGGACGTAAACATCTGCCATAAAACGGGGTCGCGTTATTTCGGAAAGAGGGTCGCGTTTATGGCCGCTCGTAAGTCGAGGTCTTCATCGTCGAGATGGGCCGACCTAATCGCGCTAATTGTCCCCGAATACATTGGCTATTTTTCGATTTTGCCTCAAAACAGCTTCAAGTTTTCCCTCCGAAGGGAAAAGATTAAACGCATTTTTGGGGCGAGACCCTCAGTCGTTAAGAGGGGGAGAATAAGAACAATGAAGTACCATAGCACCGCAGGGAAGGAAGATCCTTCAGAGGAAAAAAGATTTAGAGGAGAAAAAGGCGGGATGAGCAGTTGAAGAAGAATAAGATGGGACAAAGGTGAGCTCATCTCTCCTCGGCGGGAACCTGGCGAGAAATATTACTTTTGGTCCAACTCCAAGAAAGTGCTGGAGTGTCCTGGTGTTGGCCGTAGGCCGCTGCTGGCCCCAGGGGCAGATGAGTATTAAGGCTACTTGGCCACCTCACAAAGCAGTGTCAATGTTTACTTTGCTCTTAGCAGAAGTACATATAACGCGCCTTCCAACTTATTCGCCTCGCAATTTCATCTCGGCTCGAAAATCTCCCGTGAGCCCGTTATTATTTTCCGAAGTTGTCTCTTCAATTAAGTGGAAATTCCAAATGAGTTTTTTATTGCCTTTGAGTTCAATAACTCGGAGAAAAATCGATGTCGGCGAGTCTTTCCCGCTTGAAAGCCTCCATCTCTTTTTCTCTGCTCTGTCTTCATCGTTTTCTCCACCTTGTACTAAACTTGCCGGGTTGAAGACGTCCAGTGCAGGAGGGGGGTGGCTCAAACAATCCCAATAAGAAAATGAGACCAATGCTTATCCTTATGCTTACCATTGTCATTCTAATCCTTATCCTAACCATCATCCTAATCCTCATTCTAATCCCTATCCTAATCCTCATCTCAATTCCCATCCTAATTCTCATCTTAATCGTCATCTTAATTCTTACCCCAATTCTCATCCTTATCATCATCTTATAACTCCCATTCAAACCCTTATCCTAATCCTCATCCTGATTCTCATCATAATCCTCATCTTAATTCCCATTCTAATCCTCATCCTAATCCTCATTTTAATGCTCATCCTAATCCTCAACCTAATCCTCATCCTCATCCATATCCACATCCTTATCCTCATCCATATCCTCATCCTTATCCTCATCCTTATCCTCATCCTTATCCTCATCCTTATCCTCATCCTTATCCTCATCCTTATCCTCATCCTTATCCTCATCCTTATCCTCATCCTTATCCTCATCCTTATCCTCATCCTTATCCTCATCCTTATCCTCATCCTTATCCTCATCCTTATCCTCATCCTTATCCTCATCCTTATCCTCATCCTTATCCTCATCCTTATCCTCATCCTTATCCTCATCCTTATCCTTATCCTCATCCTTATCCTCATCCTTATCCTCATCCTTATCCTCATCCTTATCCTCATCCTTATCCTCATCCTTATCCTCATCCTTATCCTCATCCTTATCCTCATCCTTATCCTCATCCTTATCCTCATCCTTATCCTCATCCTTATCCTCATCCTTATCCTCATCCTTATCCTCATCCTTATCCTCATCCTTATCCTCATCCTTATCCTCATCCTTATCCTCATCCTTATCCTCATCCTTATCCTCATCCTTATCCTCATCCTTATCCTCATCCTTATCCTCATCCTTATCCTCATCCTTATCCTCATCCTTATCCTCATCCTCATCCTTATCCTCATCCTCATCCTCATCCTCATCCTCATCCTCATCCTCATCCTCATCCTCATCCTCATCCTCATCCTCATCCTCATCCTCATCCTCATCCTCATCCTCATCCTCATCCTCATCCTCATCCTCATCCTCATCCTCATCCTCATCCTCATCCTCATCCTCATCCTTATCCTCATCCTTATCCTCATCCTTATCCTCATCCTTATCCTCATCCTTATCCTCATCCTTATCCTCATCCTTATCCTCATCCTTATCCTCATCCTTATCCTCATCCTTATCCTCATCATTATCCTCATCCTTATCCTAACCCTAATGCTCATCCTTATCCTTATCCTCATCCTTATCCTCATCCTCTTTCTAAGCTTCATCCTAACCCTTAATTTAGGCTAATCCGAATTTTAGTCTGATCCTCATCCTAGTCCTAATCCTCATTGTCATCCTAATCGTCATCCATTGGTCATCCTAATCTTCATTCCCATCATCTTCCTCTTCCTCGTTCTCGGCCTCCTCCTCCTCCTCCTCCTCCTCCTCCTCCTCATCCTCATCTTCTTGGGGAGGGAAATTAAATAGTGCGCGTAGGTTATGAGCGATCGGAAACTTGCAAGCGATGCAGGAGAATCGCTGCTCCGCTAATTGGGTTCATTACGCAAAACTGTTAACGAACTCTCGCGGGCGGTGCGGTGATTAACGCGTTTTCATTGGCTTTCGACTTCAAAAGCGCACACGCGCATTTCATTTACGGAGGGGCGGGGGCACATGTGTGCAGGTACTTCGGCTAATGAATGTCGCACGGGCCGGTGCGAGTTAAATTTAATGAGAACATGTTCATCTCTTTACTAACAAGCCGACAACACTTCTCCCACTAATGGACTATGGATCTCCCGGTTTTCTCAATGGACCCCTGCACAACGGGGGTGTTTTGAAAATGGATTCGAAGAGCAAACCGATTTATGGATGCGGGGTATTTTTAGTTCTGCATTTATTTTTTTCATACCTGGGTATATAGTTTTAGTCTTTAGGTAGGTGAAAGTAAATATATAAAAAAAAGTCTATATCATTCGTTTACCTTTAGGTTTGTTTTCAGTCAGTTCCGAACAGTTCAGTACTGACCACGCCCCTTTTTGACCGGGTGCACGGCACCAGAACTTGTTACTTCCATGTGTACAGATTCAACACACAATGAACCGATTTGAGCGCTCTTGGTCTTAAAATCTTTGTTTTAGGTACCCTGCAGAATATGTGGATATTTTTAATACTCCGATAACTTGGCGTACTTTTATTTTATGCTAGTTTTAGAATTTGCATATTGAGCTTTTTATATTTTTGACCTAAACACCCTCAAAAGAAAAAACGCTGCTAAGTAGATTAGTGACATGGGTACATTATTTGTCTGGGTACCTCAGAAAATAAAGTTCAAATAGTTGGAGTAGGTCGGTTTATCATCATATCATTTGTGGAGTAATGGTCAATCGTGAATTCAATTATGCCGAAAAGGTACGTTTTCACAATGATAATAAATAGGTAGGTATAAAAAGAAAATACCTGGCGGCTGCTTTCAAAGAAATATTTCCTGAGGCCTGGCGGCAAGAAGGCAGCCATTTTGTTAACCGCGTTAACAGGTGACAACTGTTATCAAGATCCGCCCCATTAACATAAGCTGTCCAATCCCAGCTTCACACTTTCAGTTTCTAATAAATCTGAGCCAATAGACGACGAAAGAGCCGGTAGGGGTAGGGGAAGTCCCCTACTTCCCCACCCTACCAAGATCAAGGGTGGGAATGTTACAGCCGCCATTTCGTATTCCTCACGCCTTGAACCGATTGGAACATGTGCCGTGAACCCAAGAAAACTGCAAAACCGCAATTTCAGCAGTGTCACTGCCCCCAAAATTGACCCTGTTGACCAAAATCTCGAAAAAATGCCAAATTTCATGTTTCATAGTCAATATCTAAAGATTCCCGCCAAAAAACCCCGAAGTCAAATCCATCATTTTTTTGAAATTTTTCCTAGGCTAGGACCTTGGATTTTCCAGCTGAAATCGGTTTTTTTCATTTTTCTTAGTCCTGGAGAGTTGTAGAAAATTGCAAATTTTTTGTGTCATGTACCTGCCCAAAACCTACTCAAAAATATTTTTTTTGGAATTTTAACATTTTTTTTAAAGGGTCAAAAAAATATTTTTGGTTTAGGTCAAAAATTAGTCTTTAAACCAGTTTTTGATTACTAAACCCCAATCGATTTTGACTTATAGGGAGTGAAAAATGTGTAAAAACCTTCAAGGAATCCAACGAGCTCAAAAAATTCAAAATCGGTTCAGTAGGACTCCCTCAAATTGCCAAAAACGCGAAAACGCAGAAATCGCATTAAGAAATTCAAGCCAAACCGATTCAAAAACCAAATTTTCGAATTTTTTCGGAAAAACCACCCTATCTTATGGTAAATCAAGCGAGAAACACGGGAAAAATACTCAAAAAATTCTAAACCCACGGCATCACCTTCAAAATTGAGATTTTGTGTTTTTTCAAAAATATACCCTAATTATGCCGAATTGGACCCGTTAACCTTCTCCGATCGGATTGCCCGGACAATATGCCTCAAGTTGGAGCAAACCACAACTTTCAAGACTAATTTAGTCAAAATCGGATCAGTATTTCAATACGAAGTGGCTGGACGAAATTTTTGGCCAAAATTTCGTCCGTCCACTTCGTATCGAACCGCTGATCCGATTTTGGTGCGGTTGGTCCTAAAAGTTGTGTTTTGCTCCAACTTGAGGCATATTGTCAGGGGAATCCGATCAAAAAATTTTAAGGGGTCGAAAACCCAAAAAAACTGTTTTTGAGATCATGACTTTTTTTACATTTGATCGTTTTTGAGTAGTCTGGAGTTGATTCAGAGGATTCCCTTATAGGAGGTGCACGTCACAGGAAAATTTGCTAAACGCTCGTTTTTTTTTTTTTGAAATCGGACCACTCCTTCTATGCGTTTTGCTGCTGACGGCGTACGGCGTACGGCGTACGGCGTACGGCGTACGGCGTACGGCATACGGCGTACGGCGTACGGCGTACGGCGTACGGCGTACGGCGGACGGACAAAAAATTTTTATTGCAGATTCTTGTTCTAGAACCTCTGAAACGTGAAAGAACAAATTTTCAGGGGGTGTTGTAAAAAAAATTTTCTTGAACAATTACATAGGTACATTATTTCTGGAAATAATGTACCAAAATATAAATGAAGAAGAAAATGATGATAATTGTGTCGCACTTTTACGGTTCAAAATATGAAAGTATTGTACGTTATCTACGCACCACTGGCTTCAGAACTAATGATCCCGCCCATGCGCAGTAGCGAGTGCAGGCTCCTCCCCATTCTTATCTTTCATGTTCTACTTTATTGTCCCGTCATTGACGTGACGGACATGTTTTCGTCGGATTCTGTAGCAAATATAAAAATGAATCTTTTCTATGGGGGAGGGGAGTATTTGGAGAATCAGACAGGAGCTCAGAAAACCTTATATTCCGTCCCAAAAAGCGGAAGGCGCCCACCTCGACCAATTAATATGCCAAGACGCCGGAACCAACAGGACCCGCCCTTTGGCTAAACAACCTTTCGACCTAACAGTTCGCAGACCGTCGGCAAAGTCCCTTGACAAGAAGCCTCCGAAAGCGAATTGATAGGTTTCACCCCTTTTTGGAAACGGAAGTTGCCGGGGGGTTGAAACTGGAAATTTGCATATTGATGCCTTTTGTCGGTGTAATTGAATTGGATACTCCGGTAGAGGGTGTTTCAGTTTGGAAAGCGTTCAAGGCGACATCGATTGGCAAGGATTGGAAAGGGACGCGAATGAAAGCTATGGTAACGCCAATTGGTCGGATAACAAGCGAACGAAGGGCAGATATGGCGGAAAAAAGGTTACGCCGACTCTCCGCTGGAATAACAGACCGAGGTCGGACACGATCTAATACATAAAGGTAGATAACTAGAAAATGCGGCCACATTTCATCGGGATCAGAGCCGTTCGGATTTGGCCGGATCATTGCCAATATCTGAGGTCCAATCATAAAAAATAAACATTATTCCTTCCTTTGTTTTTCTGCGGGTCAACGTATTTTAGGTACCTACTGATAATATGAAATATACGTTGATAGTCAACAATAGTCAGGAACGATAAAGTTCGAAAAATGAAAAGCTCAATTTTGTCTTGAAAAAAACCAGTGGTGCGTAGATAACACACAATACTTCCATATTTTGAACGTAAAATTGTGACACAATTTGATCATATTTTGACTGCTTTTAAGGGTGTTTAGGCCAAAAATATCGAAAAATTCAGTATTCAAATTTCAAAATTCGCCCAAAATAGAAAAACGCCAGTTTTTTGGTACATAAAAAATATCCACATATTCTGCAACGCAAAAGAAAGATTTTAAGACCAAGAACGCTCAAATCGGTTCATTTTTGTGGCCGGAAAAAAATAAAATAGAAAACACTAAAAATGCAAATATCTCGGAAGTACTGTGCGTTATCCAAATTCCGATTAAACAGGGTGTTAGGTCTTGCCGAGACAAACATTTCAGTTCAAGAAATTTGAAAAAAGGTTAAGAAATGAGGGAGTTATGGCCATTTTTGTAAATGACCACAGACGGACAGACGGACAGACGGACTAACGGACTAACGGACACACGGACACACGGACACACAGACACTTGTTCAGGAAGTGATTCTGAGTAAATGTGTATAAGAAAAAGTTTTTTCTGAAGCTCCGTTCCGATTCTCGATTTTAGGACGATCACAATACTTCCATTTACTCTGTAAATATGGAAGTAAAAATTGATTGAAAAATGTACAAAATAAAAAGAAACTAGAAAAAATACGAAAAATCGAAAAACAAACGCGAAAAAATACAAAAAAAGAGAGAAAACAATACGAGAAAATAAGAGGAAAAAAGGAAAAAAAAATTTAAAAATGAGACAAAAATACAAGAAAAATGATGAAAAATTAATACCAGAAAAATTAAAACATTAGGTAGTTGCATGAAAATTAAAGCCTAAAAAATCCTAAAAATACCAGATAACCTTTTTTTCTCCTTTTCGTGATACGTTTTACAGAATGAGATCGATTTTTGTTTGTAAAGCAGTCCAATAATGAAAAATAAATTTCCATGATAGTCAGTGTTTCCATGATGATCAGTTGGTAAAAATTTGTTGTGATAATAAACAAAAACCAGTGGTGCGTAGATAACACACAATACTTCCATATTTTGAAACGTAAAATTGTGACACAATTTGGTCATATTTTGACTGCTTTTAAGGGTGTTTAGGTCAAAAATAGCAAAAAATTCAGTATTAAAATTTTAAAATTCGCCCAAATTGAAAAACGCCACATTTTCGGAATGTAAAAAATATCCACATATTCTGCAAGGTAAAACGAAGATGTTGAGACCAAGAACGCTCAAATCGGTTCATTTTTGCGGTCGGAAAAAAATGAAATAGAAAACACTAAAAATGCAAATATCTCGGAAGTATTGTGCGTTATCCAAATTCCGATTAAACAGGGTGATAGGTCTTGCCGAGACAAACATTTCAGTTCAAGAAATTTGAAAAAAGGTTGAGAATTGAGGGAGTTATGGTCATTTTTGTAAATGACCACAGACGGACAGACGGACAGACGGACAGACGGACAGACGGACAGACGGACTAACGGACTAACGGACACACGGACACACAGACACTTGTTCAGGAAGTGATTCTGAGTAAATGTGTATAAGAAAAAGTTTTTTCTGAAGCCCCGTTCCGATTCTCGATTTTAGGACGATCACAATACTTCCATTTACTCTGTAAATATGGAAGTAATAACAAAAGAACTCACGTTTTTCCTTTGTATGATCTGTATTACAGCATGAAATCGATTTTTGACTGTAGAGCCTGGTAATGAATAAATTATGAATGGTTTAATAACGAATAATACATTTCCACAATAGTCATGAATCTGGTGAAGATTCGATGCGATGCGTTCTTCGACATTTGACATTTGAAAATGGCATAAAAATTATAGAATGTTAATAAAATAAAATTATAAATTGAATAGATTGTAATTATAATAAATAAATTATGATTGAAAATTGAATAAATTATGATTCAAAATTGAATAGATTTTGATACAAAATTAAAAAATTATGATTAAAAATTAAATGAATAGTAATTAAAAATAAAACAAACTATAATTAAAAATTAAATTAATTTATATTATAACTTATTACAAAATTTGTAAAAATTTGTAATTTGTAATTTGTAAAGTTTGTAAAAATTTGTAATTTGTAATTTTATTTAATAAAATTATAAAATGTTTCCAAAATATCGTTTTTCAGAGAGAATTATCGGGAATTCGAATTGAAGTAGCCCCCTTTCGTCCTTCGGTGGATTCCAAGGAAGCTGATGGGTTGGAGGGGGGGGGGTACTATCGATTACTTAACCTGCCATCCGCCAGGTCCCGTAATAAATTTATGTAACCGAATGTTCGGCGAGCACGCAGTAACCGTTACATATTATCGCATCCACATTATCACTTATGGTGGATCGTACGTCAAAGAGATATTTCATTAATAATTTCGATGCCAAATCAGCGTATTAATACTAATAGTGTCGGCGGATTCGATTGTCAGAGGTATATAGCAGTGTTGGACATCCGAGATAATTCCGTGGCATTATAATGGATGTTAATTCGTCGGAGGAAATCTCCTTGTCAGGTGGGCAGGTATTGGCTGAATTTATATGCAATGGAGTCAGGGAAAAAAGTTCTCTCATAATGAGTTTGAGTTTGACTTTGAGTGAAACTGAAAGTAAGTACGAGTTTCAGTTTGTGTTTGACTTCAAGTTTTATCATGAGTATGAGTTTCAGTTTGAGTAACAGTTTGTATTTGACTTTGGACTTGAGTTTGACTTTTAGTTTCATTCGAGTTTGAGTTTCAGTTGGAGTTTGACTTTGAGTTTTATTATGAGTATGAATTTCAGTTTGTGTAACGGTTTGAGTTCAACTTTGGGTTTGAGCTTGAGTTGGACTTTTAGTTTGATTTTCAGTTTGTGTTTGACTTTAAGTTTTATTATGAGTATGAGTTTGAGTAAAAGTTTGAGTTTGACTTCGAGTTAAACAGTGAGTAAGAGTTTCAATCCGAATTTGACTTCTAGTTTCATTATGAGTTTGAGTTTCACTTTGCGTTTGAATTTGAGTTAGTTGGAGTATCAGTATCAGTTAGAATTTGAGCTCAAGTATTATTTTCAGTTTGATTCTGAGTTCGAGTCAAGTACTATTTTTTCGACCTCTTAGTTTGAGCAGAAGTTTGAATTTTAAATATATGTGTTCAAGTTAGTTTGACTTTGAGTATGAGTTTGGCAGCAAAATTTTATTTGTAGTTTTTCAAAAATGGCCACAGTTCACTCAATTCTTAACCTTTTTTCGAATTTCTTTAACCGGAATGTTTGTCGCGCCATGGCCTATCGCCCTCTTTAACCGGAATTCGAATTACACACAGTACTTTCGATGTATTAGCATTTTTAGTGTTTTTTAATTCAATTTTTTCCTTTCCACAAAAATGAACCGATTTTATCGTTCTTGGTTTTAAAATCTACCTTGCGAAATAAGTGGATACTTCTTATATATCGGTAACTCGACGTATTTTGAGTTCAGGCGAGATTTAAAATTTGCATTTTGAGTTTTTCAATGTTTTTGACCGGAACAGCCTCAAAAATAGTCGAAATGTCGTCAAATTTTGTCAAAAATTGACCTAGTCCAATAGGGAAGTATTGTGTGTTATGAAAGAACCACTGTTTTTTTCGAATATTTCATTTTTTTTGAAAAAATCAATTTTCAAATTGAATGAGCAACGTCAATTTTCGCGACTTAGAGCAACAGTACCCGCAACACTTTCGAGTATTAAAGGTCTGGGGTATGCATCTTAGAACATCAAAATTTGACATGCATGTTGCATACGGAACAGCCGATTTTGAAGGTGGTTTTGAATTTCGAATATTTCCCCAAGTCGCACTTTATCCAAAAAGCGATCGGGAGAAAAACATCCGATCAAAATCCTTCCTCGGCCCTGATCCGACTTGAAATTAGTTTCCCATAAAACCGAAAGCCTCGCAGAAGGTCGGCTTATCTGCAATATTGCTAAAGTTTAGATGAATCTTTCACAATCTCGATTCCCTGTGGGAGATTGACTCTTAAAAATCCCCAGAGCGGGGTGTTCAGGTATTAAATGGGAAATTGATTTCGCCTCGGATTAAACTATAAAAACGATCAAAGCCAATTTTCTCCGAGGCGGCAATTAAAATTTCCTCGAGTGCAAAGTTGCGGATTTATCGGCATTTAATCATTTCTAATTTAAAAATATCGTATTTCAAAAAAAAAAATCAAATCAAGTCGAATTGAGAATTTTACAAACGTTTGACGATTATTACGTCCGTTTTGAAACTGATGGCCATGTTGAGGGCGCTTTAGAAATAAAGTTCATTATGGTTTTTGGCGTCGATTTTTACTTCCATATTTACAGAGTAAATGGAAGTATTGTGATCGTCCTAAAATCGAGAATCGGAACGGAGCTTCAGAAAAAACTTTTTCTTATACACATTTACTCAGAATCACTTCCCGAACAAGTGTCTGTGTGTCCGTGTGTCCGTCTGTCCGTGTGTCCGTCTGTGGTCATTTACAAAAATGGCCATAACTCCCTCATTTCTCAACCTTTTTTCAAATTTCTTGAACTGAAATGTTTGTCTCGGAAAGCCCTAACACCCTGTTTAATCGGAATTTGGATAACGCACAGTACTTCCGTTATATTTGCATTTTTAGTGTTTTCTATTTTATTTTTTTCCGGCCACAAAAATGGACCGATTTGAGCGTTCTTGGTCTCAAAATCTTCTTTTTACCTTGCAGAATATGTGGATATTTTTTTATATTCCAAAAATGTACCGAATTTTATTTTTTGGCGAATTTTAAAATTTGCAAAGCGAATTTTTTGACATTTTTGACCTAAACACCCTTAAAAGCATTCAACATATGATCAAATTGTGTCTCAATTTTACGTTTCAAAATATGGAAGTATTGTGTGTTATCTACGCACCACTGGTTTGGTTCGTTCTTCTGATGATTTCGTTGTCTAAATTGACTAACGACAGCGTGCGGTTTGATTTCGATTTTTTTTACTCAACCTAAAACTCAATTTCAAACACGGAATGACATAAAATGGGAAAAAATTAATTTCACCCACATCAGCCTTCTGAATTCAACGTACCAAGTCTCTCTGAGGACCTGTGCTGGGGAAAAATCCCCTTTTACACTTGGGACTTTTCAGGAGTGATCAGGTTAAAAATAAAGTCGGGGATGAAAGCACGACGGGGAAGATAATCCGTAATGCGAGTAGAGGGTTATAATCCAGGTCTACTGGAAAAGCTAACAAGTTCGTTCCAGACTTCAGCCGAACGGCGCATCCGCGTACAATGAGTCCCCGAAGCTTAAAATATATTCGTACCCCCTAGAACACCTCGTAAGACGAACCCCCCTTTTTCATCCCTTATTTTTTCACCCTCTGCTTATAGCGCTTTGTAGTAGCATAGTTGACTATAGGGTGGCGGATAACCGGCTCCAACCCCTGTAGTTCTCCTATGGGAAGCGTTGAGGCGGACCAGCTACTCCCACGTAATTCCCTATCCGCCGAGTTGAAAAGTGGAAAAGTTTTTTGAATTTTTAATTGGAAGGCTCGACTTTGAGTGAGCCGGTTACCTTCGCGTCGTCGCTTTTTCCAAACGGATGAATTTTTTTCGATCTATAGCGCTTTTTATGTTTTTCTTATACCTGTGTGAAAATGTGACAATGTGACCATCTGATAATGTGACTTTGTGCCAATGTGACCATATGGAAATTGAACGAAGGCGGAATGTGACAATGATGCCATGTGTAAATGTGACCATGTGGCAATGTGACTCTCTGACCGTGTGGCAATGATACAATGCAACAACGTGGCTATGTGCCAATGTGACCATGAGACAATACAACAATGTGACAATGCAACAAAGTGATAATGTTACCATGTGTAAATGTGACCATGTGGCTATGTGCCATCGTGACCATATGACAATACAAAGATGTGACCATATGACAATACAACAATGTGGCAATGTTACAATGTACAATGGACATTTGATAATTTGACCATGTGGCAATGCAACAAAAGGATAATGTAACCAAGTGGCAATGTAACCATTTCACCCTGTGGCAATGTGACAGTGTGATCATGTGGCAACGTGGCAATGTAATAATGTGAGCATTTTGTCATTTGGCCATGTGGCAATGTAAAAAAGTGGCATTGTGGCCATGTGTCAATTTGTCACATGTGTCAATGTGTATATTTGACAGACCATGTGGCTATGTGACCATAGGATAATTTGACCATGTGCCAATGTGACCATGTGGCAGTGTAACAAAGTAGCAATGTGACATTGTGGCATTCGACAATTAGACCATTTGGCAGAGTTGGATAGTAATGATTACTTTTAGTAATGATTACTTTTTAAATTACTTTTTGAATTACGCTGAGATTAATTGCAATTCCCATTCCAATTCCTGTAATGGTAATCGAAATTCCAATTACTTTTTTAATTACATGTAATGGGAATGGGTTTTTTGAATTCCCATTACAGGAATTGGAATGGGAATTTAGTAATCCAATTACTCGCGAGTAATCCGATTACTTCCCTGTAATCCAATTACTCGCGAGTAATTAGAATACACTGCATAAACATTGATTCCTCTGGAGATGTCATGGAAATTCAATGTGGTTACATAGGGTGTCATAGGAACAGTGGCGGTCTTAACAAAATGGAGATACGAGGATTCACCACTTCGCCGTTGATATGCTAGTTGCGTTTCTGTCGTGTACCTTTATCGACAATCACTCGGGACTCAAAATTACAATTTTTGTCCGAGAGCCGACTCGACCTTGGGGCATTTGTCATGGTGGCGAAAGAAAAAAGTCTTTCAACTGTAACCACATTGAAGTTCCATGACATCTCCAGAGAAATAAATGTTTATGCAGTGTATTCTAATTACTCGCGAGTAATTGGATTACAGGGGAGTAATCGGATTACTCGCGAGTAATCGGATTACTCGCGAGTAATCGGATTACTCGCGAGTAATTGGATTACTCGCGAGTAATTGGATTACAGGGGAGTAATCGGATTACTCGCGAGTAATTGGATTACAGGCGAGTAATCGGATTACTAAATTCCCATTCCAATTCCTGTAATGGGAATTCAAAAAACCAATTCCCATTACATGTAATTAAAAAAGTAATTGGAATTTCGATTACCATTACAGGAATTGGAATGGGAATTGCAATTACATTTCTTCAAAGGAATGGGAATTTGTAATGGGTAATGGGATTCCTTTTTTATCAACCCTGCCATTTGGCGATAAGACCAAGTGATAATTTGACCATGTGACAATGTAGCGGAGTATCTATGTGAAATTGTGGCCATGTGACAATGTAGCCATTTGACAATTAGACCATGCGGCTATATGAACAAGTGACAATTTGACCATTTGATAATGTTATCATGTGGCGATGTGGCATTGTGGCCATTGAATAATTTGACCATGTGGCAATGTAAAAAAGTAGCTATGTGACATTGTGGCCATGTGGTCTAGCCATTTGACAGACCATGTGGCTATGTGACCATTGGATAATTTGACCATATGCCAATGTGACCATGTGGCAATGTAATAAAGTAGCAATGTGACATTGTGGCATTTGACAATTAGACCATGTGGCTATGTGGCCAAGTGACAATTTGACCATGTGGCAATGTAGCGGAGTACCTTTGTAAAATTGTGGCCATGTGACAATGTAGCCATTTGACAATTAGACCATGCGGCTATATGAACAAGTGACAATTTGACCATGTAGAAATGTTATCATGTGGCGATGTTGCAATGTGGCATTGTGGCCATTGGATAATTTGACCATGTGGCAATGTAACAAAGTAGCAATGTGACATTGTGGCATTTGACAATTAGACCATGTGGCTATGCGGCCAAGTGACAATTTGACCATGTGGCTATGTAACAAAGTGGCTTTGTGACATTGTGGCTTTTGACAATTAGACCATGTGGCAATCTGACTAAGTGCAAATGTGACCATGTGGCCATGTAACAAAGGAGCTATGTGACATTGTGGCAATGTAGCCATTTGACAATTAGACCATGTGGCTGTATGAATAAGTGATAATTTGACCATGCGGCAATGTGATCATGACATAATGATCACATTGTGACAATGTTACCATGTGACTATGGAATCATATACCTAGCAACGGAATGATGTGTCAATGTGACCATGTGACAGTGTGACCATGAGAGGTAGGAAGTTTGGAGAAAAATGTTTTTGGCATTCAAATGATGTATACATAATAATTCCATAATCAATTATTGATTTTTCTTTTTCCATGTGCTTATTCGACGGTCAAATTGCTCCTACGTACTGCTCTTTCTTCCGTGTGGCATTATTTATGGTTCAATCGCGAACAAATTACGAGTATTGGACTGGCGAAAAATCGAATTCGCTCCGACTCATTAGGATAGTTGGAATTGGTTCGTATAGGTGGAAAGGACTGCACCTATTGTCCGAACTTCCCGCACAGGCGGGCCCGTGTACAGTTTATCCCATCAAAGCTGATGACTGTTGTCCGGCCCTGTTAGGGCCGAATAAAATGACAATGCCCAACTCCGGACAAGGGACTGTCGATTGTCGGCGCCAATTAAACGGACGTCGCTCGAATGACGGATTTATCAACGTTTTCTCCCGTCATTATGTCAACGGACAATGAGAGTTGATAGAGAATCAAAATCTAACGGAGTACGTGGTGGGTGTTTCGAAAAACAAGATAAATACATTACTCGGTGTAAAATGATGTTTTGGAAAAATTTCGGATATAAACCATTAATGAAATTTAATATTCAAATGGAGATGAGGATAGAATCGTGCTTCCATAAAAATTCAAAATTATTTGAAAAAACATCATCAAATTGTGCTTGTGGGGCATGAGACAAATGCCAAAAATTAAAATTATTTTAAAATTTGAATTTTTTTTTAACAATGTCCCCAATACTTGAATTGTGTAATTCTAGAAATTCTATTATTTTGGGTTCGTTATTCCATGCATAAACCATGAGTTAACTCGTGGCCGTGATGCTGTTTAAGAGCATAAAAGACTACTTACCGCAACTTCAGCTTACTGATTAACGAACAACTCACCTGGAAAATAAAATCGCAGAATTAAAAACACAAAAAATTGTGAAAAATTACTTTTTTTTACCTCTTCTCCTTCTAATTCAAAAATTGTCTTCCATTCGTTGGCCATAGTTTTGAATTTACTGTTAACTTTATTTTTGTGCAAATCAATAATAAAGTAGTGTTCCCGACATTCACGGTTTACGTCTGTTTATATTCCCTACACAAAATGCAGTATATCCCCTATGTAAACGCAGGGATTATCCCGTTTACAAAATGTGTGATATCACCTATGCAAATTGTGGGATATTTCCTATACAAAATGTAGAATATTCATTATACAAAAAGCGGGATATTTCCCATACAAAATGTGGGATATTTTTTACGCAAAGTGCGGGATATCTCCTATGCAAATTGTGGGATATTTCCTGTACAAAATGTTGATATTTCCTGTACAAAATGTTGGATGTTTTTTATATAAATTTCAAGATATTTTTATACAAAATGTAGGATATTTTTGTACACAAATTGTGGGATATTTCCGGTCCAAAATGCGGGATATTTTCATCTATTAATTGTGGGACATTCCTTATACAAAATGCGGGATATTTCCCGTACAAAATAAGAAATATTTCTTGTACGAAATGTGGGATATTTCTTATACAAATGTGGGATATTTCTGTACACAAATTGTGGGATACTTCCTGTACAAAATGTGGAATATTTCCCATACAAAATTTAAAATCTTTTTTGCACAAAATGCGGGATATTTTCTACGCAACATGTGGGATATTTCTTATACAAAATTGGGATATTCTCTGTACAAAATGTGGGATATTGATTATACAATATGTGGGATATTTCTTCTTTAAAATTTGGGATATTCCCTGTATAATTTGTGGGTTATTTCCTTTACAAAATGCCGGATGTCTTCTAGGATAAGAACAGAGCGGTCAGGATGATCGATCGCCATTGCGAATCCTTCACAATGCGCTCGCCAAGATTCGCTCCGTGTTTGCATTGGAATGCGGTTTAATCTGTTTATCGTAGCACCAGCGGCTGAGCAGCAAGGGAAACAGTTTGAGAAACAGCTGGCATAATCAGAGGAAAGGATAGTCAAGTGCTGGGCAAATCGTCCCGGAAGGAAAGGTAATTGGGTTTGAGCAGGTGCTCCGTCTCACGTTCCTCGTTAAATCAGATCTTCAGGCAGGAGAATCTTCTTGCTGGATATTCAGACCGAACCGGGTTAATTATTATGAAAAGTGGCTACACGGAATTTGGACATTACCTAAAATCGTATTTTCGCAAATGTTCATCGACGAATTCCTCCTGACTTGCGAAGCCTTTCCCAAAAAAGGCGCACGCCCGCTCAAAAAATGAAAATTTGAATTTTTTTTCGTTATGGTCGATAGGCCTTCATCAATGCGGGAACTGCTATTTTGCCATTAATACACGAAAATATCCCTACAAACGGGGAAAATTCTTGGAAGTGAAATAGTAAATTTTATTATTCTCCCTCAACTTTTGGTGGTTTTTTTCGGGAATTGGTTTTCTCATTTGGGGGATTTGAGGGTTTTTTGACGTTGTCTCAGGGGTGTCTGACGGCCGCACCTTGGCAACACTGATACCTTTCCTCATTCTGCTATCCTCCGAGCCTGGTTGATTGTATTATTCCTGCATGATAGACGACCGGTAAATCTATGGTTGCCAATTTATTGCAGTTATCGCTTTTTGGCTGAAAAAGCCAAGAATTAGCGCGAAAGATCCTGGAATGTTTCGGGCCGAAGAAGAGCCATCATCTCGCTTCGGTGCCTTGCAGCTTCGTGGCAATGTTTCAACGAAACGTCTCAAGAATTCCAATTGCTCGCAGAGGTAATCCCAATAAATCTCGGCATTGGGCGACTTGCAGTCAACTGTCGAGTTCGCTTTGCAATCGTCCATGCGCGACGACCATACGCCGGCCAGCCGTTCATTACAGACCAACGGGCCGCCAGAACTACCGTAGCAGAGGCTTCCATCTGTTTTGGCAGGGGCGCAAACCCAATAGCGCTGATACTTCCTGAAGCAAAGAGCAAGCAAAGTTAGCCGCCGTCAGCTCTTTGCAAAACGAACGAAGCTGTCCCGGGCGTGCCCTGCCGCTCTCATGCACAAGGATTACTAGACTTACTTAGAGGCACAAGTGCAAGCTCGGTCCCCGTGTCGTGCGTTAACGGTCCTCGTGCGCAGAGAATTTGACATTTCTTCGGTAGGAAAAACTTCTCCCCAACCGGCCGTGATGCATTTTTGAACTGCGTATTTGCGCGAAGAACCTTTTTTCGGTTTGGGCCATGGTTTGATACTAATACGTATTTTGTTTATGTGGCTGTTGAAAACGAACGGGTACACCTGTAATGCGAGGGTTGTTGTTGTTGTACCTGCTTCTTGGTGGCGCTGATGTGAAGTGCGTGGGTTTTACAGAACTATAAACGATAATAAGTTCACAACTTCGTTCAATATTGACTCTTCCCTACAACCTGTTCAATCTATTAACAACCAGCGGTAAACTGAGTGGAGATTTATTCAATAATATTGGACGAGAGGGGACATTTTCGAGAACAAATTAAACGAAAAATGGACTTGAAGAAAAGGAAAACCTATAAATGGGCACTGGACCGTAAAAAAGGAAGGGCTAGGTTCAACCTATTTCTTAAAAAAAAAACCAGGAGCTTTTTGCTTGAAAAGGAGGTAGGATCATCCCTTAAGAGCTGAATCTGGCAACGCTGTTCCGTACTCGGGCCAGCCAGTGTTGCCAAGGTGCGGACGTCAAAAACCTCTGAAACATTGTCAAGAAAAACCCAAATTAGAAAAAAAAATCCTCGAAAAAACCACAAAAGTCAAGGACGAATTAGAAATGTACCATTTCGCTTGAAAAATGACCTAATTCCATTTCACGCATCCACAATTAAAACTAAAACTATGAATTATTTAATTAGTTAATAGTTAATTATTAACTATTTAATTAATTTTCAACTACCTATCATCCATGTTATTTCTCAATTTTTTTCCAATCTCTCCGACTTCCGTTTTTACCCCCCAAACATTTCACCTCCAAAATCCCCCTCTGGCATAAAAACCTACAAATATGAAAAATGTGAAATAGTGTAGGTATCTTTAATTCATTCTTAACTGTTGGGTTTTTCGGGGATTTTTTCAAATTTGGGGGTTTATGACGGCCGCACCTTGGCAACACTGCCATTCGCGGATATCAGACCATCTTTATTCGATACTCACTTTGACTACACCAAGGTTGTTTCTCACAGGTCTCGATTTAAATTTCGGATGTGTGTGCAGCTCTAGTACTGTTTGCCGTTGCACAAGACTTGTAACACTTGCCGTAGCATTTTCGAATTCGCTCGCAGACTCGGCTCCAGCAATGACCTTTTACGTGCACGAAATTGTTCAATTTTCAAATATCCAACGCGTAAATACGAATTGGTGCTTATTGATGATAATCTTACAGCTATATCGTTGACCGCCAATTTATACTTAGTGCAGAATCCACTCGTCAATACCACGTCAGAGCTGACGATGGACCCAGTGCAGAGAGGCGTCTTACTACCAGAAGTCGCGTTGATCAGAGCAACGATGAATGGAAAGCGCTCGATACTTGCTGAACTCTTCGTTGATCTCTGATCGTCGTTAACCTGATAGAAGAGTTGACGAAACTGGTCAATTCGATGAAGGATTCGTACGATCGGAAAACTAGTTTCGCAACTCTGGTGGCTCAGGTGGGTAAACACGTTTTGGAACATTGTCGAAAATTATTAATTGAAATTAAGCTAAGTTAGAATTTGAAAAATTCACGAAAACTTTCCTCACGTTAAACCTATGGGCGGACTTAAAATTTCAAAGCAGGTTCTGCATCCTTTCAAGTTTAGGGATGTTGAAAAAATTCAGTACAACTTTACGAAAATTCAGTAATGCACTTTTTCCAACCTACGTAATCGTCAGCCGAAATAAGATACGGATCTTGGGCGGTATTGGTGGAAGCAGCTGCTGTAATATGCAGCAGCATTTGCATAAGGAAGACTTGCATGCTGCTCATCGCAGGGCCGCCAGTCCCGCATAATCATTGGTCGTTGATTTTGGCCGTTTCTATTCGTAATTCAGTAGTTCTTAGTTGGACTAAAATAATGACAAATAATGATTATTTCGTTTATATTGATCCCATATCGTCATGCTTGATTGACCCTCCAAGGTTTCACGCGCCAAGAGCAACTTGAGGTTTGATGGCAGTTCTGAACGTGAAATTCGAAAATAGGTAGGTACCTACCCCCCTACCTAGAATCTGAACGGAGGACAAACGTTAGATGTGTAATTTTAGCTACCCAGTACCTATTTGGTAATCAAAATTAGAAAAACGGCGAAAAACTCAATTTAAAAAACTGTTTTCAAGATTTCAAAAAAAAATTTCTCGGGTGACCACATTGTTTATTATTTAATGGTAAACCGACCGCAACAGAAAAGCCCTTATGAGGGGTGAAAGTGAGGAGAAATGTTGGAGGATTGCTATTTTCTCCTCCAAAGTAAACTTGGAAAAATTGTATTGAACTACCTTCACGTCATTCATTTTTATTATACCACAGAAGAAAAACAATGCACTGATTCCTTCCGTGGTTTCTACTAATCCGAATCATATCTTATACCTAACTATAATATAGTATATTATATCTACTATATTATCTTATCATTATTAATCTTATCTTATCATAATATTATATATAGTTATTATGATAAGATAAGATTATTCGAACTGATAAGATAAGATAACCTCGATTTAGGCCCGGTTTATTGGCAAAATTTATCTAATCGATATCCAAGCTTCAGATAAAATTCACCACGGTGGTTTTAACATCAAATTCACGGTAAAATTTTCATTGGAAATGTTTATCTAAAGCTTCCTTGGATATCGGATCAGTAAATTTCGTCAAAAAAACGGGCCTAAGTCGATCGCATTCCACTGGCGGTGCAGATAGGAAATCTGCTCCTGGACATTAAGGTGAGACATCGACTGGCTCGCTAACACTTCAGAAAACACACTACCACTAACACCGTAGTCTACCCTAAGCGCCAACCTGAAAAAATTATCTCTGGAATCTATGGTTGACAATTTATTGCGGTTATCACTTTTGGCAAAAAAAGACCAAGTGCCGCTACAAGAGTGGGGGATCCTGGCGGAATATTTCGGGCATTAGACGGTTCCTCTTCTTCTTCTGGTTCTGGTTCTAAGCAACTTGATGGCAACCCGGGGACACGTTCTGCCAAGAATTCCAGCACCGGACAGACGTACAACCAAGAAAACACGGCGTCGGCCGACTTGCAGGAAATGGATGGTTTCTTGCACTTTTTTCCATTCCTGCGTCCAAACCATATGCCGGCTAGAAGTCCATCACAGACCAATGGGCTGCCTGTATCGCCGTAGCAGAGGCTTCCATCTGTTTTGCCCGCGGCGCAAATAAAAAGGCGTCGATGTATCCTGAAGAAAAGCGCAAGCACAGTTAGCCGCCGTTACAGACTCTTGGAAACAAACGAAGTTGCCCCGGGCATGCCCTGCCGCTCTCCAGCGTGGCTTACTAGTTATGTTGCTCTAGTCTTAACGCATCTAGACACGTTCATGGAAGGAGTTCGTCCATTATTGTTTGAACCGCTGCACAAAAAATCAACAATAATATAAAAGTGCAAAAATAGAACGAATTGGGTTGAGCTGTCTTACGGGCCGTGACAAGGGCATGCTTGATCCCCGCGTCTTGCTTCAACGCTCGTTGTGCGCAGGGCTCGTGAGTACTCTCCGGCAGCATATGGTCCCCAACCGCCTGAGGTACATTTTTGAACACCATAGGAACTTTCTCCCTGGTTGGCCCATTTTTCGACCCTAATGCCTATTTTGTTTACGTGACTGTTGAAAACGAACGGGTCCACCTGTAACGCGAAGTTCAGTTATCGACAATTTATCGAGATTTTTCAATTTCATTCCAGTGTCCCTGACTTCCATAAAAACAACTAACAAAAATCCCCGAAAATTTCCCGAAATCCCCCTGGCATAAAAACCCACAAAATGGGGAGAAAAATCCCAGCTTGGCAACACTGGCACTAGCTGATGGAATAACAATTATGGTTATCTTAGCGTTTTTTTGGGTCACCATTCACATCTTAATAAGGGATGGCCTTCGATACCTAATATATTGTCAGGTCATTTTGAACTCGTTATTGAAGTTGACTTTGAACTCGAAGTTGACATTGATCTCGAAGTTGAGTTTGATCTCGAAGTTGACTTTGATCTCGAAGTTGACTTTGATCTCGAAGTTGACATTGAACTCGAAGTTGACTTTGATCTCGAAGTTGACATTGATCTCGAAGTTGAGTTTGATCTTGAAGTTGACTTTGATCTCGAAGTTGACTTTGATCTCGAAGTTGACATTGATCTCGAAGTTGAGTTTGATCTTGAAGTTGACTTTGATCTCGAAGTTGACTTTGATCTCGAAGTTAACTTTGATCTTGAAGTTGACTTTGATCTAGAAGTTGACATTGATCTCGAAGTTGAGTTTGAACTCGAAGTTGACTTTGAACTCGAAGTTGAGTTTGATCTTGAAGTTGACTTTGATCTCGAAATTGACTTTGATCTCGAAGTTGACTTTGATCTCGAAGTTGACATTGATCTCGAAGTTGAGTTTGATCTCGAAGTTGACATTGATCTCGAAGTTGAGTTTGATCTTGAAGTTGACTTTGATCTCGAAGTTGACTTTGATCTCGAAGTTGAGTTTGATCTCGAAGTTGACTTTGATCTCGAAGTTGACTTTGATCTCGAAGTTAACTTTGATCTTGAAGTTGACTTTGATCTAGAAGTTGACATTGATCTCGAAGTTGAGTTTGAACTCGAAGTTGACTTTGAACTCGAAGTTGAGTTTGATCTCGAAGTTGACTTTGAACTCGAAGTTGACTTTGATTTCAAAGTTGACTTTGATCTCGAAGTTGACTTTGATCCCGAAGTTGACATTGAACTCGAAGTTGAGTTTGAACTCGAAGTTTACATTGATCTCGAAGTTTACATTGATCTCGAAGTTGAGTTTGATCTTGAAGTTGACTTTGATCCCGAAGTTGACATTGATCTCGAAGTTGAGTTTGATCTTGAAGTTGACTTTGATCTCGAAGTTGACTTTGATCTCGAAGTTAACTTTGATCTTGAAGTTGACTTTGATCTAGAAGTTGACATTGATCTCGAAGTTGAGTTTGAACTCGAAGTTGAGTTTGAACTCGAAGTTGACTTTGAACTCGAAGTTGAGTTTGATCTCGAAGTTGACTTTGAACTCGAAGTTGACTTTGATCTCAAAGTTGACTTTGATCTCGAAGTTGACATTGATCTCGAAGTTGACATTGATCTCGAAGTTGAGTTTGATCTCGAAGTTGACTTTGATCTCGAAGTTGACTCTGAACATTTATATCCGTATTTTTTAATGTTGGAGTTAAGAACACAACTTTCTGGACGTTAGAGGTTTTTAGTCGAATTCAGAGGTTTTTTCGGTGTTCGACAGAGGGAAAGCAAGGCGACGAGTTGGCAACACTGGTGTTGGGTCCTTCGCAGTAGCGTTGGGTCTTTACATTGGACTTTACCTGAAGATGAATGACCAGGAATGTAATGTGAAATCGATGGGAGAAGTTGAGAAACATGAAGAATTTTTGTGTGCGCTAAAAGTTTTCGAATTTGTGTGATGTTAAAACATGGAACTTACGGTCGAGTTATTGGAACGACATCGGCTACGAATTATCGATACCATCGGCCCTTGCATCATCAATGGAAGAATTTCTATATATCGGAGGAAAACATCGATATTTCAATACCTACTATCGACTATAGATGGCCATTCCTAAGCTTTATTCGATACTCACTTGGACTACACTAACGTCGTATGCATGATTTCCATCTTTATATTCCGGATGAGAGTAAATATGTTGAACTAATCGCCGCTGCAGACGAGTCGTATTTAATGTTTCCGAAGCGTTCTTGAATTCGCTCGAATATCTGGCTCCAGCGATGACCTTTTACATTAAACGCAATCATTTCAAATATCCAACCAAATACCTGCTGCGTATTTATAATCTTACATTTTTTTATGATCTTACATATGTAGATCCGAGCATGAAATAAGCTCGAACGACGTTTGCAGAGGTCAGGACCCATTCTGGAGCGATGATGGTCCCAGTGCAGACAGGCAGTAGCGGCCAACGAGGACGATAAGCAGGCCCCTTGATAAAAGCTACGATGAATGGCGCGTCTTCGATACGCGGAACGACGTCCGGAATGTTCTCATCCTGCTACAGACCGATGCACATTTATTTGTAACCATTTTACGTACCTTCTTTGAATTGCAATTGGCAAAAGGAATCAATAAACTATAAACGGTAAAGTGCGATTATTTCAGCGAAAAACGAAGTCTAAATTGATAAGAAGGGGGTCTATACAAGGGTTTTCCAAATTTTAAAACAGGTCCTGGACCAGTGCTGCCAAGATGTCCAGACGGCAAAAACCCCTGAGGCAACGACAAAATACTCTCAAATGAGCAAAAAATCCTCGAAAAACCCAAATTAAAATGCTATTCTACATAAAACCAACTCCACATTATAGATCTTCAATTTTGAATAGTAACTAGAACTATTTAAAACTATTTACTACCTATTTACTAACTTATTAACTCTTCCCAACTACCTATCATCAAATTTATACACGCTATCGAACGTTTGAACATGACAAATTATTTTGACAATTTTAGCGCGCAAAGCCAGTCAATAAACATATCATAACATCAATACCAATTAGGTACCTACGTACCTACCCTAAAGTAGGCAGGTACATCCCAATTCCCAAATGTCTTTATTTGACTACCTATCTTTCAAATCAAATAGCTGAGCAGTTTTAGCTGTTATTTATCTGCTGTACTTAGCTGTGTTTCTTCATTTTCAATTTTTTCCCAGAGCCCCCTCCCTCTATAAAACCCCTTTGTAAAAAACCAAAAAAAAACCCCTCTGGCAAAAACACCCTAAAATTGAGGAGAAAACCCCCTACTTGGCAACACTGTCCTGCACCTTTCAAAACGGACTTGAACCAACCAGTTAAACATTTAATGTCCACGAGTGTTAAAAAGATTTTCGGACTTAAAAAATTTCGGATTAACAAAAATTTAGTAATGCACTTTTGCTGCGGTTTTTCCCTACTTACGGGATGATCTTTATCACCACCGTAGTATTCGTCCTCATAATCATCTAAGCTACGGACAGTACTGCTGGAAGCAGCTGCCGTAATATGCAGCAGCATTGGCATGATCAGTAAGACTTGCATGCTGCTCATCGCATGGCCGCCTGTCCCACATAATCGTTGGTCGTTGATTTTGGCAATTCCCATTCTAAATTTAGTAGTTCTAAGTTGGACTAAAATGATAACGGGTAATTATTTAGTTTATATTTATCCTACATCGATATTGTCATGAACGATTGATCCACCAAGGTTTCACGCGTCAAGAGCAACTTGAGGTTTGATCCCCATTTTGCCACTTCTGAGCTTGAAATTTGGAAAATAGGTAGGTACCTACCCCTCCACCTGAAATCTGAACGGAGGAAAAACGTTAATTGTGTAATTTTTGCTAGCTCAGTACCTATTAGGTAATCAAAATTAGCCAAACGGTTAAAAACCACATTAAAAAAAAGTTTTCAAGATTTCAAAAAATTTTTCTCTTGTGCGACCACAATGGTTTATTATTTAAAATTAAACCAAACGCAACAGAAAACCCCTTATGAGGGGAAAAGTGAGGAAAGATCACAATAAATTTTATTGGATAGCTGTATAGATGTGTAACGAAGTCGTTCTTTTTTTTTTGGACGAGAATTGCAGGAAGTTTTCAATGTGCAATTTGTTTTTTGATGACACAGTCCATTTTGAAGATTGTCCTTCTTGTCCTTAAGAGCCAATCCTCAGTCCTGCTCCATCCATTCCTAAGATGTCTTCCACATTTCGCCATTTTTTCCGGGCACCTCGGACACACATGCTGGTGGCTCTTAGGATGGCGAATGCCAACCTAACTTTCACCCAGCCGCGCACCGTTTCATGAGGTCTTCCCCATTTATCAGCCAATCTTTCGGAGATTACCTTTAGGAAGGCTGTCATCTGGGGGGCGAATTTTGCATCAGCGGAGCAGACGAGTGGTGTAAAAGAAGCATGACGTTGCTCACACGCTGAGACATATTTCCTCTTCTTCTCTTCTTCTGCTGCAGTGAGTACCACGTTCACAGGGCGGGTCACGTAAGAGGGGGCGTCGGTGTCAACGACACGGACGTCAAATAACGCCTCCCTCTGGGGCTCCCACACCCCGCGGCAAGCCAAATCACCTCTCAGGCCTGGGCTCAGGTCTGAGGCTTCTTTAATTATTGGCTCCTTACAGCAATTTCCCCAAGCAATCGACATGAGATCTCCTAGCACATCTCTTATCTCGTTGTGTCTTCTTGTCACAAGACCACCTTTTTTGCAAGACAGTGCATGCTCTAAAGAGAAAACTCCACTCCCACAGCCATCACAAGACCTTGGTGCATCAATGGGGTTCCTTTTGTAGCGTACAGCCAGAGCGTCTCGGAACTCGCAAGGTGACAAGTCAAAATTTTGTCGCTGTATGGGGAGAACAGAGAGCCACCCAGATGTTCTATTCTGAGATATATTGGAAGTGAGGAAAGATGCTGTTGGAGGTTCATGACGTCAGATGACTGGAAGCCAGGATGAGGATACGGATAAGGATAAGGGTGAAGATGAGGATGTTTTGGTACTTTTGACAAGAATAAAAACTCGAAACATTAGAGGAAATAGTCTACTCCTCTATTAACTTACAATTGTAGACCGGTTTACGACGTCGTGTTTACAACGTGGTCGTTGTTAAGTACTGATCACGGTTTGATAACCGAACCCGGTCTAAAATTGTACATTAATAGGGGAATAAACTATTATTTTTTCACTCATTTCAAAAATTGTTTAGTTGAACCTATTCTGAAGCATCAGATTCCTGCGAAGACAGCGAAAGCTTGGTGTCCTTAGAAACTGTACCTACAATAGCCCTGCGCTAAGAAAATTATCTCTGGAATGGTTGAAGCTATTGGTAGTAAATGGTAAGCCATCGCTCAACATAGTAAATCTACGGTTGCCAATTTATTGCGGTTATCACTTTTGGCAAAAAAAGACCAATCGCCACGACAAGAGTGGGGGATCCTGGCGGAATATTCCGGGCATTAGACGGTTCCTCTTCTTCTTCTGGTTCCGGTTCTGGTTCTAAGCAACTTGATGGCAACCCGGGGACACGTTTTGCCAAGAATTCCAGCATCGGACAGACGTACACCCAAGAAATCACGGCGTCGGCCGACAAACAGGAAATGTAATCTTTCTCGCACTTTTTTCCATTCTCGCGTGCCGACCATATGCCGGCTAGAAGTCCATCACAGACCAATGGGCTGCCTGTATGGCCGTAGCAGACGCTTCCATCTGTTTTGGCCGCGGCGCAAATCCACAAGCGTTGCTTTGCCCTGAAGTAAAGCGCAAGCAGAGTTAGCCGCCGTTCCAGGCTCTTAGAATTGAACGAAGTTGCCCCGGGCGTGCCCTGCCGCTCCACAGCGTGGTTTACTAGTCATGTTGCTCTTGTATTAACGCATCTAGACACGTTCATGGGAATTCTTCCATTACAGTTTGAACCGGTGCACAAAAAATCAACAATGACAACATAAAAGTGCAAAAATAGAACGAATTGGGTTGAGCTGTCTTACCTGCTGTGACAAGGGCATGCTCGAACCCCGTGTCTTGCTTCAACGCTCGTTGTGCGCAGGGAAATTGAGAACTTTTCGGTAGGATCAATATGTCCCCAACCGCCTGTGGTACATTTTTGAACACCATAGGAACTTTCTCCCTGGTTGGCCCATTTTTCGACCCTGATGCCTATTTTGTTTACGCGACTGTTGAAAACGAACGGGTTCACCTGTAAGTTCAGTTATCGACACTTAGGCCCGTATTCACATCATTTCCTATCGGGCTTCTTAGGACGCCTCCTACCGGGAGGCCCCCTTAACATATAGGACGCCTCCTTTGAAAAACGTTATTCATGAACTCTCCTAGCTTCTCGGAAAGGGGGCCTTACAGTGGGAGGCCCCCTTTCGAAATTTGAAAAGTGACGCCACGGAGCTTATAAAAATCCGCACTTCAAGCCGCGTTCACACAGCAATCGCATGCGATTTTACCATTTCTGACAACATTTATGTCTACCATGTCAGTAAAAGAGGTAAGTTATACAATAACAAAAGTTTTTTTGGGCATTTTATTTAGGAATGTAAACAAACAAGTTATTTTTCGATCACTTCTTGATCATCTATAATGGAGCTTGTGTTTTTCGTCCTAATTTCAGTGATCTTGAAGAAATTCTGGTGTAGTTCTCGTTACAGGGTACCTAATCAAAAATTACTGGCAATCGAAAAGAATGCGAAGTATTTCATACATCTGAACGCGGAAGCCCGAAATATTCATCTCCAAAGAATCGTGTACCTACTGAACTGGCAGAATGCAATGACCACTGTTTTGCGGTTTTACGTTGAAAAGCATTGTGAAAACCTGTAATTATTTACATACCTAATTAAGTACCTACTTACTTACTGTACTCATGAGTGAAAAATAAACGTCTGATCATAAATCTTTTTTTTTTCCACAATAATCCCTGGTCAAAATGGAACAGTTTGCAGGACTTGCCGAGGTTGCGGCTATTTTGGAGCTTTTTCATCATTAAATGATTGATGACTAGAATTGATTGATTGATTGATTGAGAATAGATTGATGACTAGAAATTTTCTCTAATTTAATTATCTTTTGCTGCTCTTGTTTGTCTGAGTGATTGCACAGGTTAATCATTGACTTGATGAAAGAACACCGGAATTTCCCAATAATGGAATTAGGCAACGTACTATCAAAACGAATACTGGAGAAATTAATTTATTTTACAATAACTCGCATCATGCCACGTAATAAATTCGGCTTTAAGCGTAAGTACCGTACCCCTGGATCGATACAAGATACAAAACGATACAAGAGGCTTATTTCTGGTGGTAAATGTACATTTTTATGGGTGTGGGATGCTTCACTGTAGCTTAACCAGGGGTACCCTCTGAGAACCTCTTCGCTTCAGCTCAGGAACTTGTGCGTCCAGAGATTTCAAATCATCAATCATCATCGCTAGTATTTACCTGAAATAAAACGAGCGAAATTTGAAAAATGGGAGTCGGAGAAAACCATTACCTAACATGCATGGAGGTGCCGATTTCGTGAAAAACAGCCAACTGTAATCTGCCTCTACAACAGTCAGTACTGACAACCGAAGGCATTAGATTGGGGTTTTGAATACTGAGTACTTGATATATTACTTGGAATCAGCAGAAGAACATGAAATTCGTAGGTATTGCCTACTTCTGGGTTAGCTAAACCGCTGATGCGCCTGATCTAGGTATCTACTCCTTACCTACTTTTATTTTAGAATTCTAAACTCCTACTGAGGAATAACTACCCATTATTTGAATGAATAATATTCCCATAATATTATTATGAGCACTTACCAGAATCGTCCGAAGAGCTCCGAAAAAATACACGTAACGAAACGAAGGTACACGATTGCTGTCTTTTGTCCAGAGGCGCTCTCAGACCATTGTAAATGTTTTCATCTTGACTTCCTCGCACAAATTCGATGAAATGATCCGCGACGAAGAAAAATAAATAATTAAACTGAATGGAACGAAATGGATGAGCGATCAGAAGATAAATTCGCGGTTTGTTTACATTGGGAATGCAAGATGGCTGCCGTCTGGTGTAGTGAAAAAATGAATGATAAATTTTTACGCAGTTCGACGACGCATCTACATGTGAACGCCATTGCGTTTTTGCGGACATTACGGATGCGTAACGCACTTTACGCAGTACGGAGATTACGCAGACTTTTTACGCACATGTGAACCCAGCTTAAGGCCCCCTTTCGGGCCCAAAGGCAGCCCGATTGCTACCTAACGAAAAGGGGCCCTCAGGAAAAGGCTCCCTCAGGTTTCGGCGCTCCTAAGCCCCATTAGGAAGCTTCATGAAACGGTTTTTCGTATAGGAGCCCTCCTTAGGACGGCCCCTAAAGCTTAGGAAGTGCTGTGAATACGGCCCTTAATCGAAATTTTTCAATTTCATTCCAGTGTCCCTGACTTCCGTAAGAACACCTAACAAAAACCCCCAAAAAATTTCCCAAAATCTATCCTGGGGAAAAACCCCCGAATTAGGGAGAAAGATAACAGTTCTGGTTATCTTAGCGATTTTTGGGGTCACCATTAACGGATATTAGACAGCTTTATTAGGGATGGCCATCGACAAGTAATGTATCTATCAAACCCTAACACAGGGAGAGGGCCATGCCCCCCCCCCAATTTTCTGGAATTCCTTCACATTAGTTCAACCTAAGAACATGATATATTTTTCATTATCTCAGAAACTCAAACTCATATTCAAACTTACAGTGAAACAGAAGGGTTCGACTTCGAGTTTGAGTTTCTGTTTCATTATGAGTTAGGCCTCGAGTTTCGGTTTCATTGTGAGTTTGACTTCGAGATTGATTATGATCGAATTTGTATTTAAACGACCTTGAAACGCAATTCTATTTACAAGGTCTGTGCTAAATTTCCCAATCGATCGTACAAGCCACTGATATCGATTACCGTGGATAAATATCGAAATTTCAGCTAGATTAATTCTTTTTTTTTGGAATTCGTAGGGACCACATATTTTCCGAAATTTGTGTGATGTTAAAACATTGAACTTACGGTCGAGTTATTGGAACGACATCGGCTACGAACTATCGATACCATCGGCCCTCGCATCATCAATGAAAGAATATCGATATATCGGAGGAAAACATCGATATTTCAATACCTACTATCGACTATAGATGGCCATCCCTAAGCTTTATTCGATACTCACTTTTACTACACTAACGTCGTATGCATGATCTCCAGTTTTATATTCCGGATGAATGTAAGCATTTCTAACTCTTCGCCGCTGCAGACGAGTCGTATTCAATTTTTCCGAAGCATTCTTGAATTCGCTCGAATATTCGGCTCCAGCGATCACCTTTTACATTATAGGTACGCAATCATTTCAAATATCCGACCAGGTATTACCTGCTGCTTATTTATAATCTTACAATTTTTCTATGATCTTACGGTTATTGGATCTGTATAAATTGCATAATGGATGCAGTATCCAGAGGTCAGGACCCATTCTGGAGCGATGATGGACCCAGTGCAGGAAGGCGACAAACGACTATAAGCTTCCCCCTTGATCAGAACTACCATGAATGGCGCGTCTTCGATGTGCGCATCGGCGCCCGTTACGTTCTTATCCTGGTACGGACCGATGCACATTTAGTTGTAACCATTACCTTCTTTGAATTGCAATCGGCAAAAAGAATCATTATTAATGGTAAACGGTGAAGTGCAATTATTTCAGCAAAAAACGGATGTCCAAATTGACGAAAGGGGGTCTAAACTAGGGTTTCCCAAATTTCAAAGCAGGTCCTGCACCAGTGTTGCCAGGGTCCAGACGTCAAACACCCCCCAAATGAGAAGAAAATTCCAGAAAAAACCCAATGAAAACTATTCCACATAAAACCACCTCCATATTATAGATCATCAATTTTAAATAGTAATTAGAACTATTTAAAACTAAAAACTATTTAATATTCGATCTCCCCAACAACCTATCATCTAATTTATACTATCGAACGTTTGAATATCAAAAATTATTTTGACAATTATTTTCAGCGGTTTTTCCCAACTTACGGGATAATCGTATTCCTCGTCATCATCGCCGTAGTATTCGTCCTCATAATCATCTATACCGTTTACGGTCTTGTTGGAAGCAGCTGCCGTAATATGCAGCAGCATTGGCATGATCAGTAAGACTTGCATGCTGCTCATCGCATGGCCGCCAGTCCCACATAATCGTTGGTCGTTGATTTTGGCAATTCCCATTCTAACTTTAGTCGTTCTAAGTTGGACTGAAATAATAACAATCATTTTGGTCCCATATCGTCATGATTCGCCAAGGTTTCACGCGTCAAGAGCAACTTGTGGTTTGATCTCGATTTTGCCAGTTCTGAACTTGAAATTTGAAAAATAGGTAGGTACCGACCCCCCTACCATGAAATCTGAACGGAGGAAAAACGTTAAATGTGTAATTTTAGCTATCTCAGTACCTATTAATCAAAATAAGCCAAGCGGTTAAAACCACATTTAAAAAAAAATCGTTTCCTAGATTTCAACAATTTTTTCTCTGTGGCGATCACAATGGTTCATTATTTAACAGTAAACCGAACTCAACAGAGATGCCCCTATGAGGGGAAAACTGAGGGAAAATGTTTTTGGAGGTTCGTGCGTCAGATGACTAAAAACCAGGACACGGATAAGGGTTAGGATGAGGATACAGAAGACGATAAGGATGTGGACCGGATAATGATGTACCTTAAAGTAGGCAGGTACATCCCAATTCCCAAATCGAACGAAAAATCAGTTTTTATTTCTCAAGAATTCAAAAATTGTTTAGTTGTACCTATTCTGAAGCATCAGATTCCTGCGAAGACAGCGGAAGCTTGGAGTCCTTGCAGGCTGTACCTACAATAGCCCTGCACTAAGAAAATTATCTCTGGATTGGTTGAAGCTATTGGTAGTCTGATTGGCTTCAAAAAATCTTTCCAACAAAATGGTAAGCCGTCGCTATGGTTGCCAATTTATTGCGGTTATCACTTTTGGCAAAAAAAGGCCAAGCGCCGCTACAAGCGTGGGGGATGTTAGCGGAATATTTCGGGCATAAGACGGTTCCCCTTCATCTTCTGGTTCTGGTTCCGTTTCTGGTTCTGGTTCTGGTCCCGAGTCTGGTTCTGGTTCTGGCTTATTTTCTGGTTCTGGTCCCGTTTCTGGTTCTAAGCAGCTTGATGGCAACCCAGGGACACGTTTTGCCAAGAATCCCAGCATCGGACAGACGTACCCCCAAGTAATCACGGCGTCGGTCGACAAACAGGAAATGTAATATATCTCGCACTTTTTTCTATTCTTGCGTCTCGACCATATGCCGGCTAGGAGTCCATCACAGACCAATGGGCTGCCTTCATGGCCGTAGCAAAGGCTTCCATCGGTTTTTGCTGGGGCGCAAATCCAAAAGCGTAGATATGCCCTGAAGTAAAGCGCAAGTTGAGTTAGCCGCCGTTCCAGGCTATTATAAAAACCAGTGGTGCGTAGATAACACACAATACTTCCATATTTTGAATCGTAAAATTGTGACACAATTAGATCATGTTTTGGCTGATTTTAAACCCTTAAAACACCCGTTTAGGTCAAAAATATCAAAAAATTCACTATTCAAATTTTAAAATTCGCCCAAAATTAAAATAGGTACAATACATTATTGGAATGTAAAAAATATCAACATATTCTGCAAGGTAAAACAAAGATTTTAAGACCAAGAACGCTCAAACCGGTTCATTTTTGTGGCCGGAAAAAAATTGAAAACACTAAAAATGCAAATATAACGGAAGTACTGTGCGTTATCCAAATTTCGATTAAACAGGGTGTTAGGTCTTGCCGAGACAAACATTTAAGTTCAAGAAATTTGAAAAAAGGTTGAGAATTGACTGAGTTATGGTCATTTTTGTAAATGACCACAGGCAGACTAACGGACACACAGACACTTGTTCAGGAAGTGGTTCTGAGTGTACAAGAAAAAGTTTTTTCTGAAGCTCCGTTCGGATTCTCGATTTTAGGACGATTCCAAATTGGAATTTCTAATACTTCCATTTACTCTGTAAATATGGAAGTAAAAAGAAGTTGTCCCGGGCGTGCCCCGCCGTTCACCAGCGTGGTTTACTAGTGATATTGCTCTAGTCCTAACGCATCTAGGAGTTCTTCCATTAATGTTTGAATCGGTATACAAAAAATCAACAACAACATAGAAGTGGAAAAATATAACGAATTGGGTTGAGTTGTCTTACTGGCTCACACAAGGGCAAGCTTGAATCCCATGTCGTGCTTCAACGCTCGTTGTGCGCAGGAAATTCGGGTAATGTTCGGTAGGCCGAATTGGTCCCCAACCGCCAGTGGTACATTTTTGAACACCATAGGCACTTTCTCCCTGGTTGGCCCATTTTTCGACCCTAATGCCTATTTTGTTTACGCGACTGTTGAAAACGAACGGCTTCACCTGTAAGTTCAGTTATCGACACTTTATCGAGATTTTTCAATTTTATTCCAGTGTTCCTGACTTCCGTAAAAACACCTAACAAAAACCCCCTGAAAATTTCCCGTAATCCCCCCTGGCATAAAAAACTCCCAAATTGGGGAGAAAATCCCAGCTTGGCAACACTGGCACTAGCTGAAGAAATAACAATTATTATAATAATTATTGTTACAACTATAATAGTTGTCATAGCGTTTTTTGGGGTCACCATTCGCGGATTCACATCTTTATAAGGGATGGCCATCGATACCTAATAGATTGATCAGGCCCGTACCCAGGGCGGACCTCCAAAATTTTCTGGAATTCATGAAACAGTATTTCAAACCCATACCTAATCAATCTTGGAGTCGAACTCATCTGTTTCGTTGTGAGTTTGGCTTTGAGATTGATTATGACTGAATTCGTATTTTAACAACCTTAAAAACACAGTTCTATAATATAGTATATTATATTATATAATATAGTATATTATACAAGGTAAGTACCTACTGAATTTCCCAATCGATCGTACGAGCCACTGATATCGATTACCATGGATGAATATCGATATTTCAGCTAGATTAACTCAATTTTTTTGTAATTCTTAGGGACCACATATTTTTCGAATTTGTGTGATGATAAAACATGGAACTTACGGTCGGGTTATTGGAACGACATCGGCTACGAACTATCGATACCTACCATCGGCCCTTGCATCAGTTATGGAAAAATATCGATATATCGGAGGAAAACATCGATATTTCGATACTATCGGCTATCGATGGCCATCCCTAAGCTTTATTCGATACTCACTTGGATTAAACCGACGTCGCCGTGTGGAAAATCTTCAGAAGTTTGTGCCGGATTAAAGTAAATATTTCTAGAAACTCGCCGCTGCACACGAGTCGTTTTCAATTTTTCCGAAGCATTCGTGAATTCGCTCCTATATTCGGCTCCAGCGATCACCTTTTACATTACGGAATCATTTCAAATATCCGACCAGATGCCTGCTGCTTATTTGAAATCTTACAATTTTTTATGATCTTACAATTGCACCTCCATTTCTGAAATAAGTTCGGGTGCAGTATCCAGAGGTCAGGACCCATTCTGGAGCGATGATGGACCCAGAGCAGATAGGCGGCTCAATACGATAAGTCCATTCTTCGATCACAGCTACGATGAATGGCGTGTCTTCGATGCGCGCAACGACGCCCGATGTGATCTCATCCTGATACGGACCGATGCACATTCAGTTGTAACCATTAGATACTTTCTTTGAATGGCAATTGGCAAAAAGAATCATCATTTACGATAAGCGGTGAAATGTAATTATTTCAGCGAAAAACAGCAAAAACCCCTGAGGCCACGTCAAAAAACACCAGAATCCCCCCATATGAGAAAAAATTTCCGAAAAAACCCAATCAAAATACTATCTCACATAAAACTAATGCTGTGTTCACATGTGCGTTTTGTTCTGCGTTCAGTGCGTACTGCGTAATGTGTTCTGATTGGCTGTCAGTTTACGCACTTGACGCACTTCACGCAAATATCAAAAAAATTAGATATTTCACGGATTGTATGGAGGGGAAGAAGACAATTCCAGCTCCCGTGCCACAATTTGTTTTGTCAACGTGTTTAGTGTCGAACCCGAGTAGGTAGTACGTGTTTCAAACTGTTTTTCTGAAATTTCGAACCGGTTGTAAACAATAATAATTACATATTATAATAATAAAATAACTAATAATAACATAATATGTTATTATTAATAACATAATATTATTATGTTCTTTCAACGACAACAAGGTGTTCAACATGACAAGAGAGTTGAAGTCTATTCCTATCTATTTTATCCTATCAATTCTTATCTATTCTGTCGGATTTGACAACATGAACCACATTGACAACTAAATTTTTACGCAGTTCGACTCGACACCACCGACATGTGAACGCCATTTCGCTTTTGCGCACTTGACGGATGCGTAAATGGACTTTACGCACTATACATACTGTATTTATACTTACTATCGTATAGAAATGTACTGTATTTATACATACTATCGAACGTTTGAACATGACAAATTATTTTGACAATTATTTTCAGCGGTTTTCATCAACTTACGTGATAATCGTCATCATCACTGGAGAATGCCACATTATTATTTAAACCGTTTACGGTCTTGTTGGAAGCAGCTGCCGTAATATGCAGCAGCATTGGCATGATCAGTAAGACTTGCATGCTGCTCATCGCATGGCCGCCAGTCCCACATAATCGTTGGTCGTTGATTTTGGCAATTCCCATTCTAACTTTAGTCGTTCTAAGTTGGACTGAAATAATAACAATCATCATGATCCCATATCGTCATGATTCGCCAAGGTTTCACGCGTCAAGAGCAACTTGTGGTTTGATCTCGATTTTGCCAGTTCTGAACTTGAAATTTGAAAAATAGGTAGGTACCGACCCCCCTACCATGAAATCTGAACGGAGGAAAAACGTTAAATGTGTAATTTTAGCTATCTCAGTACCTATTAATCAAAATAAGCCAAGCGGTTAAAACCACATTTAAAAAAAAATCGTTTCCTAGATTTCAACAATTTTTTCTCTGTGGCGATCACAATGGTTCATTATTTAACAGTAAACCGAACTCAACAGAGATGCCCCTATGAGGGGATAACTGAGGGAAAATGTTTTTGGAGGTTCGTGCGTCAGATGACTAAAAACCAGGACACGGATAAGGGTTAGGATGAGGATACAGAAGACGATAAGGATGTGGACCGGATAATGATGTACCTTAAAGTAGGCAGGTACATCCCAATTTCCAAATCGAACGAAAAATCAGTTTTTATTTCTCAAGAATTCAAAAATTGTTTAGTTGTACCTATTCTGAAGCATCAGATTCTTGCGAAGACAGCGGAAGCTTGGGGTCCTTAGAGACTGTACCTACAATAGCCCTGCGCTAAGAAAATTATCTCTGGAATGGTTGAAGCTATTGGTAGTCCGATTGGCTTCAAAAAATCCTCTCCAACAAAATGGTAAGCCGTCGCTATGGTTGCCAATTTATTGCGGTTATCACTTTTGGCAAAAAAAAAGACCAAGTGCTGCTACAAGCGTGGGGGATGTTAGCGGAATATTTCGGGCATAAGACGGTTCCCCTTCATCTTCTGGTTCTGGTTCCGTTTCTGGTTCTGGTTCTGGTCCAGGTTCTGGTTCTGGTTCTGGCTTAATTTCTGGTTCTGGTCCCGTTTCTGGTTCTAAGCAGCTTGATGGCAACCCAGGGACACGTTTTGCCAAGAATCCCAGCATCGGACAGACGTACCCCCAAGTAATCACGGCGTCGGTCGACAAACAGGAAATGTAATCTTTCTCGCACTTTTTTCTATTCTTGCGTGTCGACCATATGCCGGCTAGGAGTCCATCACAGACCAATGGGCTGCCTGTATGGCCGTAGCAAAGGCTTCCATCGGTTTTTGCTGGGGCGCAAATCCAAAAGCGTAGATATGCCCTGAAGTAAAGCGCAAGTTGAGTTAGCCGCCGTTCCAGGCTATTATAAAAACCAGTGGTGCGTAGATAACACACAATACTTCCATATTTTGAATCGTAAAATTGTGACACAATTAGATCATGTTTTGGCTGATTTTAAACCCTTAAAACACCCGTTTAGGTCAAAAATATCAAAAAATTCACTATTCAAATTTTAAAATTCGTCCAAAATTAAAATACAATACATTATTGGAATGTAAAAAATATCAACATATTCTGCAAGGTAAAACAAAGATTTTAAGACCAAGAACGCTCAAACCGGTTCATTTTTGTGGCCGGAAAAAAATAGAAAACACTAAAAATGCAAATATAACGGAAGTACTGTGCGTTATCCAAATTTCGATTAAACAGGGTGTTAGGTCTTGCTGAGACAAACATTTAAGTTCAAGAAATTTGAAAAAAGGTTGAGAATTGACTGAGTTATGGTCATTTTTGTAAATGACCACAGGCAGACTAACGGACACACAGACACTTGTTCAGGAAGTGGTTCTGAGTGTATAAGAAAAAGTTTTTTCTGAAGCTCCGTTCCGATTCTCGATTTTATGACGATTCCAAATTGGAATTTCTAATACTTCCATTTACTCTGTAAATATGGAAGTAAAAAGAAGTTGTCCCGGGCGTGCCCCGCCGTTCACCAGCGTGGTTTACTAGTGATATTGCTCTAGTCCTAACGCATCTAGGAGTTCTTCCATTAATGTTTGAATCGGTATACAAAAAATCAACAACAACATAGAAGTGGAAAAATATAACGAATTGGGTTGAGTTGTCTTACTGGCTCACACAAGGGCAAGCTTGAATCCCATGTCGTGCTTCAACGCTCGTTGTGCGCAGGAAATTCGAGTAATGTTCGGTAGGCTGAATTGGTCCCCAACCGCCAGTGGTACATTTTTGAACACCATAGGCACTTTCTCCCTGGTTGGCCCATTTTTCGACCCTAATGCCTATTTTGTTTACGCGACTGTTGAAAACGAACGGCTTCACCTGTAAGTTCAGTTATCGACACTTTATCGAGATTTTTCAATTTTATTCCAGTGTTCCTGACTTCCGTAAAAACACCTAACAAAAACCCCCTGAAAATTTCCCGTAATCCCCCCTGGCATAAAAAACTCCCAAATTGGGGAGAAAATCCCAGCTTGGCAACACTGGCACTAGCTGAAGAAATAACAATTATTATAATTGTTACAACTGATCGGTCCCTAGATTTCCGGACGGCTCCCGCCCTCTTCCTTCCGAATCCCTCTCCTCCGTTCTTTCTATTTTTCTCCACCCAAATTTAGCCCACAGTGCACATCACGACTAATCTTCGGGACATTACCAGACACCAAGGAGGTGGAACTATACTCCCAGAATACAACGCTCCAAGCAACCCATACTCCGCGGGACCTTCTTCTCTGAGAACCTACCATCAAGAACCTACCGATCAGCCTGCTGCCGTCGCGTGACCGTATTTTTTCGCTCAGCCTTTTCCTCTCGTCCTCGTGGGCAGCTGAACCCTCTTCTCCGATTTTACCGTTTTGTCTCAGCGCTTTTCCGGTAACCATCGCTCTATTCGGCTCGGACGCCCATTCCCGACCGCCTACACCGTTCGCTATCCTTGCCGAACGGCCAGTTGTTTTCAACGGAAATTGAGCCATATCAGTGGCGCCCGTCGGCCTACCGAGCTCGACGACCCTAGTCGAGCCCTAGGCGATCTTCGGTCGTGAGAAATCCTACCCACCAACATCGGATTTGGTGCTCGTCGACCCAGGCGAGCCCTTGGCGACCTACCGTTCGCTAGACGATTGGAAGCGACGTCCGACGACGTCCCGTCGGCGCAGTAGACCCGAACCCTCGGCGTCCTGTGCGACTATCGGCCTGTCACCGGTCGGCGCCCTACTGACCCGACGTCTCGGCCTCGTCACGGACGACGATCAGCTCGGTCAACCCGACCGTCTGAACGAGGCCCTACGGAGCTTCGTGCCGGCCCCGCCGCCGTGTCCGACGACGACGCCCAGGACCGTGAGTTGTAACAACCTGCGAGGTGAGCGACCTGCTCTAGGACAATTAATACCTTATAATATTACGTTGGCTGTCTTGCGCTATCTTTCTTTCCAGTGGCCACTGTTAGTTCTTCTGTCTTCTTCTTCGTCATTATATTTCGTTTCGAGTTGTCTAACTCTGTGTCTCCTTCTCTGGCACTACCTGTAGCTACTCTATTTAGCCTCATTTCCTCTCTTCGCGAGAGGTGGTCCTTCCGAAGGAGCTGGCGAGTCCACCGGCAATAGGTGAGTCGACTAATTCTGCTTTCTATTGTACAACGACCTCGCTAGCTATCTCCCAATTAGATCTCCTCCCTGGTAGGAACATTTGGTCCTTCGGGCCGGATGAAAAGCTTCTCCTATCGGAAATTATACAGTTCATTTATACCTACCACGAATATATCTATTGAAACAGTCTGTGATATTAACTGTTATTATTATTGTGATTGTAATTCCCTGGTGCGAATTTGAATACCATTATATTGGGAATTTTAGGTGTGAAGCCTATTCCACCTTGATACTGTGATCATTGTTGCAAATATTTGTTTATCCTTACCTTATACCTATCACCTTATATCCTATAGGGATGGCGGATGGAGGCGGGGGTGCCGATCTTAGGGCTATAGCACGATCAATACGAGCAGCAAAACGGCAGCTCAAAAATTATGGAACCCAAATCACCAATATCCGCAACAAAGGCTTCTCTGCGGTGTCTTCAGCTGCAGATCGCGGCATCTTCAGAGGTATGTACGCCACCGTGGAGACATTTTATTCGAATTTTACTGCAAAATGGGAAGAGTTGGCAGAACTTCATGATCAAGAAAATGCTGAAGGCGTTTTCCCATCGGCCGAAGAGGAAAATTACCATAAAGAGATTTCCACGAACTATTTTGAAATTCACAATTATCACATTCAAATTAATTCTCGTAATACTGTGCCGACAGGGGGTGGACATGGCAATCAAGGTAATTTGGACCTCACCGTCAACCAGCAACCGGCAGCTCGAGCCATTTTGCCAAAAATCCAGATTCCGAAATTTGGGGGTGACATCACCCAATGGCCCACCTTTAAACAATTATTCATCTCACTATTTCGGGATGAACCCTCCTTGACGGATTCGGAAAGGTTCCACTACCTTCTCGGACATTTAGTGGGGCCAGCGCATGACTGCGTGAAGCATATAGCTGCTGTGGGGGAGAATTTCGAGTTAGCTTGGGCGGCTCTGCATAAAGTCTATGATGGCCCACGGCGATTAGCCTCAACTTACCTCAGTAGGTTCCTGGGCCATCGACCACATACGGGCCGACCGACGGCTGAATCTCTCCGGGAATATATAGCCAATGTAAGCGAAAGCATTGCTTCACTGCGCAACTTAGAAATGGCCGATCTGTCAGAATATATCCTTTGTGAGCTTGCACTCCGTAGCTTGGATCCCTATACTAGAGAAGCATTTGAAACTTCAATAGTCGGTACTGTTTTCCCTCAATTCACCACGTTACAAGAATTCGTTCAGAATAGGTGCCAAGTTCTGAGCATAACTAACGCAGCATGTTCTATACCCTATTCACCTCAACCTGCCCGACCAGAACCGAGTCCTCGGCGATCCTTTGGGTTGAACCCGCCAAATCGTTATCAACCTCGACCGTCTTCCTCCCGGCATGCTCTTATGGCCCAGAGCCAAATGCCGCCCTCCCTTGGCATGTCCCGAGCTCAACAACCCCCACCACCCAAACCTAGATCATGCTTCTTATGTCAAGGCAACCACACTATAGCCAATTGTACCCGTTTCAGGTCGGCCACACCTCAGAAGCGGCTCGAATTATTGAGGAACTTTCACGGATGTATGAACTGCCTGAGCGTTTTCCACAAAGTCGGGGACTGCAGCTCGGTCTTCAATTGCCAGATGTGCCGGCGGCGACACCACACCGACCTGCACCTGTCAACGCCTCACAGTGGACCCTTCTCTGACCCAGGACACCAACCACCCCCCAGCCCACCATCGCAGCCACAACCCTCCACTTCGTCAGGATTCGCTGGAGCAGCTACCCACAGCCAGTCAGGTGTCCTCCTCGGCACGATCACTGCCGCGCTCCAAACTGAAGATGGGCAGTCGCTCAAGTTTCGAGGCGTGTTGGATCCAGGATCCCAATATTCTTTCATCACGGAAGAATGTGCTCAGAAGTTACGGAAAGTAGCCCGTCCTTTCCGCGGACGCATCTCAGGTGTTGACCAGACGCCGCTGCGCAGTGTCCGGGGTTTGGTATCCATAACCTTCATACCACCGGAATCAACCAGCACTCTTTCCACTGAGGCCGTGGTAGTGCCATCCATCACCCCGCCGCTTCCTCAATTCCCGCTGCGCTCCGCCAGTTGGGACTACTATTTGTCCTACGACCTCAGCGACCGGAGCTTTGCCAAACCAGGGCCCATCTCGTTCCTGATTGGCGCAGATATTTTTCCCGAGGTTGTCACTGGAGCGCCGATCACCCTGCTGCGGGATGGACCGAGGATGATACCAACCATATTCGGACTCACACTTCTTGGCCGCTACGCGGAGGACGCCTACCCTACCGCCTCAGTTGCCCTTCTGGCGCAAGGCAGCCTTGCGGTAATTATGGAGAAATTTTGGGAAATAGAAGAACCTTCCTTCTCAGCCAAGGTCTCCCCAGAAGATGAATACTGCGAGCAACATTTTATGAGTTCTCATCATCGAGCTGAGGATGGACGTTACGTAGTGGCTTTACCCTTCCGCAGCGTACCTCCGTCCATATTACCTAATACTTCGCGGGCCATGAACTGTTTTTACGCTCTGGAGAAGAGGTTGGCCAAGGACAGCGCGCTCAGGGAGGAATATGTTGCGCAGATGGACGAATACATTAAGCTCGGCCACATGACCCTCGCTACCAGCCCACCCAGCTACATCATCCCGCACCACGCAGTCTTCAAAACCGTCGGCGACAAGAAGAAGCTTCGTATCGTATTTGACGCCAGCTTCCCTGCACCCTCAGGGAGCCTCAACGATCACCTGTACACTGGCGCCAGGCTTCAAGCGGATCTGCCCCATATACTCTTGAATTTTCGTCGCCATCAGTATGTCTTCAGCTGCGATATTATCAAGATGTTTCGGCAGATATGGATCAATGCTGAGGATCGCAAATACCTTCAGATTGCTTGGCGCTCTGACCCCCAACAACCAGTACAACTCTTTGAGTTGACTACCGTCACCTTTGGCTTGTCGAGCTCACCGTTCCTCGCCCAAAGAGTGCTCCGGCAACATGCCCTTAATTATCAAGAGGAATTTCCGGAGGCGTCTGCAGTGATCCTCCAAAGCACCTACATAGACGACATCACCGCCGGGAGTGATTCCTTGGCTTGCCTAACACGATTGAAGAGCCAGCTCATCCGCCTATTGCGGATTGGTGGCTTTGAGCTGAGTAAATGGAGTTCCAATCACCCAACCCTTGTTGATTCAAGGGACCAGCAAGATCAACCGGTACGACTGGGTGACGCCGACCTACCGCTGACCAAAATCTTAGGGATGAAATGGGACCCTTCTCAGGACGTCTTTTCGTACGACGTCTCGCCGCCACCCCCCGGCAACACGCGCCGAATCCTACTATCCACCATTGCAAGATTATACGACCCTTTGGGGTATCTGGCGCCTGTTGTATTCTACGCCAAGAAACTGCTCCAACTCACCTGGATCTCCAGCCTGAGGTGGGATGACGAGCTACCCAATGAGATTAGTCAATCTTGGCGGCGTTTTGTCGACGAGCTACCGGCCTTGTCGGAAATCACCATTGCCCGAGCCCTTGCACCATCTGCGGACCGACAGTTGGTCTGTTTTTCCGACGCCTCGACCAGTGGTTACTGCGCAGTGGCCTATCTGCGCACGGTCCACGGAGACGAGGCTTGCCTAACTCTGCTCAAGGCGAAAACCAAGCTGGCGCCACTCAAAAGCCTCACCGTTCCCCGTCTGGAGTTGTGCGGGGCGCTCCTCCTGGGCCGCCTCGTCGAATCCCTCTCTGGCCTTTGTAAGGATTTGGGAGTCTCCCAGGTCCATTGCTTCACTGACTCGACCACCGTCCTGGCCTGGCTACAAACACCTCCCCACCTGCTCCACATCTTCGTTTCAAATCGGGTGCAGCAAATACTACACAATACGCAACCAGGCTGGTGGCAGTACATCAAGGGCGTTGAAAACCCGGCCGACGTGGGGTCTCGAGGCATCGCCCCTGCGGCTCTCCGGGAGCACTCACTCTGGTGGCATGGCCCGCGGTGGTGCCGATCTCCTGTCGATCAATGGCCCAGGTCAGTTTTGCCCTCTGTGGCAGAGGTACCTGAAATGCGCAAAACTTATCCAGTCCTTCTGTCGCTTGGAGTGAGTCAATCCTTCATCGACTGTGCGAAGCGTCACTCAAGCTACCGACGATTCATTCGCACCATGGCCTATGTCCGTCGATTCTTTCACAACGCTTCCTGTGGTGCCGCCCTGCGACATCGACGCCTCTCGGGTCCTATTTCTGCCACAGAATTTCATCAAGCCAACCATTGTTACATCCGAGCTCTACAGAGACACTACTATCCCGAAGTCTTCACTAGACCTTTCAATGAGCTTACCACTGAGCTTCGCCGGCTGAATGTCTTTGTGGATTGTGAAAATCTCGTTCGAGTGGGCGGCCGATTGTCCAACGCGCCGATCGACTATGAGCAGAAGCACCCTCTCCTGCTGCCTCGCCGCTCGCCCTTCACCAACCTCGTCGTCGACCACTATCACCACCAAAATCACCACGTCGGCCCTTCAAGCCTCTTGGCTTCAATCCGCCTTTTGTACTGGGTGCCGGGCGCCCGGAGTTTGATCCAAAGCTTGCGACACAAGTGCGTCGTCTGCACCCGCTTCTCCCGCTCCAAGGTGATTCCCTTCATGGGCGAGTTGCCGAAGTCTCGATTCGCCGGCGCCCGAGCTTTCTTGATAACCGGCGTGGACTTTGCCGGCCCTTTCCTCTACACCGTCTCACCAACCCGCAAGGCAGCGGTCCACAAGGCCTATCTATGCCTATTCATCTGCATGGCGACTCGAGCCATTCATCTGGAGGTCGCCATGGCCTTGTCGGTCGAGGCTTTTCTGGACGCGTTCGATCGTTTCGTCTCTAGAAGGGGTTGGCCAGCCGAGATGTTGTCCGATGGGGGCACCAATTTTAGGGGCACCGACCGATACCTGAGGGAGCTGATTGAACTGCTCTCTCAAGATGAGACTAGAGATCAGCTGGTTGGATATACCGCTCCACAAGGTGTAAGATGGAATTTCAATCCCCCTCGTCCCCACACTTTGGAGGAGGATGGGAAGTTGCGATTCGCATGGTGAAAGAGTTGCTTTTTAAAACGTTTGGAAACCACCCTTATACCCTTCCTGATCTAATTACCGCATTCACTAAAATTGAGGCCATTTTGAATTCCAGACCGCTCCAGGCGCTCTCCAACAGCCCGGACGACCTGGAAGCGCTCGCCCCAGGCCACTTCCTGATCGGCCAGACCTTGACCGCCACCCCGGAACCGGACTTCACTGCTATTCCCTCGGGCCGCCTCAACCAATGGCAGAGGCTACGGGAACGGACCCAGTATTTTTGGAGGCGATGGAGGGAGGAGTACCTCGCCAGCTTGCAGTCTCGTCAGAGATGGGATCGACGCCAGCCTAACCTGAAGATCGGCGACCTCGTTCTCCTGAGTGATGCGGACTCCCCACCGACTCTCTGGGCTCGCGGGAGGATTTTGGACGTCCACCCTGGAGCGGACAACATCGTACGCGTGGTCACCGTCCGCACGCCCTCCGGCGTCTACAAGCGACCTTCAGTCAAGATGGTGCCTCTCGCTCTCTCCGACATCCATTCCTGAGGACGGGCCCGTCTGGAAATCGGGGGGAGTATGATCGGTCCCTAGATTTCCGGACGGCTCCCGCCCTCTTCCTTCCGAATCCCTCTCCTCCGTTCTTTCTATTTTTCTCCACCCAAATTTAGCCCACAGTGCACATCACGACTAATCTTCGGGACATTACCAGACACCAAGGAGGTGGAACTATACTCCCAGAATACAACGCTCCAAGCAACCCATACTCCGCGGGACCTTCTTCTCTGAGAACCTACCATCAAGAACCTACCGATCAGCCTGCTGCCGTCGCGTTACCGTATTTTTTCGCTCAGCTTTTTTTTTTCTCTCGTCCTCGTGGGCAGCTGAACCCTCTTCTCCGATTTTACCGTTTTGTCTCAGCGCTTTTCCGGTAACCATCGCTCTATTCGGCTCGGACGCCCATTCCCGACCGCCTACACCGTTCGCTATCCTTGCCGAACGGCCAGTTGTTTTCAACGGAAATTGAGCCATATCAGTGGCGCCCGTCGGCCTACCGAGCTCGACGACCCTAGTCGAGCCCTAGGCGATCTTCGGTCGGGAGAAATCCTACCCACCAACATCGGATTTGGTGCTCGTCGACCCAGGCGAGCCCTTGGCGACCTACCGTTCGCTAGACGATTGGAAGCGACGTCCGACGACGTCCCGTCGGCGCAGTAGACCCGAACCCTCGGCGTCCTGTGCGACTATCGGCCTGTCACCGGTCGGCGCCCTACTGACCCGACGTCTCGGCCTCGTCACGGACGACGATCAGCTCGGTCAACCCGACCGTCTGAACGAGGCCCTACGGAGCTTCGTGCCGGCCCCGCCGCCGTGTCCGACGACGACGCCCAGGACCGTGAGTTGTAACAACCTGCGAGGTGAGCGACCTGCTCTAGGACAATTAATACCTTATAATATTACGTTGGCTGTCTTGCGCTATCTTTCTTTCCAGTGGCCACTGTTAGTTCTTCTGTCTTCTTCTTCGTCATTATATTTCGTTTCGAGTTGTCTAACTCTGTGTCTCCTTCTCTGGCACTACCTGTAGCTACTCTATTTAGCCTCATTTCCTCTCTTCGCGAGAGGTGGTCCTTCCGAAGGAGCTGGCGAGTCCACCGGCAATAGGTGAGTCGACTAATTCTGCTTTCTATTGTACAACGACCTCGCTAGCTATCTCCCAATTAGATCTCCTCCCTGGTAGGAACAACAACTATAATAGTTGTCATAGCGTTTTTTGGGGTCACCATTCGCGGATTCACATCTTTATAAGGGATGGCCATCGATACCTAATAGATTGATCAGGCCCGTACCCAGGGCGGGGGGAAGGGAGCCATGGACCTCCAAAATTTTCTGGAATTCATGAAACAGTATTTCAAACCCATACCTAATCAATCTTGAAGTCGAACTCTTCTGTTTCGTTGTGAGTTTGGCTTTGAGATTGATTATGACTGAATTCGTATTTAAACAACCTAAAAACACAATTCTATAATATAGTATATTATATTATATAATATAGTATATTATATTATATAATATAGTATATTATACAAGGTAAGTACCTACTGAATTTCCCAATCGATCGTACGAGCCACTGATATCGATTACCATGGATGAATATCGATATTTCAGCTAGATTAACTCAATTTTTTGTAATTCTTAGGGACCACATATTTTTCGAATTTGTGTGATGTTAAAACATGGAACTTACGGTCGGGTTATTGGAACGACATCGGCTACGAACTATCGATACCTACCATCGGCCCTTGCATCAGTTATGGAAAAATATCGATATATGGGAGGAAAACATCGATATTTCGATACTATCGGCTATCGATGGCCATCCCTAAGCTTTATTCGGTACTCACTTGGAATAAACCGACGTCGCCGTGTGGAAACTCTTCAGAAGTTTGTGCCGGATTAATGTAAATTTTTCTAGAAACTCGCCGCTGCACACGAGTCGTTTTCAATTTTTCCGAAGCATTCGTGAATTCGCTCCTATATTCGGCTCCAGCGATCACCTTTTACATTACGGAATCATTTCAAATATCCGACCAGATGCCTGCTGCTTATTTGAAATCTTACAATTTTTTATGATCTTACAACTGCATTTCGATCTGGGAACCAAGATCGGATGCAGTTTCCAGAGGTCAGGACCCATTCTGGAGCGATGATGGACCCAGAGCAGACAGGCGGCTCACTACGATAAGTCCATTCTAGAAGCACAGCTACGATGAATGGCGTGTCTTCGATGCGCGCAACGACGCCCGATGTGATCTCATCCTGATACGGACCGATGCACATTCAGTTGTAACCATTAGATACTTTCTTTGAATGGCAATTGGCAAAAAGAATCATCATTTACGATAAGCGGTGAAATGTAATTATTTCAGCGAAAAACAGCAAAAACCCCTGAGGCCACGTCAAAAAACACCAGGATCCCCCCATATGAGAAAAAATTTCCGAAAAAACCCAATCAAAATACTATCTCACATAAAACTAATGCTGTGTTCACATGTGCGTTTTGTTCTGCGTTCAGTGCGTACTGCGTAATGTGTTCTGATTGGCTGTCAGTTTACGCACTTGACGCACTTCACGCAAATATCAAAAAAATTAGATATTTCACGGATTGTATGGAGGGGAAGAAGACAATTCCAGCTCCCGTGCCACAATTTGTTTTGTCAACGTGTTTAGTGTCGAACCCGAGTAGGTAGTACGTGTTTCAAACTGTTTTTCTGAAATTTCGAACCGGTTGTAAACAATAATAATTACATATTATAATAATAAAATAACTAATAATAACATAATATGTTATTATTAATAACATAATATTATTATGTTCTTTCAACGACAACAAGGTGTTCAACATGACAAGAGAGTTGAAGTCTATTCTTATCTATTTTATCCTATCAATTCTTATCTATTCTGTCGGATTTGACAACATGAACCACATTGACAACTAAATTTTTACGCAGTTCGACTCGACACCACCGACATGTGAACGCCATTTCGCTTTTGCGCACTTGACGGATGCGTAAATGGACTTTACGCACTATACATACTGTATTTATACTTACTATCGTATAGAAATGTACTGTATTTATACATGCTATCGAACGTTTGAACATGACAAATTATTTTGACAATTATTTTCAGCGGTTTTCATCAACTTACGGGATGATCGTCATCATCACTGGAGAATGCCACATTATTATTTAAACCGTTTACGGTCTTGTTGGAAGCAGCTGCCGTAATATGCAGCAGCATTGGCATGATCAGTAAGACTTGCATGCTGCTCATCGCATGGCCGCCAGTCCCACATTATCGTTGGTCGTTGATTTTGGCAATTCCCATTCTAACTTTAGTCGTTCTAAGTTGGACTGAAATAATAACAATCATTATGATCCCATATCGTCATGATTCGCCAAGGTTTCACGCGTCAAGAGCAACTTGTGGTTTGATCTCGATTTTGCCAGTTCTGAACTTGAAATTTGAAAAATAGGTAGGTACCGACCCCCTTACAATGAAATCTGAACGGAGGAAAAACGTTAAATGTGTAATTTTAGCTATCTCAGTACCTAGCTATCTCAGCTCTTTTAGCTATCTCAGCCAAACGGTTAAAAACCATATTTAAAAAAAAATCGTTCCCTAGATTTCAACAATTTTTCATCTGTGGCGAGCACAATTGTTTATTATTTAACAGTAAACCGAACTCAACAGAGATGCCCCTATGAGGGGAAAACTGAGGGAAAATGTTTTTGGAGGTTCGTGCGTCAGATGACTAAAAACCAGGACACGGATAAGGGTTAGGATGAGGATACAGAAGACGATAAGGATGTGGACCGGATAATGATGTACCTTAAAGTAGGCAGGTACATCCCAATTCCCAAATGTCTTGAGTGAGTAGGGGAGAGAGGGGCACAATGAGACACTTTTCATTCAGGGCTCTTCTAAATAGGTAATGCCTCTTGGAAGCTGAAATTTTGGCGATATTTGGAGTAACTCTTTGGCTTTAAAATGGCGTTTCGTTTAACCGCCGTAAAAGGGTAGCTATATTAGAAATTCCACATTCCAAAAATTCGGTTTCTTTTCTCACTGTGCCCCACCCCTGGGGTACAGTGAGACAAGTGGGTAAATCATCATTGTACAAGTAGAAATAAATTTTTATTTCATTTTATTTTATGCACAATGAGACAAGTGAGTAAATCATCATTGTAAAAAAGGAATAAATTTTTATTTCATTTTATTTTATGTTTATTATTTATAAATGTTCGGTTACTCACAAAAGATCGCAAAAATTTACAACAAAGAAATATGCGCGGATAAGCCTTCCAAAGTTGAGGAAATCAGTTTTTATTTCTCGAGAATTCAAAAATTGTTTAGTACCTATTCTGAAGCATCAGATTCCTGCTGAGAAAATTATCCCTGGAATGGTTGAAGCTATTGGTAGTCCGATTGGCTTCAAAAAATCATCTCCAACAAAATGGTAAGCCATTGCTCAACATAGTAAATCTATCAGAAAGAATATATAGATGATCTGTATACAGTATTGCATGAGATGAGCAAGACCGTATCAATTTCACAGGCAAGAATGAGGTTTATTATTTACATGATGGTCATGTCAACTTTGTGGTGACCATGAATGATTTGAGATTATGTTGGTGGTGATTAAATACTGGAGTTTTCCAACAAAATCTATGGTTGCCAATTTATTGCGGTAATCACTTTTGGCAAAAAAAGGCCAAGCGCCGCTACAAGCGTGGGGGATCTTAGCGGAATATTTCGGGCATAAGACGGTTCCTCTTCTTCTTCTTCTTCTGATTCCAGTTCTGGTTCTAAGCAGCTTGGTGGCAACCCGGGGACACGTTCTGCCAAGAAATCCAGCACCGGACAGACGTACAACCAAGAAAACACGGCGTCGGCCGACTTGCAGCAAATGGATGATTCCTTACACCTTTCTCCATTACTGCGTGCATACCATATGCCGGCTAGAAGTCCATCACAGACCAATGGGCTGCCTGTATCGCCGTAGCAGAGGCTTCCATCTGTTTTGCCCGCGGCGCAAATAAAAAGGTGTCGATGTATCCTGAAGAAAAGCGCAAGTACAGTTCTTATAGCCGCCGTGCCAGACTCTTGGAAACAAACGAAGTTGCCCCGGGCATGCCCTGCCGCTCTCCAGCGTGGTTTGCTAGTTATGTTGCTCTAGTCTTAACGCATCTAGACACGTTCATGGAAGGAGTTCTTCCATTATTGTTTGAACCGCTGCACAAAAAATCAACAATAACAATATAAAAGTGCAAAAATAGAACGAATTGGGTTGAGCTGTCTTACGGGCCGTGACAAGGGCATGCTTGATCCCCGCGTCTTGCTTCAACGCTCGTTGTGCGCAGGGCTCGTGAGTACTCTCCGGCAGCATATGGTCCCCAACCGCCTGTGGTACAGTTTTGAACACCATAGGAACTTTTTCCCGGGTTGGCCCATTCTTCGACCCTAATGCCTATTTTGTTTACGTGACTGTTGAAAACGAACGGGTCCACCTGTAACGCGAAGTTCAGTTATCGACACTTTATCGAGATTTTTCAATTTTATTCCAGTGTCCCTGACTTCCATAAGAACAACTAACAAAAATCCCCGAAAATTTCCCGAAATCCCCCTGGCATAAAAACCCGCAAATGGGGGAGAAAAATCCCAGCTTGTCAACACTGGCACTAGCTGATAGAATAACAATTATGGTTATCTTAGCGTTTTTTGAGGTCACCATTCGCATCATTATAAGGGATGGCCATCGATACCTAATATATTGTCAGGTCATTTTGAACTCGTTATTGAAGTTGACTTTGAACTCGAAGTTGACATTGATCTCGAAGTTGACTTTGATCTCGAAGTTGACTTTGATCTCGAAGTTGAGTTTGAACTTGAAGTTGACTTTGATCTCGAAGTTGACTTTGATCTCGAAGTTGAGTTTGATCTCGAAGTTGACTTTGATCTCGAAGTTGACTTTGATCTCGAAGTTGACTTTGATCTCGAAGTTGACATTGATCTCGAAGTTGAGTTTGAACTCGAAGTTTAGTTTGAACTTGAAGTTGACTTTGATCTTGAAGTTAACTTAGATCTTGAAGTTGACTTTGAACTCGAAGTTGACTTTGATCTCGAAGTTGACTCTGAACTCGAAGTTGACTTTGATCATTTATATCCGTATTTTTTAATGTTAGAGTTAAGAACACAACTTTTTGAAAGTCAGAGGTTTTTAGTCGAATTCAGAGGTTTTTTCGGTGTTCGACAGAGGGAAAGCAAGGCGACGAGTTGGCAACACTGGTGTTGGCGTCGCAGTAGCGTTGGGTCTTTACATTGGACTTTACCTGAAGATGAGTGACCAGGAATTTAATGTGAAATCGATGGGAGAAGTTGAGAAACATGAAGAATTTTTGCGTGCGCTAAAATTTTTCGAATTTGTGTGATGTTAAAACATGGAACTTACGGTCGAGTTATTGGAACGACATCGGCTACGAATTATCGATACCATCGGCCCTTGCATCATCAATGGAAGAATATTGATATATCGGAGGAAAACATAGATATTTCAATACCTACTATCGACTATATATCCCTATTCGATACTCACTTGGACTACACTAACGTCGTATGCATGATCTCCATCTTTATATTCCGGATGAGCGTAACAATGTTGAACTAATCGCTGCTGCAGACGAGTCATATTCAATTTTTCCGAAGCGTTCTGGAATTCGCTCGAAAATCTGGCTCCAGCGATGACCTTTTACATTAAACGCAATCATTTCAAATATCCAACCAGATACCTGCTGCGTATTTATAATCTTACATTTTTTTATGATCTTACATATGTAGATCCGAGCATGAGATAAGCTCGAATGACCCTTGCAGAGGTCAGGACCCATTCTGGAGCGATGATGGTCCCAGTGCAGACAGGCAGTGGCGGCCAACTACGACGATGAACAGGCTCCTTGATAAAAGCGACGATGTATGGCGCGTCTTCGATACGCGGAACGACGCCCGGAATCTTCTCATCCTGACCGATGCACATTTAGTTGTAACCATTTTACGTACCTTCTTTGAATTGCAATTGGCAAAAGGAATCAATAAACTATAAACGGTAAAGTGCAATTATTTCAGCGAAAAACGAATGTCCAAATTGATAGAAGGGGGTCTACACAAGGGTTTTCCAAATTTCAAAGCAGGTCCTGCACCAGTGTTGCCAGGGTCCAGACGTCAAAAACCCCCCAAATGAGAATAAAATTCCCAAAAAAAACCTAGTGAAAACTATTCCACATAAAACCACCTCCATATTATAGATCATCAATTTTAAATAGTAATTAGAACTAAGTAATACTAAGTAAAACTAAGTAGAACTAAGTAAAATAGTAAAGAACTTATTTAAAACTATAAACTATTTAATATTCGATCTCCCCATCAACCTATCATCTAATTTATACTATCGAACGTTTGAACATCAAAAATTATTTTGACAATTATTTTCAGCGGATTTTTCCAACTTACGGGATTATCGTTTTCCTCGTCATCACCGCCGTAGTATTCGTCCAATAAATCATCTATACCGATAACGGCATTGTTAGAAGCAGCTGCCGTAATATGCAGCAGCATTGGCATGATCAGTAAGACTTGCATGCTGCTCATCGCATGGCCGCCAGTCCCACATAATCGTTGGTCGTTGATTTTGGCAATTCCCATTCTAAATTTAGTAGTTCTAAGTTGGACTAAATAATAACAAACAATTATTTTGATCATTTTGATCCCATATCGTCATGATTCGCCAAGGTTTCACGCGTCAAGAGCAACATGAAGTTTGATCTCGATTTTACCATTTCTGAGCTTGAAATGTGAAAAATAGGTAGGTACCTAGGTACCCCCCAACCAAAAATCTGAACGGAGGAAAAACGTTAAATGTGTAATTTCAGCTATTTCAGTAGGTACCTATTAATAGGTTACCTATTAATTAATCAAAATAAGCCAAACGGTTAAAAACCACATTTAAAAAAAAATTGTTTCCTAGATTTCAACAATTTTTTCTCTGTGGCGAGCACGATGGTAAACCGAACTCAACAGAGGGGGGAAAAACTGAGGGAAAATGTTTTTGGAGGTTCATGCGTCGGATGACTAGAGACCAGGATAAGGGTAAGGATAAGGATACAGATGACGATAAGGTTGTGGGCCGGATAATGATGGGGATAAGGATTAGGATAGTCACTGAATGATAAGGCCGGGAAAGGTTTTAATTGCGATCACCGAATCACCAAGAAGAGTCAGCGATGAAGTTTAATACAGTATTGTATGAGTGCTCAGCACATACAGGTCGGTATAATGCGGCATAGTAGGTCCAGGTCGATTCTTCAAACAGCTGAAATGGTTTTCGCCAACATCAAAGATCCATTTTTGAGAATAGCCGTTGAATAGCTTATGAGGAGCCTCTGCGCAAATTATAATATCCATATTATATCCGTATTCCTCGAATTGCAACCTAACGCTGAGTAACGAGTTCCGATTGAAGAGGAAATCCGCGAATTCTATTTCGAAAGTAGCGAGGGAAATTCGAATTTAATATCCCCTTTGCAAGTGAAACCGATCGAGGTGAAAACCGATAATTCGGAGGGAAATCTCTCGGAAGCCGGGGGAAAAAACAGGGCAACTTTTCCTTTTTCCGACATGTTTTCTTGGCGTTTAAACTCATTTGTTGAAAATGCGGGCAAGTTGGGCGCGGAGGTTTGAATCCTCTCCGGTCATTGGATGTTCGCTGACCCATGGATAAGTTTTACCCTCAGCAGCCGGCTCTGCGTAATAAAGTAATAACTTCCAGTTGGCTCTTCACTCCGACCGCCAGACTTGGGGGATCCCTAACTCCCGTTTAAACTCACCCCCTTGCCCGCTGCACCGTGCCCACTAACTCTGATTAAACATAAAAGTTTACGCGAAACCGAGGTCCTTATCACCCTGGAAAAGTGCGGAAGGGATGTTCCAAAGGAAGATATCCGTTTTGTTTTGAGCCGAATATTTTCGAGTTTTTTCCATCGAAGTTGAAACTCGATTAGTACACTTACTGTTGAAAGGCTGAAAATCATCATCATGAGATAAAAATCGTATCATCATGATATGAAAATCGTATCATGAAGATGTATGAAAATTATATCGTCGCATCAATATTCATTCATATGGTTGATTCAGTTCAAATAACTGTCAATTTCTTGTCCCTGGGCAATAACACCCTACTCAGACATGTTTGAATTTTTTCAAATTTTTCCCAGTAAATAGTAGGTGTGTTCTGTTAGTTTACCATGAAATAAGAACGCTACCTGTTGGTTCAGAGGTGAAACCCAACGCTAATTGTGTAACGCTCCATGGCTGTCCCCGCCCACGATTTTCTGCCTTAAAAATTCCTGGAAATGTCCTTCTAAAATGACATTCTGGAAACAAAAAGGCTGTTTTGTGGTAAGAGATTGTGATAGAGTGTGTGATGAAGATTTCAGCTCAAAAACCCGCTCAGTGTGCTGTCAGTGATCTCACAAAGTCAGTGTTTCGTTTCTGTGTAACATCCGTGGACTTTTTAGAAAGAACGGTACACATTCCAATGTCGGGATATTTTGATGGTAGCAATGGGGAAAGGAGGTGGCAACCCTGGGCGACCCAGTACCCCATCCCCTTTCCACTTCTAGCCAGCTGATTCGTGGCTTTGGATAAAGAAGGTGTGGTTCGCGTGATCGTATGTTTTCGAGTGTATCATCCATGGAGTATCTCATAATTTTTTTCAATCAACTCTCCTCCTTCGCCCCTATAGAATATCAAAGTTCTCTGTCAACCTATTGTCCCATAACAATTTCATTTAGTAATCTTTCAATCCTGATTTATAATTAAGGAGCAAAGTTGAAATGTAACCCTCCATGCTGCAAAACCTGTAACCTCCACATTTTAGTTTATACCCATGGAGGGTTACAATTGACCACGAAGGTTACAGTTGACCATAAACCGACCATGGAACGTTACCAGCTTTCCATGGAGGTTTACAAAGAGATTCATTTTGAGTAATTTTGATCCCTTTGACCTGAAATTTTGAGGCTCTTTTGAAGTTTAGGATTATTTCATTTACTGCTTATTTCTTGATAGCAATGCCAATAATTCTGCACACGCCAATGGTGTAACCCTCCATGGATTCTAAATTTTCAAATTCAATTAAAAACTCAAAGATTGTGATTCCGATCTTTTTCATGATTTTTTTCAATCTTAGGAAGGTCCTGGGAGCATGCAGGAATTTTTCTCAAGATTTTCCAATGAGGTGGAATTTTAATTTTTTTCCAAATTGAAAATTGACAGTTATTTGGGAATCAACCATATCAATTCATCAATCAAGTTTTTTTCATCCAAATTTTGTTTTATTAAAGTTTCATCGAAGTTTTCAAAATCATCAAAGTTATTATCAAAATCAATTCATATGAATTCATCAATTTTTCATCAAGTTTTCAAAGTATTAATCAAGTTTTCAAAGTATTCATCAAGTTGTCAAAGTTTTTATCAAAGTTTCATACTTTCTTCAACAAAATCCTCATTGAAGCTCCTCATTGATACTTGCCATTAATCCATACATCGATAGTATATCCAGGGCTGTATATCCAGGGATATGGATAGTATATCGATATATCGATAGTATATCCAGGGATGGCCATCGATACCTAATATATCGACGACCAATAGTATCGGCGGTAGAATATCGATGCCGATATGATAATATTATATCTCCATATTATCGTAGGTCAACTATCGATAGACTACCACCGATATTATCGACCTAAAACTATCGAAAGTTTTTGAAATATCGGTTTAAGTAAAATGAAAAATTACCCATTAATTTTCCTCTGTTCCATTCCTTGGCCTACGAAAATCAGCCTGAAAACCCTCATCAACCACATCTTTCAACTATACTATCGATCCTACAAGCCACTCATATCGATGATTACCATGGATGAATACCGAATTGAACTCAATTATTTGGGAATTTTCAGGGATCACAAATTTTTCGAATTTGTGGGATGTTAAACATGGAACCGTATTGTATAAAGCCGATATCTGTTTGAAAAATATCGGCTGAAACTCAATTGAACGACATCGGCTACAAACTATTGATACCCAATACTATCGGCCCTTGCATCATTGATGAAAAAATATCGATATATCGGAGGGAAACATCGATATATCGGAGGGAAACATCGATATATCGGAGGGAAACATCGATATATCGAAGAAAAAATCGATACATCGGAGGAAAACATCGATATATCGAAGGGAAACATCGATTTATCGAAGAAAACATCGATATTTCGATACTATCGACCATGGATGGCCATCCCTAAGTATATCGGTGGGTAGACTGGTTATCGTCAAACCAATTAAACGTCTCCCAGAATATGTTTGCTGGTTTTTTGCCCCAAAAAATGAAGTTATCTTTATCCTTTCGTTGGTACTAAAGTTGGGGTCGATCGATCGACCGATTAGGCTGAGATCGGTCGATTATTGATCAATCTGCCGGTATCGCGGCGTTTTATTCAATCCTCGACCATTCTTTTGCCAACAATCGCTCAATCCGGGCTGAGGGTCGAGCAAAAAATAAACCCCCCCTGCATTATCTTGATTAAAACATAAAAGTGTCTCCTGCCAGCGGTTGTAATACACCTTAACGACCGACGAGGCAACTGGCTTCACGCAAGAGCGGAATCTCTTCCTTCTAATAGAAAATGCTCCACCGTCATCTTATAGCCCCACCAATAATGGGGTGCATCATTATTATTTATCCTCTATCCAGAGTTGGAGCACTTTCAAGAAAGGTAGGCTGAGTCGGTAAAAAGTTCCAACTTTTTCTCAGGGATAAAATTGAAAATAAAAGTTTTTTTTCTTCCTTTGGAAAAATATAAACATTTTTCCAAAGGAAGCAAAATTTTTTAAAGTATTAATTTTTTTAAATTAGGTACCTAGGTATTTATTTTTAAATTTTTTTTTTTTTAATAAAAATATTTTATTATTTTTATACTTTTATTATTAATTTTTTTAATGAAAAAATTATATTATTTTTAAACTTTTATTATTAAATTATTTCTAAACTTTTTTAAATATTTAATAAAAAATTATTTATTTTTTATTTATTTTTAAAATTATGTACTTAGGTATTTATTTTTTAATAAAAATATTTTATTATTTTTTAAATATTAAATATTTATATTTTATTTAATAAATATTTTAAATATTGTTTTCTCTGATATTGGAAAAATTTTAATTTTTTATTCTGATTCGACTTTTTTTTAAATATCTTTTTTTACCTAATCAGAAACGTCAAACAAGCACTGGCACAAACCTCGAGTTGCTCTTGACGCTCGGAAAACCTTGGCGGATCAATATAAACTAAATGATAGCCTTTCACTTACTATAATTCCCTGCAATAAGCAGGCATGTTGGTCTTGCTGATCATGCCGCTCCTGCTGCATGTCAATGCTGGATTGAAAATTAACGCCACGGATTCTGATTCGACAGACGAATTATCAGAGGTAAGGTAGGTTCGAAAAACGCAGTAATAAATAGAAGTAAAATTCCGGTATGGTAGGCCCGAATTTTCGGAAATTTTTGGTCCGTCTGTGGTCATTTTCAAAAATGGCTCCCTCAATTCTCAACTTTTTTTTCGAATTTCTTGAACTGAAATGTTTGTCTCGGCAAGACCTTTTTTAATCGGAATTCAAATAACTCACAGTACTTCCGATTCATTTGCATTTTTTGCGTTTAATATTTTATATTTTTCCTGCCACAAAAATGAACCGATTTGAGCGTTCTTGGTCTTAAAATCTTCGTTTTACCTTGCAGAATATGTGGATATTTTTTATATTCCTACAACTTGGCGTATTTGTATTTTAGGCGAGTTTTAAAATTTGCGTAGTGAGTTTTTTGATAATTTTGACCTCAACAGCCTCAAAACGGTTAAAATATGATCAAAACATGTCAAAACTTCCACGTTTCAAATCATGGAAGTATTGCGTGTTATCTGGTTTTTTACGATATCCATAGTTGAGTATGACACTTTAAACCAAAACTACCGGAGTGCGGAACTTGTTTTCCACTCCGTCTCTCTCTAAACTTCCATCCATTTATTTGAAATTCGGTAAATTTGACGAATTCAATTCCTGGGGGATTAATTAATGTTATTATCATTTACCATTGCGATTGAGAGATTGTACAGCACCTACTAAACAGGATCAGGATTACGACTATGAGGAAATGACGGACAATCCAAATTCGCATGGGCATGGACGCATCGTGGACACTCCATACATTGCAGTTCTGTACAGGAATATTTCGAGTTTTTACTGCACCGGGACAATCCTCACTCAAGAATGGGTCCTGACAGCTGCTAACTGTATCGGTTTGTTGGAGGGCAAGAGGCGAAATCTATACGTAAGATTAGTACCGATAGATTAGCATAGATTCGTATCCAGGGATAGGAAATTCAGCAGTACGATACCTAATTGTGTACAATCCGAAAGGTTGTTGCTGGAGCGGAATTCGGAAATGATGCCCTTCGCGATGAGGCCCATGTACAATGGCGAATAGCCAGGGAGTGGCTCAACCATCCGGAGTATAAATATTTTCAAAAATCGGAATTTGGCGTCGGTCTCCTTCGAGTGAGTATCGAATACAGTCCGATCTAAATAAACGAAGACATTAAACGTGGATTCCGGTCTGCGGGCGGAAAATAGGCCAACAACAGCAACAACAACGAAGACATTTGACATCGTCGAGGCCAGCGGCGGCTCAAGCCCGAAGGGTAGCGATGGCAACATTTTTTTCAATATGTCTATATCGACGGTTGAGAGGCAGCATGACACAACTCAAAATCACTACATTTCAAGAGCGCAAAAAAAATTTTTTTGCGCTCTTGAAATGTAGTGATAGGGAATCATTTAATGATTCCCTGCCGAATTCAAGCGAAAGATTAAGTTTTTATGTATTTTCTCGCCTAATTGATAACCCTTCTGCGCTAAGACGTAGAAAAATTGGTATTCCAAATCGCCGCGGGGAGAATTATCGGGTTACGCCATGCTGAAGTGATGATTCTTCAGTTATGCTATGCTGTTATCCAGGTTTGGTACGAAAAACTGTGCTGATCAACAAAATCAACAGCGCGTTGCTTTCAGTTTTTTTGATTGTGAAAGAATTCAGTCAATACAGTCAGGTACTGTCAAACATACCATTATCATATACTGGAAAATGACTAAATTTTCAATGTTTTCCATAAATTGGCAGCTATTAATGTTTCTTTCTATCATAACAGTCTTTGGTTTTACTAAGTACCTGACTGCGAATTGACTTTGGAACAAAAACTATTATAGAAACTGTCTCTCACACTGAAACCAAAACTCAACGCATAATCGAAATCGAAGTCAAACTCACAATGAAATAGAAACTCAAACTCACAATCGAAATTGAAGTCAAACTCACAATGAAACAGAAACTCAAACTCACAATCGAAATCGAAGTCAAACTCACAATTGAACAGAAACTCAAACTCACAATCGAAATCGAAGTCAAACTCACAATTGAACAGAAACTCAAACTCCTAATCGAAATCGAAGTCTTGTTCGATTATGAGTTTGAGTTTCGGTTTCATTGTGAGTTTGACTTCGATTTCGATTGTGAGTTTGAGTTTCTGTTTCATTGTGAGTTTGACTTCTATTTCGATTATGAGTTTGAGTTTCTGTTTCATTGTGAGTTTGACTTCGATTTCGATTGTGAGTTTGAGTTTCTGTTTCATTGTGAGTTTGACTTCGATTCCGATTATGAGTTTGAGTTTCTGTTTCATTGTGAGTTTGACTTCGATTTCGATTATGAGTTTGAGTTTCGGTTTCATTGTGAGTTTGACTTCGTTTTTGATTATGAGTTTGAGTTTCGGTTTCATTGTGAGTTTGACTTCGATTTCGATTGTGAGTTTGAGTTTCTGTTTCATTGTGAGTTTGACTTCTATTTCGATTATGAGTTTGAGTTTCTGTTTCATTGTGAGTTTGACTTCGATTTCGATTATGAGTTTGAGTTTCTGTTCAATTGTATGTTTGACTTCGATTTCGATTATGAGTTTGAGTTTCGGTTTCATTGTGAGTTTGACTTCGATTTCGATTGTGAGTTTGAGTTTCTGTTTCATTCTGAGTTTGACTTCGATTTCGATTATGAGTTTGAGATTCTATTTTGATATTGAGTTGTGTCATGCTGGTTGTTAGCCGTCGAAATGCTCCTGTCAATAGCCGCCCCTGGTCGAGGCAATAAACTCGAATACCTAAACTTGATAAGTCGAACAGGTATTCGAGTACAGTGTATCGATATATTCCACGTTGTGGGAATCCTATTGTCGCATTATACCAACAAACCGACTCTTAATTTACTATAAATATTACAAATCCTTGAAAACCCTAGCGTTTCAGGTGGACCCGTTCGTTTTCAACAGTCACGTTAACAAAATAGGCATTCGAATTGAACAAGGGGCCAAACAGAGAGAAAGTTCTTCGCACCATGGTGTTCTTAGATGCACCACAGGTGGTTGGGGACATGTTAATAATGAAGAGAGAGGATATTATTCTCTGCGCACAACGAGTGTAGAAGCGCGACATGGGCGAGTTGCTTGTCCTTGTTACGGATGGTATGCATCGACCCGAATATTTAAATTATTGAATGTTAAAATATTTTTCCCATACTAAGGCCGTATCACAATTCGGACCTTTCCCCTCCCCATCCCAAGTACAGACACACAGGCCCTATTCTCTAAATGGCTGATGCTCGGGATATGTCCACTTTTGCGCACCTGCTGTTATTCTTCATCTATGGAACCTTGTTGAAAAAATCATCAATTGATTTGAGTGTCGACATTACCACAGAATTGGTCTGGTGGATGGGGAGGAGAACGGTCTGATACGGACACGTTTCGCAAGAGTACGGTCTGATCGGATGACGTCATATGGTTCGGCTTCCCATTGGCCGATTATTTAAGGGTCAGCAGAGGGGAAGCTAAACTTTATACCGTCATCCGATAAGATTGTAGGCTCGTACACGCGGCTCTAGTCTGTACAATTTTAGGTAACAGGCCCGTGCCGATCACTACTACAATAAATAATGCTGATGACTAGAGACCGGAATCGCATGATGAAATAATCGACTTATCCACCAAGTGGTACGATATGGGCAAATAGCGAGCATACGCTAGGGAGCGGCGGGGCACGCCCGGGACAACTCCGTCGAGAAGAGCCGGGCGGCTAATTTTGCCTACTCTTCCCAGGTTCCGACACAGCCACTTTTGCGCCTCTGCCAAAACAGATGGAAGCCTCTGCTACAGTTACCAAGGAGGCCCGTTGGTCTGCGACGGTCGTCTCGCCGGCGTAGGGTTCGAGTACCACAGGAATGAAACTTGCGCCTCCTTTCCCAAATACGAGGGTGATCCTTGCACCTGGCCCGTCACCGAATTCATTTGGATTCCCGTCTGTCCTATGCTTAGCTTCTTGACAGAACATGTTCCAGGATTGCCGAAGAACTGCACATCTTCAGCTGGAATCTTCCTGTCGGGATCTCCCTTGCTTATGGCAACAATTGGCTTGTTCAGCCAAAACTGACGATTGCGATAAATTGACAATCATAGATGCACTGGTCATCGTCATGCAGGAATACCATCAAATATGAGCAAATCGACGGCGAAGTGGTGAGATCTCGTATCTCCAATTTCGTACCTGCACGTGCACATTAGAAATGTCATGGAAATTCAATGTGGTTGCACAGGGTGCCATAGGAACAGTGGCGGTCTTAACAAAATGGAGATACGAGGTCTCACCACTTCGCCGTCGAAATACAGATATCGTGCTGCATAACAACATTGTACTATTTAACCCAACGCTACCTAAAGCCCGTATCATACGTCATACCGTTCCCCTCCACGATCCCACAGAACGTCTGTACTGGCCGATTCTTTGGTAATTTTAACCTGCGAATCCATTGATAATTTTTCAGAGAAACAACGTCCTATAGACAATAGACAACAAATATTGATGCAGGTGCGCCGAAGTGAACATGACCATACGACCAGCCAATCAGAGAAAAGTGTCTGTGTGTCTCTGCGTGGGATGGGGAGGGGAACGGTCTGACGTGCGGCACGGCCTTTCTCCTCATCCCTATCCTCATCATCATACTCATCATTATCCTTATCCTCATTCCTATCCTCACCCTTATCCTCATCATTATACTCATCCTCATCCTCATCCTTATCCTCATCCTCATCCATATCATCATCCTTATCCTCATCATTACCCTCATCCTAATCCTCATCATCATCCTAATCATCATCCTAATCCTCATCATCATCCTTACCCTCATCCTCATCATTATCCTTATCCTCAGCCTCATCCTTATCCTCGTCCTTATCCTCATCCTTCTCCTCATCCGTCTCCTCATCCGTATCCTCATCCGTATCCTCATCCTCATCCTCATCCTCATCCTTATCCTCATCCTCATCCTTATCCTCATCCTTATCCCCTTCCATGTCCTCAACCTTATCCTCATCCTCATCATCATACTTATCCTCATCATCTGGGCCGTAAAATGAACACGGTGTTTTCCAACTTGAGATGTTCCTCTTGGTTCGTTGTATTCTTCATTCCGGTAACAGGTAGGAGCTTTGTTTTTTCAACGTTTGTTTTCTCGCGTTATCCAGTTGAAATAATATTGTAAGTTTTGAGTTGTTGTGAAATAATATTTGTAGGTACCTATTTCTCCGGAATTGTCTTCCCCGTACCGTTTTCACCGGTATTCTCCACCCACCAAATTTCCCCACCTCGCTCGAACCTAGTTTGGAGCCGCTGAATCCGAAGATAAAGACATAAATCTGGAGGCGCATGAATAAATAATATAACGCGTCAATCTTTTCCACAACGAGGACAGTTGACTGGAAAGTTGAGGGGTGAGGTCTTCAATATTACAAGCCAGGGAAGATAAGCAGCGATCGGTATGCAACGGGGTCGAGGTCGGACGTGAAGAGGGTAAGAGAGGTTAGCTGGAGCAATATCTGGCTGATACCCTGATTGATCCTGAAGGCATTCCCTCAACAACCTTCCTACCCTGGATCCGTCCTTGCATGAATAAATATTTTCATTCCGTCCCGATTCACTCGGGTGTGCGCCGCGTTTTTCCCCCGTATGCTATTCCCGAAAACACCTTAAGCGTTGGAAAATTCAGCATGCGTTAGACTAGTTTCCTTCCTGTAATATCCGTTTTTTACGGGCAGTTTCATTTTGAAAATAATGCATAAATAATGCGCTCATTGATTGTCGCTTGTTATTTATTATTGGTGACTGGACTCTCACAGAGGTTGATTTATTCGTTCTTTCTTATCTCATTATTATTCGTTATTTAGATCATTATTTTGTTCATGCGTTCATCCGTCCTTTCGTTTGTTCGTCAATTTCTTAATTAGCTAATTTGTATCGGTTATTGTAATGATAGTATTAGATTTTCCAAAAGCAAAGTATAATGCGCAGTTCCGCCATACTACGTCACACCGACGCATATGGGAGCGTGGCGCTGCGTCTACGCGGCCGTGCGTCGATAAAATGTCTTCCGCCGATAAGAATTTTTCGACGCTTTGCCGCGTAGACGCAGCACTACACACCCCTGCCTATGGCTTCCCAATCTTGGCTCGAGAGCGCAGCACTATCCAGGCGATCCTTAGGGTGACGTCATTTTCCTGCATTCTGATTGGTTCCCGATAACGTAATATTCTTAACGCCCTAAGTACAATTTACCAATCTTGGTTTATTTATCCATTGGTTGTATTGTTCATTTATTCATTCAATTATTGGTTCGTTTTCCCTTTTTTCATTTTTCAAAAAGTTGTTCATTGGTTTATTTGTTCATTCGTTAATTTGTTCAATTGTTCATTGAGTCAATTATTTTTTTGTTTTTCCAATTGTATACGTTTATTTGTTGATCCTCTCATTCGTACAAAGTTCGTATTACGGGGCGCTTTTTTCAAAAACTTTTCTCTCTGTTCCGTACGACTCCCAGTATATCATCCTTGCGCCGTCCTTCAGCATTTTCAGCATCAACAGATTGCCTCTTGGAAGAAAGGATTCTTTCAAGTGGCCCTCGAGAATATGAACCTTCGGAGGCAGCGTCTCTCGTAGCTCTTGGACGGGACAATTTCTCCGAGACACTCCCGCACGGAGACAAACAGTAACATCAATTAAGGATATTATCCTAGTTTTTCTTTATTTTTTACCGTTCCCCCTTCCGCCCGGTCCCTTGAGAAAAGCCAGGCTTCTGTGATCTAATTATTTCCCGTTTGCTTTAATTAATAAAGAACCTTTCTCACTTTTTTCTTCCTTTTCGCCTGCAGAATTCTCAGCCGCAAAACCGACAAGACTAAACTGGGAGCTTCCTTAATTGCATTTTTAATCACGAGAGTGTTTACGAGATAGGCTTCAGAAAAGCTTCCTATTTCCGCAATATTCCAGGATATAAGTATCCTATTTCCGCAATATTCCATCTTTCCCCTTGCTTTATATTCTTCGCTGTTGTTTGCCGCAATTCATAAACTTTTCCGCCCGCTAATTGTACGATACTTATGGCATTCGTGGATGACGTTCTTTCTAGCTAGATGAACCTCCGTAAAAAACGATTGTCAAGTTTCTTTTCTAAGTGAACTAGAATTTAAGCGCAGGTAGGTACCTCATTTTGGTGATACCTCGTTTTGGCAGGTGGTACCTCATTTTGTGTTCGAGTGGGCTGCTTGATACAAAAAAACGTTTATTTTCCCCCAGAAATCGAATAACATTAAAGAGACTCAGGTTCCTCTTACCCAAACATCCATATTTGTAGGGCTGGCGATAAAATCCCACGAATAAACCGCAAATCCCCACATTCTCTCAGGATTTCTCCAAGCGTTTAAAATGACGTCCGAGAATGAGATTTTTTCCCGTAATAAAGCGGAGAAGATTTTTCGAATGAAAAGCTCAACTCGACAAGGGGGAACTTTTTGACCAGAAAGTCGCATTGTGCCGTCGAACAAGAAGCACAATACGTGGCGTGCTGACAGTTCCATCTTATTTTTCTTGGCGACCTACTCATGCCAGGGAAAGGATATTGCTTTTCGTACAGAATAGCTCTGTCACTTAGATCTGATAAGAAAGTATCAACTATTTTCATAGCAGTCATTGTTCTCGACGTCCTTAGGAGTCACTTCGTAGCCGCTTAGGATATTTTAGGTGGTTAGAAATTTCGTTAATATCTATTAGAAAGATTTACTATCGGGTAATGAGCCGAAATTGGCTCCTACAAGAGATTAATGACCCAAGTTTCCATAAAGAGCCTGGGGGCGGCGATTGCAGGAGTATATGCACCCTCTGGCCGAAATGAGATAGAAAGAAAGAAAACAGCAACTTACCTACATAATAATAAACTTATTGCTGTCACACTACTCAACTCTTCCATTAATCGTTTCTGAAAAACAACAACAAAATCCTCTGCCAAAGTAATGGAAAGGGGGAGGTAGGAGAATTAAGAGGGAGGACGCAGTGTTGCCAAGGTGTGGCCGTCAAAACCCCTGAGACAATAAAAAAAAACCCAAATCCCCTCCAAATGGGAAAAAATCCAGGGAAAACCCCAAAAAGTTGAAGACGAATAATAAATGTTCTGTTTTGACCCCTATCCCGATCACTTTGGTAAAAAACCCCAAAATCAAGACATTTCACCCTCAAAATCTCCCTATGGCATTAAAAAAAACTCCAAATTTGGGGAGAAATCCTAATGTCCTATGTCTTTGTGGTTGTCGTGATCTATTTTGTGTCCAAAGACCGGAGTCCTTGTGGGTCATAATTAGGGATCGGATCCGTATGTGTTCACATATTTTTTTCTAGGCAACCTACTGATGTTTTTCAAGTAGGCGTGTTCATATTGACATTTTCTGAACCGTTTAAGCCCAATTTCATTTCACATATTTTGACATATTCCACTATAAATCCATATTTTTCAAATATTTGGTCCACAAAAACACATATTTGCTAATTTTGGGTAGTTTTCCCGAGGTCCACTACTAGAATTAATTAAATTAAAAAAAAATTTAGCAAATTATGCTAAATTTTTGTTGTTTTTTTTAGATTGGATAACTCTTTTTTTGCGTTTTGCTTCAGACGGCGTACGGCGTAAGGGAAAAAATTATTGCAGATTTTTTTTATCTAGACTCTCTGAAACGTAAAGGAAAAATTTTCAGGGGGCGATGGAAAAAAAACCCGACCGAATACATAGGTACGTTATTTCTGGAAATAATTTAACAAAATCTTGTTTTTCATTTGGGCTTAAACATTTTTTTGAAAATATTTAAACCTTTTTACATATTTTCCACATATTTTTTGAAAATATTTAAACCTTTTTACATATTTTTTGCAAATATTTCAACCTTTTTACATATTTTCCACATATTTTATGAAAATTAATACATATATATGTCACATATTTGGCATTTTTAAATACATAAAAATCCGATCCCTAGTCATAATGCTCGACCTTACTGTCCAGGAGCAAACAGCTTGTTGTGCACTTCTGCCAGAATGCGGTAGGATTATCTTATCTTATCAGTCCAAGTACTGATTTGTTTTCGATTTGGTTGCATCATGTGTTTATTTTTCACTCCTATTCATTTGCATTTAGTAAACATTGATGTTTGGCTGAGAAAAGCGCACTTGTTTAACGAATTGTCCCAATTTCCCTTCGCGATTGTACCATAATATTATGGTGCACCCCTTGGGCGAAATTTCCGCCGGCTTTCGAGTTGGGAAACGACGTGCAAAGCTTCGACCGGTTGAAGGGTCAGAGTGAAGCAGGGCCGCACTAATAGCGCGAACGGTCTTCGACTAAAACAACCGACGGCCGAAGGAAAGAGCTATATCAATTGCCGCTTTCCCCGTCAAGGAAACTTGGTTAATGCAAGAGGTGTGTTAAACGGAACGATGGGAAAACTCCTGGCGGGCCTCGAAGAGTGGAGAACTTTGCAGGTATGGGGAGGGCAATTTATAAGTGTCATTTAGGCCCCGTGTTCTTCCTCAAGCAGCCCTGGAATGGGGTTATTTCCTTGTGGAGATTTCCTTTTATGGCGAAGACTCGAGAACTAACAGGTTCCCGCCGCAGGATGGGATTTCCGGCCGCGTTATTGCCTGGTGTAATCGATGCCGGGATTTTTCAATCGACGATACGCGAATGGGCGGATTTATTATCGAAGTATATTAACGAGTTGTGGGATACCGATCGAGCATACTTCAAGGCGATGCGCATTTCGAGAAACGAAAACGTTCGACTTCTTGGGCGTGGAAGATGAAAGACACCTGAATAGGATGAAAGACGGTCGAGAATGGCAGTCGAACGACGGATATGGAAGAAGAAGGATCCCTAAGACAGATGAAAGCATAGGTATATGACTGTTGAAAGGCATCTATGGCAGTGGAAAGTCACCTACAAAATTCGAAGACTCCTATGGCAACTGAAAATCACCTATGGCAGTTGAAAGGGTCCTATGGTAGTTGAAAGTCCCCTATGGCAGTTAAAAGTCACCTATAGCATTCAAAAGACTCCTATGGTAACTGAAAGTCGCCTATGGCAGATTAAAGGCACATATAGCAGAGGAAGGGTTCCTAAGACAGATGAAGGTCACCTATAACAGTTAATGGCACCTATAGCAATTGAAAATCACCTATGGCAGTTGACAGGCACCTATTGTTGTCGAAAGGGACATAATATGTCCCTATCATGCCATATTATGGCAGTTGGAAGGGTCCTATAGTAGTTGAAAGTCCCCTATGGCAGTTAAAAGTCACCTATAGCATTCAAAAGACTCCTATGGAAAATGACAGTCACCTATGGCAGTTGGAAGGGTCCTATGATAGTTGAAAGTCTCCTATAGCATTCAAAAGACTCCTATGGTAGCTGAAAGTCACCTATGGCAGATTAAAGGCTGTTGAAAGGCACCTATTGTTGTCGAAAGGGACATATGGCAGTTGGAAGGGTCCTACGGTAGTTGAAAGTCCCCTATGGCCGTTTAGAGTCCCCTATGGCAGTTGAAAGTCTCCTATGATAGTCATAAGGCTCATATGGTAGTTGAAAGTCTCTTATGGCAGGTGAGAGTCACCAATGGCATTTGAAAATCACCTATGGCAGTTGAAAGGCACCTATGGAAATTGAAAAACACACAATATGACATTCGACATTATCTCATACGTAAAACACTAACTCAGATATGACATCAGTGTCAGGCAGCATATCGAGACATAATAATTTTATTGTACAATACAATTATTGTAACTTCGGAACCTACGGCAGGTATTTTCTTCGTAATTTTTCAAAAAGCAACGATACGTTATCATGTTTCATTCCCTTTGAAGGCCATTTCCCGTATGCACTATTTATATCCACCCCTATCGAGAGGGGAAATTCTCTAAGAGAAAATATCATCATTCGAACTTCAATCGGTGCAACGGTCTTGCATTCGCGATAAAAGATCCGAGCTCTCCTATGAGAACTGAGCCGTTCGACGGTGCATAGCGATAAAGTGCATCTGTGCGCTTTGCTTTATTACTCCGGTTCGCTTTCAGCTCGTATTACTTTTCTTGCCATAAGCGGTTTCTTCCCCGGGAAATTGTCCCATCTCTCCGGGAAAATTGAACCTTTTCCGAGCGGACGTTTTTCATATCGCGAGTGCTTTTTTCCAATATTCAGGTATAATATTGAGCGGCACATGATAAATGTACGCGTCTATAAAAAGCCGCCTTCGGCCGGCGGTTTTTGTTATTTTATCTGAATTCGTCCCGCAACCAAGGATTACTAGCTTTAAATCCGAATTGAGTGGAAAAAGTTATTGCGGTAGGAGGTGGGGTTTTTTCAAGAAACGGATCGAGACGAAACGCCAATTAAAATTTTTAGAAGACTCGTACATTTTTCGAAAAATTTCATCGAATTTTCAGACATTAGTTATCCACGAATATTATTAGTTCACGAATTTTTAAGACATTTTTTATTTGTTGGAAATTTGTTGGAAAATGTTGTTAGGTAAATAAAATGTATCGGCTTTTCAAAAATATTTCATAGCTAGAGGACGTTTGTCGAAAATGTCGTATTTCAACTTATTTCACAAGAAATTCCATACATTTATCAAAAAGATTTTTCAGAAAAAGTTCTTGCATTCCAGAAAAAATCCATGAATTATAGAATAATTTCATTTCTGAAAATTTTCACAAATTTTTCCAAAAGTCCCTAATATTGCTATAAATTTGCAAAAAATTCATTTATTTAAAAAATGTCAAAGTTCAACAATTTCGTAATTTTCGAAAGCATGTTAAAAATTCATAAATTTGCCCCCAAAAATTTTTTTTCCAGAATTTCTTTCTCTTAGAAAACCATTATAAAGAATCGGAAATTAATTCTCCAAAACATGATGGATTGGTATTCATTCTTGAAAAAAAATTTATAAACTTTTCAAAAAATTTGTGATTTGCGCAAAATTTTATTGATTTCAGAAAATGTTTATACATTCTAGAGAATTCAGAAAAAATATAGGAGATGCCTTGGTAGATGTTTCAGAAAACGTTTATTAAATTTAAAAAATAAATGCATTATTAACTATTTTTAAAAATATGACGATTCAAAAAGAATTTATTCATTTTTTTGATAAAATGGTCAACATTTGCATAGGAATTATACATTCCATGAATATTGTATACATTCTTCAGAAAAATTACCTACTGATTTTTTAAAAATTGTTTAAATTTCATAAATTTTTCGAGAAACTTTAAAAATTATCAAAAACACAGGTTTTTGTGTAAAACTTCCAATCAATTTCATGAACTTTTCAACAAATCCTCACATTTAGGTAACTAATAATTCGATAATACGATTTTTTCTATTCCAATAAATTAGACAATTTTTCGGCACGATCGTTCGCGTCTACCTCTTTCGCCTCTTGATGGTGAATGATCGACCCTTTAAATTCTGTAGTCAGCAGATCAGGGATAGGGTCACACAGTTAAACGCAGTCTCCTTCGCCGAGCTTTCGATAAATATATTATCTTCTTCAGGGCTTGGAGACAGGTTTAAGCGGTCAGGTGACCACTGCCGTCCAAGGTTACGGATGAATCTTTCGCCTCTCGTTACAATTTTCTCTCCGGCGAAAATTGTACATTTTGACCGTGTACTTTCTGCTCGCCGGTTCGCCTAATGAAAGCCCACGGGAATCCGACTGAGGAACAATAGTAGTTAACGTACATTTCTATGAAAGTGCACAGGGGAATGTTCAATGCTTGTGTATGGAAAGCGCATACTAACTGCTCTTGAACACGAGTAGAAAAGCGTTTTCTCCACTCCTTGGCTTACAACAACGTCGACGTCCTAAGTGGAAGAAAACCACCCCCTCGTCGCTGTTTTATAGGGGTGGAATTCCGAGTTGCAGAGAATCGACCCTCGGCTGTACTACAGTCAACTGGTTGTTAACGTGGAACATTTTAAATTAGCAAACAAGCTAGCTGGATATTCTCGAGAGCCTATGATGAACATTTTTCCCCCGCACACCCCCCTCGAGACGAAGTAATTTTGGAAATACAGGTAGTTTATATGATAAGTCGACGAAGGTCGCATAAAAATCCTGATTTGCAACCCTTGAAAACTTAAACTACCAATTTACAGCCGAAAAACCTCGAAATATGAGCACTTTTTTCGGTTTTTTGCTTAAAAGAAGAAAAAACCAGTGGTGCGTAGATAACACACAATACTTCCATATTTTGAAACGTAAAATTGTGACACAATTTGATCATATTTTGACTGCTTTTAAGGGTGTTTAGGCCAAAAATATCGAAAAATTCACTGTTAAAATTTTAAAATTCGCCCAAAATAAAAATACACTACATTATTGGAATCCAAAAAATATCCACATATTCTGCAAGGTAAAACAAAGATTTTAAGACCAAGAACGCTCAAATCGGTTCATTTTTGCGGCCGGAAAAAAATAAAATAGAAAACACTAAAAATGCAAATATATTGGAAGTACTGTGCGTAATTCAAATTCCGATTAAACAGGGTGTTAGGTCTTGCCGAGACAAACATTTCAGTTCAAGAAATTTGAAAAAAGGTTGAGAATTGAGGGAGATATGACCATTTTTGTAAATGACCACAGACGGACAGACAGACAGACGGACAGACGGACGTAACGGACACACAGACACTTGTTCAGGAAGTGATTCTGAGTAAATGTGTATAAGAAAAAGGTTTTTCTGAAGCTCCGTTCCGATTCTCGATTTTAGGACGATCACAATACTTCCATTTACTCTGTAAATATGGAAGTAAAAACAATTTTTCACAAACTCACAATGACTATTATAAAAGGATATAAAATTTGCTCCATTTTGAGCTATAATAGCGTTCTGTAGCACTAGTAGTTCAAGAGGTACGAGCCTACAAAAGTAAATAAATCTTCCAAAATTCGATAAAATCAATTTTTGGCCTTTTTTGTCAATAGTTGAATACAGGACACTGAGCTTCAGCAAAATCAAGTTGTACCCTCTTTAAATACTTCATTTTAACACCATAGAGGTGCCTGTACCTCCAACAGGCTGTTCGAATTCTGCAAAATACCAAAAAAGGCTTTGCTCCAATGGAAAAAGTTCAATTTTTACATCTGTTGGGTTGTAGTAAAAAGTGAATCTTCCGTTTTTAATATCTCATTAGAAAATCACAAAATAAATATCTAACAAATTAATAATAAAATAAGTTCTATTAATTCAATCTTTTTAAAAAAAATAAAATCCATTCAAAAATAATTTACCTAATTGAATAAACTAACAATAAATTTTATCATTAAAAATGGATAATAAATCAAAAATATCGAAAAAGGATAAGAGGGTAGGAGGAGTAGAAAAATGTTAAAACCGTCCCATTTCGCTTATAGCCGAAGTTGTCGTGGACGTGACCCGCCGCCTACAAGGCGAGAGGGTCGTAACCGAGAAGAAAATACAAAAAATCCCGTATGAAATGCCGACAAAAATTATGTATTCATATCGGTAAAAATTACCATCTTCAAAAAGGCGAAATGGCTCGCATTATGAGCTTTACGTGAGCTCATTTCAGCGAAATTTACCGTCGCATTTCCTTTTCCCGTAATTACTCATGTAAACCGCTATTGCCCTACGATGCAAAATAGTTGGAGATAATAGTTGACTAAAAACCAACATTCGCTCATTAACGTCACGCGGAGGGGCTCTAATTTACAATCAAGTTAAGGGAAGTTAAGCTTATCTAAGGGTAAAAGAGCCGCGGGGCGAATCCTTCGACCAACCAAGCATATCAAAGGGCAAACATTAGGTTTGTTTAACTACTGGCTCCTTAGCCTTGCGACAAGTCTAGGACGTGGAGTTGGCTAAGGTTCGAGTGCTGCGGGAGTCAATGTTTGAGTTTCTAGCTGATTGCCTCGCTCTTTGGGTTTGAGGAGCGATGAAAAATGCAATAAAGATTTTTTGCATTCGAAAACCTTCTGGTGAGACCATAATATTATGGAACAATCGCGAAAGGAATAAAAAACAATTTATTAAAAACAATGCGCCTTTCTCAGCCAAACATCAATTTCAACTCATTGAGAATAAATAGGAGAGAAGAATGAACGCATGATGCAACCAAATCCGCAACAAATCAGTATTTGAACTGATAAGATAATCCAACCGCAATATTTCCACCGCATTCTAGTGGCAGTGCACGACAAGCTTGTGCATTGAACGCTAATGCATTAAATGCATAAATAAATTTTATTTTCTGCGGCAAGCTTCACGTCCTCCCTCTACACCCTCTTGTTGTTGTTGTTTTCAGAAACGATTATTGGTTAAGAGTTGAGAATAGTGTGACAGTAATACATTTATTATTATGTAGGTAGGAAGCTGTTTATCCCCTGTTTTTTTCTTCCTTTTTTTCTTGTTTTCCCTGTATTTTTTCCTTGTTTCTCCCTGTTTTTCCTTGTTTTTTTCCATGTTATTACTATGTAGGTAGGTCGCTGTATTTTTCCCTGTTTTTCCCCCTTTGGTTTTCCCTGTTTTTTTTCCCTGTTTCCCCAGTTTTTTTTCTTTCTTGATTTTCTCTTGTTTTTATTATGTAAGTAAGTCGCTGAATTTTCCCTGGTTTGCCCTGTTTTTCCTTGGTTTTTCTTTTTTCTCCCTTTTTCCCTTTTTCTCTTTAACATTGACATTGTGACCTCGGGTGTTTTTGGCGTAAAAAAAAGTAATTTAAAAAAAACAATTTCTTTAGACAGACTCTTTAGGCAGTTGAATAGTTTTAAAAAACTTGGTCGAGTTCAATTTTTTTGCCATTTTTTTGTCCTTTTTTCGTCATTTGGCTTTGGTGCAAATTCGAAACGAACGTCATGTCTACCAATGGCCAGGTATCTCTTGTCCGGGGGTTGTGATATTTCCATCATCGGCACTGAAAAGAGAGACGGCATCCCTTGGATGGCCCTAGGCAACGGTGGCAGCTAATTGCCAGCAGAAGACCGCCGAGTGACAGCCTGTGCCTTCGCTGTCATCCTGCGTATCCTTTGGCCATTGTGTCCAATGAAATTAATATCAGCTCCATCACGGCCGACAACGCTGGGGATCGATTCGGTTTTCCAGATTTCTCCGCCCGGAGTTGATGAAAGGGTTGTGGAAATTGTTTTCGAACTGATTGTTCGCGTATGGAGGAATTGTCAATGTTTGTTTGGGGAGAAAATTTAATTTTCCGATAGGGAAAACGAGGGAAATTGAGGAATAGTGCGGGCAACACTGCTACGGAATCTACCAACAACTTGTTTGAATTCAAAACTCACAATGTGAGGAGAATGTCATTCTCCTTCTACACCTGAAGGTTAGGGATGGCCATCGATACCTAATATATCGATAAATCGATGTTTGAAGGTATTGGCGGTAGATTATAATCTCCATCCAATCGATAATTATCGATGCAATATTGAACAATAAACAGTGCGCTTGGTTTTCACAATACACCGTGATAGGGATGGCCATCGTTACCTAATATATCGATATTCAATAGTATCTATATTTGATAGAATCGATATATCGATATTTGATAGTATCGATATATCTATAATCGATAGTTTGATATATTAATATTCGATAGTCTCGATACATAGATATTTGATAGTATTGGTATATCTGTAATTAATAGTATTGACGTATTATTAATCGATAGTAGGTATCAAAATATCGATATTCGATAGTATCGATATTCGGTAGTATCAACATATCTATATTCGATAGTATCGATATTCGATAGTATCGATATATCGATATTTGATAGTATTGATATTCAATAGTATTGGCGGTAGATTATCAATGGTGATATAATATCTTAGGTCAAATATCGATAGTAGGTATGTACCACCGATAGTATCGACCTAAAACTATCGATAGTTTTGGAAAAATACCGTTTATAGTAAAAGAAAGTAAAATAAACAATTAACCATTAATTTTTCTCTGTTCCGCCCCTTGGCCTACAAGGAATCTCAATTCTGATGATATTATCGATTAGGTAGTGTTCATATTTCTAATGGGAAAATACTAGGTAAAGGATGCCTGGGTAGTAGAAAAGCCAAATTTGTATAAAAACAACCTTAAGAACACAATTCCACATGGTACAAGGAAAGTACTAAATTTTCCTATCGATCCTACTAACCACTGATATCGATTACCATGGATGAATATCGATATTCCAGCCAGAGGAACTCAATTTTTTTTGGGAATTTTCAGGGACTACATATTTTTCAAATTTTTGTGATGTTGAAACATGGTAAGTCAACATATCGGATAAAGCCGATATATCGGTTTACGAAATATCGGCTGAAAATCAATTGAACAACATCGGCTACAAACTATCGATACCGGATATTATCGACACTGGACATAATCGATGGAAAAAATATCGATATATCGGAGGAAAACATCGATATTTTGATGCTATCGACTACCGATGACCATCTTTACCATTTTCTCTCTTGTGATACTCGCCAGGAATCGAACTCATCCTCACTGCAAACCTCCCTAATAACTGATTTCTGGAAAATAACAACTGAAAAATATTCGAATTCCCTCTCCAAAACTGTTAATAACAGCCCAATAATTCCCTTACACTGCATAATATGCATACTATGACTTCATATTCTCTCCTAATACTGGAAAATGTAAAAAAAAAAACCATTCAAACCAACCCCGAGAAACATCAAGAAATATTCTCCGTCCGATTGTGTTGAGCTTTAATCTCGAACTGGTCATTCTGTGTTCTGCTACCTTTCGATCCGAACAGGCCTGAGGAAGCCGGATAAATAAATTTCCCCCAATGACCTACCCCTCCACCTTCGTATCAATCTCGAAAGCGAACTGGAGTTATCGTGGTTTTCATCGTTTCCCGCAACAAATCAAGGCAACGTACGCTACGCTGGTACCTGGACCAATTCCGGTCGCCAAATACGCTATACGAAAGAGAACGGAGGGAAATCAAATCTGTACGCAGGTCGTGATGTTTTGACCGGATTTTGACTGGACAAAAGCTGATGTCATAGGTCAATTTTCTTCAGGATAAAACATTTCAAGGAAAACCCAAGAATGCCCACCATGCGATAATAGGGTGCCAACATTAACACTAGATCGAATAAATAGAAGAACTAATATTTTCTTTAGGAAGAAATCATCTTTTTCCAAAACATTCCGAAAAGATTAATTTCCAAGCCTCTCCTTTACTATTGAATGTGCTTGTGCTAGTCAAGAGCGTTCAAGAACATCCCAGGACGTGCAAGAACATTCAAAAACCTACAGAACATTTTGAGCAGAGTTCGAAAAATGCTCGTCAGGAGATTTGGGATGAAATAAGAGCCAAAAATCGAGGCCCCGTTTTCAGCGCCAATCGGGCCCCGTTTTGAGCGCCACTCGGGTCCTGTTTGGCCGCTCCCCACGCATGAACGCTTCAGAAAACTCAAATTGCATGCCCCTCTTACGGCTATAAAATATATATTCTTCGTCATATTCGATTATCTAAAAAATGCAACGTTCCTGGCCGAAAGAAAGAAGAAGTCGGTAAATCGGGTCTTTCAAACAAGATGTAAACAAGATCGAAAAGGAAAACAAGTCGGTCCGAAGGGCAAGAAAGGAAAGTTACCAGCGGGCGGTCCGCTCCTTAATTATTACCTCCTAAAACTACACTAAGCTTCCTCGTCCCACTAGGATCCATCAGCGATGACATCGATGCTGAGAAACGCGAAAAATTGATTGCACGTCAAAAATGGGTGGGCGATGATTGGCGAGGTTGTTATTTTTGGGAATTGTGCGTTTTAAAAATGAGCAAAAACGGATTATTGGACAAATGAAATATAATTAAATTAGCGGACAAAGATAACAAAAAATAATTGATTAATTTGTTTATGCAGGCTAAAAAATGGAATTCGGAAAGCCCGGTGGAATAATAAAAGCCATAAAAATGGTTCTTGCCGAAAATTATTTCCATTCGTCTCAATATTTGATGGCCCGATGATAAATTCGCCAAGTGATGGCGATATCTAGACATTGACAAAAGCGGATAGCAACTTCGACCCGCTCCTTCTCCTTCCGTCCGGCCAGACAAACTCCGAGGCCCGTCGCACCTCCTGTAAACTTAATTCACTTCACCCTAATTGGGTTTGCACTTTACCACCACCTTCCCCCTACCTCCAGAGCAAACCTTCTTATACGGACGAGGAGTTGGCCAACCTTCTATTAATAACAATTAACCACCCCGGGCGGGAAAACCAGCGACATATTTCCTTCAACCAAAATGTCACTGTACGCATTTCTGGGCAAACTGGGCTCGTAACGGGTGAAATTAATTTTTTCGTTTATTTCAACACCGACCTCGTAACGAATAAATGATACATTGTTATTACATGATGTTGTTAGAACATCGATGTTCCGATAATATCGAGAGGTTCAAAATCGATGGTAAAACATCAAACATCGGACCCAAAACATCGATGTTTCGATAATATCGAATATCGATACTATCAAATCGTCGTCTGAGGCGCAGCATGGCACATCTAACAATTTGGCAGTTTTTAGGTAAAACAGAAAATCATGTTTACTCTCTGTGCCACATCACTGCTCGGTTTCAGATTCGCTAAATTCGTCGTGGAACCCACTGAAATATCCCTTAGATACGCTTGGATACCTATGTTAATGCATTCGAAAATAATTGATTTTTCCTTTTTCCTGAAAATTTGCCAAATGTTAGATGTGCCATGCTGCGCCTCAGACGACGAAATATCAATACTATCGAATATCAATACTATCAAATATCTATACAATCGAATATTGATAGTATCGAATATCGATACTATCTAATATCGATACTATTGAATATCTATCCTATCAAATATCGATACTATCAAATATCGATACCTACTATCAAATATCGATACTATCAAATATAGATACCTACTATCGAATATCGATACCTACTATCGACTATCGATACTTACTATCGAATATCGGTACCATCGAATATCGGTACTATCGAATATCTGTACTATCGAATATCGATACTATCGAATATCGGTACAATCGAATATCGATACTATCGAATATCGATACTATCGAATATCGATACTATCGAATATTGATACTATCGAATATCGATACTATCGAATATCGATACTTATTGAATATAGGTACATTGATACTATCAAATATCGATATATCGAGACTGTCGAATATAGATACTATCGAATATCGATATATTAGGTATCGATGGCCGTCCCTACCACGGTGTACTGTAAAAACCAAACGCACTGTTTATTGTTCAATATTGAGTGTCATGAAAACTCAGTTTTTCGACCTCAGTTTTTTAAAAATTTCAAGCCGAGTAAAAACTTTATGGAAGAACAGAACTTCAGTCGGTTTACCCCGATCTGCAACGCTAGATTGAACCATCTGATTTCCTCGTATTTTACGTTCCTTTTGATATATTATAGGGCAACCCTCGGAGGAGACAAGGGCCCTTTAAAATCTCGCGTTTCCTCCGCCCCTCGGTAGGTGGATATAATAAAACTCGACAATGGCTGCGAGTGTCAGATGAAGTTCAGCGTCAGTGTAGAATGGGGAGTCACCCGATAAGTCCTCGGTTGCGGCCGCTGATAAATGCGAGGGCGCCAGTATCGCCTTGTACATCCACTCCATGGTGTCCCTTCCTTATCTGTCCGATAGATGGCGTCGCAGTTCCATCCATCGATACTCTCACATACAAAGTAATTGGCCCCTCTGATTTACTGTCAGTGTTTTGTGTCTCCATTCAGGCCCGCGATAGCCTCCTATATCTTTCTTGATTCACGGCGTTAATCATCGCTAATGCCTTGAGGCCGTGCAAGTTTTACAGCCCGTACAGCCACAAATCGAGCAGTATACCAATGTACATAAACGTGTTAAACGTAGCTATTATTATTCGAGAGCCATTTTGGCAATAATTTTTATGATGGCAAAAAAACTCGACAGCGACAAAATAACACAACTGCACCCGCAGTGGTACCCACCACCCAACCAAACTCAAATCCTATGAAATATCGATACGATTCTTTCGAATTCCAAAAGTCAAATGCAATATATTCGGGGAAATTTGTTGTCACGTGAATTTGGGTAGTTTAGGCGTAAAAATTGGCTGAAAATAATTGTTATGGAAAATAAATAAACTAAGAAACATATAATTGGGTCTCTCTGGGGAACGGGAAACCCAACATCGACGGTGTTCAATCAACACTGACCAATCCTTTTGCCACGCCATCTATGGACGCGTGATACGCCAAGTTGCCTTCAATACAAATTTTCAATTTACAAAAATGGCCATAGCTCCCTCAATTCTCAACCTTTTTTCAAATTTCTTGAACTGAAATGAGTTTTCTGAAGTGTTCAAAACTAAAAATATATATTTCTTTGAATTCAGTTGAGAGCGGCCAAACGAGGCCCGAGTGGCGCCCAAAACAGGGCCTCGATTTTTGACTCTTTGTTCATCCCAAATCTCCTGACAAGCATTTTTGGAAATCTGCTCAAAATGTTCAGTAGGTTCTTGTATGTTCTTGCACTTTCTGGTGTTGTTCACAAAAATGGCCATTGCTCCCCCAATTCTCAACCTTTTTTCAAATTTCTTGAACTGAAATTATTGTCTCGGTTGGACCTAACACACTGTTTATTCGGAATTCGAATAACTCACAGTACTCGGATGGTGAAACGGTTTTTTTTTTGGTCTCTCAAAATGAAGTCAAATTTTCTTTTCGCTATACTTTCTCAAATGGGCGGAGTCTTCTCGAATAGTGCGATACACCCTTCAGCCATGCGAGTCGTAAAACTTGTCCCCCTCGGGTTTTTGATATGCATTGCCCTCCTCGGTGTAAATCAGACGAAAAATGTATTAAATATGAAAAGGAAACGTCTTCTTGCGACCTTCTCGGCTCGAATTTGCAAGTAAATTGAAAACGGCAAGATCCTCAAACCGGCATTATTATTCCCCGATGGCCGACTAAAAATGTTCAATGGCTCTGCGAAGGATTTGAACAATTTTGCAAGAAAAATTTTCAACCGATCTCAAAAGAGGGTTACTCAAGTTGGCCTGATGTAGGGGTCTTTTTCTCTTTTTAAATGTCGTTGTTGTGGAAAAAATTTGCAACAATTTTTAGAAAATTAAAAATGAAATTTTTCATCAATTTTCTTAACTAGCAATAGCGGCCCTTGAAGTTAGTTAATGATTATTCATGTGCACTCAGCCAATCCAGAAATGCGCTAAAAAATTGGAAAAAGCGGTTTTCAGGCGGAAAAAATTGTGTTTGTATGGCCCGATCCTGGTTTTCTGAAGAAAATCTTCAAAAAATCACATCTGAGGAACGGATCGGAACAGAAATTCGAGACATCGATACCAATCCCTGATATCGATCGATGTACAAAACTTCGATGTTTGCACATCGATGTTTTTCCGCAGGGCACATCGATGCCTATAAAAACATTGGCTAAAATACATCGATGTTTAGAGTGGAGTAAACATCAATGTGAAAAACCTAGATTTTTTTGAAAAAAATCATCGATGTTTTAGAGACATCGATACCCAGGCCTAGTAGATATCGACCTACCAATACAGCCAAACATCGATGTCTGAGAAAAACATCGATGTGAAAAACCTCGATTTTGGGGGGAAAACATCTATATGAAAAACCTCGATTTTTTGGGGGAAAACATCGATTTCTTGGGGAAAACATCGATTTTTTTTGTGTAAATATCGATTTGTTGGAAGAAAACATCGATTTTTTGTGGAAATATCGATTTTTCGAAAAAACGCCCTTCTTGCTCTCTGGTATCGATATGGAATGTCCCAATGTGTCTCAAGTGTCCCAAAGTGTCCCAAAGGATCCCAGGTGTCCCACAGTGTTCCAAATGCCCCGAAGTGTCCCAACGTGCATAATATACTACGGTTGGCAGCTTTTGGCTCTATTTTCGGTCTAAATTCACCGAATTCGATCAATCGATCGAACATCTAGCGACGCAAAGTTATCGCTGACAATCTTTGAGAGCAATTTTGCGCCGCCTCAGATTGAACATTGTACAATCCTGGGACACCTGAAATCAGCAGCGCTCGCTTGTTTACTCCAACTATTAAAACTAGGAGCAATATAGCCGACAAAGTCGAGGGAAGTAGTAAAAGAACACGTAACTTGACTCATTCAGACGTCAGCAGGTAAAACCACACCATGTCAAAGTTTATAAAACTTTAATAAGGTTTCTCCCCTCAACTATTGCTCGATATTATTGTTCCTCGGCTGCTTTCCTTTTAATTTTTTTCTCCCTCCCTCGTCGGCGGAAGTTGGAACAAAAACTCGAAGAAGCCGCCGGAACACGAGTCGTTGGGTTTCGAAAAGATTTTTCCCCGAAGGCTCAAGTCGCATAAAATGCGGTCCTGACGCTTTTCTCGGGAAAAGAAAACGTTCTTAAATAAATTAACCGAGACCGGCTCCAGAGGAAAAGAATAATTTACCCGGTTTTTTAAAAAATACCCGAATGCGAGGAAGCGAGAGGGGAAGCCACCATTTTTCGATTGTCCCGCATTGAGACGATAGGGAGAAAAAATCCCTTACTATACTCACATCAGGGATAAATAAAAAAAATTTCTCCCCGGGAGATTTCAGGAAGTATTTTGGGTTATTTTCGAGATTTTTCAGTTTGTTCTACGGCTTCACTCCAATGATACTTGAGGCCAAAGCCACTAACCAAGTCAACCAATCATCAAAAATCGAAAAAGTAAAAATCAAAAAGTTTTGAAAAAGTTCAGCAACTTTACTTCTATAAACCGAGCAGAAATCAATCAAGATAAGCTGATAATTTTCGTTAAGAAAAGTCTTCTGTAACTGCATTCGTAAGTACATCGTAATCATTAAATGATTTAAATGGTAAATTTTACTTTTTTCTAAAAATTGATAAAAATATGGTTAAACATTTTCTCGAAGGGAATTTTCTATTTTGAAGTAAAAGAGGTAAAAAACGCCTTCTTTCAAGCCCAAAAGCATTTTTGAGTCTTCGGAAAAATATTTGCAGCCTCACAGGGAAAAACGTACTTATCGTTCACAATACCTACTGTCTGATCAATTTTGAAATTCCACAATTCCAGAAATGTTGCTGCTATTTGGTCTTCTAGTATCGCTAAGACTTATAGCGGCTCTATACATAACAGTTCCGGAAGAAGCCTTGAAGCCTCACAAACCGATAACCACGAAATTGCCACCATACCCCTCAATCAAATATCGGACCGACTCCATAAGTAATTTGTGAAATTGTTACTTTCTAGCTTTTGCCACATCTCCGTAATAAATCTAAAAAACCTGCATTTTATTAACTTTAAAAAAATTTAATTAATTTTTTTTTAAGTTACCTAAGTTAAAAAATGTTTTTTAAGCACAACTTTTTGAAAAAATTGAACGTTTTCGTTCAAAAAATTAATCTTTTTTCTGGAAAAAATGAATTTTCGAAAAATCAAAATTGTCAAAAAATTAGGAATGGAAAAATTGAAATTAATTTTAAGTAATGAAAAAGATTCGAAAATGTCGAATTTTTCAGTACTATTTTTTGATGATTTTCAGAATATTTACATACCGAGGCTCCAGCATATATGGGGTTGCTGGGGATGGAAGCAATGTCGCCCCACCTGTCCCGCTGGTACGAGAAGATGAAACAAATTGGACAGTTAGGGGACGAGCCTTCTGCGAGACATTTTTTCGAAAGATAGGTACAGAAGAAATGTAAAAATCCCTTGGAAGAGTTGAGAAATTTGGACTTCGACTGGTTTTATTTGGTTTTACAAATGTTTTTAAATAAATTTCCTTATCAGGCACGAACTATTTATTTACGAGGCACAGATTTCTGATTTAGGAGGCACAGACTAAGGGCCGCTTTATCAAATCCTCAGTCAAACAGTCAGCTACCTAGCCAACGAATAGCGCTAACTGACAGCTATCTCATCAGGCCGCTTTATCATTCATTCCTAACTCGTCAGTTTGAGTTATTCAGCTGTTAGCTTCCGCTGCTGTCCCTAGGCACGGGTTTCACGAGAAATTTTCGATATTTGGGCATCGATCAAGTTTTAATCAATAGTTAATCGATTAATTTCGTCGATTGTGCTAGTTATAAGTGATATCTCCCGGAAAACGCGGGTTTGATGAGTGTTGCGCGTCGCGTCGCGTCGGTCTGATAGCTCCTAATAAAATTCTTTTCCTCCTAAAAATGCTTAAAAATAAAATAAAAAAAATAAATAAATAAAATAAATAAAATAATAATAAAATAAAATAAATAAATAATAATAGTAAATAAATAAAATATATAAATAATAATATATATAATAATATATATTATATATATAAATAATAATAAATAAATAAAATAAAATAAATAAAATAAGAAAAAAAAATAAAAAAAAAAATAAAAATAAATAAAAAATAAAATCCTTCTTCTAGTAATATAGTTATTTATTAGTTTTTACGTAGGCTGTGCAGCATGGAAAGAAGAGGAAATAGAAAGGTTGAGATTTGAACGCTGTGCTTTTTTCGTTGTTTTACTACCATATTTACAGAGTAAATGGAAGTATTGTGATCGTCCTAAAATCGAGAATCGGAACGGAGCTTCAGAAAAAACTTTTTCTTATACACATTCACTCAGAATCACTTCCCGAACAAGTGTCTGTGTGTCCGTCTGTGGTCATTTACAAAAATGGCCATAGCTCCCTCAATTCTCAACCTTTTTTCAAATTTCTTGAACTGAAATGTTTGTCTCGGCAAGACCTAACACCCTGTTTAATCGGAATTTGAATTACTCACAGTACTTCCGATATATTTGCATTTTTAGTGTTTTCTATTTTATTTTTTCCGGCCACAAAAATGAACCGATTTGAGCGTTCTTGGTCTCAAAATCTTCGTTTTACCTTGCAGAATATGTGGATATTTTTTATATTCCAAAAATGTAGCAAATTTGTTTTTTGGCGAATTTTAAAATTTGCATAGTGATTTTTTTATATTTTTGACCTAAACACCCTTAAAAACAGTCAAAATATGATCAATTTTATTCAAATATGTACGTTTCAAAATATGGAAGTATTGTGTGTTATCTACGCACCACTGGTTTTTACCTCATTTTATCAGTAGGTTTGTGTTACCTACTGTGTACGGTCTCCGTCTCCAGGAGAGAAAAACGAGGAATAGCTCCTCATCGGATGAATAATCTGAATCCATCACTCACCGGCGTAAAAAATATAAAATTGTAAACTGTAATTAATTACCTAATTAATTAATAAATAATTAATCAATTAATAAAATTAATTAATTATAAATAATAATAAATTAATAAATTAATTACCTAATTAATTAAATGTAATTATTAATAAGTAACTGTAATAATTATTATTACTAACTGTAATAATAGGGCCTTAACTGTAATAATAATTATTACAGTCCAGTTTACATTACAGTCCAATGGCCGGTAATGGCGTTAACCAGTCAGTTAAGCCGTTAACTGAGCCTCGAAGCGTCGGCTAAAGTTAGCTGTCAGCTAAGCCCTAGCCGACGAATGATAAAGAGGTCTTCGCCCGCTATCAGTTGACTAGCGCTAACCGATGAGTTAAATCCCACTAACCGACAATTGATAAAGCGGCCCTAAGAGTTTAGGAGGCACAGACTACGAATTCAGGAGGCACAGACTACGAATTCAGGAGGCACAGACTACGAATTCAGGAGGCACAGACTATTAATTTAAATTCGGACTTTAACTTTAGACGTCGATTAGTTCATTTCACCAACGAACCTTCATTTTTAAATAGGTAAATGTCCGTACGAGGCACAAACATAAATATAAAGATTTGTGGAGAAATGTAATATCCAAAATTTCAAGCCATTTTCAGCCAATTCGAAAAACCATTTTATGACAACATAAAACTACGAATGGGTTTTTTTTTTCTCAAAATAGTTTCCACCTCCGTATGAAATCGCTAATGGCGGATTTCGAGAATTATTGGTGAAAAGGATGAAAAGGGAAAAAGGGAAAACATCCGAGCTCTAAATTCCCTTTCAGCGAAGACAGAACGGGCTCGCCGCCAAAATGAAAATGAGACGATTTAGATAAGCCTTTTTCTCTCTCGCCGCTTTTTTCCGATTCCCTTTCTCGGTATTTGCCTATAGATCTCGATGGGACATATACCTAGCTTTTGGAAGGAATCGACTCGCAACTTCGAGGATTTTTCTTCGATTTACTTTCAAGTTCGAGATACGCATTCGACTAGAATGGATTGCCATTGGACTGCAACGGAAACCCGAGCTGAAACCCCAACTTGAACCAAAACGGGCACGCAAACGGTAGCCCAAAGAATAAGCTGACCCAAATGTACTTTTTGACGCGAGGCCTGATAAGAATTTTTCGACGCTGTGCCGGTGGGTGAATTTTTCGTCGCTTTGCCGCGGACTATTTTTCGACGCACGGACCCGTAGACGCAGTGCTATACACCCTGATTTTGAGACGGGTTCCTATAGCGTCATTCTATTCTCTTTATGGTATACCTAATGCTTAATAGCCGCATTTAGTTGCAGCAGGATGCATTATGCCGAATCTAATGCAAGTCGGGTAAATGCACTCGATGCAAAGTTCACCGGAGCCATTCGAAAACCGCTGTTAATATTTGCGTTTAATTAAGTCCCAACCGCCGAGGGTAACTGCGACTATATGCGACCTTAACAACCCCATCTTCCCAGGGGTAGAATTTCTAGTAGAATTTCCCCCGGCCAACTTATTGCTACAGCTGTATCTCTTGTAATTCTCCTTTCTCGGAGAGATCCTTAAGGAAGTAGTAAAACTAGGTCGGAAACATCTCCTTATGCAATTTCGAAGGGAATTTCTGCAGTTCCATCTGCAGCGGTGTAATGAAATTGCATTCGCAATAGTTCCCGGCCAGGTTAGTTTCTCGGCTCGTTATAATTCCAAGGCGAAATCCAATGCTTTCAATCTTGTTGAATTTTCATCACGTATGGCGCCCTGCTCGGCAAACACGGAGCGTATCCAGCAGGATAGCCGAGTCTGCCGTCTGAGGGAAGATAAATTATATGACTACGTTCACGTACCTAATCACGGGGCCAGTTGTCGGTGATGTGTATGGGTAATTTGAAGAGGCCACAAGATCATACAACCAGTACCACAAAAAGAAAGATACAGCAACAATCTGAACAACAAGAACAACCATAACAACAACAACAACAGAACAATTTATTATTCACATAGTAAATCTAGGAGGACAATCAGTACTCCAAAAAGAAGATACAGCAACAACCTGAACAACAACAACAACAACAACAACAACAAAAACGATAATAACAACAACAATTTGAAGACTTATCAATTTATTATTTACATAGCAAATTTCGGAGGGCAATCAGTAGGTAAAAGAGAAAAACAAAAACAACAAGAACAGCAGCAACAACAATATTAACGACAACAATTTGAAGAGGTAACAGTTTATTATTTACATATTTTCAAGTAAAATTATAGTCACACGAGGGCATCCCCAAGACCAACAGCTGCAGAACAACAACAACAACAAATTTTCAAGGAAAATCACGCTTATGAGGATTTTGAAGTTGTTTCAAACTTCGAGCAATCATAGCCAGAAAGACTTTTTTTTTGGAAGAGCGTTGATTTGGCTCGAAAATTTGTCATGTTGTTGTTGCTGTTGTTGTGGCTCTGCAGCTATTGGTCTTAGGAATGTCCTTGTATGACCATAATTTTACTTGAAAATTCGTTATTTAAATAATAGATTGTTACGTCTTGAAATTGTTGTTGTTGTTATAGTTGTTGTAGCATCTTCTTTTTGTGGCACTGATTGTATGGCCTTTTCAAAATACCCCTACATATCACCGACAACTGGCCCGGTTATTCGGTACATGAACGAAGTTGTATAATTTACCTCTCCTCCGACAGCAAGCCACGAAAAGAAGATACAACAAGAAAAAACAACAATAACAACAACAACAACAATTTGAAGAGGCCAAAAGTTCATACAATCAGTACCTGCTACAAAAAGAAAATACAATAAAAACGTTTTGAAGAGGTAACAATTTATTATTTACATATTTCCAGGTAAAATTATGGTTACACGAGGACATCGTCACGACCAACAGCTGCAGAGCAACAACAACTACAACAAATTTTCGAGCCAGCTCAACGCTTTCGTGGATTTTGAAATGGTTTCAAACTTCAAGCAATCATAGCCAGAAAGACTTTTTTTGGAAGAGAATTAGGTATATGCTTATTAGGTTTAATGTCCTGGAAAGTGCAAAACGGGGCAAGTTCAAATGTAGCCTTCAAAAACCAGAAAATAGTCGGATGTGGATGCCCCTGTGGGTGTTTTAGGCAGCCTGCCACTAGAATGCGCTGAAGTCTTTTGATAACAGCAGGGTGAGGTTATGTTTTTTGTATCGTAATCATCCAGACTCAAATTGAGTGAACTCTGACGAGGTAAGTAATAGGTTTTTAAAATTTTGGTTTTTCAGGAAATAGAGCTCTCCCTCTTTAACACCCAAAAAGGTAGGAAAAATGCTTGCTCGTGGAAAAACGAGTCCAGTGATACCCACTGTTGCATGCCGAATGTCTGTACATTTTTTTCTCAGTTATAACACACGATTGACTTGCGAATATTAGCACGACGCAATGCGGAGTTTGCACAGCAGGTATTGCAGGACCTCATTTCGGCGAAATCTACGGTCTCCCAATATTTCTTCCATTCATTCGACTCCGATATGTCTTAGATCCATGTTTGCATAGGCGTTTCTTCCGAGGTGAAGGGTGGGTTGTTTCGCTGGGTTGTTGAGGGTTAGTATCGGGGTTAGGGGTTACGTGTTGGGCCTTGCGCGGTAAATAGTAGATGTTCCCAAGGGTCGGTCGGACGGGGGGTGGCATCCGCGCCCAGCATAAGAACTTGTGTGCCTAGCGGTAGCCCTGGCTTGTACAGAGGAGCGAGGACTGGCTTTACGCACCTATCCCCATTCCAGTCTCATATCCTTATCCTTTAGGCAGGGATACCGTAAATTCGGAAGCTTTGAACCCGTTCCGCTTTCGCCGGATCAATACACGAGGTCCACAGACCTCATTTGCCTATCTTTATTGTCGGGTTTTATTGTTTATTCGCCCCCATAGCTGGGAAATTGAAAAGGAACTAGCGCGATTTATCTATTTCATCTAAGAAGGAATTTTCCAAGTTCGCCCCAAACGCTCGGTTTACACGGCCGAGATTTATATGGCAATGTTGAAAGTTCGAATTTAGCTTTCGCTGTCTCGAAAAGAAGTAACGATATACGGAGAAACGTGAAACAGTCCGAGACTTTTTCCAACTTCAAGATTAAGTTCTCCCTTGGATGGCGACCGTTTTCCTGAAAACTTATTCCACCACCAAGTCCTGCGAAGTCCGTGAATAGCTGAAAGGAGACCGCATTTGCACTTAGATTTACTTACCGAACACCCCAAGTCGGATGGGCTCCTCGAGTCTTCAGTTTCTCTATCCGGGACTATTCTGGTCCCTAAATATGTATGACCCCCCAGATAACATAACATATCGATCGGAAGTCTCAATTTTTGCCAAAAATGGAAAATTGGTAATTGCATCGAAATATCTCTTGCCTAGAGACTTTCGAATTTTTTAATGCTTACAAAAATTACGAATTTTTTGTTAGGGGTAAGACCGTGCTGGTTTTAATCCAAGTTTTGAGGCATATTCGAGGGTTAGAGATATAAGATTGAGTCCTACGCATGAACCACAAATGAATAGCATGGATCCACGTCCACGTGGGAGAAAAAAGTAAAGTAAGTTAAGTAAACCGCCGTTCCAGGCGTTGGCTTTTCGCCCGATAACCAAAGTTGTCCCCGGCGTGCCCTGCCGCCCTCAAGGAGAGACGTGGGAGAAGGGGTCACTCGTGGCAAAACTCTGAACAAGTGGGAGGCACAGTTTTATGTTTCCAACCCATTCTTACAATATCAGCAAGCTACTAAAATTAGACCTTCGGTCTAACTCAGCATGATATGATACCTATTCCTCTTCAAAGTGCAACTCCGTTGCTTTCGAGGTATCGAAATTGGAATTTCCCTCTCTCGGCCGGGCCGTTGTGCTCGGGGGAAAGGCTTACAAAAGCTTAAAACTCCCTCTTTCCGTTCGTCAGAGGCTTCCCTCTGAAGGAGATGAGTGGATGGGAAGTTCTCTCAGGAAAAGTGATAATAGACTTCTCCAGCCAACTCGAAAGCAGCTTAGTCGGTATACTGGCTCAAGAGCGCACTGTATTTTCATTGAAACCATTAGCAATGTTTCGCAATACTTGTTCCAACGGGCGAAAAGTGTTAATAGAATAGCCGAGCCATTTAACCGAGTTTTTTATTTGATCCGTCGTTGTTTCCTTATCCGGCGGCCTCATATTTGCGAAAGGATAAGATTACGTGACAGTTGGCTTTTCGAATTCAGAGTAATTTAATCATTTACCACGTCGAAAAACATGATGAAGTTGATGATAGTGATGATGATGATGGTGATGATGATGAAGAAGATGATTATGAAGGTGATAATGAAGAAGAAGAAGATGATGATTATGGTGATAATGATGAAGAAGAAGAAGAAGATGATGATGATAAAGATGAGGATGATGATTATTATTATGATGGTGGTGGTGATGATGATGATAATTATGAGGGTGATAATGAAGAAGAAGATGATTATGATTACGATGACGACGATGGTGATGAAGAAGATGGAAGATCGAGAAATCTTCCTTCCAAGTTAGCCTACAGATCACTCGTACAAAATCACGTAAGATCGCTATAATATCGGTGGAAAAATGGACTGAAAATAATAGATAACCGACGGCACTTATTTGGCGCTGTTCGCAAAAACGGTAAACCAATATTTTGATCGTGACAACTCGGCGGCTAACGACTTGGCAAAAATGCTTTCCGTGTTCGCCGAAAGGGTCGCCCCGTGTTTATTTGGAATACACCTTGCGGCTTCCAAGGTCCGACCGGAATCCAAGTCAATTATCGGAAGAGCGACGGGGGCTGATCAAATGGAAGAAAAACCGGCGGATTTTCATCTGTTTACCTTTTACCCCGCCACTTTCGCGGGCAAACTTGAAAACGAGAATTGGAAGAGCCGTAGGCCCTCGTCTATTGGACGCGTGGAAGAATTTCCCTTGTTTGGTTTGCCCGTTCGGCGAGGGTTTACCAAGGTAGAAATTCGACAAAAAAGGGGTAGCACTTCGATTTAACGGCTCGGCCAAAACGCCGCTGGGGCGACTAATTCTTTTAACTCGGATCCCGCGAAAATTGATTCCGCTTCGAATCTCAAAACGGATTCGGCGAGTGTACGATTTTCGATTGTGCGAATCGGAATAATAACATTCATCTTTCGAGGTTGCTGTTAATAAAGAGCCGACGAACCGGAACAAGAAGAATCACAGGGAAAGGAGATGAAGGAAAAGTAGGAGAAGAAGAAAAGTTGATAAGGATGAAGGACGACAAAGAAGAAGAAGACAAAGAAGAAGCAGATGAGAAGATGAAAAAGAGAAAGAAGGAAGAGGAAGAATCAAATTTAATTTTCCAAGTTCGCGATGGCTTATATTTCCGATCAGCAACAACAACAACTACTACTACCTACTACTACAACAACATCTACAACTATAACAACGACAACTTCTTTCCCATAATATGGGAGTAGTACATATATTATATGTACTAAAAAGTTCAAACCGACCATTCCGTTTTTTCGAAATTTTATTTTTATTAGATTATAGATATCGATCAGTGCACCAATTCGCCGGAAATGCCCGCCACTGTCCATCTATGGTAATTGACAGAAAGGCCCGGACAGGACAGCTCGATACTAATCTGGAATCAATAGTTCATTACGGAGACAGACCACGACTGATGGGCATAGGTGCACTATTCGCGGCCTATATCGCCCGAAACAAGGATTGACTACCTGACTGTCCTTGTAGATAAGTTAACAATAGGGTCGGACCCTGGAAATGAATTGTATTCGATCATTGTATTATTGAAGTGCGCACAACATATTACGACCACTCAAACGGGGCTCGGAATCAATCGTGTACCATACAAGCATGGCTAAAAATGGTAACATGACAACTACCTACTATTGAGAGAGGATTTCAGTTTTCATTCTGTTTAGTTAATTTTCTGTATCAACTTTGAAATGAAGAATTTGTCATGTTTTGTCATAATAACAAATAAATTCGTCGGAATTGATGTAGATCTAAAAGAAAATCTAAATTTTATCTTAAATCAATGCATTATCACGTACCTCTGATAACGCGAATTTTCAGTGCCTGTAGGGTCCAACTGTCACTCAAATCTGAAACGAGAAAAGTACTTATTTTATTTTCACATTGAGGCATAAGCAAAGTCAAAAGCACATCCCACGCACCGTATTTTTACTAAGGTTAAAATTTTTCGAATGATTGGATTCCTCTGAATTCATGAGTATAGCCTTTATTTTAAAATTTAATTATGTGAAAACTAATAAATTTAATAAGCCGCAATAATTTGATTTAACCGCAGGATTCAATGGGCCGAATAAAATTCGTTCAAATTTGTTTTACCATCGGTGAAAAACGTTACCATACGTATAAAATGAGTGTTCATAAACCGAAAGCGAGCGATGATTTGAAATTTTAATCAATCATTCTCTCCAGTCTCGGCTGGCGAATATTCAACGAACAGTTAACATACATATTTTAAGGAATGCCCGCTCATTCCGAAGTCATATTGTTAGAGTCGGCAAGCAATTAATGTTCAAGTTCCCTACTGGCCAGTTATAACGAGCTATTTCGAGCCACGAATCAGAAATACCACTTTGCTGAAATGTGTAGGCTGGTGTAGAACAACATTAATTGTTGTTTTTGCTGATTCCAAGTTGAACTGGTAATTAAAGTTGAAGCGGAACTAACAAAGGTTCTGCTCGGACAGGCAATCCTGACAATTGTCATAAGTGGTCCCAGTGACATGTGCTGTCAAGGTGACATAAGTGGTCACAGTGACGTAAGTGGTCACTGTGGCATAAGTGGTCACAGTGGCATAAGTGGTCACAGTGACAAAAGTGGTCACAGTGATATAAGTGGTCACAGTGACAAAAGTGGTCACAGTGACGTAAGTGGTCGCAGTGATATAAGTGGTCACAGTGACAAAAGTGGTCACAGTGACATAAGTGGTCACAGTGACATCCCACGTCACAGTGACCTCTATTCTCACAGCGGCTAACTTGAGCCACGCTTTGCATCGCAACAATTTTCGCTTGAACCAGATGCCCTACCGAACCCACTATCGAGTTCGTTGAGGCCAAATCGTCAGTAAGAACCCTAATATCGTCAAACTTCAGCATTCCCCCGCTGCTCGAGAATCGATCGCTTTCAATCACCCTTCACTCGAACGCAAAGTTGGACCAGAAAGACCTCCCTGGGCAAAGCTATTGGCCAGGAAGAGGGACACGAATTAAACTACCTAAATAAATCAACCAGCAGGCACCACGAGCAGGGCCCGTTGGGAAGGACTCGATTCAATCAACGATGAAAAAGGTGAGAAACTGTCCCCTTCTTTGCCGCCCTACCCGAGCACTCCTGACCCTACAACTTCAATACTCCATCCGAAGGGAAGGCCGCACCGATCGAAAGCTCGCCGAAGTGACTTTCGGTTGAATAACGAAGGACGGCTAACGTTTACCAACGCCATGAATTTCTCATTTCTCTCGGAACGATCGCAAATTCATATAAATCGCAGTCGATCGTGAAAATGCATGTCGTAATCTATGGGGTCGAGGGACATTCCGAGAAAACTTCCATTAAAGTTATACCCTAAATTTAAGGACAAATTTTTCGTCCGGTTGACGAGAAAAGTAAGAAATACTTGATTTTTAATGCAACAAGGGAAGAGAAGAATGATCATTTTTTGAGCAATAAAAGTGGTACCAATTGTCTCAGCATCCTTTCTTTTAGCGTTGAATGATTTTTAGAATGAATGTTCTAGGGAGGACACGAATTTCTTCCTCTGTCTAAGGGGTTCAAGTCACACCCTAAAATATTTTGGAAAAGCTCGCCCCCAGTTTAAGTGAGGGAAATTTCATGACTACGAACACTGTGGCAACACTGCCAGGAAGCCGCGCCTCAGGGGGTTGGGGGGCTCTATTTTTGTTCAATTTCTACTCCGCTTTCTCCAAGATGTGAAGCTGCCAGTTTCTCTAAGTCGTGCTTTTATTGACCAGTGTTGCCAAGTTGGGCGTTTTTCTTTCCAAATTTGGGGTTTTTTTAATGCCAAAGGGGGATTTTGAGGGAGCCGTCACAGTGACAAGTGCCGTTACAGTGACATGTGCCGTCACAGTGACATGAGCCGTCCCAGTGACATGTGCTGTCACAGTGACATGATCCGTCACAGTGACATGATCCGTCACTGTGACATGATCCGTCTCAATGACATGATCCGTCACAGTAAGTGATCGGTCACAGTGAAATCGCCCGTCACAGTGGCATCGCCTGTCACAGTGACCTCTATTTTCTCAGATCACAGCCAATTCTTTTGAGCCGTGTTTTTTTGGACCGTTACTCTCTAATATGGGTAAAAATTGGATCAAAAAGTTGTCATTTTTTCATTTTTCACAGTTTTGAAGTGCTAAGTTAGAGTTCATTTTATAGCACGTCCTCGATTTTTTTCTTCTCAGAGACGGATTCTTTGTCACTCCCTGTCCTGCTAATTTCTCATCTCGGTGTCGTTTGGCTAAAACAGATTGACACCGGAACAACATCAGTGTAAATCTGAAGGGTTAGCCGGGTTACTGGACCGAGGCAAATTACGCTAAACACGGCCTTCTCATCTGCGTTTCTTCACAAAGATACATCCGCCGTCGATGTATCGATTCCTCCATCCATTTTCCGACCCCTCCTCCCGTCGGGGTATTGAAAATAGGCAAGGAGGGGGTGGAAAGTTCAAAATCGAACTGGGATGGCCCTTTCGGCTCAACGGCTCGGAACGGCAACTCCTCCGGTCGTTAGGACTGATCGCTGCGAAGTGCGAGGCCTAGAAACAGACGAATCGCACGTTGCACTTCTTGATTTCTAATTCAAAGTCCAACACCCAAGTTCGTCGATGAGGTGTGAATGTACGGAACTTTACTTCGGATTCGAACATGGAACGGTGTTTAACTCTCGGTGCAATGAAATCAAATAGACTCTCGATGGTGAGCCAAGGGTTATTCTGTAACGTTTCGATATCAGTGTTGCCATTCAAAATCTCGTAACATTATGTTATATTATTCAAATTAATATAAATTAATTGATTATAAATTTAATTATATTATAAAAAAGAAGAAGAAATTCAAATTAAATAAATTAATGTAAGGTAAATTTTCAATGGCGGCAATTTCAGTGTCTTATCAGCCTACATAATGAGGGCCAAGGGGGATTAATTCTTCTTCTTTTTTCTCTTTATAGTCCTTCAGGAGGGGGCCTATTCTGATAAGACACTATCGCCGTCGAACATTTACCCAACTTGACATAAGATTTTGCTTGGCAACACTGATATCGAAACGTTACAGAAGAGGGGCCCAGCCTTTAAAATCACTAGAGTCCAGTGACCGATACACGCGATTTACTCTGGCAATAATCAACATGAGTGACCGAGCCAATGAACGTCTTCCGTTCACGAAATAGCTGACCGAGGTCAATCTGGAGAGGGAACACGGCGAGATTCAACTGGATGTATGAAAAATGATATTTCAATATTTACCTATTATGAAACTAAAAATTTATTCGATCAGACAGTTGAACAAAATTTAATAATATATTACGCATATTTAATTTTAAATTTATTTCGGCTTATTTTCTGTGAAATTTTATTTTCAATTTTTAAACTATACGGGTATTGTCATTATTTAATTTATTGATTCGAGCCTCTGCTAACATTATGAATTTAATTTATGCCAGTATGAATGACGTACGATGAATTATTTCCGAACAAAAAATTCAAAGCCTCCACCTCTTGTAGGTCGATAGGGGAAAAAACATAAAAGAAGAAAAGAGGATGAAAGGTTCCCAAGGGATCTCCTTGTGTGGAATGTCTTGCCTATTTCGCCGACCTCGGCAACCCGCCCCGCCGATCTAGTCAATATGCCTTATGCGGAATAAATAAGAAAAAAAAGAGGGAAAATGGCAAAAAAGATGTCTGAAAGGGGAAGGCAGCGAAAAGGCAGTAAGGTATGGAAAAAGACATGTGTTGTACGGGGAAAGGGTCGAACAAACCAGTTTGCCGTAGACTCAGCGCAAAATATTCAAAAGCAGATGATGAAATAAGGCGAATTACGGAATTTTTTATTTCGAAGCGAAAAGTGCGGAATTGTGTTGTTGTTTAACGAAAATTTTTTGTGTGGGAGTCGTTCGCCATTTATCCATTGTTTATGTTTTTCGAGTTATCGACCCCGGGTCCGTTTTTCGAAGTTCATCGCTCCATCTGTGGCGGTCTCTAGCGGCGTGCGTTTCGACTATCCCTAGAACCGACACTCTTCCTCATAATTGTTGCCAGAGAGCCAAACGCATAGTGTTGTTCCATACTCATAATTATAAACAAAACTGATAACAATAATATTGTTATTATTATTTTCATTATACGTACCTACCGTAATTATTATATTCAATATTATTATTTTCATTATACGTACCGTAATTATTTAGGTACTTTTTCACAAATTTACAATTTTGTTTGCCAACTTTAATATTGATGTCGCATCGATACTATTTTGGATTATTTGTTTTCCTTTCGCTTGGGATTCATTTACCATTATTTTTATTTTTTCATCGCCTTCATACGGTATGACGAAGCTTCAAACACAACAAATGGTGAAACCGCGCTTTCGAACTACCATTATTCTGATGAGGTCTTCTTTGATTTTCTCTCTCAATTTTTTTTTCTCTTTGACACTACGCGTTTAGTTTACCGCAGTTATTGCGCGTCCTTCTTCCATACGGGGCGACGTTTCAACGATAACGTGGCGAGGGCGTCGATAAAAATTTATTACGCTGACCTTACACCGGGGTGAAGGGTCGGGATGAAAAAGCCCCCGGTGGCCCATCTGGGTGGCAGTTTGAAGAAGCCTTCGTCCAAATGGCCCCTCCATAGCAACCATGGGCCATCCTCGATCCTCCAGCCATCAGATGTCGACCTTCATGCAATCCGGGACGTCTCCGTTTACTTCGCGCATCTCTTTCGGCTATAACAACCTCGAAGTTGTAATGTCCGCTTGTAACATCCGAGAGAAAAGGGAAAAAATAAAGTAATGCTTCTGGGTGTAATGTCTGGAAAACTCTTCGAGCTTTTCACAGACGTACGGACAACGGTACACGAGAAAGTACACGGCCAGTCATCACGTGTAGATGGCCATCTTCCGTTTTTACGCGTTTTCTCGCTTTTGAGGGCCCGTGTTTTTATGCGACTTTATCCTGCGGTCCCGGAGAACACTGTACCAACGTATTCATACGGATAACATAACCCGGACGTATGCTACTGGAACAGTGATAAACCTGAGTATTTATTAAGTTGGCAGATACGGGATTTTTTAATTGTATTCATCCAGGACTTTGGTTGTCACCGTCAACGTCCTGGTGGTTGTTGCTGTTATTGATAATGACGTTGTTGTTGCTGTTATCGATGATGGTGTAGTTGTTATTGATGATAATGATGTTGCTGTTGTTGTTATTGATTATGATCATGATGTTGTTGCTGTTATTGATGATGATGTTGTTGTTGTTGACGATGATGATGTTGTTGTTGATGATGTTGTTGTTGATGATGATGTTGTTGTTGTTGTTATTATTGATGATGGAGTGGTTGTTGTTGTTGTAGGTAGTTGTTATTGATGGTGATGATGATGATGATGATGTTGTTATTGCTATTGATGATTATGATTGTTGTTGTTACTGTTATTGATGATTATGTAGTTGTTGCTGTTATTGATGATGATGACGCTGGTGTTGTTTTGTTATTGGTGATGTTGTTTTTGTTGTTATTGATGATGATGGTGATGTTATTGATGATGAAGTGGTTGATGTTGTTGTTGTTGTTGTAATTGATGATGAAGTGGTTGATGTTGTTGTTGTTATTTATGATGATGGTGATGTTATTGATGATGAAGTGGTTGATGTTGTTGTTGTTATTGATGATGAAATGGTTGATGTTGTTGATTTTATTGATGATGAAGTGCCTGATGTTGTTGTTGTTATTGATGATGAAGTGGTTGAGTTGTTGTTGTTATTGATGATGGAGTGGTTGATGTTGTGGTTGTTATAGGTTGTTATTATTATCTTTTGCCGGCGGCCACTTACTGCGATTTATTCTAAACTATTCGTTTAGGTACTTCCTTTGGAACTTATGTTTATTAGGCGATACTTTTATTTACAAACACTGAGAAAAAAAATAGGGCAAAAGTCGGTTGCGGGAATGCGGTTAATGGCTAGCAACCGCATTGCAACTTGGTTAATGTCAAAAGTCGGTTAATACAAATGCCGCCCCCGGAGTTGGTTAATGTAGGGCCGCCCCCAGCCAAAGTCGGTTAATACAAAAGTCGGTTAATTTACGTGAATGCGGTTAATGGCTAGCAACCGCCTAATAGTCGGTTAAACCCTAAGAAAAGTCGGTAAAACCTGCATTGCATCTAATCGGTTAAAGCAGTACATTAGCCGTATATTTAGTCGGTTGTAGTCCTACATTGACCGTATGCCTAATCGGTCATGGTACTTCATTGACCGTATGCGTAGTCGGTTATAGTTCTACTTTAACCGCATGCCTAGTCGGTCGTGGTACTTCATTGACCGCATACCTATTCGGTTATATTCGTACATTGACCGCATGCCTAATCGGTCAAGGTACTTCATTGACCGTATGCCTAGTCGGTCATGGTACTTCATTGACCGCATACCTATTCGGTTATATTCGTACATTGACCGCATGCCTAATCGGTCATGGTACTTCATTGACCGTATGCCTAGTCGGTCACTGTACTACATTGACCGCATTCCACAGTGGAGTACATCAACCGACCAGAAATACGGTTAATGTAGCCCACTTGAAATGGAATTTCAAACATGTGATCTGAAAATGAAATTTGAGTAACATTTTGGTAATATATTGTTTAATAAAAACGAATTAGGTATACATATTATTAGAATGATAATGAGAAAGTGGGCCTGATTCTTCATGGTACATAACTGTTTTCCAAATATGCGACCTAAAAATAAAATTTGACTAGCATAACAGGAACATCTCAACATTTTAAGTTATAAATGTGATGGATGCAGTTGTTAACATACGTTTACTAATAAAACATTTTAAACCTGTATGATACAGTCAATAGGTACCTACATATGTTTTTTTTATTTGTACAAATTCTTACAATAATGGTAACTATAAGTGAGCCTCAATATAGCGTTTTTCCTCTTGGCGACGTTCTTCGGCAGGGCGATACTGTCAAGTGCCGGGTATAGTTGTTGGAAATCAAGGGATAGCTGAGAAACCAAACACGAAACACTGTTAATACATCTGTGGGCTGAAAATTACAACCGAGCAAGTACCACTCAAAAATAAAAAAATTAGTTTCTCACCAGCTTATGGCCGATTATGGGAAGTCCGATAATTATCACCGTGTCGAGGTAGTCTTCAAAACTCGCGACCTTTGCGTAAGCTATTCGCTTACCGGCCGTTTTCTTCCAAGATTCGAGGAATGTAGATGATTCAGCGCCGCCCTGCACCCCTCTTGCCGCTCTTGCACTATTTGAGAATCGGGGTCGTCGAGAAGAGCCGTTTTTATTTCTGGGAAAAACGTTTGTTAGATCGTGAAAAAAATGCTCAATGCACAATGAACCTGACAATCAATCTCTCTTCATTCAATAGTATTTACCCTCAACGTCGATCACGTCTTCAATCTTCCTTTTTTTTATTGCTGGCTGCAGGCGTCGTCCGTCAGTTCCTCAGAACTAAATGGAAAAAAATCAGAAAGACAGCCTGATGCACACACAGCCTCAACCAATATACTGCAAATCATCCACCGAACGTACACAATTACTTACCATTTTCTTGTCCAAAAATAGGCGTACCCGTGTTAGCCAGGAAGTAGGAAGAATCAAGAGAAGAGTCGAGGTCAAGCCGAAGTGAGAAATATCCGATCCGTGAGAGCCGATTGCCGAGAAACGCGCGAGTCAAACCCGGAATAAATGACGGATAAGTTGCTGATGAAGCAGAGGTGATAGGAGTAGATCTCTCAAAAACTGTGGACGCACAAACGTTTTAACTACGACCGAGGTTGAAAGAGGAATGATCCCTACTTCTCCTTACAGCCAAGTAGAGGCTACAAGTTGGAGGGGGAGCACATGCGCAGGGCGCCTCTCTACTCTGTTACTGCTATGTTTCAACGGTATTGCATACGGTGAAAGTACTGCAATAACCGACTATAAGCTGGAGGAGTGGGGAAAGGTTCAAGTTAATGTCAATCGGCCAGACGTGTGTTGGTACGAATTCGGTCAAAACTATGCGTTAACCGACTATACACGAGTATGCTTTAACCGACTCACCTTATGTAAAACAACCGGCTTCTTGTAGTGGTTTGACCGTAATTGACGGAAATGGGGTGCAATAACAGACTTATACGGTCAAAAGTATGGGTTAACCGACTGGGCTCCAGTACGCTTTAACCGACTTAACTTTTGTAAAACAACTGACTTGGTTTCTTTAACCGTGTTCACGGCACATTAACCAACTTGAACGGTCAATTGAACAACCCATACGCGGTTGAAGTATGAACAGTAACCGACTTCTGGTTTCCTAACCTCACCTATTCTTAGTTTCGGCGCAAATATTTTCCACTTTGACAGACCTTTGTATACGGTTAGTGTTTCAAGGTCATCCTTAGACCGCATTTTACGGTTGCCGCGAGACAAACGTCGGTCAAATCTGTAGGATAGTTGGTTAAAATGGCCTGGGGGGCGGCATTTTCAACATTTCGGCTTTTCGTAGTCTGTTGATGTCGGAAATTTGACCGCATTTCGTCATTAACCGCATATTTTCAAAATTTTTAACCGACGATTTTTCTCAGTGAAAGTTCTGTCGCGAACCGTTTGGAAAAATCGGCCGTTATAACGTCCAATAAGTCTTTCTTCTTGGGGAAAAAGGGAAAACTTCCGAAGGACAACCACGTGCGTGGGATTTTTAAGTAGGACGTACTAGATAAAAGCGGGGATTACAGGGGGGGGGGGTATGGTAGGATGAAAACTTGGCTCGGAGCAGCGGCTCTGAACCGGGGATTTATAGCCGGTTGTCACGTACAGACGTGGCACGGTGGCATCTGAAGGCCGGAAAACTTCCGCAGGACAGAAACGGACAGTGGTAAAATCGTTCGAGCTGGCGGAAATCGGAGAATTTGAAGCGAATTTTTCGAGATTCGAATTCATCTCGAAAAAGCAATACAGGGAATCCAGCCGATGCGAATTTACACTTAATTCCATTGTGACTCAAGTACAAACATTAGGTGAGAGCGAAACATTGATTTTTTAAAAATAATATCGACATACCATCTCTGGATTCTTCCCCCACTCGTCTAACTGGAAATAGGTCAACTTTTTAACCGTTAGCAACCTTTGTTGACACTTCTGGCGCCGCGGCACCTTATAAACGAGAAAGGGATGAAGAGCCGGGCGCCGCTACAAAAAGGGGGAAATCGGAGGGAATGTAGGGAAAACTTAATTGCATTCCCTTTTAACTTAATCTGATTACGTTGAATGGTGTCTGATTCAATTCGCGTCTGCAGTAACTTCGTACTCCCAAGTACTGAAAAGACACTAGTTTTCTTTCAGGAAACTAGCTCAACATTTGTCTTCGTAGAGCCATTAATTATTAGCCTCTTCCATTTATTTATCGGGCAACTGCTGGACTTTGTATTCGAGATTAATGAGATCAAATTTGTCTCATATTTAATATGACAGAACTGCGAGAAAGGCGATGGGATAGAAAAGTTGAGTGGCTGGCGCCAGCTCACCGCCAACTGTTCCAGATGACCAGTGTCTTCAGTCAACTGGACCAGCGCGTTCTGTCAATTTGACCAGTGTCTTAGGTCAAGTAGACCACAGTCTTTAGTCAACTGGACCAGCTCAGCAGACCAGTGTCTTGAAACAACCAGCGCAGCTGACCATTGTGTCTGTGTCAACTGGACCAGCGTCTTAGGTCAAGTTGACCACTCTCTTCAGTCAACTGGACCAGTGTCTTCAATCAAGTGGACTAGCGCTGCAGACCAATGTCTTCAGGCAACTGGACCAGTGTTTTTAGTTAACATTGGCTAGTGCTAGCTCACATTCTTCCGTCGGCTGGATTGGAAAATAGCCTGAAATAGCTTTTTATACTGAAACGTAGTTCAAACTTTTGGAATACAACGCCGGCTTTGCAGATTGATATTTTTGTTGCCGACCGAATGATTAATCGCCATCTACCTCGTCACCTTGCAATCCTAATCTATTTTTCGCCCATTTGTATCCGAATATAGGTCACCTTGTTTAGGTATCTAACTAGATTTCCTCGACGCGGCGTCGTGGACCGTTTAAACGAAGGATGAAGAGCAAACCGCCGCCGGAGGGGAAAAGTAGGGAAAACTTAATTGCATTCCCTTTTAGGCTAATCTGGTTAGGTCGAAAGCTGTCGTATTCAATTCCGACTCGTCTGCGGGCCAGACTTTTTGTGCGTCTGCGTCTTTAACCTTTCCCTTGGGGAAAACCTTTTAAAGGAACAGCTGAACCGATTCGTCTTAACGGAAGAATTAATTGGCCCTTTCGGTCTGCAGACAGCGAACGCATTCTGCGTAGGAAATAATTGCCGCGATTATTTTCTCCGCCCCGAGGAATTCGAAAATGGAGAAACAAGTAATTCATCGTCGGAACAAACAGTGCTTAAGCTTCGAAACAGACTTAAACCGGCTTAGTATTATTTCCTGCTTAGACAATCGGTAGCTTCTTGTCGCTCGAGCGCTGGCGCGAATAAATTCGAAGGTTTACGAGAGCAAAATTATCGCCCCATAAAAGGGTATGTCACTATTTCTACGAACCGAAGGAGAAGGGATAGGCAATATTTTGACACCAACGTAAATCAGAAGTGATTTTCAATGTAAGAAAAAGTACGAAAAAGTGGAAAATTCGTATCCAAGTAATATTTAGATAAGTCTTGAGCAGGAAAAATGGAAGAATAAACCATTCCAACAGGTTTTTACGTTTCACCAGATGAACATGTTGATGCGAATTTATCAGCAATGATTATATTATTCCCGTGCCATCTTGACCAGTTCTATTATTGTACTCGAACGAATCGATAATCACGCGCCTAAGCCGGATTAGGTGCATAATATGATATTATCAGGATTAGCTGGGTCCATAAATTTCCACACTCACCCATACTTGGCGCTTTTGGTTAGCCAAGCCCAACCCATCTGCCTGAAATTCTGAAAATTCGACGAATATTCGAAATTTCTAATTATTTTCATATTTTATCATTATTCTGAAATTGTCTGAACTTTTTCAAAGTTCTAAATTTAAAGAAATTTTTTTTAAAAACAAATTTACCTATTTTCAAATTATTAAAATATTATTACCTAGGTATCCTTTCCGTTTTTTAATTCTATAGAATTACAATTATTATTAATTCTTATTAAGGACATTTCAATTTTTTTTTTAATTTTATAAAAAATTTTCCAGTTTGACATTTTTATATTTATTTAGAATAATATCAATCACATTAGTTATCACATTATCACGTATGTTATTTTTAAAATTTTTCAACTTAGTACGTTTTCCAGATTTTTTTCAACTATCAAGACTTCGTAAACTTTCAGATTGTTGTAAATTTTGAAATAGTTTGCACATTTTTTATGATTTTTATAATTTTTTTCAGATTTTGTCAATTTTTGTCATAATTTTGTAGGTTGTCCAAATTTGTCTTTTGTAATTTTCAATTTTCTGTGAATTGTGAACATGTTTGTAAATTCGACTGCGTTTTCCAAATTTTTCAAATTTTCGTAAACCACCCAAAGTCTTGAGCAATCTGTGTAAAAATATGAAATTCATTCACATTTACAATGAAATGCATGGAAATATGAAAATATGGAGATAGGGATGTGGAGATGGGTATCGATTTTGAGATATGGACGTGGAGATGTGGTTATGGTGACATGTACCTAATGGAGAAATGGTTATGGAGATAAGGCAAAAACTCTGATGTTTGTAATTTTACTTTGCTTTGAAAAAATTTCCAAATGAGGGTAAATTTTCTGTTTTTGTACAGAAATTCGTTTCTAATCGTAGAAACACCAATGATTTTTTCGCACCGATGATTTTTTCGACTCACTCCAAACAAAACTTTCGGAGGATTATTAATTAAACTTTGATTATAGCAGTTTAGTCCCGGTATTAAATCCGGGGGCTCATAAAACTGCAAGAAAGTTATAATCTCCAATCCGGCCATGCGGAAGAGATTAGAAACTGGGAGGACCGGGACAGCCAACCACCGACCACCCCTTATATCCTTACCCTGATATCCTCACCCGGCTATAAGATCTTATGGTTCAGACTTGATGCTTTCAGGCCTTATCTGCGGTGCCCCGAATGCTGGGGGGGGGTATCGAGTCCATTACAGCCGTCGAACGAAGTCTGAAAACAACGGGGCCTGAAGGGTTAGCCGTGGAAATAGATTACGGCCCCCAAATAATGGAACATATCAGGACGAAATGGAGGCTATGATTGATAAGAAATCAATCGAACGCCCTATAGCCTTCCTGCGGCCTTGAATAAAATATTGTGTTCCCAAAGAACAGGTAATACGAGTATCTTCGGAAAATCTTTCTTCCGAACGGAACACATTGAAAATACGATGATCGTGTTTCATACAGACGGGTTGTATCGCATGTACGCCGTATGAAAGGATTGTAAATGTTGTCCGAAGAATATTAATAACATTTTCCTCGATTTTCCTCCTAAATTAAAATAATTCGAGTTAATTGAATCCTGGAGTCGACCTGGCCGCCCACGAGGGGACCTGAGCCTTCTTCTTCTTCATCTTTTTCTGCCCTAGCAATTTAGCCACGTCGGGCACTGGTGTTTTTTATATCTTGATATTAGTTTTCTCAATTCGAATATTTCCTCCAGGTTAGATGACTTTAGAGAACATGTAATGGCTTCTTGGAAGGTCATTGGGTGCGAAATAGGGTCGACCTCCGTGTATTTTAGGTAATGACCTTAAAGTAAGGACCTGTGCCTGGATAGCACAATGCCTTCGTTATCGTAGAGGGTTGGTACCCCTTCCATATAACACTAGAGAGGTGGGAACTGGTTTAACTATCCATCGTTCGAATTTTAGTGAGAAATTGAAATCTTAGTGAGAAAGTGAGCCCTCAGACTCCGGGTCCAGTGTTGTCAAGTTTAAAATTCCCATATGAGGCCCAAGGACCGACAGTTTTCGTTGTGATACTCGCCGGGAAACCAAAAAATGTTAAATTCTTCCACAAATCCCAACTCAACTAAATCGCATCATATTTTCCGGAAATACTTATACAAATAGATTTACCAAGTTGGTAGGTACCTGAGTAATGTAACTTTTTGACGTTCGTGTTTCATGTGCGCGAATATTCAGTCCGATATCTCAATATTTTGAAAAAAATTCCCTCCCGCTGCTCATGATTCGGGGAAAAAACGCGTTTGCATCAACAAGTGTGTTTGCTCGCTCGGCAAATTGAACGGCCGATTTGTTCCGGTTGGCTCCGTTTTTATATTTCCCCCTGTTGCCGTGCAGGGTGTTTCATTCGTGCGATTATTTTTAGCTTTTCCTGAACTCGTTATTCCGGAGAAAATAATGCTTTCCTCCTCTCTGAAAGCTGAACCGTATTTTGCATCTGCGAGTCCAAAAGACAGCGGAACTGTTATGCTACAAAATCGCTCAATATTGTTCATTTTTTCGGGGCATCCGACCAAGGAAAATGTTTTAGACGATAGAGGTCGTTAGCCTTCATTGTTCGCGGTGGGATCAGGAACCAGGAGCCTTATCATACCGCTCATCCGGATTTTGGACCGGTTCCTTGGGTTGCGCGCATTCGATTGGAGTTTTGATACATCGAATAATAGTACTTTTTTCGACGATTTTTCAAGAATTTTAAAAAGCCGAATCGACGGTGTAGAATCAACACTGCCCAATCCTTTTGCCATGCAATCTATGGACTCTACAACGAAAAAACAACATTTTTCCTGGTGAAAAACGCTAATGAAAAGGGCCCTTTTGAATGTGGCGGGTGAGCCGTATGACGTCACTGTGCGGACGTGACTGCACGTAGTTTCTTAACGTAACGGCAAAAAATCCGTTATCGCCGTCCTATCACTATCACTACACACATGAACTCGGATGACGTTGCACTGGTGTTCACGGGAAGATGACATCACACTGTGTAACCTTGCGGCTGGCCATTTTCCCGCTTGACTTCAAATCTGCGATTTTCACTAAGCCTCCCTCCTCTTTTAATTACCACTTTTCCGATCAGTAATCCACCATAACACTATTTTCGAAGCCTAACAAGGAATATTATGGCGAAAAAACAGTTTTTTTTTCATGCATGTTCCTCATTGGGCAGTGTTGCAGTTTAACCGTCGAGATATTGTATCTGTATATCGAAACTAAAGCGTTAATACCTTGTAACAATGCAGCTAAATAAAAATTTTTTTGTTTGATGTATCTACATTTATCAGAAAACATCGATATGCTACATCAAATAATCAAACCAGAATATCGGTGTTGTTATATTGAGGAAAATATCGCTCGAAAAGTTTGAGCACATTTACAGGTAAGATGCGAATCTCAATAAAGTATGTCAGAAACAACGTGTAAATATTTTCTCGTACGCCAAGACGCTGCACGAGTTAGAAACCTTCTGAAAAGTCTGCCAGGGATGAAAACTCTAACCTTTTACGTCCAAAGAGCTTCGAAAGCGGGTCATACGTCGCTATCAGGGGGTGAAATCTCACCATACAAAGCAAGAACGTCGGTATAGAGCATGCATGAGCGTGAAAAGGAGCAAAGACTCATCCCAGACTGCTATCTATATCTCTCACTAATCTTCGCTCCGCAGCCTCCCCGCGCAAATGGCAGAGTGGAACGTTTTCATCAAAGGCTTCGCCATTGTGGAGCGACGTTTTTCCGCTGAGAAACGCGCGCGATGAACGTTTTCCCCCAAGTGTTACACGGTATGACGCTTTTTACAGACCTTTGAATATTCAGTGATAATTATGAACAACTGTTCGGATGGGCTGAGTCTGAAAATTTCCCCAGGCGATCCGATAAGTGGTAAAAAAATTGAGGAAAGATTAATTTTTGGAGTGGTTCGAAGAATCGTTAGCAATTTCAAGGGGCGTAAATACAGGGGTTGTCTGTGGGAATGTTGTCGCTTTTCGGTGAAAACTATGCCACTTGCTTCACAGACTAAATAGTCTAGTGTAATATTACATCAAATTTTGAAAGACCAAAAAAAAAAAATTAATTTTGAACCGTCGAGAGCCAGCCAGGAAGAGTTTTGAAAAAAGAACCTAAAACCAACCGAAGGGTGATTTTCAGCAAACGGGAAAATTTCAAACGTCAAATCACGGTGTTTCTATGATATGAAGGCTAAACTACGCCATTCAGAGATCAAACTCTATTTTAGCCTTGAAGTTTCAAATTTGAGATTTCATTGTCCCACGGTAATCACATTCATCCATGGTAATCATAATCTGTAGAAGATTCTGCCAGAAATGTGTATCTTTGAAGTGGGAAAACCAATACCTCGCTATAAATTTGAGAACTTGAAAAAATCAGAAAAATTCAAAAAATCTGAAAAAACTTGAATTGATTGAAAAAAATTTTAATTGAAACAATTAAGTTGAAATTCAATTGAAAACGTGAAAATTAAAATTTCAACAATTTTGCAAAGAATTTGAAAAATTGAATTAAAAATTTGAATTAAAAACTTGGATTAAAAAAAATGAAAGAAATTTAAAAAATTAAAAAAAAATTGAAAAAATCTAAAATTTGAAAGAAATTATCATGCTTGTATGATATATCATATATGAAGGCTAAACTACATCGCTCCAAATTTAAACTCTATTTTCAGCCCCAAAATTTCAGTTTTATTGTTCCACGGTAATCACATTTATCCATGGTAATCATAATCTGTTGTAGATTCTTCCAGAAATGTGTATCTTTGAAGTGGAAGACTAATACCTCACTATAGAAGTGGTGCGGAGATCACACGCGGTACTTCCATGTACTGTACATTTGTAATTTATGTGCCAATGAATTCACTTAAGAGTAGTTTTAAAGCTTTTTACTCCCATACTTTCAACAGAAATTGAAGAGTCTCTTTCGTTAAAGTCACGTTCCGGTATGTGTGCTAGAGAAACCTTAGATAAAAGAATGTCTCGAAAAAGAGTCGAATGACAATTCTTCGCGAAGACGCGCGATGAAAGGGAGGCGAAACTAGCAGAAATTAAGAATCTGAAGAAAACTCCAAGTAGAGCGACGACTGTCGAGGATTCGGCTCGGAATTCTTCTCGAGGGGAAAAGTGCAAAGTTCTTCAAGAGACGGAGGACTAGGAGTTATAAGCGAAGGAGGAAAATGGGCGAGAAGAGGTTTTTCGGCGGAAAACTCGGCTTTTATTTAAGAGTTTGTCTCAGGTGAAGCAAAAGAAAAGACGCAGTCGAAGAAGGCGACTTTCGCTCTCTCCGGTTCCTTTGAAACCAAACCTATAATTCCGGGACGTCACTCTCTTCCTCCTCTTTAACAGGAAGGACCCCCCTCCCTTACGGAAAGGAGGGTGGAAAAACAATTCGCCCCGGCCGTTACAAAGGCTAAGTTGGGAAAGCGGGAAATACAGGTGGAAACTTTTTGATTTTCTCGAAGCCTAATCTAAAGAGTTGAAGTTTGATTCGAATTCGTCCGATTTCGCCCTTCGGTTTTACGGTGTTGTGGAAATTTTCAATTTTTTCGAATCTCACGACGAAGGTGGAGCGGGGCAAGTTCCAAAATGGGGTAAGTGCCAAAAACCACGTTTTTCCGCAGTCAACGGTTAACAGTTTTTTCACTTATTTCCTTCACCTTGCTCAGCCTCGAACGCAATGTCCAAAGTTGGCACAATCGACGTCAAGTTTCCCGATCGATTGGAAATTCCCGTTCTGAGGGAGGGAAAAATCCCACAATAGGCCGCGCTCGCGTTTCTCATATCCCGGCCATTCGTCGTCGGCTCAAGTTCTTGTCGCCATCTATCGCTAACGTTCGTTACAGTCGCCTATTAGTCTCTATGCTACTATGTCACCCGAGCCAACGACCAGCCAACGGCACTGGGAGGGAATTATTTCAAAATTAACGGTGACGTGTGTAACGTACGTGCCGCGTTATATACGGCCAGGCTATCGTTTCTCGTTAACCCTCCCAGAACTTCCCGACGTCTGTCGTTCCGCTAATAATTTCACGCTTTGAACGTTGTCCGCACGTTATGAGGCGCTTGGATAACGCGGGCGACATCGCCTTCGCACATCTGAAATACAAATGGCCGGATGATAAGGAGCAGGTAGCTTATCAGCGAACGAATGTGTCCTATTAGGCCAGCGATGGCAATAAATTGTGAACTTGTGAGGAAATTCAAAAATCCGGCCCGGAGGACCAATTTTTGAAATCGCCGATATTACCGTATCAAGACATTTGATGATAATTACCGAAGTACCTATTGCTTCATACTGAATTACTTCCTAAACTATCATTTTCAGACATAAATCGCTCATTTATCGAATTTGTGAGGAAATTCCAAAAATCCGCCACCAAGGACCACCTGATGAATCCTATTTCTCCTGACTGAAACTGCTTTCGTAAAAGTCAATTTCCGACCTGAATCGCCCATTTATCGAATTTGTGAGGAAATTCCAAAATCCGGCCCGAAGGACCACTTTTTGAAATCGTCAATGGAACCGTATCCAGATGTATCCTACGCTTCAGAGTGAAACCGCTTCCATTTACTATCATTTTCAGACCTAAATCGCCCATTTATCAAACTTCGAGAAAATTCTGAAAATCCGGCCCGGAAGACGACTATTTTAAATCGCCGATGTAACCGTATACATTGTAAGATAATAATGCTGAAGCTTTATAACGAAACTGCATTCATAAACTATCATTTTCCAACTTCAAGCGGAGGAAAAGGGGCGATATAAATTTCCTCCCGGTTCCTTCGGTTGACCATTTATTAGTCGGATGGCCCGGAAGGTCCTCATATACACATGCTCGAGAATTTCCAAAGGGTACCCGGCCCTTATAAAGGCGGGAAACTTCGGCCAAAGTCGTCCATCTCTCTTCGTCGATCCGACCTTAAACTAACCTCAAAACGACCTTAAACCGGCCATCCACCGGCCGTGTTAAGGCGTTAGAGTGTATTTGGCTTGCAAACGGCTTCAGCGCCTGAAGCTTTGTAAGGGATCAGCATAAATATTACCCTAAGTGTAAAAAAACACCCCTTAGGCCCCCCAGACTGGCTGCCTTTTAGGCATAATTCAGCCCCTCACTTTTTCTACCCGGCCTCGCCCATTCTACCAAACGACAATTTGCGACAGTGATATTTTCCTCTGGAAGCAATTCCCTCGTCTTCTGGCTGGAAACCTTTTATGAAATCCATTCCGCCCCCGTCTGTATATGGGAGGCAATTTTCCCGTACCTGTTCGTACAGGGAAGTTGCCCGTCTGGAGGTTCGGATAACGGTAATCGGGCATGAGGTTCGATTTTTGAAAAGATTTCTTTAAAACATTGTTTTCCAACATAGGAATGGCGGAGGAAAAGTTGATGTGAAAGACGAAAAAGAAGACCACATGGTGGAAAACGAGGGAAAAGATCAAGAATACGAATACAAAGAAGAAGAGGAAGACGTTAAAGGCGCCAAAACTGACGACGCGAACAAATAAAGAGATAGACTGAAAGCAAACCCTAAAGAAGTTCCCCCTTCTTCCCCCTCCGGCTAGATCTCATCCCCCTCCTCAACAGCCTCCTCATCTTTCCCACCCCTCGTCATCCCCGCCCCATGATCATCGTCATTACCCTCCTTCTCCTCATTACCATCCTCATCATATTAATCCCTCCCCCTCCTCATCTTTCCCTCACCCCTCATCATTCCTTCCCCGTACTACATCATCATCATCATCCTCTCATCTTTACCCCTCATCATCATCATCATCATGATCCTCCCCCTCATCATCATCCTCTCATCTTCCTCATCTCCATCCCCCTCTTCATCCTCCTCCTCTTCCTCATCATCTTCCCTCCTCATTTTCCTCCTCATCATATTCCTCCCGCCTCTCATCATCATCTCCCTCATCAACAGCCTCCACATCTTCCCCTCCTCCTCATCATCATCCCCTCACCCCAAATCATCGTCGTTCCTCTACTTCCCGTCATCATCACCATCCTCAACATCATTTACTCCCCCTCCTCATCTTTCCCTCCAATCATCATCCCCTCCCCAACTCATCGGCATTCTCCCTCCTTCTCCTCCTCATCATCCTCGTCCTCGTCCTCCTCCTCCTCATAATCATCATCATATTCCTCCCCCCTCCTCATATCCCCCCCTCCTCATCATCATTCCCCCCTCATCATCATACTCTCATCTTCCTCACCTTCATCCCCCCTTGTCATCATCCTTCACATCATCTTCCCTCCTCCTCCTCATTTTCCTCCTCCTCATTATGTTCCCCCTCCTTAGCATCATCCCCCTCATCATCAAACTCCTCTCCATCATCCTACTCCTCTTCATCATCCTCCACCTCCTCCGCCTCATCTTCTCCTTCTTCGTTTGCCGCTTCATCTTATTTGCCTTCGTCTTCTCGTTCTTCTTCTTCTCCGCTTTACTGCTGTCCTGGAGTGAAAATTTGGTGATCTTCTTTCCCTCTTTCTCCTCCTGTATACTGCCTGTATACACTGTACCAGTAACGCTATTATTGTTGTGTCGACACCTGGTGCTCCTTAGCGTAACGGTGAAGTCGAACAAGTTACCCAACAACTAATCGGGGGAACTTCGAAATTGTCCAATCCTCGTGTTTTCTGCACTTTGCAAGGAGCATTGTACCGACTGGAATTCGATCAATTTATCATTCAGATAAGTCGTTAGAGCGTCTTGCAGGCTACAAGTTACCAAGATGCGACGTGACAGGGCGAATAATCAATGGCCAAGTAGGCAGAGATTCCGTCATCCAAGTTTGGCCAAGGTGACAAGGAATCCTTCAAAAGGGCGCTTTCCCCGAGCAATAAATCATTCCCGAGGGATCGACAAACTCCGCACACTACGAGTCATTAGCCTATCAATTCCTCTTCTCTATTAGGGAGTATCCAAACTACCCCCGACAGGGGGAACATGGCGAACGCGGTTTCGACGAGAAAACTCCCCCCGGGGTGAATTTTCTATCCAGATCTTTGAAGGTTTAATCTCTCTTATAGACATTCCCCCCACCCCACCGCATCCACCCCCCTCCACGCCACACCCCCCACCGCCAGCCTCTCCTCGGCTTTTAAAGGGGCTTCTGATCGCATCGATAAAACATTAGCGCGGAAAGGAGCCCTTATCGCTTCCTCGGAGGGTTTCAATCGAGGTCGACCCAATCTAAATAAGCTCTCGAAGGGGGAAAACTCGGATTTATACCTGTTATAAAAAATGACGCTATCGCCCGACCTCATAACCGAGTATGTCTCGCTGAATTCTGAGTCTATCGCGAATTAATTTTTCTTCGTAGGCAAAACGCGTCCGGAAACGCAACAGAACATCGCCAAATTGGAGATTCCCATTCGAAATTTTCCCGAAATTGAATCCAGAGGCCTCCGCCTTTTCAATTTGCCCATCGCACGTAATTCCTACCTGTAGAATGGCTTTTCCCCGCTCTCCACGTCTGGCTCGAACAACCTAACAAAGGTCGAGAAGGTTTCGAGTGAGTACTTGAACCACTCGACTTGCCAGTAACGATATGAAATTGTGTTCAAGTGGCACAAGACGATGAGGACTCTCATTGCTACCCCGAGGGAACCGAGGTTGGTAATTGCTATGGAAGCGGACGGTCCCGAGAGCAGATTTCCACAGTTGAACAGAATGTCGAGTGATGAGTCCTTTAATCGGCGACGAAGTCAAAAGGGCCTTACGGCAATTAACTTAGTTAAAATCAAGTCGAAGTCCCCGGGAGGACTTGGCGAGCAAATTGCGGCGATGCCGCCTCCTTCTTTATATTCGCGAAAAACCCTTCATTCCGATTAGGGATGGGATATCGATATCGATAATATCGGAATATCGATATTTTCCTTGCGATATCCGATATTTCATTATCGATATTTTGATTCCGATAATATCGGAATATCGATATTTTCCTTGCGATATTATCGGTTTTTAAAAACTCAACTGAGAAATGGGTAGCTAGCGCAAGTATTAAATTATGAACAGGTGAGCAAAAAAAATCAATGAATTCGTGCTTGATTTTGCAGATTTTATTAATGAAAACGGGTAATCATAAATCCGTACGTAAATATCGTATCAGTATTCGTATAATATACGACTCTCTACCTACATCACAACCTTTGACACATATATTATATGTGTCAAAGGTTGTGATGTAGGTAGAGAGGGCTAGTTGTTGAATCAGATTCTGATTTCTGTCTGTACTTCTTCTTCTTTGACCAGCAAGCAAGTTGTTCACACTTTTAGACCCTATAAACTTTATAGGTTAATTTATACTAGCTGTACTATATATACTAGCTGCTTTATACTATATATATATATATATAGTATAAATACTAAATACTATTATTTATAGTATAAATATAAATACTATATATCCATAGTATATATATAATATACTATATATACTGTACTATTTATACTAGCTGCTTTATACTAGCTGTACCCGCCCGGCGTTGCCCGTGCAAAAAAATACGGAAATGCAGATAAGTGAATAGCGCAGGAATCTCTCTCTCTCTCTCTCTCTCTCTCTCTCTCCCCCCCATAGCTATAGCTGTACCCGCCCGTGTCCCCGTGTGCCCGTGTTGTCACTTTTTTCACTTAATTCACTTTTTTTCACGTTTAAAACTCACTTTTTTCACTTTTTTAAAACTTAAAAACTCACTTTTTTTAATTTCACTTTTTCACTTTTTTAAAATTTAAAAAAAAATTTTTTTTCAAAAATTGAAAATTGGGCTTCGAGGTCTTGTTGCCAGCCTCTTTGTGCTTCCGTGTAAAAAATTCCAGGTCCCTGCGTGCGATAGATTTGGCTGGAGACAACCAACAAACAAACACTTGCTTTTATTATTATAGATTCACAGTTGATATTTAATCTGATCATAGCAGCCCCACATAAAAGTATTGAAGATTATTCTGCCATTTAACGTGAAAGAGGTAACCTGAATAGTTTGGTGATCAAAACTGAAGATAATGTTCCGATATTTTTGGCCGATAATATCGGATATCGATATTTTTCTTCTGATACATATCGGATATCGATATTTTTATTTGATATATCATTTGATACCGATATCGATATTATTCTTCCGATATCCCATCCCTAATTCCGATCGAGTATCGGAGGATTCATGAAGTTGAGCAAACTGACACGGAACTGGTGAGAAGAAGAACAAGATAAGGAAGAACGAGAAGAAGAAGAAGAAGATAACGAAGAGCGGGAAGAAGAAAAAGATAACGAACAGTGAGAAGAAGACGGCGAGAGAAAATATGAAGAAGGAGCGGCAAACGAAGATGAAAGGAAGATAAAGAGGATGATGAGGATGAGGATGATAAAGGTGACGATGATGAGAACAATGAAGATGAGGATGAAGGTGATAAGGAGGATGGATATCATGAAGATGATGAGGATGATAATGAGGTAAATGAAAGTAACGGAGGTGATGATGAGGATGAAGATGAGGAAGAGGATGAAGATCATGAAGATGATGATGAGGAGGAGAATGAAGATGACTTGGATGATGATGTGGATGAAGGTGATGTGGAGGATGAAGTTGGTGAGAATGAAGATGATGAGGTTGAAGATGATGAGGATGATGATGTTGATGAGGATGTTGAGGAGGAGGAGGATGAGGAGGAGGAGGATGTTGATGAGGAGGAGGATGTTGATGAGGAGGTTGATGTTGATGAGGAGGAGGAGGATGTTGATGAGGAGGAGGAGGATGTTGATGAGGAGGAGGAGGATGTTTATGATGGGGTTGAGAATGATGAGGAGGGGGAGGAGGATGTTGATGAGGAGGTTGAGGAGGAGGAGGAGGATGCTATGATGAGGTTGAGGATGATGAGGAGGTGGATGTTGATGAGGAGGTTGAGGAGGAGGAGGATGTTGATGATGAGGAGGATGATGATGAGGAGGAGGATGTTGATGAGGAGGAGGATGTTGATGAGGAGTTTGAGGAGGAGGAGGATGTTGATGAGGAGGTTGAGGAGGAGGAGGATGTTGATGATGAGGTTGAGGATGATGAGGAGGAGGATGTTGATGAGGAGGTTGAGGATGATGAGGAGGAGGATGTTGATGAGGAGGAGGATGAGGAGGAGGAGGATGTTGATGAGGAGGTTTAGGATGATGATTATGAGGATGTTGATGAGGAGGTTGAAGATGATGAGGATGACAAAGGTGATGAGGAGTTGAATGAAGATGATGAGGTGAGTGAAGGTAACGAAGGTGATAATGAGGATGAAGATGAGGAGGAGGATGAATATCAAAAAGATGATGATGAGGAGGAGAATGAAGATGACTTAGATGATGATGATGAGGATGAAGGTGATGTGGAGGATTAAGTCTGTGAGAATGAAGATGATGAGGTTGAAGATGATGGGGATGAGGAGGAGGAGGATGTTGATGAGGAGGTTGAAGATGATGGAGATCGTAAGATGATGAGGATGATGAAGATGAAGAAGTAAATAGAAAATTACCCTTTATGGAGCTTTATACGGCAAACGGAATTGCCACCAATTGCACAGAATTGCACCAAGGCCTTCAAACAAAGAATTTTGTCCTGTCTCCGTTTCCATTTTGAACAATTTGAACGTATCAATGTTTGATTTTAACCTGATTTCTTCCGTAACACGTATGCCACCCGAAAGACCCTAACCCAAATTTCGCCAAGTGACGGGTCCACATTCGGGACATGAGTTAGCCGAGGGTTAGCACCGGTTGGTGATCTGCAAGGCAAATTCGACTCGGAGCGTTCTCGGGTTACCTATTATGCGATAGATCCTTACACATACAAATTGACGCTAATTCGCGCGGATTTAATGTTATTTTATAAGACCAATTTATAAGACCAATCTTTGCAGCTCGTGCAATACTTGATTATAATTTATTTTGTTCTATTGAAATGTTCTGAATTTTTGTTTAAAAGTACTTTTTCACGACATTTTTGAGCAATCAATACTTCTTATCAGGTTGATAAAAATTGAGATAAAACCGATTTGAGAGTGCTTCGATTTTTTGGCAGTTTCTGCCAAAAACCAGTGGTGCGTAGATAACACACAATACTTCCATATTTTGAAACGTAAAATTGAGACACAATTTAATCATATTTTGACTGCTTACAAGGGTGTTTAGGTCAGAAATATCAAAAAATTCACTATTCAAATTTTAAAATTCGCCCAAAATAAAAATTCGCTACATTTTCGGAATATTAAAAATATCCACATATTCTGCAAGGTAAAACGAAGATTTTGAGACCAAGAACGCTCAAATCGGTCCATTTTTGTGGCCGGAAAAAAATAAAATAGAAAACACTAAAAATGCAAATATCTCGGAAGTACTGTGAGTAATTAGAATTCCGATTAAACAGGGTGTTAGGTCTTGCCGAGACAAACATTTTAGTTCAAGAAATTTGAAAAAAGGTTGAGAATTGAGGGAGCTATGACCATTTTTGTAAATGACCACAGACGGACAGACGGACAGACGGACTAACGGACTAACGGACACACGGACACACGGACACACAGACACTTGTTCGGGAAGTGATTCTGAGTAAATGTGTATAAGAAAAAGTTTTTTCTGAAGCTCCGTTCCAATTCTCGATTTTAGGACGATCACAATACTTCCATTTACTCTGTAAATATGGAAGTAAAAATGGGTTTACATGTTGAAGATATGGAATGGATTGAATTACCTAATATGGGTTGCTAATCCTTATATTATTGCTAATCCTCGATAAATTTTGCTAAATGTTTGCAATTAGTTATATATTGATAAATTTTGCTATATTCATCAATAAATAACGGCGGGTATTATGCTAATATTGGTAAATAATGCTAATAATGGTGGATATGTAAATATGCTGGTGAATATCGCTAAAATTGGTAAATACTGTTATATAACAGTATTATTACAAATAAATACTGTTATTAACATAGGTAGTTAATATTGGGTAATATTGGCGAACACTGCTAATAGGTGCCCACTGCTAAACATAGTTAATATTGGCCAGCATTCTAGTACCTATAGAATAAAGGTAATATTGGTTTGATGGTTTTTTTTTTAAATTGGGCCAAGATCGTGACAAAATAAGACGAAACAAGAGATGTAAAAAAAACGTGAAATTCGTAACACCTAACAATATTGGTAGAAGAAGAAACAATTTTTTTTAAATAAAACATGAGAAGCGAACAATTGAATTTTAAAAAATTAATAAATTTTAATAACCATCTATAAAAACCGTGTAAATTCAAGTTTAACCGAATAAATCGGAAATTCTCGTTGAAAAAAAATGTCAAAAATTCCCATTTAATACCAACCAAAAAAAAAATCGAGAAAAATAATTTTTTTTGAATTGCAAAATTTTAACGTTTACTGACCTATGTTATCGGTAGGTACCCGATTCCTCGCGAACAATTCGTCCGATAAACGTAGCTGGCACGTATCGGCGGAAACACGGACGGCGCGGACGCGTAAACGCACGTAGTTGCCGCACGGTCAGCACCGAGTGACGCGACGTGGCGGACGGCGCTCGGGGGAGGGCGGGCGGCTGCGGACGCCATGCGCACAGATGTACAGCATCCCGATCAACAGGATTCGCCTACGACGGGACTGTCAGATCGAATTGGACGGACAGCGCTGCCGACAGGACTAACCCGATTTGCCGGGCGGGTCGATAATTCCGTGCGGTACTTCCGATATTCGAGCGCATTATGTACTGGCAATCATTATCATGAAAATTGGGCAATTTTTCATAGGCGGAGACGATCGAAAAATTTGAAAAATCCCGGAAAATTGGAAAAATACATTTTTTTTACTGTCTAAATATTATCGGGTGCCTACACCTCAAAAAATCGGAGTTTCGAAAAATGTAATACAAATCGTCAAATACGATTGTTAACTATTTTCCTGTCCATGCTGACGTCGCTAAATACTATTAACACTGCAAATATTGCTGACGTAGCTAAATATTACTAACTAGATTGATACTACTGACATCACTGAGTATTACTAACTATATCTACTAATATTACTAACTATACTTAATTGATGTCGTCAAAAAATATTACTACCGTTGCTAATGCAAGTAATTAGCAATATAAGTGACAGTATTAATATTAAAACCCCCGTCTCTAAATTAGTGAAAATATAATTAATATTTGTTCAAAAACTGCGCAAAATAATAAATATTCAATATCTATTTTAGATAAAAATATTAGAAATCAATACAAAATAAGTATTAATAATAAAAAAAATAAAAAAACTATTTATTCAAACATTAAAAAATTCTATCCTCCAAAAATGTTATATGGGGGGGGCCTTTTCAAAATAAATGTTAAAAATCTGTTCAAAATAAATATTAAATGTAATAATATAATAATAATAATAATAATAATAATAATAAAATAATAATTAATTCATAAATAATATAGGTAATAAATAAATCTGTTCAAAATATATATTAAAAATATATTCTAAATAAGCGCTATAAATCAAAATAATAAATATTAAAAAGTGTTCATCTCAAAATACGGAATCATTGGAAATTTTGAAATATGCTAAATATTCCAAATCTTTTCAGAATAAATATTAAAAATCTATTCAAAAAAAAAAATTAAAATAAATATTAAAAATCTATTTTAAAAAAATTAAAAATCTATTTTAAAAAAATATTAAAAATCTATTCAAAATAAATGTTAAAAATCTATTCAAAATAAATATTAAAAATCGACTTAAAATACATAATAAAATTCCATTAAAAATTAATTTTAAAAATCTATTTTTAAAAAAATTAAAAAATCTATTCAAGATAAATATTGAAAATCTATGCAAAATAAATATTAAAAAAATCTATACAAATGTAAATATTAAAAACCTATTCAAAAGACATTATTAAAAATCTATTGAAAATAAGTATTTAAAATCAAAATATTAAATATTCAAAAATTTTTCATCAACATTTTTGGGGGGGGGGGGTTGATGAATCGAGTGGTAGTGGAACCGTTTCGCGAATTCCTGTCCCCATTCAGTAAGCCGGTGTAACATTTTGAATTAGTCTCGAAAGGGGTGCGAGGCGAGTCACTCTAGGCTGACAGGTGTCAGTCCTTTAAGGGCCGGAGGGTTTCATGTTATTGATGACCCAGGTGGGCCAACCGTACTTTTGACCTACAGGTCCTCGATGACTCGAAAAATTGACTGAACCAAAAAAATATTTCAGGTTTGCCATTCAACGAATGAAATAATATAAAAAAATTCACTTTATTACAAACTTTTACAAAATTCTATTTACAAAATTTCTTAAAGCTAGGGAAAATAGTAATCTAGGATAACTCGTGGCCCATGGATTGCAGTATTTCCAATATGGTCATCCCCAATTCTTCGTCCTGGTTCGTCCACGAGATGTAAACGCTTTTCAGATCGTGTTCGGACCCTTCGACTTTGATTAGGACCGACTCGACGGAAATGGCACCGTCCGTAAATAAGACCGTCCAGCCGGTCAGTTTTTCTTGGAAAATTTTCAAAAGCTTCTCGGCCGTTTTGTAAGAGGGCGTCGGATCTTCGAGTTTGACCGTGTAGGTGAATCTGAAAATGGCAAAAGAGCGGCAATTTTTGAAAAATGTAGCGGTTGTTTCAGTTTTTTGGCAATAGCTCAAAAACCAAGCAGTTTATGGAAAATTTTACTCGCATCGAAATTAAAGAGCGTGAAATTTAGCGTCAAATGAACCCCTCGAAAGTCAAAATCGGCCCAGTGGTTTAGCCGCATTTGATGACCAAAGTTTGCAAACGTCTCTGAATGTCATCACAGTCGATTGAATGCTGAATGTCGATATGCTCTCATCGCTCGATACTCATAAAATACCCTCCAAAATGGTTATGGGAGGTGAAAATTCAGTTCGGATCGTTCGACGAATTATAGTTGAAGCTATACCGGCAAATTAACCAGGAAAATTCTAGGAAATTAAACAATCGTTTCAGTTTTTTAGCAATAGCTCGAAAGCATAGCAATTTACGGAAAATTTCACTCGCATCGAAATTACAGAGCGTGAAATTTAACGTCGAATGCACCCCTCGAAAGTTAAAATCGGTCGAGCCGTTTAGCCGCAATCGGTTGCCAGAGTTAACCAAATTCTAAATTACCTGATTATATGCCTGTTGATGCCCGCCTCTTTGCAAGCCTCGTCGACTTCCATCAAATTCATCGACGAATCTTTGACGACGAGAACACCCTGAAGAACCCGCGATCTTTTCGGATTCGGCGGTTGATTGTTGTACTTGACGTTTTCCAATTTCAAAAGCCCGAGAGACGCGTCTATCGATAGCCTAAAATCGAAAATGGGCTCCGTATAAAATTTTGAAATATTATTTGTTTGTTTGGTTGTTTTTGTTTGTTTTTTCACATCATGACTGGTTCGATATGAGTCAAAACGTACTTATGTGGCGTTGGAATCAAACATGTTTCACCATTGGCCGGCATGTAGCACTCCAAATTGAACTCCTGTTTGATTTTGTCCCGGAGGAATTCCATTTTGGCTGCTTCGCCTGCGAAAATGATAAATTGACGATTTTACCTATTCATTTTATAGAATGGAATTTTATAGAATTTGAACTATCCAATAACATGAAATGTTTCTTACCGTGTACGAGTAGGACGTTTTTGGGTTCGCAGTACTGAATAAGTTGCATGATTCCCTTTGCATCGGCATGGGCCGAGAAAGACATGTATTCCACGCTCATTTTGACGTCGACCACTTGTCGGTTTTCGAACTCAATCTAAAACAAAATAGGAAATTTAATTTTAAAAGTTTGAGAAAATTCGTATTTGAATGATAAGCACGCTTGAAATAGGACACCTGAGGTAATGCAGTTCACCTATCGCCGGGGGGTAATGGTATGCCACCTGGGGTAAAAATGTGTTATATGGGGTAATAATGCTAAAAATGTGCCACTTGAGGCAATAATATTTTATTGTAGTAGTTATGTGCTAAATTGGGAAATAATGTGTTATGTGGGGTAATAATGTGTTATGTGGGGTAATAGTGTGCTACCCAGACATGAAAGGGACTTGCTTGGGGTAAAAATGTTCGTATTAACCCCAATAACAAATTATTACATACACATTGGGTTGCAGTGTGCTATGTGGGGTAATAATGTGCCATTTGAGACACTAATAGGCCACCTCGAAATTAAAAAAGTTTTGCTTAGGGGAAAAATGCGCCATATGGGGTAATAATGTGTTATCTGAGGTGATAATTTTTATCTGGGGTAATAATCAGTCGTCTGGGGTAATCAGCTGTAATCTGGGATAATCATGTGTAAGGGGTAATAACGGGTTGTCTGGAGTAATTGGTTTTCATGGGGTAATAATGTGTCATCTTGGGGTAATGATGAGTCAATTCAGTCCAAGTGCCACCTGGAAATAAAAAGGTTCTGCTCGGGGTAAAAATGTGCATTCTGAGGTATTAACGAGCCATATGAGAAAATAATGTGCTATTTGGGTAAACAACGTGACATTTGGGGCAAAAATCATTCAAGTTGAAAATGTGCCATTTGGAAACTAAAAAGTTTTGGTTGGGGTAAACATGTGTTAATGTACCATCTGGGGCAAGGGTGAACCAACTGCGGTAGAATATGTGTTATCTGAGGTAAAAATAAACAAAAATTACCGCAAGATTATACAATCAGTGCCACCAAGAAGAAGATGCAACAACAACAACAACAACACCAACAACAACAACAACAACAACAACAACAAAAATTGCTCACCTGCTTGGCGCCGTTGAGTATCTTATGTCCGACAGTGCCGATGACGCAAAATCCTGGCATGATGACCATGTTGTTCTCGTTGGGGGCCCATTTTTTGAAAATCTGTAACGACAAGCCGGCGTGGAGCATTCCGGGTGGAGCTAGGACGACCATCGAACCCGGATTGTCGATATACGCCTTATCGAAGGGCTTGATATGCTTGAAATCGAACATATTCCGCTGGACGAAGGTCTTCTTGACGTTCTGGAATACCAAAAAGTGAAAAATGATAAGACCTCTCGGTGAAATTGACTTCGTTAACACTCGTGAACACGCGGAAAATTGGCAAACCTGATTCGTCCAGGTGATGAACATCTTGTAATAATTGTTCGCCTTTTCCGTTAGCCCAACGGCGAAGTAGACGGGCGTCTTCAAATTCATCCGCTCCCAGTGCGTGTCGAGGAGTATGCACAATTCTTGGGCTCGGCCGAGGGCGAAAACGGGTATCAGCACTTTTCCACCCCTGTCGATGCATTCGGTGACTTTTTTCAGAAAATCTCTCTCGCGGCAACGTTTCGAGTCGCGAATCGTCGTCGCGTATGTCGACTCCGTTATCAGGACGTCGGGACGGCATTTGTCGATCCAGGCAGCGCCCAGGTGCCGGTCGGGCGTCATGTTGTAGTCGCCTGGAAAATCGAAACGGCTCTTAACCTGTACGAGCAAGCCTAACCTGTAAAAACGCAGTTTCCCGCCAAATTTCCCGCTAAATATCCCGCTTGATAAAGTTTCCCGCCAAATTTTCCCGCTCGTCAATCAATCATGACCTTTGGAGCCACGTACCTGTGTAAACAATGGATTGCGAGCCGACGGTAACCTTAAACATGGCCGCTCCCAGAACGTGACCGGCGTAGTACGCCTTGATTTCCAATTGGCTGTCGACCATCAGCGACTGATGCAGCGTGACGGCCGTGACTTTCTTCATGCAATCCTTGATCATCTGGGATGTGAAGAAATTTCCTTCGCCTTTTCGCTCGACGGCGATTTTCCTCATGTCTTCGAGAAGAATCGGAGCGATCGCCTTCGTTGGATGCGTCATGTAAATCGGACCTGGAACATTTGGATAATGTAGCGCACATTTTATGTTGTTGTTGCCATTGTTGTTTTGCTGTTTTTGTTAGTATTAGTGTCAGTTTTGTTATTGTTGTTGAGTTATTATTGTTGTTTTAATTGATGTTCTTGTTGTTGTTGTATTTGACAGCAACAACAACGATGACAACAATGAGGCCAACGACAACGATGATAATGATGATCAGGTGATGGGGATGATGAGACTCAGTATTTTTGTTGTTGCTGTTATTGTGTTGATGTTCATGTTGTTGTTGTTGTTTATGCTGCTGCGGTTCGTGTTAGTATTAGTGTCAGTTTAATTGTTGATGCTGCTTTTTGTGTTAGAATTAGAGTATGTATTGTTGTTGTTGTTGTTGTTGTTGATGTTGTTGTAGTCGACAGCAACAACAACGAAGACAACAATGAGGCCAACAACGACGATGATGATGATGATCAGGTGATGGGGATGATAAAAGTCAGTATTTTTGTTGTTGCTGTTAATATTTTGTTGTTGTTGTTGTTGTTGTTGTTGTTGTGATCATTGTTGTTGTTGTTGTTGTTGATGATGATGATGATGATGATGATGATGATGATGATCATGATGATGATGATGACGATGATGATGATGATGATGATGATGATGATGATGATGATGATGATGATGATGATGATGATGATGATGATGATGCTGTTGATTGTGATAGTATTACTGTCAGTATTGTTGTTGTTGTTGTTGTTGTTGTTGTTGTTGTTGTTGTTGTTGTGAAATCGGCATCCTCACACACCTGTATATCCGACCATTTCTGTCAGGTACGGCAAAGCGCCGCAATGGTCCAGATGGAAATGCGAAATGATGACGCAGTCGATGAACGACGTCACTGGCCCGTCGGGCGTGATGAACGAGAAGTCGGGAAAGCGCCGCTCGTCGTTGAAGCCCATGTGCATGCCGCAGTCGAGCATGACGTTCTTGCCGCCGATTTGGACGAGGATGCAGCTCCTGCCGACGTCCTGGCCGGCGCCCAAGGGGATCACTTGGATGTCCGACATTTCCCCTTAAGTCAGATCTGGCAAAAAAAATCATTTTCTTGTATTTCGCGTAATTTTCGGAGATTTTGGAAAATCGATGGTTTTCACGCCATTGCCTCTAGCCGTGGTAAGTAGGTTTTTTAAATTGTTGAAATCCTAAAAAAAAATTTCAATTCTTCAAATCAAGAAAAAAAAAAACCTGAACGGACGAACAAACTCAATCTGAAACGCAAACTGAAATTGAGCTCAAACTCGCACCAAAAATTAAACTCAAACTGACTGAACTTGAATCAAACCGAAATTCGAACTCAAACTGAAAGTGAAACTCAAACGAAAATCGAACTCAAACCGAAACTCACACTGATACTCGAACTGAAACTTAACTCAAACTGAAAATCAAATCCGAACTGAAACTCAAACTCTTACTGACACACAAACTCAAATCCGAACTGAAACTCAAACTCTTACTGACACACAAACTCAAATCCGAACTGAAACTCAAACTCTTACTGACACACAAACTCAAACTCAAGCTCGAACAAAAAATCAAACTCAAACTGACAATCCAACCCAAACTGGAACTCATACTGAAACTAAAACCTAAACTTGAACAGGAAATCAAACACACACTCAAACTGAAACTAAAGCAAAACCGAAAAATGATCTCACACTGAAAACTATACTGAAACTAAAACCCAAAATCGAACAGAAAATCAAACACACACTCAATCTGAAACTTAGCTGAAACGCAATCTTGAACTGAAAATCAAACTGAAATTCGAACTATACTTAAACAGAAAACGTAACGAAAGCTCAAATTCGAACAAAAAAAATTGATCTCGAACTGAAAATCAAACTGAAACTTGTACTCACACTCAAACTTGAAATTTAACTTGAACCGAAAATCGAGCTCAAACTGAAAATCAATCAAACTCAAACTGATTTGTTCGAATCAAACTAAAATTCAAACTGAACTCAAACGCAACCTCGAACACGTAACCAAACTCAACTTGATACTCATACTCACACACACAAACTTTATTTCAGTTAGAGTTCGATTTGCTGCTCGAGTTTGATGTTCTGTTCGAATTTCAGTTTAAGTATGAGTTTGAGTTTCAGTAGGAATTTCAGTTTGACTTTGGATTTCCGTTTCAGTTCCAGTTTGAGTTCGATTTTCGGTTTGGGTTAGAGTGTCAACATGAGTTTCAGTTTACATTAGATTTTCAGTTTCAGTTCGAGTTTGGCTTTCGGTTTGAGTTTGATATTCTATTCTAGTTTCAGTTTGGATTTGATTTGCAGTTCGCGTTTGATTTTCGGTTTGAATTTTAGTTTCAGTTCGAGTTTGATTTTCGGTTTGAGTTTCAGCTTGAGTTAGAGTATAGTTTCAGATTGAGTGAAGTGAGATGTGAGTTTGATTTTGTGTTTAAGTTCAATTTTCTGTTCGAGTTCTAGTTAAGTTCCAGTTTTCTGTTTCAGTGTGACTTTCCGTTTGAGTTTCGGTTGGGTTTTCCGTTTCAGTTTGAGTTTCGAATCGAGTTTGATTTCATTTTGAGTCACACACTCGAGCTAAAACTCAATTTCAGCATGAGTGCAAAGTAATTTGACCTTGAGTTAGAATTTCAGTTTGTGTTTCAATATGAACTTCGGTTTGAGTTTGAATTTCAGTTTTAGATCAAATATAGAAGGTAGCTAGGTAAATGTAGGTTTAATAATAGTATAGTAGAATATCGACGATGTAGAATCAATACTGCCCAATTCGTTTGCCATGCAATCTATGGACGCGTGATTTGCCAAGTTGCCACCAATCCAAGTTTTGAGAAGTAGGCAACCCAGACGCCCCCAAAAGACACGATGCTTTGAATTGGGCAGTATTGCAATTTCATCGTCGATATAGTATACTTTATACTTACTATTTTGCCTTTGAAATTGATTTTTACTGGAGAATAAACTTAATGCTACCGGCATGTACACATCAAGTACTGAGTTAAAATACTGTTAGCAACATAGAAATGTTCACTGCAAGTTGGTGATTGAGCATAGAAAGAAAAATCTTCAACAGGTAAGTTATGTTCTACTGAATTTTCTCATTTATTTTTTATTATTTCATTTTTTGTGATTACAGGAACAGAATGCTCGCAAACAAAAATGCAATAATAATAAAGACTTGGATATTTTAGTAACGTCAACGCCAGATATAACTAACGCTAAAACCGATGCTGGTTAAGTCCTGAAGGACATAATATGTCTTATATTATATTCTGTCTTATATTGTAAGACAGAATTTCTTCCAGAATTTTTTAGGGCATTCTTTCATAAATGCAGATTCTGTATTATTTTGGCAGGCGAATTTTTGCCGAATTTTTGGTTTTTAAAATTTCTTGAAAAAACCGACTGCAAAATTCCGTCGGAGCAATTCTGTACCCTCGGACTCGCCAGCTGTTCGTTCGCTAATCAGCTGTTCGTGTCCCTGCTAGAATTCTAGCTTGATCTCCAAACGGAAGCTTTGTGTTTGTTTTTAAACTGTCGCGTCAGATTTTTGAAAAATCCATGGCACTTTCGATTCGGTGATTTCTAGCCGAAATAAGTAGTTCGCCTCGCGTTTTATAAGCTGACGCCCTTTCATGCAAGTCTACTGAAAGGTAATTTCCGCTAATTCGTGGATTTGTTCCATGAAAATTGTGGGAACATGACAATAATTGTGCCAATGGACAACTAGGATCGAGGAATTTTTCACTTATGGTGGGGTGAAATTATTAGGATTTGTAGGAAATTGAATTTTGACTTCGAGCAAGTGGTGGGTAAGAGCGTCAGTGCTGTTATAAGAGGAATCGACGTTTTGGATGTTCTGATCATTGCGAACGACCGAGAGGCTTGAGTGAGCGACTCTATGATTATGAGTGACCAAGATGCTCCGATGAGCTAGGCATGTCGTTTACTAACGATCATTTTGGCGAGCGACCCGGGAGTCTTGAGTAAAGCGTCAGTGAGGCTGGTCGATCAACTTCTGGACGTTCAAGATCAATGATATTTTTTCGATCGACCGACAGGCCTGATGGAGCGTTTGGGAACGATGTGTTGCGAACGACCAAGAGCCTTGAGTGAGCGACCAAGATGCTCTGATTCATTCATTTGGCGAGTGACCCAGGCGTCTTGAGCGTCAGGGAGGTAGGCGTTTAAGATCGAAATTTTTGAGCCTGATGGAGCGTCTGGCGCGGCAGACTGTTGCGAACGACCAAGAGGCTCGAGTGAGCGACTCTACCACTGTGAGCAGCCAAGATGCTGTGACGGCTGACGCTGTATGGGAGCTAGGCATGTTTCATGTTCATTTGGTCACATGTTTTGGTAATAGTCGTTCTACCTATCAAGTTATTATTATTTCTCAAATGACCGACTTCTTCAAGGTTAAGAAACCTGAAGGAAAAAAGTTGTTGTTGTTGTTGTTGTTGTTAGACATTTTTTTGCCCGTAGTTGTTATGCTTTGAATACTCTTCATCCTCGAAATCCCTTTTTCAGAACTCAGGACCGCTGGGCCGCCATGTACAGCCCGGAGGAGCCCCCGCGCTACCGTTGGTCGTACCCGCATGACAACGAGCGAAACCACGTAGCGGCCACATTCCATTTCCTTTCGGTCCTGTTGACGGCGACTGCTCTCTTCAAAATGTCCTGGTTTCGAGTCTGGGGCTCCTCCACCTGTTCGCCAGTTCTCGGCCTCCACCATTTCATGCGGCTTGGGTATTTCCAAGGTACCGGCAGCCCGACGGCCATGGACCTGCCGGGTGGACAGATCTTCACCAGTCCCATCCTCGTAGAATACCATACTGGAACGGAAGGTGAAATAACAAAAAGTTCTAGATTTCCCCCAAAAAAAATCAAATATGGTTTTTTCAGAAATTTCCAAAATGTTTGCCTATGCATCTAAAAATTAATGAATATTTGCTTTTTAAAAATTAGTTACCCATATTTTTTTATTTAATTGATCGAAAATTTCGCACAATTTTCTTAGTTTTACACTGCGTGACGCCAGAAGTACTTAATTTGATGAGAATCCTCATCATGCTCTGCATCCTCTGCATATTCTACTCCATGGTCGGCTTCTGCCTCGACGTCATCGGTCCGTCAAAGAAATCCCTGCGTTTCATTCGCCGCAACGCCCTTCCCAGCATTTGGGCAGGTGAGTGGCAAAATCGTTGAACTTTTATTAGGAACAAATTATGAAAAAATTTGTACTTGAAATTTCTCACGTTTTACAGTCCTGACTGTCGTTTCGATCGTGGGTGTTGGATACCTTGTGACGAGATCTCTCGAACTTTCAATACGTGCCATGTTCCCTCGCGAAACGGTTCACATCACTTACGAATACGGTTGTTACGTGGTTACCGCTGCAGGTAACCAACATTTAGAACTACTATGTGGCAGAACGCTTGTAGCACTGGCAGCTAGTGATTGTAGTTTGCATGCACATAGACGCTAGCAACCCCCATAAATGCAAACTCACACGCATATTCTCACACTAGTAGCACGTACGCACACGCTAGTAGTACACACGCATGCTCGCACGCTGCTTGTAGACGAGCTAAGCTTTCAAAGTAGGAACCCCCATGAATGCCTAGACGCTTACAGCATGCACGTAGCGACCCCCATAAATGCCTACACGCTTGCAGCACGCATGTAACAGCTCGCACTTAGCAACCCCCATGGATGCTTGCACGCTGGCAGCACGCACGTAGCAACCCCCATGGATGCTTACACGCTGGCAGCACGCACGTAGCAACCCCCATTGATGCTTTGACGTCTGCAGCACGCACTTAGCAACCCCCATGGATGCTTTCACGCTGGCAGCATGCACGTACCAACCCCCATTGATGCTTCGACGTCTGCAGCACGCATGTACCAACCCCCATTGATGCCTCAGGCTTGCAGCACGCATGTAGCGACCCCCATTGATGCCTCAGGCTTGCAGCACGCACTTGGCAACCCCCATTGATGCTTGGACGTCTGCAGCACGCACGTAGCAACCCCCATGGATGCTTGCAGCATTAGCGGATGCCTACGCGCTCGCAGCGCTCTTGGATTCTACCTCTAAAATCCTGACAAAAAATTTGGATAATTGTTGAAATCATACTTTTTTTACAGGAGCAATTTCGCTCCTAGCTACGGCTTGCAATTTATTGCAAGACCCGCCACCTGTTGTGGAAGGGGGTCCCCTCAGACAGCGGTTGGTCGACGATTTCGAAGGATTGGAAACATTTTCCGTCGGGATGAGAAGCATGCCGCCGCCTCCGCCTTACACGCCGTAATTGTCGCGAATACAACAGTAAAATTATATCGACCCGTATTAACGTATCTTATTTTTGATGACTTGTCAAAATCCTAGTTATAGCTATGTATTGCGAGTTAGGAGTGATTTTTTGAAGAAATTAATCGGTTTTTTTTTCAATATTGACTTGGGCTAAATTTGACAGAAAATTGGAATCGTCGACAATCTCTCGTGAATGTCGGCCATGTCTGCAATTTTTTTGGCAGGATAAATAGATTTTAATTTGAAGAATTTTTCCTCTCTTATGTTGTACTTGCAAGTCCCATTATTGGTCAGATTAGATTTCCAGATAACTTCATTCTATCCTATTATGATTGATTACCCCTCGGATATTGACCCAATAATTGCCCAAAATTTTAGCTCTCACAATACACGAGGTTGTCGAACTGCACTAAAAAAAATGTGTATAAACTAACTATTTTTCAAATTTAATCTCTAGAATATAAAAATGTATCCTAGTCTAGTTCCCTTTTATTTTATCATCTTCGAGACGAATATTCGAATTATTTATCTTCCTGATGATTTTCCGATTTTTCTCAGATTTTGTTCCTTTAGGATTTCGGTGCTACGTTACAATTTGTACCTTCACCATTTGTAAATAACTGTATGTGATATATTTTCAAATATAACGCTGTTATCAAGGCAAAAGCAGCATTCGTTCAAAGGTGACCTGAAAAGTTAACGGAAATTGCGGATGTTACTGTTGGCGACATCGAAGGTTTATCTGCAGTAGCCCGCTAACCGCCCAGTATAGCCTGAAAACCACCCAGTATACCCTCAACAACTACCCAGTATGGCCTGATAACCCCAGTAGTCTGATAACCACCCAGTACAGCCTTTTAACCACCCATTATAGCATTATAAACACCCAGTATAGCCCAATAACCACCCCTTAGCCCAGTATGGCCTAAAAACACCCAGTAGCCCAGTATACCCCAGCAACCACCCAGTATACCCCAGCAACCACCCAGTATACCCTTATAACCACCCAGTATAAACTTATAACCACCCAGTATAGCCTTATAACCACTCAGTATAGCCCAAAAACCACCCAGTATGGCCTGGTAACCACCCAATGTACCCCAACAACCACCCAGTATAGCCTTATACCAAGTAGCCCGGTAACCACCCAGTATGGCCTGATAACCACCCAGTAGGGTCCGATAACCACCCAGAAACAAACATTAAAGTCCAACACCATAAACAATTCAACTTTCGAAATAAAAAACTTTGGGAACAAATGACACGGCCAGTTTTCCAAACAATGTTTATTGATAATTTTGAATTAATTACAATAACAGGAAACGATCTTCCATCTCTACGCACGATAGGTTTTCTGTTTGGCAAGTTGTTAAAACAAAGCCGCCAGACCCGATACTCGTTCCGTTCAGCAATATTTAGCGCACAAGTAGAAAAATTGCATAAGGGAAAAAATTGCTATGAGTGAGAAAAGAAGGGATTGAATAATAAAAAAAAGGAGTAAAGAAAAACCGCCACCTGAGGCCCTGGTTTTGTCAACCGACATAACATTTATATAATCTATTTAAAAAAAATATTCTTGACGAAAAATTTCCTAGCTTTAATACAGTTGAAAGCAATAACCCTATATGAAGGAGATAACAATAGAAATATGCGACGACCATCGAAATTGTTACCGTTTTTTTCCCCAATATTACATTGTAAAAGCTGTTCGAGAGAATTTTTTTCAAATTTACTTGTTGTGGAAATTTCGTTTTAGAATAATCCCAATCACTGGGGCTTGAGCTCCTTGCCGATACTGTAGGAAACCATTTTGGACCAGTCGATTTTCGAACGGGTGACCGGCAATTGGCGGCGGAGGGCCTTGAAAGTCGTGTCGGACATGGTAAGGTAATTGTCCGAGATGGCGTTCTGATAGTCGGACTCGGACTCTTCGAAGAATTTCACCAGTTCTTTGGCCAGTTGCTCCTCGTCGGAAACGGAGACGTTGTGCGTTATCTCTTTGGAACTGACGAGTTGGACGTTGCCATCTTCGTAGTAGTGCACCTGAGAAGAATTTTCGAAAAAAAAATGTTCAAGAGGTTCGAAAGTTGCGTTTTTTCATCAGAATAATCAGGTTAAATCGAGTTACCTGAATTTTCAAAACGCCTTTAACCTCCGCCGAATCCGAGTCGATGGTCGTGAACCATTGCGACCTCCAGCAGCCGTTCCAGCAATTATTCGGCTGGAACAGGTGAGCCTCGATGCAGGCAGTCAGGTGAACTTTGCTTTCTTCTTTTTTCGAGAAAACGCTGCACGCTCCTGCAATCAGAATGGTTGATAAGAAAAATGGACGACTACAATGCACACAGCAACAGCAAAATCGTTCGAGAGAGAATAAAACAACGAAATCGGCCATTTCTTACCTTTGGCATAATGATGCGACACGTATATGTCCATTTCCTGTTCTAGGGCCGCGCGCCATTTTTCCGTGCCCGCCTCCGGCTCCCACGTATCGTAATTGGACGTCTCCCTTCGCAGCGGGTCGTACTTGAACGACTGTTTGGACCTGGCGTCGAAAAATCTATTCGACCCGAGGTCATTGTGTTCCGTTATGAGGACAGGAAACTCCGAGTTCTTGATATCGACCGGAGTCAGTTGCTCTTTGCAGTACTGACCGAAAACGCCGAGGGCGCCCTCTTTTAGAAGAGTGTCGTTGTTGAGAAGTATTCGAGCGTCGTTGAAGACTTCATTGAACTCGCCGGGTGGCGAGTGGAGAATGAAGTTTGACACTATCCGCACCTGTTGGAAAACAAGGATAAGTTTCCAGATGTCGCTAAAGAAGCGTTAAGAGGCCTTAAGATCATCCAACCAACCACCCAGGCCTGAAAATCACCCAGTAGCCTGGTAACTACCCAGCAGCCTGGTAACCACCCAGCAGTCTCATGACCCCCCAGTAGCCTGCTAGCCGCCCAGTAGCCTGGTAACCACCCAGTAGCCTGGTAACCACCCAGCAGTCTCATGACCACCCAGTAGCCTGGTAACCACCCAGCAGTCTCATTACCACCCAGTAGCCTGGTAACTACCCAAAAGCCCACTAACCACCCAGCAGCCTGCTAGCCGCCCAGTAGCCTGCTAATCACCCAGTAGCTTGGTAACCACCTAGTAGCCTGGTAACCACCCAGTAGCCTGGTAACCACCCAGCAGTCTCATTACCACCCAGTAGCCTGGTAACTACCCAGAAGCCCACTAACCACCCAGCAGCCTGCTAGCCGCCCAGTAGCCTGCTAACCACCCAGTAGCTTGGTAACCACCTAGTAGCCTGCTAACCACCCAGTAGCCTGGTAACCACCCAGCAGTCTCATAACCACCCAGTAGTCTGGTAACCACCCAGTAGCCTGGTAACCACCCAGTAGCCTGGTAGCCAGCTCACCACCCAGTAGCCTGCTAACCGCCCAACAGCCCGGTAACCACTCAGTAGCCTGCTAACCGCCCAGTAGCCTGCAATTGTAGTACAGCAGATGCCAGTATACTGAAGCTTCATGAAACCTCCGTGAGTTCGAGGGCGTTGAATTTTTACCCAAAAATCGGTATGATTATTTTTCTTGAGTAACATCCCTTCAACCCTAACGAAGCCGTGCCCTTCAATCGCCCAATTCGTCCCGCGAGCGGTCCTCCGTACCGCAACAGGTTTTTTGCGTTTTGAAAATGTCTAAAGGTTGAACAACCTGTAAACAGTTATCGCGCTTCTGATCACTAGCAGATACCTCCTCCAAACCACCAATCTTCCTACAAGGCATTTCTCCAACCGCAACACGATTGCTGAATCCATTAATCAGCTATTGATTGAAGCATATTTATTTTTTAAGCCTTTTTCTGAAGATCATTTTCAATTTTTTCACGATTAAGAGTCTAATCTTGCCATTAAAAGGCAAAAAAATAAAAAACATTCGGTAGTTGGGACACCAATTTATCAATTTACAGATTGCCACCAATGCACCCGGGGCTCCCCCCCAGCGGCTAATTGCACTTTCCATCGTAACAAGTCAATATTTCTCTGAAATTCAAGCGCACCAACTCAAGCCCGAAACCGACCCAAAATCACTCAAAATCTTCAAGACGCGCCTCAACATTGCGCCACGAGATTGCGCCATACCCAAAACCGAGCAAATCTATTGCACTCCAAGCCTCGCCCTCGACACAGATAATTCAGGATCCGGAAACGAGAGAATTATCAACGGCAATCTGACTCATTGGTACCTTCTCTTGGTCGGATATGGGCTCGTCACTCTCGAGTGTCATCGTTAACGTCGAAGCTGTAACTGCAGTTCCGTACTTGCCAAAAAGATGGGAACAGTTCGACTACGTTAGCACTAACGATAACGACATCGCTAAAATTGATTGTCCGAGCGCAAAATAATCCGACAGAACCGTACAAAACGACAAAGGACCGCAGCGAAATGCACACAGGACAGACAACATACAGCACACACTCGTACACACGCCCAGTAGTCCGAAAATACCTGTATCGCAAGGCTGACAACTGTGGAATGGAAAATTTCTCGCATCAGTTTGTTAAATCCCTCATTTCAATGCTGAATGTCAGTCGGGATTTAAAATCCAAAAATTAACGACTTGATTAAAAATTAACCACGACTTTTCTATAGTAATTATATTTTTCCACCAGCCATGCTGAAAGAACTGCCTCAATATAGGGAATCGAGAATCTGAAAATCCCTTTTCTCTTGCCACCACTGACAGAATTTCGGGGAAAATATCCCGCGAAAATTCCCGGTTCAAGAAAGCATTTCCTAATAAGGACATGTTCGATGCATAGTGGGGAGAAAACGGGAATCTTTGCGCTTTTGCCTTTCAAGCCGTAAAATACGAACCACTGCCGTCGATTGTCATGTCGGACGTACAAATTTTTTTAGACTTGCCAACATTGAGGCCACAAAAGGTGAAAGTTCAAGCCGTTCGTCACACCTTAGAGTTAAAAAAATAAAATAAATTGAAAAATCTGGAAAATACCATTGTTTAGTTTAGTTTTGAGTCGGCTCGAGGCTCAATGTCAAATATTGGGCTCTTTTCTTCATTAAATTTTCAATAGATACAAAGTAGTCGAAAAGAGACGATAAGGATAAAGAACTTTTGCTAATAGAACAATTTAATTTTTAAATTGGTAGGTAATATTATTTCGGTACACCTGTCAACGCTGAACAGGTTACAATATAAATCGATACCAAGTAATGTAATGTGGTTACACCGATTATTGCAATGGGAATCGATTCTTTGAATTTTTCCTACAAAAAATGCGAAGAGCGGATGCGCGGCATAGCGTCTACGCAGCGCATGAGCAAAATTGAAAATGAGCGGTAATTAAGAGAGAGCTCCAGCTTCCTGGTGCCGCCCTAACTCTGAGGATTCGCTCCTCGAAAGTACACAGGGGGTCAAACGTCCAAAATTGCCCTAGAACATCAAAAAAGAGAAAAAACAAGTTTTTATTATTGAATTCCACTAATCAGCCCAACACCACCTTCCCCTCACCATAAGTACACCTGACAGACTCCCTGTACGCAGCCTATGTTGCAGGAAGGGCTAAGGGGTCTGAATGTGTGTGCACTAAGGGGTGTGCAGGAGGTGTCAGGTTCAAGTCCTGCCGGAGAATGAGCGAATTTCGCCGTTCCCCGCTCGATCTCATCCCGTCTTCTCTTCGGAGAATTTATCCAGCGTTTTCGATCATATCTTCGACAATCGATTCTTCCGACCGTCCACGCCGAATCGATACTCCGGTTTCGATGTTTGTCTCTTTCTTCCGGAGCGTCCGTCGTGAAGAAGTGAACGTCGTCGGAATTCAGTTCAGTGTCGCGTTCGGAGGACTGATCGGATTTTCTTCGTGTACGGTCAGCTGTTAGGTTACACTTATCGAACCTTCCTTTCCGAAACTTAACAGTTAGGTTGCTCTTGTTATGGAGGCTACGTAGGCCTTCGTTTCGCCCAGAGTCCTCGCGCGGAAAATCCTCCAACGCATCGGTCGCGGTTTTTTTTTGGAAAATTTCCCTAAATGTAGGGCCGGGTAAAGCCACCGCAACGGCGAATTTGGCCGTGGACATTTCGACAAATGGGCGGCGGTCAACGGTGCCTGTGATGGATAGAGTGAGCACGGGGAAGTTCCCTGTGGAGCGGTTGGTTCGAGTCGGGTACTACGAGCTCGAGCAGACGATCGGCAAAGGGAATTTCGCCGTCGTCAAATTGGCCACCCATGTCGTCACCAATAGCAAGGTAAGAGCCGAATAATACCTTATCAGCTTCCGTGCCGTTAACCTAAAAAACTTTCGAATTCGTGCAAATTTGTCCTTACAACCTTGTACCCAAGGATATCCGCTAGTCGGGATTGGCAGATTGAAGATTTTCGGGCTCGAGGAAGAATTCAAAAAGGTGTCCTACCCAGGTACACCTACAGGATGTACTACAGTCGAGGAATAAATCTCGCGCTCTATTAGAAAAATCAATTTTCTAATACTTTTTAAAAATAAATTTCCATCTGTGGTACCTTCACAGTAACGAGAGATTCAAATTCGATGTGATGCATGCATTTTTTTATGCATTGTGTACGAATCACTGGTATTGACAATCGTGTTGCTGTCAACTCGCCATCCGCTGATAGTAACACTTGTGCGAAAACCGAATGCCGCTCAATGATCGGACAAAAGACGCGGGATTTCGGCTGATAACCGAAGTTGCCCCGGGCTTGCCCTGCCGCCTCGAAGAGATGGTATGCCTCTCGCTGATCCAAGGTCATGCCTTGAGTTGACGGACGCCTTGGGCCTTGGACCTTCTCTCTGGGTCCACCCGACCATTGGCAGTTCGTATCCTATCGGCTTCTTGAGCTTATCAAGCAAATACCTGGTTTTTGATTTTGGAACAATCGCACTTCAAAGGTTCTTCATTACTTCTTATAATCTCTGGAGCTAAGAGTGGAGTCACTCGGAGGATATCCGGCCACGAATCGTGTGCTTTAGCCGCAAATTACAAAAAATACGCCAATCTGCAGGTCAGATATGGAGAGCCATCTCTGCAGGTCAGATTTGGAGAGCCATCTCTGTAGAGCCGTCGAAGGTGTCAATGGAGTCCTCCATCGCACTTACCCGCACTTTGATGGTCGATGATGTGCTCATGGTGGCAGATCAAGGGGTAATTGTGAAGCATTCCACTTGGGCGTCTGCACCCACAAGTTCCACCTGTTTCGCAGTGCGGAAGTGGCTTTCCAGTGGTTCAAGACTGGCATCGTCGACACTTTCGCATATTGGACTATCTCTGCCCTAAACCGCACACTGGTGAAGCCTAGTGGTCCTTTTCCCGGTTGTAGCTGGTGTCTTCGGTTGAAGATGAGTTTCCGCAAGGAGTGCGCCATCAAACGTGGAGCGTTGATGTCTGGGAAGTTTTGTTTGTGGCAGTCGTATGCTATCCCGGGTGTTAGCAGGTGTTGAATGCTCAGAATTCCATCTTCTAGAGCCTTGAAAACAAAATGGTGTTTTTTGTCAACGTGCTTTGGCCGAAGATGGTGTTTGAAACTCCTTGGCACGGATCAAGATTCTCAGTTACCACATGCCCGCCATCGGACACAGGTCTAGTTTCTGCGATGTCACATGTCCAACATCGGACGCAGATCAAGATTTCACGTGTTTTCACCTTATTGCCACAGATCAAGATTCTCTGATGTCACATGTCCAACATTTGACACAGATCAAGTTTCTCAGATGTCTCATATCCGAGATTGGACACAGATCGAAATTCTCAGATGTCTCATATCCGAGATTGGACACAGATCGAAATTCTGAGCTGTCTCATGTCCGAGATCGGACACAGATCTAGTTTCTTGGATGTCACTTGTCTGACATCGGACTCGGATCAAGTTTTTCCGATGTCCCACGTCCGGCAACAGACACAGATCAATTTTCGATGTCATCAAGACCGATGTTCCTTCGGAATGTTCTGGCATTCTGCCTCCACACTGCTCAAGGCTGGTTCTTGGTTTGCTGGCCTTGTTCGGCCAATCCAAGGCGGTTGCTGATTCAGCAGCAAACAAAGCTTCGAGACCTCTAAGGTCCACCTCCCTCCCAGCACTTCCCGCTATTCGGCGACACTTACAAATTGGTGGAAAGCCTCTCCGGCAGAATTCGAACCTTCTGCCCTCGGAGGAGACGCCATAACCCCTCGGCAACGTAGAGCCTTGGTTCAGTCTTGATGCGCACTCAGTTGTGCCATTGCCTTTAAGGTAACCCAGGTTCTCAGGCAATCCAGGCTCTCCGTGTCCGGAGGCCCAAAGAGCAGGTGCCAGGTTCGGATCCTGCCGACGGAAATGTTTGCTGTTACATCGTGAAGCGGTCGAATAAAAGTGAAATGGAAAGAATTAGGGCGAGGGAAAACTAAAGAAAACTCCACCTAATGAAATGCATGATGCGAACTTTAATAAACAGAGAAATGTGCTCTCAATGAACATAAACATTACATTCAGACACATCGAAAGTCACTTGATCGAAAATCATATAATTCTTCTGCTCAGATGACCACAGATGGCGTTTTAATACTTCTGTGGTAGATGGCGTTTTGATGCCTCTGTGACATTTGCAATTCCGCGCTTGATATAATTTATGATCGATACTCGTGACTATTTCGATTTTGCTAAGTTCTAAGCTGCGATTTTAGAATATCTACCGCGAAGAGGGTTTTTCTGGAAATTATTCTAGCGCAAATGATTTACGATGTTAGCATTTTTTTTATTCTGGAAAAAATCCACAACAAAATTCAAACATCAGCCGCCAGTTGATCGGATGCGACGGCGGCGGAGCCGATGAATTTGTATTATGCTTATCTGCCTTTGTTGTTCGGAGATAAGACTAACCAAACTGAGAATGTAGCCGTTCACCCTCGATCCGAACATGGTTTTGCTTTGGCCACTGTATTTTATCTACGATGCTATATAAAGTGTGGGAAAAGAGGTGTAGCGAATTTTTCCTGATTGGCGAAATCATTTTGGATTTTTTCCAAAATATTTTCATCTGGAATGCATATAAATGCGTTCTCCACTATATTCTCTTCTGAGGAAAAAAGCTGGATTTCAGCCATTCGATAAAAATCCCCCAAGAGCGCCCGGAGAGCCGGAAAGTTCCGAAAATCGTAGTAGGCATTGAAAAACTCAAATTTGGCGTTTCTTTAATACATTTTTTACTCGTAATTTTCAAGGTCATTTTCTCAAAATCGGCATCGGGGGGTTCTTCGAGATTTTTCTCGGCTAAAGGGCGAAGTAAAGCCGAGTGAGCCCCTCTCATCTATCGACCCAGGGTAAGAGAGATGACGCACTCCGCGCACCCGACTGACGTCAAACCGGCATTGCCATCCACGTCAGAGTCCACCCACTCCCCTCTCGCGCCCCCTCCATATTTTAGATGGGGGTGCTTTTCGAACTTTGCGAACCCACCTGACATTGAATTGAAAAAATTCTTCGGCTGGGTGAACTGCGTCCTTTATTATGGGGTTTTCCAGTTTTTTATGAGAAAAAGTGTTGTTTTTCATTTGAAAACCAAAAAAAAAAACTAACGATGGAATTCTCGTAAGTCAATCTGATGGTATTGGGTTGACGCTTTGAAAATCGGTGTATGCAGTTGCCCAAAATGGGCCATATAAACGTAATTAGATGAAATTCGGCCGTTGTGGAGGCAATTTTGAGGGTTCACCGAACATTTTTGGGGTCTGGGCTCAATTATGGGTTTTAGGGCTGATTATTGAAATTTTGAGGACAATGCTTCGGTTAATTTTTGAGGCTTAAGCTGAATTTCGTTGTAATATGCTCAATTTTAGGGTTTGGGGTCAACTGTGGGGTTTTGGGGTATTCTGGCGGTTTTCATAACAATTTTGAGGGGGGTTTGAGCTCAATTTTCGGGGGTTTTGCTTGAATTTTTGTGTTTTGCGCTCATTGTAGAGGTTTAGATGGGGGGTTTGAAGGCAATTATTAGGATTTACCGAGCATTGTTGGAGTTTTAGCTCAATTATGGAGTTTAGGGCTGATTATTGAAATTTTGAGGCCAATGTTTCGGTTAATTTTTGAGGCTTAAGTTGAATTTTGGGGTCATATGCTCAATTTTAGGGTTCGGGGTCAATTGGCTGAAGTTTTGGGGTTTTGAGTGAAGTTTTGGGGTGATTCTGGTGGTTTTTATAACAATTTTAGGAGTTTGAATCAATTTTGGGGGGTTTTGCTTGAATTTTTGTGTTTCGCACTCAAGTTTAAGGTTTAGGTTGAGGGCTTGAAGACAAATTAAAGGTTAATAGGACATTGTTGAGGTTTGGGCTCAATTATGGGGTTTAGGGCTGATTATCGAAATTTTGAGAACAATTTTTAGGGGTTTCGGTTCATTTTTTAGGTCTAAGCTGAATTTTGGTGTCCTCTGCTCAATTGTTTGGGGTCAATTGTGAGGTTTTGGGGATTCTGGTGGTTTTTATAACAATTTTGAGGGGGTTGAACTCAATTTTGTGGGTTTTGACTGAATTTCTTTGTTCTGGGCGCCAATTTGGGGGGGGGGTTTAAAGACAATTTTGAGAGGTTTCATTCTCAATTTTGTGATGGAAGGACCTATTTTGTAGTTTCAGGGTTAATTGTGCTGCTCATTCTGGTGGTTCCAAGAGCAGTTTGAAGGGTTTGAGCTCAATCTTTGGCATTTTGGCTGACTTTCTCGCGTTCCGGTCTCAATTTGAGGTTTCGAGGGTCAATTGTAAGTTTTTGGGCTGATTCTGGTGGTTTTGAAGACGATTTTGAGGGCTTTTGGCTCGGTTTTGGGGGTTGTAACTGAATTTCGGTGCTCTAGGATGAGGGTTGGGACTTGAATGACAATTTTGAGGAGGTTTAGGGTCAATTTCGGCGTTAGGGGGACAATTTGCTGGTTCAGGGGTGCGTACTGGAGCTATCGAAACCCGACAAAAATTATTGCTCTCCATATTAGGTCATAAAATGAATGAATAAACAAAAAAATGTCCATTTACTACAATCAAACAAACTCCAATAGAATAAAAACAACCTTTGTTCGACCGCGATCATGTTGTCTAAAAAGTTCATAAAATTTGCAACCTCGATAAATCCTAATTTTGTTCATTTTCGGTATTTTTCGTCGTTCTCCTCCGTCGGATCGTCCGCGATTTGTAACCGAGTTCTCGCAATTATCGATTCACAGGTGCATGGCCACCGCAACTGCGGAAAATCCAACCTATCATAGTGTCAACATTGTAGGCCTGTACATTAACGCTGCCTGCGTGCGCATGCGCTGACAAAGGTCAATCCATGACGTCTAGGGCTGCGTCACTGTCTCGCAAAGGTCACGAATGCTGGCAACATTTGCCTGTTACTATACTATAGTCTCTTCCTCTTCTCGCTAATTTCAATTATCGACCGACTGACATTCACGGTATCCGAGTTTATCTAACAACTTGCGACAAAATCGGCCGGCGTGTAAGAAGAGCCGCACTTTCATTATCTCAAATGCGAAAGAGCGTTTTTTCTCGAGTTTTACTCGGGTATTACCCATTAAATACAGGTACATGTCGATTATATATATTAATATATATAATCGACATGTACCTACTTTTACGCAATGTTCGCTTACACGATATACGGAAAATTTAGTCTAAATAATATTGGAACCGGATTGAGCTGGAACTTCGGGTGTAAATTTGACGTATTTTTGTGTTGGTGAAAAATTGCCGACTATTCATAATTAAAAACGTATTTTTAATCGCAGAACCCGAATTTGGCATTGCCGATGACGTCAGGAATTAAGTTAATTACGAAAATTGGGGAAAACTTGAGAAAAACGCATAAACGCTAAAGCATGGGTCGGACGGTGGGCCCGGAAAAAATCCCACGTGAACGAAAATGTTTGTCTTGATCCATGGAATCCCAGAAAAATTCCAAAAATTGGAATTAACACCTTGGGCGTGGTATCGATTTGAAAATTTCAAAACGCTCTCACGGCCACCATGTTAAGAATCGTGAGTTCTCGATAATTTTCCTGGATTGGCCAGGCCGCGACGAAAATTTTGATATGTAACTTCATGGGGTTCCGATCAGCCGCTCAGAAGATGTTTTTCACTTTTTCGAAGATTTGAAATTCGATTTTCGGCCGTAAGGAAGCGTCGTATCGAAAAATTGCTAGGAACAAAACTTGCTTGGAATTTAATTTGCTCTAGGGGTAAAATAACCAAAATCCAAAAAAGTAAAATTTGATTTAAAATTCAATTTTTAGCCTTAAGGAAGCGTTGTATCAAAAAATTGTTAAGAACAAAACTTTCTTGGAATTGAATTTTCTATAGGGTCCAATAACCAAAATCCGAAAAAGTACTGAAGAAGTACCGAACTATTGACTAGGCCCTTGGAAGTTTTCGACCTATGAGCCGGGAAAAATTCAAAGCCGAAACTCTCTTCCCCCAAAATGACAATTTCGAATCAGTTTTTGCGGAAAAAACCTGGTGTAGCAAAACGTTCAAAATTGACGATTTTTTAGAGATAGACCTCGCACTCAGGACTGTCCTGTCTTGCGGGCCTACTCTAGCCAAGTCACATTGTACCAATTTATTTCGATAGTCCTTTCCCAAAAATATTTTTGAATTTCTTCGTTACCACGAGCCTAATTGTCGAAGAAATTTGTTTTTCATTATTTTATGTTCACTAACGAGATTTTCGAGTTTTCGTTAAAATGTTGTGATTATCTTGTTCCAACATTTTGCTTGAGTTTTGGAAAAATTCAACTTTTTAATCTATAAAATCATAATCAAATATTATTATATTTTGTGAAAATGTTAAAAAATCCAGTTTTTCAGAATTTGTTAAAATGTTGGAGGAATCAAATTTCTAAAATTTTTTAAAAAGTTGAAATGTATGAGATGTTCGACATTAATGCTGAAAAAACTCATTTTTCCAGTTCGTTTAAAATGTTGAAAAAAAAATTTTTTCCGATTTTTTGAAATATTGGTTGAACAAAATTTTGATATAATGCTGAAAAAAATTTAATTTTCAAAATTTTGGTAAAATGCCGGGAAAATCTAATTATCAAAAGTTTTGCGATCATTTTAGCAATTGAACGCGTTAAATAAAATTTCAACATTTTTCAAACATTTCAACAATATTTGCCTAAATGGTGGGGGAATGGCGTTTTTCATTATTTCGTGTCGGTTAACGAGATTTCGTCATTTAACGAGAATTTAGCCGGCCGAGCATTGTCGACTTCCGTTTAATTATTATCCTTATTCGTCTGAAAGGACTCAAGACCTGGGGAGTTGTGAATGACAGATACGGTTATTGAATCAACTGCACAGCTCGATAGCTCGGGTTGTTGTTGCTGTTGGAGAGAGACCGAAAGAGGTGTCGGCCGTGTTTTTCTTTCATATTACATAACCGGGCCCAATCAGGTTGTGCAACGTCGGCCCTTCGGGCGGAAAATTGGGGAAATATTTTTTATCGAGTGGAACCTCTTTTTTGTTAATTTTTCAAAAATGGGATTTTTTCGCATGAAGTATTATTATAATACTTATGCCTATACTATACACTATACTACTATATACTATACACTATACACTATATACCTATTATACCTATAATAGGTATGCGAAATTTTATAAAATTTATTAAACGGCTCGAAAGTCGAAGTGTTATGTTTATATTTTCATTTTTTCGACCCAAAAGTCTCATAAAACTCATCTTTTGGATTGTGTGTTGTGCTGATGCTGTTCAGCATAAATGAGGTCAAGTAGGAAACGGCTGAAAAAAACACTCTTCGACCGGACTCGAACCCGGCACCTCCTGCTCAGTAGGCAACACCTCAAAACTCTTATAGGCTTACTTAAAAAAAATTCAACAATCTATTGACAGCCCAATTCGGATATTTCAAGTACCTATTCCGTAGAAATCGTAATTTGTTTGTTTTTCATCAATTTCTCGCTATCAGAATAATAATAGCATATAAATAATAACATTAATCCGCTCTTTTTTCAGGTGGCCATCAAGATTATCGATAAGACGAAGTTAGACGAAGATAACCTTAAGAAAATATTTAGAGAAATCCAAATCCTCACTAAACTGAAACACCCTCACATTATAAGACTGTACCAGGTACTCGATATTTTCATTTTCCATCCACAATTTACTTAATCCAAATTTTTTTGAATTGCCGAAAAAACAAAATTTTTTTTAGGTGATGGAGACTGAGAAAACTATTTACTTGGTGACTGAATACGCATGTGGTGGAGAAATATTTGGTACGTGTTTTCGTTAATACATAATAATTTATTATCCGTGATATTCCGTGTTTTCTCATCAAATGTTTGCCCTCGCCAGATTTTATGGTAAAAAATGGTAGAATATCCGAGAGAGAAGCTTGTAAAATCTTCCATCAAATCGTGGCCGCCGTGAGCTACTGCCACTCGCGAAATGTTGTACATCGAGACTTGAAGGCTGAAAATTTACTCCTAGACGCTAATATGAACATCAAACTCGCAGGTAAAAAATTTGAAATTTAACAAAAAAATATTATTAATTGTCTAGAAATTTTCTTGTATGAAACAAACAAAAGAACCAGAAAATCCTGAAAAAAATCCCTAGTTTTTTTTTTGTAAAATTTATTGTTAAATTTCTGTTTAAAATCACAAAAATTTATTTTGGTGTGTACAAGATTTTGTGTTGCTCACCAACATAGAATTAAAACAAAATTAATTTTAAAAATATATTTATTATTTTTTTCGAGTTTTAAAAATTTTTTTGCTCCATGTGTTGAATTTCTTTTTAATGCCTCTTTTTCATTTTTTCCAGATTTTGGATTTAGTAATAATTTCGAACAGGGGAAAATGCTGATGACCTGGTGCGGCAGCCCACCGTACGCCGCTCCCGAGCTTTTCCTCGGTGTGCAATACGACGGACCAAAAGCCGATATCTGGGTAAGTAATGAATTTTTCCAATTTTTGCCGTCTTTCAGGAAATTTTGAATTTATGGCGTACCATGCATTGTTGCAATTTTAACGTATTATTTCGTCATTTTGTATTTTTATGGTTTTTTTCATTATTTTAATTTTTTGATTTAGGCAAAACATATTTGGTATTTTTCAAAAATTCGATTTTTCGTCAATTTTTCTTATTTATTGAAAATTTGTTCACAGAGCCTGGGAGTGGTCCTGTACGTGCTCGTCTGCGGATCGCTCCCATTCGACGGCGATACGCTCCAGCTGCTAAAAAACAAAGTCATTTCGGGAAAATTTCGTATCCCCTTCTTTATGAGCGCAGGTTAAAAGAAGATGGTTTCTTTTAATAACTAACTATAAAAAAAGTCAATAAATGTTTGAAAAAATTGAACCACAAAAAAAAATTTTTTCAACTGGGGTATTTTGGTTCATTTTTCTAAAGAAATGAACCTTTGTAATCGGTCAGGAAAAAAAAATTTTTAACACCCCCTGAAAATTTGTTGGTTTACGTTTCAAGGGGTGTAGAATCCGAATCTGCAATAAAAATTTTTTGTCCGTCCGCCGTACGCCGTACGCCGTCCGCCGTCCGCCGTCCGGGGTTTTTAAGGGGGAAGGAGTTATCGAAAATTTTTGAAATTTTTACCAAAAATCAAGTTCCGTATCTAGTTGGTCCTAACGTCTCGGCAGAACCCTACCTTAATTTTAAGGCCAGTAAAACAGCTGTTGAAGTGGTAAAAAATTCGTCTTTTTAAGGAAATTTGCAACATAGGCATGTGAGGTATCATTTTCTATAGATTTTTCTATGCTGAATCGAATGAGACCATCGCCACGCCAGTAGCTTCAACCGTTTAGGAGTTATTGCAGTTTTAGTGAAGCAGTTTTGAGTTTTTTAAAATTTCCCCAATTCTTAATAACTCGAAAACTACTCGAGCCACAAAATTCGTTTTCCACTCGTTGGAATCCCCACAAAAACTTCTGTCCTCCCGATATCTTCAATTTAAAGAATTCGGTCGCATTACACAAATCAGCAAAACAAAAATTGGAAAAACTTGAGAATTTGGCCTCGGCTCTTAGATACGGTTGATTGATCTACTTACGACTACTAGCCTATTACACCAACAAGGTGACGCACTCACACTTCGACCAGTTGCGCTTGGCAACATGAGAGCGAGTCAGGCAGTCAGTCAGTCTGAGGCATGAGGCATTTTTAATTTCATTATTCAGAGAATTTAATAATTATTATTATTCAGTTAATTATGAAGGTGATTAAGAATAGATTAAATGGTAAATTTAACGGAATTGAACGATCAGCTGCGTTGAAAAAATGGATAGGTAAGTAAGTATTTATCAAGCGAAGAGGATGATTATTTTTTGCCTGGTTGAAAAAACGTTTTTCTAAATAACCCATCTAAAATACAAATTGATACTGAAATTATAGAATAATAACAGCTAAATTCTGTGTTTAAGGAGTACCGATATATCGTAAGGTTTGTCTTTGCAATCGAAAAATGAACCCCTGTGCAAAATTTGCAGAGTTCTTCGGACATAGCAAAAACTAATCTGCACATGCCACTGATCTACTTAGCAGCGTTTTTTTTTTTGGAAAAATGCCCAAAAATTATTTTATTTTTGTTTCACCACCCAATTTCCAGACTGCGAACAATTGATACGGCAGATGCTTCTCATCGACCCGGAAAGGAGACTGTCCATCAAGCAGATACGGAGCCATAAATGGATGAGCCAGGTGAGCAACAAAATTCGACAGTTCCGCGGGGTAGAATTATAGTACCTAATTTTAATTTTGAATTTAAAAACAATTAAAATTTTAAAAAATATGATTATCTAAACAAAATTGAAATAAAAAAAAATGAAATTGTTAACATTTTTTAATTCTTCAGGTGCCGATCGACCCGAAAACCGAAATTTTGGAGGATGCATCTTGTGATTCAGAACCAGCTGTGATCAACAATACCGTTTTAGACCTTATGCTCCAATTGCCTGATCTCACTAGAGAAGGAATCATTGAGGTGTGCATTTTTTGCTTATAAGCTGTCAAGAAATGTAGGTATTTATATATTTTATTTTACTTATAAAATATTTCTGTGTATGTTTATGCAAGCGATAAATTTTTTTTACATTAAAATTACTTAGTCTTTTATTAGGTATCATTCATCAAAATTTTCAAATCTTGTTGGAGCATAGAAGAGTTTGCTTTGTATAAAAGAAATTTCTTGAAATAATGTACCTATGCAATTGGTCGAGAATTTTTTTTTTACAAGACCAATCCAAATTTTGTCTTCTACGTTTCTGAAGGTGTAGAACACAAATATTGCTCAAAAAAAAAATTTTTTTCTATTCAGAGCTGAAAAATGAAAAATTGTATTTTTGAGTCCCAAAATGCCAACTAATTTTTTTCCCCAGGCTGTGCAAAGCAATCGTTTCGACCATATCAGCGCCATCTATCATCTTCTAGTCGACAAATTGGAAGGCCGTATGTCCGGCTCGCCGACGTTGAGCGTCGTCAATTCGGCCAGACGGGCGAGCATAACGACGGGCGTCGTCGAGCGCGTGACGCCCGAAATGGAGAACGTCTCTCCGCTCATGGTTACCATGCCGGCCGTCCATATCCTGCAGGACATGCAGCTGGAAAAGGTAATTGCCAATTTCCCTTTAGGGATTTTTTTTGCGAATTTTCCCACAAGAAAGTCAACTGAAAATGTCGCGAGCGGGAAAATTTTCATTTTTTTGCCTAAGTTTTTTTTTTTTTTTTTTGAAAAAGAGAAATATATTTTGGTTCTTTTCCAGTTTGGCGAAGGTGCAGAAAGCGACGCGGAAGATCGAAGCCGAGGCGACGATTCGGGTACTGACAAGTACCACGTGACAACCAGACGGCACACGGTCGGGCCAGGGGACCATACACATGAGCAGGTCATTAAATTTATTTTATAACAGCTAAAAAAGGATTTCTAGTTAGATATTTATCTAGAAAAAATAATTAAAAAATATAAATTAAATTATTAACAATTTTTTTCAAATTTTTTTCACTCTAAGGTGCTCGAAGCTCATTACAAGAAGCAAACCGGCGGCCCGACATTGAACATTTTTCCGGACACGAATCTTCCGCAGAACATTCCGCTCGTCCAGTTTCAGCCGCCTCACAATTTCACCATAAAAGATCAACATCTGCTGAAACCGCCACCGGTCATGGGAGCCAGTAAGCACAGCTTCTCAAAATCGAGTTGCCAAAAAAAAAATTCCAAATCGATTCCTCAGATTTTAATAAATTTTAGGAAGTGGACCCATTTTTCGCATAGAATATTCCGTCTCTGAATTAATATAATGCCTCAATAAAATATTTTTTTAAATAAATTTTCTATTAAATTTCATTTTAGTTTTATTAAATTTTCATTTTCAAGTTCTTTCTATTTTTAGTTAATTTTTTTCAAGTTGCACATAAGTTTTTTATTAAGTTATACATTTAGGAAATTCAAATTACCCATAATTAATAATAATAATAATTGTATAGGTAATAACATTAATTTACCGACTTTTTCAGTTGGTGAGTTCAGAAGAAGAGCTTCAGATGGCGGTGCTCATCTCCAAAGTTACTCGACGCGAGCTGTCAGCGAACCGGGCAGCCAAGAAGAATTGCAATTGGTAAGCCTGTAGAAAAACCATAATAATTATATTATTATTGTTATTATATCAATTATTGATAATAAGTTTCATATTGAAAAAATGTCGTGTTCGGCAAAAAATGTTGAAATTTGGCAAAATTTCGTATTTGGCTAAAAAAATTGTGTTGTTTTAGAAAAAATTTCAAAAAACTTTGGAGAAAAATTTTTTAAAAAAATGTTTAAAAACAAATTTTTAGAAAAAATTATGTGTGTTACAAAAAAACTAACATTCTACAAAAAAGTACCTACGTTTGCTAAAAATGTTATGTTCACAAAAAATTCATATTTGACAAAAAATTTCATGTTTTGTTAAAAAATTTTATATTTGCCAAAAAATTCCGTATTGGTTTATTCTTGAATTTTTTCCAAATTTTAATCACGAAAATTAGAGGACAGGGATAAACGAAAATTTGTGGGATTTCCCCAGTTGCAGCCGGGCAGTCCTGCGTTGGCCCAGCGGTCGCAACCAATCAGCGCCACGTCCTACAGCGACAGCCCCGTCGACTGTTCGCCGGGACCTGATGAACTGTCGCCGGACGTGTACGCCGTCACGAGGTGAGTCATTTTTCAAGTCATGACTTTGAAATAATAATAACATAAAAACTAAAAAATTGAGAAATGAAAAAAACTGGTTCAAAGACTAATTTTTGAACAAGAAAACATTTTTTTTACCCCTTAAAACTAAAAAAAAAATTTTTTTGAGTCGGTTCTGAGCAGGTAGGTACACAACCAAAACCAGTGGTGCGTAGATAACACACAATACTTCCATATTTTGAAACGTAAAATTGTGACACAATTTGATCATATTTTGACTGCTTTTGAAAGTGTTTAGGTCAAAAATATCAAAAAATTCAGTATTAAAATTTTAAAATTCGCCCAAAATGAAAAAACGCCACATTTTCGGAATGTAAAAAATATCCACATATTCTGCAAGGTAAAACGAAGATTTTGAGACCAAGAACGCTCAAATCGGTTCATTTTTGCGGCCGGAAAAAAATAAAATAGAAAACACTAAAAATGCAAATATCTCGGAAGTACTGTGCGTTATCCAAATTCCGATTAAACAGGGTGTTAGGTCTTGCCGAGACAAACATTTCAGTTCAAGAAATTTGAAAAAAGGTTGAGAAATGAGGGAGATATGGCCATTTTTGTAAATGACCACAGACGGACAGACGGACACACGGACACACAGACACTTGTTCAGGAAGTGATTCTGAGTAAATGTGTATAAGAAAAAGTTTTTTCTGAGGCTCCGTTCCGATTCTCGATTTTAGGACGATCACAATACTTCCATTTACTCTGTAAATATGGAAGTAAAAATTGGCAATTTATTCGTAATTTTGGAAAATGATGTAACAAGAAAAGGTTCTACAGGTACATGGAAGGTCGGGGTGGCAACAAGCGACATACGGTGGCAACGGGGCCCGACGACTCGCACAGGCTGCAACAGGCAAACCAGACGAGATCGAGGCGAACAGGACTGCCAACTGTGACGGAAAGGCCGCCAGGTAATTTTCCCCGCAAAATTTCCCTCGCTGCCTGCTTTGGATTTTGTCCGTTGTCGCTTGGTAGTCGCGTTTCGAATGCAACCAAAATAGTTCGTGTCGCTTGCTGTAGTTTCGGGTTCGCTTCGGGTGTCGATAGTGTGTCGGGCGAATTTGGAAAGAAAATATCGAACTGCAACTCGTGCTGTCTTGAATACCTGAGATAGCTGGTGTTGCAATTCGCCCAACGCTGAGGCAGGGTGACAACTGGTTATATCCTATAGTCTTATTGATTTTGTTTTTGTTGTCAGTTTATTAGTCAGTTTTTTGTACTCATAACTCGATATAGGGTGTGACATTGGTTTTGTATTCACTAATATGGGCTTTTAAGATAGTTCAAGTTCCACTTGAAAAATGGGAAATTTTGACGTTTTTCGAGCGAAAATCCCATCGCATTACCTATCACCCACTGCACAGAAAATGTGACTTTTCATCGGCAATTTTCAATTTTTTTTCCTCTACACATTTTTTTCAAAAAAATTCGGTAGTGCATTTTGATATCCCCCTACCTGCATGCCGAGCTCGCATTTGAGTAAATGTTGTGAATTTGGAAAAACACGACCGGATCTGATCCCAGTGATCAGCCCTGAACTGATGATGGAAGTGGAGGCTCGGATGGGCCGTTACAACCCGGGGCCGCCATCAGCCCCGCCGCTGCCGCCGCCGGCCTGGACGAGGCTTCGGAAGCATCAGCCGCTGCCGACGGTGCAGGAGTCGCAGAACCACCAACGGTTCGGTAAGTGGGGGTTATGGAAGGTAGAAAGGCGTTTTGGAAAAAAAATGCAAAAAAAAATGTATCCACTATAAAAGAAAAAATTGAAAATTTTTTTTTAAATACGGAAGAGATTTTAAAGGAGAAAATGTTCAGAAAATATGGAGACATTTTGGAAAATGGGTAAAATTATTAGGTAACTGACAAGAATTAAGAGAAATTTTGACAAAATCTGAGAAAATACTAAAATAATTTGGAAAATGGGTAAAATTTTAATGGACAAAATAAAATAAAAATTCTGGGAAAATTCTGAGATATTTTGGAAAATAAGTAAAATTATCAACGGACAAAAATGAAGAGAAATTTCGACAAAATCTAAGAAAATGTTGAAAAATTAGGCGTTTTGGGAAAAAAATGAAAAATTATTCAAAATATTTTGATAACAATGAAAGAATTCTGAATAAAGGGATCAAGTTTTGGGACAATCACAAAAAAAGGTTAGAACCACAAAAAAAATTATTTTGGAAAATAGAAAAAATGTTAATACCTATAAGAGAATTTGATGGAGGAATTTTTTCACAATCGGCTTGTCAAAATTGTCGATAAAATGAGACGAAAATATTCTCCGTCACAGCTTGCACGTAGGAATCGGGCCGTCGACATTCGAAGGTTGTATTTTTTCAATTGACTCACATTTTTTCAAATTGTTGTTTCTAGTCGTTTTCACCATTTTAGCTTGTTAGTACGTAATTTATCGGTAGCTTGCATGCTTTTTGGAATTTATTCATATTTGTACCGAGGGCGTAAACACGCACTTGTAGCCCCTCGACCGATGACTTGTCGGGTTTGTGTTTGTGGGGTTTCGTCTTAGATTGGACTAAAAAATGGAGTACGAAACGGACTTTGTACTTCAAAGGGTCAATAATGTACCAGAATTTGGGTCTGCTTTCGGTCATTTTTGCCTGTTTATTATATAATTGGGTTTTGTCGATTTTTTAAAGTTTTCGAAGCTTTTTTAATTTTTTAAAACCATTTCTGCTATTTGGACTTTTTATACGAGTACGTCAGTCAAAATTTGACTTAATTTGACTTACTTAAAATGTACCTAACTATTTGGAGGTAACCTAACTATTCATCTGGCCTCTATGCCCAAGTTAGGACATAATTAATATTAAAAAAACTGTCGTAACTGATATTTTATTCGCTTTATTTAGTTCGATTTATTCGTTTAGTTGATTTTTCTAATATTTTCGTCCATATTTTGCACATTTTATTCGATCAAGGTGGCAGAGATACGTTGAAAGACACTCTGCATTTCCCCGGCGAACGATATTCGCCAGTTAGAAGGGCAAGCGAAGGGTCAGCTCACCCTACGGCCGATCAGACTCCGCTGAGAGCTCTGCAATTGGAGCATCAGCAGCTCCAGGTAATTTTTCAATTTCCTATTTAACCTATATTCTATATAAATAGTCCCGAAATGCCCCTCGAGCGTTTGCGACAAGGATTTTGAGCCCGAAGAGGCCACAGTTAGCGAAAGCGCTCGAGAAATCGACCTTACCGCAGATCTCGTATTTTGAAATTGTATGAAAAATGTAAAACGGTAATTCGCTGGAACCAAAAAAAAATTTTTTCAATAGAAAAACAACAGCGGCAGCGGCATAGATGCGCTCGAACTGCAGCTGCGACATACGAAAGACATGCAACAGATGCGCGTCAGCCCGTCGCCATCGCCACCTCAGATCCTGTCGGGGCCGGTGTCGCCTCTGACGCCATCGGGTGAGTTTTTCCGAGAAATTGAAAAAAATTGCAGTTAATTGAAACTTGAGCTGAAAAAACGAGAACAAAATGGCCAAAAAAATGGAGAAATTGCGACTTTGAAAATTGGCAAATTTTGGATTTTTGAAATTTATATTCTCGAGATTTTTCTTCGCAGGGTCTCCGATCCATTATTCGGGAAGATACTCGGAAAATCCCGTCGGCCTGTCGCAGCATTTTCAGAGCCTTCAGCTGCAACAGCCCGAGATCTACTCGGCCCCGACTCCTGGTGGAGGTGAATTCATATTAATATTATTATAGTTTAATATTAGAATAAATAATGTGCGATTGTTAGAACATTAAAATGAAAATATTATGCATTAAAATAAAATACTAGTCAAAATAAATGAAAAAAAATTGTTTTTTATTTGAATGTTCGTAGTTTTGAAATTTAGAAGTCATTTTTTTACCTGAAACTTGCTGAAAATTTTCAATTTTTTCAACTTTTTTTCATTTTTTTTTTTTTTTTAAGTTTTTTCAATTTTTTATTTTTTTTAAACATTTTTGGAAAATTTTCCTATGGTTTTAATATTATTACTTACTTTTTGAAATTTCCATTTTTTTTAAATGTCGACATGTCCTCTGAATTTTTAATTTATAAGTTGTTTTCAAATTTAGATTTTTTTCCCCTTCGTAGGTAAATGTTTTTAAATTTAGAAGGTTTTTCCAGATTTTAAAAATTTCCAAAGGTAAAAAAATCAAATTTTGAATAAAATTTTCAAGTTTTAGGAAAATTACGTTTTCAAATAAAGAAAAAATTCTGAATTCTGGAAGCGTCTCATGTCCTGTTCTATTCCAGGGTCGATCACTCAAGGGACTTCCAATCTATTCTCGTGCCAGAACGGCTCTAACGGCCCGTTGGACTTGAGGATAAACGTACATCCGAGTCCGTCTCCTCCGCTGACACGCATTCAAGAAGAAGAATGGCCCAGTAAGTCGGAATTTCGAGTTAAATAACGAAAAGACAGTTCTTTAGCATTTGCTGAACACAAATTTGTCACAAAAACAATTTTTTGTAGCTTAAAAATTGTCAAAAATCGACGTATGAAAATTCCCTATATTTTCGGGCCACTTGCAATTTATTTATTTATTTTTCTCAGATGAAAAAACCATGACGCATCGCCCGGTCGTTCAGCCGCTCATCTCCGTCACCGAACCGGAAGGCTGCGAGACGTGGGAGACTCCGCTCCGGGTGCAGTCGATCGACGGGGCGTCGATTTGGAGCGAACGGCCGCCGATATTCGCATCCGAAGCTCTGCAGAAGACCGTCTCAGGTGATTAAACTAAAAAAAAAGTTTTGCATAGGAAAAAAAACTGCCAAAAATCGGGATATTTTTTTAACACGAAGTTTCCGATTTTTCAGGCTCGTTCCAAGTGTCGCTCTCGGAATCCTGTTCAAGCCTAGCGGCCTCCGAGGTGATCAGCCTTCTTCAGCACGCCGTATCAGCAGTCACGCCTTCGGGCTTCCAATGCTACACCAAAGACGGGCCGACGCTCGCGTTGCATTCACCGACCGGCCTACACGTCGAGCTACAGGTTGGTGTAGATTGTGTTTGAGTTGCTTGAGAAAAAAATATGAAATTTTAAAAAATTGGTGAAATTTGACGTTTTTTAGACTCAAAAATTTGATACAATGGATTAATGGAGTGAATAGGATGAATAGAGTTGAACGGACTTGAATAGAATCGATTAGCATCGAATAGAATCAAATAGCATCAAATAGAATCGAATGACATCGAATAGAATCGAATATTATCAACTAGAATTGAATAGCATCGAATAAAATTGAATGGTATCGATTAGTATCTACTAGAATCAAATAGCATCGAATCGAGTCGAACTGAATAACACTGAATAGAATTGAATAAAATCGAATAGGATCAACTAGAATTGAATAGCATCGAATAACATCGAATAGAATTGAATAGCATTGAATATAATCAAATAGCATCGAATAACATAGAATAGAATCAAATAGCATAGAATAGAATCGAATAACATCGAATATTATCCACTAGAATTGAATAGCATCGAATAAAATCGAATAGGATCGAATAGTATCTACTAGAATGGAATAGCATCCAAAAGAATCGAATAGCATCAAATAGAATCGAGTAGAATTGAATAGCACCGAATAGAATCAAATAAAATCGAATAGGATCAACTAGAATTGAATAGCATCGAATAGAATCAAATAACATCGAATAGAATTGAATGAATAGCATTGAATATAATCAAATAGCATCGAATAGAATAGAGTAGAATCGAATGACATCGAATAACATCGAACAGAATTGAATAGCATCGAAAAGAATCGAATAGGATCAACTAGAATCAAATATTGTAATACATGTTGATAATTATCAACTAGAATCGAATAGCATCGAGTAGAATAGAATAGAATCGAATATTATCAACTAGAATTGAATAGCATCGAATAAAATCAAACGGGTTCGAATAGTATCTACTAGAATCAAATAGCATTGAATAGAATTGAATAGGATCGACTAGAATTGAATAGCATCAAATAGAATCGAATAGCATTGAATAGAATCGAATAGCATTGAATAGAATCGAATAGCATCAAATAGCATTGAATAGAATCGAATAGCATCAAATAGAATCGAATAGGATCGACTAGAATCGAATACAATGAGTAGAATTCTGTATTATTCGTGATTCTACACTTCCAGGTTGAAAGGAACGCCCAGCTGAAAATGAGACGAATTTCAGGCGATCAGGGCCAGTACGCTGAGTTGTGCCTTCATCTAGTCGCCTGTATGACCAGCTAGCATCCGTTAACTTCGGGGCATGTCTAAACTTTTTGTTGTCGGTTTATGGGCGATTTTTTGATGGAGACTATTTTCCAGACGCAGCGCAGTCTAGCGTCATTTTTCGAAAGAAATTCTTAACGTTACCATTGGATGGGGGGGATGTATTGACTCTTTTGGGACTTTTTCCCCAACATAACGCACATAATCCTTTCCTAAAAAAATTTTTCAGCATAATCGTCTCGGTTAAAAAATGCTCTGAAAATTGTTTCTGAAATTTGTGCGTAATTTTCGTGCTGGCTTCACGTATTAAAGACTTTCAAAAATTGGGTCTTCCAAACTGTCGAAATGCAAGCTAGTATTTTCCCCCTAATTTCCAAAAATCATGCTCGCCCCCCTTGTGCAATATTATAAATTCATTTTTTCTGAAAAAAAAATTTTTTTTGCCATATTTCTTTACATTTTAATTGTATTATCGCCTTTTACGCGATTCGACGTTAGTCTGCGCTGGTGTCGAAGTGATAAGGAATTTTTCTAAAACACGCACTATAATAAACGCTATTTTTGTCGAGTGTCGTCGATTCAAAAAACTGTGTGACTTTTTTTTTCACCTCCGAAAGTGTAGTACAACGGACAATTGCGTATGATATAACTATTGTTTTTTTTTTGTTCAGGCGATTTTTTCCTCTACATTATGGTTTATGTTTTTAATATTTTAATTGGATAAATAATGTATATTATTCGAATTGTTCCACCAGTAATTTTATCGACGATACAATTTGGTATTTTTCAATATTTACGCTCGAGCTTATTTTATTAAAATTTTAAATGAATTTATTAAATAGCCTATTGTCATTTTATTTTACTTTTTTGGCAATTTCTTATTTTATTATTTTTTCGCCTTAATTTTTCAATTTTTTTTTTTCATACAGTTGTTTTTCAACTTGATTGAGGGTCTGGAGTAGTAAAAATTATCTAGCTTTTAATTGTGATTCGGGAAAAATTCGCTCACCGAATTTCAATATTGTGTTCCTCTTTTAAGCGTTGCATTCCAAAATTGTTCGTTCTACGACTGAGGAAATTCGTGTCGGAAATTTCTGTCGGGTAATTCATTTAAGTCGACGGATTCTCGAATGTTGGACCATAGGCGGAAATTATTTCAGACTGAGAATTGGATGGATGTTGTAAAAACGCACAAAAATCATGGATACGGATGGTATTTCGTTTTTATTTGTAAAAATCGGACCTCTGCCTTTTTCGACGTATGCACAAAATCTTTCAAAAACGTCAGTGGTTTCTAGATGGAATCGTAGATTACCCGCAAGCCGTAGATTAGTACGCATAATAAATCGATCCGACAAATCGATCTGTGAATATTGTATTATACTATGACCTAAATCGTATTGGCCCCAATTGTTTCCATCGTGTAAATATTTTTATCGGACTGTAAAAAGAAATATGTTTAATCATTGTAGATTGTCGAACTCGACCGACCATTGGAAAAAAGATTCTAAAAAAGGGAATAAAAATACTGGTTTCCTTGAATAATAGAGAACATTTTCTGAGCGAAGAAAACCCCAGGTTTTTTTGCAATACCTCAAAAATTATGAGTTTTCACTTCCATTCTGTACATTTTTCAAAATTCCTAACCGTTCTTGAGACGTGCGCTCCAAAAAAGTGAGATTTCCTCACTTTTCTTGAAACACTCAGGACATTCTTCAGTTTTTTGACAATATCTCAAAAATGGTACGTTTTTAGACAGTTTGTGTAATATACAAAATTGAAGCTGGTTAAATTATCTACAATTTCGATTCCGTACATTTTGTCTGTATTCCTCATCGTTCCCGAGATATACGTGCCACAAAGTTGGCAATTCAAAAAACTACTCGCGTTTCTCAACGACCTGTCCCATTTATCAGTTTTTTGCCTATATCTCAAAAATGGTACGTTTTTGGAGGATTTGTATGATTAACAAAATTGAAGCTGTTAAGATCATCTACAATTTTAATTCTGTACTTTTTTCAGAATTCCTCATTGTTCTCAAGATATACGGGCCAAAACATTGGCGATTCAAAAACATTTACCCATATTAACTGTCCCATTTATCAATTTTTCGCCTATAAATTGAATGATACCTACGTTCTTTTTGTATTATTTACTTTTTTCATTACTTGACTATTTTAGTTGAGAGTAAAATTTAATAATATTTCATCACGAACGGTGGCGTTTCATTTCATTATCGTGATAAGGCAGTTTGAATCCAGTATTTTTTTTCCTGTACATTCGCTGAAAATGATTTTTTCGAATTTATCTTCAAGTTTCATTATTACCTAAATTGTTTTATTTTTTTGATAGATTTCCTACCGATGTATTTCTCAAAAATTTCCCATACCAACGAAAAGCTGTGGAATTATTCGTTTATTTAACCGTTTACGGTGTCGTTAAAAATGTTTACCTTATGTATTGCGACATTTTGTTTCATGAATTTATCATTAGAGTATTCGGTTTCTCCTAAATTTTTATTATAAGGCTGTCGTTATTACAATAATATTAGTTGTTTCCAAATAAATTCGTATATTTCGGGGTTGGATCGCGATTTGTTGTTTTTAAACTGTAGAATTTTTTTTGTCGTTGAGAATTTTTTCAAGTTCGGTTCGATTCATGCCTCCTATTCGTGATTTATGGCGATCGCCTTTTCGGATTTTTTCGGATCCTTCGACTGATTTATGTCAAATATTAAAAAAAAACCGATCTAAATTGTTGTTTGTTGGTATATTTACTTTACGTTTAAGTTTGTTAACTCGAAAAAAATACCAATTCAAAAATTATTATTATATCGTACCTATAAATTTCAAAAAAAAATTATATTATTTTTCTCAAATTGTTATTTACGCTATTTTTTAGTCGGCCAGTCTGGCGGTTGAGGTTTACACGATTTCAAAAATTGTTTATTGAAAATTTCATTTTAGATCTCCGGTTGTTAGAGTTGAAATTGTGAAAAAAATTGGTTAACTGTATAAAAGCATATAAGGCATTCCAAGAGTCGTGTAGTTGGTAGGACTGTAAGTAGGAGCGAAAAGAAATGAGTTCGATCTCTGTTTTGCTTCATTTCGAGTTTTTAATAAAGTATTTTATTATTAAACTAGCGGATTTTCAATTTTGTCGCCCACTTTCGAACGGTCGAATTTTGAGGTGGAGTATCGAAATGGACATCTCATCTCCCAGACTGATTCTCTAGATTTGGTGCCTAGTTTTGAAATTCCAGTCAGCATCTCCAGATGTCTCCAGACTTTTAGTCCGGATTTGAGATCAGTCTCCGAGATGTGGATTCCGGACAACGGCTCTGTGCTAAGAGTCATCCCAGTTTTGAAATTCGAGTCAGCGTCTCCTGATTTCGAGTCTATCTCCCACATATTGAGTCAGAACTGCTTGATTTGGACTCAGAATCTCCCAGTCACCAGATTTGAAGCCTGAGTCTCCAGATTTGAAGCCTTAGTCTCCAGATTTGAAGCCTGAGTCTTGAAATTTGATCAATTACCTGGTTTGGAGCCTGATTCTCTAGATTTTGAGTCCTGATTTGAGCTCGGTGTCCCAGATGTGGACTCTAGTCAACGGCTCTGTATTTGGAGTCTCCCAGAATTGGTGTCCCACAGATATTGAGTCTGTGCCTTAAGATTTGGACTTGGAGTCTCTCGGTTTTGGAATTTCAGTCAGCATCTCCTGATTTCAAGTCTTTCTCCAAGGAGGAGTCTGAGTTGCTAGATTTGAGTTGCTTTGTGTTTGAGCTCAGTCTCTCAGATTTGGATTCTCCTTAATATTGAGTGCAATTCTTTGGATTCGGGCTCGGATTCTCCCTGTTCTGAAATTTCAGTCAGCGTCTCCAGATTTGAAGCCTCACTCTCCTGATTTGGAGCATCAATCTCCTGAATCGAGTCTCCCGGAATTGGAGTCTCAGTCTCCTAGTATCGGCGAAAGCGCTAGATATCAAAAAAGTATTTATAGTAGAAATTCGAGGTACCTAATTCGATAAAACAACTTGGGGGACAATCGTTTTTTATTTACATCTAAAAAAGTTGCTTACAATAACACGGACAACATCGAAAACCGCGCACGGACAATGTGCGCAGTACCTACACAGCAACACCATCTCGATAGAGATAAGTACAAACGCATACTTGTTTCTCAGGGGGATTTTATAAAATTGAAAATTCTCGCGTATAAAAGTTGAAAATGGAGGGGGGTGTTAGAAAATTCGAAGTCTTTCGTTATATATCGGCTATCATAGACGAGAGGAACGTCATCCAATGAATTGCGGGGGAGTTTTTTTCAAAAAAGGTTTTTTTCCGCCGCAACTGACCTTATCGAGACGCGTTTGGTAATTACTATAACAATAACCTCCAAATTTAACACAAAAAAATGACCGAACAATAAATTAGTTGTTTAGCTTTTAAAAAATCAATCAGTTTTTCGTTAGTTGGAAAATTCAGATGTGATTAAAATAAACAATTTTTCATTTCAGTCGAGGAATACTCGATGTTATCCAATACTCTTCTCCTATGAAAAAACAAAAATAAACTGTAACCAAAATTTTTCGTCGAAAACTGGGGATTAGTGGGGATACGTATTTTTACCCTAGGTATTTAAAAAAAACCATCAAAAACATGGGTCGTTTTTCGTTTTCAAAAAACGTCAACCGTGGGAATGTAATTTCCGCGACCAATGGATGACGTCCATCATCGAATTGGGTGCGATTTTTTTGGCGATTTTCCAAAATCGATTTACAGTCTGAAAATGGCCACCGACGACAAGATGGCGACCAGTGACGCCATCGGGAGGGCGTTGGCCGCGTTATTCTTCTTCTTCTTTTCGTCTTTTTGCTTTCCGTAGTAGTTGTTGATGACGGTCGGCTGCTGGGCTGGGGGGAGAGCCTGGCCGGGTTGGGGGTGTGCCGGGGCGGGCTGACCGGGGTAGACCTGTCCTGGTGGGCTGGGGTGGACATGTCCGGGTTGACCGGGGTATTGTTGGCCGGGGTATTGTTGTCCGGGGTATTGCTGTCCAGGTTGTCCGGGGTACTGCTGTCCGGGTTGACCGGTCGCCCAGCCCGGCTGCATTGGGATCGGAACCGTCGAAACTGGACCACCGCTAGAAATGGAACGTTTTACGTCTAAAATGTTGATGGTAATTTCATATTATTAATGAAGTTCCTTAACTTAATTTTTTAACCGATTTGTTGATCAATTCTGATACCAACTGCAAATGGTAATGTAACATCAAAAGTCGTATATCAACTATCAAAAACATGATATACCGATTTTGGGCCAAAAAATTATCAAAAACACGATTATGTAACTATTTTAATACTAGTAATTATGGATTTTGGAAACTTTAAATTTTTTGTGGGATTGTAATTCACTTACTGAGTATTCATTTGACCGGGAGCGCGCGATTGGGCGATGAAAAATTCAACTCCTCCCACCTGTGGACAAAAAATGGTATAAAAAATGTTTGCTTGGATAATTTCATTAATGCCAAGTTTTTGGTAAAAATACAACAAACGTCGCCTCGTCGACCTAAAAAATCGTTTATGTAAGCCAGGAACAGAACTGGGCCCAGTACTGAACCTTGTGGCACTTCGTACCACAAAGCAACCCCAGTATCTTCCAAACCACTAAAGCTGCGGTGCTTCTTTAGAGCTCAAATTCTAGCAAATTTTATTTTCTTCCATAATGATACTAATGAATTTTAGCGAAAAACCATTCCTTATACGGTTTTTATGCAAAAAATCAAAACATTCAGCTTGTTTGAAAAAATTACCGATTTTCTTGAAGCTGTAACTTCTACACCACTAAAGCTACAGAGCTCCGTTGAAGCTCAAATTGTTGAAAAACTTGTTATCTTCCATAATGATACTAATGAATTTTAGCAAAAAAACCATTCCTTATACGGTTTTTATGCAAAAAATCAAAACATTCAGCTTGTTTGAAAAAATTACCGGTTTTCTTGAAGCCGTAACTTCTTAACTACTGAAGCCACAGAGCTCCGTTAGCTCCCAAATTGTAGCAAATTTTATTTTCTTACAAAATGATATCAACAAGTTTTAGCGAAAAAACAATCCTAATACGGTTTTTTATGGAAAAACCAAAAAAAGTGCCAAAAATACGCGTTTTTTTGGCCGTAACTTGGCTGGCTCACATTTCAGATTAACCTGAAAAGGGAACAACCAAATTAATTTTTCGAACCAAAGAGATAAGGATTTTTTCAAAAGATACTAACGATATCGCCGACGATGTGGTGATTTTTGGAGACCCATTTCTGAGGTGCGAAATATTGGAGGTCGTCGCCTCCCAACCCGACGAGCCCTGGGCCAACGTTGGTTTTGTTCTCTTTGTAAACGAACAGGAATAACTTGAGAGTTCGGCTCGGTTCTGCTTTGGGTGGATTAAATTCTGGGGGGAAAAAATTCGAAGTTGGGTTAGTCGAAATTTTGAATTTACAATAGGATTGAGAAGGAATTTTATATTGAATTTACGACTTACTGGCAAACTCGATGTGCGTCTGATTGGCGGTGAGCGATTTCTTCAGAGGCTAAAACGTCAACGATGATTAAAAATGATAATTAAGAACCATAATTCAATTCTATAACATATATTTGGTATTTTACAGATTAATTTTTTTTTTAATTTTACATTTAATATTATTTTGATTTAATCAATTTTTAATTTTATTTTTTAATTTCATTAATTTAATTAATTTTTAATTTTAATTAATTATTAATTTTATTAAAAAAATTTGTCTATCTCGTTCAGGTACCAAGATAGAACCAGAGGAGTACGTACCGTGGCGTGCGATACGAGCCACCGCAATTTGAACGTATCTCGAACGGCGGGGATTTCCTCCAAAAGCATAAATGTGTATCTTTCAGTTCTTTCGTGCTGAAAAAATTTAAAAAAAAATCAAATTTCAACACAATTTAAACATTTTTATTGACAAAAGTCGAATCAAGTCACAATCCGTAGATGTATCCCAGCAGATACCTGCCACATTCTTGCATTCCAGATACAGCAGACGTCTGCCACATTGTGTTCCAGATACGACAGACATCTGCCACGTCCTGATATTCCACAATCGGCAGACACCCGCCACGCCCTCGGTGCTCAGATTTGGCGAATATCTGCCACGTCCTCAATTTCCAGATTTGGCAGGCCTCTGCCACGTCCTCCCATTCCTCATATGGCAGACATCTGCCACGTTCGCCACTCCACGTTCGGCAGATATCTGCTACATCGTCACCAAGGCCCCTGCACACCCTTGCATTCCAAAATCTGCCTAACTCTGCCACGTCCTCGTATTCCAGACTTGGCAGACCCTTGCTACGACCTTTTATTTCACATATGGCAAACACCTGCCACGTTCAACACGCCACATTTGGTAGAAACCTGTAACATCCTCCTTATCTAGCAGACCTCTGCCACATCCTTGTATTCCAGATTCTGAAGACATCTGCCACGTCCTCGAATTCCACGTTCAGCAGACATCTGCCACGCCTTGTATTTCAGTTTCGGTGGACGTCTGCCGCGTACATTCCACATATGGCAAACATCTGCCACGTACACCATTCCGAACATACCTGTCACATTCTCATTTAGCAGACCTCTCCATTCCTCGTATTGCAGACCTCTGCCACGTCCTCATATGCCAGATTTGGCAGATATCTGCCACGTACTCGTATTCCAGATCGGCGGACGTCTGCCGCGTCATTTTATTTTAGATATGGCAGACATCTGCCACGTACACGTACTCCTCGTTTAACAAAAGCCTGTCACATCCTCATCTAGCAGACCTCTTTGTATTCCAGATTTGACAGACCTCTGCCACGTCCCTTAATTCCAGATATGGCAGACATCTGCCACGTTCAGTGTTCCACATTTGACAGAAACCTGCCACATCCTCATTTAGCAGATCCCTGGGACGCCTTTTATTCCAGAACCGGCAGACGTCTGCCACGGTCTTTGGTTCACATTCGACAGATCATCATCTTGACCTCTGCCACCCTTGTATTGCAGATCTGCCACATCCTCATATTCCACGTCCAGCAGACGTCTGCCACGCTTTTTGTTCCAGATTTGGCACACGTCTGCCACGTTTCTACTTCACATTTGACAGAAACCAATCGCACCCTCCTCATCTAGCAGTCCTCTGCCACTGTATTGCAGGTCCAGTAGAAATCTACCACACATTCGCTTCCAGGTTTGGCATACCTCTGCCCCATTCTCTTATATCTCACAAACCTCTGCCTCGGCTTTTCATGGAAGGCAATGCTGGAAACCCCTGATTAAAGGTTAATTTCTAAAAACTCACGGCTTCATCGACAGAATGGAGGATGACGTTCGGTTCAGTCGCCAGCTCGGAGGCGTTGAGCGTGACCATACCGCAATTGGACGGCGTGGCTATGGGCTTGTGCGAGATTCCGCCCATGATCGAGACGTTTTTGAACCCGCATGGCCCCTGAATGGCCTCGGATCCTACGACGAGGAAGGCTACGAGTGCAGCTAACTTTTTTATCGACATCTGGAATAAAAAATTGTTGCTAAAATTCCAGGGCTTCTCGGAAGGATGTAGGTCACAGGAATAACGGGCATTTATAACATGAAGAAAAAAAGCTATGACTTAAGTTGGGTTCAAAATTTTACGGATCGAAGTTGACTTTGATCTCGAAGTTGACTTTGATATCGAAGTTGACGTTGATCTCGAAGTTGAGTTTGAACTCGAAGTTGAATTTGATCTCGAATTTGACTTTGTACTCGAAGTTGGGTTTGATCTCAAAGTTGACTTTGATCTCGAAGTTGAGTTTCAACTCGAAGTTGAGTTTCAACTCGAAGTTGACTTTGAACTCGAAGTTGACTTTGAACTCGAAGTTGACTTTGAACTCGAAGTTTACTTTGATCTCAAAGTTGAGTTTTTTTGACGCACGGCTTTATAAAGCCGTGCGTCAAAAAAACTCAACTTCGAGATATAAATACCCGTATAAATACCCGTCAAAATTTATCGAGATATAAATACCCGTATAAATACCCGTCAAAATCAAGCGCCGTGGTGTTTTTTCAAGAAGTTTTTCAGGATTAATTATTCGAAACACGTTCATTGTTCGTGTTCGGAACGATTGTTAAAAATTACGGATTTTCTATTAATCGGATGAACCTTGACTCCGTTTTTTCAATAAAATCAAGCTCCGTAGTGCTTTTAAAGTTTTCCTGGAAAACTGATTCGAAACACGTACAATGCGTGTCTTCAGAACTATTTTTAAAAATAACGGATTTTTTATAAACCGTATGAACCTTGACTCCGTTTGTGGGAAGCGGCTCTCCTTCTCGATATTGACGATCGACCCAATTCTTGCGAACGTTCGAATTTCCTAGTCTGCCTACGCAACTTCTACGAGACACGTGAACTGATGGCAGACTTCCCACACGACGTGGTGTCCTAATAATAACTTTCCCCTTTGTTGATGGATTATCTTTATTTTTAATTAGAGGTGAGTGGCTCGTAAATGGGGTAGTGACACGAGTCGGAACGTAATTTTGGGGGTAAGTTATTAGATGTACAATTAAATGCTTTTAGCAATGATCCGTTAATGAAAAAATACTGGCATACTTAGTATTTTAAAAATTTCACAAAAAAAGAAAGTTTTTTTCTTCATTGTTTTATTTTATTTCATTTTTATATAGTTTTTAAATTATTCAAATTCTTTCTTAGTTGAAAATGACAAATTTGAAAAGATTCGACCGAAAAATGCCATTTTTGGTTCAATTTACGTAGCAAATTCACACTTTTTCACGAAATCGCATTTTTCTACCAAATATCGGAGGGCGGTTCCTTTGTTATCGCCGTAAGGTTTCTTCACCTTGCGCGCGCAAGCATTCGGCGAGTAAATTACCATCAGTAATTGTCTCATTCAAGAAATTCAATGGGACGCCGCAAAACGCTTCCTGGATTTCAAACGCTTTCCGAAACTTGCGAAATTGTCGCCATAAATGGCGAAATATTCGTTATTATTTTTTTTTTTTGTATTGTTGGAAAATAGGATAGTCACTTTGTAAACGAATTTTAGTCGGATTTTTAAAAAATTTAATAATGTCAATTTTTGGATTTTGTAATCATCGGGGAAAAATTTTTGAAAATTGACGAGAAAACTTGAATATACGTACCTAGAGTTTAGGTTTCGACTTTCAATTTTTCAAGTTCACCTTCAGTTTTGAAAAGTTTTCTAGGATTGAAGCTGCGACGAGCTTCTCACCTTGAATTCGGCCAATGGCTACGTGACGACCAAATGACTCAACACCTCCTAATAGACTTCTTCGTATTTCTATTTTTCTCTACCTTGAACCATCATTGGCATCGAATGTCGTCGATCTACACGAAATAAAGGTTACCTATAAACTTTTTTGTGTTCCACCAAATTCGTCAAATTTTTTAACAATCTATTTTGAGAGATTTTATATTAATTTTCATATATTTTTCACAATTCATATAAAATTTTGATTTTCAAATTTTTGAACCATTAAATGTTAAAATCTTAAAAAATGTCAAATGTTGAAACTTTTAACATTTTTGTCCATCTGAATTAGTTTTATTATAGAGTATGGAAAAATATTTCACAAAACGCTATTGTTCAAAATGTCTAAAAAAAAGTGACAGAATTTGACTTTTATTTAAATAATGAAAAAAATCATCAAGCCCCTCGAGTCCGAATTATGGGCCAGCTCCTCTGCCGTTGCGAAAATTTATCAACAAGAGTCTTGAGGGCGGCAGGGCACGCCCGGGACTACTTCGGCAATCGAGCGAAAAAGCAATGCCTGGAATAGCGACTTCACTTACTTTACATTAAATTTTCCACGATTAAAGGAAAAATACTTATGGTATTTTAATTTTTGAAAAACTAAAAAGGGGATGAGAGTTTTTATAAAAAATTATTATTAACAAATTTTCAAAAAAAATATTTTTGCGGTTTACCTTAAATGACGAAACAATGGCAATTTCTAGGTCTAGACCAGTGCCACCTGTACATAATGCACTAGCGTGTAGCACGCTATTCGATACTTCCTTCATCTTACGAATTCGATAATGAGTTTCTCCGTATTTTCTTTGTTGCTTTCATGTTCTTTATTGTATTTGTTATCCACGTTTTTCCTCGCAGTATTTGCTCATCTAATTTACGAAATTCGGGCAAATGTCCAAGCCGCTTTGAAATGGACGACTATTTTTGCCTCCGACACTGACCTAGAATCAGCAGTTCATCCGAAAAATTCTTTCATTTCAATAACAAATATTAAAAAGAAAAATTTATTCATAAAATTCGATTCAGGCTCGTGCAGTAAAATATATCGATTTTTACGTTATTCACTCCCTCACTTTGAAAATTTTCGAAAAACTAAGAACTGAGGCGTGATTTTAATTTTTTTTAAATTAGGTAAGTATTGAGCATTATTTAAACGATTACGAAATCAAACCCTAAAATATGAGAGTAAAAACTCTACAATTATAAGGAACTTCATGCTGAAAATTAAAAAAAAATTCTTGTAAATGCCAATAAGTGGAAATTTGTGTTCAATTTTGAACATTTCTATTATTTTCACGTAATAACGCGCATTTTACAGATCTAAAGCAAAACTCGGATTTTTACCACTCTTATCAATAATAAATATTAATCAAACATAAATGATAATTCTTATTTATGTTATACCTCATAATTTTTATTGTATTATCTATGAATAATTGTAATCTCGAAATTCGCTAGGGCGCCAATCCCGGCCATATCTGTGACCGGGTCGAAAAACACTCAAAACCGATCGATCTCATCTCGAATTGGAGTTTTACAAATCAGCAACGGTTATTCAGTGTCGCAGCTCAAGGGGCAATGGATCAAACAATAAGCGCCATTGGCTTGAAAAATCCCCAAGGGCATCCAAGAACAACAGGTGGCCGGGAAGATGGGGCCATGACTGATTCGTATCGTCAATGCCGCAATGGCCGACGAGCCCGTTTCATATTTTGGACGAACGTCGAATTTTATTTATTTATTTCATTCATTTCATATAATTTGTTTCATATTTTCATTCATTTCTTTGACTTCATTTATTCCTTTTATTCCATTTATATTTAAGGACCACAGGGGAAAAGCGTGTTAGCTCGCATATTGGCGTGAACACAAAATTCGGTAGCAGAGCATGGTTTGATTTTGACTTTATTGTTTAATGTTAATTTTTTAATTTAATTTTTTTTTGTTTTATATCTTGATATTTGTTTCATATTTTGGACGAATGTCGGGGCGGGCGGAATTTTATTCATTTCAATATATTTTATTTATATTAGCATCGAAACAATCAACGGGATTGATTCAATGATTAGCGTAGATTAAGTTTACCTAATTATTATTAATTAATATTTCACCGGTATATCAGCAACGGCTGATCCGATTTTGCTCTTGTAAAGCGAATTATTCGTCTGCCTGTCTCTATGTCCGTTTATACATATCGTGGGCTCAGTGCTAAAAGTGGCTAACTCGAATTTTCTCGATTTTCAGTTATCTACTCCATAACATTTCAAATGCTACAACTAGATCAAGAAAATTATAATATAATATAATTATTTTTAGGCCACCAACATAGCCAAACAAACACTATGCAGCTCCCAGAGTGAAGTCAACCGGGCGTCTCATCTGTTTTCCACGATTATCTCAAAACTATGAATTTCGGGTTAGCCACTTATAGCATTGAACCCACGATATATTATTAATTAATATTTATGTATTATATTTATATATTATATTTATATTTAGTTTATCAATTCGGCTTAAATAATAAAATAATTATGTTATAAAATTAATTATGTTTTTCCGCATGCCTGTCAATGTCAGTGTCTTCCAGACTAACCTCCCGTCTGTCTGACAGTCTGTCTGTATGTCTATCTGAACGTCTGTTTGATCGACTTTCTCTCTTTCTGACTGCCTCTATCTCTTGCTGAATGTCTTCCCTTCTGTATACTACTCAATTCTGCAGGTATCCTAATTTTTTCTTCCCCTAATAATTTTTTCGGTAAAAAGCCTAACCTAACTTGCATATAAGGGATAAAAACGGAATATTTTCGCCACTGAAAAGACACATCTTTCTTCTCCGACGAGACTTTCGAACGTTGTTCAATCGACTATCTAAAATGGTTAAACGAGTTCGGAATTGCAGATGAGAATGCGGTACCATTGGCTTCCAAGTGTCACGTCTACAGCCCAAATACGTGAGTTTGGTTTGTACAGTTGTTACCTGTCAACAGGTGACGATTGCTCAACGAACCTGAACGTGCGCCATTACCATCTACACATAAAATCGCACGTTCGTCGCAACATATTGTATGAGTCGGAAGGTATTTTTAGAAATGCGATCATTTCAGTAATGTTCGGAAAATTCGAAAAATAATCATCAGTTAGGTTGTCTGATGAATAAAAAAATGAAAAAATTACCTTACATAAAAAAATTTTTCGTTTATTCTCGCTTTTATTCGGAAAAAAACAAGAATAATATTCTTATAAGAATAGATACCTATTATCGAAAAATATTATTTTCTATCTACCAACATCAGTTAGCCGAAGACTGCAACTGGTGTTCAGATACCTATCAAAAATCAAAAATGAAAAATATTTTTTCGACAATACTTTTGAGTAGGTTTTGAGTCTTTCTCATTGACCTGAGCGCTTTCGACTACTTGGCCTTCCTTGGGAGCGATTTCCGCGAGTTATAATGTATACTAGGTAGGTAGCTTTGCCATTTACCTGAGGAAGTGAACATTTATAGATTACCTAATTTCAATTTCCCGATAATCAACGCGCCAAATTGTCAACGAGACCTTGAAAACTCCTCGACTCGCTTTTCGAAGTCACGCTCTGAATGGCTCCTCGCGATCTTGGCTCCTCTGACAGCTTTCATTGTCGACCAGAAAATTACCTTGTTCCTCATTCGTTGAAAACAATGTTAATCGCCCATTGTACATCGGTCAAGTTCATTTTCAAAAAGAGAATCGGTTTGAAAATGGGGTAACCGAAGAAAATTCCGTTTTAAAGGGAAAAAAAGGACCGTTTGCTTCTAACAGCTATATCTCCAAAACTAATGGACCGATTTTGACGTTTTTGAGCTTAAACTATAGATTTTTTAACCAGCTATAATTTTGTTTCAATCAGTTGAATGCATAAAACCCACCGTTTTTCAGGTATTGCCGCTTGAAAGTTTTTGGTTTTTACAACGAGCTATCACAGTAATAAGTTCAAGCGGCAATAACTCAAAAACGATGGGTTTTATGTATTCAATCTATTAAAACAGATTTATAGCTGGTTAAAAAATCTACAACATAAGCTCAAAAACGTCGAAATCGGTCCATTGGTTTTTTAGGTATAGCTGTTAGAAGCTAGCCGTCCTTTTTCCCCTTTGAAACGGAAATTTTCGGTGTGTAACACCAGTGCACAGGCCAAATCGCAGAAAATATTAGTTCCATGTTTAGGGGTGAGAAACAAAATGATATAATCCATAGAAAATCGTGCAAACAGTTTTTCAAAATCAAAAATATTTCAGGGCTGGAATAACTAACAATTATTGAAAATATTTTAAAGTTGTTATAAATCCTCTATTTCTTAGAATTTTAAATGAGGAATTTCAATATTTTAGGAATTTTTTAACCTTCAAAATAGTTTCAAATTGATATAAAGTATTAAAATCCTGCACCTGAAAGAACCAAAATATTCGAATCAGTTCCGACCGTAATTCCGCTGGTTAAAATGTGTTTTACCCCCAATAGAACGGAAGATCAGTGTTCAATTCCGATCGAGGGTGTCCGAAGGTAGGGGGTTGGTCTGTCTAGGAGTCTGCATGTACCCCCCTCCTGCTCAGACCGTTGAAATCGCCCTGGGGAGATCAATAGAACCGTCTGCGAATTAAATCCCCTGTTGCAGACGCCGTCTGCCCGGTAGAAACTACCGCAACAACCCCCGCGTAAACCTATGCGACTGTTATTTCAGCAAAGGATTCAAAATTTCCATAATACAACTAGAAAAATTCATGAACGAATCAAAAATAATTTTTTCACTTTTTTTTTCTTGTCAACTCAAAACCAACAAATCAACGTGCGCCGCATCAAAATCGGTCGAGCCGTTTAGGAGAAAAAACCGAGGACAGCCCAACTTTTGTGGCAAAAGTTCCCGATCGCGCCGAGTTATTTTCGAGGCGCATTTTCGGCCCGAAGGAGTCGTCAGACGAAAAATTTCCACCAATTCAAAAATGTTGGAAATTTCCTCAGCTATCGGAATCCGTTGTCTCCCAACCTTCTATTTTCAACCCTTCTCGAGATACGAGAGAAAAACGAAAAATTTTGAAAATTTTTTCAAAAAAGTCCAAATTTCTCCGCCAACGAAATTTCGAAACCAACTTTCGACCATACCAGGTTGTTGGAAATTTAACCGGCTACAAAAAATCCTATCCCTGGTCTGAACTAAAGTGCAACGCTTCTAGTCGAAAATCCCCGAAAACCGAAACCACTTTTCCGAAAAAACCCGGTTTTGCATACTACGTCCTTCCACATTTTAATTGGCAGAGATTTTAACTAAAGCATTTAAAAAATCTATATAATATTGATTTATAGGAAGGTACTAATTTTTGTTCGTTTTCCAAGCAGCTGGCAGGGAAAAAAATGCAGAAAAATTGTCCAGAAATTAGATTGATTTTTTCGATCACTTGAGAATTTGATTTCTTATTTCACCTCCAAGCTAAAAATTATATAGAAAGTCAAATTTTGGGAAAGAGCACAGGAGGATGTCTTCTGGACGAAAGCGCTTGCTAACTACATAATCAGCGCAGGCGCACTAGCCTTATAGGTGGTAATCTTTGACTGGACTCAAAACCAACATAATATGTTATAATATAACATTTTTATGATATATAAATATAATATAACCATATAATATTATATAATATAATATGATATAATTTATAATATAACCATATTATGGTGTCGTATTATCTCAATCCTTAAAGAGGCTGGTATCAGCATAAAATTCCGTCGATAAAAATTATTATAGGATTTTGTGCAATTTGGTCCACTTTCAACCATATGGTGACTTTTTTGATCATGATTATTTTTTTTGGACTTTTTAACCCTGAAAATGAAAAATAGCCAGTAAGCACTGCACAGAGGGCATAGAACCCGAGGTGGAAGTAGCCAACAACTTGCTAATTACCGACCTATATAATATAGAAGGCCCTAAAGGACCCCTTTATCCGGCCGTTAGTGCCTTCCTCATTGCTGCCCCCCTCTGCTCGTTACTAATTTGTCATTACCTGCGAACCTATTCACATACCGAGCCGACAGTAAAAAATTTTGAATAAACGTCCACCCGTCGAATTTTAAAAGTTGGATTTCTTAATCGTGTTGCCATAATTTGGAATGATTTTTTAGCAGCAACATGATATCCGAATGGTGAAGCTTCCTATTTAAATTTGTACCAGACATCAAGGGAGGGGGGCTTTGGGTAACATTTGAAAAATATTTTTTCATTGGAACCTAGGTATATGATTTTTTTCTGAAGATATTCTATTAGTTCACATTTTTCTCAGAGCAATTTGAGAATCGTCCTTTCTGAAGAAAATACCAAAATAAATATTGTTGAGATCTTTCAACTACACCGTTGGGCGACGAATTAATGGCGCGCAGGTTTTCAATTTTCCTCGTTTTAACGCAAAATATTGCCTCATTTTTCGGTTTGAGTGCAATTTGTGCAATTTATGCCCGGTTTATTGACAAAACTTATCCAACCGATATCCAAGGAAGCTTCAGATAAAATTCACCATGGTGGTTTTTACATCAAATTTCAATGTAAAAATCTCATTGGAAATTGAATACTTTGGACCAATGTCGCCATGGATGAACCGTTAGGTACCTGTAGAATCTAAAGTGAAGAAGAAAAATTGAATATAAAAAATTAGAAAAAATAAATTAAATTAAGAAATTGAAGTTTTGTAGCAATCAGTTCATCTGGCAAATAAACTTGATAGTTGCACGTTTTCTTCGATCCAAGATGAAAATTTCATAACCAATTCACGTAACCAGAATGAATTTAAATTTATAACGTAAAAAAACTACACACCACATCTTTGGTTATTAGGTATTTTGCGAGTAAATAGATAGGTGACACTGAAATTCAGGCGAAAAAATTAAAGAATAACTATTAGTTAGCTAAGTTCAAAAGAAATAGCTCCTGATAAAGGCCTAATCGACGAAATCGCTAGACAGGCTCATTGCAAGTAATGTAATACAATTTTTGAAAACTTGAGTGTTGGAGGAGTATCTTCTAGTAGGTAATTATAGTTTATGCATGTGCCTTGCAGACGCTGTCCGCCGGACAGACAGCCTAGACGCAACTGACTTGTCATGTCAACAATTGTTCTGATAGAACCTGTCGGTTTTTTACGAGCGAAAAGGACACTTGACGAATTTCATCGCCTTTGAAAAACCATGGGTTATTTTTTGCATAAATGAATCATGTTCGTTTTTATCGAATATTCGAGGGACAAAAATACCTTTTCTCGTGCGGGCAGGTACCTATTTTAAAGAGAAACACTCACCATCCTTACGAATATCAAAATGCGAAGAGGACCTGAAGAATCACAGCCTCAAACGGACAGAAAGAAAAACGCGTGAGGTTCTTGTACCGCCGGCGAACGGAGGAAGACTAGCTTTCCGTTTGGCGAATCGGAGTGAAATCCTTCGGCCACGGTTGGCCAAACCGGCTGCCAGCGTGGGAAAAGGCGGCCTAGGAGTTGCCTCGTAGACTATCGATATAACTATCGATATGTGAATGATAACTATCGATTATTCCCCGGCCGGTTCGAAATTTCAACCAAATTGTCCACATCAATCTTGAATTACGGGCGAGGGACGAACTGGAGGTGCTAGGTTCGAGTCCTGCCGGAGTATGAGGTTCTTACCGTTTTCATGCTAAGGTATCTGAAGTGGTCCCTGGCGGCATGCGTTCCGACTATCCCTAGAACCAACACTCTTCCTCATGATACTTGACAGTGATTCAAACGCAAGGCGGGTTGATCCATTCTACCATAAATATTGGCAGATCAAAGACTTTTATTGCCTTCTTGTATCGATTGCTTCGAGTCCGCAGTCCGGTCAAACTATCGATTCCACTGATACATCGATACTTTAATCAGTCGGTTTGACTTCCCTAGAATGTAGGGCCAAGAGCCAAAACCCGTAGAATTTATCTCTACCGTGAAATTTAACCTAGCTTCAAAACTCATGAACCAATTCAATTCAATTTCGAAACGAGTAATTTCCCTGGGAGAACACCATTCGCAATATATCTGTCTACCACCGCTGCAATGTGGGCATTTAGCCTTATCGTCGCTATCACTGATACGTTATCAATCAGCTGATAAAATTGATTTCGGGTTGATTTTTCGCCAGAGCAACATCCCAGTGGCAAGATTCAGTCAAATTTTGTTCAAGATCCATTTTCCACATGCAAATTTCAAGATGTCGTTATTTTCTACATGAAAAGCCGCCTGCCTTTTCCTAGAAAAACTTCTTCTCTCGGTCCTAGTCGAAATCCTGGGGTGAAAAATGCGATTCGTCATCTCCGATAGAGAATAGAAAAATTCTGGTAGAACGTGCCCCTTTCGAAATGCCGACCGTGCAATGTTAAACACGAGCAATGCTCAGCGTCAGCCGATCGTCGATCCTGTCGTTCAGATTGGGCAGGAACTCGCCGAGAATCGCGGCCGCCCGGTCGTTCGCCGGATGGAAAATAGGACATTTTCCGAAATTCTTCAAAAGCAGCACCGTCTGCGTGGTGAGGGACTGTCGAGCTCAGATCGAATTCGTTATCGCGTATAGGTAAGTGATAAAAGCACTAATAAAGAAAAATAATAATTTATAATATTAAAAACAAATCAATTTTATGCAATAATAAATAAAATAAATCCCTTATAATTTTTTTAATAAGTTAGGTACATAGCATTCGATAATAGGTTATTAGTTAGATTTAATAATGTATTAGATTAACCTAATTAATTGAATTTCGTATTTAATTTAATTATTTAAATCAAAACTAGTTTTTGATCTCTAAATCCAATCAATTTTGACGTTAAGGGGGTGAAAAACGTGCAGAAATAACAAGAAATCTGAGGAGGCCAGCTAAAAACTAAAATCGGTTCAGCAGGCAATAGTTCAAATTAGGAAAACGTGAAAAAGCAAAAATCACATCAAAGAAATGGAGCCGAATTAATTTTAAAAAATCGTCCCAAATAATAAAAAAAATCTATTCTTAAAAAAAATCCATTTTTTTAAATTTTTGAATTTTTTAAAATTTTAATTTTTCAGAATACGCAGAGGCCTCCAGCTGCTGATACTTTACTCGAAGCTCGGCGAAGACTACGCCCTCTGGAGGTGTTTTCAGGTTGTTAAACGTTATTTCGTCAGATATTCGAAAGCGGCCGCCGTCTCGTTGTCCGCCGCCGTTTTCAATTTCGACTGGTCCAAGGAGCGCATACACGATGACGACATTGCTGGGTGCGTAATATTTTAAAACTGTTTGGGCATTAGGGTAAAATTTCGATCTTCGGCAGGACTCGAACCTGGCACCTCCCGCGGACGCTTCAACCCTTCAGCAACCTGAGAGGTTTAATTGTCCTACCCATTTCATGTTTTCAGACACTTCCGCGACATCGAAATGTGTCACAGGTTAAAGGAAAAAGGCGCCAACGTCCCCCCTTGCAACGACCCGACGCCATCCGATCCTGAAGGTAAGACTTGAAAAAACAACAATTTTTCAACCAAAATAAAAATTTTGAAAATTTTAAACTTTCGATTCTAAGTATTGTTTACTGTATAATTTTTAAATATCCCGTTATTTTGATGTTTTCATTCTTTTGTATCAGAGAATCAAAAGAAAATGGTAATTTAAATTTTTGATTTTATCGCTCACTTTTTGAAAATTTATTTTGTTTTATGCTCTCGCCCCCTCTGCGGCTTCTATATGATTAAATTGGTAAGTACAAATTAATACGTATTTTTCGTAGACACACAAAAACAAATTTAAGATTCTCAATCGCTAGATAAATTTTACTCCCACGACTTGGGCCGATTTTCCAGAATTTCTCCGATTCCTTCTGTCAGAACGATGTTGGGTACCCTTCGTCACTTTGGACAACCTGACGATATGGAAAAAGCAAAACATGGAGGAACAGAGTCGAACATTGTGCTGTTACAAAAGTGCGTTCTCTCGTACCAAATTGTTCTCAAATCGTGAAAAAAATTCGCAGATTTTTTCTTTCAATTGGATTTTTTTCGTCCTTCAGTCTACGGTTATTTCGACGATGTCAAAGCCCTCAGCTTCCTGCAAGCTTATTTGGACCTGGACACGCGGAAAACCTGGGACCAGCATGTCCTTAAACTGGAAATCGTCGATTCGGAGCCGGAATCCAATTCGGACCTCATCTATTGGGTGGCAAAGTGGCCGGTAAATTTTTTAAATTGGGAAAAAATAATAATGTGATACTCTCAAAACGTAAAAACGGGAAAAATAAAGTTTAATACCATTTTTTATTTAAAGGCGTTGGCTTCAAAATATTAGTGTTTTTGTGATATTTCAAAATCCTAGTTGAACTTCAAATGCTTACAGTTTTCTGAGTATGCGTCCTAAAGCAAATCTGATGAGACCGTTGGAAAGCCCATTAAATTTCCTATAAATTGACGTGTCAACGAAATTAAAATAAAATTTTTTTGCATACCGTTTTTGGCTTTAAACTCGAGCGATTGCCATGTTTGACAAAAAAAAAAGATTTCTTAGAGCTTATCAGCTCTACGCTCCAGGAAATTTTTTATTCAAATTTTCTCATACAGCATCTTATAGGAAATTTAATGGGCTCTCCAGCGGTCTCATCAGATTTTTTTGGTCGCATATCGCATATCAAGGAAACTGGAAGCCTCATACCATACGTGGAAAGACCTGGGGGCCTATTCTGTAAAATTGAAGCAATATGTCTTGGCAGTCGCTATCGATTCATTACACAAATTGTCATACGTTGTCATTAGATTTGCCATGGAAAATCGATATTGATTTCCAAAGACATATTGCTTTCAGGTTACAGAATAGGCCCCCTGTTCGATCAATCACGTTAACAAACAAAATCAATTATTGCATTTGACAGAAAATGTTCTCCAATCGGGACTACGTTTACAAACGTCGGTACGTCATCGACTACCGACGCCAAGCGATCGCCGTGGTGAGCAAAGCGGCCAAACATCCGCTATTTCCGCCCACTAAGGACAACTGGAGGGTCGAGAGCTACTGGTCGTATCTCGTGGTCAAACCTTATCAAACATTTCAGGAGGTTGGTTGAAAATTGGTGTCATTTTTATTGGTTTACAGAAATTCTTGAGTTTACATACGAATTTGTTGATTACTTCACTTCGAGTAACAATTATCTTGGCTTACATCCTGCGTTGCTTACGTCAGATGACAGTTACATTTACTATGCTGACGGTTCAACCTACGATGCTGACTGTTACACCTCTGATGCTGACAGATACACCTATGATGCCGACGGTTTACACCTACAATGCCGATGGTTACTCCTACAATGCTGACAGTTACACCTAAGACGCTGACAGGGTTGGAATCTTCTCGCTTTTCCCGTATTTCATCCTTGAATTCTTGGCTTTGCAGAAGGGTCTGGAGTTCAGTCTGACGTACTACGACGACCCCGGTTCCAACCTGCCGGGCAGTATGCTCATCTGGGCCACTGTCCATGGTATGCCCACATATTTCAAGAGGCTGCACGAAGAGACCAGGAAGATCGAGAGCCGGGGAGGATCGTTGGTCGACTATCAAAACGGCGATAGGCCTCACGAAGAAGTCGATCCGTATCTGCTGTGGGTGTCCAAAATAGAGTAGTCCTTTGCAGTAACTTATCGCTGATCAGGAAAAAAATTACCAAAATCATGCAAAATGAAGCAAAAAAAAAAATATTTTTTTGTTATTACATTTAGGAAAATATAGGAACTATTTAAGGTTTTTATTTTATTTTTTGAGTTGGATTTTGAAGGTATTGATTAACTAGGGCCACATTGTATTCTACAGATTCGAGCACGACGATACAAGTCCTGAGACCGAAAAACCCGTCGACCTTTGCGACCTGCCTGCTTCGGAAAACGTGCCTTTCCCTCTACCTTCGCCTTCGGACCCGTCAAAGCCGAAAATCCTGCCAAGTGAAGTGTCCCATGACGAATTCCTCCGCTCGTGGGAACTGGTTAAAATCAAAGTCAAAGATTCTCTCGATAAGGCGTAAGTCATTCACGTTTGGGGCAAATTACGCCTATGTTGCTGACGGTTACGCCTCCGGTGCTGACCTGGTGACTCTGAAAATTCCGATGTTTTCCGCAGAGTCGAACAGTACGGTATCACCGACGAGCCTTTCCTGTCCCCCCCGCGGAGCAAAGACGAGGCCTCGGATTCGACGCAGAAACCTGTCGAAGGTCTTGACCCGTTTTTCGGCACGCACATAGTCAAGGCGTTTGGCGGATTGTGAGTGAATTTCAATTAAACGGCTTGTGACATAAATCATTATTTCAATACCTAATCACTTGATTGTTAAATTTACAGGAACGATAAATCTACTGACCTCGATTCAAACCTCTACGGTTCTATCCTGGTGCTTCCCAATCGCAATATCTTTGTCGACGCGGTCTTAGAACTGAAACGCGTAGCGTAAGTGGTTTCATCATATTTTCACCGATCTGACCATGTAGTCCTAGTTACCTTTACTACAAGTTACATTTACTACGATGTATATGTACCAAATGCACTACAAGTTACATGTACTACAAGTTGCATGTAGGTACTACATGTACTACAAGTTGCATGTAGGTACTACAAGTTACACGTAGATAGTACATGTACCTACTACAAGTTACAAGTAGGTACTACATGTACCTACTACAAGTTACATGTTGGTAGTACATGTACCTACTACAAGTTGCATGTAGGTACTACATGTACTACAAGTTATTACACGTAACTTGTAGTACATGTAATACCTACATGTAACTTGTAGTACATGTAATACCTACATGTAACTTGTAGTACATGTAATACCTACATGTAACTTGTAGTACATGTAATATCTGCATGTAACTTGTAGTACATGTAATACCTGCATGTAACTTGTAGTACATGTAATACCTGCATGTAACTTGTAGTACATGTAATACCTATGTGTCACTTGTAGTACCTACAGGTAACTTGTAGTAGGTACATGTAGTACCCTCATGTAACTTGTAGTAGGTACATGTAGTACCTACAAGTTACATGTACTACAAGTTACATTTAGTACCCACATGTAACTTGTAGTAGGTACATGTAGTACCTACATGTAACTTGTAGTAGGTACATGTAGTACCTACATGTAACTTGTAGTAGGTACATGTAGTACCTACATGTAACTTGTACTACTTGTAGTACCTACATGTAACTTGTACTACATGTAACTTGTACTACATGTAACTTGTACTACATGTAACTTGTACTACATGTAACTTGTACTACATGTAACTTGTACTACATGTAACTTGTACTACATGTACCTTGTAGTACATTCCGCATGCGAACTGAGTTGATTAATGTTGAATTATTTTTCAGTTGCAAATTTCTCTTCAACGGAGTAACGAGGTGACTTGACTGATCTCTAGTCGCGGCTCTCCATCAATTATCATCATCGCTCTTCATCAACTGATATTTCACCACTGCCTCTAGTCGGAAAATGTGCCGGTCTTTTCGAACGGCGTTCGCATCGGGTCAAAATCGATTTGCAACCTCAATTGACGATGGGACAGCGACTATCGGAAACGACACAATAAACAGCCTTGTCTTATAAAATCGGCCATTTTGTATCTAAGTAGATCGAAATTTTTATCTATTTATCACTGATAGATGTATAATATAATTATGAAATAGTCGAATTGCCGGTAGAGTCCCCTGCATGTGAATCCCTAGAATATTTGATATATTTAAATATTCCAAAAATTCTAGTATTGTAGGATTTTTCTGGTCTTAGACAGTACCGTTTACCCATGGGAATGCTTTGACATTTAAGAGGAGAAAGTCCTACGTGGCCCAGAGTTGTGGCGGGACCAGGAAGCTTCCATGCTCTTTGGGAGTTCGGGACAGGTGTAAGGGGAAGCTCCGGCTTCCTCGTTCCACCACAACTCTGTCGCGAAGTCGCTTCTCGAAAAATCCAAAAAAACGTCCAAATATTCGGCATCTGAGCAGTCCAAAATCGTGGAGGCCCTCAGCTTCTTGTACCATCCAATAAAGGGTTTATGATTTCCATATAAATCAATAATTGTACACATCATGTACAGGAAAATTCTTTCAATCGTGTACAATTTTATAGCCAAAAAAGGTACATGAGCGTAATTGACCCATAAGTACAAAATAGCGTATGATAGCGAATCGATAGGTTTATATCGTCTCTTATGGTTTTTCACCCCCGATTTAACAAAATTTTGTTAAACAAAGAAAAACAGATTTATGCATATAAATTGATAATTAGTATAGCACTAATTATTAATATATTATGTATTTATAAATTGTTATTCGATATTTATCTCTCCGCAGTTCGAAAACGTCGGGTTCTTGTTCAGTCTCTAGAACGTATTAAAAATTAATAACAACAAAATGAATAACAAAACAAAAAAAAATGTAGAGAATTCCGCTGGCTTTAATTCGATCTAATACATATACCTACTAAAAATGTACCGTTTTTGAGTTATAGGCAAAAAACCAGAACAAGTAACTTTTTCAGGTACAGCTCGCAACTTTTTGAATGAAATTTAGGTTATTTTCCCAATTTTTGACGATGGAGAACATAGGAGAAATCTCAACTGAAAGTTAACCTATTGTTAGAAAAAATTGTTATAGTTTAACGTTTTGTTGTTTAAATGTGTACATAAATATTTCCAAGCTTTAGAGGTATCGGTTGAGTCTGATTGTTAGTCCGTAAATTTGGCAAAATGTGGTTTTCAGCTGCTCGTGAATTTCGCAGTACTGATGCAACCTGTTTTGAAAATGTCTGAATACACGGAATTTAAATATTTGCGTTGTTTTCCTCAATACCTACGTCTTTTTCAATTAATTTTTTTTTTTTAATTAATTGAAGAACTCTAATTTGAAAAATTGGGGTTTTAGGACAATAAATCAAATTACGTGGCAATTTTTTCAAAATTTTATTTTTTCGAACAAAAACATTTTAAAAACGATAGGTTCACTAATTGCGATATAAGTTTACAACCGACGGGCTTTTCTAGGCCTCGGCGGATTCCACGACACCGGCGTACTGTCAGTGACAGAGATAATGTTCATACCAGCCATTTGCAATCCTTTGATGGCCGACTGTAACAAAAAAACAGCCAATTTTTAATGGTTAATAAATAAATTATTCGAAATTGGTATTTGGTATGGAAGTATTTTAATAAATGTATCACCCTTATCATTTACTTTTGATACATTCAAATTTCATTTTTTCAAATGTTTGATTTATTCAAATTTATTTTTTCAAATTTTTGAAACAATTTAGTAGGTACTCTATTTAGACGCATTTCCATATTTTTCTATTTATCCATTTAAATTTTTTCTCTCACGTAATTTACTCGTAAAAAATTACCATTCTTCCCGGCCCGAGGCCGCGTACTCGCACACGAATATTGGTATACCCTTTGTTGATGGCAGCCTAGAAAAACCAATAAAACACAATTATAAAGCGAACAAAAAAAAAATAAAAAAATTGGCAAAAGTAAAACAACGGTAACTTACAGCGGCGAATGTCTGAGCTGTCGCTTGGGCGGCCACGTTCGTACCTTTTCGCGTATTTTTGAATCCTTCAATACCGCAGGATCGTATCAGGCGCACTTCCCCTGCAAAAAAGTGTTTGTTGTTGTTTTAGTCATTATTAGGGGATGGATCTGCTGAAAAACGCTGTCACCTCTGACGAGCTTTCGAAAATTTCTCTGATATCTGTCTTTCGATAATAATTCGAAACAAATTTTTGATTTTGAAATCCCGAATTACCGGAAACTGCGTCAGTAATGGTGAGAATCGTATTATTCTTGGACACCCTCACGTTGCAGATGGGAACTTTGGAGAAGGGTATCCCATTGAACAGCATATTGGGCATTTTCTCGGTAGGAAAGACGTCTTTCTGTCTAAAAAATGAAAAACCTCAAAAAAACTCATGGTTACAAACGCAGAAAATGATGAAAATTATTTTCTTCTCATAGTTAAGTTTGTATCAATTGTCACTTGACACCTATTTATCGGTCATCATATATGATTTTTTATTATTTTTTAGCTGCAAGAGGTTATGGGCCCAGCAATAGTCTTCTCATCGGAACAAAATGTGAACATTTCCTAAAAATGTCTAGATATCAACGCAGAAAATGACGAAAATCTTCATTACCTTTTCATTGTACTGTTTTGCTAGTTACAATAAAAAACCAGTGGTGCGTAGATAACACACAATACTTCCATATTTTGAAACGTAAAATTGTGACACAATTTGATCATATTTTGACTGCTTTTGAAAGTGTTTAGGTCAAAACTATCAAAAAATTCAGTATTACAATTTTAAAATTCGCCCAAAATGAAAAAACGCCACATTTTCGGAATGTAAAAAATATCCACATATTCTGCAAGGTAAAACGAAGATTTTGAGACCAAGAACGCTCAAATCGGTTCATTTTTGCGGCCGGAAAAAAATAAAATAGAAAACACTAAAAATGCAAATATCTCGGAAGTACTGTGCGTTACCCAAATTCCGATTAAACAGGGTGTTAGGTCTTGCCGAGACAAACATTTCAGTTCAAGAAATTTGAAAAAATGTTGAGAAATGAGGGAGTTATGGCCATTTTTGTAAATGACCACAGACGGACAGACGGACAGACGGACACACGGACACACGGACAGACGGACAGACGGACAGACGGACACACGGACACACGGACACACAGACACTTGTTCGGGAAGTGATTCTGAGTAAATGTGTATAAGAAAAAGTTTTTTCTGAAGCTCCGTTCCGATTCTCGATTTTAGGACGATCACAATACTTCCATTTACTCTGTAAATATGGAAGTAAAAATTGGAAAATTCTAATTTGCAGAACAATTTCATCAGAACTTCATGATACGCGGACAGCCTGTAAAAAACTGTTAGGTATTTGACACCTAAAAAATTTTCCTATTTTTTCAGTTCCAAGAGGTTATGGGCCCAGCAATGATTGGTCTTCTCGTCAGAACAAAATGAGAAAATTTTCCAAAATTTAATATTATTCCTAAATTAAAAATTGTTGGAATTTCAAAAGAATTTTGGTTGTTCTAACAACAACACAATATCGACGATGAAACTGCAATACTGCCCAATTCAAAGCATCGTGTCTTTTGGGGGCGTCTGGGTTGCCTACTTCTCAAAACTTGGATTGGTGGCAACTTGGCAAATCACGCATCCATAGATTGCATGGCAAACGAATTGGGCAGTATTGATTCTACACCGTCGATATATTATATTTCAGTTGAATTTTTTAGTTCCAAGAGGTTATGGGCCCAGCAATGGTCTTCTTGTCGGTACAAAATGTGAACATTTCCCAAAAATTTAATAATATTCTTAAATTTAAAATTTTTGCCATTTCGAACTAATTTTTGGTTGTTTAAACAACCAAGTATGTTGATGTTAAATGGATAAATTTTTCAATTTCTCACTCGAATATTGAGGCGTCAATATTGAAGGTCCCCTCGCCATCTGTGCCCTGGTCTCGCCTCGTGTTCGCCACCTGAATGATCCGTCGATCGTCTTTACTTTTCGAGGGGATCGTCGTCTGAAAAGGGCGAACGTTGACGACGTTTTTCAATAAATTCAAACCCCCCGAAAATAGGGAAGGGCCAACTTTCAGGAAGGACGACATACTCAAAGTTTGGCCTAAGAGACAAAAAACTGAAGAGAAAACTCCAAAATAGTTAAATTCTATAATTTAAAGATCTAATTGTTGATATTTTTGGTAGAAAACATTCTTTTTCGGCTAAAACTTGGGAAAAAATCGCAAAAATCGAAAAAACACAAATCAAAACCAAGGATAGTGTTTAGCTTGTGATAAGAACGGAAAATGCTGATAAGATCTTGTTGTTATTGTTAATGACGAAAGAGGCCCACCACTGATGCTATTAGTGGGAAACATCATTAGTAGCCTAATTAAACTATTAGTAACTAATCATGGTAACTTTATTAAATTTTTATTTTACAGAGATTTTTCATAGAAAAAATACATTAAAAAAGCTAATAAAAATTAAATAGCGACAGTCCAATTTTGAAAAAGTCACCTGCATCGTGTCGCAAAGAACCAGGACACGAGGGCGAAGTACAAAGTGCAACCGTACAAAAAACATCTTGCGAATAAATCCTGTTTGGGTGCAATGCTCTGATTCCATTCTCTTGACTAACAAATTTTCAAGTAAGTACCTATTTCAAACGATAACTCAACTTGACTAAATTCGTTTTTCAAATTGCAGCCTCGTCAGTCCATCCGAACTCAGACTCAAACTCAAAGTCAAATTCACAATAAAAGAGAAACTCAAACTCTTAGGTAATCTAGGTCGAAGTCAAACAAACAATGAAACAAAAACTCAAACTCACAATGAAACAGAAACTCAAACTCACAATCAAAATCGAAGTCAAACTCACAATGAAACAGAAACTCAAACTCATAATCGAAATCGAAGTCAAACTCACAATGAAACAGAAACTCAAACTCATAATCGAAATCGAAGTCAAACTCACAATGAAACATAAACTCAAACTCACAATCGAAATCGAAGTCAAACTCACAATGAAACATAAACTCAAACTCACAATCGAAATCGAAGTCAAACTCACAATGAAACATAAACTCAAACTCACAATCGAAATCGAAGTCAAACTCACAATGAAACAGAAACTCAAACTCATAATCGAAATCGAAGTCAAACTCACAATCGAAATTGAAGTCAAACTGACAATCAAAATGAAAATCAAACTCACATTCGAAAGCGAAGTCAAACTCACAATGAAACATAAACTCAAACTCACAATCGAAATCGAAGTCAAACTCACAATGAAACATAAACTCAAACTCACAATCGAAATCGAAGTCAAACTCACAATGAAACAGAAACTCAAACTCATAATCGAAATCGAAGTCAAACTCACAATGAAACATAAACTCAAACTCACAATGAAACAGAAACTCAAACTCACAATCGAAATCGAAGTCAAACTCACAATGAAACAGAAACTCAAACTCACAATCGAAATCGAAGTCAAACTCACGATGAAACATAAACTCTAACTCACAATCGAAATCGAAGTCAAACTCACAATGAAACAGAAATTCAAACTCATAATCAAAATCGAAGTCAAACTCACATTCGAAATCGAAGTCAAACTCACATTGAAACATAAACTCAAACTCACAATCGAAATCGAAGTCAAACTCACGATGAAACATAAACTCTAATGCCGGGTTTATTGACAAAATTTATCCAAACGATATCCAAGGAAGCTTCAGATAAAATTCACCATGGTGGTTTTTACATCAAATTTCAATGTAAAAATCTCATTGAAAATGTTTATCCAAAGCTTCCTTAGATATCGGATCGATAAATGCTGTCAATAAACCGGGCGTAACTGACATTCGAAATCGAAGTGAGACTCACAATGAAACATAAACTCAAACTCACAATCGAAATCAAAGTCAAACTCACAATGAAACAGAAATTCAAACTCATAATCGAAATCGAAGTCAAACTCACATTCGAAATCGAAGTCAAACTCACAATGAAACAGAAACTCAAACTCACAATCGAAATCGAAGTCAAACTCACAATGAAACATAAACTCAAACTCACCATCGAAATCGAAGTCAAACTCACAATGAAACAGAAACTCATGCGCACAATTTCTTTGCGAGTTTGACTTCGCTTTCGAATGTGAGTTTGATTTTCATTTTGATTGTCAGTTTGAATTTCTGTTTCATTGTGAGTTTGACTTCGATTTCGATTATGAGTTTGAATTTCTGTTTCATTGCGAGTTTGACTACGATTTCGATTGTGAGTTTGAGTTTGTGTTTCATTGTGAGTTTCACTTCGATTTCGAATGTGAGTTAGAGTTCATGTTTCATTGTGAGTTTGACTTCGATTTCGAATGTGAGTTTGACTTCGATTTCGGTTATGAGTTTGAGTTTCTGTTTCATTGTGAGTTTGACTTCGATTTCGATTATGAGTTTGAGTTTATGTTTCATTGTGAGTTTCACTTCGATTTCGATTATGAGTTTGAGTTTCTGTTTCATTGTGAGTTTGACTTCGTTTTCGATTATGAGTTTGAGTTTCTGTTTCATTGTGAGTTTGACTTCGTTTTCGATTATGAGTTTGAGTTTCATTCTCATCTTCGAGTTTCATTACGAGTTTAAGTTTTTGTTTCATTGTTTGTTTGACTTCGACCTAGATTACCTAAGAGTTTGAGTTTGCAGCATTGCACCGCTCTGATTCCATTCTCTTGACTAACAAATTTTCAAGTAAGTACCTATTTCAAACGATAACTCAACTTGACTAAATTCGTTTTTCAAATTGCAGCCTCGTCAGTCCATCCGAACTCAGACTCAAACTCAAAGTCAAATTCACAATAAAAGAGAAACTCAAACTCTTAGGTAATCTAGGTCGAAGTCAAACAAACAATGAAACAAAAACTTAAACTCGTAATGAAACTCGAAGATGAGAATGAAACTCAAACTCATAATCGAAAACGAAGTCAAACTCACAATGAAACAGAAACTCAAACTCATAATCGAAATCGAAGTGAAACTCACAATGAAACATAAACTCAAACTCATAATCGAAATCGAAGTCAAACTCACAATGAAACAGAAACTCAAACTCATAACCGAAATCGAAGTCAAACTCACATTCGAAATCGAAGTCAAACTCACAATGAAACAGAAACTCAAACCCATAATCGCAATCGAAGTCAAACTCACGATGAAACATGAACTCTAACTCACATTCGAAATCGAAGTGAAACTCACAATGAAACACAAACTCAAACTCACAATCGAAATCGTAGTCAAACTCGCAATGAAACAGAAATTCAAACTCATAATCGAAATCGAAGTCAAACTCACAATGAAACAGAAATTCAAACTGACAATCAAAATGAAAATCAAACTCACATTCGAAAGCGAAGTCAAACTCGCAAAGAAATTGTGCGCATGAGTTTCTGTTTCATTGTGAGTTTGACTTCGATTTCGATGGTGAGTTTGAGTTTATGTTTCATTGTGAGTTTGACTTCGATTTCGATTGGAGTTTGAGTTTGTTTCTTTGTGAGTTTGACTTCGATTTCGAATGTGAGTTTGACTTCGATTTCGATTATGAGTTTGAATTTCTGTTTCATTGTGAGTTTGACTTTGATTTCGATTGTGAGTTTGAGTTTATGTTTCATTGTGAGTCTCACTTCGATTTCGAATGTCAGTTACGCCCGGTTTATTGACAGCATTTATCGATCCGATATCTAAGGAAGCTTTGGATAAACATTTTCAATGAGATTTTTACATTGAAATTTGATGTAAAAACCACCATGGTGAATTTTATCTGAAGCTTCCTTGGATATCGTTTGGATAAATTTTGTCAATAAACCCGGCATTAGAGTTTATGTTTCATCGTGAGTTTGACTTCGATTTCGATTGTGAGTTTGAGTTTATGTTTCAATGTGAGTTTGACTTCGATTTCGAATGTGAGTTTGACTTCGATTTTGATTATGAGTTTGAATTTCTGTTTCATTGTGAGTTTGACTTCGATTTCGATTGTGAGTTTGAGTTTCTGTTTCATTGTGAGTTTGAGTTTATGTTTCATCGTGAGTTTGACTTCGATTTCGATTGTGAGTTTGAGTTTCTGTTTCATTGTGAGTTTGACTTCGATTTCGATTGTGAGTTTGAGTTTCTGTTTCATTGTGAGTTTGACTTCGATTTCGATTGTGAGTTTGACTTCGATTTCGATTATGAGTTTGAGTTTCTGTTTCATTGTGAGTTTGACTTCGATTTCGATTGTGAGTTTGAGTTTATGTTTCATTGTGAGTTTGACTTCGATTTCGATTGTGAGTTTGAGTTTATGTTTCAATGTGAGTTTGACTTCGATTTCGAATGTGAGTTTGACTTCGATTTTGATTATGAGTTTGAATTTCTGTTTCATTGTGAGTTTGACTTCGATTTCGATTGTGAGTTTGAGTTTATGTTTCATTGTGAGTCTCACTTCGATTTCGAATGTGAGTTAGAGTTTATGTTTCATCGTGAGTTTGACTTCGATTTCGATTGTGAGTTTGAGTTTATGTTTCAATGTGAGTTTGACTTCGATTTCGATTATGAGTTTGAGTTTCTGTTTCATTGTGAGTTTGACTTCGATTTCGATTATGAGTTTGAGTTTCTGTTTCATTGTGAGTTTGACTTCGATTTCGATTGTGAGTTTGAGTTTCTGTTTCATTGTGAGTTTGAGTTTTTGTTTCATTGTGAGTTTGACTTCGATTTCGATTATGAGTTTGAGTTTCTGTTTCATTGTGAGTTTGACTTCGATTTCGATTGTGAGTTTGAGTTTCTGTTTCATTGTGAGTTTGACTTCGATTTCGATTGTGAGTTTGAGTTTATGTTTCATTGTGAGTTTGACTTCGATTTCTATTGTGAGTTTGAGTTTATGTTTCTTTGTTAGTTTGACTTCGATTTCGATTGTGAGTTTGACTTCGATTTCAATGGTGAGTTTGAGTTTCCGTTTCATTGTGAGTTGTAGGTTGTTTCCTAACGTCATAATTCAAAGTTGATTGTTAAAAATGATTCAATTTTCGAGCATTGATCCCCCCACATTAATGTACGGGCCTTCTACAAGTTTTCTAATAGTTGCAATTGCCCAAAAACGCATTGGGAAGCATCTACAAGCAAATAACGAAAAAAATTGCAAAAATTAATTATTCTTTTAATAATTGTGGTCAAATTCGAATACAAAAACATGGATTATTTATTTTCTTAATTTCCTTTTTTGAATTTCAGATGTACCAATTACCCACCAAAAGGTGCCATGGTCGTTGGCGGTCGGACGCGGGTTTCTTCGACGGTCAGTATAGATACTTTTTTAGATCTAAAATGTTAAGGACCAACTTACCAATTTTACTTATAATCCACGTTATACAATATCGAGATAATCAGTAATAAGCCCTCATTGAAAATTGACTAATTTTTGCAGACCAAATTGAAGACGTTCAAGGCGTGCGGCCGAATTCAAATTGGACAACTCGAATAGATTCGAAATTGCAATTCGACTTGAACTGGCCTGAGAAGTCGATTTGGCCTTCGAATAACGTATCGCAAGATTCGAATTGGCCCAATGATGCAAATTGGCCCAATAATGCGAATTGGCCCAATGACACAACTTTGCCCAATAATGCGAATTGGCCCAATAATGCAAATTGGCCTGATAATCCGAATTGGGCGAACGATGCAAATTGGTCACCAAAGTCAAACTGGTCTCCCGTGTGGGATTCGTCTCAAAATTCAAATTCGAATCCCGATCCGACGTTAAATTCGCACAGGCCACTGGATTCGGATTGGCCCCAGAATCCAAAATGGAACCCGCGCCCGAATTGGACTCGAAATTCGCCTTGGTGCCAAAGCCCGGTCGCCGATATACCCCTGGATTTTGGTGAGGATTTGACGGGCGGCCAAAATTTTTTATCCGCAATCGGTGAGTGGATTGAACAAAAATTGATAATTTTCTCGTTTATTGATTTTTCAAATTCGAAATTTCATTACAGCCGCCGATCATCCCGAACTTTTCGCACCTGACGACACCGAACCGACACCTGACCGGGGAGACGAGGAATTTTTCGAATTAATCGGAACGATGAGTTCGCAGCAATTTGAAAAATTGGCCGTTCGAGAATTTGGCGTACTCGACTGCACGAGGGTGGTCCGCTCATTGCAATCAGGTAATAAGTCTAATTATAATTAATTAAATACGTAAAATTGGGATATTTCACTTCAATTTTTTTAATTAAAATTATTTCTATTAATTTTGTATTAATTTACCCGATTTTAATTAAATTTGAACTTAATTATTATTGAATGAAATATAATTTAATAAAAACCGAATTAATTTACATTTTATTTTTATTAAAAATTAAATGAATTTTGTTTTGATCATATTTAAAGTTGCTATAAACAGTGGCGGCTCCTGCCCTTAAACCCAGGGGGTGCACTTAGGCCATAAGATAATAATATTATCTAGATCTATAATATAGAATAATAATATTATCTAGAATATAATATAGATAATAATATTATCTAGATCTATAATATAGATAATAATATATTATATTATGGAACAATCGCGAAGGGAATATGTTATCATTAGGGATCGGATTTTTATGTATTTAAAAATGCCAAATATGTGACATATATATGCATTAATTTTCATAAAATATGTGGAAAATATGTAAAAAGGTTGAAATATTTGCAAAAAATATGTGGAAAATATATAAAAAGGTTTAAATATTTTCAAAAAATATGTGGAAAATATGTAAAACGGTTTAAATATTTTCCAAAAAATGTTTAAACCCAAATGAACATCAAGATTTTGTCAAATTATTTCCAGAAATAATGTACCTATGTAATCGGTCGGGTTTTTTTTTCATCGCCCCCTGAAAATTTTTCCTTTACGTTTCAGAGTGTCTAGATAAAAATCTGCAATAATTTTTTCCCGTACGCCGTCTGAAGCAAAACGCATAAAAAGAGTTGTTCAATTACAAAAAAAAAAAAAAAAAAAAGCAAAATTTGCTAAATTGTTTTTTTAAATTTCATTCATTTTAGTTGTGAACCTCGGGAAAACTACTCAAAATTAGCAAATATGTGTTTTTGTGGACCAAATATTTGAAAAATATGGATTTATAGTGGAATATGTCAAAATATGTGAAATGAAAGTGGGCTTAAACGGTTCAGAAAATGTCAATATGAACACGCCTACTTGAAAAACATCAGTACATTGCCTAGAAAAAAATATGTGAACACATACGGATCCGATCCCTAGTTATCATAAACAGTCAGTTGGTCTCAGCCAAATATCAATTTCAACTAAGTAAATGCAAATTAATAGGAAAGTTTTCACGTCTCATTATTATAAAATGAACACCAAAAAACGTTCACTAGTGATAACAGAGGAATTTTAAGATGATTACCATCCATCAATTTTCAGAAACACTATTTTGTAAAAGTTGAAATTGAAGTACCTAAGTATTGTCTGTTGCATTTCCGAGTCGTGGAGCGATTTTTAGCTTTTACCTTCAGTAAAAGTCCTTCCAGTGCAGGTGAGTAGCGGCCGGGTTCGCGGATTGCTATTTTCTCCTCCAAAGTAAACTTAGAAAAATTCAATTGAACTACCTTCACATCACTCATTTTTATTGAACCACAGAAGAAAACACCGCGATTTTTACTAAATCATATCAGTTTTCGAACTGATAAGATAAGATTACCTCGATTAGACCGCATTCGACCGCAGATTCGATCGCATTCGACCGCCGGAGCAGACAGAAAATTTGCACCTGGACGGTACGGTGAGGCATTGGCTGGCTCACTCATACACTTCCACAAATACACGACTACTAAGACCGATGTAGTGTGTTACTAGTTCGTGCACGAGCCGCCCCATACAGTGTAGCGCTAGTCCTATCCGTCGGTGATCCTGAGGCTTTGCCAATGACGTTGTTGTTGTTTTTCAGAGAGGATTAATAGTGAAGAGTTGTGTGGCAGTAATAATGTTATTATTAAGGTAGGTCACTGTTTTTTTCTTTCTCATTTTGGTCAGGGGGTGCACATGCTCCTCTGCTCCTGCCAGGAGCCGCCACTGGCTATAAAACCATTCAACCTCGCACACTTGATGGTTACTTAGCTCAGCAGCAGGATAGAGGGAAATCCGAGCTACAAGATCCGGTACGCAGCGAATCCGAAGCAACCGTAGACAAACGGGGCCTGGCTGATAGCAAGAAAACAACCTCTGATAAAAAAGTCGAAGCCGATGGAAAATCCGCGATGGACGGACCGGGCAATCCAACAGATATCAGCAAACCTACAGAAATTATCAAACCTACAGAAACGAGTGATGAGACAGGTAAGCGCCATGGGCAGATGCGATTCTAATTTTTTTCGTTTTTCCGCAATAACTCGTAAACTAAATTTTTTCGGAATTTCGCGCTATTACCAATTTTGACGGGCATGCAATTAGCTGCAATTTCCAAGCTATATTTTTCAGATTCATTATTCTGGATACCGCCGGGAGCATCGTTAGAAGAGCTGTACCTGCATACGCTGTTGCAGCCGGATTTTTTGGCATACGTGAAGCAAAATAGTCAAATAACAGTGAATCATATGAATAGTGAATCGGATTATTAGAATAACAATTTATTTACAACAAAAACGCGCTTCTCACATCGCTATTTCTTCTTCGCTGTTTCGACAATAGGTACGAAGATATTATCAGCGTCGTCATCGTCTAGTTCTTGTTTGAAATATTTCTGAAAAAATACATACGTACTTTGTATAAATATTATTTATGACGTAATCGTGTTAAAAGATGCCTAATAAAACGAAAATTGTCGAAAATTTAAGATTTTCATTTACCAAAATTTCTTCAAATTCTGAATCTAAAAAAATCAATTTCTCACTTTGTCGTCGACAAGCAGGGAAAATTTCGGCGTCGGAATTTTGGCGTTGAGAGCGGCGCTGCACAAATTTTCCAACTCCGGATCGAGTACGGGAAACTTGGCTGAGGAGATTTCCTTGTGCGCCGGCACCGGGACCGCCGGCTTGAAAGATACTTCGCTCGGATCGAAATGTTTCAGAATTTCCCGGGCCGTCCTGACCAAAATTTACGAAAATGTCATCAGCCAAAAAAATTGCCAACGGAAAAACACCCTTTCGAATGCTTAAGTTTCAAAAACTAGAAAATTACAATTCAACTCACAATTTGGAAATAGCAGGGTCGATACTGTGCCTGCCGGTGGCCGGAGCACCGTTAACTATGTGGTCTGCCAGCTCGCGAACTGTCGGGTGGTAGTGTTTCTAAAAATTGACAAAAACAACAAAAAAATCAATTAAATTGGCAATTTCAAGCGCAACTTGTGGCTAAAATGACGACGATTTCTGTAAAAACCACTATCGTCGTTACTTCAACAACAATACTACTACACTACTACGCAACAATAGTATCAGCAAATGTTGTTGCTATAACAACAACAGTTGTTACTATGGCAACCATATTTGTTACTGACAACAATATTAGTTACTGGCATTAGTTGTTGTTACTATGATACCAGTTGTTGTTAATATAACAACATTTGCTGTTAATATGGCAACATTTGTTGTTACTATGACTTCAGTTGTTGTTACGACGACAACAATTGTTGTTACTATGAAAACAATTGTCGATATTATGGCAACAATTGTAGATACTATATTAAAATGGTTTTTACTGTAACAATGCTTGTTTTCAGTGTTATGTATAGACGACAGTTATTGCCATACACATTTTTTGTAGCTTGAAATAATGGTTTGAAACATGAATAATTAGGCACCTGTAGCAGAGCAGTTTCAAAGATTGTAGCAGCCGTAGCATTGCAATATTCCGGGTCCATTAGTTCGGGCAAGTAAACGCCTTGACCCACGGACGAATCGGCTTCCAACAAGGCGTCGATCGATTTGTTCAACTGAAATAGGTAACCAATGAAACTGAATATTTGTTCAAGGAGACTCCAATCGTATCCAGTCCTGCACGACAAATTGAATTAAATTGTTAACTCAAAAATGAAATAGTTTCCTTTTTGACAACGCGTTAACAACTTTTATAGTTCAAGCCGACTATAATTATGCCGTCATACCTTCAACATTTGACTGACTAGCGTTATGAAGCTCAGCGCCAGATGGTGTTCCTGGCAAAGCGAAATTGTTGCCAGTCGCTTGGTGAAAGCCAAAAGCCGACTAGTGGTAAGTTTCTTTCGCCGTCCAACCACAACGGTATCCAAACATTCCAAGAGTAGTTCGCCATTTTTGCTCATTTTGCCTGAAATTCGACAGTTACCAAAAATATGATCAGATACATCCAGACTAACCACCATCGTTGCTACACTCTATTGTAACTATTGTTGTCATTGTAACAACGATTGTTGTCATTGTAACACCAATTGCTGTTATTATAACAATTTATGTCTTTTTAACAACAAATTATGGCATTGTAACTACGTTTGTTATAATTGTAACAATTTTTGTCATTAAAACAACAATGTTGTTGTCATTGAACAAAAAATTGTTGACATAGAAGCAGCGGTTGTTGTCATTGTAACAGTAATTGCAGAATTTATAACAATAATTGTTATCATTATAACATCAACAACAAAAAAGGCTACAACAAAACAGGAGCAAAATTTCAGAGTAAAATTGGTAAAATGACGCCGATTGTTGCTAAAAATGTTCGCGGGTACTAGAAAACTTACCGATGCCAACATTGGTCATATTGGCGTACAAATGGGAGTAGAACTTGTTGGGGTCGATGTTGAGAGCTTCGCCTTGGCCGCTGAGTATTCGGAAAACTGTCAAAACGCAATTCAACTGTTCGCGAACTTTCAATTGGCCGTCGGACATGAGTCGATTCAGCAAAGTTACCAGGTCGTGATAAAACTCAACGTTAATGCAGTGGGCAAATCTGAAAAACAAGGCGGGAAATTCATTAATTCCTCTGAAAATAAAAACACAAAAACAACACCATGGAAATATCACATGCTGCTAGCTACCTTTGTTGCAATTATAACAACAACAGAGCCCAATGTGCAACAAAAATTGTTGCCAATAACAAAAAACTTACACAACAACTATTTTGCTACAATAACAACAATTGTTGTTACTACAACAACAAAAGTTGTCAGTAAGACAAAAATTGTTGCTAGAAGGTGAACAATTGTCATTTTCATGAACATTTCATTCAAATAACAACAATATTATAGTTGCTATGACAACAATTGTTGCTGCAATAACAACTGAAGTTATTGTAACAATAAATTTTGCCATTATGACAACAAAGTAGGTATGGGAACATACTTAGCCAGTCCTTGGAGCGTTTCACTAAGCAATCCGGAGGTGGGGGCGTTTTTCAAAATTCGAAAATAGATGGTGAACAGAATTTTTGTCGTTTCCGTCAGCAGCGTTTGTCGTTTTTGCTTGTTCTCCTCCGCTTTAGTTTCCATCAATTCTTTTTCGACTTCGGCGATCCTTTTCCGCCTCTGGAATTCAAAAATCGACGTTGAAAACTGCTGAAAATATTATCCAGTGTCGATTCAGGAAAAAGAAGTTACTTACCTTTTTCTCTTTTTTTGACAGATTGATCACTCGGCTTTTCTTGTCCTCCAATTTCTTCTTGTTCATTTCGGCTTCTTTGATTTGATCCAAATTGACATCTTTGATTCTCAAGTTGGACAGAACTGCGACGACTTCAGGGCGCACTGCGTGTTTACGCGTTTTGACCAAATCGTTGATTTTTCTCACGATCTTCAAAAAGGAATACGGAGCTAAATATTTTGCTATGAGAAATGGCGCTATATTGTTACACTGACAGCAACAATTGCTGTATTGGCAAAAGTTGTTGTCACATCGACAACATTATTCATTGTTCCACTGACAGCATTTGTTGTTACACATACAACATTTGCAGTTGCAAGTACAACTATTGTTGTTACAAATACTACAATTGTTGTTAAAAACACAACAATTGTTGTAACACTGACAACAATTGTTGTAACACTGACAGCATTTGGTATTAAATCGACAACATTATTTGTTATTACCCCAAGAGCATTTGTTGTTACACATTCAACATTTGCCTTTACACAGAATTGTTGTTAAACTAGCAGCAATTGTTTTACTAATAACAAATGCTGTCTCACCAACAACAATAGTTGCTAAATTGACAAGTAGCAACTGAGCAATTGACATTGTTGCAACAATGTAACAACAATTGCTGCTATACTGACAACAATTGTTGTTAATGGTAAAAAAAGGTTGGCAGCACGACAGGCAAGCATACCTCAAGAGTGATTTCGCCCCGTTTGTCAGATGCGAAAATCTGTTTAAAACTCGAGCACACTGTGGAACGGGCGTTTTCGTTTTGGTGATCCAAAAACGGCACGACCAATCGGACAATGTTGCTGCTGTAGTTGAAGTGCGAATGGGCGAGGAGCAGTTCGCAGAATGCTTTGACCGCCAATTCTCCCAAATCGACGTCTGGCTGTAGAGGACACGAATGAAGTTTTTTAACCAAACAAAAATTTGATTCTATTTTGTAGCATTGACCATTTATACATAAGTAACTACCTTGGTTTTGGGCCTAGTGTCGCCTTTCTTCTTGTGAAGTCGCGCTGCCATTTTTTCCAATCTCATCAAATATCCGCGATAGCCTTTCAAAAGGCTTTTTTCGAAACCCTGCAATTCCCTCGTTTCCTTTTTTACTGAAATGTAGAAAAATTTCAAAACAAAAGTGGAATTTTATTTTGGGAAAATAATTTTAATATAAAATTTCAATATTTTGCGATTGTTTTTAGCCATTTTTCGCTCACGTTTAGTCGCGGTGTCGTCCTGATGTTTGATCTGATACGACGGTATGATATCTTTGAATATTTCCAACAGCGAGACCGTCACCAATTTTTTCAGCGTAACCTGAAGCTCTGGCGACCATTCGTCGAAAATTTCCAGAAGTCGCGCGATGTTCATAACCTGAAAATTAGGCGAATCAAATGTGTAAAAAATCCATAAGTTTTCATTTTTTAGGTTGATGCTATTATATTTTGACTTTTTTCATAGGTTTTTGTGTTATAAACTAATTCATTTCAAATTATGAATTTTGCCATTTTTTGCATGGTATTTAAATTTTGCACAATTTACCTTGTTATGAGGATCTTCTAACAGTCCGCTCGACAAAAGGCCTATCTTGTACTTGTACCTGCACAAATTTCCCAGAAGTTAAAAATTGGTAAAAAACAAATTGTAAACAACAAATAGTGAAAATAATCAATTAATCGCCTACACGTTGATATTGTGCTCTCTGCAGGCCAGCATCTCAGCCACGCAAACGGGTTTGGTCGTGTCTTCCAATTTTTCAACGCTGTACTTCTCCTCGTTGGACTGAAACCCTTCGTCGTCTTCTTGCTCTTCGGTTTTGCTTTCTTCTTCCCCACCATCTTCTTCTTCTTCCTCTTCTTCCTCAACAACTTGAAAAACATGGCTAATCAACTCGCAGCACAGCAAGATATTTGAGAATTAATACGTGAAAACTGAGAACTACAACTGGATTCATGTTGTTAGACCCGTGTTGGAATCGTTGTTATACTAACAGCAATCGTTGTTATACCAACAACAATTGCTGTACTATTAACCGTCGTTGTTGCATTAGGTTTTTAGGGTTGACATGCAATTGTTTAGTCAAAAAATGCATATATCAAATGTGGAAACTTCACAATGTTTAACACGTACTTTCCTCCTCAACTGTACGCTTGATGAGGCCGGACTTCGTTTTTATCGGAAGCAACATGCGAATCTTCTTTCTCGGCACTTCTTCGTCTTCTTTTTCGTATTCGTTTTCCAATTTGGCCTCTTCGTCGTCCATCTGCTTCTGTAATAACCTTCTGTCTCTGAAAAGGAAAATTTTCATTAGGGCCCTCGAATGCCCTCGAATGCGAACCACGTAACCAATTTCGACACAATGAAAAAACTTACTGAGTAAACGATTTATCCTTGAACATGGTATATTTCCCTTTGACGACGGCATCTTTCAAAAAATCGAGATCCTCCTTGTCCACCATGCTTAACATGTCTTGGCCATGGTCGCTTTCAGCTTCGGAGACGTCTTCGGCTTCGACAACTTTTGGAGGATTTTGCCTTTTCGCCACTTTGTTCCTGTGCCTTTTCAGCTTCAGTTTCCCCTGCCTTCGCAGTTTGGTCATCTGCTTGTTCGTCTTCTTTATTCTGCTCGCCTTCGCTTTCTACAATGGCAGAAATTGATATAATTGACCGGCATACGGAAAATTTCTTGGAAATCAGTTAATGCAAGCCTTGGCTGAATCAAGCTTTAAAAATTTGAACAACTGGCCTTCAAAACGTCAAATTCCAATTATTCATAGGTTTAATTTTAAATTTAACTTAATTTAAACTTTTTTGTGCTTACCGCCATATTTGATTCAGAAGGTCCACTAAGATGAAAACGTCAACTATAATCGCCCTGCAAAATTCCAATCATAGTATACATATTTTACGAAAAATATTTAATATTAAACAAATTTTGTTTTTTGAACTTAATATAGGAGTAGAGGACATTCGCTAGTAGATGTTCGCTAGTAAAGGACTATTCGCTAAGATACCTAAACGTTCTTAAAAATACCCAGTACCCACTGACTGAGATGAATGTACAGATTCTAAATAGTCACCTACTTCCTAGAGAATACAAAAAATGTGAAAATATAGTAAATCAGTCAAAATAAAAGAAAAATTATTCAAATCTTCGGTTTACCTGAAGGCGAACACAAACACAACACACGTTTTTGACGTGTGGAACAGTTCGCGTGACTCTAATTTTAAAACTGAAAGCTGTTACCTAGGACTTATTTCTTCTTCTATATCGTATTCCTTCTTCCTTATTGTTTATAATTTATAGAATAATATTATTCCTTCCAAATTTATTAATTTTTTGTGGCATACAGACAATTGTACATAATCCTAAAAAACCCTACCGATTGTACAGCTGATACCTACTATGAAACCGCTTTAGTCCTAGAGCTAATCCCAACAATAAGAATCCAACTAATCCTACAGCTGGTCATGTAGAGTCCCACAAATACTATAGAATCCTGCATCTTGTCCTACTCATCCTAAATCCGGCCCTACTCATCCTACCCTATCCTGGTCCCAGATACGGACTAAACTGTCGATACCGATACGGACTTGCGATTGTGTTATCTGGCACCACTGTTGCCACTTGACAACCTTGCTAGACAACCAGTTGACGAAATCTGAAAAATGCATCGTACTCGTACGTCAAGAGTCAGTGTTTTTGCCACGATTTCGAAACTAGAGCGATTAGAATCTTTCCTCGTCGACACAAACTAGATGGTGCGGTGTGTTCAACGTACGCGTTTTGACAATCGGTGAAACAATCGGAAATGAAGCTGCCCGAAATGAGGTACTTATCCATGTTTTTGCTATTTCTATCCAGCTGTCCATATTTTTCGGTCTGTAGCCATTCGCCGATAACGAGCTCTCCCGTGACGAACGAGGCTGCTGCCATTCACGATAACGTTACTCAGGCTTCAAACGTTTCCTCAACGTCGAGCGAAATTAAAAGCAAAACATTGGCAGCATTAAATATTACAGCTGACAAGGGTGCGTCGAATGCTGCAGACTTGACGCAGCCTGTAGATATGAGGCATTGGATGGAAGGTGGGCCGGTGTCGAAGGCGCATGCGTCGCCAGAACGTCACAAAACGTCAGCCAGGAAAGGCGCGCCGACCGAAAAGCCAGAAGTCGCGCCAGGCAATCACGAAACTGGGGCTTTGCCTGGTGCTGGAGCTTCGCCCGGAGCTGTTGCTTCACCTGGAACTGGTGCTTCACCTGGAACTGGTGCTTCACCTGCAACTGGTGCTTCACCAGCTGGTGCCAAACCTGAAATGGATGTGAAGCCTGTCTTTGAAGTGACTCCTGTAACAGCTGGCAAACCAGAGGATGTCCAAACCCAAGGGAAGCCTGGAATACCTGATAAGAGTACCACGCCTGCTTCCAAGCCTGGAATACCTGATAAGAGTACCACGCCTGTTGCCAAGCCTGGAATGCCTGATAAGAATTCCACGCCAGCTGCCAAGCCTGGAACTGGCGTCAAAAATGAAACCGGCGCCAAACCTGAAACAGTTGCCAAGCCAGACGCCAGCGCTGCGAAAACTGTTAAGCCTGTAAGCAACGCTGTGCCTGGTACTGGCGTCAAAACTGGCACCAACGCCGCGCATGACGCCAAGCCTGGTAGCGACGCCACGCATGACGCCAAGCATGAAACTGACGTCACGCATGACGCCAAGCATGACACCGACGCCATGAAGCTTCCTGCAGCCAAGCCGGAGCATACTAACCACACATCGGCCATCTCCTCTACAAACACCACGGTCCGTCCGATGAAGCCGAGCTTCACTATGGTCAAGGGTGACAAGTATACGAAAACCAGCGAATCGTTCATCGAATCTTCCACGACCGGCAAAGACTACGTGTTGCCGATTGTGTTGTCGATTTTCGCCGTCCCCGCCTTCGTCTTTCTTGTCAAGTTCTTGTACAGGCGCGGCACCGAGTTTACGGAGCGGCAGCAGTACCACAGGATGTACCTAATTGACGGTATGTACAACACTAGGTAGGTCTGTAAGATTAGGTAGATTATCATGAGATTCCGCCAGGAAATCTTCCGGCCTAAGCTCAAAGACGCTTAGATAAGGGAACTTTTAAAGCATCCCTGAGGTCAGAAGTAAACTGAAAATTGAGGTAGGCTAATGTCTCCAATTTCTATGCCCTGTTTTGTGTTTGAGGCTAAGTTCCATGATAATCTACCATTGTACCTCTACTGTCGAGCTTATCGGGCAAAACGTTCCCTGATTGTTGGGTTTGCATACCAATTCTATTATAAACGTCCCTAATAACATATGAAAATTACCATTCAACATTTGACAAGCTATCGAAATTCCGTTCCATGACAATAAAATCGTGTTCCATCCGTCATCAAAAAGAAAGGATTTTTATCATTTTTTCGAATTTTTTATCGATGATTTCAAGTTGTTTTTCTTTGTTCTCGGGAAAAGGGGAGCCAAAATCCGGAATTCGTAAAAATGTATACTCTGCAAAAATATTGCGTGAAATGAGTCCAACCCTGAATGCTTGCAATAATTATTGTAAATTAAAATTTGTAATTTTTATTGCTCGATGTTTCATTTTCAAATAATAGAAGACTTTCAAGAGAGTCGTTTGGAACGTTGGCAGATGGCGCTGCGAAAAATTCTCGCTTCGAATCGTTCGGAAACGGTGGTGAGTCTTGCCCGATTTGGAAATTCGCAATTGGATCCCCGAATGAAATACAACAGTTTCTGAATTGAGGCAATAAACTATTGGATGTAAAAATTGTCAAAGATTTACAGAGGACACCTAAGACATTGCGAGAGTGACGTATAACCTGAAATAGGAAGGGCGTATCATGTCAGACCCTCCCTCAAACAGACACAGACGTCAGATTCAGTCGAGAAACATCCAATCGGAGACACGAAATGCTTCCACTATCAGACAGAATATTCCCACGTCTGACGGAGTGACATATAACCTCAATGTGTCTGTTAAAGGCCGTATCATGTCAGACCCTCCCCCCAAACAGACACAGACGTCAGATTCAGTCGAGAAACATCCAATCGGAGACACGAGACGCTTTCGCTATCAGACAGAACCTTTCGGCGACTCGATCTGACGGCCAGGTCTGACATCTGATACGGCCTTTGAGCTACTTGGTACCGTCAAAAAAACACTCGGTCTGTCCATTCGACGTACGCATCAGGCCTGAGTTGATCAAGCACTCAGAGCAATATATTGCCCCGAGGCCGAGTGGTCCAATGGGAATTCCAGACTTCCCTATTTATGGGGCATTTAATGGGATTTTTCTCCATCTCTTCCCCGAGGGATGGGCCGATAGTGTGACGTCACAGATCTAGAAAGCACTGAATGACCGGCGAGCTTGAAAGCGGGCGAATAAAGGGCTCATCAATGGAGCAAAGAATTTAGATGTCAGTTTTATCAATTTTTACTGATCATTTAAGGCATTTTTATCCACCCCCCCCCCCGTAGATTTTTGATAATTTTCAAATTAAAAACTTACGATTTATGTCTGGATTTACTAATTTGGACACCCCTAAAATTGCCTACGAGAAGGGTAAAATTGAAATTCACGTCATGTTCACCTTCCGACATGACGTCTCAAAATCGATTCGTGGGGGCTTATCCTAATATTCCCGACTGCTATTCTACGTATATTTATCTGTGATATATCTACTACATTTCGAGCGCTAGATTAAGTAATTGTAAGTTCGTATCCTTCGGCCACCGACCGGGGACCAGTTGAACCAGCGTTTTTTGGAATTCCGTCGACAATAATCGTGACTTCACGTATTCCATTACCAAATCGAGTGTTGAAATTTTGTGTCCTAGGTCCCTCAAACAGTAAAATTGTAGAAAATATTTGAGACCACTGAGCGTGAGCCAACAGATTTTGGAAAATGAAGTTGCAGTGGGGCAAGTGTAAGAACGGGGCAAGTGGGTAAGTGAGGAGTACAGAATATTTTTATCTATTTTCTTGTTATCATAATCAATTGATAATTGTCAATCATGATAACAATATGAAAAATTTTGGAACATAACTAATGCGAATGGTCAGAGGAGTGTATTAAGGAGGTATAAAAAAATGAATTTGGCTTTTTACTCTTACTTTTTTGCACTTGCCTCGCTGCACCTTGATCTCTCTCTCGCGCCTCTAGATAAACCGCATGTACTTTATGTGTAAACCATTTAACAATCAGCTGATGAAATTCCAATGTTTTTATACCCGTCGTGGAGGTAATGTAAAATGAACATGAGTCAGAAAAAAATTTTATTTTTCTATACGCAATAATATTGCTGTGATTGGTACAAATACATAAAAAACGCATGCCAAAAATATTCCTAGCTCTATGTACTGCTTGGTGTCGATCGAGAAAAATACAATTTCGACTTCGACCGATTGTCCATCATTACCCCGATGTCTCGCTGGATTTACCAATAGAAAATTACCAATTTAGCGAATTTAAAAAATGGCAGAATCACTAGATCAAAGTGCTGCGGTGATAGTCCATTAAAAAACGCATTTTTACAGCAAAATAAACTATTTAACACTCATTAGAATTTACCAGCCGTTTTTTACCACCTCGAATTGACTAAACATTACATCACATAACAATTATTGCAATCACATTTCAATATCTTCACATGCATTGCGATGCCTGGCTCTCGACCCGAATTTTGGGGTTGAAATTTCGTTGTCAAAAATCTTTGGTTGAATTTCCGTTTTCAAAATTTCGTCATCAAAATTTCGAGGCAAAATTTCAATTTATTCGGCGGTCAAATTATACCATTAGGAGTTTTTGGCTGAATTTTGTGGTCGAATTTTTCTTGTCAAATGTTGTTGTCAAAAGTGTGTTGTCAAAATTTCCCGGCAGAATGTTTGCGTTTGAATTTGTTTTGTGGTTAAAATATTTTCATCAGGAGCTTTCGGTTGATTTTTGAAGTCCGATTTTTTTGCCGTAATTTTGTGGTCATATTTGGTTGTCATTTGTGGTCATAATATGGTGGTCATAAATATTATTTTGTTTGTGGTTGAAATTCCGTCAAAAATCTGCCGTCGAATTTTCGTAGGTATTCAACATTTTACCGGCAAAAGTGTGGTGTCGAAATTAGGTAAGTGGCAAATTTTGGTCATCAGTATTTTCGGGTTAATTTTTGTGGTCGAACATCGCAATCGAAATTTCGTTAGAAACATTTTGTCGTTAAAATGACGCAACCTCAGTTGTCGTCACTTTGAGGTCGAAATTTCATTTCGAAAATTCGAGTTGGATTTTTGAGGTCGAAATTTCTCCGTCAAGCCGCGCAACGCATTTTTGCGCTTTTTGGCGCAAATTTTGAGCAGGATACAGGTGTGTATTATAATTATACTTATCGAACTTGTCCGACGTTTTCCTATTTATCTTTGTCGGTTAGTTCGTCCGGATAAATCTCCCTGGGCGGTTTGAGCGTGAAAAACGTCTGATTCCTATCGTAGGCTTTCGACGCTCTGAACAGCAGGTCAGTGCCGTGGAGCCAGTCGAGAATGCCCAAAACTCCGTAGCATTGGTTGAACCTAAAAAATTTTTTTTTGGAAATTAGATAAAATTGTGTTTTTAAATTTGAAAAAATTTTCGTGAAACGGGCATTGCATTTTTCGAAATGGCAATGAACTACAATTCCCTGCAACTCACTTGAGATGGTGGAAATCGTGACTTTCCGGCGACAGGAAAAACGGGAAATGGTATCCGCAGTGGGAATTGAGCGTATTGACGATAGCCAAAGTGAACCAGACGTATGCAGTGATGACATGCGAGCCCAAAAGCAAAATCCCCAAAAATGGCGGCATCAGGTTCGACAGGACGTGTTCGACCGGATGGGCGTAGATGGCCGTCACGGCGACGGGCGCCGTCCACTCGTGGTGCCGCTTGTGTATGAATTTGTAGAGGTATTTCCAATGTAATAACCTTGAAAACATGAATTTTTGAAGACCGGATTAGACTTTTTTTGAAGGCGTGATAACCAAAAAACCGAATTTTGGCGAGCGATTCTGATATACCCGTTTTTGGCATCAGTTTTCTCCTGGTTCCGCTTGTTGGAGACCCCACATGTTGCACCTTTTTGGAAAGCCCGCATGACGTTCTATCCCATGATAAAGTGGAAAATCTTGAATTAAAATCGACCTGGTGACTATAGCTCGTAGTATATGATTGAAAATGAAGTATTAATTTTTGATAAAATAAAACTAGCCATAGGCATCAGGTCGATTTTAATTGAGGATTTTTCACTTTTTCATATGATAGCACGTCATACGGGCTTTCCAAAAAGGTGCAACATGTGGGGTCTCTGATAAGCAGAACCTGTCGAAAACAAACTCCCAAAAAAAATCGAAACGCCCAAACATTCAAATTTTTACCGTCACCTAAAATTAGCTTTTATGAAATGACCTCAAGGCTTTGGACGAACTTTTTAAAGCCGGATAACCTTCGTGAGATCGACCAACAATAGATTGTGATTGTATAGAATTAAGTAACCAATGATTACCAGTGGGCGCGAGATAAACATTTTTCGACCGTCGGAATTGATGCGACACTCGAAGATGAGTCGAGGGTTTTATGTAACCGAGATATTGTCGAATTGAATGACGAATTAGTTAATCCAAGTTGGTAGCTGTTTTTAATTTGAAATCTTCGAATGATAATGTTTGAGAAGATAGCGCTAAATTTTTACAGTCCATAGATTTTATTGATTCTCTATTCGAGGAATTTTCTACCTGCAAGTTTGTAAGCGATGAAAATGTCATCTTGCTCTGAGAACTCAAATTCAGTGAACAGAGATTTCAATTTCAACATAAATTCAAACACAAACATGATCATGAACTCGAACTTACTAACAAACGTCAACTCTGTCTTCACTTCAAAATTGAACTCAAACATAAACTCAATCTCAAACTATAACGTAAAGAAAAACTGGAACTCAAACGTTAACTAACGTTTGAACTCAAACTCGAACAGAAACTCAAACTTGAACTAAAACTCAAACTGAAACTTGAACTCAAACATAAACTAACTTACTACTAAACCAACATAACTTGAATCTAAACACAAACATTAACTCAAACTCAAACTTAAACTTACAAACGTCAACTCAATCTTAACCACAAACTAAAACTCAAATTCAAACTTGAACTCAATCTCAAACTATAACGTAAACTCAAACGTTAACGCAAACTTAAACTCAAACTGAAACTCCAACTTGAACTCAAACATATACACAAACATGAACTTGAACTCAAACTTAAACTTACTCACAAACGTCAGCTCAATCTTAACCACAAACTAAAACTCAAACTGAAACGCAAACTCGAAAACTCAAATTTGAACGCAAACCTAAAGTCAAACTGAAACTCAAACGTGAATCTCAAACATTGAGACTCAGTGAATTGAAAACACGATTGAGTTTCAGTTTGATTTCGAGATTGAGTTCAACTTGGATTTTCAGTTTGAGATCAAGTATGAGTTCAAGTTTGTGATTGAGTCTGAATTGTGTGAATCTTGTGATTGTGTGAATTTCAGTTATGAGTGTCAGTTTGAGTTCAAGTGTGACTTTCAGTTCGAGTTTACGTTTGACTTTGACATCGAGTTCAACTTGGATTTTCAGTTTGAGATCAAGTATGAGTGTGAGATCGAGATCGAGTTGAAGTCTGAGATTGGGTTCGCGTTTACATTTGAGATTCAGTTGAGGTTCGCGTTCCAGTTTGAGTTTACGTTTGACTTGGAGATGGAGTTCAACTTGGATTTTCAGTTTGGGATCAAGTATGAGTTTGAGATTGAGTTCAAGTTTCAGTTGAAGTTTGAGATTGAGTTCGAGTTTGAGTTCCATTTCAAGTTTGATTTCGAGCTCGCGTTTCATTTCGAGTTTGGCTTTGACGTTGACTTTGAGTTTAAGTTTGACTTCAGTTTGACTTTCATTTTCAGTTTGAGTTCGACTTTGAGTTTCAATTCAAGTGTGAGGTTGTCATTGTCTTTGCGTTCAAGTTTGACTTCGGTTCGAATTTCAGTTTCAGTTGGCGTATGAGTTTTGAGTTTCAGTTCGAGTACCAGATTGAAGTTCAGTTTAGTTCGGCTTTGAGATTGAGTTCAACTTGGAGTTTTAGTTTGAGTTCTAGTAGGTATGGGTTTTAGATCGAGTTTGAGTTTAAGTTTCATTTTGAGTACAAGTGTGAGATCGAGTTTGCATTTGAGATTGAGTTTGGTTTAGGTATGAATTCAAGTTTGAGTTCAAAATATGAGTTTGAGGTTTGGTTGAAGTTTCAATTCGACTTTCAGTTGGACTTTGATTTTTTTTATTCGCCTCGCCTAATAGAGCAGTTTTTTTTATCGACTTAAAATTCTTCGTTTATTGGGCCAGTAAAAAAACGTGCGTACCGGTGCGAGTAGTAGAAAGCGACCTCTTCGACGAGCACGCAAACGAACAAGTCAAACAGAAACTTGTGAAAAGTGGGCAATTGGTCCAGCGGCTGGTGTCCTCTCAGCAGCACCAGATTGTAGCTTATTTCGCACGTCACGTAGCCGACTATAGTTTGATTGATTAATACTTGTTTGATTACCTAAAAAAAATTGTAATGCGTCAAAACCACTTTTTTTGGGGTTGAAAACCCAGTACAAAAATTTCCAAACTAAAAAAAAACACAAAAATTTTCATTTAAAAAAATTGTAAAAATTACCAACTTTTTTGAGTTTGTCATGATCGACCGGCTCGTTCGTGCCGGGTTGGATTTTGTATCTTTTTATCATACCCGGCTTATCGATGAGATCTAAAATCGTGTAGAGGCCGCCCACCGCCCAGTAGACGACAATTATCAGTAGTACGGTCCCTGATAAAATATCGCTAATATTAAGATACAGGAATATAAAATATCGATAAAATATACATTTTGTAAAAATAAATGAAATTAATTTTTTACAATTTAGACAAATGTACACTGAATGTTTAACGAGAATTTTGTGATGATTTATTTTTCTATTTTTTCGTATTGTTCATCAAACTGGTTTTGTTCGCTTACCGTAAACCCAATACGTATGGGGATTGTCGCCGAAGGTGTTCAGAATTTTCTCCCATCCTGCCTGCCAAAAAACGCCCGAATCCCTCCAAAATTCCTTCACGTTCCTGTCGGGAGAGACGACTTTTTCAAAATATTAGGGCGCAATAAATTTTCATCTAGACTGCAAAGGGTTTTAAAGATATAAGCGAAAAAGTTCCAAGATATTTGGTTTCCTGCCTTAACGAAGCGACGTATCAAAAAATGTCTCCCTACAAAATCTGCTTGAAATTGAATTTCCTATATGGCTACAATAGCGAAAATCCGAAAAAGAATTTTTTGGCGTAGTCAATTTCTTTAAACAGCTCCTATGGGTAGCCTAAAATTCTGCCAGACTTCGCAGCATTTTTCCGCATTTTGTCAAATCGAGACGATAATTTTGATATAATATTTTACGGCCGAAATTGTAGGAAAATTAACGAGGATTCAAAATCAGTTGTCTTCCAGTTTCGAATTTTCACCGTTCTCAAGCTGTAAAGCAAAAACAGCAAACAATTTCAAAATTCTTTAAACAAACCGCAATATCTTGGTATTCAAAAGAGCAATCTAAACTTTTAAACCCACCGAATCGTAGGGAATTTAACTGGCTAAAAAATGTTCTCTATTGGTCAACTCGCTACAACCAATCCTTATGTATTAAAAACGCCGAAAACGCAAACTACTTTTTTTAAAAACGTAAATTTTCACGTTTTCTAAAAAACCGTATATGCTGTATTTCTGGTTAATATACTTCATTAAAAAACAATTCCAAAAATGACTATTTTTCCTAAAAAATGTAGGTATGTATAATTATGTATGTTCCTAAAATTAATCGGTATACCTATGCAAGTGAAAAGTACTCCGGTCTAAGATCTCGATTTTACATAGAAATGCACTTAAAAATGAGTGTTTTCGTACTGAATCCACGTAGTTTTATCATTATAAAATACTTGCGCCTCACTCAGTGCCAAGTGCCATTGTACCGGTGATATCCAAAAACGGCAATTCTATCGCACTCTCTGGCCAACTGCGACAATTGCCAGTTAGCTAAATGAACGCATGAACTTTTGATACTGAATATTGTGGATAATCCGTCGACAGTCGAGGAACTGTCAAATTGTCGGAGGACCACTTTGCTGGCAGGCCCCCCTCCATGCCCCCCGACCGGGGCCCTCCTGTTTTCTCACGGAAGAATCGTCCTTGGATTTAGTGTAATCGCCAGGGGGAGCCACTTTCTGAGTAACAACCTCCGCCTAAAGCCGGGCGTGATTTTCCAAAGTGCGTAAAAAATGAAAATTGTGGACAAAAAATAAAATAAAATAGGTACTGTAAATATTTACGAATGAAAATAAATAATAAATGAATAAAATACTGTAAAATATTTATAAATAATTCATAAATGAGAGGAATAGAGGAAATTCCTGTATTTGTTATAAAGTACATAACTTTCCCAAAAACCCTGACGGGAGTTGGGGGAGCATGCGGGAGTGAAAATTTCCGGTAGGACTCGAACCCGCCGAGCCTCAACTGCCCCACTACCAACCCGCCTACCTTGTAATCGGTACGCGGAATATCGTGAAGACGATCAGTCCTGGCGTAATTGTGAATAGGCATGTCGAAATAAACGACACCAAAATTACGGGTATGTCGGTATCTTCGTCCGGTTTACATTCTTCGCATTTGTCCCCATGTTTGCACGGCTTTTTCCGCCCTCCGAAGAGATAATCGATTCCTGGAAAAATGGTAAATTGTTTGGTAAGTACTTGGTTTTTGGGTACATTATTTCCAGAAGTAACGTATGTAGGGGTCAAAATCGGCATTAGTACGGTCCATTTTTGAAAAAATACAAAAACTCAATTTTGAAGGCGATGCCGTGGGTTAAGAATTTTTCGAATATTTTTCCCGGGTTTCTCACTCGATTTACCGTAGGACAGGTGTGGTTTTTCAACATCATCAAATTTATGGGTTGTGATACGACCAAAATCGCGTTTTTCAGTTTTCTTGGATTTACGGCCGAACTATGGGTTTTTGGCAACACCTTGATAAAGAAGAAAATGTCGGGCGTTGAATTTCCCATCAGATGCATTTTTTGCTTAACTCTTTTTCGGATTATTCACACGAGTAGGTATGTCCGATTTTTTGGCTAACCACTGCAGCACGGCGAATTAGGCTTTTAGACCGTGGACGTTTTTTTATGTGTGGCGTAATTCGAAAGACAAAGTGTATTGATCGAATTTCCGATGAAAATTTTCAATTTAGAATTTCTACTCCTATAGTCTGATGGTATCACTATTATACCTTCTATGATTTGTTCTTTTTTCAAATCAAATTTGGAATTTTTTAATTGCGGGTTTTTGTTCAAAAATTGGTACAAATCTTCATTACTATTCGTCAGCATTTTGAAATTGAATTTTTTAATTTCAGATTTTTGTACAAAAATTACCTAGTACAAATTTTCACTTGTTATTCGCCGGAATTTCAAATTTGGAATTTTTTTTTAGAAATTAGCACAAATCTTCACTTACTGTTCGTCAGCATTTCGACGCAGCGACGACGAGTCGTCAACTGGGACTCGTACGACGATAACGATTAGCTCAGCCGCCGCGTCTTCCTTTATTCATGGGGCCAGTTCGAAACTCCTTATTTCTACATCGACCCGCATCGAACGACTTATGAAAATAAATGACGTCCCTGAATAATCCAACGGCATACATCGACGTCTCTAGTCGGTTTGAATAATATCACCAACAATATCAGGTTTGGACGCACCAAAATTTCCCGACCACGTTGTTCATGAGGGTCCAAGCAGTTGGCCCTCTCATCACAATACCTAAAGGCATTGTTAAAAAATTAAAAAATGTATTTTTTTAAAACAATTTTCTATTATTTTTATTTTGCTATATTTTATTTTATTGTATTTTTATATTATTTATTGTTTTTATTTTTTATAATATTTGTTATATTTTTATTAGTTTTTATTATTTAAAAAAACCTGCACCTCAACTTGAATGATCAATTTCTGGCTCCTCACAAACTAGGTAGCTTGGGATCAAGGTTTGAAATCACAAAAACAATGAAATCGTTCAAAACAATTAAAGCTATGTATGAAAATATTTGACATTTACATCGTACAACTTCTCGCCAGCGTAAAAGTGAACGTTTCCCTGGACAATCGATCCGATTTTCGATTCTATGACGGCCATCCATCACTTCCATTTACCCTGGAACGTAAATTTTGGAAGATATCTTACTCCCAAAAGTGCAGGTTATGTTCATTCAGAACCACTGCCTTCCATTTCGCCCGTGTGCGTTTTCATGTGCGCCTTGAGATTCGACAGTTGCGCGCCGGCGTAGCTGCACTCTGTGCAACTGTACGGCTTCTCGCCGGTGTGCGTTTTCATGTGCACCTTCAGATTCGACAATTGGGTGCAGGTATGGTCGCACTCGGTGCAATGGTAAGGCTTCTCGCCGGAGTGCGTTCTCGCGTGATTCTTGAGACTCGACGACGTCGTGGTGGTGTAGCTGCACTCGGTGCAACTGAACGGCTTCTCCCCGCTGTGCGTTCTCATGTGTCGCTTGAGATTCGACGATGTGGTGCCGGCGTAGCCGCACACGGTGCAACTGTGCAAATCCTCGCCCGTGTGCGTTTTCATGTGCTGCTTGATATGCGACGGCTGGGAGAAGGTGCGGCTGCAGACGGTGCAACTGTACGGCCTCTCGCCGGAGTGGACTCGCATGTGCTTCTTGAGAACTGACGACGACGTGCAAGCGTAGCTGCACTCGGTGCAACTGTACGGCTTCACACCGGTGTGCATACGCTTGTGTTTGACGAGGTTCGACGATGAGGTGGAAGTATAGCTGCAGTCGGGGCAACTGTACCGCGTCTTGGCGGGGTGTGTTTTCATGTGCATCATGAGAATCAACAACCGGGCGCAGGCGTGGCCGCACTTGGGGCAAACGTATGGCTTATCATCGCTTTCATCTTCCATAATTATGGATAATTATAATTAGAGATGAGAGGATATAGCTGGAGGATCCTTTGGAAGGATCTTTGGAGATATAGCTGCACTCAGCGTAACTTCTCGCTAGTGTGAATCCTCTGAATGAGTTTTGACGTTGGGGTGCAGGGGCACCGGAATGGCTTCATGCCGATGGTGTTCGCTCACGTTGACCCAATCCTCTCAGGATAGCGCACCGGTGTTCACACCTGTAATCATTGCAGCAACGAACGCTCCGTCAGCATTTTTTTACTGGCTATCAAGGCGATCTTCATCCGAGGTTGCCAAGACCACTTCATGAAATCCCCCGAAGTCAACCAAGAAATCCCTTCGAATCCCCTGAATTAAACCAATTTCCCTCCAAATGACTACCTTAGTTAATCCCAAGCAACTGGCCCCCAAGGCCTGTGAACGGCGAAATATTTTTCCACAATTTCCCCCAACCAGAATTGAAATATAATGAATCTAGGGTGAAATCCCTTGATTTGGCAACACTGTCTTCATTATAGCCAACCACAATAGAGGAATCACACGCACAAGACGTAGGTTCTAAGGAAGGTTACAATTCTGCAGGTTAAGCGGGTCCCGGGGCCAAGTCCCCGGGCTTGATGGGCACCGTTTGTTAAATGGTCGCTTCTAACAACAACAACATAACAACTACAACCATGGTAACAAGCAACCATGGCATCGTAACCTTTCCTCTTGCAACCTCCCAAACCCGCGCATGCGCATTTTACTTTCCCATCAAACTTCATTTGGGGCATCCTCCAGCATACAAAATCAGGAAGGATCAAAGTCGAACAAGGTTCTGATTGTTGAAAATTAGCGATACATAGGGAGTTTTCGCAGATACATTTCCAGTTAACTCAACTCGATAAGAACTATGCATGGGTAAAATTTACCCATAGTTCTTATGGAGTATATTTAATATAGGTAAGAAGATAGGTAAATATAGGTAAGTATAACTTAAGTAATTATAGGCAATCAACAAGGGCCACTGCCTGTGAAGACGACTCACGTCTAACTTTTACCGACTCGTCAAGTTAGGCTAGTTGGTTACTGTAGGTCATGGATCAACAAAGCTAACTACAACAACCGAGTCGGTAACTTTAACGAGTGGGAAAGGTTTTGGTCAATGTGGCCCTGATAACGTAATTTTAGCTGAGCGACGTGATCGGTAAATGTAACTCTGAATTGTAAAGTTCCCCTCACCTCTGATGGCGAATATTTGGGCCTTCTTTTCATTTCACATGTTAATACATAATTGATTTATTAATCATGAAAATATAAATAAAAATTCGACGCAATCTCAGTTCACTGAACAGACAGACAGCTGTCGCTGTGTTGACAAATAGGACTGCCGGCAGTGTTGCCAGACAATTTTTAGTAAATCATTCCGAAAAGTCCCCAGATGAGTACAAAAGTCCCCGTACTTATCCAACAAAACTTGCAATATCAGATATTCTGAATTACAATAAATAACTATATCAGATTCTAAAGTGATTGATTTTATTGTACGCTGATCAAGAAGGTTTTTCACTTTGTGTTTCCGTGTGGTGGTACACCTGCAGAAACCTGAGTTGATGACGTTGACCCGCAGTGATTGGTCCGAAGGCGGAATGGATTAGAGGCTGACGCTTCCAGCGTTGCGGTGGGACCAGGAAGCTGGAGCCATACGTAATTTGGGCAGGTCCCTTCTGTTGAACTTTGACGCTAATGTGACTCATACGGCAAGAACAGAAGTTTATGATCAACTCTAGAGCTAGCTCGAGCTAGTCCCTGGTCCCATAACCAGCAAACTTCTTCGTTGCTTCTTTGTACCAAGTGCGGCCCAGTATTTCGCGTCAATTTGTGGAAAAATTCCAGAGTCTGCGGGAAAGAATTTTCATCGACGTTTCTTTAACTTTTGAATATAATTATCTTTATTCTCCATAATGTCTCTTTACATAAATTAGGGATACAGCTTTATTTTGCAGTCTATTCCTTTAAGTTGTAACTAGGTGAAGTGTTCGGTGAAGAATTTTCCATTTCTCTGTTTCAACTAGCGTTTTCACTAACACATATGTACACACTAAGTAGGAATATTGTCAACTGATAAGGAGGGAAGTCAGAGAATCGAAAACGAGGTATTGGAGTTTCAGCAACAAAAAATATCGTCTTTAAAAAAACTAGGTTAAACAGCAAAACAAAAAAACTTTGGGTTACAGTAAAACGAGAAAATTGAAGAAATGTCAACATTTTATGCAAACTGTCGATAATGATACTGATACAGCACTTGAACAGGTACTTACAGATTGTACCTACTTGTGTACCCAATCATTAGGTTTTGTACTTCCGTGAGTGCAGGTAATGAACGGGCATGTCAAGCACGATAAGATCGAAGAGAAGACCAGCAACTGGTACGATGTGGTGAAAACAATTTAACGTACGAATAGGTACATAATACCGAAAGTACGGATTCTGAGAACGAAGAAGCGATTGTCCGTACCAAGCAGAAGGGTAACAAGTAGAAACGTACCAAGTCCAAGTAGAAGAGTACGAAGTACAAGTGCACCAAGTACAGGTGTACCAAGTCCTAGTACAGGTTGAACAAGTACATGTAGGAGTCTACCAAGTACGAGTAAAAGTCCGTGTAAAAGTGGACCAAGTATAGGTGTACCAAGTACAAGTGCACCAAGTACTAGAGTACCAAACACAGGTGTACGAGGTACAAGTGTACAAATTACAGGAGTACCAAGTACAAGTACAAGTACAGGTGCACCAAGTACCATATACACGTGTATTGAGTACAGGTGTACCAAGTACCAGTTGACAGGCAAAAACGAGTGGGTACAAAGGTACAGAGTAAAAGTATCAGTAGATGCTCATTCCAATCTTCGGAGGCAATTCTAACCTCTATGCTGTTCTAACTTCACCTGCTGTATGATTAGTAGTTAGAATCGGGCGCACAGAGCCGAGTTTTAATGAAAATAATGCCCTACACGGTCAAAGATGCTGAAACAACGTGATTAGCGAGAGAAGCTCAAAGGGGTTCGGGAGGCATCGTAACCTCAAAATATTCGGTACACCCACCGATTCCGAGGAAAATTTTGGAAAAGTAAGAACTCTTAGGTTATCAATCTATCTGGGTGAGTAGATCGGGCGAAGGCAACCTTGAACGGCCCGAATTGGCTCAGTAGTTTAGACAAAATTTGAGGGAATTGATTTTCTTCAAATAACTGGACCGATTTTGACAATTTGTCACTTACTATACCCTGATCAACCCACTCTACGTCGATATAAGCCGGTATCCCCAAACCCCTTTATAACAACGAAGAATACGGGAGAGAGAAAAGCGCAAATCAAAACACATAATCCGTTCCTACTAGAAAGCTAAAACAACGGGGGAAAATCGTCAATTTCTTTTTCCATCTAACAAATCACAATTTCACATCACAAGTGCACCGACGTGTGCTGTGCAGTTATCCTTTAAAGTACGAGAATCTCTAAGAAAACTCGAAGCTTTTTACAAAACGTCAACTCTATTGACGCGTCTCGTCGTAATCTAGTGAATAGGTACCTAGGGTAAACGAAATGGCCAAATTCTTCTGTACAACAGTCTAAATTTGTCCTGTATCCGAAGGCCAAAGCGAAATTTTCCTGAATTTCGATTTTTTCTACTGCCGGTTTTTTATTTCCAAAGGGCTCCTAATTTCTGCAATTGTCGGACATTCCGATTCTTTACGAGAAGCAATCAGTCTCTATACACTATTTACAAATCTTATTTATATACGTACTAACAAATAATTAACAACAGCTTGACAACAAAGCCCGAAATTTTAGTTTTTCTTTTCTCAAGTTTTTTTTTAAATATTGTTTTGTTCATATACTTAAGTACAGGATATACCGCCTCCGGGATAAGAGTGATATGGATTTACGTCCAAACGAAAAGGATCTGACTTAGAAGGTTAGAGGCGAAATGCGATGCGTTGGTTTCAACCGTGACGGGGCTGTAGCGCGGGCGCGCAGGAGTGCGGAGTATCAAGTAAGTGCAGCGGGGTAAGTTCAGAGTACGAAATATTAGGGATTATCAGAGCAATAATATAAAAATCTTCTTTACTCCTCACTTGCCCCATGAAAGCTAGTGATGCGGGGTAAGTGCGGAGTGGGGTAAGAGCGGAGTATAGTTCTATTTCGCGGGACCGGTAACAGACGCATGAGAGGCATAATGACTCAAGGCTTCATACTAATCATGCTCCTTTTGGTTATCCGTTTTGGGGAAGTGCCTAACACGGGATGAGGTCCGCACTTGCAGATTTTTCTTACTCTGCACTTCACCTTTTGGGAAGAGGGAGAAGAGCAGACCGTACCCTATTTTCGAGAAAAACGAATTCTAGTTTTAACAAAATTTCTTATACACCATAAAACTAGGGGCATTTGAAGCACGTAATTACCACGTCAGAGCGCAAACCTGAGACTGGATGACCACGGATAAAAAAGCCTCCATCACCATGAAACTAGTACACCTTGCTGTTATCAGTTGTTGTTGGTTCAGATTTTTCATGGCACAGATGTTTATCAGGCAGCAGCACTTATCACGTTCGTTCCTGGATGTATTATCTATCCCGAGAAGATGTGACAGGTTCACACATGTATTCGGGTATCGGCCGAGATCCTAACCGCGATCCGTGTCCGTGCTCCCGTCCGAAAGAAAAACTGTGCCATTCCGCATGCTCCTAATTTCCGCTTTTCAAAGGGCACATCTGCACTTACCCCGCTGCGCAGAGGAAAAATGGTAAATGGAGTACCGAATAAAAGGTGAGCAGAGAACCAGAGGGGGTCTGGATCAAAATAACACTAGAGAGCGGAGTATCGACAGACTAAAACTCAATTGTGGGTCGCCGGATGTAACGCACTGAAGTACTACACCGAAGGTATCTCTAGGAAGTTGGAATATGAAGTATCGGAGACTTCGGTAGATGGTAACTGGTAGGTAAATCACTCCGGCACGAATCGAACCCGACACCTTCTGATCTCCTCGACCCTCGCAATCGATTATTTATCCGCCGAAAAGATCCAACTTATCGCATTATCGCTAAATAGGAAAATCGAGGAAAACGGAATAGATCACCGTGATGGATACGAATAGACTTACATTTTCAGAAACGGGAGGGGGTAACGAGGAAATTCACAGCCTATTGAGCCGGCGGTTCGACGGCGGTCGTCGATCCGTCGCCGATCGTCGGCGGCGGAGGCGACTCTGGTGGATCGAGGAGCTTCAGCGCGGCGACGAGGTCGGCCAGAATTTCCGTCTCGTGCGAATCGATCAGCTGGAAACGGGCGTTGAAGAGGATCACGTGAGCGAACAGGCAGTTGAGGTGCGCATGCAGGTTGAGCAGGACGACCTCGCGGAAGTGGCAGTGGTAGACGTGGGCCAGTACGTGGAATAGGAGGCGGAGGATCTTGCGGACGATCGACTCGAAAGAACTAGGGAACTCGTTGGCTGGAAAGATGAGAAATGCAAAATTGGGTTGAGGGTGCAATGTGTGAATGCAGCTGTCTTTGGATAAGTCCGAACGGGCATTAGTATGGTCCATTTTTGAAAAAAATCACAAAAACTCGATTTTGAAGGTGATGGCGGGGTTTTAGAATTTTTCGAGTACTTTTCCCGGGTTTCTCGCTCGTTGTACTATAAAATGAGGTGTTTTTTCCTTAAAATTTAGGCTTTTTTTTTCAAAAATTAGTTCGGCTCAAATTTCAAAAATTGTATTTTTCACGTTTTTGCGAATTAGAGGGAGTTCTACTGAACAGATTTTGTATTTTTTGAGCTTGTTGGAATCCATGAAGGTTTCTACACTTTTTCACTCCCAGTCAGGCGGAAGAATCCATGAAGGTTTCTACACTTTTTCACTCCCAGTCAGGCGGAAGAATCCATGAAGGTTTCTACACTTTTTCACTCCCAGTCAGGCGGGGTATTTGGTATACTGCATTAGTATTGCCCATTTTTGAAAAAAATCACAAATTTCGATTTTGAAGGTGATGCCGTGGGTTTAGAATTTTTTGAGTATTTTTCCCGGGTTCCTCGCTCGATTTACCATAGAATTTTTATCCGGAAAATTTAAGATTTCTCTCTTTTTTTAATGCAATTTCTTCTTTTTTCACGTTTTTGTCAATTTGAGAGAGTTTTGCTGAACGGATTCTACACCTTTTTCACTCCCTGTAAGTCAAAATTGGTTGGGGTTCAGTGGTCAAAAACTGATTCAAAGACTAATCTTTGAAATTTCAAAAAATATTATATTAATGCTGCAGAAAAAAAATCAAAATTTCAAAAAAAAAATTGTAGGTTTTGGGTACCTAAGTAAATAACACAAACAATTTTCAATTTTCCACAGCTCTCCAGGACTGAGAAAAATGCAAAAAACCAATTTCTCATGAAAAATTTTTTTCAAAATTTTTGAGGATTTAATAGGTACTAAAAGGAATTGTGGATTTGTCTTCGCGGGTTTTTGGCATGAATTTTTAGGCATTGACTAAAAAACATGGAATTGGACGATTTTACGAGATTTCGGCCAACTTGGTCAATTTGAGGAGTGACCGAAATCGCGTTTTTTCACAATTTTCTCGGTTTTACCGGCAAAGTATGGGCTTTAGGCAGAAACTTGATAGAGAAGAAAATGTCGGGCGTTAAATTTCCTATCTGACGCTTTTCCGGGAGATTGAAAAAAATAATTATAATAAATGCGAAAAAAAGTTACTTACCATATTTAGTTGGAAATATTGCTTCGTCGGTAATGGTTTTCTGCGTGAATGTCATAACGTAATCTATATACTGTGGGGCTGCCACTTTAGTTTTCTTCCCTTTTTCGTCAAACCATAGATAGGTCCTAGGTAAAAATTAAAAAAAGTTCACATAAATTAATGTTTCAAAAAAAAAATTTTTTTTTTCATGACATAATAACAGCGTAAATTGACGATTCTCAACCTACCTCAGATGAGGGCCTGACATGTCGGGGCATCCGGACATAGTACAATACTCGGATACTGTGCCGTAAACTAAGTTTATGTGGTCGAAAAACGCGATCGCTGAAAAAATAATTTTTTTTTGTTGTTGGACGACATTAAAAAAATTTTGATTGGTGAAAAATTGAATACACAGTACACTGAATAAATACCCAGATTTACAGAAGGGTAGAGAAAAATATTCGTATTAGTTCAAAAGGTGAAGTTGCCAGGGAAACAAAGGAATCGGACACTCCTCCGAATTAGTCAACGACAAAAATACGGATCGCGCCTTGAGGAACGCTTATGGGCAATCACGTCAGTCGTATGCAAATAAGGCCTTCGAAAAGGTGAGACGAGCAAGATCGAATTCGGAATATTTATTTCGAAACATTTTTACTTCATAATACACTCGGTTTAATGAGAAAAAAAAACTCAAAATCGGATCGGAGGTTCAGAAATTTTTTTCCGCTAATACAAAAAAAGGTAGGTACATTAAAAACCGCAATTGTGACACATCAATTCAGTTCAAAATTTACTCACTATGCGATGCGAGCCATTCATTGTAGTCGAGCCCGGCCGGAAGATCGACGAGGACTTTCAAATCGATTTCAGGGCATTTCCTTTCGAGGACGGCCTCTTCCAAGTAGAGTTTCGGCTCTTCGGAACTGACTGATGAAGACTCCTTGTCCTTGCGACGAGCTTTGCTGCAATCGTGAAAACAAAATTTGTGATTATCCGAAAAAGTGCAAATCGCCCGGTAGTTGGTCAACATGGAAGATGAATTAAATGAAAAACAAAAACCGGACTACCCACACTTTAGTTTTACACAAAGGCTACATTTTGTACGCGAAATGTACGAAAAATGAATATAGAAAAATTCCTTTTTTTCACTCCCTCACCGTGTCCGACCTCGCACAAGACGACACTTTGAAAACTCGTCAAAAATTAGTCGGTCATTGATTCAGGTTTTGTTTCATTCCACCAACTGATTCAAACACGAATCGTATCAATAAAGAATGCTCCAAATTTTTCACCGTTGTGAGTAACAAGAAATATATAAAAATCGGATGCCCGAACTTTTATGCTTCATTCCCTCACTTTTTATTAGAGCCTTTCACTTCACTCCCTCACTTCGCCAAAAAACGCTCTACGGCGTAATAAACATTACACGCATAACGCAAACGCATAGCAAAGGCTATAGGCGTTTGAATCCATGGTCGTTTTTTCTTATTTTAAAAATAAATACCTTAAAAATTCACTCCTTCATTCGATGGAAATGTTCATAAGTGAGGGAGTGGATAAGGTTGGTATAGAAATATTTCACTGCACGAGCCTCATGTGGGGCATCGAATTTTAAAAATTAGTAATAAATTAGTGTTTCAGTCGTTATTGGGTTGAAAGAAAAGGTGCTGAAGATGAAGTTTGGTTTGTTGTTCAGTAACTCCTCCATCACTATCTCATTGTTTCAATAATTTTTTCGCCCATAACAAAAGGCACTCCAGTATGTTGACTGCGCAAAAAATGAACATATGACTCTTGTCAGTAAATTGGCACGAATTTCCGAAACTAGATAACAAAACCTTCGAAGAGAAGCATTTCTGAAGGACCCCCAGCAAGATGCGCATAGGATTGCGATAAAATAGAACGTGATCCTCATCGTTGCAGATAAGTATCGCGAAGATCGACTTGACTGCGCATCTAGTTCAATGCGAAGTCAGCATTTTTACCAAAAAATTATTCAAAATTCAAATTCAAGCTTCGATCGAAATTATTAAAAATCTAGGACTGGAATTTCAGCAGGAGAGACTCATAAGTGGGTAAAGAGTGGCTGAACGCGAAGAAAATCGAAATATCGGATCAGGACGAAAGGCGCAGAAGGTGACATCTGACATCACCTGATGCAGTTGGTAAAAATCGATAAGACCAACAAAACTAGCTAAGCTCGTCCTCCAGGAGGTTAGGGTGGAAATTTTTGGGGAAAAGTCCGTTTTCATCAGTTGGAAAATTCGGAAAAGTACGACTCACCCCATAAACCAGTCCACGGTATCGCGGAGGTACTCCGGTAGCCTATCCAGCTTGAATGAGTTGAGCTACCCTTCGGCGAAAAACCTCAATCCGGGGGACAAGAGCATTCAGGAAAAGTGGGAAATTTTCGGACGACTCGTCGCCCTCGAAGGAGAGGAGGGTTTTTCTTGAATTTTCACCACATAACAAATAAAGTGGCGGAGAACATGGCGAAATATCACCAGAGGACACTCGAGTGCGAGGCGACGAGGTGTTTTTCTCTTTTTCGGCGATTCGCCCCGAAAATCCGACGTCGCGGCTGATCGCGGCCCGAACTTGGAAAATTATCGGCCCGAAAATTCGGTCATTTCGGCGTCAATTCGCCACTGTCGAACGATGAAGGACTGGGGACGAAAAATGACGAAAAATAAATCGAAGTCGAGACCCCGAATGGATTGGGAAGAGAAAAGTAGGGGAATCCGAGGTCAAGCAGCTGAGAGCTTATCACTGGATAAAACCGCAACTGCGCATGCGCCAGGTGAAAAAGTGGCACACGCTGCGAAAAAGATCGATGTGTTAAGTATCGATATTGGGAGGTAGATTGGTTGCTGTGATTTCGGAGAAAACTATCGATTATTGAGAAATGATGATGTTACTTCTCCTTGCGGTCCGAAAATCAAGTTTCCAAGATTTTCTTTTCATTGTAATTATTAGTACGCCCAATAATAGAAAAAACAAATTAGCGCGTCTTTCTATTGAGCTTCTTTGGCGATTCCGCGGGGATTTTAGCTGTACTGATTTTTTTAGAAAAGGGATATTCGAATGCGTGTGGAATAACTGCAAAGCATTTCAACGGAAAACTGGTTTTTTGGGAAATTTAAAAAATAATCTAGGGACATTTTTGTCTGAACTCTGGACAAGAGTCGAATCGAGTCTGGCAACACTGGCAACGAAGTGAATCACACAGGAAGGAGAAGGAAGGAGGTTCACGCACACGGCTCTGTGTCAAACGTCAACGTCAGTGTATGGTGTACGTAGTGCAGTGTGGAATGTGTTGCGTGTTGTAGTGGTAGGTGTGTTTTGTGCTCAAGTCTCAGGAATGAAGAATCTCTGATGTTTGAAACAATGAAATTGTGAATTTTTACTAGTTTTCAAATAGAAGAGGGTGCGACTGATTTAGGGTACCAACAACTCTCTTGTTCCTGACATTGCTGGATAAGTTGAAAATTATCAATTTTTAATTGAGCTATGGAAAATCGAGTCGACTAGGAAAATGGTGCGAGTTGGTTTGCATTGAAAAATAAATTCGTGGTCCGATCGTATGTCTGTGTAAACCGACATTCTCAATCATGGCGTTGCCGAAAAGGAAAGAAATCTACAAATACGAGGCCCCTTGGCCCCTTTACTGCATGAATTGGTCCGTCAGGCCGGACAAACGTTTCCGTCTGGCGCTGGGCAGTTTCGTCGAAGAATATAACAACAAAGTGCAGATCGTAAGCCTGGACGAAGACACGTCCGAGTTCAGTTCCAAGAGCACGTTCGACCATCCGTATCCGACAACGAAAATCATGTGGATACCGGATAGTAAAGGTAATAATTCCCACGGCATGTGGGATTATCATGGGGAAGGAGTTGAAGAACTTGAGTCTGTCTGCGATGAAAAGAATGTACGTAAGTAGAGGTCACCTAGCGGCGGCGGAGTAAAGCGAAAACCTGGGAAAATTTCCCGTTTTCATGATTTTTCGAGAGCTGTCCTCCCTGCGGGCGTCAGAACTGAATCACTTAACGTATGCACACGAAGACCTCGATCGTAAACAGAAGACGAACCAGTTTCGCCAACAAAACAATTGAATGCCTCTTTTTTAAAGCATGTAGCTTTCATTTGATTTTTCGGGTGTCTGCAATAAAATGAATACGTAAGAACGGTGCCTGGCTGGAAAGAATAAATCGAAGATACCCGCTTTGAGGAAAAGAGAATTTTAGTTGTTTCATCGGCAAAACTGGTTCGCCCTTCGTTAACGATCAAGGTTCGTGTGATTCAGTACTGACGTTTGCAGGGAAGACAACTCCAGGAAAATCGTGAAAACGGGAAATTTCCTCTGCTTTTTTATTTTACTCCGCTGCTGCAAGGTACCCCTAGATATTCTTTTTGTCGCAGACAGACTATAGTTCGCTTGCGTTAGTCAACTGGGCCGCCAATTGTCTTGCAGAATGGTGAGTATGCCGGGTCTACATGAGTCCTGTATGTTAAGCTGCCCATCTTGAGAGATGGCTCCATCCAAGTGGGGTTTATGATAGGTAAATAAAACTTACTATTTTATCGATACTGGAACGTCCAGCCTGCACCCAATTTCGAACCACTGGCTTCCATCAAGTCTGCCAATTCGACTCATGTTAAGATAATGGTCGTGGTAAATCGACTTTTCACCTGAGGACGAGACGCCAAAATCTGTAGCTCTGGGGCCTATTGTGTTACGCCGACTGCTCTTTTCTCGCAGGCGTATTCCCCGACCTTCTGGCGACCAGCGGCGACTACCTGAGAATCTGGAGGGCCGGAGAACCCGAAACGCGTCTGGAGTGCGTTCTCAATAATAATAAGAATTCCGATTTCTGCGCCCCGCTCACCTGCTTTGACTGGAATGAAGTCGACCCCAATTTAATTGGGACGTCCAGCATTGACACCACTTGTACCATATGGGGACTCGAAACGCAGCAGGTACGCAGAGCTAGCTTAGGAGGGTAATTATTTGCTATCTAGGACCTAGGTCACATGCTTGAGAACTGGTGTTTACTTTGCGCGTAATTCTGCACTCATTAGGTGGTCGGACGGGTCAACACAGTAATGGGTCACGTGAAGACCCAGCTGATCGCCCACGACAAGGAAGTGTACGACATTGCGTTCAGCAGAGCCGGCGGCGGTCGCGACATGTTCGCCTCTGTTGGGGCCGACGGGTCCGTCCGCATGTTCGACCTGCGCCATCTTGAACATTCGACTATCATCTACGAGGATCCTGCGCATACGCCGTTGCTGCGACTCGCTTGGAACAAGCAGGACCCCAACTACTTGGCTACGGTCGCTATGGACGCCTGCGAAGTCATCATACTCGACGTACGCGTCCCCTGCACGCCGGTCGCCAGACTTAATAATCACCGAGCTTGCGTCAATGGTCAGTACCTGCACATTATGTTTCAAAGAGTGCAAATGGAGTATCCCAAAAGGACCCGAATAACTCCAAGAATGATTTGAATGTTTACAGGAATCGCATGGGCGCCACATTCGTCTTGCCATATCTGCACCGCGGGCGACGATCACCAGGCGCTTATCTGGGACATACAGCAGATGCCCCGCGCCATAGAGGATCCCATCCTCGCCTACACGGCTGCCGAAGGCGAAATCAATCAGATCCAATGGGGAGCCACGCAACCCGATTGGATCGCCATCTGCTACAACAAAGCGCTCGAAATATTGCGAGTGTGAATGAACTGATTTTTGACGAAATTCAGTGTATATAGGATTGACTGTAGTAACTGTTGGATGGTAGCTGAGCGAAAACTGTTTCAAACGTGATCTGTTATAACATAACATATAATGTAGCATATTATGTTGGCCCTGCTGTGGTGGCTGGTTTAGAAGGCCTGTTGGGACTATCCGGCGTTTTTGTACAATAATAGTATAATTATTGACAAGCAAACAGGACGTTTCTCTACAACTGACAAGCAAGCCATTTTCCACTTGCTGAAATGGGCTGTTTCAACCTCGCTGCACTCTTGTAGTGAAAGAATGGGTTTGTTACCGTACTTTGTGGAACCGATACCTCTGGATCGATATATCTCCTGCGATACTCCGTATCAGAATATCTGGAGTATCGATAGTATACCCAATAAAACCCAACTATCACTCAAGGTGGCCCAATTTGAATAAAAATACCCGCCGATCGGAGAAGCAGAACACTTAGCCACCTTGACCAATCACAGCTGGAACAGTTTTTCGCTAACTCGAGTTATGGTGTTTGACTATGCCAGCGACTTATTGAACAGTCTTAAAGGAGTTTGTAATGGTCGATGAAAGATATGTCCGATGGCATCTCTGCATATTTCAATGTGGTGAAAACGTTACGCCAGGTTCACTCAAGGATTTTGGCTGATTCGAGTTTGATCTTTCTTGCCGTGTTCACTTCCCATTGCCTTCAGGGCATTTGATGAGGCAATAGGTAAATAGCTACTATCTTCTTGAGGTAGGCAGGGCACGCCCGGGACAGCTTCGGTTAAAAAATCGCCTTTTTTTAGGTTAAATGCTGTTTTGGCAGGTGTTTTGTCAGAATCGCCATTTTTTGTTGCTCCTGGCCGAATAATCCGAGTTCATCTCGTTCAAAATTGGTGAAATTGGCCCTAGAATGTAAAACCCTTAACCAAGTTTGTAGCTCTCCTTTGTACTAAGTTCCAAAACTACCCGCATTTTTACGGATCCCTCAATTTTCCCAATGGAATCTCTTGTATTGAGAATTATTCGTTTCAAATTACATCCAATAAATGTGAATGTATATTTGACTATTTTTTTCTTAGACGTGGAGAATGCTCCATCATTCCTTGCCTCATAACCTGCATACATTTTTTTTTACAATCAAGACTAGGTACCTGAAATTATCAGTGTGGCCGTGGCGTTGAAAACTAAATTTCAAAGGCCCAAACCGACCGGTGGTCACCCTTATCATCATCGATGTAACTCGGATTGAAAATCTGAAATATCAAGAGGGTTTACAAAGAACAGAGGTCGAGTTTTCAAAACAGTTTTTCGCAAATTACATAAAAGTACAATCTTGTACATGACAATCGTCTCACACGAAACGTACAAACATTCTAACAATTCAGATTTCAGGTAAATCTGTTTTAATGGGAAATGTTACACTACTCCAAGAACACCTCGTATTGCCGGTCGAATGCGACGTGAACGTAAATTTTCAAAGATGCGCATCAGAATACTAAAAACTTACAAAACGGTAGAAAAATTAAGGAAAATCGAACAAAAAACACGAACAATGTCCCCTCTCCTCATTTGACGTCGAATTGTTTGTACGAGAAATAATCACAGCCGTGAGTCTGTTTCAGGTAGTGTTCCAAAAATTGCAGATCCGTTTCCTCTTGTTTTTTCTCGTCTGAAAAAAATACAAGTTGTAAATTTTTGACAAAGTAAAAAAAAAATTTTCTTGCAAAGGAATGTGATGAAATTTTTGAAGAAGAATCCAATCTGAATGTTTGACATGGTCGCTATAACATCCCATGCCTAGGTACATTTTGTACCACAAAATTGGCAGCACTGTTATTTACATTTTTGAATTTTCGACAACATGACTACCAATCACGGCTCGAACTCGGTTCAAGTTGAAAGCGGTCGTCATGAAAATTGAGTTAAAAAACGAAAACGAAGGTAATCACCAAAATTTGGAGAGACGACTTTCACCGTTCAGCAATCACCTTGGCGTATCCGCTTGACGATGTGGGGCTGGCAGGATTCGGTCCTGAAGCGTTTCAGGTTCCTGATCGGCTCGGAGACGTCCATCGGACTGTCACCCTGGACGGCCCTTGGCTCGATGACCTGGTGCTGGCCGTAGTAGGCGTTCGTCGAAACGTGGACCGGCGAATGCTGCACGTCACCCGGCAGGTATTCGCCGAACATGCCGAACGCCCTGTGGCCCCAGCAGATGTTCCCTCGGAGGCCCGGCATTTCGGAAAGTGGACGATCGCCGGCAAATCGACGAATTGGAATCGCAAGTCTGACGGGTTCGCCGAGGGAAACGATTGAGCAACACGTCCGTAACACTCGAGGAAGTGACCGAAGAACGTTCAGAAGTAGGACACCGCAATAAGCGCCAAGTCACAGGAGGCTACCTGGCGAATATTTCTTTTCCAGACTGCTTTCCCACGAGTACGAACATACAATTACTTACTCCGAACTTTACTGATAGCAGAAAGAATGCGGTGTCCTCAAAATCCTGAACGCTGAAGCCGAATATGTGTCGTCTGCTGCGCTGACCTAAAATGAGTGAAAACAGCCGCTCTCTTACAAAAACAGAAGCTAGACACGCACACGCTTGCGCACAATGTACACACACTAGTAGAAAATATCGATAGTTCAGTTCCAATATATCGGATTTTCCTATCGATATCTTAGTGACTCGTATTTTGGCCTCGTATGTTTGACCTCCCCACCTAGGTTGTTACAGCGGATCATAAATGAGAGTTATAAATAAAAAGGGTAAATAAAAATTTGAATAGTTTCAAAAAATCCTTTTGACTTCTTCGCCCTCCACGATCAGGAGATTTTTTTTGAGGTTTTGAGATACCAAATATTCTTGTAGATTTAGATGGCTGTGTAACCTCGACGATGGCGCTCCGCAGTTCGGCGTCCCAGTTCAGCTGCTACGCGGTTCAAGGTTCTGTGCGTCTGTGCTCGCCGGTACTAGATTGTTCGAATGTTCGGTGTTCGTGAACACGATCGTCATCTTCATCGCATCATGATTATCAACAACTATTGATGTACGTGACCAGTTTGGTAAGTGATTTTATTGTGCCTATTCAATGCGCAGGATTCAATCTGATATCAATTTAGATAAACTAAAATACAGGAGACTGGAGGGTTTCTCAGAAAAATTTCTGTATGCATCTCACTGAATTTAATGAAAAATTTATTGCGTTTCTGCGCTCATAAATCTCATGCCACGTTTGGCTCGTAGGACCGGCACTCATTTCGACATGGATTGCAGCAGTGTAAAGTACGAGTATGAAGACCTCAAAATCTGAAAGAAACACACGAATGTTACCGACATAAACTCACAACTCACGTGAGTTACGTGATTAAGGAATTACGTGATTTCTTAGTTGAGTTGACATTAGTGAAACTGAAGTTGAAACAGAAACTCAAACTAACAATGAAACAGAAACTCAAACTCGAAGTCAAACTCACAATGAAACACAAACTCGAAGTCAAACTCACAATGAAACACAAACTCGAAGTCAAACTCACAATAATATCACGTTTGAGTTTGATTTTCTGTTTCATTGTGAGTTTGACTTCGAGTTTTTTTATGAGTTTGAGCTTTGGTTTCTTTGTGAGTTTGACTTCGAGTTTGATTATGAGTTTCATTGAGAGTTTGAGTTCGAGTTCCTGTTTTATTGTGAGTTTGACTGCGAGATTGATTATGAGTTCGAGTTTCTGTGTTATTGTGAGTTTGAGTATGAGTTTGATTTTCTGTTTCATTGTGAATTTGACTTGCCTAATTGAAGTTGGAGGCCAATATGAAGTTGAAAATGAAACTGAAGTTTGAAGCAAAGCTAGGTGAAACAAAAGTTGAAATAGAAACTTGAAACTGAAACTTGTAGGTGAAACGAATCGATTTCACCTTCATCTTCTCCGTTCAAATTTCGAGTAAACTTGAGCTGCAACTTGAGTTTTTCTTTCATTTTCGGTTTCACTCTTGGGATTTACCTGCATAAATGTAACAAGATTCATCTTCGACCGACCGTGATAGTCTACGATGAGTGGAGTCCTGGCTTGCCGTATCATCATGTTTAGACTTTTCCTCAACGAAGGTGCGCATTTGAACCACGGAATGTCGCACAAGGCCCGAAACAGTTCTTCGCTCTAGAAATTCCGCGGGGATTTTCACATGAAAAACTTCACAATTTAAGGATTGTTGTTGGGATTTTAGATTACCATGGTGGCATAGCTAACCTCGTTTTCCAACCTTTGCCCGAGGGAGCAGTACAATATTCCCGTCGAAAAGTTCAGGATGAATCCGCTGCCGTACGACACTGCCACGGCCATGTCATCGCTCTGAAAAATAGTCGACAGTAAAGGCACCTACTTACTGGTATTGAGAGCCATGAGATAGTTTGATATTTATTTACCGACCATGAGCGAGGTGAACAAACTGAGAGTGAGGAAAATCGGAACGAAGATCGAGCTGAAGGCGCAGGGAAGGCCGAAAACCGACTTCAAATTGCGATTCAACCTGAGGATCCAATGCAAAAATTGCTGGAGTTTGAAGAGAAATTTAGACAAAGTGCGGCTGGGTAAGTGCAAAAACGGGGAAAGTTCAAATGCGCCCTTTAAAAACCAAAAAATGAGGCGTATGGCCTCTCAGGGTGTTTAGGCGAACTCTAGGCCTTCACCAGCTGCCTCTTTAGTGCGCTCAAGTCTTTTATAACAGCAAGGCGAGGTGTTATGGTTTGCTTTCCAAGTGTGCTTTCATCTTTGATGTCAAGGTGATTGTGGTTTTTTTTTGTATCCGTCGTCATCCAGTACTCAAATCATTTGAACTTTCACAAGGTAATTATATACTTTGAATTTTCTAGTATCACTGTAAATATAACTAACGATGTACTTAGGCTGAATTTTGGCCAACTTCACAGCTGGAATTTGAGTTTTTAGAGGTCGCTTAAGTTGACCTATGGCTTAGTGCGCTGCACTTGCCCCGCAGTGCATTACCTACAACAAAACGCAGCAAAACAGCACACTCACTCGATTAAGTTGTTGTGACTTCTGACGATGGTTCTTATCTGTTCATCGATGTCTTCCTGCGATCCGCGATCCAGCTCAAGCATTTTGATTTTCTCCGTAAATATTTGCATTTCTGTCTGGAAGTAGCAGGATAGGACTGCAAAATGCACGACCGGCCCTTGTATCGTTGTTGTCAGTTCCATAACAGACCACCAATTCAGAATCAAGATTGTATAGAATTTGACGTTCCATTTGTCGTCGCCGTAAAACGAATTTAGCGGCAAAGGAAGGACCAATGGACTTTTGATAGAATCGAAGCCGAAGTGAAGGATAGTGTCGAGAATCAGGGGTACCACCATGTACAATATGACGATGCTCAGATTATATCGCATAAAAAACGTCACTGTTCTCCACAGCGGGGCCGTGAGTTTTTTACGCATGTTGTTCATCCACGGTTCGTTGTGCCTGAGGAAGTAATTGTTCAACGAAATCGTCAAAACGCTCTGCTGCTCGCCGGTGTACGTTATCAGTGCGATTTGCACGAACATTGAAAATACGAGCGGACTGTAAACGAACATTCCGTTGTACAAACCCATGAATTCGGTCGATGACAAGCCGACGCAGGTGGCGAAAAAGAGCAGTAAAATTGAAAACCATCGAATTTTCAGGTAGAACTTGAAGCACCGCCTCAGAAAAGAGCCTGATAAGTAGTCGAAATCACCGTACCACCAAAGTCGGGATTTCATCAGTTGGACGTATCTTTCAATTTCCTCGTGAAGCATCGCAGGATTACGACCTCGCTTGATGGACAATCTTTCGGAATTAGTGAATCCTTCGCTACCGCGGTTTTCCTGTTCGTCTTAACAAAAACTAAGATTGGCAATCGTTATTCCAACGACTTCTTTGATTTGAATAGTTCCGAGAGTAATTGAGCTAACTAACGACTCCAGCTCTCTGCGACGCTTTCATGAATTATAAACGAGCCGAAAGACGGATATGGGAAATTGGCCGTGCATTCGTGATGAGACATGGGACTGTGAAATATCATTTTCCTGAAGATATTTTAATTGCATTGCGCCAATTGCGAGAGACGTCATCAGCACTAAATTGGGACTATTCTGGCGAAAGCGCTTTGATAATCAAAATTGAGAGACAACGTCTTATTCGTGTCCGACACGGATGAAATAATGATCTTATGTGTAAACAGAACTTATGGCTGATCCAGGCGTCGCCGAAGTTAACCGAAGTTGTCTCGGGCGTGCCTTGCCGCCAGGGCCGTCACGTGGTGTGGCGGCGCCCTGGGCGAGATTCTGTCAAAAATGGTTACAAAAATCTTGAAAGGTTTGGTACTTTGAGGTGGACTGTTGCGCGCAACGTGAATTCATCGTTATTTCTTCCGTGACAGTTTCCAGCCTCTACTTGTAAGGTAGTCAGGTAGAGTGCAATAGGATCGTCATTCATCATCATTATTTATATCCAACTTGAGTTCGAAATCGTAGTAAATAGCATATTAATGATCGTCAAAAGTCGTGGTGGTTCTTCCAGCAGCGATCGATTCATTTTGCCATCGACTGCAGCAACGTAAAGTACGAGTACGACGATCTCAAAATCTGCCAACATAGAATAACGCTCAGATTTTTGAATGTTTTGTGTTTTAAAAAATGTGAAAAAATTAGCGCATCTCTCGTGCCTCACCTGCATGAATGTGCTTAAATTCATTTTCGATCGTCCGTGGTAGTCGACGATGAGCGGATTCTTCGCTTGGCGTATAATCATGTTCAAACTTTTCCTCACAGCAGGTTCACATTTGAACCAAGGTATATCGCATAAGATTCGGAACATTTCCTCGCTCTGAAAAAGATTAGCCCGTCAAAACCAGAGAGATCATTCTGGCATTGCGCTAAATGTGGGGGCAAAGGCCAGAGGTGCTTACTTCGTTTTCCAAATTTTGCCCGAAGGTGCAGTACAAAATTCCGGTCAAAAAATTGAGAGCGAAGGCACCGAGGTAAGCCACGACTACGACCGTGTCGTCACTCTAAAATTTCAAAAAATTGAAGGGTTTTCATTCTAAGCATTTTGCATAAGATGCTTCTTTAAAATTGATGCGTGTCGAGCATATCTAAGCGTCTCTGAATGTGAGGCTTACCATTACCGCAGTGAAGAGACAGAGCGTGAGGAATAGCGAGATGAATAGAGCGCTAAAAGCGCAGGGGAGGCCAAAAACTGCTTTCAAATCTCGGTTCAACCTGGGGAGAATTTGCGTTGAAAATAAAATGTACCTACTGGATTATTGCATGACATGCACATTGTGCATGAATAGCGCTGCTCAGAATGACTTACACGATCAGATTATTGTGACTTTGGACAATAGCGATGACTTGTTTGTCGATTTTGTCCTGCTCCTCTCGATCCAGCTCAAGCATTTTGATTTTCTCGCGAAATATTCGAATTTCCGTGAGAAAGTAGCCGGACAGAATGACGAAACTCATGATCGGCCCGATCACCGAACAGTTCAGTTCCATAATCGACCACCAATTCAGCAATGATACGGCGTAGTACCTTACGTTCCATTTAGGGTTGCCTCCGTAGTACAACGAGCCGAACGGCATAGGAAGGACCAATGGGTTTTCGAGGGAGTCAAAACCGTAATGCAGTACCGTGTCCAGAGTTAGAGGCACTACAAGGTAGAAAGACACGAAACACCAGTTGTACCTCAGGTAGAAATTGATGATTCGCCACAGCAGACCCGTGTGCTGGTCTCTGATGGTGTTCATCCACGGTTCGTTGTGCCTGAGAAAATAGTTGTTCAAAGACATGGTCAGAACGCCCTGCTTTTCGCCCGAATATGTGACTATTGTGACTTGGACGAACATCGCGAACAATAACGGGCCGAAGACGAACGAACCGTCGTACAAACCCATAAATTCGTTTGCCGATAAGCCGACGCAAGTGGCGATGAAGAGGGTTGGCAGACCTGCTATCGTGCAGTAAACAGTGTTATGAATGTGCTCTGTCTTGAAACTCGGAATTTTGCGGTATTTTTCAGCAGCCAAGTACAGTTCTGACATTATTCTTGAAAAAGTTTGTGGCGCGCATCTTTCGCAATAATAATCTTGGCGGCGGGAACAGGGAATCATCTGGACCCCAGGGCCGACGTACCGCCGTGGGTCAGAAAGAAGGACTGGAAAAGGTTCCGCCATCTGCATTTTGTTCAACTTCACCTGCCTCTTCGCCCAAAAGGTACTCTGTGTGAGGTGGAAGTGGATGTGGGGGTGGCAGTGAGGGCTCAGTGTTGCGTCAGGCCCGGTGTTGCCAGAGGGCCCAGTTGTGCCGAACTGCCAATCAAACAAAATTACGTACCCGTGTCCCGTACCGACTTTGCGGCCCCCGATACGTAAATTTTTTGTCTACCAAGTCGAAGCGGCCAGGCGTACTCACGAAGTCGGACAGCGCACAACAACAACATCGGCTTTGCGACCGTTAAACCTTGATGTTGTCTTTTGTTCGTCCTTTGCCGGTTGTGAAAAATTTGATGTAAACCTACGTGGTTCCCCAAAAAGAATAGTACAGCGCTGTCCGGACGGAGATTCGAGCGTCGCTGCGCACTCATCGTTTCTCGTAATTATCGTTCGAGCCCATCGCCCGATTTCGGCTGTGTGCATCGTTCGAGCGCGTTTCGTCACATTCGACATCGCAAACGACTCATCGGTCATCGAGTTCCGAGCCTGGAGGACGGGTCCACATCAGAAGACAACCTATGATAGGAAGCGAAGCGGACAGCAAGAAGCGGCACAGAAATTCGCCGGAACAAGGGAGGCCAGCGAAAAAAGGGGAAATGGAGGACGCAAATTTTGCCAAATACATGGCCGGCTTCTCGCAGCTCCTGGATGATCGGCTGAGAGGAGTTGCAAGAAAGGAAGACGTCCAGAGTGTCAAGGAGGAGATTGGGCGACTAGCCAGTGAAAATGCTGCCCTTCGGGCGATGGTCTGTCGTGTACAGGAAGAAAATACTTTCTTAAAGAAGCAAATCGAGGACATCGATAGAAAAGTTAGAAGAAACAACCTGATACTAAAAGGGGTTCCCAATAGTGCCGAAGAGGACCTCATCAGAGTCGCAGGAGGTGTGATGAGCGAATTGAAGAGCGCTGGTCAAGAACCGAAGATCCGGCAGGCTACCAGACTGGGGCCCGGTGACGCCCCCATTCTCGTGGAGATGGAAAATAGCCAGGTTATTCCGGGGCTATTAAGGAACGCCACCAAACTGAGGAATTCGGGCGTCGGCATATCGCGAGATATGTCGCCGCTAGCAAGAAATAGTTGTAATAAAATGCTCAAACTCCGTTGGTTGCTGAGGAACCGCTACCCGAATCTCGACCTCAACATGCGGATTCAATACGACAAATTGCAGATAAACGGGAGGATATTCGAGTGGGTAGCGGAGGACCTGAGATGCGGCAACGAGGATGGTGTATTGAGCCTTGGAAGCATAGTCAAGGAGGACGTCGTCGGTTTGTTGTCGGAGCTGAAGAACTTCCGGGGGGGTGACCGTGGCGGAAGGGGGCAGAAGAATTCGAAGCCCGATCCATGACGCCAGAAACGCTTACTCCAGGAACCCAGGCTGAAAATCTTATGCTACAACGTCAGAGGCCTTCCAAGATGTTTAAAATCTGAGGGATTTGTTGAATTTGTTAAAAATTTTGATATATTTGCTCTAATTGAATCGCATGTTGAAAATAAAGATATCGAACGTTATGAGGAAGCGTTTGTTGGTTTTGAGTTGAAGTTTACCCCAGCCACCAGGTTCTCAGTGTTTGGTAGGGCATGCGGAGGATTGGTGTGTGGATTCAGGCAGAAGTACAGGGCCTATGAGCACCGAAACTTTAAATGTTATTTTCATTCAATAAATAATCACACAGATATAATTGTAGAAAATAAAGAAAATAGAAGCAATAATGTCACGATTGTTCCCATGTATTTAAGAGAGGCAAGCTGGGAGACGGATTTTGATTTCTTGAGTAACCATTTACTGGAATTAGATGGTGATATTTTGCTGATAGGGGATTTAAACGCTCGTATTGCGGCAGAACAGGATCTCCCGCCCGAAATTATAGAAACTACATCTCGACTGTCAGCAAAACGACTTGCAAAGGATGGGTGCATAAATGGGCGAGGCAAGAAGGTGCTCAAACTCTGCACGGATGCGGGGCTTGTAATTCTAAATGGAAGAACGCCTGGTGATCGAAACGGAGAACTTACATATCTCAGCAAACAAGGGCAGTCTACAATTGATCTAGCCATGGTTTCTGCAAGCAAAATTGAGGATGTCCAGGACTATGAAATAATAAATGAAATATTTTCCGACCACTTACCCACAGTCGTTACGCTCAAATGTGAGGAGGGAGAGTGTGCAGCGCCTGCTGGAGGGTCGGGGGCGCCGGAAAGGTTAAGGTGGACAGGAGCCGACGAAAAAGGCTACAAGAAAAAAATGGAAGACGCCCTAGAGATTTACGAGGACAGATGGGGAAACGAAACACCAGCTCATCAAGTTTTTGATCATCTGCGCGACCTGATTAAGACATGTGCGCAGCCATCCAGCCAATCGAAGAAAAATGCAACATTCCAACCAAAGCAGAGATGGTTTGATGCCGCATGCCAGAGAGCGCGGCAAAAGAGCATGAGGCTTCTGAACATGGCGCGAGGATGTGGCGCAAGCGTGTTTAAGAATCTGTATTTAAGGGCAGTAGGAGATTTCAAGGTCCTCGTTAAAGAAAAGAAAGCAGCTTACTACAAAGAACTGGCAAATAGCCTGGCTGGCGCCGCGGACCCTGCAAATTTCTGGAAAAGAATTAATCAGCTGAAGCCTAAAAGGCCCGCACAAGGAATTCAGCTAAGCTTAGACATTCTGAGAAAACACTTTGAAGGATTATTCAACCTGCAATCAGAAGTGGCGCTGCCGGCTTGGGTCGAGCCGATGATCTGTGATCCTGACCTGGATGCACCATTCTCGATAGCAGAACTGAAAGCGGTAATCAAGAGCGCAAAGAAAGGAAAAGCCCCAGGGATTGATGGAATCCCCTACGAGTTCTACCAGCAAGCACCAGACCGTTTTCATGAGGTGCTTTTGCAGAATGTCAACAAAATCTTTGAGTCCGAAAAGGTCCCGAGTTCCTTTGCAAAAGCGCTAATATTCCCACTTCGAAAAAAGCTGCAAGCTGATTCTGTGGAAAACGTGAGAGGGATAAGCTTTATAAATGCGATCTCAAAGATAGTGACCGGTATGGTGCTCGCCAGGATTGTGAGGAGGGCAGAGGGAGGTGGGTTGCTGAAGGATGAACAAGCGGGTTTCAGGCGGAACTTCTCTACAGCGGACAATATTTTTATTTTGAACAGTATCATTGAGATGAATGCAGCGGATGGAAAGAAACTGTATGCTTTCTTCGTTGATTTTTCGAGTGCTTTCGACCGTGTAGATAGAGCTGCTATGTACAGAAAGTTGTATGGTATCGGGATAACCACTAAAATTGTGAGATTCGTGGAATCTTTATACAGCGATCCGGAAATGGCAGTGTTGCTTGATGGACGAATCTCTGAATGGTTCAGCTCGTCGAGAGGTCTAAGACAGGGATGCCTGTTAAGTCCCTACCTGTTTGCCATATTTCTGAATGATCTCTGGGATGAAATAGGGGGTGGAATCAAGATTAACGAACGGCGGATTAAAGCCCTGGCCTATGCGGATGATGTCGTCTTGCTGGCGCAGGACCCGGCCACTATGCAGGTTATGATCAGAGATTTGGCAGCGTACTGTAGAAAGTGGAATATGATTATAAACCTCAAAAAGTCCAAGATCATGGTATTCAGAAAAGGAGGCAGACTGGGGCGAACGGAAAAGTGGTACCTTGATGACAAAGAAATCCAGGTGGTGCCAAAATACACGTATCTTGGGATAACTTTCACATCTGGGCTTTCCTGGGAGCAGCACTACAAGGAAAAATTGGCAGCCACAAGCGTGGCAATTGGAAGCTGTTGGAAACCCCTATTAGGGAAAAACGATATTAACGCGGGAGCTAAACTGCGAATCTTCGATGGAGTGCTTCGTTCGGTCATGTGCTACGGAGCTCAGGTGCTGGGACATAAACGCAATAACCATGTGGAGGCCGCGCAGTTTCTGTTTCTGAGAAAGATGTTTGGGCTCTCTAGCTCCTCCCCACGCCATGTAATTCTCCTCGAATCAGGCAGGCGACCGGTTTACCTGTTCACTCTGAGGATCCACGCCAAGTACATGGGTAAAGTGCTGTTCCAGCACCAAGGAAGGTTGACGCACCACATAGCTCGAGAAGTGCTTCGCAGAGGCGTCGGCTGGGCGAAAGACTGGGGCAACCTGGCGTCAGAAAATGGAAAAGTCTTGGAGGAAGAAATCGGGAACATCCAAAGTTTCAAAAAGCTCTGGGAGTACCTCGTTGGGAAGGTGGAGGTTGAGGAGATCAAAATCTTGGAACAGCGAGCGGGCGAATCAAAGTACCACCAGTGGTTCCTCAAAAACTACCGCATGTCGCGCGGGCCGCACGGGTATCTGGACTCGCAAGACTTTGCGGGGGTAAGATGGTGCTTCAAGTTGCGAGGCGAGCTCGTCCATCTGAACAAAAAGCCCTGGAGGACGGAGGAGGCGCAACGCTGCGCCCTGTGCAATTTGCAGGAGAAGGAGGACACCCTGCACTTCATGGGCACTTGCCCTGTCCTCTCGGAATTCCGTTGCCGATGGCTGGGAAAAGGCAGGCTGCAGGAAGAGGAATGCCTGGCATTGCTGAGCTCTCCGGATCCTAAAAAGCTGGGTGGCTTCTGTAGAGAAGCATGGAGTTATAGGTATAGCCTGATCACAGAATTCAATTATTAAAAATAAACAAATTAAAAAAAAAAATTAAAAAAAAAAAAAAATAAATTTAAAAAAAAAAAAAAAAAGTAGGTAAATTATTAAAATTAAAAAAAAAACACCAAAAAAAAACAATAGGTAATAATGATAAGAAAATAAATAAATAAATAAGTAAAATAAATTAAAAAAATAAATAAATAAATACAATGAAATGAAAAATTAGCAACAATAATAACTAAGCAAAATTAAGGAGAAAAAAAAAAGAAAAAAAAAAAAAATTTTAAAAATAAATAAATAAAAAATTCTGCGTTTCTTGCTCTTGGTGCTTGCTCTGCGTGCATCCGTTCGCGCTTGTTCTCGGCGGGTGTCGCCGAACTGGGAAACAAAACCGTTGTGAAGAGTGGCTGGGGTGCAAGCTTTCCGAGGTTTCGGCTCATGCCATTGAAGCGCTTCAAATTAAAGTAACGCTGCATATGCCAACCCCTGCAGACGGCTCCGGCCAGTGCAGTATTGTGATTTTTTTCTGTATGAAGTCTTATTTAATTTTTTTGTTCAATAAATCACCTTTCTTTCTTTCTTTCTTTCTTTCTTTCAAGTGGCGATGAAGAAAATCAAATCCACGAACCAGCGGCACTTCAGGTAGATTTTGAAGCATCTTCCGATATTCGAGTTCGACAAGTAGTCGAAATCCCCATACCAACCAAGACGGGATTTCATCAGCTGGATGTATTTTTCTATTTCCTTATGAAGCATGGATTGGCGAAAGGGCTGAGAATCTCAGCAGGTCACAGTGAAATCCTGAACGGAGAAACGTTGATTGATGAATTAGAATCCACCTAATCAATCAGCCTGGCCACATTCTGGTTCGCCTTGATTAATTCATGCATCGCAATTAACCAAGTCGAACGATGTAGTTATTATTTGCATAATTAATAAGTCAGCGCTATTCGATATCGGTGATTATCACTCGTATCCCTGTCCCTTATTAGTCAGTAGAGTGGAGTTTTCCCTCTTTGTGAAATACACGCAGATCTTCGTCATTCGGTCGAATTTATCTCCGCTATCTCGAGTGGTCTGTACACACATCCCGAAAACCTGACAGTCCGATCGGCTCTCGAACGAATTTCAAAAGATTCTGGACATTGACAGTGTTTCATTGTTGCTTCGAAATTCGAAGATACCAAGCTTATTTTCAAAATATTTCTCCTGAGCCTCCGCAAGCGGCCTCCATTTCTGGGTGACGTTTTTCTAGATATTATTTTAAAAAAAGTAGCGATGGGACTGCCAGCCAATGTAACGGACGAGGATGCGTGGAAATTTGTCGGCAAGGAAGAAAATTTTCACCCGAGTGCCCCGTACGAGACGTCCAGTGACGATGATGACTCCGGTAAGCGAATGCTTTGATTCTTCATCGAAGTTGGCATACTTCGTTTTTTAGACTTTTTCCATGGTTTTATGCACAATAACGGCTACTGAGTTTATAACCAAACTCAATTTTGAAAAATCAAAAAGCTAAGACAGGAGCTTGTTTCATCTTCGGGATGACACTCCTACGCTCTTCCTGAAATTCTGGAGGTGTGTTCTCACGTTCTTCTTTTATTTCTTCCATTTTCAGCATCGACCGCTTCGAGCACTCTCAAAGAATCGGCTACAAGCCTTGCAATTCAGCCCGAGCAAGGGATCGGCAAAGTTGACATCTCCGATTCGACCAACACTCACATCGGGACTAGCGTTAATGCCCAAGATACCCACATCGGACACAGAATATCCGCCAGCAACGTAAACATTATTATGGCAGGCAGCGATTTGCCAAAGTGGACAGACGACGTTGTAAAGACGATAAACTCGAAAACTGTTAACGGTGTTAACCGGAATGTCCCCAGCATGAATCCCTACCCTCCTGGAGCTAGGAAGCAGAAGCCATTAGGATTTTTGAGGCGTCGGCGAAAAGTTCTGACGATAGTTTTATTGATGGCCGCGATTCTGGTGACAGCTGTGACAGCGGTAATAGTTTGGTGGCTGGTACAGGACCACAAAAGCTCAGGACCAGGCACTACCTCAACTACGGGACCGCCTATCGGAACAATAACGACTACAACACCAACAACAACTAGGACGCATCATCCGATCACACCAGGAACCATCACGTTGCCAACATCAGCTCCAGCTCCGATGGGTGGAATCGTCTCAAGAAGCGAATGGGGCGGAATGGAACCTCCCCATAGAAGTGCAAGGTCTGGCAAGTTCGAAAACATTTTAGTGGACAACCTTCACGGTAAACATTGCTCCACTTTCGCCGACTGCTCCCGCCTGCTGCAAGAGGTACAGTAACTCGAGGTTTTAATTATGGATAACAAAATAGGACTATTTCCCACCCTGGAACACATTCTGTATTGGCTGCAGGACAACGGACCATCCTGAAGCATTGTTGAAATATCTCGCTTTGAATCCAAAGTTCAAAATGAAAAATGCTTTGTCCAATGCTTCAAATGCGTCTTCCGAGATTGCCGGCCATGCTGAGCCCTTTTAGAATCTCCGAATTCTGTTGTTGCGCTTCGTTAAACTCCAGAATCGTCAGCTTTTTGTGACTCCTTTTTGAAACTCTAGCAGCTTCCAGTGATTCTTGAAACCCCTGGCATTGCTAGCTTCTGGAGAATCTTTACATTCCATTTGCTTGCTTCTACCTTCTGAAGCTGCTTTGTTAACTTCAAGCTCTTTGTCACTCTTCCTGCTTCTAGTGCTTCATCAAACTTCAAGATCACTTCTGGGGTTCCTTCCTTCCTGGAAATCCAGGTGCTCGAATAATATGGAATTGGAACCCAGAGAATGTCAAGATTCTGAAAACTTTCTAGCTTCTGGAGATTTTACCATTTCCATGAGCATGAAGCTTCCGGAGTTTCTTGCTTCTCTGAATTCCAGAAGTTTTGAGCTTCTAGCGCTTCTTGAGACCCGAGTGTTCCTTGACCTTTCTAATGCTCTTTTGGTTTTTTGCTTCTACAGCTTCCAGAAGTGATTACCTTGAGTGGCTTCTTTAAACATCAGCTTTCAGAGCTTCCAGCCTTGCTCTAGCTTGGGGAAATTGTGAACCATCCAAAATTTTGAAACAAGAGCTCCTAGAGCTCCTCGAAACCCCAGGAACGTTTGCCTCAGGAGCATCTTTAAACGTTGTCAGCTTCCAGCGTTCAAAGCTTCTTCAAACTCCGTTAGCCCCCAGAAGCTTCCAGCGCTCTTAAAACTTCGTTAGCCTCCTGAGCTTCAAGCCTCTGGATTCTGTTCAAAACTAATGGAGCTTTTGCCTTCTGGAGCTTCTCCAAATTCCAAGAGCTTCTTGAAACGTTCAGATCCTTGCTCCTTTAAGCGCCTGTAGCTTCTTGTTTGCGTTACTTCTTGGATAACTTGGTGCTGCTAGAGCTTCTTGAAACTTACAGATTCTTGCTTCTTCAAGCTCCTGCGGCTTCTAGTTTGTGTTACTTCTTGAAAATCTTGATGCTTCTTGATTCTGGAGCTTCTTGCTTCTGGGTTTACAGCATTTGAAGGTGCTGGGTATTCGATTTGATAGCGTGATTGCAACCTGACAACCTAATTTGAGAATTGTTTTGCCCGAAGGAAAGGTAGAGGAGAACCTGAGCGAATCGATGGACTATAATTTCTTGATCGACGACGCAGGACTTGCATATGAAGCACGGGGATGGTATTACAGCGCGAATAGCGACAAGGATACCTCGCTAGCATATCCTGCTGATTATTCACTGCAGGTAAGATCAGATCTAATACCTCGACTGCCCTGTTCAAATTTCCCCGCGTTATCAATTTGATAACTCTTACAGATTGCTCTGATCGGCGATAATAGCAACGATACTATCACGGACGCTCAGAAAGCAAGGATTCAGGCATTCGTCAGCAGTGAGTCGCACAATATGTTACTCTTGCCGTTTCATCAGGCATAATTCTTGGGGAATAATCTATTGATTCACCAAACTAAGATTACAAGTCTTCAAGAAGAATTGCGATTTCTTTTTCCGCAGATTCTACATTCACGGATCAGCATGTCGTTTCAAATCCAACGATCCGTGGACAATGCGCTATGAACATCGCCAGTGAAACAGGGCCAGACCTGAAGGCCATGTGTTACATTATGGAAATCGGCGGCGTCATCAATCCTTGCATCCATTCAAAGTGTTCTGCCTGCACGAACGGAGTTGTTAATTGTAGATGATTACGGAGGCAACGCTGAAAATCAAAGGATCTTGGAAAATTTGAGATTTTTTCTGGATTGGAGCCTCAGGATCGGCAGTGTAACCATTCCTAACCTAAAGGCGAAGAAGTGTCCGCAGCTCAGGACTGAAAAAAGGAACAGAGAAGAGTACGACTGATGCGTTTTTGTATGAATTGTAAATAGTTGACACACGAAAGTCTTGTATTGTTTGAATTGGTTGAAATAAATTATTGAATTCTTCAGCTGGGTTACTTGTGTTACAGGGCTTAACGTCCTCAAAGAAAACTAGAATTTTATTATTTTGTATTTGGACCGAGGATTTCCATGTGAGAGGTCAATTCCGGCAACGGCTCACTTTACTCACTTACAACGTATCCAACTCAAAATTTCACCGGTGAAAAAATTGAAAATTTCTACGTGTCTCTGATATCCGAGAAACTCCTCTACTCCAGCCGCCATTACAGGCGTTTCGGTTGATGCCGAAGTTGTCCCGGGCGTGCCCTGCCGCCCCCTGGCTTGCAGCTCCACGCCAAAACAGCATTAGACTTCGAATAGGAGGACAGCGAACGCCAAATTAAAAAACGCAGAATTTATTCGAACGAAAATTGAAGCCATAGAATATCGTGATAGGAAATCAGATTCGACAAATGGAAAATTATGGAATATTGGCCAGGTAGTCTTTGACCGAGGCGGGATCCAGGACGCGGAAGCCTGTCTCGTCGCAGATGCCGACTTCGATGTTGTCCGACGTCATCTGGCCTTCGAAGCCTTCCTTCAAGGTTAGGATAGCCGTATGCACAGCATCTTCGATGTCTTGTGTTTCGATATACCTGCAAAACGGAAATCAAGAGGTGATGAAAATGATATTTTATCACTTTATCTTAATCTTTTGATCTTATCTTCTATCTTTATAACTTGATATTTTATCGTAATAACGAAACGATTTATAAAGATAAGAAAGTTAAAAGATTATAAAGATGAAAGAATCTTTTAATCTTATCTGATAAGATAAAGTGTTAAATGTTAGTTTATAGCATTGAAAAATTGAGTTCTCTGCGACTGTTGAACCGATTTTGATCTAAATAAAAAAATTACATTCACTCTCACCTTTTTTCCAGGAAAGTTTTTCCGTTGATGTAATTTTTACCCATTGCAGTCGCTTTCCACGCAAAATAAGCGCCTGAGGGATCGCATTGGAAAAGAGTCGGCTTCCCTTCGTCCCAGCCGCAGATCAGCAGCGATACGCCGAAAGGCCGAACGCCCCTAAACAATTTGAGCAATCGGATTAAAATTCGAGAGATCGAGGGCCAACAATTTTCAAATCGGGCGCTTTCTCCCGGCTGGCCATCTAGGTACAGGGTTCGATTCTCAAATTCGTACGTAATTGTTTTCCAAAAAAACGTCGAAAATCGACGGTATTGATTGGAAAATGACGTTTTCAGCCCCTACCCCGACTGCGTGTACTCCTGCATCACCATGGCTACTTTCTGCACCAATTGCGGTGTCGGGATACGTTCCCCGTACACCAATTTGTACTGCTGGGCCAATTTTCTGGCGCGCTTTACGAGAAGCCGATAGTCGGGGCCCATACCTGAAAATGAAACATTTCCATGTTTATAATCGAGCTGAGAATGTGTTGAATTAAATATTTTATAAAAACAAAAACAAAAATTTAATTAATTTTTTTACATGAAAATACTCGTATTTAACTCACCACTGTACACCATGCCGATGTGCTCTTCGACCATTTCGATTTTCCTGATCGAATGCTCCTCGTACAGGATTGACTTGGATTTATTCTCAGTAGCCAGAACAATTCCATTTTGGGCTGTAAAATAAGAGACATCCCCATTTCAAACAAGTCGAGTTTTTAGATGTAGGTTCCCATTCGAATAGTTTTTTTCTATTTATTTGCTAAACACAATTAGTTCCAATAGTTCCATTGAGTACCTAAAAAATCGCTTGAAAAGCAGGCTTGCTAAGAGCTGCTGGTTATTTTATGATATAGAACCAACGGTAATGAAAAAATTGAAAATCAAAAACCTTTGATTCCGATAGAAGGAGCACCAGCGGCTACAGCTGCCAAAGCGTATTCGATTTGAACGAGCTTTCCTGATGGGCTGAAATTTCAAGAAAATGAAATTTTAAGTTACAAGAGAGTGTCACGCAACCTGCACCCACACACATTACAAAAATTAACTTACCTGAACGTGGTCAGCGAAAAGCTGTACCTCTCGGATCCCATTTCGAAACCGACTGGCCAGCAGTGCTTTTACAGTTTGGTGGAAAACAAATTGGAAAACTGAATGCAAATCGTTCGCGAGGAGTCAACAGAAAACGCGATGACAAAAACCGAAAACCGCAAGTAACTGGACGCGATAACCTGCTCGCTTTAAACCTACGAGTGTTGCTGTTGTTTTTTTGTTCCACGGACAACCCATGTTCCTCGCATCACATTGGTTTGACTTTGTCAATTCACTTGATTCACTGAAAATGTATTTCATTTCAATCTGAATGTTAAAGTATAATACTAATTGAAAATGGTAGATAAACGGAAGTGGAACTCGAGCTAAAACTGAGTTTTTATATACTTGGGCTCGAACTGATAGTTGGCAATATGTGTTGTAGAACGTATCGATTCTATGTACCAGAAGTTTTCAGAGATATCGATTTGATACATGTTCATGTTGTGGTATTGATGTGTCTGTGTCTGCATGTATGGTTTGGTCCGTGTTATCTTCGTTATCATTCTTCGCGTGCAGCAGGCGTGGGCTCAAAAACATTGCACCGGAGCAAACGTATTGTTTACTAAAGCATTCATATTTTTGAGTCATTTCCTCCTTATTTTCATCTAACTGTTCAAAACTAACTGATGGAGAGATGAACATCAAACCACTGGCTCGAAATTGAAGGTAATCTATTGGAGTTCGCCATCTAGTTGCTATCGTTCAACTCTTCTCTATCGTGTTACGATTTTTATTATTTTTTCATTTTTAGGAAACAAATTCGTTTGAATGCCACACTTTGCACAAAACGCTTCTTCCATGAAGACTTCGAAATCGAGTCAAAAATTGAAGTCACTTCCGAATGGAGTTGGAACCAATGAAACTCAAAATCGGATGTATAGGAAGTTGGCCCTAGGGCTGTCAGCCCTAGACCGGATGTGTGTGAACGGGCCAAATGACTGGTAGCGGGGACGACGACAGTAGAGAGGGTTGGAGTAATCGGTAGAATGTTCCAATTAATCGATTACACCGGAAATCGATACAAACTTGCGATAAATCGATATTTTACGCAAAATTAACGGGAAAACAGCGGGAACTCGGAAAAATTGCGATTAATCGATCATTGAATGACACAACATGCGAGAACGACCGGTATTTAGCATTTTTGAATGAAACGTAGCGATTAATCTGCATTAAATGAAGAAACGTCGAATTTCGGCGTACATGTCATGGAGGGACGAACTTGATTCGGCATGTATGACTCGAAGAATGCGATTATTGGATGTTTGGCCATCTGTGCTCAACAATGGCATACTATTACAATTATTTATTGCGGTTATTATTACGTAGTTACCTATTACGATCACTGTGATTGGACTGACTATAATGATGTCTACGACTTTAGGTACATTTGAATAACAATAAACTTAAAATTAATTTTCTCAAAATCGAAATTTGCCAGGTCGTTCAAATTCGCACCAGATCTTCCCTTGGGTGTCAGCTACACACCCCCGGGTCAATCATCGAGGCAGGAGGCCCGTGGAGGGCGAGCCCTACAACTTTAGGGCGAAAAATCGAAAATACCGAAAAACCGATATTTTCACTTAAAATTCATTTTCTCAAAATCGAAATTTGCCAGGTCGTTCAAATTCGCACCAGATCTTCCCTTGGGTGTCAGCTACACACCCCCGGGTCAATCATCGAGGCAGGAGGCCCGTGGAGGGAGAGCCCTACAACTTTAGGGCGAAAAATCGAAAATACCGAAAAACCGATATTTTCACTTAAAATTCATTTTCTCAAAATCGAAATTTGCCAGGTCGTTCAAATTCGCACCAGATCTTCCCTTGGGTGTCAGCTACACACCCCCGGGTCAATCATCGAGGCAGGAGGCCCGTGGAGGGCGAGCCCTACAACTTTAGGGCGAAAAATCGAAAATACCGAAAAACCGATATTTTCACTTAAAATTCATTTTCTCAAAATCGAAATTTGCCAGGTCGTTCAAATTCGCACCAGATCTTCCCTTGGGTGTCAGCTACACACCCCCGGGTCAATCATCGAGGCAGGAGGCCCGTGGAGGGCGAGCCCTACAACTTTAGGGCGAAAAATCGAAAATACCGAAAAACCGTTATTTTCACTTAAAATTCATTTTCTCAAAATCGAAATTTGCCAGGTCGTCCAAATTCGCACCAGATCTTCCCTTGGGTGTCAGCTACACACCCCCGGGTCAATCATCGAGGCAGGAGGCCCGTGGAGGGCGAGCCCTACAACTTTAGGGCGAAAAATCGAAAATACCGAAAAACCGATATTTTCACTTAAAATTCATTTTCTCAAAATCGAAATTTGCCAGGTCGTTCAAATTCGCACCAGATCTTCCCTTGGGTGTCAGCTACACACCCCCGGGTCAATCATCGAGGCAGGAGGCCCGTGGAGGGCGAGCCCTACAACTTTAGGGCGAAAAATCGAAAATACCGAAAAACCGATATTTTCACTTAAAATTCATTTTCTCAAAATCGAAATTTGCCAGGTCGTTCAAATTCGCACCAGATCTTCCCTTGGGTGTCAGCTACACACCCCCGGGTCAATCATCGAGGCAGGAGGCCCGTGGAGGGCGAGCCCTACAACTTTAGGGCGAAAAATCGAAAATACCGAAAAACCGATATTTTCACTTAAAATTCATTTTCTCAAAATCGAAATTTGCCAGGTCGTTCAAATTCGCACCAGATCTTCCCTTGGGTGTCAGCTACACACCCCCGGGTCAATCATCGAGGCAGGAGGCCCGTGGAGGGCGAGCCCTACAACTTTAGGGCGAAAAATCGAAAATACACAAAAACCGATATTTTCACTTAAAATTCATTTTCTCAAAATCGAAATTTGCCAGGTCGTTCAAATTCGCACCAGATCTTCCCTTGGGTGTCAGCTACACACCCCCGGGTCAATCATCGAGGCAGGAGGCCCGTGGAGGGCGAGCCCTACAACTTTAGGGCGAAAAATCGAAAATACCGAAAAACCGATATTTTCACTTAAAATTCATTTTCTCAAAATCGAAATTTGCCAGGTCGTTCAAATTCGCACCAGATCTTCCCTTGGGTGTCAGCTACACACCCCCGGGTCAATCATCGAGGCAGGAGGCCCGTGGAGGGCGAGCCCTACAACTTTAGGGCGAAAAATCGAAAATACCGAAAAACCGATATTTTCACTTAAAATTCATTTTCTCAAAATCGAAATTTGCCAGGTCGTTCAAATTCGCACCAGATCTTCCCTTGGGTGTCAGCTACACACCCCCGGGTCAATCATCGAGGCAGGAGGCCCGTGGAGGGCGAGCCCTACAACTTTAGGGCGAAAAATCGAAAATACCGAAAAACCGATATTTTCACTTAAAATTCATTTTCTCAAAATCGAAATTTGCCAGGTCGTTCAAATTCGCACCAGATCTTCCCTTGGGTGTCAGCTACACACCCCGGGTCAATCATCGAGGCAGGAGGCCCGTGGAGGGCGAGCCCTACAACTTTAGGGCGAAAAATCGAAAATACCGAAAAACTGATATTTTCACTTAAAATTCATTTTCTCAAAATCGAAATTTGCCAGGTCGTTCAAATTTGCACCAGATCTTCCCTTGGGTGTCAGCTACACACCCCCGGGTCAATCATAGAGGCAGGAGGCCCGTGGAGGGCGAGCCCTACAACTTTAGGGCGAAAAATCGAAAATACCGAAAAACCGATATTTTCACTTAAAATTCATTTTCTCAAAATCGAAATTTGCCAGGTCGTTCAAATTCGCACCAGATCTTCCCTTGGGTGTCAGCTACACACCCCCGGGTCAATCATCGAGGCAGGAGGCCCGTGGAGGGCGAGCCCTACAACTTTAGGGCGAAAAATCGAAAATACACAAAAACCGATATTTTCACTTAAAATTCATTTTCTCAAAATCGAAATTTGCCAGGTCGTCCAAATTCGCACCAGATCTTCCCTTGGGTGTCAGCTACACACCCCCGGGTCAATCATCGAGGCAGGAGGCCCGTGGAGGGCGAGCCCTACAACTTTAGGGCGAAAAATCGAAAATACCGAAAAACCGATATTTTCACTTAAAATTCATTTTCTCAAAATCGAAATTTGCCAGGTCGTTCAAATTCGCACCAGATCTTCCCTTGGGTGTCAGCTACACACCCCCGGGTCAATCATCGAGGCAGGAGGCCCGTGGAGGGCGAGCCCTACAACTTTAGGGCGAAAAATCGAAAATACCGAAAAACCGATATTTTCACTTAAAATTCATTTTCTCAAAATCGAAATTTGCCAGGTCGTTCAAATTCGCACCAGATCTTCCCTTGGGTGTCAGCTACACACCCCCGGGTCAATCATCGAGGCAGGAGGCCCGTGGAGGGCGAGCCCTACAACTTTAGGGCGAAAAATCGAAAATACACGAAAACCGATATTTTCACTTAAAATTCATTTTCTCAAAATCGAAATTTGCCAGGTCGTTCAAATTCGCACCAGATCTTCCCTTGGGTGTCAGCTACACACCCCCGGGTCAATCATCGAGGCAGGAGGCCCGTGGAGGGCGAGCCCTACAACTTTAGGGCGAAAAATCGAAAATACACAAAAACCGATATTTTCACTTAAAATTCATTTTCTCAAAATCGAAATTTGCCAGGTCGTTCAAATTCGCACCAGATCTTCCCTTGGGTGTCAGCTACACACCCCCGGGTCAATCATCGAGGCAGGAGGCCCGTGGAGGGCGAGCCCTACAACTTTAGGGCGAAAAATCGAAAATACCGAAAAACCGATATTTTCACTTAAAATTCATTTTCTCAAAATCGAAATTTGCCAGGTCGTTCAAATTCGCACCAGATCTTCCCTTGGGTGTCAGCTACACACCCCCGGGTCAATCATCGAGGCAGGAGGCCCGTGGAGGGCGAGCCCTACAACTTTAGGGCGAAAAATCGAAAATACCGAAAAACCGATATTTTCACTTAAAATTCATTTTCTCAAAATCGAAATTTGCCAGGTCGTTCAAATTCGCACCAGATCTTCCCTTGGGTGTCAGCTACACACCCCCGGGTCAATCATCGAGGCAGGAGGCCCGTGGAGGGCGAGCCCTACAACTTTAGGGCGAAAAATCGAAAATACCGAAAAACCGTTATTTTCACTTAAAATTCATTTTCTCAAAATCGAAATTTGCCAGGTCGTTCAAATTCGCACCAGATCTTCCCTTGGGTGTCAGCTACACACCCCCGGGTCAATCATCGAGGCAGGAGGCCCGTGGAGGGCGAGCCCTACAACTTTAGGGCGAAAAATCGAAAATACCGAAAAACCGATATTTTCACTTAAAATTCATTTTCTCAAAATCGAAATTTGCCAGGTCGTCCAAATTCGCACCAGATCTTCCCTTGGGTGTCAGCTACACACCCCCGGGTCAATCATCGAGGCAGGAGGCCCGTGGAGGGCGAGCCCTACAACTTTAGGGCGAAAAATCGAAAATACCGAAAAACCGATATTTTCACTTAAAATTCATTTTCTCAAAATCGAAATTTGCCAGGTCGTTCAAATTCGCACCAGATCTTCCCTTGGGTGTCAGCTACACACCCCCGGGTCAATCATCGAGGCAGGAGGCCCGTGGAGGGCGAGCCCTACAACTTTAGGGCGAAAAATCGAAAATACCGAAAAACCGATATTTTCACTTAAAAATCCATTTCTCAAAATCGAAATTTGCCAGGTCGTTCAAATTCGCACCAGATCTTCCCTTGGGTGTCAGCTACACACCCCCGGGTCAATCATCGAGGCAGGAGGCCCGTGGAGGGCGAGCCCTACAACTTTAGGGCGAAAAATCGAAAATACCGAAAAACCGTTATTTTCACTTAAAATTCATTTTCTCAAAATCGAAATTTGCCAGGTCGTTCAAATTCGCACCAGATCTTCCCTTGGGTGTCAGCTACACACCCCCGGGTCAATCATCGAGGCAGGAGGCCCGTGGAGGGCGAGCCCTACAACTTTAGGGCGAAAAATCGAAAATACCGAAAAACTGATATTTTCACTTAAAATTCATTTTCTCAAAATCGAAATTTGCCAGGTCGTTCAAATTCGCACCAGATCTTCCCTTGGGTGTCAGCTACACACCCCCGGGTCAATCATAGAGGCAGGAGGCCCGTGGAGGGCGAGCCCTACAACTTTAGGGCGAAAAATCGAAAATACCGAAAAACCGATATTTTCACTTAAAATTCATTTTCTCAAAATCGAAATTTGCCAGGTCGTTCAAATTCGCACCAGATCTTCCCTTGGGTGTCAGCTACACACCCCCGGGTCAATCATCGAGGCAGGAGGCCCGTGGAGGGCGAGCCCTACAACTTTAGGGCGAAAAATCGAAAATACACAAAAACCGATATTTTCACTTAAAATTCATTTTCTCAAAATCGAAATTTGCCAGGTCGTCCAAATTCGCACCAGATCTTCCCTTGGGTGTCAGCTACACACCCCCGGGTCAATCATCGAGGCAGGAGGCCCGTGGAGGGCGAGCCCTACAACTTTAGGGCGAAAAATCGAAAATACCGAAAAACCGATATTTTCACTTAAAAATCCATTTCTCAAATTCGAAATTTGCCAGGTCGTTCAAATTCGCACCAGATCTTCCCTTGGGTGTCAGCTACACACCCCCGGGTCAATCATCGAGGCAGGAGGCCCGTGGAGGGCGAGCCCTACAACTTTAGGGCGAAAAATCGAAAATACCGAAAAACCGTTATTTTCACTTAAAATTCATTTTCTCAAAATCGAAATTTGCCAGGTCGTCCAAATTCGCACCAGATCTTCCCTTGGGTGTCAGCTACACACCCCCGGGTCAATCATCGAGGCAGGAGGCCCGTGGAGGGCGAGCCCTACAACTTTAGGGCGAAAAATCGAAAATACCGAAAAACCGTTATTTTCACTTAAAATTCATTTTCTCAAAATCGAAATTTGCCAGGTCGTCCAAATTCGCACCAGATCTTCCCTTGGGTGTCAGCTACACACCCCCGGGTCAATCATCGAGGCAGGAGGCCCGTGGAGGGCGAGCCCTACAACTTTAGGGCGAAAAATCGAAAATACCGAAAAACCGATATTTTCACTTAAAATTCATTTTCTCAAATTCGAAATTTGCCAGGTCGTTCAAATTCGCACCAGATCTTCCCTTGGGTGTCAGCTACACACCCCCGGGTCAATCATCGAGGCAGGAGGCCCGTGGAGGGCGAGCCCTACAACTTTAGGGCGAAAAATCGAAAATACCGAAAAACCGTTATTTTCACTTAAAATTCATTTTCTCAAAATCGAAATTTGCCAGGTCGTCCAAATTCGCACCAGATCTTCCCTTGGGTGTCAGCTACACACCCCCGGGTCAATCATCGAGGCAGGAGGCCCGTGGAGGGCGAGCCCTACAACTTTAGGGCGAAAAATCGAAAATACCGAAAAACCGTTATTTTCACTTAAAATTCATTTTCTCAAAATCGAAATTTGCCAGGTCGTCCAAATTCGCACCAGATCTTCCCTTGGGTGTCAGCTACACACCCCCGGGTCAATCATCGAGGCAGGAGGCCCGTGGAGGGCGAGCCCTACAACTTTAGGGCGAAAAATCGAAAATACCGAAAAACCGATATTTTCACTTAAAAATCCATTTCTCAAATTCGAAATTTGCCAGGTCGTTCAAATTCGCACCAGATCTTCCCTTGGGTGTCAGCTACACACCCCCGGGTCAATCATCGAGGCAGGAGGCCCGTGGAGGGCGAGCCCTACAACTTTAGGGCGAAAAATCGAAAATACCGAAAAACCGTTATTTTCACTTAAAATTCATTTTCTCAAAATCGAAATTTGCCAGGTCGTCCAAATTCGCACCAGATCTTCCCTTGGGTGTCAGCTACACACCCCCGGGTCAATCATCGAGGCAGGAGGCCCGTGGAGGGCGAGCCCTACAACTTTAGGGCGAAAAATCGAAAATACACAAAAACCGATATTTTCACTCAAAATTCATTTTCTCAAAATCGAAATTTGCCAGGTCGTTCAAATTCGCACGAGTTCTTCTCTGGGGATAATTTTCATTGAATTCACAAGGAATCCAATGAGCTCAAAACATTCAAAATCGGTTAAGTAGGACTCCCTCAAATCGGCAACAACGTGAAGAAGGAGAAATCGCATCAGGAAATTCCAGCCAAACCGATTTAAAAACAAAATTTTCCGGAAAAACTTCTATTCTATGTTCAATCAAGCGAGAAACCCGGTAGAAATACTCAAAAAAATTCAACCGATTTAAAAGTTTTCGTGTATTTCGAAAAATGGACTAGGACTGAATAAGCATTAAAAGCTTATCTGGGACCCGTTAATTTTTTCCGATAAAAATTGCACGGACATTATGCCTCAAGTTGGAGCAAACCACAACATTCAAGACTAGTTTCGTCTAAATCGGATCAGTGGTTCAATACAAAGTAGCTGGACGAAATTTCGAACCGCTGATCCAATTTTGGCGCGGTTGGTCCCAAAAGTCGTGATTTGCTCGAACTTGAGGCCTATTGTCAGCGGAATCCGACCAAAAAATTGCACGGGGCCGGAAACCCAAAAAAACTGTTCTTGGGATTATGACTTTTTAGATATTTGAACGTTTTTGAGTACTCTGGAGTTAATGTAGAGGGTTCCCTTGTAGGAGGTGCAGGTCACAGGAAAATTTGCTAAACTCTCGTTTTTTCTAAATCGGACTAAGCCTTCTATGCGTTTTGCTGCTGACGGCGTACGGGGGACGGATAAACAGTTTTTATTGCAAATTTGTGTCCTAGAACCTCTGAAGCGTGAAAGAAAAAGTTTTCAGGGGGTATTGTAAAAAAATGTTGCTCGACCGATTACATAGGTACATTACGTATTTCTGGTTTCGGATTTTTGGTGAGGATTTCGGTGATTTAAGATAACCCCTCTTTTCTCCTCGGAGAAAGGTTAACGGCGGAAGAAAAAAAAATTTATTGCACATTCGGATCGTACGCCCCTTGGAACGTAAACCAACAAATTTTCAGGGGGTGGTAGAACTTTTATCCCCGACAAATTACAAAGTTTTATTTCATACGAACAATGAACCAAAACCGTTTTCAAGAGATTTGCAACCACGGGATGTGCGACATCACCAGCCCTAACCAACGGGCCAATTCCTACGGTAGCGCTACAATGATCAGAAGCGGAACTACTTCATGCGAAAAAGCGGCTACCACCGCTTAGCGCCTCTACAATCCTTCTCTAATCTCTGCACTTAGATTTTATATTTAATTTAGATTAGAATTTATAATTTAGATTAGATTGTATATCGTCGCTTGAGAAGCAACAGGACCTGTTGCTAACGCAATTTTTGGCCAAATCGAGATTCTCATGCCGTTGGATTCATCTTTTCAAGCCCGATCGATTGGTGAGGTCGATAATTTTTTTGAAAAATCGATAGAACCGAAAAATCGATTGAAGGTGATTGCTGCAGTCCTTCTGCAACATCCTGCTATTGGCGACTCAGATTACCGATGAGTGCGCTGCGGTCGCCTCTACAATGGCGGCTATTGGTTGGACAGTCTCTCATCCATTTACTAATATGACCGTAACTCCCTCAATTCTCAACCTTTCTTCAAATTTCTTTAACTGAAATGTTTGTCTCGGCAAAACTAACAACCTGTTTAATCGGAATTTGAATTACTCACAGTACTTCCGATATATTTGCATTTTTAGTGTTTTCTATTTAATTTTTTTCGGCCACAATAATGGACCGATTTGAGCGTTCTTGGTCTCAAAATCTTCGTTTTATCTTGAAGAATATGTGGTTATTTTTTATATTCCAAAAATGTAGCGAAATGTTTTTGCGAATTTTAAAATTTACATAGTGAACTTTTTGATATTTTTGACCTAAACACCCTTGAAAACAGTCAAAATATGATCAAATTTTGTCAAACATGGACGTTTCAAAATATGGAAGTATTGTATGTTATCTACGCAAAACTGGTTACTTCCATATTTACAGAGCAAATGGGAGTATTGTAATCGTCCTAAAATCGAAAATCGGAACGGAGCATAAGAAAAAACTTTTTCTTATACACATTTACTCAGAATCACTTCCCGAACAAGTGTCTGTGTGTCCGTCTGTGGTCTTTTACAAAAATGGCCATAGCTCCCTCAATTCTCAAACTTTTTTCAAATTTCTTGAACTGAAATGTTCGTCTCGGCTTCAGTACTTCCGATATATTTGCATTATTAGTGTAGTTTGTATTTTATTTTTTTTTCAACTTCGAGATCAAACTCAACTTTGAGATCAAACTCAACTTCGAGCTCAAATTCAACTTCGCGTTCAAAGTCAACATCGAGATCAAAGTCATCTTCAAGTTTACACTAAACTTCGAGATCAAATTCAACTTCGAAATCAAACTCAACTTCGAGCTCAAATTCAACTTCGAGATCAAACTCAACTCCGAGATCAAATTCAACTTCGAGATCAAACTCAACTTCGAGTTCAAACTCAACTTTGAGATCAAACTAAACTTCGAGATCAAATTCAACTCCGAGATCAAACGCAACTTCGAGATCAAATTTAACTTCAAGATCAAAGTCAACTTCGAGATCAAATTCAACTTCGAGATCAAACTCAACTTCGAGCTCAAATTCAACTTCAAGATCAAACTCAACTTCGAGATCAAACTCAACTTCGAGATCAAATTCAACTTCGCGTTCAAAGTCAACATCGAGATCAAAATCATCTTCAAGTTTACACTAAACTTCGAGCTCAAATTCAACTTCGAGATCAAACTCAACTTCGAGATCAAATTCAACTTCGAGATCAAACTCAACTTCGAGTTCAAACTCAACTTTGAGATCAAACTAAACTTCGAGATCAAATTCAACTCCGAGATCAAACGCAACTTCGAAATCAAACTCAACTTCAAGATCAAACCCAACTTCGAGCTCAAATTCAACTTCAAGATCAAACTCAACTTCGAGTTCAAACTCAACTTCGAGATCAAACTCAACTTCGAGTTCAAACTCAACTTTGAGATCAAACTAAACTTCGAGATCAAATTCAACTCCGAGATCAAACGCAACTTCGAAATCAAACTCAACTTCAAGATCAAACCCAACTTCGAGCTCAAATTCAACTTCAAGATCAAACTCAACTTCGAGTTGAAACTCAACTTCGAGCTCAAATTCAACATCGAGATCAAACTCAACTTCAAGATCGAAGTCAACTTCGAGTTCAAACTAAACTTCGAGATCAAACTAAACTTCGAGATCAAATTCAACTCCGAGATCAAACTCAACTTCAAGATCAAACTCAACTTCTAGATCAAATTTAACTTCAACATCAAAGTCACCTTCGAGATCAAATTCAACTTCGTGATCAAACTCAACTTCGAGATCAAACTCCACTTTGAGATCAAATTCAACTTCGAAATCAAAGTCAACTTCGAGATCAAACTCAACTTCGAGATCAAATTTAACTTCGAGATCAAACTCAACTTCAAGATCAAACTCAACTTCTAGATCAAATTTAACTTCAACATCAAAGTCACCTTCGAGATCAAATTCAACTTCGTGATCAAATTCAACTTCGAGATCAAACTCAACTTTGAGATCAAACTCAACTTCGAGTTCAAACTCAACTTCGAGTTCAAACTCAACTTCGAGATCAAATTCAACTTCGAGACCCATTCTGCTTACAGAAAATTAAGAGTTGAGAACCAATAAATTTTGAATTTAAGTGTGAATTAAACTTGACAATAAATATCGGTTTTTCGGTATTTTCGATTTTTCGCCCTAAAGTTGTAGGGCTCGCCCTCCACGGGCCTCCTGCCTCGATGATTGACCCGGGGGTGTGTAGCTGACACCCAAGGGAAGATCTGGTGCGAATTTGAACGACCTGGCAAATTTCGAATTTGAGAAAATGAATTTTAAGTGAAAATATCGGTTTTTCGGTAATTTCGATTTTTCGCCCTAAAGTTGTAGGGCTCTCCCTCCACGGGCCTCCTGCCTCGATGATTGACCCGGGGGTGTGTAGCTGACACCCAAGGGAAGATCTGGTGCGAATTTGAACGACCTGGCAAATTTCGAATTTGAGAAAATGAATTTTAAGTGAAAATATCGGTTTTTCGGTATTTTCGATTTTTCGCCCTAAAGTTGTAGGGCTCGCCCTCCACGGGCCTCCTGCCTCGATGATTGACCCGGGGGTGTGTAGCTGACACCCAAGGGAAGATCTGGTGCGAATTTGAACGACCTGGCAAATTTCGATTTTGAGAAAATGAATTTTAGGTGAAATTATCGGTTTTTGTGTATTTTCGATTTTTCGCCATAAAGTTGTAGGGCTCGCCCTCCACGGGCCTCCTGCCTCGATGATTGACCCGGGGGTGTGTAGCTGACACCCAAGGGAAGATCTGGTGCGAATTTGAACGACCTGGCAAATTTCGAATTTGAGAAAATGAATTTTAAGTGAAAATATCGGTTTTTCGGCATTTTCGATTTTTCGCCCTAAAGTTGTAGGGCTCGCCCTCCACGGGCCTCCTGCCTCGATGATTGACCCGGGGGTGTGTAGCTGACACCCAAGGGAAGATCTGGTGCGAATTTGAACGACCTGGCAAATTTAGATTTTGAGAAAATGAATTTTAAGTGAAAATATCGGTTTTTCGGTATTTTCGATTTTTCGCCCTAAAGTTGTAGGGCTCGCCCTCCACGGGCCTCCTGCCTCGATGATTGACCCGGGGGTGTGTAGCTGACACCCAAGGGAAGATCTGGTGCGAATTTGAACGACCTGGCAAATTTCGATTTTGAGAAAATGAATTTTAGGTGAAATTATCGGTTTTTCGGTATTTTCGATTTTTCGCCATAAAGTTGTAGGGCTCGCCCTCCACGGGCCTCCTGCCTCGATGATTGACCCGGGGGTGTGTAGCTGACACCCAAGGGAAGATCTGGTGCGAATTTGAACGACCTGCCAAATTTCGATTTTGAGAAAATGAATTTTAGGTGAAATTATCGGTTTTTCGGTATTTTCGATTTTTCGCCCTAAAGTTGTAGGGCTCGCCCTCCACGGGCCTCCTGCCTCGATGATTGACCCGGGGGTGTGTAGCTGACACCCAAGGGAAGATCTGGTGCGAATTTGAACGACCTGGCAAATTTCGAATTTGAGAAATGGATTTTTAAGTGAAAATATCGGTTTTTCGGTAATTTCGATTTTTCGCCCTAAAGTTGTAGGGCTCTCCCTCCACGGGCCTCCTGCCTCGATGATTGACCCGGGGGTGTGTAGCTGACACCCAAGGGAAGATCTGGTGCGAATTTGAACGACCTGGCAAATTTCGAATTTGAGAAAATGAATTTTAAGTGAAAATATCGGTTTTTCGGTATTTTCGATTTTTCGCCCTAAAGTTGTAGGGCTCGCCCTCCACGGGCCTCCTGCCTCGATGATTGACCCGGGGGTGTGTAGCTGACACCCAAGGAAAGATCTGGTGCGAATTTGAACGACCTGGCAAATTTCGATTTTGAGAAAATGAATTTTAAGTGAAAATATCGGTTTTTCGGCATTTTCGATTTTTCGCCCTAAAGTTGTAGGGCTCGCCCTCCACGGGCCTCCTGCCTCGATGATTGACCCGGGGGTGTGTAGCTGACACCCAAGGGAAGATCTGGTGCGAATTTGAACGACCTGGCAAATTTCGATTTTGAGAAAATGAATTTTAAGTGAAAATATCGGTTTTTCGGTATTTTCGATTTTTCGCCCTAAAGTTGTAGGGCTCGCCCTCCACGGGCCTCCTGCCTCGATGATTGACCCGGGGGTGTGTAGCTGACACCCAAGGGAAGATCTGGTGCGAATTTGAACGACCTGGCAAATTTCGATTTTGAGAAAATGAATTTTAGGTGAAATTATCGGTTTTTGTGTATTTTCGATTTTTCGCCATAAAGTTGTAGGGCTCGCCCTCCACGGGCCTCCTGCCTCGATGATTGACCCGGGGGTGTGTAGCTGACACCCAAGGGAAGATCTGGTGCGAATTTGAACGACCTGGCAAATTTCGAATTTGAGAAATGGATTTTTAAGTGAAAATATCGGTTTTTCGGTATTTTCGATTTTTCGCCCTAAAGTTGTAGGGCTCGCCCTCCACGGGCCTCCTGCCTCGATGATTGACCCGAGGGTGTGTAGCTGACACCCAAGGGAAGATCTGGTGCGAATTTGAACGACCTGGCAAATTTCGAATTTGAGAAAATGAATTTTAAGTGAAAATATCGGTTTTTCGGTATTTACGATTTTTCGCCCTAAAGTTGTAGGGCTCGCCCTCCACGGGCCTCCTGCCTCGATGATTGACCCGGGGGTGTGTAGCTGACACCCAAGGGAAGATCTGGTGCGAATTTGAACGACCTGGCAAATTTCGATTTTGAGAAAATGAATTTTAAGTGAAAATATCGGTTTTTCGGTATTTTCGATTTTTCGCCCTAAAGTTGTAGGGCTCGCCCTCCACGGGCCTCCTGCCTCGATGATTGACCCGGGGGTGTGTAGCTGACACCCAAGGGAAGATCTGGTGCGAATTTGAACGACCTGGCAAATTTCGAATTTGAGAAAATGAATTTTAAGTGAAAATATCGGTTTTTCGGTATTTTCGATTTTTCGCCCTAAAGTTGTAGGGCTCGCCCTCCACGGGCCTCCTGCCTCGATGATTGACCCGGGGGTGTGTAGCTGACACCCAAGGGAAGATCTGGTGCGAATTTGAACGACCTGGCAAATTTCGAATTTGAGAAAATGAATTTTAAGTGAAAATATCTGTTTTTCGGTATTTTCGATTTTTCGCCCTAAAGTTGTAGGGCTCGCCCTCCACGGGCCTCCTGCCTCGATGATTGACCCGGGGGTGTGTAGCTGACACCCAAGGGAAGATCTGGTGCGAATTTGAACGACCTGGCAAATTTCGATTTTGAGAAAATGAATTTTAAGTGAAAATATCGGTTTTTCGGTATTTTCGATTTTTCGCCCTAAAGTTGTAGGGCTCGCCCTCCACGGGCCTCCTGCCTCGATGATTGACCCGGGGGTGTGTAGCTGACACCCAAGGGAAGATCTGGTGCAAATTTGAACGACCTGGCAAATTTCGATTTTGAGAAAATGAATTTTAAGTGAAAATATCAGTTTTTCGGTATTTTCGATTTTTCGCCCTAAAGTTGTAGGGCTCGCCCTCCACGGGCCTCCTGCCTCGATGATTGACCCGGGGGTGTGTAGCTGACACCCAAGGGAAGATCTGGTGCGAATTTGAACGACCTGGCAAATTTCGATTTTGAGAAAATGAATTTTAAGTGAAAATATCGGTTTTTCGGCATTTTCGATTTTTCGCCCTGAAGTTGTAGGGCTCGCCCTCCACGGGCCTCCTGCCTCGATGATTGACCCGTGGGTGTGTAGCTGACACCCAAGGGAAGATCTGGTGCGAATTTGAACGACCTGGCAAATTTCGATTTTGAGAAAATGAATTTTAGGTGAAATTATCGGTTTTTCGGTATTTTCGATTTTTCGCCCTAAAGTTGTAGGGCTCGCCCTCCACGGGCCTCCTGCCTCGATGATTGACCCGGGGGTGTGTAGCTGACACCCAAGGGAAGATCTGGTGCGAATTTGAACGACCTGGCAAATTTCGAATTTGAGAAATGGATTTTTAAGTGAAAATATCGGTTTTTCGGTATTTTCGATTTTTCGCCCTAAAGTTGTAGGGCTCGCCCTCCACGGGCCTCCTGCCTCGATGATTGACCCGGGGGTGTGTAGCTGACACCCAAGGGAAGATCTGGTGCGAATTTGAACGACCTGGCAAATTTCGAATTTGAGAAAATGAATTTTAAGTGAAAATATCGGTTTTTCGGTATTTTCGATTTTTCGCCCTAAAGTTGTAGGGCTCGCCCTCCACGGGCCTCCTGCCTCGATGATTGACCCGGGGGTGTGTAGCTGACACCCAAGGGAAGATCTGGTGCGAATTTGAACGACCTGGCAAATTTCGATTTTGAGAAAATGAATTTTAAGTGAAAATATCGGTTTTTCGGTATTTTCGATTTTTCGCCCTAAAGTTGTAGGGCTCGCCCTCCACGGGCCTCCTGCCTCGATGATTGACCCGGGGGTGTGTAGCTGACACCCAAGGGAAGATCTGGTGCGAATTTGAACGACCTGGCAAATTTCGATTTTGAGAAAATGAATTTTAAGTGAAAATATCGGTTTTTCGGTATTTTCGATTTTTCGCCCTAAAGTTGTAGGGCTCACCCTCCACGGGCCTCCTGCCTCGATGATTGACCCGGGGGTGTGTAGCTGACACCCAAGGGAAGATCTGGTGCGAATTTGAACGACCTGGCAAATTTCGATTTTGAGAAAATGAATTTTGAGTGAAAATATCGGTTTTTGTGTATTTTCGATTTTTCGCCCTAAAGTTGTAGGGCTCGCCCTCCACGGGCCTCCTGCCTCGATGATTGACCCGGGGGTGTGTAGCTGACACCAAAGGGAAGATCTGGTGCGAATTTGAACGACCTGGCAAATTTCGAATTTGAGAAAATGAATTTTAAGTGAAAATATCGGTTTTTCGGCATTTTCGATTTTTCGCCCTAAAGTTGTAGGGCTCGCCCTCCACGGGCCTCCTGCCTCGATGATTGACCCGGGGGTGTGTAGCTGACACCCAAGGGAAGATCTGGTGCGAATTTGAACGACCTGGCAAATTTCGATTTTGAGAAAATGAATTTTAAGTGAAAATATCGGTTTTTCGGTATTTTCGATTTTTCGCCCTAAAGTTGTAGGGCTCGCCCTCCACGGGCCTCCTGCCTCGATGATTGACCCGGGGGTGTGTAGCTGACACCCAAGGGAAGATCTGGTGCGAATTTGAACGACCTGGCAAATTTCGAATTTGAGAAAATGAATTTTAAGTGAAAATATCTGTTTTTCGGTATTTTCGATTTTTCGCCCTAAAGTTGTAGGGCTCGCCCTCCACGGGCCTCCTGCCTCGATGATTGACCCGGGGGTGTGTAGCTGACACCCAAGGGAAGATCTGGTGCGAATTTGAACGACCTGGCAAATTTCGATTTTGAGAAAATGAATTTTAAGTGAAAATATCGGTTTTTCGGTATTTTCGATTTTTCGCCCTAAAGTTGTAGGGCTCGCCCTCCACGGGCCTCCTGCCTCGATGATTGACCCGGGGGTGTGTAGCTGACACCCAAGGGAAGATCTGGTGCAAATTTGAACGACCTGGCAAATTTCGATTTTGAGAAAATGAATTTTAAGTGAAAATATCAGTTTTTCGGTATTTTCGATTTTTCGCCCTAAAGTTGTAGGGCTCGCCCTCCACGGGCCTCCTGCCTCGATGATTGACCCGGGGGTGTGTAGCTGACACCCAAGGGAAGATCTGGTGCGAATTTGGACGACCTGGCAAATTTCGATTTTGAGAAAATGAATTTTAAGTGAAAATAACGGTTTTTCGGTATTTTCGATTTTTCGCCCTAAAGTTGTAGGGCTCGCCCTCCACGGGCCTCCTGCCTCGATGATTGACCCGGGGGTGTGTAGCTGACACCCAAGGGAAGATCTGGTGCGAATTTGAACGACCTGGCAAATTTCGAATTTGAGAAAATGAATTTTAAGTGAAAATATCGGTTTTTCGGTATTTTCGATTTTTCGCCCTAAAGTTGTAGGGCTCGCCCTCCACGGGCCTCCTGCCTCGATGATTGACCCGGGGGTGTGTAGCTGACACCCAAGGGAAGATCTGGTGCGAATTTGAACGACCTGGCAAATTTCGAATTTGAGAAAATGAATTTTAAGTGAAAATATCTGTTTTTCGGTATTTTCGATTTTTCGCCCTAAAGTTGTAGGGCTCGCCCTCCACGGGCCTCCTGCAAAGATGATTGACCCGGGGGTGTGTAGCTGACACCCAAGGGAAGATCTGGTGCGAATTTGAACGACCTGGCAAATTTCGAATTTGAGAAAATGAATTTTAAGTGAAAATATCGGTTTTTCGGATTTTGAGAAAATTAATTTTAAGTTTATTGTTATTCAAATGTACCTAAAGTCGTAGACACCATTATAGTCAGTCCAATCACAGTGATCGTAATAGGAAACTACGTAATAATAACCGCAATAAATAATTGTAATAGTATGCCATTGTTGAGCACAGATGGCCAAACATCCAATAATCGCATTCTTCGAGTCATACATGCCGAATCAAGTTCGTCCCTCCATGACATGTACGCCGAAATTCGACGTTTCTTCATTTAATGCAGATTAATCGCTACGTTTCATTCAAAAATGCTAAATACCGGTCGTTCTCGCATGTTGTGTCATTCAATGATCGATTAATCGCAATTTTTCCGAGTTCCCGCTGTTTTCCCGTTAATTTTGCGTAAAATATCGATTTATCGCAAGTTTGTATCGATTTCCGGTGTAATCGATTAATTGGAACATCCTACCGATTACTCCAACCCTCTCTACTGTCGTCGTCCCCGCTACCTGTCATTTGGCCCGTTCACACACATCCGGTCTAGGGCTGACAGCCCTAGGGCCAACTTCCTATACATAAAATCGGCCGGACGTCCAAATTGAAATGTCGGACAATCTTAAGCCGCCAAAACTCCAAAAGCTACTGTCTCCGGTTTCGGGAAACCAAATCCAAATATCTGAAAGGGAAACGGAAAAACGACTGAAATTGAAGCGAAAGAAGGTTACGACTTTGACGACAGAAACCGACACTTCGATCCGCTCTAAAAAAGCTAAATTAACGAGTCCGAAACCCATTGATTGGCGATCTAAATTTGAACCAATGATGGCCGATTCCGCAACACAATCGACCGATTCACCAAATCAACCAAAATTAACAGATTTCCCGAAAAAACCAAATTCAAAGCGGAAGAAACGGTCCAAAACAACTAATTCACCGAGTCCAAAATTGGCCGTATCTTCGAATCAATCAAAAGTCAAGAATCCGCCGAATCAACTGAAATCGACATATGCTCTGAGTCAACCAGCTTCAAAGCGGAAGATACAGCCGAAAACGACCAATTCACTAAAATTGACCGATCCGCAACCACGAATTGAATCGACCGATTCCCCGACCAAATCTCCGATTCACCCGCCATCAGGGAATTCCCCTCGACCAAATTCGAAGAAGAAGAAGAAACTATCGAAATCGGCCAAATTGCGACTGCGAGCCCAACAGATCGATTCCCCGGCTCAACCGACCGACTCAGCAATTCAACCATCAAACGCCGCGTTGGCAACTCAACTGCCATCGCCCGATTCCTCAGCTCGGCCAAAATCGAAGCGACAGAAACTGTCCAAAACGACCAAATCGCGATCGAGAGCCCAGCAGATCGATTCCCCGACTCAACCGGACGGCTCGCCGATCCAACCGACGTCTGCCGATTCGTCAACTCAACCGGCCAAATCGAAGCGGGAGAAATTCAAAAACTCCAAATCCTCGTCTCTCAGAGCGCGAATGCTGTCCCGATTGAGCGCCGCCCGATTCCGCTTCATCAACCAAGAACTTTACACTTGGGACGGCCAGAAGTCGACAGATTTGGCTTTCGCCAAAGACCCCAAAACCTTCGAGGCCTACCATTCTGGTTTCAGGCAACAGGCCAAACTCTGGCCCCTCAATCCGATCGACTCGATAATCAAATCGATCAGGAAAATGGCCGATTTCCAGAATAAAATTATCGCCGATTTCGGCTGCGGCGAGGCCAAACTGGCGCTGGAATTGAGCCAAAACAAGGTCTACTCTTTCGATTTGGTCGCCCTCAACGATCGCGTCACCGTCGCGGATAACGCCAACACCAATTTGTACGCCCACTCTGTCGACATCGCCGTCCACTGCCTGTCGCTGATGAGTTCCAAAATTTCCGCCTACCTCCGCGAGGCCAACCGTGTGCTGAAGGTGGGCGGCATTTTGAAAATCGCCGAAGTCGAAAGCCGTTTCGAAGACGTGGACAAATTCGTCGACGACGTGGCCAAATTCAATTTCCGACTCGCCCGCAAAGATTTGTCCAAGAATTTGTTCTATTTTTTGGATTTCGAAAAAACGGCCGACATCGGCCTCGCCAGGAAGCGGAAACTGCCGAATTTGTCCCTTCTGCCCTGCATGTACAAAAAACGATGAAATTGTGAAAAATATAGAATTTTTTATTGAATTTTTCTATTTTTACCTCTGGCCAAACCCAAATTTCTTCAGGAAACCTACTTGAAAAAGTTCAATTCAGCTTGCTTTATGTATAGGTACCTACCTAATAAATTCAAGTGGTAAAGCGTGGAATTTCTGCTTTTTGGAAAGAAATTACCTATTTTCTCAGAGCTGTATCTTCTAAACTTCCGTTGCTATCGAGCTCCGTTAAAGCTCAAATTGTAGCAAATTTTATCATCTTTTTATTGGTTCTGGTACTTTTTAGGTAAAACCATTCCTTCGACGGCTTTTATGCCAAAAACTAATAAATTAATCTTTCTTGGAAAATTTTATAAATTTCTTAAAGCTGTATTCTCTAAACTAATGGGTCTGCAGAGCTCCGTCGAAGCTCAAATTGTAGGAAATTCCATCTACTTCTTTATTGGTAATAGTACGTTTTTAGGTAAAACCATTACTTTGACGGCTTTTAAGCAAAAATCCAAAAAAGAGTGATAGCATCTTGCTGTGACATTTTCGAGGGCGGATAATCTAGATTGACGACGATCCAGGTGTACCATAACAACAATTACAATGTTCTTCTGGTCTAACGACTCTACCGTTAACCCTACAGAGGCGGAATGCTCATCCGGAATTCGAACCGGTTCCTTGGGTTGTCACCATGTGCAATCTTGGTTCGCTTTCTCAAGCACAGACGGTCGAAATACATCGATTTGTGGCTCCTTTTGCTTCACCATCGATACTGAAGTCAGCTGTGATTTGCTGATATGACTTTGTGGGTGGGGGGTGGTTGCAGCGAAGCAGAAATCCCTGGATTCGCGATCGTGTTTGGGCTTTGCGATGGAAATTAAAAATGCCCAAGTGGCGCATCTTGAATGACGAGTCATTTACGGTTATGAATATTCACCCCTCACTTGACACACATTGAGGGATTTTCTGGACGTATCATTCCCGCACAGAGAATCTCGATCAGGTTTTGACGTTGTGATGTTTCACAAACCGTTTCACCAACATTGCCTCCGATTGTAGAAGTTTCGCAACAAATTTTACCCAAGTACGTAGACAGTTTTTGTAACAGATTTTCCCATAATTTATCTGGTAAATTATTACCTTTTCCTCCGCTGAACAGTGGGAGCTGCCTTATCCGAAATGCTCACCAGAAAAGGCAGCTTTGTTTTTGTAAAATACGAAAAAATCATGTTTCAGCATGTTGTACGCTTCTTTTCCAGCATGTTGAACATTCCGGATCACCATTCGGACAATTGCGAATTCGACACGCGCTTCGGGCCGATCAGATTCTTCACCAATCTCTTCAGGAAGAAGAAATCTTCTGACGACTCGTCCAGCGAATTGGACAAACGGACCCATCCAGGTAAAATCGAGAAAATATTTACAAAAAAGTATATTCGAGATATTTTCCAGAAAAAAAATCAAAAATATTTTCCAGAAAAAAAATCAAAAATATTTTCTCAAAAGCTAAGTCAAAAATATTTTCTCAAAACTAAGTCAAATATATCTTCTAGAAAAAAGTAGAAAATATTTTCTAGAGAAAAGTCAAAAATATTTTCAAAAAACCAAAATAGCATTCGAAAAGAACGTTTTTAGTAAAAATTGCCACATTGTCGAAAATATTCTCTAATAAAATGTCAAAAATTTCCCAAAAATTCGAAATAAGGTCTAAAAAAACGTTTCTTAAAATTAGTTAAAAATGACTCAAGCCTCATAATTTTTTTAAATTTGAATTTCAAACTTGATATTGCCTGCTTTATAGTAAGAGCATCGTCGACGCTGTCCGTGAGGGACGTACTCGTGACGACGTACCCGGTATCGCCTGCTCTGTCGACTCCGGCGCGGACGAGAGACATCGATTCCGACATGGAGACGTTGAGAATATCTCGCCAAGACAATCCGTTCATAAAGGTTAGAAAAAATTATTTTTCAAAAATTTTCTAAAAAAATTATTCTTTAAAATTTTCTAAAAATAAATGTTTTGAACATGTTTTCAAAATTTTTCTTTGGCTGAAATTTTTTGTTTTACAGCAAGTTTTGGCCAGCAGAGAAAGTTTGGCAGACAGTTTGGAGGAGTCCGAATCCGACAATACAAATCTCATGTCTCAGGTGAGAATTTAAAATTTTGAAAAAATTCTTACACAAAAAGCAGATTTTGAAACATCGATTTTTTGGAAGATTTTTGGAATAATGCCTTTTTTTATGGATCTTTTTTAACTAGGAGTATTTGAGCGAAGCAGGAACCGACCCAATGAGCTTGCCCGAAGTCCATGAGCACATGATACGATCTCCTCCCCCGACGTCGTGGCCTCGGTCCCCGAACTACAAAATGTTCAGATTTTCCGATGACGGGAGCCATCTTGTAAGTAATCCGGCCTACTCCCGATAAGAGATAATAAGTCCTGATAAGATATAATAAGTCCTGATAAGAGATTATAGGTCCTGATAAGAGATAACAAGTCATGATAAGAGATAATAATACCTGATAAGAGATGATAAGTCCTGATAAGAGACAATAAGTCCTGATAATAATAATAAGTCCTGATAGATAATAAGAGATAATGAATCCTGATAAGAGACCTTCAGGGAGGTCTGAAAGGGGAATTTTCGTTGATCCTAACCCCTTATTTTTTCAGGAACTCGACGGTTGCAGTTCGCTTTCCCGATCGTCGTACCGTCAAGAAGTCAGGATTGATCCTGTCCAAGGTATTGGCATATTCCGTACTCTGTTTATTCCATCTAGTCCTCCATGGCAGCAGGACACGTCCTCGACATCTGCAAAGGCAAAAATGTAAATTTTCCCTAATTTTTTCCATTTTCCCCAGATCGGAATTTCACTCTCCTGGCGCCTGCGCCGTTGCGCTCGCTGGAAGTCCGGCGGCTGGCGTCCAACTCCGACGAAGATTCCCAGCGACTCGTCTCGTCCGACGTGCGGCCGTAAATCCGTTGAATTGTTCAGTAGTTGTCTAGTCCCTTTCCAGCAGTCGACTCGTAAATAGTTCGTGTTATTTTAATGTGTAAGGTCTTGTTACTGTTACCGAATCGGTGCTTTTTGCGGACTTTTAGACAAATCGACGTTTCTTGAGGTTAGAGCTCGAAGTTTTCGAAATGTTGAACTTTGCGTTCCTGATCGTGAGGGAATGAAGTTGAACAATTGAAAGCTGATTGGTAGTTGAGCTGGCGCCAGCAGCGGAGGCCAGTGATCTGCTAACTTTGTTCTTCCCGATCATGAAAACGAAGTACCTACCTTCGCGCTAAGATACCCTATACAAAATTTCCTTCATTATGTTCTCCATTTTTGCCACTATTTTCAAAAAACGATGAAAAATTTTTTTTTTGAAAATTGCTAAAATCGATTTATGGAATTTGTGTTTTTTGTTCCAAACGAGGGAACTCGATTTCGTTCAAAATGTCTAGTCGTAGATGAATTTCTGCTTCCACGGGGACTAATGAAAAGTGTAGTTGTAGAAGGCACCTAAACATTTACACGTTAATAGTGGGAATTTTCCTCAACATTTGACTCATTTAGAGGGTAACATGGGAAAAGTCAGTTGTTCATATTACCCCTCCCCGGCTTACTCACTATCGCGTCACCCTGGAACACCCTTACTCGCCATTGGACATCACCCCAGGACACCATTAATCACTAGTCCACATCACCCCAGAACACAGTAATATTTTGAGGATTTCGAGCATAATTTATGATGTTTCGGGATTTATAAAGTATCGATAAACCGCTGGTGCGAAATCAAATTCAAAAAATCTTTTGATTGCAAAAATGAAAAAAAAATCGAATTTTTGGTGATACATGTGGCTTTGAAACCCTCGATTTACCCCAATGATGAACAACTGACTTTTCAATTTCGTATCCACGTGTGATGGGTACGCTATAATTGAATACGTTTCTCAACGATCATCCCTCTACCATATGGGTCATTCTCACAGAAAGGGCAGAAGTGATGTCCAGAAGGTTTGTGGGGGCCCTCTTATGAATTTGAAGTTGGGCAAAATTTTAAATTGTACTATTTCACTTTTCGCAAAATGCGATTTTTTTTTGTTACGATCAATTAAGTCTTTCACTAAGAAAAAAAATTAAATGCGTCGATTTGTCACGGCCCTGTCCTGTCCAGGCACGAGGTTCCCAACTTCAAGCTTCTTTCCTATGTCTTTCCGATGCTACCAAATACCCGGCGCTTCTAGAATAGGTCAAAATTGGTCTCAAGATACCTAAATGACAGTTTTTATAATTTTAGAACGGAAAGATTACGGTACTGAGATGAAAATTGGGGTGTCCAGAGGTTTGCAGTCACGGCCCTGTCCTGTCAAAGAATTCGAATTTTCGCGGTCCTCTCAGGGTTTTTTCCGGATTTTCTTCCCTCCATCATTTTGGCACGAGTCTCAACGGTCCAGAACACCGGCTAGCTTTGGATTTTTGTCGAGATTTAACCCAGTGACGAGATAGAACGTCGGCCGGAACCTTGTTGGTCAGACACAACTGTCACGGCCCTGTCCTGTTTCTCAAAGTAGGTATTCAAACTTAATTTTTTTTTACTTCTCAGTACCTCGTACGCAGCGTGGAGCAGTTTCGATTACGATAATAATTTTTGGAAAAAAAATTACTGTGTGGACAGGAGCGTCAAAAAACCTATGTTTTGTCACGGCCCTGTCCGTCACGGCCCTGTCCACATCTCTGAATTCGAGGACAGGGAAGGGATGAGGAGGACAGGACCGTGACAGTTCCAGCACTCTGCAGGACAAAATAGTTCCATTCTTCCCTCTTTTAGCTAGAATTTCGCCATTTTTAATCGGAATTTGAATAACTCAAAGTACTTCCGACATATTTGCATTTTTAGAGTTTTCAATTTTATTTTTTTTCCGGCCTCAAAAATGAACCGATTTGAGCGTTCTTGGTCTTAAAATTTATTTTTTTTTCGGCCTAAATAAGGCAGCCACTGTTTGGATAGTTTTTGAATTTCACTTAGAACATTCAAGAGAGGGTTTCCAAATTTTTTGCCCAGAATTGGAGGAAAATTTTTATTTTGAAAACTCCAACCCGAAACTGCCCCTTTCTGTGAGAATGACCCATATATTTGGTTCCTATGTTTCCCAAGCGTTTTTATCTAGTCCAATTAGAATAGTGGATTATTTATTGAATGGATATTAAATCACTCGCTGAGGAATTGCGGAATCCCATAATTCAAATAAAATCTCAAAAAAATGAGGGAAAGTCTACCTTAATAGCGGAATTGACTATTTCTCTCATTTTTTGAGTCATTATTCGAATTATTGAAGTTTTTGGGCTGGGATTTTCAATTTATCCCGTCGTTCTTCCCAAGAACGTCTCCTCCAATTCCTTCTGTACTTATAACTGTATTTTTGGAAAATCGACGATTTGCGACAAAGCCGAATTACCATGGGAGGTTGAACTGTTTATTCAGGGTTTTTTGGACTTCTTGGGTTCTGGAGCTGGACAGCCAATCAGAGAGCAGATAGATTTATGCGGTTTAATCTGCTCTCTGATTGGCTGTCCTGCTTTAATATCTAACCTACTGAAGGAAGGTTATCAAGTAAGTTTAACGCACGCTAACGTCGCAAATCGTCTATTAAAAGCAAACAGATGATTTTTAAGAGAATACCAGCTCAAAATGTTTATCCAAAACTATCGATTGTATATTACCAGAAATCGTCACCTAGTCATTTACTGCCAGCTGATTTTTCATTGTTTTTGCCATTACATACGCTTCCTGACATGTTTGCCTTCATATTGGAAAGTCGTACAGCAAAAATGTTGTTGTTGAAGGGGCTAGGAGTTTCAATCTAACCTAAAAAATTCCATACTCCTATGACCGCCTCAAGAGCAGACGGTGCCAGGTTCGAGTCCTGCCGGAGAGGACATTTTCCTCTTCATAAACAACAAACCAGGACTTCAAAATAATTCTTACTAAATGGGTGCCTAATTACCAAAAAACAAATTTTGTAGGTTATGTCGAATCATTCAAGTTTCTCGCCCTTTCAAAAATTGATAGTACGACTTCCGTATGAATGGCCCGTGTCGTTTTATTCTTGTGATTGTCACGAAATATTCCTATCACCCGATAAGAGATAAACGCGTGCGAAGATTGGCCTCATGTATTTAGAAAAAGTGTACCAGCCGCGCAAAGCGTAGTTAAGAATATTCTTGTGATCTCAAAATTACACATTGTGTAACCAGAATTTTGGTTTTCGTACGAAATCCCCCAGAAAAATCCGTTAAAAATTAAAGTAGGTAAATTTTTTATTCAATTAAAATTTAATTACCTACCTAAAAATTTAAGTCAACTAAAAATTAAATTACCTAGTCAACAATTACATTTATCTAAAAATTCTAAACTTCAATTTGATTAAAAAACTGTCAAAAATTAATTTTAAAAATTTAATTAATTAGGTACATGTAAAAAATGTAGAAATTTAAAAAAAATAAATAAAATTTTATGATTTTAAACTTTAGAGTGAAGGACGAATTTCAGGTGGAAAAAGTGGGAGGGCTAAAAGTATGTATTTTGACAGTTTTGAAAAATGTGAAGCGATCAAATTCACAAAAAGTCGACTCAGAATTTTTGAACACGCATCGGGAAAATAACAAAAAGACTAGACAACCTAAACAAACTATTTCAACCATTCAATAATGAAGTAATTCCGTTTGCCGACTCTGAACAGTGAAATATTGTTGGGGAGAAGGTGGACGCCCTGGGACAAAATCTCCTCCCCGTTGCGGGCTTGGCGATTGTTTACGTAAAATCCCCCAGCGGCGATTATCCGATCGGCGTCGCCTGGAACGAAATTTTGATTAGAAATTTTTGCAATACAGTCAGTTCTATCGTATTGTATCACCTTGGGCGGCGGGGCACGCCTGGGACAACTTCGCCAGAGGCCACGGGGGTCATTCGCCTAATTATCAAATCTCAAAATCGACTTCTTACTGAATCTATTCTTCTCTAAAATTACTCACTCTCAGTCCGGAAACAGCCGGCAGCCATCGCCGCACTTTTTACGGTGACGCCCTCCTCCAGCAAAATCCGGACGATGGGCGCCCCTTTGAAAACGTCGGAGATTTCTTTGAGCGACAGACGCGAAATTGCTGTGAGATCTTTACTGTACAGAGCCTCTGTCGTCATCTTTGCTGAGGCTAGGCCTTCTTCTGAAAATTTTGGAGCAAAAAATCGTCAAAAACGCTGGTACATGGGCGCCGTGACTTAGTAATTGATACAGGGTCACTGTGACAAGGTAATTGTTACATAATCACTGATAATAAGTCACTGAGACTGAGTAACTGATACTGTGTCACTGTCAATAAGTAACTGGTACTGTGTAACTGTGACTCAGTAACTGATACTGTTAAACTGTGACTCAGTAACTGATACTGTTAAACTGTGACTCAGTAACTGATACTGTTAAACTGTGACTCAGTAACTGACACTGCAACTCAGTAACTGACACTGGAGTGACTAACACGACATTGTATCTTGTAACTCCATTTTAAATTCAGCATGCACGAATCAAACGTCTCAACCTTTTAATCAAAAACGCCCTGAAATTTGAGTTATAATGAAAGTCAAAATTTCTCAAACAACTAACCTCCATGAGTCAGTAACGTTACGGCCTCTGCAAGACGTTGTTGTGCGATTCTTTTCTCAGGCTGAGCCTAAAACAAGAAATTCAAAAACGCCTGAAATTCGACCAAAAAATTCAATCAAAGTCAGGTTTTAGTATTTGCAATGCTTGACCAATTTGTAAGTAGCCCTCCATAATAGCGCAAAAATAAATTGCGTTTTGAACGTCTCATCTGCAAACCGTTTCTCAAAAAATTGAAAAAATCTCGACCAAATGCCAAATGATTTGGATCGGCGAAGCTGCAAACATGCATTTTTTAATTGTACCTTATGTTGGATTGCTATGTCTTTGACGGCACCCGCCGAAAGAAAAGTCAGCAGGTTCAGTAGACTTTCCACTTGGGCGTCGGTCGTTCGAATGAAAAACTGGTAAAAATCGAACGGCGACGTCATCGAAGGATCCAACCAGACGGCGTTGTTGGCCGATTTGCCGAATTTGTCGCCCGCCTCCGTCGTTATCAAAGGGACGGTCATGCCTTGGGATTCGAATTTCGAATGAGGAACAGCGGTTGGTAGGAAAATACGTCATAAAATGATTTTTTGAAAAATCCTTACCGTACACTGGTTTTTTTGTTGTCCTAGTGATCAGTTCGTGCCCCGACATAATGTTCCCGGTTTGATCGCTCCCTCCAACCTGATAAGTGATAACAGGATGAGATGCTTCATTCAACATTTTGAGGCTCATTCGTGGTAACAATAAATTTTTTATAAAAACTACCGTTTCTGGTTTACCGGAAATATGAATCCTGAAAAACGGACATAACGATTTGTATCAAATTTGTCAAAAAGCCTCTCTCTTTTGAGGTTATATTGACGTTGACTCTCAAGCCCAGTTCCAAACCTTCCCTTGAGGGCAGCAGGGCACGCCCGGAACAACTTTGGCTACCGTCCTTCACTCTCCCGCCCTTTCATTTAATCCATAATCGGGTAGTCATTGATAAAAATAATTTCTACCTGAAACCTACAGTTGTATGTCTTGAGGAGATGCAGCCAATCGTAAGACTGGAAAATCTGGTAGGAAAATTCCGTATAGCTGAGGCCCGACTCGGAGGCGAGTCGGCTGCTTACAGAGCTTCTCGACAGCATATCGCTCATTCTGAAATTGCGACCGATGCCGCAAATGAAGTCGACCGCGTTCAATTCCTTGTACCAGGTCCAGTTGTCGACGATGCTGAAACGATGAAGCGGGACACGTCCATGTCAAGGTATAGGTAGAGGCGAGGAGTGCAACCAATAGAAATTTCACAATACTATACCAAAGCATATACTTACACCACAGGTTTCAACTTGTCCTTATCCTTCCAAAAGTAGTTTTGGTGATTTTCGAAAATCCTATCCACGAGTTTCGACAAAGCGATGACGTTCTGTTCGACGATCTCCGCCTTTTGCTCTTCCCTTTCCTTGTTACGGCCGGACGGGTCACCTATTCGACCTGTGGCCCCTCCAATCTTGAAAAATTCCAAGAATACAACATTATTTGAGAAACTAGTAGGCCCCCTATAGAATTAGATAAGCCCACTCGAGGCATTAGGCTTACTATACATCGTTACTCAGTAATTCATACTTTTTTCGGATTTTCAATTTTTACGGCTAAATAAGGTCCGTCGATAACATTTGTAAAGGCTTTTAAATGTTCGTATTGGCTCCCAAACGTTCATATTGGCTCCCAAATGACCGTAATGGCTTCTAAACGTCCGTATCGGCTCCTATACGCTTCATATCGGCTTTCTAACAGTCCAATTAACTCTTAAAAGTCCGTATTGGGCTTTAAACGCCTGCGTTGGCTTCCAACCGTCCCAAATGGCTTTCAATCGTCCGAATTGGCTCCAGCTCAAATTAGCTTCCAAACGATTGTATCGGCTCTCAAAGTCCTTATTGGCTATAAAACGTTCTAATTTTCTCTTAAACTTCCGTATTGGCTCTTAGACGTCTGTACTGGCTCTTGAACACCCTTTATTGTCTCTTAAACGTCCACATTGGCTCTTCAACGTCTGCATTGGCTTCCAACTGGCCAAATTTGCTTCCAACCATCTGCATTCGCTCTTATACGTCCTCCGTGGCGTTTAAATGTCCGCATTGGTCCCCAGTTGGCTGAGTTACCTCTCAGCTGTCCGTATTGGCTCCCAATCGTCCGCATTGGCTCCTAAACTTCCTTATTGGCTCTTGAATGGCCGCATTTGCTTTTAAACGTCTGCATTGGCTTCTAACTGGCCAAGTTACCTTCCAAACGTCCACAAAGGCTCTCAAACGTGCGGATTAACTACCGAACGGTCGTATTGGCTCTTAAATGCCCTTATTGGCTCCTTATCGTCTGCATTGGCTAGTAAACGTCCGTGTTGGCTCCCGGTCATTAGCATTCCCTTTCCCATGACAGACGTAGGACGAATCTTTCTAAACGTTGAAAATCGTGTGAAACGCCACAATCCAATTAAGTGCAAATGTGAGGATAGTCTCAACTTAGGGATACCAGCTTTCAATTCTCTGAAACACCATTTGAGACCACCATTCTATACCTACCAGTGCGATTGGTTGGTGTCCGCCCCTCTGCCAGTGCAGCAGGTTCATCAGTACGAGCAAATTTCCAACATGAAGACTCCGGGCCGTCGGGTCGAAACCGGCGTAGACGCATTGCGACGATCCGTTGCACAGGTCAGTTATTTCTGGCCTGGAATCGGAAGTAAAGAAGTTGGGAGTAAGTTAATGGCCGGAAGTTGTCCCGGGCGTGACCTGCCGCCCTAAAGGAGGTTTGTAACTGAAGCCGGGAGTGAAAATCTCAAAACGTCATTGTTTACCAACTGTTTGGCATTATTTGTCCTAATTTATCTAATGCCTCACCCGGCTGTATCCGGAAAAACGGCGAGTACGACGCCTTTTTCTTTCAATTTCATCACATTTCGATTGGAGAAGTTACGCCGGTGTAAGAGCTGAGCAGATCGTAGACAAGTCAAAACTCGCGTTGACATACTTTTTGAATTGAATAAAAGAGGTAGGTATATCGAATTTTTAATACAGTTTAAATTGATTTTTGGTAGAGAAAAACAGAAATAATGGAAAAGTAGATCAGTAAAATAATAATACGCGTGTAGTCCGGTAAAAATGATAAAATAAACTGATAACGTGGTAAACAAATGTGATAACAGTCTACTTGATCAATATTGTTCCAAATACATGCATGACAGACGTTAATATTACATCAATTTATTTTATGGATTTTTTTTATTCAATTAAGAGTTTGGAGATGAGTTCGAGTTGATACGTTAACGAAAATTTGATGATCATAAAAATTGACGTCCTCCGAATGATGAGTCTCAATATTGCTCCAATCGACATGCGCATCAGTCAAACGCTAATCAGGTTCCCGTCAAGTGTAGCAAATAATAAAAAACGAAAGATACCTACTAGGTACGTCATCAAAAAATAGTCAAATCAAGTAATTTTTTTTTTTCTGACAAAATTAGAAATCAGTAATGCTCGTAAACCGAACAACTGTAACAGTGTTAAGTAACCCAAAATTACGGCCAATTAAAAAATATCGCTATTTTTCTTCACAGAGTTCGTTGAGGATGGGTCCAATTAATTAGCCATCGATTTGTCATTTAGATAAAAAAATCCAGATGACCCGATTCGTTGTCAGGCGATGACGACCTGAGCCTGAAATTGACAGGCTCTATTTTTCGACCGGTGATAATTATTCGAAGACGCATAATTATCGTTTTTGACGATAACTGGAACGAGAAACATTTGAGTAGTGCGTGATCGTATTTCGAAATTCGGTCAGACCTTTCCCATGAACTGTTACAGAATTTACGCGGCCAAAGGTTACATTATTGGTGGACGGAAGTGCGAAGAGTTTTTAGTTTTGCAAATTTACAAATTTAAGAGTTTTACAATTTGCATAGTGAGTTTTTTTATATTTCTGACCTGAACAGCCTCGAAAGGTTCAAAATATAATCAAATCAAGTCAAAAATTTACGTATGAGAATATAGAAATGATTGTGTGTTACCTACGCACCACTGGTTCTAATTTAAAACAATATTCAGCATGGTAAATTATTAATTAAATTGCTCTTAATATTTTTGGGGCTAAAAATGCGCTAAAATATTGCTGAAAATCGGCCTGAAACGAGCTAAAAGTAACAGGGGATTAGAACTTGACAGGAGGTTCGCGGACCCCTGGTCAGACCGGGCGAGACTCGGTCATGAGACTGGGCGAGACTCGGTTATGAGACTGGGCCAAGACTTCAGAAAATGCTGTTTGGCGGTAGAAACTAGCACCCTTATGAACCGGGATTCGAATTACTCGCAGTACTCTCGATATGTTTGCATTTCTAGTGTTTTCTATTTCATTTTTTCCGGCCAAAAAAATGAACCCATGCGGTTCTTGGTCTTAAAATGTTTGTTTCAGCTTGTAGAATTGGTGGATATTTTTTATGATTCAATAACTCAACTTATTTCTGTTTTAGGCGAGTTTTAAAATTTGAATAGTGAATTCGAACTTTTGACTCTTGTTGCGGCAATTTGACCCGGACCATGTAGGTAAAACTTGGAGGGAGGGTTGAGCTTGAACGAAATTGGGACAAACTCGATTGTTTGTGGGGCATAGGAGAAATTTTAAGCATTTTTTACCGCGAGATTCCAACAATACTGAATCTGTGATTGCAAAAAAACCGCGATTTTCAAACTTGAGTAAGTTTTTTGCTTTTGTCTCGAAAATGACGCATCCTGCAAAAATGCCTCTCAATGCAATATTGAACTGCATAAAATTCTGCGTCGAACGAACACCTCGAACGTTAAAATCGGTCAGGCCGATCGGCCGCAATTGATCGGTAAAGATTAACAATTTCTCTCCCCCTAATTGGTCAAAAAGTTGATGGTGCTCGTCAAAATTTTTTTGGAATCATGACTTTTTGGGTAGATTGATTTTTGCGCTATTTGTGACAAAAAAAGTAGACAATTACAAAAAAAGCGTTAAAATTTTGCAGTTTTTTTGGCTTCAACTCGGCCAGTTCACGTAAGTGGTTTAAGCTTGCAATTTTGAATTTACTTATTTTAGGGGTAAAATAAAATATTAAAAATGCAATTTTACCGTAATCTATCTCGGATGACTGGGCGGCAAGCTCCGCGCGCTCTAGACTCTAGGAAATCCCCTCCTGCAGTTTTCCAGATCTTCGGTATCAATTCACGTGAGGAGCCAATAGCAGGACACGGATCTTCCAAGACGCACTACAGTCTTCGGATCGTTAAATTTATCTGATAGATAAAATTGTCATAAATAGGTAACGTGTCGGTGGCGAATCCGAGTGCGAGCGTACCTACTTCGCAATAAACAGGTAGGTATTTACTTAATGCTTGACCAAAACATTTCCCGAAGCCGTAAAGGTCATAAAAAATTTGAAAATAATTATTCTCTTATTTAGAGGACGGTTTCTACTTTAGACCCCGTGCTCTAAAGCCGCAAAAGCTTTAAATAAATAAAAAACTTATGAAATGTGGAAGATTAAAAAACTTTTCAGAAATGAAGACAATTTTAAAAAATTTAAAGAAAAAAATAATACAGGTAAAAAAATTTAGAAACCAAAGATAAAAATTTAAAAAAATTTAATTTTTACTCCCGTATTTTTAAGGAATTAAAATATCATAAATAGATAAAATTACGTACCTGCTTACTGGAATCGTCGATATTTTTGGAATTGTTTTTTAGTCAATAGCAAGTTATCCGAGAAGTGAGAAGCATGACCTCACGATCGATCTTGAAGCTCCTCCCGACGCATGCTGAAGCTCCTCACAGGCTGTATTTAAGTTCCTCACTACAGACCTTGAAGGCTGTTTAAGATAGATTGTGACCGTGAGGAGCATCAAGATGTGTCGTAAGAGCGTCAAGATAGGTTGTGAGGAGCTTCATGTTAAGTTGTGAGGAGCATCAAGATATTTGTGAGGAGCTTCAAGATATTTGTGAGGAGATTCAAGATATTTGTGAGGAGCTTCAAGATATTTGTGAGGAGCTTCGAGATGATTGTGAGGGGCTTCATGATAGATTGTGAGGAGCTTCATGATAGGTTGTGAGGAGCTTCATGATAGGTTGTGAGGAGCTTCAAGATATTTGTGAGGAGCTTCAAGATATTTGTGAGGAGCTTAAGATATTTGTGAGGAGCTTCAAGATATTTGTGAGGAGCTTCGAGATGATTGTGAGGGGCTTCATGATAGGTTGTGAGGAGCTTCATGATAGGTTGTGAGGAGCTTTATGATAGGTTGTGAGGAGCTTCATGATAAGTTGTGAGGAGCTTCATGATAAGTTGTGAGGAGCTTCAAGGTAGATTGTGAGGAGCTTCAACATAGGTTGAGAGGAGCTTTATGATAGGTTGTGAGGAGCTTCATGATAAGTTGTGAGGAGCTTTAAGGTAGATTGTGAGGAGCTTCAACATAGGTTGTGAGGAGCGTCAAGATAGGTTGTGAGGAGCTTTATGATAGGTCGCGAGGAGCTTTATAATAGGTTGTGAGGAGCTTCATGATAGATTGTGAGGAGCTTCAAGGTAGATTGTGAGGAGCTTCAAGATAAGTTGTGAGGAGCTTCAAGATGGATTGTGAGGAGCTTCAAGATGGATTGTGAGGAGCTTTAAGGTAGGTTGTGATTAGCTATATGATGGGTTGTGAGGTCCATCAAGATATTTATGAGACGCTTCAAGAGCGGCCATGGGGAGCATCAAGGTTGTGAGGAGCTTCGTGATATTGCAAGGAGCTGCGGGATCAGTTGTGTAACCAAGGGCCCTGAATCTACCAACTCGTTAAATTTACCGCTCGTGAAATTGGTAACAGACGATTTGGTAAATGTTTGGTCTGATTGGCAAGGAAATTAACAATTTTCTTCGAAAGCTACTGCCGCAGGTCTTATTTCTGTACAACAATTGTTATTCACCCGCCAATTACGTTTGGTCAATGAACCGATTGAAGGGTTTAGGCGTAATTTTCCTTCAATAAACCGACCCACGTACATGAGCCATCTATTGTTAGAAATATCCAGTTCTCCGCCGATTTTCCCCCGTTCTTCTCGCGCAAAAAAAACCTATAAATGCGAAATCGTGCAAAACTACGTAAATCGAGCAAAAAATCAACGAAGCTAAACTATTTTCGCCAACAGCCGTACATTGTACGTAAACAAAAACAAGAAAAAATGCCCGTAAAAAACCGAGGATCCAGGCTCGCGTTGAGGTTGATTTGCGTAAGCGATCATTCGACGAATCGCCGGATCGGAACTCGTCGGAACCTTATTGGGCTGAAAACGATAAGGATCCAGCACCTAGACAAAAAATGCGATAATTCTTAAAGAAAAAAGGGACGAAAAATCAATTTAAAACGACCCAGGTCATCGTAAGGTCATCCGACATGATCCGGTGTCGGGCCGATAATTTCCCCAGATAAATTAACCGACGCGGCTCTCGATCTTTTCATTTCGACCTCGAGTTTCGAAGAAGAAACTCGTCAGTTAATTTTTACATTTTCGATTTTCAAATCGCCCGTCGAACCGGTCTGTGCCGAACAATTCCGTGCCGCGCCCGGTGCAGCTGTTTGGTGAGGTGCTCGTGCAGATTCGAATTTGGACGATTCCGAATTTCTGATCGGGACTTTCGAAAAATGGTTAACCGGCAGATGAACCGAATCGTCGGCGCTTGTTTGGCGGCGGTGATTATCTCCTGCGCATGCGCGAAGCCAACGCACGACGTTCCGCATTATGTCGAATGCGTCGACTCGTCGGACTGCGCAAAGGACGAATGCTGCACGATAGGTGAGCTAAATTGTTACATAATTGACAAAAAAAAACCAGTGGTGCGTAGATAACACACAATACTTCCATATTTTGGAACGTAAAATTGTGACACAATTTGATCATATTTTGACTGCTTTTAAGGGGGTTTAGGTCAAAAATATCAGAAAACTCACTATGCAAATTTTAAAATTTGCCCAAAATGAAAAAACGCCACATTTTCGGAATATAAAAAATATCCACGTATTCTGCAAGGTAAAACAAAGATTTTGAGACCAAGAACGCTCAAATCGGTCCATTTTTGTGGCCGGAAAAAAATAAAATAGAAAACACTAAAAATGCAAATAAATCGGAAGTACTGTGCGTTATCCAAATTTTGATTAAACAGGGTGTTAGGTCTTGCCGAGACAAACATTTCAGTTCAAGAAATTTGAAAAAAGGTTGAGAATTGAGGGAGTTATGGTCATTTTTGTAAATGACCACAGACGGACTAACGGACTAACGGACACACGGACACACAGACACTTGTTCAGGAAGTGATTCTGAGTAAATGTGTATAAGAAAAAGTTTTTTCTGAAGCTCCGTTCCGATTCTCGATTTTAGGACGATCACAATACTTCCATTTACTCTGTAAATATGGAAGTAAAAAACGATAGTTTGTAATTATTTAACGATTAGCTTCAAGGCCAGGACTCAACCGTCCGTAATCAGTTTCCAGCGAAAATGCTGTGTAAGAGGAAAATCGTGGTCAAATAATTTGTTATTAGGAAAATTTGAACTTTGACCTGGCGAAGCTTTCATACTTTCGTGAGATTTTCGTAAAAATAATTTAAAAAATTAAATAAATTGGAGAGGAAATTTTTTTAGATCAATCTCAGCTTTGACTTTTTTTAGAATTAAAAAAATTATTTTTCAATAGAAAAAATGAATTTGAAATTATCCACCATAAGTACCATTACAAAAAAAAAATGAAAAGGTTTTTTTAAATTTCTATTTTTATTATTATTTTTTTTAATTATACAAAAATTACTGAGAGGCTAAAATTAAATATTATCTATCATAAAAAAGGCCAACTCAAAAATTTTATTACGGTACCTACCTAGGTACCTTACTGGACTATAACCAAATACCTAACTGAAAAGACAAAAATAATTAACGAAAACTAATACAATTGACGTTTTAAATACTACGTGACATAATAAATGACATTTTTGGCCGGTACAAACGAAAGTAAAATTTAATAGCATAAAATATGAACATAAAGTCCACCTTAAAATACGACGTTAAATTGTGAATGACATTTTTGGCCTGTAAAAACAAGAGTAAATAACCAAAAAAATACAAATAATAATAAACATAATGAATGATAAAGTCGACAGTAAAATACGAAATAAAATAATAAAAGACATTTTGCACACAAAAATGACAATAAATAAGTTAAAAAATAAAAAAAATATAAAAAATTCAGGCTAAAATACGGTGTAAATAAACGGAATTTTAGCTTGTAAAAACGAAAGTAAATAACATAAAAAATTGCATAACAAATAAATATAAATAAAATCGACATTAAAACACGACGTAAAATAGTAAATGACATTTTTAGCCGGCAAAAACAAAAGCAAATGAATTAAAAAATAAAAAATATCGAATTTAAAATAATAAAATCGACATTAAAATACGACGTAAAATAATGAATGACGTTTCTGGCCTGTAAAAACAAGTGTAAATAAAAACAATAATAAAATAAAATAAAAAATAAATAAAAAAAATATAAAAAAATGATTTAAAATAAAATTATGATAAAATCTGTATAATATAGAATCTGAAATATGACGTAAAATGACAATTTTGAACTGTTAAAAAAATGAAATGAAATACATGGAATGAAAAACAAAAACAATTGAATAGGTACAAAATAATGAAATTGACATAAGAAGGCATTTTGGCCAGTAAAACTAAAAGTTGGTAATAGAATATAATTTGTAAAAAAATATTTTGAAAAATTTTCTTGCATTTCCAGGACTCGGGCGTTTTACGATTCCCGTTTGCAGCAAAAGGCTCGACCTGGACGAGCATTGCGGTTCGGTACGAGAGCCGTTCAACACGAGCGTTTTTTACCCGGACGGCAGCGCCGTCGACCTGACGAACGTCTACGTCCATTTCTGCCCCTGCCAGAGCCATTTGTCGTGCCCGTCGTCGACTCAAAAATGCACCGACCCCATGGACAAGTCGTACTTCAATTACATCGACGACACCGGCGACGACAATTACCTGAATCGTGACGACTATTGAAAATTCGAAAAAAAACAATATCGAGAACCATTGGTGCGAGGTACATTTTGATGTTGTACCTGACGACCTACTGTTTTGAAATATTTGCCAAAAGTCAATTTTTTCGACTTTTGGGTGGCGATTGGGTGAAATTCGCAATTTTTTACGCAATGTTTCCGCTGTAGATATTGCAAAAAAAAAAAATCCTCACGATAAGTCAACTGAGTAGCTTCATTCGGTTAAAAATCGAGGACATGATTTTTGAGGTCCCCGACTTCAATACCCGCATGGACCCCAACACGGGGCGACACGTGTAATTTCAACATCAAGGTTCTCATGAAAAAGTTGTTTTTTTTATCCGATTGAAAAATTTCGAATGATTGGAAATTTCAGGATTTTTTTGTGGAAATTTCATTCAAACCGGATTTTCCTTTGCGGGGAAAAATTGGAAAATGTCATGCCAAATTCCACTTTTTAAGAACTAATTTTGAAAGTTTTATTTTTTTTTTTTTCAAATTGTGGAATCAACTGCGCTCCTTAGGACCTAGAGATAGCATTTTTGTAAATAGCGAAAAGTATTTTATAGAAAAGTAATTAATTTATCATTACTTGAGATACAAGTATCATTATTATCATAATTCATTATCATTAATTTTTACTGTTGCGATCAGAAACGGTCTCATTCCAAATTATGACATTCCCCACAATATCTGGTCGGAAAGTTTTTTTGTAGTTAAATCCGTAGTAAATTATTTGTGATAAACTATGAAAGAGTGTATATAATTAGCGTATTTGTGGCCGAATGTTTATTACACAAGTACCTGCGTACGCGACTGTTTGTAATATTATTGTCGATTTAATGATATTTTCTTACTTTTGACGTCGTTATTAAACTGTTGAATTATACTGAAACGAGTTATTGTTCCTTCTTGTATAATATTGGACGATTCCAATGAAAATTTGCTTCTCCCGAGGAGGTTCCCTGTCCCACTCGAGGAGGCTCCTTGTCCCTCCCGTGGACGAACCCTATCTCTCCCCAGGACGCTCCGTATCGCTCACTCGGACGGTCTCTGTCGCCCCCTCAGACGCTCCCTACCGCTCCTTAGGACGCTCCGAATCGCTCCCGCGGAGGCTTCCTAGTCCCGCTCCCTTGACACTCGCTAGCAAAAATACCAGTGGTGCGTAGATAACACACACTACTTCCATATTTTGAAACGTAAAATTCTGACACAATTTGATCATATTTTGACTGCTGTAAAGGGTGTTAAGGTCAAAAATATCAAAAAACTCACTATGCAAATTTTATACTTCACCCAAATTGAAATTACTCAGTAACTATTGAAGTAAAAATGAAAACAAATTTAAAAAAAATTATTGCAGATTCGGATTCTACACCCTTTGAAACGTAAACCAACAAATTTTCAGGGGGTATTAAAAAAAATTTCCTGACCGATTACAAAGGTTCATTTCTTAAGAAAAATGAACCAAAAAGCACCGACTCGAAAGAGAGACTTAACTAAGCTACGATTAAGTCCTGTCCTGTTGCCGTTTTGCCGCCATGCTCTGTAGGGCTTGTGCCTTGTCGACGTTATGACACACACCCCTCCCGTTGCGCGAAGTCGAGTCGACTCTCGTAAATCGGCCTTCAGTATTTTCGGATCCACTTGAAATCCTCCTTCAGTAAAATCCCATTGACTCACATTCGATCTTTGAATTTCGCAATTTCTACTTCATTTCCGGATTTCGGAACCCCGATTGATAATTTTCAGATTGATTTCGCTCGTTCGAGCCTCGAATCGCGTGTTAAGAAGCTGACGTCATGAAAGAGTGTGAGGTAAGAAACAATTTTTAAACCAAAAAAAGGTTTGAACGACCAGGAATCCTAATTCCGACAAAAAACTACCTGCGCACCACCGGAAACCCTGAAAATGCCAATACGCGCGAAAGCGCTTGGGGTATTGATAAAAAACATGAGGAGGGTAAGATTCAGGAGACACCGATATTCGTCGAATAAATCCAAGGCCGAGGCAGAACTTCGAAAACTCACACTCAAACTCAAACTTAAACATAAACTCAAACTTATTTCAAACTCGAACTGAAACTCAAAGTATAACAAAAACTGAAACTAACACTCAAACTCGAACTATAACTTAAACTCAAACTTGAACCCCAAATCAAACTTTGACTCAAACATGAACTCGAACTGCAACTCATTAAACTTATGGTCCTTTGAAAAAAAAAAAACTCAAACTGAAATCCAAACTCATTCGAACTGAAATTGAAACTGAAACTAAAACTCAAACATGAACTTTAATTCAAACTGGAACTTGAACTCGAACTAAAACTCACACTCCAACCGAAACTCAAAATCAAACTTGAACACAATCTCAAACTTTGACTCAAACAAAAACTCAATCATTAAATCAAACATGAACTTGAACTGAGACTGAGACTCGATTTAAAACTTTGACTCTAACATGAACTCGAACTTGAACTAAAATTGAAACTCAAACTTTTGCTCAAAATTGAACTCGAACTTGAACGCAAACAAACTTCAATTCAAACTTGAACTATAACTGAAATTAAAACTTGAATTGAAATCAAACTTTAACTCAAACTTAAACTTGAACAGAAACTGAAAGTCAAATTCGAACTGAAACTAAAACTCCAACACGAACTTTGATTCAAACTGGAACTTGAACTCGAACTAAAACTCACACTCCAATCGAAACTCAAAATCAAAGTTGAACTCAATCTCAAACTTTGACTCAAACTGAAGCAGAAACTCTCAAAGTTTGACTGAATCATGAACTCAAACGCAGATGAAATTTTTCACATTTGAACTCAACCTGAAGCATGGTTCAATTCAATTAATGTTTGAGCTTATGTCTGAAGCTTTGTTTCAGTTTGAGTTCGAGTTTAATGTTGAGTTTGAACTTGAATTTTTGAGTTTAGTTTCAGTTCAAGTTTGAGTTTGAGCCTAAATTTGATTTCGATTCAAGTTTGAGTAACAGTTTGAGTGAAAGTTTGGGTTAATGTTTGAGTATGAGTTGAGATCGAGATCACATTTGAACTTGGTTCTGTTTGTGTTTGAGTTGAAGTTCGAGAATGAAAGTCGAGTATATGGGCTGCGGTTGAAAGTTCAGTTTGAGAGATGAGTTTATGGTTTGAGATTGTGAGTTGAGTTTGTAAGTCAAGTTTGAATGGCTAGTTTGTGCGTCGAGGTTGTGGGTTGAGTCGGAATGTTTACTTTGAGAGAAAAGTTTGTGGGTTGAGTCGGAATGTTTACTTTGAGAGAAAAGTTTGTGGGTTGAGTTTGAAAGTCGAGTTTGTGAGATGAGTTTGAAAGTTTCAGTTCATGTTCACGTTTGAGTATGAGATAACGATTGGGTTCAAGTTTGAAGAAGTTTGAAGTGTTTTGTTTCAGTTTGAGTATGAGATGACGATTGAAGTTTGTGTTCGAGCTGAAGTGTGTGTTTGAGTTAAAAATTGAGTTCAAGGTTGAGTTTATGTTTTGTTTGAGTATGAGATGACGAATGGGTTTGAGTTGAAGTTTGTGTTTGAGCAAAACATGGTTGTTCAAGTTCGGTTTGGTTTCAGTTCTCGGCTCAGATTGAGTTTGATCATGAGATGAGGATTGAGTTATATGAGACTCAGTTTGAGTTTCGTGTTTTGATTATTTTCGGCGAATATTTTTCACATCGGCACGGATTTACGAAAATCGCGGAATAGGTATACCGATTTTGTCAAATTTCGAAATCTCTTTCAGGCACCACGTATTCATTATGGGATAAGGATTGAGTTCGCGTTTCAGTTTGAGTTTCGTGTTTCGATTATCTTCGACGAATATTTTCCGCATGGGCGCGGATTTTGAGAATTCGCCACAACATCGCTCAATACCAATATTGTACCAAATTTCGAAATCTCTCTCGGCCACTACGTATCTGGACCATCCTTGCCACGGGTCGGAAGCAGGAGGAAGAAAAATGAATCACCGAAGGTCTCCGAGATGAATCGGCAGCTCGAAATCGCAAGTTCAAGGCGCTTCGGATGCCTCACGACGCCCCCTCCAGACTGGAGGAATACGCCAGAAAACGCCGAGAATTTCCAAAGGTCACCATCGCGTTGCACAAATGCGGGTATCACGGGAAGGAGGATCCGTATTCAATTGGTATTAAAGAAGATCCGCCGACGGGCGAGTCCCATTATCGAAATAGCGACCGACCGTAGTTTTTTTCGATTATTTTCATTGATTTTTTCAAAATTTGTATTCGTATTGATTTTTAACAAATCATGTCTAAAGTGGCGAATTTGTGCGCGATCTTTGCGACTTTGGTGCTGAATTGTGCGTTCGCGGAAGTTTACGGACCCGACAACAGGAGCTATGAATGTTTCTCATCGTCCGACTGTTTCCCCGACGAATGCTGCACTTTGGGTGTGTATTTTGTGAACCATCGAAATTTCCGAGCTTATCTGACATCACGGTGACAGCTAATAAAATGCGAAAAACCTCTAGTTAACGTAGAAAATATTTTTAAAAATGTCCAAAAAAATTAAATTTTGGATTTTTGGCTTTTGAAACTTGACATGCACACTCAAGATTGTCTTCCTTCAAAAGGGTCGATTCTTCAGCTCATTTGCTACAATTTTCGTTCGGTACAATTTTTCGTGAGCCGTAGAAAAAGAACAACTTTTAGCCTTAAAAGTTGTTTTCGTGTTTTCGACTTCGTCCCACTAAAATGGCAACAAATCCCTCAAATTTTGAAGTAATCACAAAAACAAGGATACCGTTGGAAAGCCCGTTAAATTTCCTATAACCTCACGGCATTTGCAGTTTTTCCAAATTAAGTTGAAATTGCAGAAAGTTGAGCCAAAGTCGGGAACTGCTCGATTTTTAAAAATTACCACTTTCTCAACGCGCGTTTAAGACTAGAAAATAATGGAAAAATTCCGCGCACGATACGGGAAAAACTGGCTCTGAATGTCAGCTTTCCAATGGTATGATCAATTTTTGATTTACCTTGCTCATTACTGGAGTAATTGACCACTGAATGCGGATAAACGCGGCTATTCTCAAAAATTGAGCGATTTCCGACTTTGGCTCAATTCTTTGCTTGTTTAACTTAATGTAAAAAAGCTACAAATGCAACAAATTTATATAAAATTTAACGCGCTTTCCAACGGTATCCTTATTTTTGCAATTACTCCAATATTTAAGAGAGCAATGGCTGTTTTACTGAAACTGAGTCGATAACACGAGCAAATCTTCAAAGCGAAAAAAGTGCTCTTTCTCTCGGGCTCACGAAAAATTGTATAAAACAAAAACTATAGCAAATATGCTAAAGAATCGGCCTCTTCAAGGAAGACAATCTCTAGTGTGAATACCCTGTATAGGAAATGAATCAAGAAAATTAGAAACAAGTGAAAGAGTAACCCTAGAGCCATAGGCCAAAAAACATTTAAAAAATTGTAATAAATTTTAAGGTTTTTTCGTGAATTTATCAAGTATTTCTTGGTAGTCCGTAGAAGTACGGGGAGGTACACCATTGGCATAAAATGGAACATTTTTATTGCGTTTTTTCAGGCATGCACAGATACGCGTACCCTACGTGCAACGAACTGCGGGGCCTGGGGTCGTCATGCCGGCCCGACAATGATGCTATAACCTTTACCCAGGCTTACTATCCGGACGGTACAACGCTGAATTTGACCAACATATACACGCCGATTTGTCCGTGTTCGTCTGGCCTCGTATGCAGACACGGGGTGTGCGAATTGGACCAGAACTATATTCGCAAATGAGGACGAAACAAACATTTTGTTGGCTTTATTGTTTTTGTTGTACCAAGTACCTAACTAAATTATTCTGTTGACTTTTTGTTGTTGATAAATTTTGTTAATAAATAAAATGTACCGAATTTCCGATTCTTGGAGCTATCTTATCCGACCTAGTATCGTAAAAAATCTACCGGAGGTACTCTGTGTTGACAATGGACTTCAAAATAGGGCAACGAATAAATTTTATACAATAATGTGGTAAGTAGAGGGAGGAAAAAATCGAAACTCGTTTCAACGATTACGAAGAATATACAATTTTAATGTTTTTCAAGTACTTATAGTAAAAAAGAAACTGTTGAAACCCCGAAATTGACCATAAGGCAAAAATACGAACCATCAGGTATTTCCGCCAAGGAATGCATAGGAAATAGGAATAACACGGAGAATGAGACAAAATCACAAGGGCGCAGATCGAGTATCAAAAAGTGAGGATCGGCTCAGCCCTCGAATCCAATATATCTGAAATCAGAAGTATCAATTTAGAATTTTGGAATTTTTCTGAAAAAAAAAGTAGAAACAGTAAAATTAATGTTTTTAAATCAAGGGCTCAAGCCGCAACCGCCGAACAGCGCGTACGCGGAGTCCCTCCTTTGTGCGGCACTCATCCGCCCGGAGGGCTTGGAGCATGCGGCACTCTGCAAACCGAAGACAGGATCGCCACGCCGGACACTGACGGCTCAAACAGCCGGCCGAAAGATTCAATAATCGAACCTTTCAGGCCGACCGAGATCACCCGGTTGGGCGGTTGCGGGTTGAGCCGTTCATGGCGATATCTTGCTATCACCTTTGGTAATGCTCCACCACGGTAGGGTAATGTAGGTTAGGAACGAGTTCAGCGGCACCGACTGAGCGCGTTTGCTTTCCTTCCACATGTGAAACGTTTGCGTGAAACCCCTCATCGTCCAGAGAGGATTGATGGCACCGTCGTCCAATTCTACAAAATACGAGTAATTGTCAGAAGTGCCGGAAAAATTTGGGAAAGTGACGTCACTGATCTAGGAGCGGACGAAGTCTGTAAGACGCGAAAGCGCCATTTGTAAGCGCCAACTATCTATGACGGAGTTTTGCTTGGAGACGCGGATCTGTACGCGTCTTGAGGACGCTGGGTCTGGAGATGATTCAGCAGAGCAGCGTCTGCAAGAGAATTTGGCTGAGCAGCGTCCCCAAGACGTCTGCAAGACAGCGCAGCGTCTGCAAAATGGCGCAACACAGTAGCGTCTGCAAGACGATGCTACAGAGCAGCATCTGCAAGACGATGCAGCAGAGCAACGTCTGCAAGAGGATGCTCCAGAGCAACGTCTGCAAGAGGATGCTCCAGAGCAGCATCTGCAAGATGATGCGGCAGAGCAGCGTCTCCAAGACCTTTTGGCCTTACACTCCAACGCCACTCATTCACACAACAATTTCAGAACGATAGTGAGGATGCAGAATGATGCAATGTACGAAGCTACTGCACAACACATTTCTACAAATGACTAATCTAACTCCGACTCAGACGGCTACTACTACGTACCGCCGGCTAAGGCCTTCTTTCTTTTTTCACGGTACTCGCACCAATACGTAACAATGGTCCCGTCGACAATTTTTTTCGACCTCGGCTCGAAATCTTGAGCCGTCCACATTTTTTTGAGCCGATCCATCGATTTTGCTTTGGTGGGCATGCAACAGTCTACAAAAGAACAGAACAAGCCGAAAAGAAAAACAAATGTCGTACATGGTGACGAATGCGACAAGATACTACGAAAAGAGGCTCTCATGCAGCGTAATGTTGTGTGTAGCTATAGTGCGGGGGAATGGATGGAAAAATAGGGAATATCGAGGAAATTGAGAGGTTGTGATTGTTTTCCATCGCATCAGCGCTTTGCGATGGCATAAGAGACAAAACTGAAGAGCATGATGCAAATCGTTGGCGCAACTTTCAAGCAAACGTTTAGGGATTCAGTGGTAGGTGAGTGTACGAGGATGGTGTTTACGTAGATATTTTTAATCAAGGTACAGCAATCAAAAAATGAAACTCGATTGGAGGCATATAGGAATTGTTTTCTCTGGTTTTCCAACGGAAGAAATTTCAAAAAGAGCAATTAAACAAAATAATCAAGTTTCAACTTACCATCTCGGAGATCGCCCGCTTGAATGTGCGTCGTCGAGTTGCCCATCGAATCGAGACCTTCGTTTTCGCTTCGGGCTCTCGCTCCTTCGGTGTTCGGTTTCCTTTGCCAATTTCCACGCACGAAGACGCTCAAATTGGCGCTGGGGTCGCTCAGACGACGCTGGAAAAATGTTTCATTACTTCATGGAACTATCGCTAGGTGGCCAGCGAGCTAAATCGTCGTCCATATGAAAATAAGCATTCTCAATAAGTTACGTGACTCACTTGATGCCTATACATGAACATGTCCTCGGGATCCTCCCAATCTTCGTCCCACAAGTCGATAGCGCAGTAGCCGGGTTCCGATGTAGGCGTTTCGGCACCGCAGCCTGAAGAAAAAAATAAAAATAAAATTAAGCCATTAAAAACAATAGCTCGCAAAGATCTTTCGCAATCATTCCTAGAGGGGGAGTGATGTGGCATCATATAATGCTACCTAGGGATTGCATTGGCGACCTCTATGTGGCTATTTGAGTCTGAGTTCTCCGAACTTTGAGGGGGAGTGATGTGGTCCTGCATCTTAGCATCGATTATGCCGGCTACCAATCACCCCATACAAACCCACTACCTTCCCAAACCATTTTTTATATCGCAACGAACCTTTGGGTTTGGTAACTGCCATTTCCGCATGGCCTTTTCCCAGCGGACCTTTCATGGTGACGAATTCGACCCGCTGCGAACTGTTCGACAGAAGGCCGAACGTCATCCTCTGAGCCATTTTGCTGCTTACGCTCGCCTGGAACCAAAAAACCAGGTACGCTCGACCTAATAAATGAATTCAAAAGAGAAATTTCTAGGTTATGTTTGCATTCTTTAATTAAATAAAATGAAACGCAAATATTGAATCATTTTCCAACGCGTACCCTGGCGTCGTAAACATGTTTGAGAGCATCGTAGCGAATGGAACCGGAGAAAAGGACGCCCTGGAGTTTTCCATCTCGATCCGACGCCATCAATTCGACGCAAACCAATTCGCCATCCCGCACCAACATCTCAGACATAACCTGCAACATTCGGACATTTTTGAATTTCAGTGCCCCAATTGTAGGTGGGCCGGTCGTCTCCTTGAGCGGCGGGGCACGCCCGGGGCAACTTTGGTCATTGGACGAAAATCAACGGCATTCACCTCATTAAAATTGTCCACCATGAAGCAAATGTGCGGATATGTTATTTCTTCGACTTCTCCTTTCGTGTCCATACGTCTTCTGGAAGGCGAAGCGTAGACTTTCTGAAAAAGGATGCGCGAATGAAAAAATGCACCACTCGCACGGATTGCTGAAGCTGCTGAATTCCTCCCCATACCTGAGATATCCTCCTAAGAACTTGAAGCTGCTTGGGGGAAGTGCGAGTGCAAACTGCCAAAGTGAGATGGTATTCGAACTGGTGAATGATCAGATTCAGGTAAACCGTCTCTTCCCAGTCGAGTTCCGGGTCGCCGATGGGCAATTTTTTCGAATCCTTCCGGTAGACTGCGATTTCCGTCTGGAAAGGAAAAATTATGAATCGGGCGAATTCGAATTTTTCGTTTTGTGATCGTAAGGTGTTTCGACGGACCTCGAATTTGGGCAGGTATCGGGGTGTGCTTTTGATGTGTTTCTTCCTGACGAAGAAGAGCATGTCATCGCCGTCGATGCAATGCTCGGCCTGGAAGAGGAAATGGCGGACGAACAGATCCGTCCAGTAGGAGGAGCCGTGCAGCATGACGAAACCCGAATCTGGAACATATGCTGATATGAGATGTTAAATCAAGTAAAAAAAAAAAGGAAATTAGACACCTAGTTAACCAAGGTCGAGTAAAAAGAGGTCGAGTCAACCGACGTCTAGTTAACCGAGGCCGAGTCAGCCGACGTCTAGTTAACCGAGGTCGAGTTAACCAACGTCTAGTTAACCAAGGCTGAGTTATCTGAGATTGAGTTAACCAAGGTCAAGTTAACCGACGTCTAGCTAACCAAGGTCAAGTCAACCGACGTCTAGTTAACCGAGGTCGAGTCAACCGACGTCTAGTTAACCGAGGTCGAGTCAACCGACGTCTACTTGACCGAGGTCGAGTCAACCGACGTCCAGTTAACTCAGGTCGAGTCAACCGACGTCTAGTTATCCCAGGTCGTCTTAGCCGAGTTAGAGTTAACCGTCTACTCGAAAATGCGAAATAATTAAAGAAAATCCCACAGACGCAATAATTTAACCACTTACCATCTTTCATGAGTTGCCTCATATCCTTGGCTCTCTGGAAATTGATTTCCTCCACTAGCTGTTCAAGAACAGTGGGAGCGGGGTTAAACGAGGCTAAATTCAAAGTTGACATTTTGTGCTAGTTTTGGTAGAAATTTGGGTGAGCGAAATTTATAGTAGAGCACCAACCCCCATAATTATCGATTGGGGCTCATGAGTCAGACTTGATGTTCAAGGGGTGGCCCAACCCCCGAGTTCAGGATGAAAGCGGATTCATGAGCGAACAAGGGCGGATAAAACTATTCAATGTTTAAAAAACGGGGGCACAAGGCACAGGGCGAAGTAAAAAATAAATGTGCCATACGGCTGTTATTCACAGGACTCGACAGTATCGCTGATGAATCTCATGAGTCATGAAGTTTGAGCGAGTTCACTGCACTGATGAAAATAAATAGACGCAATCAAAAAAGCTGACTTTTGTGCTCCACAGCAGCGCACCTGGACAAAGAAACCAAGGGGTTGGAAACGCAGGACAAAGAGCTTAGATTTGACGAAATTGCACTTGAACTTGAATAACTTTCCAAACTCAAACTTCCCAAATACGTAAGTGTGGAAACAAATTTTGGGCATACAAAAAATTGAGAGAAAAAATTGAGCATTATGGGAGATTTTTTAAGTTTTGTAAATTGCATACCACTAGACTTACCTAATCCCACTCAAAAGCACCTATAATGAGTAATGGGTAATCAGTTAGGCTTTCCTATTTCTTTACATCACCATCAAAAAACGTTAATTTTCTTTCAAAACCGGTGGTTTTTCCAACAAAAAAATTAATGCCGGACAATAATCGAATTTCCTTGTGGTGGCCGCTAGGTTGCGATCCGTGTCTCCAGTTACAAGTTGGCAACACTGGAAAATCACTGCCGGCAACACTGGCACCACAGTGACGATACCTGACGACACGACCTGGCATTGTTATGAAATAAAAAAAAAATCGTAGAATGTGAAATTGAAAAAATTGTTCGTTCCTCTTTCAAGTGATTTCGCGTGCAATATTCGAGCGTTTTCAAGCCGGTGCGATTTTTATGAAACGTTTCTGGCCCTGTTCGGGTAAAGACGGCAGAAATTGCAGAAGAACGCGACCACCGAAGCTGTGACTGTCGTCGGCTCGAAAAATGAACGACCCGGATCTAACGGCCGATCAAACTGATAAAATCGTCCAATTCCAGGTGGATTTTGGGAGTTTTTTGAGTTGTTTTTGAATTATTGTTCGACAATTTTGGCAGTTTCTTCGTTTAGCTGTCACCGCTCGGCGGTACTACCCTGGGCGGCGAAAGCGCTCCTCCGGTCGGGCCGATTGGTCCATTATTATTGAAAGTCATTTTCCCTCAAGGTGAATACTGGAGAGGGTGACTCTTGAGTGATAATGACGTCAGGTGGGGAGCAAATCGAGGCTTTTGTAAGACACATTTACCCATTTTTCTTGTCAACCACTTCGGAACCAGAAAGAACAAATTTTTGCCAAGGAGTTTACGGGGAAGCAAATTCTGACCCTTTCTTCGAGGGCGGCAGGGCACGCCCGGGACAACTTTGGTTATCGGGTAAAACGCCAACGCTGGAACCAGAAACGTTATCCAAAATGAATTGATAAGCTCCGGAGATACAGCTGTTGGGAGGAGTACCGAAAAACATTCTATTCTAACTATAAACTTTCAGATCCTTAACTTACGGAGGTAAAATTATCTTTCGACAGAAAATCTCCACTTGGAGACCAAAAATATCAAAATCGGTTCATCGGTTCCCGAGATTCGACCAGTAGAAGGCTGCCGTATCGATCTCAAAACTCAGGGGGGGAAATTATTCTGGAATTTAAAATTATCCCGAATTATTTCCAGGACCTGACGGGCATCGACAATTTGTCAGTCTGCCGAGATGCTTTGCAACGTCACCAATGGGACCTCGAAGTCGCCGTACAGGATCAGCTCAACATCAGCGAAGGGCGTCCTTCGGTGTTTGCCGCTTCGGAAACAGCGACGCCGCCAAACGTCATCAACGACGGCGTCGTCCAGCATATTTTCTACTCACCCCCGTCAGGATATCCGAGGTAGGAATACACATGAAGCAATAAGAGCGGGGCTAGTAAGAGCGGTGAACAAGGTTAGTAAGAGTGGTGAGCGGGGTCAGTAATAGCGGTGAGTGGGGTTAGTGAGAGCGGTGAGTGGGGTTAGTGAGAGCGGTGATGAGGTTAGTTAGGGTAGTGAGCGGGGCCATCAAGAGAGGTGACCGGGGCTAGTAAGAGCGGTGAGCTGGGTCAGTAATAGCGGTGAGCGGGCCTAGTAATGGCGGTGATGGGGTTAGTAAGAGCGGTGAGCGAGGTTAGTAAGAGTGGTGATGGGGTTAGTAATAGCGGTGAGTGGGATTAGTGAGAGTGGTGATGGGGATAGTTAGGGTAGTGAGTGGGGCCATCAAGAGAGGTGACCGGGGCTAGTAAGAGCGGTGAGCTGGGTTAGTAATAGCGGTGAGCGGGCCTAGTAATAGCGTTGAGCGGGGTTAGTAAGAGTGGTGAGGGGGGTTTGGTAAGAGTGGTGACCGGGGCTAGTAAGAGCGGTAAGCGGGGTTAGTAAGAGTGGTGAAGGGGCTAGTAAAATATGTGAGCAGGGCTAGTCGGAGAAGTGAGCAGGGTTAGTAGGAGAGGTGAGCGGAGCAGGAGTAATGAGTGGGTCTAGTAAGAGCAATGAGCGGGCCTAGAGGGCTAGTAAGCGGAAAATCAATTTTCTTTCGCTTCCACCGCTCTGTATCCACAATGCATTGCGTATAGTTTCTAAAAGTTATGTTTCTATAGGTATCAAGTTTGAAAAAATTACAATTTTTTTCAGATGGGGCGGACCGATTGGCTGTATGGTTTCTTTCGTCTTCCAATTCTGTTACAACACGTTCATGTCAATTTTGAAATTTGCCTTCAGTATCTTTTGGAGAGAGCCTCGGCGCCGTGAGTAAAGATGGTTTTTGGCTTATTCGCTCATCGTCCTACTACAATTTTATCCCTAATTTTTTTAATTTTTTCCTAAATTTAATCTCCCAATTTACCGTTTCAGAAGTGACCGATCCTGTAGGAGATGTACTCAAATTTATCGACACGGTTAATGAAAACTACTCAAGGAACCACCCGGTTTTTTACCAAGGCTCGTACGGCCAAGCGCTTAACGATGCTAAGCAAGAGCTTCGGTAGGTATCTATATTATACCTGATAACTTTATTCTTATACGTATCCATTATTTGTTATAAAAATTAATTTGAGCATAAAATCATCTGTATAATTTTGCCTTCTGGTAGCAGAACATGGTTTTCCCCTAATATTTTTCTCTTCCATATTTTAATTATTACCTTTTTTGCGTTACATATCAAATATCGTACACAATTTATTTCAAGCCTGTTGATTGTCTTTCCCCTAGATTTCTAGTCGTATACCTTCACCAAGAAAATAACCAAGATTGCGCCAACTTTTGCAGGTAAGTGGCCAATTTTATTCTTCGGTTAATTGCCCCTTATCAATTTTTTTGCTATTCATTGGTTTTTACCCCTTTTTGGTCAAATCCGAATTTTTACAATTTTTTAGAGAATCATTATCGAACGAAGCAGTTATCGACTACATTAACAGTAACGCGCTCTTCTGGGGGTGCACCACGTCGAGCGGTGAAGGGGATCGCGTATGTCACACTTTGAAAGCGTCGACGTTCCCGTTTCTCGGCGTCATCGTCTATAAAGAGTCTAGGATGACTCTGGTTGCCAGGTAAATTTGAAAAATGTTTTTGAAAACTCAATTTTTACTCAAATTTTAAACGGTTTCAATTTTAACGTAAAAAAATTGATGTTTTCCCAGAATGGAGGGGCCGACAGATGCTCACGAGCTGCTCACTCGGCTAACGGCCGTCTTTTCCTTGACCCAGAACTACCTCGAAATGGCTCGACAAGAAAGGTAAAATTTGAAAAAGTAACATTTCACAGAAATTGGAAAAATATTTATGAAAACTGTTAATTATTGGTAAAATTCAGCTAATCATAAGATTGATTAATTTTCAGGATAAGCCGAAGCCTTACGCAGCGAATAAGGCGGGAACAGGATGCAGCCTATTTGGAATCGTTGAGAGTTGACCAGGAGAAAGAGAGGAGGAAGAACGAAGAGCAGGAGAAGAAGATGCAGGCGCTTCGTGAGCAGGAAGAGCGCGAACAAGCGGAAAGAGATCGTAAAGAGGTGAGTCTTGTTGAATTGTGAGAGGGACGAGTGAGAGTGGTGATCGGGGTTAGTGAGGGTGGCGAGCGGGGTTGGTGAGGGTGGCGAGCAGTACTAGTGAGGGTGGTGAGCAGGGCTAGTAAGAGTGGTGAGCGGGGTTAGTGAGGGTGGTGAGCAGGGCTAGTAAGAGTGGTGAGTGGGGTTAGTGAGAGTGGTGAGAGGGGCTTATAAGGGTGGTGAGTGGGCCTTGTAAGGGTGGTGAGTGAGGTTAGTAAGGTTGGTGAGTGGGGTGAGTAATGTGGTGAGCGGGGCCAGTAAGGGTGATGTGGTCCTAGTATGAGGGGTGAGCTACCTAATATGCTTTGCACAACTGATTTTTGACCGACAATTACCTGTTTTTTTTTTCAGTCTATCAAGAGAGCGAAAATTGAAATGGCTTCGGATATCCCTGACGAGCCGGAATCCTCACATCCGGATGCACTGTCGATAGTTTTTAAATTGCCATCCGGCGAGAGGATAGAGCGCAGATTCCTCAAGACGCACAAACTAAAGGTAAATTTCGAAAATGGAATTTTCAAAAAAAAAAAAACAATTTGTTGTATAATACGTTGAAAGGGTTAACCAAAAATGATGAAATGTTTCCGTAAAAAAAACAATCGGAATTTGATGTAAAAAAGGATGGTTTTCTCTTGGAATAAGGATGCTAACTCCCTTTTTGGCGTTCTGGGGGATTTCCGGGGCACCGGGCGATTGTACGGTGAATCGCTTGCAGGAAACTTTTTTTTTTGGATAAAAAGGTAACCTATCCTCCCTAGGTTAACCTATAACCGCCATTTTTTTGCTCCAGGACGTGTACAATTTCGTATTCTGCCACCCCTCGTCGCCGGACGTGTTCCAGATCGCGACCAATTTCCCGAAAAGGGTTCTCGAAACGGAAACGGCGCCCGAGAAACATTTGACGGAGGCCGGCCTCAGTCGGAGCGAAGTGCTTTTCGTCTACGACCTCGAAGCGTAGCGGGCGTCGTTGGAGTTACGCCGGCGTTAATACGCCGATCCGCTACCAGTTGAACCCTCGATGGCATACACGCTAAGCACCGATACCGATATTCAGTTAAATTTATTTACAAATTGGATTTCTCTTCTCATTCCATTTTTTAAAAGCATTTTTTGACGGTTTTGTTTTTCAAAGTGTTTACCTATAGCTTTTCAACTGGTCACCGCAATTATTTCCACGTTTTATTTACTCGTTTTCCGCCTCGGATCTGCATTTAGTCAGAAATATTATAGTTGTAATGTTCGTGTCATGGCTCGGTACCGAGTGAAATACACCTGTTTTTGAAAAGCGAGTCGCACTATTACTTTTGACCTGATTCCCTTCCTCACTCTCTCGAGAGGTCAGATCGCGATGCTCTGTCAAAAATATTAACGATTTCAGTACCGCCGCCGATATTCCTTTGGAAAATACGCATTATCATTTTCGAGCCAGTTTGATGTCATTGTCGTGGCTGTTTGGTGTCATTGTCGTGGCTGTTTGATGTCATTGTCATGTCTGTTTGGTGTCATCGTCATGGACTCTGCTATGGACATGTTCCGGAATAAAACCGTGAATTTCCATCCTCAAATTCGAAAATTGGGCGCCAATAAAAGGAAGAAACATTCGTAATTGTGCTAGAATGCTTTTAATCAAACAACGAGGTTTTAAGTAATCAGAACACTAAAAATTAATACTGAAATTTAAACTTCTAAATTTAAAAAAAACCAACATCGATAAAGCCAGCAAATTGTGGAAGCGTTGCTAAAATTCAATTTCTAAATACGAAAAATGCAAAACACGGAAATTATGGTTTGAACAAAATTTTCACACATCACTCAACAAAACAAAACAAAAAAACTTTGTGCGTACAATTTTGTGCTTGTCAATTTGTGCGTAAATGTTTTCTCTACTGTTCTAGCGGATAGAACAAAAAGTAAATTGTGGAATTGGTTAGACACGCCTTAGCACCAAGCGCATGCGCAGTGCCAACATTCAAAATGAAAAAACCAAAAACAAATTACAAGATCCCTAATGTTTCTTACTACCACACGTACAGCTACTTTAACCTACGTAAAATGTAAGCTGATGGAAATGTATTGGATATCGAATCCGCCAATCCACCAGTTATAGGAACGTCGTTGTGTGAGCGCCTCGTCAAAATGTTAGGCTTATCACTAATTTATCAATTTTTAACCTAATTAGCCTATTTTTACGGCTATTTATGTCGGTTCGATCGCATTATGGGTCACGGCCTTTCGCAAGAAGCCATTACACTCCACAAAAATGGGAAAAACAATACGAAAATGTTCGAAAAAAATTTTCATTTTTAGGTTAGGTTTTTCCGAACTTTTATCAGCTCGATAAGGTTCACGGCAGATAGGCTATCAACCACGCTGGCCTGATCGAGACGTTAAAAATTCGGTGGAAAGAGTCTACCTGGTTGGTTTTACTCAAAAAACAAACTGGCGCCAGTCAAATTGACTTACACTAACTGTCGGCAGTTGACGAAATTACAACCAGCTGGTGCCATTCAATTGAATTCAAAGCAGCAAACTGGCGCCACTCAAGTCAATTAATACGAGCAAACTGGCGCCATTCAAGTCACTTGGCGCCATCTGGCACCCGCCAGCAAGCTGGCGCCATTCGATTTAGCTCAAACTAGCGGATTCGCGCCACTAAAATTGACCGAAACCTGCAAACTGGCGCCAGTCGAAATGATTAGCGAGCTGGCGCCAGTAATTTTGACTAAAACCAGATTATTAAACCATGGTGGCAAAAAAACCGCCCAAAAACTTTTATCAATAAATTTTTTTATATTATTTTATCAATAAAAATTTTTTAACCAGTCACCGCGCGTTAAAAAGTACGAAATACGTAAATTACCCAAAAACTCGAACAGATTCGTTTTTTGTTCTACTTAACGCGCGTTTCTGGCAAAGTTCACTTACAAGTCTAATGATAATTTAGCGATTTACCTACACGATAAATTGTATCTACCTACTTGTTATAAATTTACATAATTTACATTTACATAAATAAATTACTAGGGTAATTACACTACAATTAATTACTTGGCAAAGCAAATTGCAAAATTTTCCTTGCCAAGTTTTGACTAGAATGCGTCCTCAAGTACATCAAGACCCCCCCCTCCCCAGGTCGATTTTGAGATCGCAAAGTTAACAATATTGTGATGACCGAAACGTAAAACTGAAAAATTGCTAATAAACCAATTAGCTACCGGTATCGTTCAGCTTACGGCAAACTGTTTCATTCCAATCGTTATTTTTTGGAAAAAAGTTATGAAAAACATTTTTCGAGGTCTCAAAACGATCTCAAAACCGATCTACTCGCACTTGAACACTAGTGGGGGCCTTGAATCGTTCAAAAAATATAATTAAGTACCTAGGAACAAACCTATCTATTTATTAAAATTGAAAAAATTCAAAAAATCATATCAAAATATCACAAGCCTTATCAAAATAAGGATTTTCCTATCTGAACAAAAATTTCGATGAAAATCCTTAAAATTCTAAAAATCAAAAAATTCCTCGAAGTTCTAAAAATAAAAAAAAACTTATAACTAAAAATTCAAAATTTTCTGAAAAAATGCACTTGAATCTTTTGAAATGATGAAAATTAAAAAAAAATCCAAAACAATCAAAAAATGGAAAAGTTTAAAAAATTGAAAAAAAATCACTTAAATCCCTTAAAACTCTAAAAATTAAAAATAAATGCAGACAAATAAAAAATTGAAAAATTCCTAAAATTCTAAAAATTGAAAAAAAAAATCCAAAAATTCTTCAAGTTTAAATAATGAAAAAATCTAAAAATTCTTAAGTTTCTAAAAAATGCACTTAAATCCCTCAAAATTCAAACATTTGAAAAAAAATATCAAAAATGGAAAAATTCCTTGGAATTCTAAAAATTGAAACAAAAAAATAAGAAATTCCTGCAAACTTAAAAAAAATAAATTTATTCAAATCCCTTAAAATTCTAAAAATACAAAAAAATCATCTAATAATTGAAAAATCTCTCAAAATTCTAATAATTGAAAAAAATCGAAAAATTCCTCAAAGTTTTAAAACCTAAAAAAAATCGAAAAATTCCTTAAAGTTGTAAAACCGAAAAAAATCGAAAAAATCTCTTATAATTCTAAAAAAATTCACTTGATTCCCTTAAACGTCTAAAAATTAAATATTTCTAAAAAAATTCATTTCACCACTCATCGATGAAATAAAATTGTACAAACGCTTCCAATTTGCTGGCTTTCAAAGCGAAAAATTCGTATACAAACAAAATGCTGACTAGGTGAACAAATTACACAGTATGGTAAATGGTGCTATATGACTAGTACGAACTATTACGGTTTATCCATCCGGTTACCGACTATTGCACGTTTTCCATGGCCCCTGATAAGGAGAACGAAACTGATAAATGAACAGTGAAAAAAAGGATAAATCGCATTTTATACAATTTTTACGGTTACACATAATTTTGCCCTCTAAGGGCGGCAGGGCACGGCCGGGACAACTTCGGTTAGGGCAAAAAGCAACGGTTAGTTTACGGATAACAATTTTCGCTACGTTTTTTCAATAAAAGTCTGCACTGAGACTTCCAAATTTTCACGTTCCTACGGGCCGGATTTTTTGAAAATTTTTGTAAAAATTAAACTTTTATTTTTGTAAAATTTTGATTTATTTCAATTTTTAGTGGTTTATTTTTTGAAATTTCCAATCACTACAGTTCAGTTTGACCCGAATAACACACAGTACTTCCAAGGTTTTTTCTCTAATATATTATTTATTCGTAGTACATAAAATTTCATTATTTTTTTCATTAAAAAAAATTTCATAGGAAATTTTTTACGTGGAAGAAATATATTTTCACCTATTTACAAATACACCGAATACACGGATATTACATGCACGGATTATGCTGGGGGGACACGTCGATATTGTAGCAGCCCATTTGGGAATTGTAATCCTTGCTGACGGGCACGCGGAAGAGCTTGCCCTGGGGCATGCAGACGCAGACTTTGTACTGCGAGGCGAGGTAGCCGCCCAGGCTCTTGGTGACGATGGGTATGCTCTTGACGTCGAGCGAGATGCCGCCCTTGCCGCCCGTCAGGATGATGCTGCCGTTGACGCTCTTCAGGCGCACTTCCTGATCGGCCGTCAGGAGGATTTCCTTGCCTTCGATGCGCGTGCCTTCGCTTCCTGAAAGTGTAGCCGGATATTATGAAAAAATCCCGAAAATAAGGACAATTTGAAAATTTAGAAAACGTCAATAAATTACCATTAATATAAAATAGGTAGCATTACAAATCCCTGATGGTGGGAATTGTTCAAATTTGACCAAAAGTTGTTCCAGGGATACCGGCAATGAAATTCAATTTTTTCAAAATTTAAGCTTTTTTTAAACATTTTCATAAACTTACCTTTAAGCTTAGTGAAGGCGTCCGATCTGTAGACGGCCTTCTCGCCCAGCGGCCCCGCGACTCTGCCGGTCTCGATGTGCCGCCCGTGGAGGTTCCTGGCGCCGCTGAGGAGCCGGAAATCCGGCTTTTCGGCGGCGAAGAAGCCGCCCACGGTGAAGCTGCGCATGCCCTTGACGTGAGTGCCGTTCTGTTCGAGCGTCAGCGAGTTGCGCACGCGCCCGCGGCTGTCCTCCACTTCCAGGTGTACGCCGCCCTTGACGCCGCGCAATTGCGTCGAATATCCGCGCACGCCTTCGATCTTGCCGTTGGGCTTGTAGATGTTGCCTGCAATCCAAGATGGCGGACGGGGATTTAGAAAATTCGCTTTCCCCGCCGAACCGTTGGACCGATTTTAATTCTGGAAATTGTGCAAGCGCTAAGAAAAGGGTCGGATTTGACGCCACAATCTTGAAAATGAGATTTTCCCCCAAGAAGCGATTTTTTTAATAAAGAGATTTCTTAAAAATACCTATATATCGAGATGTTTTTTATTTAATTTCGATGATTTTTGGGTGGAAAGTAGGAATTTTATGCTTGCGAGTGAAAAAACCTCTCTGAAATGACGCCATACACCAGTCTCCACCTTCCCTCTCACTCCCACTCGTTTGTATTGGTATATTTTATAGTTAATTTGGACGATTTTTTTTTTATAGAAAAAGTATGCGTTTTCACGTTAGAGTGAAAAAACTTTCTGAAGTGACGCCATACACCAGTCTCAACAATCCCTCTCACTCCCACTCGTCCGAAGGCGATGACGCCGCCGAAATTCCCCATTTTTGGCTCGACTAAACGCAATTTCAAACTGAAAATTGGGAATTGGTGGGTTTCAAGTGCGCAGAATCCGAAAATCGGGTCGAAAATCTGGAATTCCGTCGAACTCACCGAGGTCAGCGTCGCCGAAGAATTTGACGACCCCCTGGTCCGGAAGGAGTTCCAGACTTTCCATCCCTTGGCCGAGGCGGAGGACGCTGAATATGGCGACGGTGAGGATCATGTTGGCCCAGGCAAGCAAACATAGGAGACCCACCAGTGTCCAAAATGCGTATGTTTTCGGGCCCCCGCCCTTACTGCAGTCGTCGTATTCGTCCCTGGAAATAAACCAGTGGTGCGTAGATAACACACAATACTTCCATATTTTGAAACGTACATATTTGACAAAATTTGATCATATTTTGACTGTTTTCAAGGGTTGTTAGGTCAAAAATATCAAAATAATCACTATGGAAATTTTAAAATTCGCATAAAAACATAATTCGCTACATCTTAGGAATACAAAAAAAATTTACCTATTCTGCAAGGTAAAACGAAGATTTGAAGACCAAGAACGCTCAAATCGGTTCATTTTTGTGGCCAGAAAAAAATAAAATAGAAATTACTAAAAATGCAAATATATCGGAAGTACTGCGCGTTATCCAAATTCCGATTAAACAGGGTGTTAGGTCTTGCCGAGACAAACATTTCAGTTCAAGAAATTTGAAAAAAGGTTGAGAAATGAGGGAGTTATGGGCATTTTTGTAAATGACCACAGACGGACAGACAGACACACGGACAGACGGACACTTGTTCAGGAAGTGATTCTGAGTAAATGTGTATAAGAAAAAGTTTTTTCTGAAGCTCCGTTCCGATTCTCGATTTTAGGACGATTCCAATACTTCCATTTACTCTGTAAATATGGAAGTAAAAAAAAATATGGAGGTTTTTGCAAATTATTTGAGGTTTTCTTATTTCTAGATATTTTTTTCCAGCCTTAATGTTTACAAGATTTTTTCATTAAAGATTTTATTATTTTGTAGCAATTTTTGTCTTCTAGTCCCCGTTAAATTTTTTTTTAATTTCAAGTTTTTATAGATTTTTTCATTTGAAAATTTTGAATATTTTCATTTGAAAATTTTGAATATAGATTTTCATTTGAAAATTTTGAATATTTTCAAATGTAAGTTTTAACAGGTTTCCGGCGTATTCCTACGCTTCATACAACCTGGTAGCCATTAAACTGGTCCTGTAGTGAAGGATTCGGTCCATTACGTGGAAGTACTGTGTGTTATAAATGAATCACTAGCCTGGACCACCGATCCGATTTTTCTTTTCGGATCGATTCACAACGCTTTATAATATAAAGCGTTGTGACTGCTTTATAAAGCATATTATGCTCTATAAAGCAGTCATTACCAGCACAATTTGCAGCAATTTTTACAACAAAAGACTCGAATTCCAATTCGAAAAAAACTCAAATTTCGACTCGAAATCGATGAAACTTACCAGCTCCGCATTTGGCTCCGTTGTCGCGCCGCCATAGCGGCCCCGTTGACTGATTTGCACCGCTCGGCCGCCGGGCCCCCGCCGGGGCGGTTCTATTTTCGACGATTTGACGGAAACTAGGCCCGCCAGGCGCGGATTATTCCGCCGACGTTACGGAAATCCGACGATATCGACACATGGCGGCCGGCCCGTCCGCAGGGGCGGATCGAAGGGGAGGAAATCAATAAGCCGCTGAGTCATAGCCGCCCGGCGGTTCCGCCCCCCGAGCGGCGGGTGCGAACGCCGCTACTTTCCTTTATCCCTATTAAAAACAAAACTTTTTCGAATTTTACTTTTTTTCGCACTTGAGAATTTTTCAAAACTAGTTTAAAAAATCCTGAAAAGTTCTGCATTTTTTAGAATTAATTAAGTTAAAAATCCTAAAATTTCTGCATTTTTTAAAATTAGGTAAAAAATCCTGAAAAATTCTGTTTTAGCATTAAGTTAAAAAGTCCTGAAAATTTTTGCATTTTTTAAAATTGAGTAGTAAAATTCTGAAAAAACTGCTTTTTTAGAATTGAGTTAAAAAATCTTGAAAAATTTTGCATTTTTAAAATTGAGTAAAAAAATCTTGAATAATTCAGGGTTTTTTAAAATTGCGTTAAAAATCTTGAAAAGTTCTGCATTTTTAGAATTAAGTAAAAAAAATCCTGAAAAATTCTGCATTTTTTGAAATGAAGTAAAAAAGCCTAGAAAATTCTGCAAATGGCTTCGGCATTTTTTAGATTTGGCGGGGCCAAAAGGACAATAAAATTCATATTTACGTCTATTGAGCAACAAAACTACTAAAATTCCACAAATGCTAAAAAAAAGAGCAGCCGCGCGGCAGGGCACGCCCGAGACAACTTTGGTTTTCGTGCAAACCCTAAAACGGCAAGTTTTTTCACATAAGGGATAAAAAAAAGAGGGGCGTAGGTAACAAATTTTAATTGATGTTACACCGATTTGAAATTTTCGAACACAACCTCTTAAAAGCGATAAAGAAATTCGCGGAAAAATTCGATATCGGAAAGTTCGTTTTACAAATCGTCGATCAACGTCGGCAATTCGACAGTCTGCACGTTGTAAAAGCCGACGGAATCGTCGCCGACGACTGCGAACACGAACGGCACGTCGTCTTTGTAAGTCGCTCGTAACTTGATCAAGTCGACGACCGAGGGGAACCCGTTTGAGCTGGAAGAAATTCAAAATAATTTATGGCCGGTACGATGAAATTTGAGCGAAAAACGCCAAAGTAACACTAATTGCCATGGTAATCGCAGTCGACACGGTAATCGTAGTTGCCATGGTAATTGTAGTCGCCATGGCAAGGGCAGTTGGCATGATAACTAGTTGCCAGGGTAATCTTAATTGCCATGGTAATCATACTTTCCATGGTAATTGTACTTGCCATGGTAATGATACTTGCCATGGTAATCGTAACTGGCGCGTTAATCGTAATTGCCACAGTAATTGTAATTGCCATGGTAATCGTAATTTTCATGGCAATCATAATTGCAATGGTAATTGTAATTGCCATGGTAATCGTAATTGCCGTGGTAATCGCAGTTTCCATCGTAATCGTAGTTGCTGTAATAACTGTAGTTGCCATGGTACACGTAGTCGCCATGGTAATTGTAGCTGTCATGGCAACCGCAGTTGCCGTTGACACCATTTTAGCAATAGAAAACCCAAAATAAGCCAATAATTCGGCTGAATCGCTTACTTGGTAACAATTATCCGATAGTTGGGCACCAGCTGTAGCGATTTCCTGAACGGCTGGTTGGGCAGGTAGACGTCGTAGGCGACCTTTAAGACGTCGTCCGTATCGTCGGTTTCGTCGATCGGGCCGACGACTTGTAGCGATTTGAGCACATCGGCTGGAAAAAGAATTTTTCGCTAGTATTTTAAAAAATCGAGGGAAATTTACCGTAAATTATTCGCTCGTTTACGTACCGACGCCGATCCGCTGCTCGTCATAGTTGAGAATCGACCTGAAACTCTTCGACGGTAGAGCCGGCTCGATCTTCTTCAGATCCTCCCAAGAATCGACGGCAGGCTCGTCCTGAGCCGATGAGCTGTCCGAATTATCAGGGCGGACATTCGCGTCTCTGGAAAGCGAATCTTGAGATATGGCGTCATCCTGAGGTTTGACCGGCATCGGAGCTTCCGCGGACAAATCTGGAGGCTCGATCGCTTCCGACGTCTCTTCGGCTTTCCTTTCCGCAGGTTCGGAGTCGATATTCTCTTCCGGAGTCACTTCGACTATTTCCGGAGTCGAGCTATCGATTTCGACGATTTGTTGATCGGCTCGAGGTTCGGGCGATTTTCGAAGCGTCGATTCCGACTCGATTGCCGACGGGCGATCTATCGAGGGCAAGGGTGGCAGTTCGATAGTCGGAGTCGCCGTCGAGACGACTTCGCACTCGTCAGATCCACTCAGCGAGATAACGTCGGGGGAGAACTTTTCATCGTCGTCGGAAACGACGTTTTCTTGCTTTGCTTCGACGTTTTTCAGCTCGATTGTCGACGAGGGCTTGTCGTCTTGTTCAATTTTCAAGTTCTTCTCAGTTTTCGCCTTTTTCGGAGAATTCAGGTTTGCGATCGCGTTGAGCGCCATGACCCGCTTGAGCTTCGGCTTCTCTTTCGTATCCTCGTCGTCTCCGTCGACCAAATAGACGACGCCGGTTTCGGCGGGCCGCTTCGGCGAGTTGCGGGCTCCCTTCTGCCAGTTGCCTCTCCCCCGCCAGCGGCCTCGATGGTAGTGCGGTCTATGTTTGTAGATCGGAGGCCCGCTGAGTTGGTTCCTCTGCGGGTTGTTCAGCTGCATCAGCGACTGCGAGCTCTGCATAAGGCTCATCGCCAGCATCTGGCAGGCCTGCTGCATGGCTATTTTCAACTGCAGGCCCATCGGATTGCCCATCTGGCCTTGCTGCTGCATCTGGCCTTGCTGCAGCATCTGTCCCACGCTGTTCATCGCTGCGGCCATTTGATTCGGCGGCCAGTTTTGCTGGGCGTTGCCGAAGAACTTTTGGAAATTGTTCTGCCCGAAGCGGGCTGAATGGTTTTGGAACGGCTGCGATGCTCTGGGAGCGAAGCGCTGGGAACGCTGGAAGAACTTATTGGACGAATCGTTGGAGAAAAACTGGCTCTGTTCGGATACGTGCATCCGATTCGTCCAGTTGCCAAAACTGCCGAACGGCCTAGGATTATTCGGCCTCGTATAACTAAACGTCCGCGTCCTGTGGTAACTGTAGCCGTATCTATTACATGGCTGGTCGCTCCTCAGTATATCTTCGAGATTTTGCGTCGTGTCCACTCTGGACGAGTCGTTATGAACGCTCTCGTTCTCCTCGGTGTTGAGCGAGATCTTGTAATGGGCGAACTTCGGCAGAATCTCCACGGGGATGAATCTTTGGTCGGGAGCGTTGATGAAGTCGACCGATCCGTTGTGCGGCGGTATCGCTCGCATGATACTATCTACGCTTTTGTTCGCGAGGTCGAAATAATCTATCGCTCTCAGATTGGTCATCTTCGGTGTCACCGATCGGTCCTGAGAGGATTCCTTGGTGATGAAATCGCGAATGGACAAATACCACTTGCGCCATTTCGAGGGATCGTCGTTTTTCGGCCTTTGGGGCACGAAAACGACGTCGTCGTCGTCATCTTCGGATTCGAGCAGGTCGACCGTTTCGACGTGGGAGGGCGTCTTGACGCAAGTGATTTCGACGTCGTCATCATCCTGGTCGATGGTGATCACTTCGACGTCCGGATCGTCAATGATCATGACCTCCGGAGATGAATCCCGCTTTTTCTTGCCATCCGGCAACTTCTGCGATGCGCTGGATTCCTTCGCGCTTTCTTCTGGATTCGACTCCAGATTTGCGCCATCTTGAGTTTGACCCTTTGCAGCGACATCCTTAGCATCGCTTTTGTCGGTATCGGTCTTTCGCTTGTCCCTCCGCTCGGCCAAGCCGATCTGGTCGAGACGGACGTCGCGCTCGTAGCGCGTGACAGTAATGCGTTTGTCGTGCCGGAGGACGCGATAGCCCTTGCGCGACAGGTGGGCGTAGACTCGGTATTCGCCTAGGGGGCAGTGCCCCCCTATGACGAGACTGTACGTCTGTTCAAGGCTGAGCGGCACCTCGTCCACGTAGAGTTCCAGGGCGTTCTGCAGAGCATAAAAAAGGAAACTGAAATTTTTTGATTTTTTTTTTTAGTGAAACATCCTGACTTTTATTGAGGATTTCAACCCACCACTTCAAGAAGGAAAAGAGCTTCTTCCGGGTAAAGCCAGTCTACCGAATCAACAGTGTGCCCGAACACTTCCCAATGTTTGCCGGACTTTTTGGTCACTTTAGCCTTGCCCAAATCGCTCACCCAAATTGCGGACGATAGATTTTGCCTGGAAAAACAATCAATATCTCGTTTTAGGATTTGGGGAAAACAATCGATATCTCGTTTCAGGACTTTTAGCAGGTTTGGAAAAATCAAGGTTTTTAGTTGTTGAACTTCTTTTCAATTCGTACTTTTTCTCGATTCTCTCCGCTCCGATGAGGTTGTGGTACGTCTCGAGTGTGGCCTGTATCTGTTTTTGTTCGAGCCAGGAATTGTCCGGCGAATAATCCTTGCACCCCGACGGGAGGTCTTTGAGGGAATTGTTTTTGCTATTTATGATCTCATCGCCACTGCAATTAAACATTTTTTAGTACCTAAAATAAATTAACTGAAGAACTGTTTACAAAAATTGGGAATTTTTTCTGTTACTTTTTTGATTTTTTTTTTACCTACCTCAACAACTTGCCGAGTCTTTTGGCTTCGATGTTCGGCAGCATCTCGGCGGTAGAACTGGCTGCCGAAGCCATGCGTCAATGTAAAATAAAATTCAATGTTCCGACATAAAACAGCCGACAGCCATTAACGTAATAATAGAAAAACCCCGAGCTAAGGGAAAAAATATTCAACCTTCAGTTCATGTTAGGAGAAATTGTGAATTTGACCGGAATACTAAAAATTAGAAAAAGGCATGAGCACTACAAAAACCACCTTGACAAACTGCAATGAAAGCAAAACAAGTAGGGCTGATAAGCACTTACGATTTATCGATATTTTTGTGTTGTTACTATCGACCGACAAACATCGTTGTTGCCATGACCATGGAGAATTGGTTCCCAACTGCCACCTCATTCCCGTTTTTTCTCCCAACTGCCACCCGACAAGAGAAAAATCTCGAGAAAATCGAGAAAAATATCAAGAAAAAAATATATTTTCCATTTTCAAAGCGATAGTCGACCCTTGCTAGGCTGAAAATCGATTTCTGCCTTATCAGTTGTGCCTCGTTTCGATTATCTACGTCCCAAAGAAACATACATATCCGGTTAATAAAATTCATTTAATAATAAATTGAAACGATTTAAAAGATAATTGGATAAAACAACGAACAACAATTCAAACAAATAAGTAAGTAGGTAAATGAAAAAAACGAATTTATTCCAAAAATCGAAAAATGTTGTTGTTGTTTTCTTAAATCGAAAGATTTTCGCCAAATAAGAGCCACTTATCACTGTTATCAGCTTTAGATATCGCTTATCAGTTCAGAGCATTCTTTTATTTTGAGTGTATCATTATTTTTTTCATTAATAAATTACCTACCATATTATTGTTCGAGACTCGTAGAAAATGAGATTCTCCCAAGTGCTGTCGAAAATAACGAAAGAAGGGATCGGCGAATTGACTAAAAAACAGGCAAATCTGCCAGAATCCTACGTACGGCGAACTTTACAATCGGTGAGTGAACATGGCAGGATCATTAACATTGTCAAATTTGGCTCAAGGGGGAGGGGGGTATTCGTTATGAAGATCTTGAAATGAACATTCGAACAACTCTCTAAAAGTACATCGCCGATCTCCCGACTAGCCGATAACCGAAGTTGCCCAGGGCGTGCCCTGCCGCTATAGCACTGGTGATACTTATCTACTCATTGCCTAGAGCCGAATCTGCAATTTACTGCCAAGATACCAAATTCCTTGGATGGATTAACTTTTTTTAGGTCGAATGGAGAAACCCCAGGGGCTATCCGCAGTACATGCCGAAGCAAATCGTCAAAAAGAAAACCTATTACAATGTCGAAAAACCGTGGACGGCGCAATTTCAACAGAACAACGCGCCAAACGTTCGGCATCGTAAAGTAAGAAAATTGTTTTTTGGTGACTGCAAAGCATTTCGACGATTGAGGAAAAGGGCCAATCAGCTTTAGGAAGGGATAGCAGATTGGCCCTTTGGCAGCTCGCTGTCGATATAAATGTCCATCCTTCAGATTTCCTTGATCTTCCTTTAAATAATTTTTTTTTTCAGAAAAAAACAACAAAATTTTTTGAAAATTCCTCGAAAAATTCATTTTTTTAGGTTTTTGTCGAGCCCGTGCTCAATTGGAGCTTCTTCGTCGGCGATCGGGTCGAAATCCTCACAGGCCCCGATAAAGGGAAGCAGGGTACGATATGTGAGGTAATCGAAGAGAGGAATTGGGTGCTCGTCGAAGGTCTTAACCTCAAGCTGAAGTCAATGGGGAAAACGAAAAATTACCCCGGCTCGGTGATAGGAGTCGAACAGCCGTTGCTTATCAATCACGAAGTCTCGCTTGTCGATCCTGCTGATCTCCAGTCGACTCAAATCGAATGGAGGTATTGTTCATTTTTGAAATATTGATGAAAATGTTAAAAATTTTAAGGTTATGCTTAGCCCGATAATTTATTTACAAGACTTTTTTGATTTTTTCAAAATTTATATTTTAGTTTTACTATTGCACTACCTCTAGCGTTAGGAATTTCATATTTCGAAGCAAAATGTGCATATCAATATTCCAGGTATACCGAAGAGGGGGAAAAAGTACGCGTATCGACTCGTACTGGCCGTATTATCCCGGTGCCGATTGGCGCCGAGGCGACCCACGACTACAAAACTAAGGGGACCTACGTCGAAAACAAGGAAAAGGATACGACCGATAAGGATTTGACGGAAATCACATTCAAACCGACGCTGTCCACTTTTGAAATGGACGTGATGAAAGCCGAGGGCATCGTCGAGACGCGTACGCCCTCGAAAACTTATTGGTACTAGTGTGCGCAGTTGTGTATAGCGTTTTTAGGTTATTTGTACGTTGTTGAAATGAAAAAAAAAATTAAAACCATGAAAATGAAATTCTGTTTAATTGTTAACCCATAGCAGGGTCTACTTGGGGCTGTTCAGTTGCTACAACTTGGGGTAGTTCAACCGTTTCTGTTTGGGGTCGTTCAACAGCAACAATTCGGGGTTGACCTGTTGCTATAACTCGGGGTAGTTCAGCAGCTAAAGTTAGGGGTCGTCCAACTGCTACCATTTTGGGACGTTCAGTTGCTATGATTCAAGGTCGTTCAACCGTCGCTGTTTGGGGTCGTTCAGATGCGACAAATCAAAGCCGCTCAACTGCTAAGGGTCATTCAGCAGCTACAGTTAGGGGTCGTCTAACTGCTACCATTTTGGGACGTTCAGATGCGAAGGGTCATTCAGCTGCTACGATTCGGGGTCGTTCAGCTGCTACATTTCAGCATGGTTTTTATCGATTCCGCCGTCTTGAGGTTGTTATCATTTCAAAGCCATAACTACCCAACGGAAACCCCTAAAAAATCCCTAACCCTAAAAAATAGGCATTTTAGGTTGTCAGGGAAAAAGGAAGAACGACATTATTTTTTAACGTAAATTTAATTAATTCCTCATTCAATCGGTTGGACGAATTTACTTAAAATCAGCATTTTCTACAGCCAGATACCGACGGTTATTTAAATAGCCTTCTTATCACAGGTCTGAAATAGTAACGCTAGGGGGGCCCCCGAGTGACGTTGAGAAATACCTAACCTAAAATCAGTTTTTTTAAAGAGCGAAAATTCATTGGATTCAGTCGGTTTTTTTTTTAGAGAATGAACACAAAAACTAGACTTGAAAAAAAACTTCATTGCTATGTTTTCATTGAGGGAACTTGAATAAGAATTTTTATTTTTCTGTTAACATTGATGCCAAAAAATTGAAGATTAAGGGAAAAGCTTTTATATTTTGATGTATTTAGATATTGTGAGATTTAGATGTTGTGAATTCTATTCCAAAAAAGCCCAACTGTTTTAGGTTACCTACTTTTAAACTCAGGTGAGCCCCCATTTCATACATTGTGAATTAATTGACAAACAAGCATCTACAATTGAGATAATTTTCATATTTTACAAAAGAAAAATACTGTTCACAGCGACTTGTTCATTGTTATAGATCATGAGGATATTTTAATGCTTAATTGAGTCGCAAACGACGTATTGGACGGCTCAACCCAAGACAGCCCGGAAGATTTGATCATCAAATCTTCGGATTGAGGCCTTGGCGTGCGTCAACAAACAGGTTATTGTTGGTCACGTATACAGACGAAATCACACCGTCATTTTGACGGCAGATAGATCAATTACAGCGAAAATGTCACTCTCCCGCAGGACTCGAACCTGATACCCTCACTTGCCGGGCGTAAACCTCTGGACTATTGCCGAAGAGTTAAGGCGCCTTGAGAGCGGGAGCTGGCGGGTTTCGAGTCCAGCTGGAGAGTGGAACTTATGCCAATTGATGTCGGTTAGCTCAACAGCAGCAGGGCAAATACGAGACGGGCGATAGTTGTGAAATTAACGGAATAAGTCGCTAAAAGATTTGACGATCTCCGAACAAAATGAACTTCACAAACGATTAGGTAAATGTGCGTAAATAAAGCGTCGAAAAAACCATAGGAATGTAGGTTGGTGATGAGAGGAACAGAGGGTGAAATGCGAACAATTTTGCTGACAACAAAAACATCATTATCGTTAGTAGAACGATAGTTATAAATAGTAATACATTTTAGGCAATTGCGAAGGTTCGTTGGACGTTTTCAACTTCTAGTTCGCTGATTCGCGGTTTGACATTTAACACTTATTTGAAAAACAAGTTTTTCAGCGAAGGAGGCAATAAGCAAGGAGATTTCAAAAATTCTCCTTCCTCAGCTATGACAAGTTTGGAAACGAATTTTAACATACCGGATGGACACTGTACTCGTAACGTGAAAACAGATTTACCTAATAAAAGTGGAAAAACTTTCAACAACTCCATAGCACTTGAAGCGCAAATCTCCAAATAACAGGTTATCTATCTCCGGGAGATTTATTCGATGTATCGGAGGTCGGTTTCTGCAGTCATAAAACACGGAACGTAAAAAATGACCGTAAAATGTTCGAATTATAGCGGTCACTGGCGGGGGAAGAATTATTTGTCATTCTGAAGCAGCGTCGTCTGCGAGTCGACTGTCATGTCGAGCAAGGCGATGTCCTCGTTGTCGGGGCTGGGTACGCGGCTGCCGGCAATCACCGAGATACTCCGGGCCAGCATGATGCGCTCCATTTCCCGTCGGCGCGCCTCCTTCAGGCGCTCGAATTCGTCGTCGCCCTCGTCCGTCGTCGTCGTCGAGGAGCCGATCGACACCTGGTGAAATTATACGAACGTTCTAATCCGCAAGATCGCTGGAGATCGGTGAGCATAGTGCGCGTCGGACAAGGATGCCGGGCAAGGGTTTTGGGACGATGGACATGGACAGCAGACGTCTACATGGACAGTGGGCGTGGACATGGACAGCAGACGTCTACATGGACAGTGTACGTGGACATGGACAGCAGACGTAGACATGGGATAAGGGGACTTTGAATACTAGACACGGATACTGGACACTGGACAGGGACATTGGACAAGGACATAGGGGATGGACATAGGACGAGAGGTATCCGTCAAGGGATATCAGAAAAAGGGACATTGGAAAAGGTATTTTGAAGAAGGGATATTGGACAAGGTACAACAGACATGGACAACAGACGTGAAGATGGACAGCGGACGTGGACATGGACAGCAGACATCGGAGATGGACATTGGACTAGAGGTATACAACAAGGGATATTGTACAATGAATGTCGGACAAGGATAAGGAGCTCTGAATGAACACGAATATTGGACATTGGATGTAGGATACCAGACAGGGACAATGGACATGGACATCAAGCAAGAGATATCGGTCAGCGGATATTGGACAAGGACAGCAACACAGACACTTCCCACGGATGTGGACAGAGGACATGGATATGGGAAAGGGGACTCTGAATGCGAACACTGGACATGGACAGCAGGAATGGGACATTGGACATGAATGCGAGCACTGGACACTGGTATTGGATGTGGGACACTGGACAGGGACAGGAGATGTACATTGGGCAAGAGATATTGGACAAGGGACAGTGGACACGGACATTGGATAATGGGACTTGGAATGCGAAGTGAGAACACTGGACAATGGATTTTGGACATTGGATAAGGGACGCCGAATAAGGACGTCGGAAGAGAGTTATTGAACATAGGATATTGGACGAAGGATACCAAACAAGGGACATTGGACATGGTCAGCAGGAACATTTGATATGGGACATCGGTAATACAACATCGGACAGGGACATTGGACAACACTAGATGGATTTTTTCAATACGAAGTAGAGTAACTCGACAATTATCTTCGCACTTACTGTATCACCCTGGGGACCTATGGAACCGGAGCCGAGGCCCGAGCTGTTTTCGAACCCGGGGGCCGAATGGACGGACATTTCAGGATAGGGCGACCGGGCGGGCGACACTGGCATTGTAGGCGGCAGCGATCCAGCCGCTTGCCTATCTCCGTGCGATGTCGACGTCGCCCCGGCCGAGCCGGGTACGGGTATGGGGTTGCTGGATGCCATCTGCGGAAGTTTAGAAATAGAACGTCACATTTGTGTAACTATTGACAATTTTGTAAAATGACGTAAAACCCAACAAACCTGGTGGGCGAAAATGCTCATGGCTGTCGGCCTGGACTCGATCGGCCGGCCCGCCGTCGAAGTGATCGTCGTCTGCTCATCGACTTCTTGGATGACTTGGTCGGTCAGCTGGGTTCTTGTCGAACCGACGTTGGCGCTGGCGGCTTTGGCGCTCAGGCTCGTCGTGCTTTGGCTCTCCGGCATTCGAACGGGCGGAGGACCTAGACATGAGATATGTAGAGGTTAGAAAAGTTCTTGGAGTTTGGAGGAGTATGAGGAGGGAGGATGATGAGGTGGAGGAAGATGAGGAGGAAGACGACGGCAAGGGGGGAATAAGAAGAGTAGGGGGGATGTGAGAGAAGGGGAATGACGAGGAGGGTGGAGGAGGGCGAGTGGGAGAAGGAGGAGGTGGGGGAGTAAGAGGAGAGGAGGTGCAGGATGAAAAAGATGAGCGAGAAGGGAGAAGGAGGCGGAGGAGGGAGTAGGAAGAGATTGTAAGTTCTTGCAGGTTGGAGGTTAACTCGCAGAGACTTACCATCAACGGTCGCCGGCGTCGAGGTGTCAGTTCTGGAGAAAATCCGCTTCAGAACCGAAGTCACGGAGGCGACTCTTGGAAGCGATCCGGAAGGCGGCGGACCGACCTGCGAACTTCCCCAGGCGGTTAACGACGCCTGAGAGCCGGCGCTTGTCGTCCGGTTGCGTCCGGACATCGATTGTCGGGACATTGATCGACCGGCCATGAAATGGATTCCGCTTTGGTTGTCGTCGTTCATCCGACCCATGTCGTCGATTTTGACGGAAGAAGGGCTGATATACTCGTTCATGTTATTGACGGCGATGTTGGCGGTGCTGGGCTGCGGTATTTTCTCCTTGAACGGCTGCGATTCCACCGTGTGCGGCAGCTCGGTGGGGAACACCTGGTCCCAGTACTGGTCTTTGATCAGCTCCGGATGTTCGTGGTGCATCTCGTCGACTATGAGGTAGGCAACCTGAACATTTCAAATTAAGATGAAACATTTTGAAAAATTGTCTGCAATTATTTGCGGAGGTTTGCGGATGATTTGCCTACCGAAATATTACGGTCGACGATCCAGTTGATTTCAAAGTCGTCGTCATCTTCACCGAACGGGTTGATAAGGCTCTCAGCAACTTTGAGCCAACCCATATAGAAGAAAAACTGCAATTGGAAGAATTTTTTGCGTTAAATTGTCTCAAAAGAAACTGATCAAAGAGTTTTGAATAGAGTTTTTCAAAATGTCATGCAACGGTTGCACAAATTCTTGAAATTAGCGACAGAAACAATAATTTTGCGACGAAATCTCAAACGCATGTTTTCAAAGAACAATTCAACACGGAAAAATTCTGTACAAATTAACCTGTAGAGTCGTGAAGACAGGGAACCATTTATCAATCGGATTGGCATGGGCGCTCCGATTGGTTGAATTTGATCCCGTCGTTTCATCATCCCACCACTGGCGACCGATCGCGGACGTTATAACGAACGAATAAGTCGCTAAAGTGACCACCTAGAATTGGAAAAAAATCGTCAATATTCCCCTTAAAATTCAAAACTTCTATTAAAAATTACGACTTCGACGGCTAACCTGCGTATAGACGAGGGGTACGCTGATCGTGTCGTAATTCAGCAGCATGCCGCATTTGCCGCGGAAAACGTTCAATTCGTCGATGATCGTTTTAACGGCGAAATCGTCCCTGATCCGCCCTTCTTTGCGGGCCCGGGTGACGATGGATGCCGCCCAAACGATCGGCAGCCAATGTTTCGAATGCCGCGGAAATTTATCATTCAGATCGACGACGATGCATTTTTCATTTTCTGTCATAAGACCTGCAAAATAATATAATAATTATATAGAACAATTATTGTTCAATTGAACTTTGATCATAATAATTATGATTCTGATTATAATGATTATGATGATTATTATAATGATAAAGATTACAATAATGATTATCATTATAATTATGATGATTATTATAATGATAATGATTACAATAATGATTATGATAATGATTACAATAATGATTATGATATTGAATACGATAATGATAATAATTTTAATAATTATTATGATAATGGTAATGATTATGATGATGATGGTTATGATTATGATGATGATAATGATTATGATAATTATTATGATAATGATTATGATAATGATTATGGTAATGGTTTTGATAATGATAATGAATATGGTAATAATTGTGATAATGATTAGGATAATGGTAATTTTCAAGATAGTGACTACGTAATAGGCATGTTGTATGAAAATAACGAATAATATCATGCAATTCAAAGTTTTGGTAGGTATAGTATCTTGAATTTTTCAGTTTGCTTACCAGCGTCTACAAGATGTTCTAACGTGGGAAACCGTTTTTTAACCCGGGGGCAAATCATGGAAAACACCATTGTCAGACAGAGGCAAACGTAACGCATGATTGTCCGTCGCATCAACCGGCCTCTCTCGTCCTGAAAGCGAAAAACGTGGGAATGTAGACAATTTAGACAATTTTTCACTTTTATCGTCGTACGATTGAACTAATGTTGGCTGGACAAAAAAAAAAAAACCAAAACTTTCGACCGACACTCACCTGGCCGTGAATATGAGCGGATACGTAGACAGCGACAGGATCCGGCCACGGTATCGTCGAATATTGGTCCCACCACCGGGTCATGATAATTGAAATATAGAATCCTAGAACGAAGGAAAGTGGGATGTAGTTACTGTACGAATCGCAGTACTCGGACACTTGTTCGAATGTCCTGGAACAATCATGGAGAAACAAAGAGCTGCAAATTTCACACGAGACTTCTTGGAAGGAAATTTTCAATTTATGGATAAATCGCTTCCATACGAAGCAAATGGAAGTATGGCGATTTTACAAAAAATAAGTAATTAGCTCGGTCTGTCCACATCTGTCTGCCCATTGGCCCGAGGGCTAAAACATATTATAGTAATATCTTTCACGATTTACGACCATTAATTTTCTCCATTAAACCCATTTCACCCTAATGCCACTAGCAGCCACAAAATCAGACCAAATATCGCGGATTTGTTCCGCGATTTTACAACCTCTTCCTCATCCTAGGATTCTCTTCCTAATCCTCTTCCGCTACCAATTCCTAATCCTCTATCACATCCTTATTCGAATCCTCTTCCTAGTCCACTTCCTCTTCTAATTCCAAATCCTCTTCCTCATCAGCTTCCTCTTTCTTATCCCCTTCCTAATCCTCTTCCTTATCACATTCGTCTTCCTAATCATCTTTCTTATCACATTCGTCTTCCTAATTTTTCTTCCGCTTCCTCATCCCTTCCACTTCCTAATCCGTTTCCTCTTCCGCTTCCTCATCCTCATCTGCCCCCTTCCTCATCACATTTTTCGTTCTAATCCTCATCCTCTTCCTAATCCTCATCCGCTTACTTTTCTTCATTCTCTTCCTAATTCACTTCCTCATCATATTCCTCTTCCTCATCTGCTCCCTCCTCCTCATCCTCATCAATTACTCTTTCTCATTCTCTTCCTAATCAACTTCCTCATCTGCTCCCAACTTCCTAATAATATTTTTCTTTATAATCCTCATCTTCTTCCTAATTCGCTTCTTCTTCCTAATCCTCATCCGCTTACTGTTCCTCATTCTCTTCCAACTCCGCTTCCTCTTCCTCATCTGCCTCCTATTCTTCATACTATTCATCGTCCACTTCCTCATTCTCTTCCTACTCCGCTTCCTAGTTCTCTTCAGCTTCCTCATCTCCTGCATCTTTCTCGTCAGCTTCCTCGTCCTATTCCTCTTCCTCATCTTCTTCCGCCTCATCCTCCTCCTCGCCGACGTTTCAGGGGTTGCAAGAGGGTATTTTACACAACACCAATTACTGACGCCATGGCAGACATGTAAACCCCATGTGTTGTCGGCATAGTAGCTTGAGAGAACATTCGATTCCCATTAACAACCAGTACGATCTGGTTCATAACTTATCTATAAAACCATTCTGGCGCTCCTAGAAAAATAAAATTGCGGATACATACCCAATTCAAACTACACTCGACATTTTATTGGACAATAAATTTTTCACAAGGTCGGAACTTGCATTTTCTTTAACGAAAGATAAGAAAATGAATTCGCCTCGATAAATATTTACCGCAGCCTAAACAGATAACGAAATCCGGTCGCCAGAGGTAAAAGAACGATCTAAAACCGTTAGAGCACGTAGGGGCATTATGCTCATGCAATCGAACAGTCTTCCCAGTCTGACCTAAAGCGGCCAAGCATTCCTAATCAATATTCTTATCATGTCGAAGGCGCAGCAGTTGGACGGCGAGTTGATACAAAGCAAAAGACTTTTTTAATGGGTAAAAACAGTTGACGGTCCAGTTGACTGGAGTTACTTGGCAACACAGTCAAGTCAAATTAGTGGGTTTGAGGTTGCATTAGTGCGGGAAAAAATTAAATTTTCTGTTTAGGGAACGTATTTACATAGTTTTCTAATAAATTGCCATTGTGCAAAATGTTTAATGCCCAAAAAAACCACGATTTTGTGGCACTTTTTTCAGTTTTTTTAGTATAACTCGGAAACAACGCATCCAACAGAAAATAGTTGTATATTATCAATTAAGCTGCATTAAATTTTGGGTCGAATGATCTCCTGGAACGTTAAAATCGGTCCAGTCGTTTAGGCGCAATCGATTGTCAAAGATTGGTAATTTTTCCCAATTTGGCGAATAACGGGTTCAGAGCCTGTACTTCTAAAACGGCGCAACCAATCAAAAAATACCATAGAAACAAAGTTGTAGAGAATTAAATTTTGTGTAAGAAACGTCCCAAAGCTATACACAACATATTGCTTCAAACAAAAAACAAGGTAAGCGAAGAAAACCGACCTTTTTTGTTCTTCGGTGAGTACATATCTGTACGACAGATTTAAAGAGTAGTATAGGGTTAGGAAACAGAAGAGATCTGGCCACACTAGTTTGTATATGCTTCCCCTCCATCTGCAACAGAAACAATAAATTCCGACGATGAAATAAAAAAGTGGGGAAATAAATAAATCGTGAGACATAAGTAAGTGATAAGTATCCTACCACGGTGTTCAGAAAAAATTTATTTATAAAAAAAATCAAGAAGAAAATGTAATTATCAATAGAAAATCACGTTGCGAAGAAGACATTGGTAAAATGAGAGGAAAAAAGTTGAGCAGATTACGCATCGAAAATTTCCCCATCATTATTGAGCAGCATATATTTAGGTCGACGCAAATGTCGCAATTTTAAGTGGACTTAGGCCAACTCCACGGACGACATACCGTCTGGCGGAAAACAGCGGCCGAATTTCAATTGCCGTTCCGGCATCTTGACGTTTTGAGCTCAATCCAAATTGGACCGGTCTTCACCGAGAAATTGGCCTCAAGACTCGTCCAATTTTCAGGTCAATACACTGAGGTTATTTTAATTGCGACTTTTATCCAGACAGGAAACCAACTGCTTGATTTTTTTGCGCTTTCGAAAATTCAATTATCAATCTATGGAAGTACTGTGAGTTAAGCACCAAGTTTCCTCTACTTCGCCTTCAAAACACAGAAATTTTGCAATTTTTTGAAAAAATTCTGTGACTTTTCAAAAATAAATTGTGATTTTTTTAATTTTTCGAGATTTTTTGAAAATGTTTTGTAGTTGTTGAAAATTGTCAAATTGATGATTTAAAAAAAAATATAAATTGTAATATCTTGAAAATTATTGTAATTTTTTGAAAATTTTCTGTGATTTTCAAACTTTTTTTTTAACTTTTCGGAAAAAAATCGATAAAACTCTCATCCCACAGCTCCAACGACCTTGGAATAGGGCGATGCTCATCTACGAGCGACTATTGTCTCGAATACGGGCTCAAATTGGCAGCGGTCGACGGAGGAATGAACTTGTGGGTGGGGGTAATCACACGTTCCTACACGAAAGGACTGGTTTGTGATCGAGGCTGGCAATTTCCTCATCTAGAATGGCAATACACAGCCGCGAAAAAATAAGAAGAGATGTAGTCTTGGAGCCTTTGATAGCTACTTGTTCGAAGAAGAACTCGAGGAACAAGCAGCGAAAAATAAGGAAATATCTTGAATTTATTTGCACGAGAAAATTTGAGCATAAAAACTTTTTTTTGGCATTAGGTACATTTTTTTTTCCTATAGAAAACTGTTTTGATGGGAAAGTCCAAAATTTATATTTCTTTCTCTTTCAGGGGGGTAACAGGACAAACACATCCTATAAGTCCTCACGTTTCCATGCTCAGCGTGAGCCTGGGGAGGGAGCGAAAGGTCGCATTTTTCAGTTATTCGCTCCTAACTCGAAAACGGAAGGTCTGGCCGAGAAAGTGACCCTACGCAAAATGAAAGTTCGATAAATTTCCTACAAATTTTATTCCACGCACTTCTTTCCTAACTCCAACAGTTTCAGATATATACGCCGTCAAAAGTGACGAATTTTGAAAACGACTTTAATCCAACATTTTTCATTTAACATTTCGCTGTATCGTCTTACCCATTGACCTTAGCCCAAGAGTCGTAATAAAAAAAAATTGTAGAGAATTATGATGTAATATGTATCAATACCTACGCTTGTTTATCCACCAGGGGTTGCAAATTTAAGCATTCAACGATTTTTGTGAAAAAAAGATTTTCATGAAAAATTACTTTAAAAAGTCTTAACAGCTGGCAACTGTTACGCAAAAAATGAAATGAGTAATACATATTCCCGAAGAAAATTTAATTATCTACAACCTATTTTATGCCAACTTTTGAGCTAACATCAATAGTTTAGACGATAAAGCGGAACTTGGAACAAAAAACGTGAGATTAAATGAATTTATTTCAAGAACCGTAACTTTTGACAGGGTATATCTCTGAAACAATTGGAGTTAGGAAAGAAAAACATACGATAAAATTTGTTGGAAATTTATCGAACTTTCATTTTGAATTAAATCACTTTTTCGGTCCGACCTCTCATTTTCGAGTTATGAGCAAAAAACTGAAAAACGGGACCTTTCGCTCCCTCCATACGTTTTATTTAAAAGTCAAAAGTTTCGAAAAAATGTGGATTTTTCGAGGAAGGCCTGCAGGAAAATTATTGCAAAAATTGATTTTCTACCAATTCTAAGAGCACCGGAAGAAAACTGGGGTTTCCGCCGCGTGAAAATTGAATCGCCCCGTCAACAATGGAAACCCCGAGGCCGTTTCGCTATTCAACTTGTGCCGATTTTTCGTACAAGGGAGAAAAATCGACTTTTGTCGAACGGAAGTTGAGCGATGGTTAGGAAATATTTACACTCGACTACATTTTGTGCCGCGGGTCAATATCGTGGGGTGATCGATATGGCGCGGAGGTTTCCTGCAGTGGCGGACCCGGGGTGAAAAAATTTCAATAGGAATGCCCCAGTTTTATATGTCAATAAATGGGGGGGGGGGGGTAAATTACCCTGGGTTGCCAGTCGGGATGGATGTGTAACATTTTGCAATTGATCATATTTTTGGTCAGGTTAGGAGGCTACAAATATGACAATTACAAAAAACACTGCGAATTTTAAAACCGTCAAATTTTTTGCTTAACCTCAGATCCAATTTTAGGGCAATAACAATATTTTGGTTGAATAATTCTAAACATTTTTTTAAGGCCTTGAACTTGAGGGTTTTTATAAACACGAAAAAATGTCGACAAAAAATGTCACCAAATAGAGGTACTTTGAATCTTTTCCAAAGATAGATTTTTGAATTTTTTCCACTTCTCGTTCCATCAAGATAGAGAAATGAAAATCTCATCTGCGATAGATTCCCGTCCAATAAGCATTGATTTATACTGCGGGTCAGGGCCCGAGAGAGTGATAAATTATCCCGAGTCTCCGATCTTTGAGGCAATTTGTTCATTTGATGTGATTAGAATTCCTCTTTAATGCGGGCATTTAGAAAATGAATTGATTCATTATCTAGCGAAAAAAACTTCTTGACAAATAGGTGAGCACAGATTTTATCATACAAAATTATTAGCATCAAACTGTAATTCTGTTGAGAGATATCGAGGGGAAAAAAAAAGAATTAAAATGCTGAATGCCCTCCAAAGTTGAAAATAGCAGAAAAACACAATTTTCTGGTCTAAGAAGTGCGTCAAAAGTGAAAATCCATCCAAACCCCTTGAAACAATTTTTCATCCAAATAAATCACCCCCTCCCCTTGGTGGTAAAAAATTCGTCTGGATAAAATTTTGAAACATTTTGGCAGGCTATTTCCAAGAATTTATTTCAGCGAGCTACACCACTCAAAACTGTCACGAAGCCCTCCGAAACCGAAGAAAACAATTACTAATAAAATCGGACCAGTTGTTTAGCAGGATTCGTTTTTTTGGCGCAGGGCTGAAAAAAAATGAATTTAAAAAAATCAAACCAGGTTTACCAACAAATGAGTAATTCGATTTATATGTATGGAGGAGGATATAATAATCGATCAAGAGCGAGTCAAGATTAACATTTTTGTTGACTTTTAAATCGCCCCGGCATAAAAGGGAAGCGGTCAACGCAAGGGGTCACGACCCCTAGGCACGAACTTCCTCATTCCCCTTATAGCAACAATCTGCGTCTTTTTTGCATGAAATCAATAGCAATATTGCCAGGTTCACATGGAGGCAATTGCCGAAAAATGGCGCCAGCCCGGACTGAATTCTTAACAGATCAATCAGTCCGAACTGGCGCTAAAAAGTAGACTAACAGAATTCAGGAGAAACCCCGACTCGGAATGACGAAAATAAACTAAGTTAAAAAAAATCATATAAATTCCATAAACGATAAAAATTAATTATAAAAAAAAATTGAAAAATGAAACTCCAAAGCACGAATATAGTCAGCTACGAATGAAATGAGCTGGTAGAAAAACTAAAACTAACCGAAAACGCAAACTCTAAAGTGAACTCAAAATCAAACTCAAACAGAAACTGAAACTCAAAGGAAAACTTGAGGAAAACCCGAACTAAAATTGAAACTCAAACTTGAACCGAAACTCAAACTGACTCGCGATTGTGAACTTAAACTCAATCATAAACTCAAACTAAAACTCCAATTTGAACACTAACTCAATCTAAAACTTCAACTGGAACTGCTTCTCAAACGAAACCGAAACTGAAACCCAAAATAAAAGTCAAAGTCATAATCGAACTCGAACCCAAACGTGAACTCATTTTCAAACTATAACTCAACCTGAAAGTCGAACTGAAACTCAAACTCATCGTTAAACTCGAACTCGAACCGAAACCTCATATCCTTAATAAAACTCAAACTCATAATCAAACTCGAACTAAAACTCATGATCAAATTCGAACTTGAACTGAACCTCAAATTTAAACTCGAATTTAAATTCAAACTCATACTGATTATCATAATCAAACCCAAAATAAAACTCGATCTCAAACGTAAACTCATTTTAATACCATAACTCAAACTCGAACTCGACTTGAACTGAAAGTCGATCTGAAACTCAACATGAAATTCAAACTCGAACTGAAAGTCAAAATTAATCTTGAACTGAAATATGATCACGAACGTTAACTCATTCTCAAACCTAACCTCGAACTCATACTCGAACTTTGATACATTATTAGTTTGTGTATAAGTTTGAAATTGATAATGAGTTCGAGTTTCAATTTCAGTTTGAGAATAAGTTTCGGTTCTAGGCTGAGTTTGGGTTTCAGTTTGAGTTTAAGTTTGAGAATGAGTTTTAGTTCGATATCGAGTGACTTGATGACGTTCGTGATCGAGTTTAACTTTGACTTTCAGTTTGAGTTCGAGATGAATTTTGTGTTCGAGTTTGAATTTCAGTTTGAGTTCGAGTTGAATTTTTCATGTGAGTATGACTTTCAGTTTAAGTTTGATAACGAGTTTTAGTTCGATATTGAGTTTGACTTTATGTTAGATTTCAGTTTAAGTTTGACTTTCAGTTTGAGTTTTAGTTTGAGTCTGAGTTTTCGTTTGATAACGAGTTTCAGTTCAAGTTTGAATTCGGCTTTCAGTTTGAAATTTAGTTTGGATTTGAGTTTCAGTTCAAGTCCGAGTTTCGAGGCTGTGGGGTTGGGGTTGAATTTGGTGTTGTGGTGTTTCAGTTGAAGATTGAGTTCGATTAAGAGTATGGGTTTGAATTTCAGTTTACGTTTCAGTTTGAGTTTTAGTTCAAGTTCGAGTTTGATTATGAGTTCGACTTTCAGTTTGAGTTTGATTATGAGTTCTACTTCGAGTTTTCGGTCAAGTTCGAGTTTGATTATGAGTTATGGGTTTTAGTTCCAGTTTGAGTTTGAGGTTGGATTTGTGGTTGAGTTTGAATAAAGTTTGAGAATGAGGTCACATTTGAGATTGACTTTCAGTTCAAGTTTGATTTTGACTTTCAGTATGAGTTTGAGAATAAGTTTTTGCTTGATACCGACTTTGAGTTCACGTGAGATTTCAGTTTGAGTTTGGTTTGTTTGATTTTAGTAAAGTTTGAGTTTCAGTTTAAGATGGAATTTCAGTTTGAGTAAACATATGACATTGAGTTTGAATTGGAGTTTCAGTTCGGGTTAAAGCTCGAGTTTCAGTTCAAGTTTGAGTCTGATTATGAGTATGATTTTGAGTTTTATATGATTATGGGTATGAGTTTCGGGTTGAGTTTGAGTTAAGGATCGGATTTGAGATTGCGTTTACGCAACTTCGCGTCAACTGAAAACTGACATTGAACATAACTGAAACTAAAGTAAAACTCCTAAGAAATAAGTTAAATATTACTATATTTTTTAGTATATTTTATTATGCTATGCATTTTGAGGAATTTCAAGCAAGGTATGGTAATCAATCATTTTAAAACTTGAAGAATGAATTCTGTCGGTGATAAATTCATAATTGGTCTGACACCGGACGAATGACTCACGCAATTGAATATAAAACCTCTCGTACATTAACGTGTTTGTTAATCAAATCGGCCGACTGTTTGTTGAGCTCTTGAGTCACTTAAAACGCTAATCGCTTCAGACGCGAGCGGCGGTTAGTTATTTCCAAAAATAGTCAGGACTTCCCATTTTGCGGGATAATAAAATACGACGGCATAGGTCGGAAATAATAGATAAAAATAGGCGTACTACCCATTTTATCGTTCAGTTATTTTCAATAGGTTTTGGTACATTTCCAGAAATAATGTACCTAGGTATGTCGGGAAAATGTTTTTTACAACACCCCCTCAATTTAGAAATTAATCTGCTCGAGGGTGGAATTGAGACTTTTTCGCAGGGTAGCCGGGTCCTTTCTGTTTGCTGGGTAAACAGCGAATGATTTGCGTTATGACACGACCTGGTTGCTAATTTTGCCGTCGGCCTTCTACCCAAAAGTACACAAAACGAGAGGGAAAACGTCGAAAATTTTTTCTCAAAACTCCGCCAACTTCCCTTAACTCATTTTTTATACTTTTTCAAATATGAAATTAATTACAGCCCTCGGCAGCAATAAGTCCTGAACTACTGAACCAATTTTGATCTATTTTTACTTCCATATTTACAGAGTAAATGGAAGTATTGTGATCGTCCTAAAATCGAGAATCGGAACGGAGCTTCAGAAAAAACTTTTTCTTATACACATTTACTCAGAATCACTTCCTGAACAAGTGTCTGTGTGTCCGTTACGTCCGTCTGTCCGTCTGTCTGTCTGTCCGTCTGTCCGTCTGTCCGTCTGTGGTCATTTACAAAAATGACCATAACTCCCTCAATTCTCAACCTTTTTTCAAATTTCTTGAACTGAAATGTTTGTCTCGCCAAGACCTAACACCCTGTTTAATCGAAATTTGGATAACGCACAGTACTTCCGATATAATTGAGTTTTTAGTGTTTTCTATTTTATTTTTTTCCGGCTACAAAAATTGACCGATTTGAGCGTTCTTGGTCTTAAAATCTTCGTTTTACCTTGCAGAATATGTGGATATTTTTTATATGCCGAAAATGTGGCGGTTTTTTATTTTTGGTGAATTTTAAAATTTGAATAGTGAATTTTTTGACCTAAACACCCTTAAAAGGAGTCAAAATATGATCAAATTGTGTCTCAATTTTACGTTTCAAAATATGGAAGTATTGTGTGTTATCTACGCACCACTGGTTTGTCTTTATAATTGGAGGATGAAAAATCGACGATGAAAACGAAACTGAGGGTGTTTGGTTTTGGGCTGAAAATATAGATTTTTCAAAATTAATATAAAAAGTAGTTAAAAAGAAGTTGATATTAGTTTGAAATATTTGTTGAGCTATTAGTTTAAAACCCCGCAACTTTCCTTACCTCAGTTTTAACACTTTTTTCAATTTAAAATTAATTTGACAATGACGGCAGCCTTCAGCAGCAATAACTCCTGAACTACTGAACCAATTTTGACGTTTTTGAACCCATGTTTTTGCTTATAAATTGAGGATGAAAAATCATTAGAGCAACTGAGAGGTTCTGGTTTTGGGCAAAAATATGTATTCTTCAAAATCACTATATTTTTGAAACATGAGTTTGAAATAAAAAGTAACTCCTGAACTACTGAACCAATTTTGGGCTGAAAAATAGGGTTTTTGAAAAATCCATATTTTTGTCTTTATAAATTGAGGATATAGGTGAATGAAAATATGCCGAAATAAAAATTTTACCCGTCAAATTATGGAAGTATTGCGTGTTATCGGGGAATCACAGTTTCTTTGAACTCTACGAAATCGCCTCGCGCACAGATTAGCGGAGGTGTTTATCTATCGGCGTTTATTGTTGTTTATCTATCGGATCGATAGTTTATTTGCACACCTTTTGATCGCACTTTGGTTTCATGTTGGCAACATAGCGGGAATTCCCGGCTGGTTTCCTCCTGCTCGTCTAAACGCTATGGGAAGTGGCCAAGGTCACGAATGAACTGGGTGTGTACGTCCTTCTGTTAACGTATCGGTGACATACACTATGTGGAACACATTTGCCGAAACGAACACATCCAACTGGCTAGCGTGTTGTTTCCACTTAAACAGTCGACGATATGAGATAAGTCATCGGAAATCCGAATCAGAAGCTCAGAATCAGCTATATTGCAAAATAGACAATACACGTGTTTGTACTATTTGGGTCGCCAATCACAACTTCCCTTTCCTCAATTTTTAGGCTCAATTTTTAGGTACAAATTTGAAATTGGTGAAACTTTTTTTTGCATTTAAAGGTCAACCTTCGATGACCAATGTTCAACAAGTCATTTCCAACAAATCTTACTCTCAGAAATTTTTTCCTCGTTCTCTAAAAAACCCTGTGTTTGGCATTTTTGTGTTTTCGACCTTTACTCACTAAAACGGCTGGAACTCCTTCGATTTTTTCTCCGGTGGAGAGCTTGTAAATTTTCCTACAAGAAAAGTGCCGTAATATGGCACGGAAATTATCCGAATTTTTTCAGCAGAGCAATAAGGAAAAATTTAGGGTAAAGAGGGGACTGGTAAAACTTCATTTTTTCGATCGGATTTTCACCGAAATCGCTCCGAGTCAATCAGAATGCACTGTTTGGAAAAAACTTGCCCTCAAACTCAGCTTTTTAACGGTACAGTCATTTTTCTGTTTATTCCACTCCTAGATGGAGAAAATCACGTTCGAATATCGAAAAAGTGTTTTTTTTTTAATATAAAAATGTACTCTTCCCAACTATAGGTACCTACCTATTTTTGGTATTGCTGTGCAGAAAAAGTCGGATATTCCAACGGAGTCCTCAGAATTTAAAATTGCTCAAAAATCGAAAGAGTTATAGCCATTAGGGTCAAGTGGGGTAATTATGAACAAATTGCAACAATTTTACAAACTGACAGCTCTCAGAAGTACCTAGTCCATGTAAAAACCTGGAAACCTCTCTAAAACAATCGGTTTACATCCCTAATACACTGTGAGACAGTTTTTGAATTTTTTTGACTGCTGTATGGTCTTTGAAAACCACTGTTCATAATTACCCCTTATGTTCATAATTATCCCATAGGGTATGGGGTAATTATGAACAGCGATTTTAACGTTTAAAAGAGGTGTTCAAAAGGTTACATTTGATTCATTTCACACTGTTACATGTGACAGTTAGCACGAACGTGTTACACTAGGCGTATGAGATGTAAAAGACGATGTTCATAATTACCCCATAGCATAGTTCACAATTACCCCAAGATCCAAATAAATCAAGTCAATATACTTACATACTCCCAAAATATCATAATTCAAACGAAAATCGCCTAGTTTGTACCATTTCATTGTTAAAAATGGACGAGAAGTGCAAAAAAACTCTCAGAAAAAAATGTTCATAATTACCCCATACCCAAAAAAGTATGGGGTAATTATAAACACCCTCTGTAAGTCACTGAGAACGAGATATGGCAAAACTTGAGTGAAATCCTGTTGAAGAAACAATTAACGCATGTAAAAATATTGAAAACAATAACTTAACACAATTTTTTCAGCCAGAAGAGGGAAGAACCTCAAACACTAAAAAACTGTTTCACAAACTTTTTAATAAGGTTTTTGATAAACACGTAAATGGCGTCATCGGCGTTGCCAAATTGGAGAAAAAAAAGTCGTAACCTATCAATGAGAGAATGAACATTCGATTGCTACATCTTTTTGATTTTTCCATTGCTCACAGGAGCGCAAACATACTTTGTTCTTAATTACCCCATGTTCATAATTACCCCACTTGACCCTATAGTAAATTAAACAAAAAAACACGAAAAATCCCAAAAACAGGTTTTTTGAGCGGACTTGGAAAAAGTGTCTAAGAGTGAGATTAGCTGTTTTGTGATTACTTTTTCAAAAATCTCAAAATTTTGATAGCAACTTTTGCTTTTTTTTTGGAGTGCAACTTTTTGGAAAACAGTGACCATTTTGGCAAGCTATATCTCAGAAATTATTTAAGCTAGAAAGCTGCGGTTGCTCATAAATTGTCACGAATTTATTCATCTCTAACAATGCTAATTTGACATTTTTCCATATTACAAATATTTTAAGAGAGATAAGCGTTTGAGTAAAAATAGGCCGGGAATTTCGAGGGTTTTTCCGATTCTTGTTGTGACGCCGCGGGTGGCGAACCGAAATTCGCATTTGCCACCCTAAAAAAAAATTGTTGAGAAACGCATTTTTCCAAATCACCCCTTTTTGAGAGAAAATTTATTCCACGCTTAAACCAAGGGGGTAGGTACACGTGTTATTGTCTTTTGAGAGCGGTCCACTTTTGTACGAGCCGCACGATCGATGAAGTTGGCGCCGATGATCGCCTCCTTTTCAGTTCCCTTTGGGTCACAGCGGGGAAATTGTGATTTGAGGGTTGGCACTGCTATTTGCACTTTGCACGATTCGTCAGCAATTGAAACACGAAGGACTTCCCGGCAATTTTTTTTGCGACTTTTGTACCTTGTAGGTACACATTTTTGAAAAATTTAGCTTGACCTGTGTGTGAATTTTCTTCAATATACACATTTTTGAAAAATGTCAAAAAAATTGAAATCGACATGTTTGTGAATTTGCTTCAATATCAACAGTTAGTGAATTTGCTTCAATATAGTTTTCTTCAATAATTAACGAGGGACAAATTACAGGGGACATTTTTTCTCGAAATTTCAAATTTGTACTTCACTGTATTCATGAGCGAGTTATAAAATATAAGGTGCGCACAACAATACTTTCTTTCTTTTAGTAATAAAGGAGATTTTTTCAAAATGTTATATTTTATCAGCTTTACCTCCATAACTAATGAACCGATTTTGACTTTTTATCTAAAACTAACGATTTTTTCGGAATATACGGCCAAAACGCAGTTTTTCAAGCATAAAAAAACTGAGTAACTGTTAAAAACGTGTTTTTTGACTCATGGATGTGATAAATCGCGGCAATCGAACCTCATGCATCGGTATCAAAATATGTGCCTGCATTGCCGCATAGTTTACGGGTATCGATCGGGCTGTATTGGTAATACCAATTTGGTATGCAGGTATTTAACGGCAGATTTCCTCCTACAGGTATTTTATCTGATGGGAAAAAATTCGCGGTCGAACTTGACGAGAGGATTGCGTGAATAGGGAAAACCTTGAAAGTGACATTTTTCCACGGCACGGCGGGAATGCAGTTGCACAACGTGAATACCCGATAATCGTGAAATGCAGAGTGCAATTGAATGTACTTATGACGCAAACAATCATTAGATACCATCTAAAACCGAAAATTAATTTTTTAAATTGGTAGGTTAGTAACTATGCCTAAAAATATAAATTAATTTTTGAGTGAAATTCAGTCCGAATTTTGAAAAGTGAATTTTTTGCGAAGAATGTTGCGAATTTTTTTGTAGAAAAACCTAGCATAGCTTCAAAGCCTTCAAGAATATTGCGGCCTTCGGCGCGTCGTTGATAATTTATTGCGAACGCAAACGCAAATTTACTCTGGCGTAAATATAATAAAGAAAACACTCCCTATACCAACATCAAGACAATGTTGTTCGTCCGCTGTAATGAGCCACCTCAACTTAATTTATGGCCTTTCAAGGCACTATGTAGCTCCATTTTTAATTATTATAATCATCCTTGAGGGTAAGGTCATTTTGAAATGGAACAAAACACTTGTTGCTTTTCACTACGTTTTACAACCCTCGAAAACGTGAGCCAGCCGAGTTACAGCCGGAAAACCGCGAAATTTTAGCCGTTTTCCAGTTTTTTGCATAAAAGTCATTGAAGGACAGGTTTTTTGAAAAAGGTCACTATTACCATTTTGAAAGTACATAAAATTTCCTACAATATGAGCTTTAACCGAGCTCTGTAACTGCAGTAGTTCAGGGGATACAGCTCTGAGAAAATTGCTGACTTTTTCAAAAAAGGTTTTGTTTTTATGTTTTACGCATAAAAGTCATTGAAGGACACGTTTTTCGATAAAACTCACTAGTATCAATTTAAAATATTGTTAAATTTGCTACGATTTGAGCTCTAACAGGGTTTTTTGGGTATAGTAGTTTGGAAGATAAGGCAAAAAGAAAATTATTAATTTTTCCCAAAGAGGAGAATTTCAAGTTTTGTCATATCTTAGTAAGATAATCTTACACATATTTGTAATCAATAATTGTGTAAGAATTCAAGGATATTGGTATACGAGGACAACTTCGAATTTCTAGGTCAGTAAGTTGTTAGGTCGTTAAGCATAATTAGAGCATCGTTAAGATTCGTCGCAACTTGAACACGGAAAGGCCGAAAAGACTATTGGAATTCACTAATCGGAGGATCGGTGAAATCACAGAAACTCAAAACCGGTTCCCGGGGAATACCGGAACGGCGAAATTCGGCGAAAAATCGGTCCCCAGCCGATTTCGACAGTGACAAAATTACGAGCGGAATTTCAGGTGTGAAATTAGTCAAACGAATCGGAAGGACGTTCCAATTCGACACCGAGGCTGGCGATTATTTGGGCGGTTTCCTGATAATTTCGATCACTTAACATGTTTTCATCATGATTATTTCAGGGACGCGAATGGGGCGATTGCCGTTTCGAGATACCGCCAGCAGAAAGTATCAACTCGAGGGACCGGTTCGTCGGGAAACGCGCCAAGTCAGAATTACGTCGGTTTCAATTTGAAGACTCGCGAGGAAAACATTTTTAATGTTTGTTCATTTTTGACGAAAAATGAAAATTTGAAGAAAAAAATTGAAATTTGACCTAGTGTAAATGAAGTGAAAACCGTTACGTACGGCACAACTTCCCTTTCCTCAGTTTTTGTAGGTGCTATTTACGTGGTACGTGAGTTTTTGGGGAACGTAAAAAATTGGTCATCAAGCCAATTTTTGGCCACTAAAATAGATTTCGGCATTCATGGAGGGAAAATGTACAGAAATTTCCAAAGAGTGCAACGAGCCCAAAAAAAATCAAAATCAGTCCAGTAACACGTAAAATGGAGAACGTGAAAAACGAAAATTTTCACGTTTTGGCCAATTTGAGGAGGTTTAACTGAACCGATTTTGAGTTTTCGGGCTCGTTTGAGTCCTTGGAAATTTCCTCACACCCCGAAGGTTAAAAACCAGTTGAAAAGGTATTTAAAAAACCTGATAGGGTAAAAACCACTTAAAAACCTGGTGAAAGGCAAATGTTTAACATTACAAAACATATTTTTTGACCCCTCAAAAAAATTTCAAAAACCACATTTTTGGATAGGTTGCAAAACAGAAGAAATTGGCGATTAGACGATTGTCCAGGACAGAAAATTTTCAAAAAACCGACTTCCCATAAAAAATTCAAGGCACTTGGGTACTTGAGTAAGTAGGTAGGAAAAATTTACGAATTTTACTCCGGTTATTTAGGACATCTTTAGTAGCCTATTGACTCAAAAACATAAAATTCAATGTTTCAGTGTAGATAATTAGTAGATAATAATTTTGTAGAATAACAAACCGACGCCTGAGCGGCCGAAGGGCCAATCTGCTCTCTTCCTGATGCGAATCGGCCGTTTGGCCGCTCGAGTGCCGATGTAATAAAATGAGTGATATTTTCATCCATCAATAAATTGGCAAAATAATTAAAAAAAAACTCGAAATTCGTCACTTACCGCAGCAACAGCGCGAGAAAACACCCGAACCCGCGACAGGTGGCCACTTCCGCCGTGTAGGTGACCGTCATGTTGTACCGGCTTTTCGAAAATGGTTAAGGAAAAACCGCGGTCGAAAATCAAAAAATCAACTGTCTTTTCTCCAATGCATGATTGAAATCGTAGAAAATCCCGAAGCCGGAAAACGCGATTTTACGGAAACACAATACCAACCGTTATCAAACCCATTCGTTCCGACGCCGTCGCTAAACTAAAGCTAACCGATGTGACGAACAGCTGAGTCCCGCGAATTGGGCGAGCGGCCAATGTTGCCAACAGGAGTTGCCGAAATTTCCCTCCGGGTGCCCTTCAAGAACGTGAGTCGCCAAGGTGGTAAGAAAGAACGGTAATCCCGTTTTGAAGTAGGTACTGTCAAAAATATTACTCGCTATAAAAATATTATTAGTTATTATAAAAAAACGGCTGGAGTACTGAATCTTTCGGATTCACGGTACCAGTGTATAATTTTTTTGTCAGAGTTGCCTGATCTGCTGGTATTTAGGGATTTTTTGAGGAAGGAAGATGCCTGATTAGGAATCATCTAGATGTAATTGCAGTCCCCTCATTTATGTGCTACAATTTGAATGGAAACATTTTTAAAAATAAAAAAACAGGCGATAAAATTGCCAAACTCCAATTGTTTGATAAATTATCGGATATTTTCGATTTTTTTCAAGAAAATTTTTAAAAACTTATCAAAAAATTGGGATTTTGCAATTTTTTAGGTATTTATTTTTTTGCTATTTGACCATTGATCAATAAATTAAAATTCCCAACAAATAGTTATTAAGTATTCAAGTACAAAAAAAATTTTTTTTTGAAGCCAACGCAGTTGTTGTTCCGGTTTGAACGTTTCCTGTTCAAAAGTGATTTTTAACAAAGAGCCCATCAGTTAAGTTTCCCACTTAACCTCCGAAAAGGTTTTTGATTTTCGCACGAATGAATTACTTACCTACTTTTATTTGTATAAATGAGAAATTCTGCTGACATAATCAGTGAATTTAAAAATCCAATCTTTTTTAAGCAATAAAATAGTTTTTCTACCTTAAGAACATTATAAGAAAGTAAGAATCAGCACTCGAAATCCAAATTCATTATTTACCCAGAAAACTCGAAATTGGTCGAATTCTCGAAATTCTACAGAACATGACGAGCGATAGGCCAAAATATAATTCATTCATTTTATAATAAATTCATTTACATATAATAAATTCAATATTTAATATTAATGTCGCGTGAAAACTACCCTGTCCACCCTTGAAATGTCCAAGTTCGAAACATCTGGCCGGTATATTATGTACTTGAACTATCGACCGCCGAGGCCGTGCGTAAATGAAGAAGACACCCGCCGACTGCCGCCCCCCGTACATTCACCGTCGAGAACAGAACCGAGTGGTAACGTTATTTCTACTTAAAACAGCAGCAAAATCGCAGGTAAAGCGGATTCGAATGTAGAAAAATTGGGGGATTTAGACCTTGACAACGCTGATTGCTTGAAAAAATGTTTCAACCCTCTACTCATTAAGATCAAATTGAATCGTTAAAAGTCGATATTTTTTATTGAAAACGTCAAAATGTGTTCATCAGTTTAGGAGATAAGGCTGTCAGAAGAAGCCGTTGATGTCGTATTTATCTAATTTTTAAACTAACAGACGCAAACTAAGATAAGGAAAATCGAGTCGCTTACACACCTCGAGCATATTATTAGGTACTTTAAAACTTCTTTTAAAATTTATTTCCAAATTTAGAATTTACCCTCATCTCAGGTCCCGATCGGCTTTGCCGCCCCCGAGCTCAAGGCCGATTCCGCCCCCGAACGCATCCGCCGAGACACATCCGTCGGCGGTCTTCAGTTGCGCGGATTTCGCCCCGTTTCCCCCGTGCCGAATCGCGACATGCGTTGCATCTGAACGGCGGCGATGTCGGGCCCGGAAACGCCCGTCCTTTGCGTCTCGAGCGGCGGCCTGCTCCGCTCGCCGTCGCACGAATCCGTCACGACGGATCTGAGCCTTTTCTCCGTCTCGTCCGTCGCCTCGGGCCGTCGGGCGTTGCAGTTTTTGCGGGGGCCCAGCCCCGTGCCGGATGCTCGTCCGAGGAGGTGAACGAATAATGAGACGAAAAATTAATTAATTAATAACAATAATTAGGTACCGCTTAGCTGTGCATTATTTGATCATGTTCATTATTATTAAAGAATTCCGGAGATAACCCAGAGCGGTAAATAACCAATCTGCATTAGGGCATGTGTATTTTTAATTTTTCCGACATTTTGATTCTTCAACTTCACTTTTTTGAATTTTGATTTTTTGGCGTGGGCTCAGGGTTGTACCGGATGCTCGTCCGAGGAGGTGAACAAATAATGAGACGAATAATAAATAATAATAATAATCATTATTGTGGAAATTTCCTCATATTCATTATTGACTATTGGAGAAAAACGGAGAATATCCGGAACTCGAAATAAACAATCCGCACTGGAGCATGTGTAATTTTAGTTTTTTCGACATTTTGATTTTTTGATTTTATTTTATGGAAATTTGATTTTTTGGCGGGGCCTCGTCCGATAAGGTGAAAAATAATGTGACGAATAATTAATTAATAACAATAATAATTACCGCTTAATTGTGCATAATTTCCTCTTATTCGTTATTAGACCCAGAAATGATGGAGAAAAATCCAGAGCATAAAATGACCAATCTGCATATCAGCGTGTGTATTTTTAATGATTATTTTTTAATTTTTGACATTTTCAAGAAATTCAAATCTCTAAAATTCTAATTCTTCGGAATTTTAATTTTTCCAAAATTCTGATTTTATAAAATTTTAATATTTTTAAAATTTCCAATTTTTTTGAAATTCTAATTTTTTGACAAATTCTCAGGTACAATTTTAATTTTTTCCTTTTTAATTATTCCAATATTTCACGTTTTCCGATATTTATAAATATCCATTTTTTAATATTCCTTTTTTTTGCAATAAAACAAAATGTGTGGCTGAGAGGGGAGGGGGAGTTTCTGGGGGATCTTCAAGTCCGGGATGATGTAGCGATTTGCGCTTTTTTTAATATTCCTATTTTGGTAAAAATTCAACTTAACTATTTTCATGTTTTACAATTTTTTTTTCTAACATTTTATGGAAATTAATTTTCTTTTAGATTCAATTTTTTCACATTTTGATTTTTCAAAAAAAAAGTTTTTTTTTTAACTTTAGATAGGTTTGTATTTTCTTATTTGAAACTTTTAAAATTTCAATTTTACAAAACTTAATTTTTTTCCAAAAATTCCTATAAGTATTTTAATTTTGCCAAAGTTTCAAATTTTCAAAATTTCTACTTTTTTTTAATTTAACGTCTAAATCGGTACATTAGCTCAGCTGCTTGTGCTCGTCGTTGTCGAACTCAATTTCAATGTTTGAAATTCTTGAAAAATACGAAAATTTGAAGTTAATTTTTAACATTTTCAGGCCGGCGGACATACCTGAAATCCTCTGGTTCGAGGAGGGTAACGAAGTGATAAAAAGCTGCGCGGCTCTCAGTTCGGCGCTCGGACTGCAAAAATCGTTCAGCACGTCCGACATAAGCCAATTGTCGTCGCCGACGGAAAACGCCGAACATTTGAGACCGGCTGTATCGGATATTGCACTCAGGTAATGCGAAAAAAAGTGGGAAAATTGAGAAAATTCGAAAAAATTATATTCTACATAGAAAAATTTGAGGCTAGTCAAATTTTAAGGAAATTTGCAGGGCAATTTAGGATTTTTGGTGATTTTTTGGTGGAAAAATGGAAAAAAATGAATATAAATCCGCTTGCTTTTGGGGAATGTCCAAAGGGATTAACAGCTGATGGACAGAAAAAACGTCAAAAAAATATTATCATATTCCCGTTGTGAAAAAACGAACCCTCTTTCGGATAATTAAAAAATTTGACATGACTTCATTTTTTGCTTAAAATGTGGCGTCGAATGGGGAATTTTTTGTTGAATTTTTCCGGACAAAAGAGGGTATTCTTAGGTTTTTCTTAAAAAAAAATTTTTTTACATGATTTTCTCAATTTTATCTTATGATTTTATCTTTAATTAACCCATGATTAGATAAAACTACAATATAGTTATTGTATCCGACTAGGCCTTCCAACGTTGAGTATACAAGACCCGCAGGACTGGAGCGCCATGCTGGCCTGCCATACCGACTTATTTGTGTTTTTTAGTTGTTTAAAGTTTTGTTTCCGGGTTTTATTATGAAAAATTATGAATAACGAATGAATAAAGGGTAAATAAAATTTATTTTATCAATTTAATTATTCATAATTAAATTTATAATTTAATGATGTAAGATTTATCAATCAAATAGATATTATTTAATAATGAATGTATAACGGATGAATGGCGGATGAATAGTGGATGGATAATGAACGAATGACGGACGAACGATGAACGAACAATGAACGAACGATAAACGATCGATGTACAACGGTAAACGAACGATGAACGAACGATGAACAAAGGATGGATGAACGATGAACGAACGATCTATGAAGGGTGAACGAACAAAGAACGAACGATGGACGAACGGTCAATGAACGATGAACGAACGATGGACGAACGATGAAAGAACGATAAACGAACGAGGAACGAACGATGAACGAACGATTAACGAATAATGAATACCAATATTCAGCAATTAACCAATTTCACCAATATTTTTGTCGGCCAGCCGTACGCAACGCTACAGCTACATGACCGGCGACGGGCGGCTGGAGGCGAGCAGCCGGTCATGCAGCACTTGGGTGGCGGTCGGCGACGTCACGTCGGCGTCGCAGCTGCCGTCGCCGCACGGCCATCCGTCCAATCCTCATCCGAGCCTGTCGCCGGCGGATCTCGTCCGATCCGTCAATAAAAAGGTGAATAAATTCTTTAAATTAATAAAAACAAACAAAAGATGCCGATATTAATGAGTGGGAAAGTGGTTATTTTTCAATCAGTAGCACTTGAATAAGTTCAAATTTGACACAGGTAATGAAACGTATCAATACGTAAAATAGGTAATAATACGGAAAATACCTACGTAATACGTATCAATACGTAAAATAGGTAATAATGAACAATAATAATTATTTTATTCTTCAAAAACAAAATAAACACAAAACGGAATAATTGCGTTAATAGTAATTTCACAATTATTGTGAAAATTTCTCGGAAACGTCGCAATCCCAAAATTTTACGTTCGCCATCAACCGTCCTGAACCTCCGGGCCGATTTTCGCTTTTTCCACTGCGCACGCGTAACGGGCAACCGCACATAGCCGGCGGAATGCAACGAGTCACGCCCCCCGCCGCGCAGTGGAAACCGCAGTCGATCCTCGCGACTTTTGTCAACCAACGTAACTTGAAAACCGCAGGCGGCGTAACAGCCGTTGCGTGCCGACTGCAGTTGAAAATCCTTCGTATTATTACTTCCATATTTACAGAGTAAATGGAAGTATTGTGATCGTCCTAAAATCGAGAATCGGAACGGAGCTTCAGAAAAAACTTTTTCTTATACACATTTACTCAGAATCACTTCCTGAACAAGTGTCTGTGTGTCCGTGTGTCCGTCTGTCTGTCTGTCCGTCTGTCCGTCTGTGGTCATTTACAAAAATGGCCATAACTCCCTCATTTCACAACCTTTTTTCAAATTTCTTGAACTGAAATGTTTGTCTCGGCAAGACCTAACACCCTGTTTAATCGGAATTTGGATAACGCACAGTACTTCCGATATATTTGCATTTTTAGTGTTTTCTATTTTATTTTTTTCCGCCCACAAAAATGAACCGATTTGAGCGTTCTTGGTCTTAAAATCTTTGTTTTACCTTGCAGAATATGTGGATATTTTTTATATTCCAATAATGTATTGTTTTTTATTTTGGGCGAATTTTAAAATTTTAATAGTGAATTTTTTGATATTTTTGGCCCAAACACCCTTAAAAGCAGTCAAAATATGAACAAATTGTGTCTCAATTTTGCGTTTCAAAATATGGAAGTATTGTGTGTTATCTACGCACCACTGGTTTTTCTCGGAATTATGTCAAATATTTCAAAAATTAAATAAATACCTCATTTAAAAACGAAGGCTTAAATCGTAATTTTTGGGAAAAAACGCGAAACTTAAAATTTCGGCAATAAAGAAGTCGTTTTGGAATCGTTCGAATATTTTTTCCGTTTTTGTCATTTGTCGTAGGATACGCGTTTTCCCGAGAAAATTGGTCCGATACTTGACTATAAGTGTTTGAGGAAACCCCAGAAAACCTTCAAAATTAGGAATTTATTAATACCTCGGACTCGGAATCGATTTGTAAATTCCAAAACGCTCTCATGGTCACCATGTTCGAAATTTTGAGTTCTTGATCTTTTTCCTTGGATGGTGAGGACGAGACGAAAATTGTGACATGTAAGTTCAAGGTGTTCGGATCAGCCGTTCAAAAATTGTTTCACTTTGATTTAAAATTTTATTTCCAGCCATAAGAAAGCGTCGGATCGAAACATTGCTCGATACAAAAGTTGCTTAAAATTGAATTTCCTGTGCGGCTACAATATCGAAAATCCCAAAAAAGTAGTCGATTTAACAGCTCGCTTGTTAGAATTACGATTTCGTCGAGCAAATAATTTTCCAATTACTATAGGTAGTTGAAAAATCGCCTTTATATGTGAAAATGCCTTTATATGTGAAAATGCCTTTATATGTAATAATTTAATAAAAAATTGAAAATTAATATAAATATTTTTCATCCACAAATAACATAGGTGATAATTTGATAATAAAACCAGTGGTGCGTAGATAACACACAATACTTCCATATTTTGAAACGTAAAATTGTGACACAATTTGATCATATTTTGACTGCTTTTGAAAGTGTTTAGGTCAAAAATATAAAAAAATTCAGTATTAAAATTTTAAAATTCGCCCAAAATGGAAAAACACCACATTTTCGGAATATAAAAAATGTCCACATATTCTGCAAGGTAAAACGAAAATTTTGAGACCAAGAACGCTCAAATCGGTCCATTTTTGCGGCCGGAAAAAATAAAATAGAAAACACTAAAAATGCAAATATCTCGGAAGTACTGTGCGTTATCCAAATTCCGATTAAACAGGGTGTTAGGTCTTGCCGAGACAAACATTTCAGTTCAAGAAATTTGAAAAAAGGTTGAGAAATGAGGGAGTTATGGCCATTTTTGTAAATGACCACAGACGGACAGACGGACAGACAGACAGACGGGCAGACGGACACACGGACACACGGACACACAGACACTTGTTCGGGAAGTGATTCTGAGTAAATGTGTATAAGAGAAAGTTTTTTCTGGAGCTCCGTTCCGATTCTCGATTTTAGGACGATCACAATACTTCCATTTACTCTGTAAATATGGAAGTAAAAAATCACAATAATTTTTTAATTTGAACAAAAATAATTATAAATATTAAAAAACCAATAACAATTGCAAAAAATATTCTAAAACTAAAATATTGTACTAATATTCTATGTCGTTTATATAAAAAAATCTGAAAATTGAAAAAAAATTCGAAATTATAAATACCTATTTTCTATCAACAAATAGTATAAAATACGTGCTTGATTTATTCGAAAATAAGAAATCATTAAAAATTGCCAAAAATATTATTCTAAAACTAAAATATTGATGTAATATTATGGCTATTTCATGCTATAAAAAATGATTAGCATCTCTAGTCAAGTACCTAGTTGATTAATTTTTAAAATACGAGAAAAAATATTATCAGTCTCAAACTTGAAAAAATTAAAATTCAATTTTCGTTTTTTTGCTTAATTTAGAAAATAAATTGACTTATAGTGAGTTCTAGAAATTTTTCAAAAAAAATTTTTTTTTGGAAAAATATTATTTTTGATTTCTATTTCTAACAGCCTTTGAACTTGAGTTCGATTTTGTGCGGTCCTTTTTTGGAAAGCACAACCGGTCAGCACAAAAGGTATACGGACCGTGAAAAAGCGCCTGAGCCGCTCGACTGATTGGATCCGCGCGGCTGTCGCGGCGGGCCAGTTGCGATATTTTACCGCCGCCCGAAATCGCCCGCTCACTGGGTCAGCCGAGATTGCGGTTTGTCGCAAAATGCCGCTTACCATTCGTTCCGTTGAGCCGGTCGAAATGAATGAAAATCGATCAAAATGGCAAAAAATCGTTAAATTCAAAAATGAGAGAAACTCTCGTTTAAAATGCATTTTCAAGATGTTTTCATAATATATCAAAAATTGCAAACTTTTCATTTTTTTCAAAAAATTTGTTTTCAGGTGAGGCAGAATTACATACGTCGCCGGCTGCTGACGACGTACAAAGCGCTTGAGCGGCTGTCGCAGTCCGAATTCAATTTGGACCGCCTCGAGGCGGTTGCCGCTGCCGCATCACCGGCTAACCGGCTCGCCGTGCCGGCCCCGGCGGCGGCTATCAGGTAACAGAAATTCTACTTCGGTTTCCATTCGTTGCGAAAAAAGATACGTATCCGCTCTGTGAGGAAAAAAATTATTAATTTTTTTGTGGCTTCTAAAAAAAAAATTTGAAAAAATAAAAATTAAAAAAAAATTAATACCTAAATAATTAATAAAATTTTTTCGAAAAAATGAAATTGGGAAAAGCCAGGAAATGATCATTATTCAAGTTAATGTTGAAACGTCAATAATTGTTCCGTAATACGAACTGAATAATTTCCCTCCCGCTAAGGGTGAGCAATCGATCAGGATGGTGGGATGTCATCACCCTCCGATAATTTCCAGACGATGACGTCCAAATTACGCCGACAGACCGACGCCCACCGGTTCGATGACGTCAGAAAGGCAATCCCTACCGGCCGTCGGTTTGGAAATGTTGGAAAATTGGTTTTTTTCAAGCCGAAAGGAGGAAAATAAGACAGTTTTAGCTTTTTGCGAAAAACCAATAAATTTTCTATTCGTCCTCACAAGAACCATCGCGTTGTCGTACAAAGATTTCATAAATTTTGAAAATGTGAACAAAATTTGCGAGATTTTTGGCGCTAAAAACAAAAATGTCCAATTACGGCCTTATGGCGGGTTTCCTGAAGATTTTGAAAGAATTTTAACACCATTCGCACGTTGATATGTTGAACGGTTTTGACAAAAAGTGGAAAATTAAAAAGATAAAAAAAGGCGTTTTTAGAGCAGCGGCATGGAAGAACCATAATTCGGACACTCGCCCTGCTCAGTTTTTGTCTTCCTACTGATATAAACATTTCAAAAATGTGTTTTGACCATTTCAAAATTCCACAGATGTCCGGGTAAGACGGCCAAAGGTAAAAACAACGTAGCGTTGACCGTGTCGGACGTCGAGCGCGAAAGGGGACGACCGCTCTCAAAATACGACAGGAACATGATGATTTTCAATTGGCTCCACACGCTCGACGAGCCTGAAGAGAACGCAGCGACGGCAACGGGGACGGGCGTAGCGACGACGTCGACGGCCTGAGATGAGGCCCACGGGAGCGAAAGCGCTTCCGACCTGTCGACCAGCCACATGGCTATCAACATCATCGAACCTCAAGTCTAGTCGCTTGCACGGGAAAAAATGTTTTCGGTTTGGTTAGCAGCCTAGTTTAAAATGAGATTAGTTAATTTGAGGTTTTCGATTTTGAGTATTGTGTCTGAATTGATTTTTCCAAATTAATGGGAATATGATCGCTTCAAAATCAATAATTCACTTTTCCAAAAAAAAAAAAAAAATATTTTTTTGCTATCTTTTTTGATTGCTTTTTCGCGGCTATTCCGACTGAGTGCACTTGATTGTTGAAAAACATGATTTTGATTTTCTGGGCCGTTTATGGTTCGATTTTTGTGAGGAGTAACAAATGTTTCACGAGCTTTATGGTTTTCGAATTTCATAAAAATTCACAACGGTCTGATGAGAATGAGAAAGAGGGAATTAATATAATTTTTCTTAAACTTAAAGCTTCTATGCACCAATTGGACGTTTCTCTACAATTTACCTTTTATCAACCAATCAGTCCAATCTTGGCCAATGTCTGAACCGAGTGCCAATAGAAATAAGGCCAATTCCTTCAACGTTTCCTTCCAATATCTTCCCAAATGTACTTTAGTTTATTATTGAAAATCACTCACGAAAGACTGGCGTTGAAAGTAGGAAATTGGCCGCCAGGAACCAAAATGGTCTGTTATTTTGAGAAGGAGAGAAAACAAATTGGTTAAAAGTCACATTTTCACAGTTCGCATTATTGTATATAAACTGCAAAATTCAACCGCTCACCACTAAAATGCACCACTATCACTTGCCAATCCCACTCACCACTGCCATTCACCACTACCACTCACCACTGCCACTCACCACCACCGCTCACCATCACCACTCACATTCACCACTCACCACCACTCGCCGCTACTACCACTCACCACTACCACCACTCACCACTCACCACTACCACTCACCACCACCACTCACCTCTACCACACACCAATACCAGTACTACACACCACGACAACTATCACTCACCACTACCATCACTACCCCTCACCAGAACCACTCACCACCACTACCACACACACCACCACTACCACACACCACCACCATCACCACCACTCACCACCACCACCATTATTCACCACCACCACTCACCACTACCACACACTAATACCACTACCACACACCACGACAACTATCACTCACCACCACCATCACTACCCCTCACCACAACCACTCACCATCACTACCACTCACCACTCACCACCACTACCACTCACCACCACTACCACTCGCCACCACTACCACTCACCACCACTACCACACACCACCACCACTCATCACTATTCACCACCACTATTCACCTCCACCACTCACCACTACCACACACCAATACCACTACCACACACCAAGACAACTATCACTCACCACCACCATCACTACCCCTCACCACAACCACTCACCACCACTACCACTCACCACCAATATTACATACCACTCACCACCGCTCACCACCAACACTACTCACAACCACCACCACCATTCACCATCACCACCACCACTTACCAATACCACTACCACACACCACGACAACTATCACTCACCTCCACCACCGTCACACCCCTCCCCACACCCCTCACCACAACCACTCATCATCGCTACCGCTCACCACCAATATCACTTACCACTCACCACCACTACCATTTACCACCACTACCACACACCACCACTACCAATCACCACTACCACTCACCACCACCCCTTACTGCCACCACCACCATTTACCACTCTAATTTTATCACGAAGAATTTTATCGGTGAAGATGGTTTATCCTGCTGTATTTATCACAGCCGATATTTCGCTTCTAGATTTTCCAATAGCGGCTTGTGATGTTCACACCTTCCAGAATAAATCGCTCTTTCAGTGAATCTGTCAATTCCAGAAGCCGGTCTTTAGTTAGGGCTCGCTCACGACGAATCGATCTCCGAGTGCCTCAAATGCCCGTTTAGCTTTGTCGAAACTGAGCTTCTGATATACTTGTTTGAATATACGTTGTAAATCATTATAATACGTACAATTCTTTATTATGCCATAACAGATCTTCTGCGCACTCTGGCACCATTTCGATATTTCGATGGCATTATTTGTAATTAATAAGCAAAACGGTTATGTAGGTTATAACCAATTTTTAATTTCAAGAGGTGTTCAATGTTTCTAAAAATAATGGATTGCTCCGGCTATTTTCGAAATTTTGTAATTTCAGTTTTCGCTTGGAATTTTTCTTGGAAAATTGACACTTTTTGACCCATTATCACGAACTAATGGACTTTTTGGATGTATACTTTCCCAGCGTCAGTTTCAAGGGCGGAAAATGATAGAATGCCATAATTTTGAAATTTGGTGAAATTTATTTTAACTATAGCATACCTATCTGAATTTCCGAATGATCTGTCAAAGGTTACGGGTACGTACGGTTACTATTCTTTTTCGATGAAATGGTGAATTATGCTATACCCATAGTTGTTTTATTAATAGGTTTCCTGTGATACTCTAGCGTGTTGTAGCATTTTAAAAATTTATTATACCTACCTACTGTTACATTTCAGATAGAGTAGAAGCTTTTGAAAACCCTAGTATTAATTGTTTGAAAAGTAGTCAGTACGTTCGTTCCGTTCGGATATTTTCGAGTGTTTCATTTTTCAGATGAAAGAAAATCGTGTAGGAGAAATTTCTCGGAAGTACCGCGTGTTAAATCCAAATGAATCGTTAGATATTACAACACAACTAAACAAAAAAAAAATTATTTGTAAATTTTTGAAAAGCGTTGAATATCAAAGAAATATGACCGCTCCGTTGCCAAGGACGCAGCAGACGGACGGTAATTCTAAAAATGTTTCTGTGTGTATAGGAAAAAATTGTGTGAACCTCCAATCCGATTTCTGTTTGTCGGACAATCACCATGAAAATAGATTTCCTAAAAATTTGCTCGTCACAGTAAACCTATCCTGCCTTTGCCAAGTGTAAAATAGGAAAAAAAATTCTGTCCGCTAATTCTCCTATTCCGGTCCCATAAAATTACTCGTTATAATCTAAGATGTGTTGCCTGTCCTACCTAAAATATCGACTACCCACCCCAAAAGCGATGTACATATCTATCATACGTGTAATTTGGAAGGTATGAGATATACGGATTTGTTCGTCAATCGTGAACTTTTTGCGATGAAATATATTTTATGTTTCATAAGTTATAGATCGGTGTTTTTGTCATTTTCCGAGTCCGTAAATAAATTAATAATAGAGGTCAAAGTCTGAGCAGGTAGGAACGATAAAAAAGATAAAGGTAAGTACAAATAATTTATAAAAAATTTTTACAATTTTTTGGTTAAAGTAGGCACCTAAGTCATGGAAGAAGAGGGATTTCTAAGTTTCACTGAAATTCTTCCTGGACCTCTGGAAGTGAAGAGTCCACGTCCCCTCTCCCCTCCACTCCATCCCTCACTTCACTCTTCACTTCTCCCTTTAGTCCCTCTTCACTTCGCTCTCCACTTCGCACTACTTCACTCTTCACTTCTCTCTCCATTTCACTCTCTACTTCACTGTTCACTTCGCACTCTACTTCACTCTTCACTTCGCTCTCCACTTCACTCTTCACTTCTCGCTCCATTTCACTCTCTACTTCACTATTCACATCGCACTCCACTTCGCACTCTACTGTACTCTTCACTTCGCTCTCCACTTTGCACTCCACTTCACTCTTCACTTCTCGCTCCATTTCACTCTTCACTTCTCGCTCCATTTCACTCTTTACATCGCACTCCACTTCGCACTCTACTGTACTCTTCACTTCGCTCTCCACTTCGCACTCCACTTCACTCTTCACTTTTCGCTCCATTTCACTCTCTACTCCCCCCTTTACTTCACTCTTCACTCCGTTCCCTCTCTTCGCTTTACACTTCTCTCTCGATTTCACTCTCCACTTCCCTCTCCCCTTAGCTCTTCACTTCCTAAACTACATAACCGATATACGCCCAACATCGCTACGATACATCTAACATCAATTTCGTAAATGCTCGACTAGAAGAGGAAAAATCCATAATGGACTTTTATATCGGTCTACGCCCTAATCTATTGCTGCATTATTTTTCAAAAAATTCCCCACTTTTCAATACCGAGTCATCAATCGACATCAGCTGATGTCCCTGGCATAGTATAATGCGCTATTCGGATCCTGCTTGTGATACAGCATCATGATTGTTTTGGCGTCGGACAGACTCCGAATTCCGGACAGATCCTTGTAGTCGTAGGATTTGCTCAGGTTTTTCGGCACGTCCCACGACGCGTCGGCGAATTTGACTTTTTGCTTTTTGGTTTTGGCCGTCTGATTTCTGGGCGAGGTGAGGCGGTTTTTCGCCGAAAACTCCGGCCACGGGACCATCAGGTTTTTGGGGAAATTCGTCGCCTGGTTGGGCCGGTTTTTCGGTATCGGGGTCGCGGGTTTCGATTCGGTCTGGACGGATTTGGTGACCTTATTTTCGGGGGTGGGAGGGGGCGGCGTTTTGGCGGCTTCTTGTTCCAATTTCTTCTCAAGCCAATCTTCGAACGCTTGTTTCGCTTCGTAGCGTTTTTCCGCGAGTTTTTCCAACTCTTTGGCGTTTTTCTTCACGGAACGTTTCCTGAAAAAAAAGTTACGACTATTTAATAATTTACCATTAAGCTTGAAATTAGGCAGCATATGCACGAGAACACTTAATTTTTTTTGGTAGCAGAGCGTGGTTTCCCACAAACCTCTGCTACCAAAAAAATCGTAAATGAGTAATCGCTTTCATGCATTTCCTAATTTAACATAAAATCAAATCAGGATTTAAATTAATCTAAATTTGATTAATTTAATCCTGGTTTGATTTTACGTTATTTAATGTTTTTATGTTATTTTATGTAGATTCAATCTAAAAAGTCAAAAGTTGTCGCTCACTTTTCGTTTTCCTGTTGTTTGAGGATCGCCTGGTTCTTCGAGGCGAGCCATGCGTTGAAGGCTTTTTCGCAATCCTGCAAATGCCTTTCTTTCTCGTCCTGTTCTTTCTCTTGCAGTTTTTTCGCCTTATTCCTCCTCCGCTGGTCGAGTTTTTTCAATTTTTCGTCGCAACTTCTTTTCCATTCTTCGAAAGCCTGGAAATAATTGGAAAGAAATTATCAGGCTATAAGAAATTGAGTCATAATTCTTCAGCGGGGTCAAATTTTTTCATTGAGCAGATAGTAGGTAAGCAATTTTTTGAATTTTCGGTAGGTCTCGAGCAATTTTACTTTTTCCGAGTCCTCGCGAGACTTGGCTCGATTCTTCGCCTCCTTTTCTTCCTGGAGTTTCTTCTTCATTTTCTGCTGTTCGGCTTCTTTTCTGTTGAGCCAGTCTTTGTAAGCCTTTTCTGCAGCCTCCTTCGTCGCCGGGGAAGACATGGGCAGTCTTTTTTGCGCTATTCTACGGCAGATAGTGATTGATAGTGATAGATAGTGATAGATAGTGATAGTGACCTCGTACTGGAATGCCAATAATGTTCAATACTACTGTTCCTGAGAATTTTGTTTATAATTCAAATATATAGACAATTTACTTCGTTTTGGCATCGGTCGGTTTGGGTTCGGATTCTTTCATTTTTCGTTGCTGGTCTTTCTTCTGAAGCCATTCGTTAAACATCAATCCTCGTTCCTGCGAGAAAATCAAGGCTTTGATCGACTCAAGTATGCGCTATAATATTCATCTTCATATCCTAAGAATATGAAGATGCAGTTAAAAATATAACACCCATATTTTGGTAGTTTGTGACATTTTAGGAATTTTCGGCTATCTTTGAGCTTATATAGCTTGGCTACTGCTAAATAAAAAATTAAGTTTGTCTAGCTCAATTTGTAGGAAATTTTGTCTACTTTAATTTATAATTGAGTAGTCTTTCCGCTAGAACGCTTAGTTTTTGAGTAAAAGCTAATAAACTGCAAAAAGTCCATAAAAACCCCCGGCCCTCTTCGAGAACGCGGAAGTGAATTTGCCCGCTAAATTGAGATAAATTTTGAAAATCCTTCAGAAACCTCCCAGAAATCCAAACTTACGAATAATTTGCTCCGATCCTTTTCAAGATTGTAGAATTCCTTCATTTTCCTCGAGTCCTTCTCTTCCTCTAATTTTCGAAAATACCAACGTTCGTAGGCAGCCTGGCTTAATATTTTGCGATCGACGCCACCTATAGGTCAAAAATCAGATAAATCAATATTCGAAAAAAAACTTTCATAAAAATTTGCCTTGATTTCTTTGATAGGTTGCGATTTTCAAAATATGATAATTCAATAATTCAACTTAACATTTTTACCCGTCACAGCGTTCCTTATGTCCTCGTAAGATAAGGTCGGTTTATGCAAACGTGTTATGGTCCTCGGTGACACATTGCTAAAAAAAAAGTACATTTAGAATTTTCAAGCAAGTTTTTCGAAAATGAACGTTTTGCAGGATTTCGAACTCACCTAGTTTTTGGCTTAGGCCTGCTCTTGTTGCTGGAAGCGCTTTCAGCCCTATCAAAACCGAGAAGTTTCATGCTTCTCGAAAAATTATTTTCCAAATCCTCCCGCGTTACTTCTCCGAGAGGAGGCTTCGTGAAAGTCTTCATCGCTTCACTAAAAAAAAGAAAAAAATTAAAATTTTAAGCCTGAAGGTTTATTTTTTGATTACCTATTTGATTTTTTAATTTATTCGCTAGGCATAATTATTTTCATAATTTAGTGTATTCATTTTATTCTAATTGTTTTCATATTTTAATGTATTTATTTTATTCCAATTATTTTGATATTTCAATGTATTTATTTTATTTCAATTTGATTGATATTTCAATGTATTTATTTTATTTTAATTATTTTGATGTTTCTATGTATTTATTTTATTTAAATTACTTTGATATTCCAATGTATTTATTTCATTTAAATAATTTTGATATTCCAATGTATTTATTTAATTTAAATTATTTAGACGTTTCAATGTATTTATTTTATTTCAATTATCTTGATATTTCAATTTTTTTATTTAAATCACTTTGATTTTTCTAGTGCTATTATTCAATGTTTTTAAATATTTTATTGCAGGTTAAAGATTTTTTGGTTTCGTTAGTTTTACAAGGTATAATCTGTTTACGTAAAATTCATTATTCCACTTTATGCAGGTGGTTCATACCTAGTACTCAGTAATTTTATTATTATTGAATTTTGTATTTTTAAAATTGATTTTATTGCACCTAGCATGTAAAAATTTAAATTAAATTAAAGTAGGTTCTAATTAATTTATCAACATAAATACACGTATTTCAAATATCAATTGAAATTCCAAATTGAGCTTTTTTTTCAATTTTGATTATTTGCTAACCGTAGATTCATCGCAGATGCGGCTCTTTTGGGTCGCAAAGTTCCTTCGGACAGCAAAGCCGCGTCCCAATCGTCGGTAAAGCCGTCCAAAAGCGACGACTGGCAGCGAGACATTTTGAACAATTTCGATCCCTCTATTACAGATCTGAAAGGTTATTTGAACAATTTCAGTCGAAAAACATTGAATGAGTAACGAGGCATTTGAAAACGACAAATGGCTAATGAAGCCTTTACCTAATTAAAAATACGTATTTTACTATTTTTTTGCAAAAAATATTGTTTTTCCTATAAATAATAATTTTTTATAAAAACGTATAGTACACTCAAAAAAACAATGCTGATATGTTAAAATTTAGGGCTTTTTCACGATGCTGGCCATAAAAAACGTTTTTTTCCCACCTTATTTTCACATATGCATGCGAATGTCAGGGATATAATTCATTCACGAACCTTACGACCCATCTGAATACTTAATTGTGCGCGATCAATTTTTCATTGTTCCAGGAGACGCCTACATACTTGCGTCATACGATCCCCCCAATATACAAATATACCAATAAAATACCCCCAACAAACCTACAAAAAACTTTTCTCGGTCACAAAACATCTCAGCTCGGCCTTATACCACCCCTCCCCCATATACAGGGTGTCCACCACAAGGTCTTCCTTGAAGGGGTCGATTCTTTAGCTCATTTGCTACAATTTTTGTTCTATAAAATTTTTTATGAGCCCTAGAGAAAGTACACTTTTTTTGCTTGGAAGATTTTTTTCTTGTTTTCGACTTTGTCTCAGTAAAATGACCATGAATTCAATAAATTTTGAAGTATCAAGAAAAACAAGAATACCGTTGGAAAGGCCGTTAAATTTCCTGTAATTTTATAGTATTTTAAGCTCCCTACAATTGAGTCCAATAAGCGGAAAATTGGGCCAAAGTTGAGAATTGCTCGATTTTTAAACACTATCCTTTTTACTTCCATACTTACAGAGTAAATGGAAGTATTGTGATCGTCCTAAAATCGAGAATCGGAACGGAGCTTCAGAAAAAACTTTTTCTTATACACATTTACTCAGAATCACTTCCTGAATAAGTGTCTGTGTGTCCGTGTGTCCGTGTGTCCGTCTGTCCGTCTGTCCGTCTGTGGTCATTTACAAAAATGGCCATAACTCCCTCAATTCTCAACCTTTTTTCAAATTTCTTGAACTGAAATGTTTGTCTCGGAAAGACTTAACACCCTGTTTAATCGGAATTTGGATAACGCACAGTACTTCCGAGATATTTGCAATTTTACTGTTTTCTATTTTATTTTTTTCCGGCCACAAAAATGAACCGATTTGAGCGTTCTTGGTCTTAAAATCTTTGTTTCACCTTGCAGAATATGTGGATATTTTTTACATTCCTAAAATGTGGCGTTTTTTCATTTTGGGCGAATTTTAAAATTTTAATAGTGAATTTTTCGATATTTTTGGCCTAAACACCCTTAAAAGCAGTCAAAAAATGATCAAATTGTGTCTCAATTTCACGTTTCAAAATATGGAAGTATTGTGTGTTATCTACGCACCACTGGTTTCAACGTTGATTTATGACTAGAAAAAGATGTAAAAATACCACTCTCGTTACGGGAAAAACTGGTCCAAAATGTCAGCTTTCGAACGGTATAATAATTTTTTGATTTAACTCGTTTATTAGAGGAGATATCGACGTTCGGTTTTGCGGATGGAATATAAAAACAAACATGTTTATTATTTTGCATCATAGTACTCACCTCACAACTTCATGCTCTCGGCAGTCGGCATTTTTTCACTGCTGTCACAACACACGCCCACGGCGAGGGCGAAGGTAACAAAGAACGCAAACTGACTGCAGCCATGGCAACGCCGATATTGAACGTCGGACAAAGCGGGAGCGGACGATGTCGATTTCCCGCAGTGTCGACACACGAATTGATCGGAAGATGAAAAGCTAACATAACTCATGATTGACGACTTATCAAATGGAAAATGCAGTCTGTTGAAAAATTAGGTTTTGAGGTTTAAAAATTCAAAATCGGTTCATTGCTTTTGGAGATGTAGCCGAAAGGACCTTCCCGATTCGTTTTCCTCGATTCCCCAAAATCTACAAACTAAAAACATAGGAAAGGAAATTTCTGAAGTGAGCAGGACGTGACATGTGCCGTGACTAAGGTGACCAGACGCCCCGCGTTGGGCGGGATAGTCCCGATTTGGAGAGTTGTGTCCCGGTGTCCCCACGATCTCGTAGGGGACGGCCAAATGTCCCGCTTCAAGAGAAAAGCATGCTTTGGTAAGGCACCCTCTAAAAAATTAGGTACCTACCTAAATATGTAAGTAAGAGGTACCTACTCGATGACCGCTAGATAAAGTGTAGACAAGTCGGCGCCTTGCTTTCCCTCTGTCGAGCACCGAAAAAACCTCTGAATTCGACTAAAAACCTTTGACATTCAAAAAGTTGTGTTCTTAACTTCAACATTAAAAAATGCGAACATAAATGCGCGAATTCGAGATCAAAGTCAACTTCGAGATCAAAGTCGACTTCGAGTTCAAAGTCGACTTCGAGATCAAAGTCAACTTCAAGGTCAAAGTCAACTTCGAGATCAAAGTCGACTTTGAGTTCAAAGTCGACTTCGAGTTAAAACTCAACTTCGAGATCAATGTCAACTTCGAGATCAAAGTCAACTTCAAGATCTACGTGAACTTCGAGATCAAAGTCAACTTCAACATCAAAGTCAACTTCGAGATCAATGTCAACTTCGAGTTCAAAATCAACTTCGAGTTCATACTCAACTTCGAGATCAAAGTGAACTTCTAGATCGAAGTGACGTGACACCATGACGAGACGTGACGCCATGACGTGACGTGACACCATGACGTGACGTGACACCATGACGTGACGTGACACCATGACGTGACTTGACACCATGCGTGGCGTGACGCCATGACGTGACGTGACGCCATGACGTGACGTGATACCATGACGTGATTTGACATGACTTGACTCCATGATGTGACAAGACACCATTACTTGATGTGACAAATGACGTCGCGTGACGAATGACGTGACGCATGACGTGAAACACGACGTGACATGAATTTATATATTTGTATATTATAATACCTATATTTTTCTCATCAGTTAAGACCGTCGAGTTTTGCAGTAGCGAGCACTCGAAATAATTATGTTTATAATGCTAGCGAGTCCCGTTGCGGCTGTCCGTTCGCCACAATTGTTTACAGGGCTCATTTCCTTCGGGCCCTTTGTTTCTCGAGGCCTTCGGCTCAGTTGAGATTGTTCGGTTGCGAGAGACTTCATCAGAACGGCGACAATGGGCGGCGAAGGCAACGGCCTTTGCCTTCACGCCTCGGTCATTGAGAATTTCAAGTCACGGGCGCGAGGATGCGAGTGGAAAACCGGACCCCGCCCAGAAGAAAATTGCGCCACTATTTTCGAGTTATTGGCGGAAAATGCCCGTAGCAGCCCGAAAATCGATTTGGATTAAAATGCTCCGATATTGGGGGAAAAAAATTCTCGTACGAAAATCAGCTACAAGAGGGGAAATTGAAGGGGTGTTGTAAAAAAAATCCGACTCATTAAATAGATCATAGAGAAAATTATGATTTTTCGCGTTTTTCTAGAGAGAAAAATGATGTCACATGAATGGCTGTAAATTTTGTCATATAAATGGCTAAACTATTCGCCATATTAAATATCATGTTTTTTGTTTCAACGCATTTCTTTTAGTACTCCAAATTTTCTTTTAACTCGTAAAAAATCCTGTGTAAATTTTCCATATTTTGAACATAAATATGGTCAATAGAAATTTCGGGTCCTTTAAATAACATTTGTTTTGTTACGCCCGATGCAATTTTTTTCGATGTAGAAATCCTGTTTTTTAGCAGTCAGTTTTCGCATGCTGTTTTTGTCAAGTATTCTGGCTATCTCCATTAGTTTTCATGTTGCAATTTCCTCTGTACTCAATGCATGTTTTTGTGTTTCAAATCTTGAAGTAATTAGTCATTTTTTTAATGCATTAAGGGTAAATATCGACAGTATACCTGCAAAACCTCGTATGTTCCAATTCGAAAATTTTACAGGAGGCACAAAAAACTCACCAAAACGACTTGAGGCATCATCCGTTTAAAAAAACCACATCCGTTGCATTTTTACCACATTTATACATGACATAATAATAAGATTGAACAAAAATTAGAAGAAATGAACGTTTTGAAGCAATTTTTGGACTTACGAGGATTTATTCAAGACCTTACTCGTACTTACAAGATTTTACACAGTTCAATCGAACTTCCAATAACGTTGTCTTTATTTCAAATACTAGAATAATTTCACTTGAGATCACAACATCTGCTCTTTCTCATCATTGTTTGGTAAATAAACAAGTTTCTTTATGCCAAAATATTCAACCAACTTTTTTGTTGGTATTTACCTGATTTTGTTTCTAAGACTGGCCGATTACCAGAGTGAAGTTAGCAACAGTTCACTGTGTGTTTCTTTTCTAAATTTTCGGACTCTAGGGATGTCTAGGAACACATTTATGGCAATTTTAAAATTGTGCCACTAGTCATACAGTCCGTACAGCTCGTTGCTAACTGTTCCTTCACACATTCCTTATACAGATCAGGTGACCTGGATGCTCGCTGCGCTCGCATCTCCAAAGCAGAAAAACATCCCCCATCAGTCCAATTCGACATACTCATCAGTCAAACGCTGATCAAGCAAGATATTTTATAGCCTACCTACTTATCCGAGAAGGTGTTGGATACACCAAGGTGTTTAATCCTAAGGCGTACAATGTGACTGGTGGCACAATTCTTGTACAGCCAGAAATGTGTTCCAAGACGTCCCTAGAGACCAATTAGTTAGAAAAGAAACACGCAGTTGACCGTTGCTAAATCGTTGCTAACTTCACTAAGCTGACATGATGACCAATAATTGGTCGTTACTATTGAAACGGCTGTGATTCGAATTGAGATTGTAAATTTCAAGAGCACTAAGTCAATACCCTCCCGAGATGTTAATTACTTTAAATTTTGAAGAGTACAATGTCGGTACCGTCCTAAGACATGATGTTTTAGTTTTCTTTCCATAGAAGGGTTTTAAAAAAGGTACATGACTTAAACGTGAAACGATGGCTTGAGAATGTGAATACCAACTGATAACAGTTAACCTTATTTTAAATACCTACTATGGAAAGAAAACTAAAAAATTACATCTTAGGAAGGTACCGACATTGTTCTCTTCAAAATTTAAAGTATTTTCAACTTGGGAGGGTATTGACTTAGTTCTCTTGCAATTTACAGTTTCAACTCGAAGAATCACAACCGTTTTATCGTATGGGATTGTTTATAGATTGTTTGAATTTCAGTTCGTGTTTCAACTCTCAGTTTTACAACTTACCACTTTCAAATAGGTTATTACGATTCTCAGCGTATTTATAAATTTAATTTAATAATACCTACCTTAATAAAAAAATATTTAAAAAACTTTTTTTTATAAAACTTGAAATAGGAAAAAACTGAGATTTTGGAATTTTTATCAAAAAACGTCTAAATTATTGAAAATAGCAGAAATGTTCGCTGGCTTTTATTGCTACTTTTGGAACCATTGTTTTGTTCTAGATGGATAAACACATTGTTGTTATTCCTCGTAGTTGTTCTCTTGTTATTAGTGTTCTTCAGAACAGTTGAGAATCGACTCTGCAAAAATATTACCCATATCGGAACCCAGAATTTTGATACGGGCCGAATTTTATTACCGACGATGGTTTCAAACCGAATTTAGAACCTGGTTGTTCTTCTTCACGATTTCGAGTATCATCTAATGAATCCATTTAGCCGTAAAGATCGAGAGCAACATTAAAGAAATTACCGGAAAATTGAAAAATCGGCCGGGGCGAGCCAAATGCTGGGACTTACGAGGTTTTACCACCCTCCTGGAAGGCTCTGGACTTACAAGGTTTTTCAAACGAACACAGATAAGACATTTTTTATCAGATCAATGTCAAACTTTTACAGACGATCGGTATCCTTCTCCTACGTCCCCAGAGGTCAAAACCTGATTTTGGGAAAAAATCGGACTTACGAGGTTTTGCAGGTATACTGTCGATATGAAGAAAAAATTATTACACGATATGATTATCGACCTCTGAAGGCAAACTATGGGTTGGAAAAACATTTCTCTCTCGATACAAATGCTTGGAAAGTACGAGGAAGAGGGTAGCCCTGACTGGGGGGGGGGGATTACCCGAGTAGAGGTGGACCCTATAAAACTGCTCCGCGGACTAGAACGGGGCCCAAGTAGTGAATGGACGACATCCGAGGGACCTACGAAATTAGCAGTTTTTCACCGATTCGACGCTATGATACTTGAGGTAGGCCAATTTGAGCGAATTTGAAATTGTAATAAAATTGTTTTTCTAGTATTTCGCTATATGATGAGCTACTAAATAAAAAACCCAAATAAAACGCGTTGATTTTTCTTTTTTTTTTGAAGTTGAAACTGGAGATTATAGGACAAACATGGTTTATTAGTGAAAAATGGTAACAACTAGTCGGACAACCAGGCAGCTGTCTTCGGAGCTTGTAAACCATTTTCAGCGCTTTGCTTTCAAAATTTGCCTTTCTAACGAACAATTTGGATAAAAAAGGACGACCAACGTTTGTTGCAAATTTTTCATACCCCTAAAAACTACGACCAATTCTAATTGACCCTCGTCGAAAGTACCGCGAGCCTGAAAAAAATGTTACCCCTAATTCGTTCAGCTTTAGGGCGAAATGATTGCGAAAAAAAGGCTACCATTTCGACACCGAACGGTCAAACGATTTTACGGTGCTGCTTTCGATAAATAGGTACATACCTACTCTGCTTCCAAAAATTATTTCACCGACATAAAATCTGATGTTGACCTCTAAGTGAGGGAAAAAATAGTTGTTTCAAAATTGAGTGTTGGCCCACGATGGGACCTGAAATAATTGCGAAAAAAGGGCTGTTAATTTGAATTGCTTATCTCCCTACAACAGATGGTCTAATGGTGTTGTGAATATATTGGAATAAATTAACATTTGAAAAAATTGTTGATTTGGAAACAGCTGAAAAAACTTCTTTGGGATCATTCGTGAATTATGTCAGGCGATTGAATTTTTTCGAAATCTGCCTCTTCGTTGCACTAAATGCAAAAAATATTCGATTTTTTTTGAAAAATTGAAATTTTTAATTTTATTTAAATGCAAAAAATATTTAAATTAAAAAAAAATAAAATTGTTTAAAAAAATAAATTTTTTTGGAAAATTAAAATTTTTTGAAATTTTTTTTATTTAATTTTTTGAAAAATTGATTTTTTTTTTGAAAAATTGAAATTGTTTTAAAAAATTGAATTTTTGAATTTTGGAAAATTTTGAAAATATTTGAAATATTTGCGTATGAAATTGTCAAATCACAATCTGCGCCGTACCATATAGGGAATATTTTGTCATTTTTCAGTTGGTGCTGGTAGGCGTCCTGGGGCGAGTCATGGGGCAATCGGACGACGGCAGTTTCGATTACGGAGGCAGCGCTTACCGGAAGCCACCGCCGGCGATCCTCATGCACAAACAGGCTCTCACGCAGGACGGGTCGTTCAATTTCGTCTTTGCCGCCGAAAACGGACTCAAACAAGGTAATGCTCATGTTTTACGGTATGGTAACATTCTCAACTCGAATTTTCGAAAAAAAAAAAAAAAACTATAAAATATGAAGGTTTTGAGAGAAATTCCTTAATGGTAACTTCAGCTGATGGTGCTAGAAAAGTTATAATGTTCGCGAACTTTTCATTATTTTCTTTCAGGTGAAACGATAGCACCCGACGGCACACGAACGGGGGCATATTCGTATGTCGACCCCAGCGGACAGACAGTGTCCGTGAAATATTCAGCGGGCAAGGACGGCTTTAAAATAATCGAAGGTTCACACGTCCCAAAACCACCACCGCACGTCGTCCAGCAGCAGCTTCAGCAGCAAAGGTCATTTTCTGAAATTTTTTCGACAAATTGCATGGCTTAAAATAACAAGTTTCAAAAAATAAGGCTGTCGGTAATACTGTGTACTAGTAAATTTTCACAACAACTGACCCATTTTGTGCATCTCGGCTGCGTTCCAGATATGCACCACCGCCCGCTATCATCCGTGAAGGGCCCCCCAATCTAAGTCACCTGAACAGACACCCCGACAGTGGAAGTAGAGGGAGCGGTTACAGCGATGACAGGTAATGGATTCGATAGTAAGTGACATGACACATGACATGACACATGACACGACACATGACACGACACATGACATGACACATGACATGACATGACACAGGACATGACACATGACATGACACATGACATGACACATGACATGACACATGACATGACACATGACATGACACATGACATGACACATGACATGACACATGACATGACACATGACATGACACATGACATGACACATGACATGACACATGACATGACACATGACATGACACATGACATGACACATGACATGACACATGACATGACACATGACATGACACATGACATGACACATGACATGACACATGACATGACACATGACATGACACATGACATGACACATGACATGACACATGACATGACACATGACATGACACATGACATGACACATGACATGACACATGACATGACACATGACATGACACATGACATGACACATGACATGACACATGACATGACACATGACATGACACATGACATGACACATGACATGACACATGACATGACACATGACATGACACATGACATGACACAGGACATGACATGACACAGGACATGACACATGACACGACACATGACATGACACGACACGGCAGTTGATTGACCACTTAATGATTGCTGTTCAAAAAGATTCAGTAGAGGTTGATTCTTTCAGATTTTCAGAGCCTGGCCGATTTAGCGACGGAAGTGGACGTTACTCAGAAGGCCCATCCGGCCCAGGGCCTGACCGGTCCCCATCGTTCAGATCGTCACGACCGCATGTAGCGCCAGTGAGTAAATTTTTTCAAATTCTTCTCAACTTGAGTGTTAACAGTTCGCGTTCAACTTGATCCAAGAACCAATTCAATTATTCAACCTTAACAATAAAAAAAGTATTCTTTGGCGTTCTGTAAAGCTGGATTTTTATATTACGAGTACATAAGTGTTATGTGGTCCTGTATTTTCAAGAATGGGCCTTTTCTTCAACATTATTTTCAAATTTAATTTGGTTTTTGATTGACAGGTGCAGGAATACGTGCCCGGGCCTGAGGACCGACACGTAGGGCCCCACAGTTTCGGCTCCGGCTACGCTTTCGAGTTCCAAGGCTGAATAGGCTCAAACGCTAAAATAAGTGCCCTCCAATTTCCCTCACCAATCCCCCGATCCCCTCACCAGTCCCCTATTTTTGTACCTTGAATTTTGTTGTTGTAATTTTATTGTTGTAAGTAATTATATTGTTTTTCTGTATATTCCATCTATATCACCAGTGACAATGGGCATGAGAACACAAAGACTTGCATTAGAAGGGTAACAATCTAGAGTTTAGAAAATTTATTTACAAATTTCAAAATTGGAAACGAGCATCTTATCGGGAAATGACTACAATCTTTCACTTTTCGTCTACGTTTTGTTTGCTGACGTCACCCTCAGATAGATGGCTGTCGTAGATTTCTTTCATCCGAAGAAGCAGATTGGTCAAATTGGTGCCGAACTTGGCCGAAACGCCGAAGACGTTGGATTCACCTTCCGATTTGATAAGGAGATCCAGAGATTCTTCTGATTCTGGGAAAACGTCAAATTTTCGATCAATCGATAATTAATTGGCAATCGATAACTAATAGGCAATCAATAATTAACTCGATAATGAGATCAAATTAATTGATACCTAGTCGATTTTTCAAGAGTTGCAATCCTAGATAGATCTATTCTACCCATATCAATTTAAGATATCAACTTTTTTTTTGAGAAATGTTATCTTTAATCAAATCTATCGTCAATTAAATTTAGATAAATCAAATGTACAACAATCGATTTGGGATAAATCGATTTTAGGTTGATTGTTTTGGACTAAATCGATTTTACATCATTTAATTTGAAATAAATCATTTGTAGGTCAATTGTTCTGAAATAACCCGATTTTAGGTCGATTGATTTGAAATAAATCGATTTTAGATCGATAGATTCAAAATAAATTGGCCCTAGATAAGCAGGTAGCTCAATTCTGGATCAATTTATTCTAGATATTTTGATTCTAGCAAAATCGATTCGAGGTATAACAATTTTAAATGAATAGATTTAAGATCCATTAATATCTATCAATTCTAGACGAATCGATTTTGTAATAATCGATTTCATATTTGAAACTATAAAAATCGATTCATGATAATCGATTGTTCTGAACAATTTCTAGTCTATTTACTAGCATAAAAATCCAAACTACCGACCTTTGACGTCAATTTTGTTGCCGACGACAATCTGCCGCCGGCTGGACAGTTGCGGATTGTAGAGCTCGATCTCGCGGCGAAGGAGGGCCAAATCGGCGATCGGATCGCTCGACAAATCGACGACCATCAGGAGGCAGGAACAGCGTTCGACGTGTTTCAAAAAGCCGATGCCCAACCCGCGATTTTTGTGCGACCCTTCGATCAGACCGGGCAAATCCGCGACTGCGATCTACGAATGACATCAATTTAATTCGGTGGGGATAAAAAACAGAAATAATTATAATAATTGATTGAAAAACACCGATGCACGTATTACCTGTTCGTAATCGCTGAACTCCACCATCCCGAGATGCGGTTTGAGTGTAGTGAACGGGTACGGAGCAACTTTCGGCCTCGCTCTCGATATGGCCTGGAGCAATGTGCTTTTGCCGGCGTTGGGAAGGCCGACGAGGCCAAAATGGGCCATGGACTTCACTTCGATGCAATAGGAAAAATCCTCGCCGCGGGCTCCGTATTCGGCGACTACGGGGCACTGTACGACGTCTGTGGTGAAGTAATGGTTGCCGTGTCCGCCGGCACCGCCCCGTGCCAGGACGAACATTGTTCCTTCCTTGTCCAAATCGGCCAGGAACCGACCGTCGGCAGTTTTGACGACAGTGCCGACGGGTACCTGGAAATGTAAGGCCGGAGAAATGTGGAAAACCGCCATATCTCTGAGGACTAACCCAGAGTTTAGAAGCGGCAGAAGAAGTAAGGAGAAGGAAAAAGCGGAAGCCATCCGATCCAAGATTATTAGAAGCGGATGAGGCCGAAGAAGTAGAAGGAGTAGATGAGGTTGAAGACGCCGAAGAGGTAAAAGAATCAGAAGAGGCATATTAAGTAAAAGAGGTAGATTGAGTAGAGGAAGGAGAAAAAGCAGAACAGGTAGAAGAGTTAAGAAGAAGAAGAAAAAGAAGCGGTAGGAAAAGTTGAAGAGGCAGTGAACATTGAAGATGGTGGAAAAGTGGAAGAGGTAGGAAAAGTTGAAGAGGTAGGAAAAGTGGAAAAAGTGGGAAAAGCAGAAAGGGTAGGAAAAGTTGATGAGGTAGGAAAAGTGGAAGAGGTAGGAAAAGTGGAAGAGGTAGGAAAAGTGGAAGAGGTAGGAAAAGTGAAAGAGGTAAGAATAGTGGAAGAGGTAGGGACAGTGGAAGAGGTAGGAAAAGTTGAAGAGGTTTGGAATATGGAAGAGGTAGGAAAAGCTGAAGAGGTAGGAAAAGTGAAAGAGGTAGGAAAAGTTGAAGAGGTAGAAAAGTGGAAGAGGTAGGAAAATTGGAAGAGGTATGAAAAGTTGAAGAGGTAGGAAAAGTGGAAGAGGTAGGAAAAGTTGAAGAGGGAGGAAAAGTGGAAGAGGTAGGAAAAGTTGAAGAGGGAGGAAAAGTGGAAGAGGTAGGAATAGCGGAAGAGGCAGGAAAAGTTGAAGAGGTAGGGAAAGTGGAAGAGGTAGGAATAGTGGAAGAGGCAGGAAAAGTTGAAGAGGTAGGGACAGTAGAAGAGCTAGAAGTTTCACCGTACTTCGATAATGTTGTGAGAAGCATTCTTCCCGTGGCAGTCTTTATTGTAACCTTTTTCCCCGTGGTCGGCGCGGATGACGGAGGTCAGGAGGTGCAAATCTCGTACGTTGTAGGACGCTTTTAGGACGACATGGCCGCCATTGCCGCCGTCACCGCCATCAGGCCCTGCGTTTTCATTCGACCAGACTTGCAGCAGCGAAATACACCCGTCGCCTGGAATTCGCATATTGTTTTCTAAACTTTTCGTCCTTTTTGATTAACATACCATTTTTAAGAGCAATTATTCACTCAAATATCGTCAAATTAAGTAAGAAGGAAATTTTTCGACGATTTTTTTAAAGATTTAGGATTGATTTTACAGGGTGAAAATTATGGCCACCTCCATTGCCACCGATGGCCCGAACTCGTTTCGAATCGACGAAAAACTTAGATAGTTCCGTGTTCGATTTTCGTTTTGTCGGCCTTAGCGGGACAGCGTCAACCCAAGTCGACGTTGGCCGAGTGTACGACGAGGCTATTTTCCTTGCGAACGGCCCCAACTTTCGGAACAGCGTCATTTTTCTGTTGTAAAAATCGAAAATGAGACTGGAATCCTGGAATATTTTACGGTTTTTACACGATTTTTTGGAGGTAGAATGATATTGGATATGTTAAGTGAGTAAATAGGTACTTCACTGACAAAGTGTATCGAAAATACACAAGGTAGGATAACCTAAGTCTAATGTTAAAAGATCATTACGTAAATAACTTACGTCTTTCTCGACACTAACCTACCTAGTAAAAATAAATAACTGGATCATTCAACACTGTCAATAGAATTACCTACTTCACGTCATTTCGAAAATATTTCAGATTTTCATAAATTTTAATGTTTACTCCGATAACTGATAATAAGGTAAATAAACAAAGATAAGGCACGGGAGGCAGAATTGATATGAGATACGAAATTGATAAGACTATCGTGTCCCTCCGAGTGCAGTGGAGGTTAAAATAAAGCATTTTGACGATTTACCTTTTCATCAGAGGACTTCCAATTACTCACAGTACTTCCAAATTTTTCATCATTTCCTATTTTTTCTCACCGCGAAGTGTTTTGGTAATTATGTAACCAATAGGTAACCTCCGGAATGCCCCTAAAAATGGTAAAAATTAATCCAAAATGAGTAATGGAACAAAATGAAAAATATGACCAGCTTCCTCGATTTTCAACGGATTTAGACCTCATTATGCTAAAATGCAGCAGGGCGAATGAAAAAAGTTCGATCTTCATTTTATAATTGGTTCCCATATTTTTCAATAAGTTCAACAGCTGAATCCATATCAGATTTCGTCCGAGGTGGATGACAGGTGACGACCATACGAAAGAAATTCTTCAAATTCCTATGCTCCAACGGCTGATAGCCGATCATCATGTCGCCACTCTCCACCAGTTTCTTTTTCAACGCCGGCCCGACCTGCGGACATGGGGTGATTTTAATACCAAAATGTTCAATTTACAGCTTGACTTTAAACAATCATTAAAAAACACCAAAGGCAGAATTCACCAAAATAAGTACCTTGTGAATTTGACGCCACCAATCCTCAGTTTCCACGCAATCCCTAAGACGAGGGGGTATAAACCAAAAGCAGACGTTCGTCGTTTCGAATTCGTCGAGAACCAATTTGAAACCGGGACGGTTTCTAATGGTGTCCAAAAAATAACTGCGGAAAGAGAAAATTCAAGAGTTAAGGTCAGTAAAGATTCAAAATGTCCAGAAACCAAACAGTCCAAAAATGGAAAAATTATCATTCAAAAATTCCAATGTCAAGGGCCAAAAATCGAAAAATCAAAAAGATCAAAGTCAAAAAGGTACGAGTCAATAATTACAAAGTCAATAGAATATCAAACACTTCAAAGTCTGAAGGTTGGTTGTCAATGTCAAAATGGTATTTAGTGGTCAAAAAGTTCAAAGTCACGAGTCAAAATTTTACGAGTCGAACAGTACGGGGACGCAAAGTCGACAATTTCAGAGTCAAAAATCGAAAAATTCTCAGACTATCCACAATAAAATTCACAAACTTAGCCATTTCGACAGCATGATCGACGAGCTCTCCGAGGGCGCAATTGCCGCGGTATTTCCACAAAGTCCACAATTTGAACGAGTCGACTTTGCGGCCGCATTGGACGCTCAAATCGCCCGAGTCGTACGACGGGTCGTACATTTTGTCAGGTTGGAACAGGTAAGTGGCCCCGGCCATGTTGCACGATTTTAACAGACCCTGGGAAAATGAAAAAATGAAGGATAAAAAAAGAAAAATTGCTGTATCACCTTAAAAAAAAAATGGGTGTCTTGACGTACCTTGTGCTTTACCAAGATAACAAGCATTGCCCCGAGTATTAAAATTATAAAAAAAAACGGTTGAAATGATAACAACCGTTAAAATGTTGAATTTATAGAACAAATGAATAAAACTGTATTAAAATTTGAAAAAAGTATTAACATAATTTAAAAAAATAATTGGTTTCATGACGCACCTTGTGTTTCACCAAGAATAGCGAACATTGCAAAGGTGCTCCGAGCATTTTGTGAGGGTTCCACGAAACGGAATCAGCTCTGAAAAGTTTGATGTGGGTCAGAATTTCAATTTTAAAAGCAATTCTATTTTTTAAGAAAGTTTATTAATTTATCTGCAAGAACCAAAAAAAAAAAAAAAATACATTAAAATGTGTACCTACAATAAAAAAAAATTAAAAACTGTTGATACTTAGAAGGAGTCTTTATGCATAATCAATTTTAAAGAAGTTCAATCATTTATCATCTGCAAGGACCAAAAAAACATTAAAATTTTATAAAATAGACAAATAAAAAAATGTGAAAATTTAAAAAGCACGTTTACGGTTATTTAATTTTAAAAAATCCATTAATTTATAATAAATAGCACAACCAAAAAAAATTAAATTTATAAAATAAATAAAGATTTAAAAATTTTTAAAATTTAGATTAAAAAAAAGTTGAAATGTAAAAAACGGTTAAAACGCTAACAACAGTTAAAATGTTGAAAAAATTATATTTCAAAAAAATTTTAATTTATACAACAATTTTTTAAATTTATTAAATAAACAAAATCACGTATATCAAAATTTTCATTGATTAATTTTAATGCAGGTATTAATATTCAATCAATTTCAGGAGCAAAGTACCTAGATCGAGGTACTTTGCTCCAGAAATTGATTGAATATTTTTTGTTTAATTTGAGTGTTCATCCCTATTTTTCAATGCAGGTACTGACTTGAATGTTAAAAATTCAAAAAATAAGGTTATACTACTAAGGGTGGGTTCATTGATTCAGTTTATTTGTCGAATATCTATTATTCTCCAAATAAAATTTCCCATAGCTAGGAAAATTCATACGTGACCGGGAAATCCATGGTCTACATTTCAAAGAAACTAATTATTCGGTGAAAAGTTTATTTGACGAATAAACCGAATTGATGAACCGTTAGATAAATTTATCAGTTGATTAACTCACTTTTCGACTCCAGCGAGCTTCTTTTTATGTATTTTGGAGAGGAGCAGCGAGCCTCCCCAGCACCCCTGACAAAGGTCATAATTTTGAATTTCAATCTGATATTTGAGAAATTTTAATAGTATGTCACTTCCAAGTTGGAAAAAATACAATATTTTCATACGTTCTTAGTCATATTAGAGTGAAATACTAATTTCTCCCCGAAATATCTTTTTTGCTACTAAATAACCCAGGTACTCGTTTATTCAGGATAATTTTGCTCATAATATAAATAGGTAATAATAATAATATCGATAAAAAATTTACCTGGGTTCTTTAGTAGCAAAATTGAGATTTTGGGAAGAAATTATTATTTTTCGTATGAACGTATGAAAATATTTCATTTTCTCCAATTTATAAAAAAATTATAACACAGATATTATCAATTATTGGGAATTATTTTGCTCTCATGTAGACTTACGTCAACGTGCATCCAAATTCCGTGCGCCTCGCAAATCTTCGCGATTTCCTCTAACGGATCGAACGCTCCTAAAACTGTCGTGCCGCTAGTGCAGTTAACGATTAATGGAATTTTACCCTCGGATATCGAATTTCGAATCGCCTCCTCCAATTTGGACGGTATCATTTTCCCGCGGGCGTCGGATTCGATTTTGACGACGTTACTCGTTCCCAGGCCGAGCCAATTGGCTCCTTTTGTTACGGAGTAATGAGACTGCGAATGTACGAGTAACCGATTAAAATAATTGAACAAAAAATACATCGATAAAGTATCTATCTTGCGACTTACATCTTGGGAAGTATAAATGACTAAAGTTGGCAGACCGTAAACGCCGTCTTTTTTGGAGTCGGGAAACCGGCGAAATCGGGATAAGACGATTCCGTACATGTTTGATATACTACCACCTGAAAATTATTAGATATTTAGCAAATAGATTCTATGCATCGCCAAAAAATTACACGGACCATAATAATAAAATTTGTTGAAAAAAAATTCACAAAAATACAAGCGCATTTATCTTGGAGAAAATCGTAAGAACCATTTTACAGATTACAGATAACATCGACTCGTTATACTAGGTGAGACAATTAAACGACATTCTACGACAGATACCTATCATTTCCTAGTCAGTTCCGAGTTTCCTAGTCATTCCAAAAATTTTCGATTTTTTTTTGTCAACTTTTTTATGTTGTGTTAAAAAAATCGATTTATGGTTTTTAAACTGTCGGGTACCTGGACTAAAAATTCCATCGCCGTCGTCGAATCCGACGAGTTTCAAAGAGGCCTTGAGAACTTCTCTTTCGGAAAGACTAAACACAGGGGCTACTTCGTGCGTATACCTGAGAACGGGCAATACAAATAAAATTCATCGGAAAAAATGGAAAAAATGAAAAATACCCCTAGAATTTTTTCATTTTAAATTGGACAACTCGAAGTATTCAATTTCAAGTATTTAATATTAATTTTAAATATGATTTTAAATATTTAATATTAATTTTTTATTAATGTCAAGTACAATACTATTTTTAGGAAAAAATACAGTACCTAGGTTACCTATTTATGGTAATTTTGAAAAAATAAAAACGCCATAAATAAGAATTAATATTATTCACTTTACGCTATGGTAGCAGAACGTGGTTCCTTACGCGCTGGTATTGAGGGCTTCGGAAACGACCGCGCCAGCGAGTCCGAAAGGGTCCGTACCTCCGTAAAGTTGGTTGAAAAATAGCGGATGAGACGTGCGCACGCTGAGTTTTACGGTTTTTGATATCAAATCCATCAGCTGGTCGGCCGAGGTTTCATCGCCTAGCTTGAAGTCCAGCAAGGTCTGGAAATTCGAAAAATTGAGGGCGGCAGGGCACGCCCGAGACAACCTTGGTTAGAACGACGCCGGGAACGGCGGTTTAATTCACTGCTCTACAATTTCGTTGCCTGATTTTTTAGGTACCTATTTATTTTCAAAGGTCGTGATTTTTGGGCCAGGATACGTCGAATTTTCATATCCCTCGCGCTACCGACAACGCTTGGGCCCAATGAAATGTCAAATGGAAAATAAAAGTCTTTGTGAACCGGTAGAAAACCGGCTGGTACTTGCCAACTGGTCTAGCCAAGGACTCCATTGGGTTGGAAGTTGGGAAATAATCTGCAATTCTACTCGTTCAAGGCGAATAACATGATTCTTGCTTTGTAAGGCAATACATGCCAGCTGGGCAATGTAGTCAATGGCCGGATGGGTATTTAATTTAAGCCTGATAGGGTCATAAGTATAGTATATGGTATAAGTATAAGTATGGTATTACTATCAACAAAGTATGAAAAAATATTACAAAAAAAAAAAAATTGACAAACTAGGTATGTTAATTGATTACGTCCGGAAGGCCTGTCTGATTTTAATGTTTCTATAGCGCATTAAATGCAGAATTTATCGTTCTTCAATTTTGTCATGAGTGGTTTTTTCTGAGGGATGCGTCGTTTTCGAGTTATTGACGGAAATTTGAAAAAAGTCAGAAAAAATCGCGGTTTTTTGCATGGTTGATTCGAATAGCTTGGCTGATTTTGATGTTTATGTACCTCATTAAATGCAGAATTCATCTTTCTACAATTTTGTCACGAGTGATTTTTTTTGAGGGATGCGTCGTTTTCGAGTTATTGTCAAAAAATTGAAAAAAGTCAGAAAAAATCGCGTTTTTTAGCGCTGGTTTGCATGGCTGATTCGAATAGCTTGACTGATTTAAATACTTCTATGGCGCAATAAAGGCAGAATTTATCGTTCTTCAATTTTATCACGAGTGGTTTTTTCTGAAGGATGCGTCGTTTTCGAGTTATCGACAAAAAATTGAAAAAAGTCAGAAAAAATCGCATTTTTCAGCGCTTTGACTAAACTAGTTGGCAGTCAAAGTGAAAAATTTCAACAAAATCGTAGCCAAATTTGAGTAAAAATTATCACCTCAAGGTCTAGAGGGTCATGATATTGGACGACAGCGCCGGAAGGGGTCAGGGTGTGCGAACTTTCCAAAACGTCGACGACCGAGCGAAGAAGGGCGAACACGTCTTCACCGCCGGCCTTCCTGTCGTCCATTACTGGTCGATTCTGCGCGAAATATTGCTAATTACTCGGGTACACGAATTCGCATCCCGAACGTTTATATGGCGAGTATCCGAATTTACCAATACTTGAAACATTCCAAATTATTCTACCAACATGTTCGGTTTAGCATACTCATGAACAAACCGTCATTATCAAACTCAAACTTAAACTGCAACTCAAATTCATACTCATCATCAAACTAAACTTAAAAATCGAACCCTTAATCAAGCTCATCTCATAAACTATGAGTCAAAATCAAGCGCTAACTCATACTCATAATCAAAGTCAAACTCAAGCTGAAACCCAACTCATACCTAATCTTCATGAAACTCAGACCAAAACAGCATGTAACACTCATTGTCAAACTCATACACGCAATCAAACTCGAAGTCAAACTGAAACTAAAACTCATCAAACTGAACCTCGAACTGAAACTCACTCATAATCAATCTCAAACTTGAAACGAAACTCAAAGCGAAACACAAAATCATACTCATCACCAAACCCGAATTCAACCTGTAACTCAAACTCACAATCAAACTCGAACTGAAACTAAAACTCATTATCAAGCTGAAACTCAAACTCAAACTCATAATCAAACTCAAACTAGAACTGAAACTCGATCTCATAACCAACCTCGAACTGAAGATCAGTTTCAGTTTGATTTTGAGTATCAGTTCAAGTTCAAGTTGAGTTTGAGTTCAAGTTCAAGTTCGAATATGAGATTCAGTTTGAGTCGGATTTTCAGTTTGAGGTTGATTATGAGTATGGGTTTGAGTTCGATTATGAGTTTCAGTTAGATTTCGATTGCAAATTTGATTTTCAGTTTGAAGATGAGTTTTAGTTTCAGTTCAAGTGTGATCATGAGAGAAGTTTTAGTTCGAGTTCGAGTTTGATTGAGAGATTAAGTTCGAGTTTGTTGATGAGTATGATTTTGAGTTTCACTTGGAGTTTCATTTTGGGTCCGAGTTTCAGTCCGAGGTTCAGTTAGACTAGGAGTTTGAGTCGGATTTCCAGTTTAAGTTTGAGTTTCGATTTGAGGTTGATTATGAGTATGAGTTTGAGTTTCACTTGGAGTTTCAGTTTTAGTTCAAGTTGAGTTTGATTATGAGTTTGAGTTTCACTTCGAGTTTGGGTTGAATTATGAGTTTCAGTTTCAGTTCGATTGCAAGTTTGATCATGAGTTTTAGTATCAGTTTGAGTTTGATCATGAGTTTAAGTTTCAGTTCGAGTTCGAGTTTGATTGTGAGTTTGAGTGACCTACTGGTTGAGTTCAAGTTAGTAGGTGTGATTTTGAGTTTTACTTTGAGTTTCATTTTAATTTCGAGTTTAAGTTCCAGGTTCAGTTTGATTACGAGTTTGAGTCGGATTTTCAGTATAAGTTTGAGTTTGATTATGAGTTTAAGTTTCAGTTAGAGGTTGATTATGAGTATGGGTTTGAGTTTCAGTTTAAGTTTGACTTTGATTATGACTATGGTTTTGAGTTTTTGTTTCAGTTCGAGTTTGAGCTTGATTGTGGGTATGGGCTTGAGTTTTAGTTGAAGTTCGAGTTTCAGTTTTAGTTTGAATTTGAGTATGTATGACGATGGGTTTGAGCATGAGATGGAGATTATACGTTCAAGTTTGAGCTTAATTTTGAGTATGGCTATGAGTTTGACTTTGATTTCGATTTATGAGTCTCAGGTTCGGTTTCAGTATTGGGTCGCGATTGATTATCAATACAATGTATCAATTATCATGTGCTTGTAATTGTGTTGGCTTCTCAGTGAGTATCAACTTGCATCAGTACTCGCCATCATAATCCAAGTGCTAGCCCATACTTCAGAATGAATTGGTAGGTACCTCGTCAAATTGATGATTTCTTACGTATCGAGTCCAATACACTCGTTCGATCGCGAGATAAGCGTTGATTTTCGGCTTATCTCAATCGGCCTCTGAGGATTACTGAGCCAACGAATTGTCTCGCAGTCGGGTACTTCACAATACCCCCCCCCCCAGACTACTTCGTATTCTGTCCCCCACTTGGCTTCGAAATGTCCTTGTTCTTTCACTCGGGCCATCTCTCAGCGACTTTGCGGTTATGTAAGTATCAATCTGAAAAGGGTATTTATTCGCAGTATAACGGAAACCATCCCTCGCAAGGGGGGAAGGGGGTCTACGAATGCGAGCGATTTCCAAAAATAGTATTTCGTATAAAAACTAGTTAAGTAAAAGTAAAAAAAAGGTACCACGCGTTTGCTTTTCGCCCGGTAACCAAAGCTGTCCCGGGCGTGCCCTGCCGCCCTCAAGAGAGCGTCGGAACTACGTGAAAATTTTTTTTCTTCAAATAATAATATAAATTTGGAATAAAATCTAGATGAATACATTTGTCAAAAAATAATGTTTCAGCCATAGGTAGTAGTTTTGTTAACCGAGGTTTTTTAAAAGATTAGTATCGACAAACTTAAGTACATCATATTGTTATTAATGCCCCCATAGGAGTTTTAGAAGTTAGTTTCCAACAACGGGGTATTTATTCGCAGTATAACGGAAATCACTCCTCCTGCTCGGGGGGGGGGTCTAAGACATCGAACGATTTCCAAAAATAGTATATCGTAAAAAAACTAGAATAGTAAAAGTAAAAAAAAGTAAAGTAATCCGCCGTTCCAGGCGTTGGCTTTTCGCCCGATAACGGAAGTAGTCCCGGACGTGCCCTGCCGCCCTCAAGGAAAGGGTCGAAACCACATAAAAATTTTTCTTCGTAAAAATGAATGTAAATTAGGAATAAAATCTAAATTTGTTTAATTTTTTCGGTTGCCGTTGAGCAAGGTTGGTAAGGAGGAGCCTGTCAACAGTTAATTGCTGCAACTGGTTAATTTTTGTACGAATTTTTTGAAATTTTACCTTTTTTACCGATGAAAAGTTGAAACACTTGGAAAATAAATTTTTTACAGTCCTCTGACGAGACAGAGGGGGGCAACGGGTTCTCAATTATTCAAACAATAATCGAATTTTTTCAAATTTTTAATTCGCAATTCGGTTGAATCAGTCGCACAACGAAATTCAGGTGAACACCTGGCCAACGGGTATAAATAAAATTTTTAAAGTCAACAACACTGATCGGCTATACGAAATATTCGCTAAACCGGTGCATACGCACTAGCACATTGCTCGGAATACGCTCACGAGACCTCGAAACCGAAATTTCACAAATTTCAAGGTTCGAAATTGAAAACTAACTACTCGAATTAATAAAATATTTTGAGCGGAAACCCTTAAACGATGAAATAACTTTGGCCAAATCTCAGCTCGGCGAGCGGCAAATTTGGATCGAATCGAAATTTTTGTGACGACGTTTGAAAATCTCTAAAACTAGAAAACACCCTCTACTGTACAAACTAGCCTAAACAGCGAACTATAAAAAATAAACTATTATTTATCACTCGTATACCATCACTCACATACAGTGCACCATCACATAAATAGTGTGCACACTGACTAATATCTTAAGGGAGCCATTTGGGTTGTTGTTAACCTGAAAAACAGTTAAATAAAATTGCAAAATGGAAAATCTGGAATTGGGCCGTTGTTAAGGTTATTAATCATATGAGAATAAGCGATAAATTATCAAAATCGGTTCAGTAGTTGAGACGCAATCCCGAAAATAACGTTTTCGGTTATTCTCAATTTGCGAAACACTGAACCGATTTTGACCATTCGACGTTTTATCCTCTAAAATCAATCCCATTTTCACGTATAACCTAAAAACCCGACAATTTATTAATTATTATCCGAATTCTCGAGAGAAATCAATTTCAACTTAGGTACGGTTTAAACATCATCCCTCGGCCCCCTGCATTTGTTAACTTACATTTAATTTCTGGTTGTCAGACCATTTGCACGAATAAATAGCTCGTTTTATTTCTTCTTGTACTTGGCAGACTTGTAAGGCAATAGTTTCGGCTCGGTAGTCTGTTCTAAGTTTATCGGGCGAATAAAGTACTACCCCAGCCGCAAGAACCTAGACAGAAGTACATGCGTACATTTCAGAGATACAGTACAAAATGTATCGTCAAATGCAAAGGGACCCTCGAGTAAATGGTAAAATTAGCCCAATTGAGCCGCTTAGCAGAAAAATATTTTATTTCGAATATTTTTATTTTGGAATATTTAATTTCAATTTTTTTTTTGAAATATTTTATTTCTGATTTTTGATAAATTCGGATGGGTAGGATGAAGAAGCCAAAATATGTACCTCGTTTTCAAAGTGGCTGGGGTAGTTACCATTCATGGTATAGGCTCAGTGCACTGGAGAGCGCCACTTCATATTAAAAGGTGAAAAAAATAAAAACGTGCAATGCATGAAAGGTAACAAAAAATTAAATAAAAAACGCAATTATTAAAAAATTAAATGTTTAACAAACAATTCTTAACAAAATAAAATTTTCAAAACAAAATTTCAAAAAATTTTTTTAAATAAATTGTTGAAAAATAAATTTAGGTATTTATTTTATTTGAAAAATTAGATGTTTTCAAAAAATTAAATTTTCAATTAAAAAAATATTGGAGTCTAATGAGAAACTTCCCCAACATTAAATCGCTCAAAACGGAGTGCAGAACACACGTAGCGAAAAACCGCAACAATAAATTCTAGAAATTAACAAAACAGGGCGTTAAAAAATAAAAGACGCACTGCAATAAAAAAATATAAAATAAAAGTTAGCCAAATTTTGAAAAAAAAACCAAAAAGTAAAGACCAAAAAATGGAAAGTTGGTATTTTCAATGGTTACTGATGGTCAATTATACGTTTTCCTAAATTTTGGCAGCGCTGGATTCACAGTGCACAAAGCCTATGTTGGTTACCAAACGCAAGAAAAACATAAATGTTCATCTGATTTGTTACAATTTCCTCAAAAATCGATTGTACGACTTCGATTATATGATTCTTCAATATATCGTACAAATCTGAGAACAGCAACCGAGGTGGAAGCACTGGTAGTTGATTTACTATCAAGACTCTAGGACTATACATAGTTTACATGGTACATTTACATATTTACAGCAAATTACGACACTGTGTCGGAAAAACTTTGGCGAATAATAATTATCCTAATCGACTTCGAGTATTGAAGGCAGATTTCATATGAAGTTTTCTGTATACTGCAATGTACATGAGTAGGTAGAAGTGGCCTCCTACAAAATACCTATAGGTAAATAAAATCGATTTTTTAACCAATTATCAAATTCGCGATTTAATTTTTTGGTTAAAATTGACTTTTTAATTAAAAATCAATTTCTCAATTAAAAATAGATTTTTGATTAAAATCAATTTTTCAATTAAAAATGAATTTTTGATTAAAAATTATTTTTTTGATTAAAATTGGCTTAAGTATTGATTAAACATTGATTTCTCGATTAAAAATCAATTTATCGTTGAAAAAAAAAAAGGTTTTTTGATTAAAATTGACTTTTAATCAATAACCGATTCCTTGATTAAAAATCGATTTCTTGATTAATGATCAATTACTCAATTAAAAATCGATTTCTTCATCAATAATCAATTACTCAATTAAAAATGGATTTCTTGATTAAAAAATCAATTTCTCAATTACAAAATGGATTTCTCGATTAAAAAATCGATTTTTTGATTAGAAATAAATTTCTTGATTAATGGTAAATTTCTCGATAAAAACAAATATCTTGATAAAAATCAATTACTCAATTAAAAATCGATTTCTTGATTTAAAAAATCATTTTCTCGATTATAGAATTCATTTCTCGATTAAAAATTGATTTTGTCAATTAAAAAATCGATTCCTTGTCCAGTGACCCGTCATTGTTGCTAATTTGCCATAAAAATTCATCCCCAGAAGTGATTCTGAAAAAGGATTTTCCAAGATTTGCATCCTCGATGGCAAATTCTCTAGCGTACTATGCTATCCGACCTGGGTACTATTGCTATTTAAGCTAACGACCTCATGTAATCTCTGAAGTGATCGTACGTGGCGAAGCTGATGCCGACAGCAATCGGCCCTTTGATCCAGTTCATGCTGAGGCCTTTGTACAGTCCTCGAACGAGACCTTCCTCCCTAAAAATGATAATTTAGAAAAACATTTAGAAAATTGGTGATTGTGTCGTTTTCCGTATGTAGGATGAGGACTGAGGGTGAGAGTTTAGGCACGACGTACTCTCGGAAAATATAATTGCTCGGGCGCCTTCGGCCATTCGGCCATCTTCAAGAGCATCATTTTCAGGGGGTCCCAGTTTGAAAACCTTCCCAAAGGTGATCCTCACCCTGGGATTCCATCACCTTTGGGAAGGTTTTCAAACTGGGACCCCCTGAAAATGATGCTCTTGAAGATGGCCGAATGGCCGAAGGCGCCCGAGCAATTATATTTTCCGAGAGTACGTCGTGCCTAAACTCTCACCCTCAGTCCTCATCCTACATTTAGAAAATAGGAAAATCAATCCCAGAAAATCGATTTTGCGATCTCTTTAGCCTATCGATTGTACCCAAAACCCTCGATTTTATCAATTCAAATTTATCAAGTTATTAATATTAGTATTAATTAATATTATTAATTAATTATTATTATTAATTAATTATTATTATTAATTAATTATTATTATTAATTAATTATTATTATTAATTAATATTAGTATAATTATTAATATTAGTATTAGTATTAATTTTATCAAGTTCAAATTTTCGATATTTGTCCCCTCGATGGCCGAAATTGAAATTTGCGGACCTGTAAACGGTGACTAGAGTGTACGAGATCGACGGGTAGGAACGTCCGGTGATGGCGCTGGTTTGCATACGTCGTCTGACGATGTCCAACGGATACGAGCTGGTCTGTCCCAAAGCGCCGGCGACGGCCCCGCAAACAAGATTTGTGACGGCATTTTTACTGCCGTAATTTGCTGTTGAAAAAATTAAAAAAACGAAAGATAGCAACTTCAATTGCAAAATTTACCAATTTGATACATCAAATTGGTACCTATATTTCAACCCACCATCCAACAGAAAGTTGAAAGAATATAAGTCACTCACTTTCTACGAATTTCTGCAGGGTACCATACGTGTAGAAGCTTACGCCGGCGTAAGGGATGACTCCGAGAACAGTCGCCCAATAACCTTTATAAAAAGCGGCTACACCTTCGACTTTGAAAATAGTAACAAACACCTGGAATGAAAACAAAATCAAATAGCAAAAACTGGGGTTTGGCGAGGCTAGAAAACGAGCTGACAACGTAATGGATGTATCCAAAATTACCTGAATGAGAGAATGGTATACACCTTTTGGAGTGACCGCCATACGGGCTCTCGCTAGGTCGAGTGGATAAGTGAGCGTCTGAGACGTGAGGCCGGCTAGCGAGCCAGCCAAAAATGTTTTCTTCTTTCTGCTGCAAATCAACAAAATTATCATCAATAACAACAACAATAACAACAACGGCTAAAAAACAACAACAACAACAGCTAAAACAACAACAACAGCTGAAACCACAACAACAACAACTTCTCAAACAACAACAGCACTTAAAACAACAACAGCTAAAACAACAACAAGACCACATGACAACAAAAACAACAGCAACAACAATTAGCAAGATCGGGTCAAGTTTTGGTGATCAGGGTCAACTTATGGATAGTAGGGTCAAGTTTTGGTAGTCAGGGGCAATTTTTTGAGTATATAAGTTCAACTTACTGTGGGCTGTTAGGACTTCCGGCCAAATGCTCCTTTTCCAATCCGAGGACCCGTTTCCACTGTTCGTGGGCCGTAAACTGGATAGCAGCGTGGGGTATGATGCGGGCCATGGTGGCCGAATTGCCCCGCCACAGCGAAAGTAAGCCGTCATTTCTCCACGACGTGAGTATAAAACGGAAAGCGGATTTGGTCGAGTACTTTTTGCTGCTTATCTAAACAACAAGACCGTTGGTGGTAATTTTCTATAGGTTATTTCGCCTTGGGAATCATTCAAGGCTCCGCGGGAGTAACGTTGATATAAAATATAGTTTCTTCCCCTCCAGGGGTGGAGCAGTTCATTTTGCGGTCAAATTAACCTTGTGCTAACTTCAGGGGGGCCAAAAAACAACGATTTTTTCGGACTTTTTCACTTTTTCCGCTATAACTTAAAGACTAAGCATTTTAGCAAGAAGACCATTCGGTTATAAATTAAAGTAGACAACATTTGCTACAAAATGAGTTATTCAAGCTTAATTTTTTATTAAGTGGCCTTTAAGATACAGGGCTTCAAAGATTAGCAAATTTTTCCAAAATGGTAAAAAATTAGCAGAAAACACTTTTTTGTCAAGTTAACAGTTATTTACGAACTTGATGATGATATTGCGATTTATTTTCAGGTTTAGGGTCGTTATGCTGCATCTCCCCCCACCCATCCCCCAGCCCATCTTCGTCACCCCCCAATGCGACACTATAAAAATCTGATAAATCTAGGTATATTGACTAATCATTATCAATATCAATCACATTACGGGTTAATTTCTTATCATTATCAATACCAACCACATTCTTCATTCTTGTCCCCTTCCAAACTGATCGCATTTTTTTACTTTTTTACCAATTGATTCGTAAATAAATGGATTTTGGAATGTTGGATTTTTGAGCGAGACGCACCTGAAAAGCGATTTTTGTACGATCTAATGGGGCGATCGCGGTTTTGGCCAAAGCACCAGCTGCAGCACCGGCGAGAAGACTCGTCAATACGATGGACACATTCGACAACTGGAAACATGTTTTATGGTGAGTATCACCATCTCGGATTATAGTTAAGCAGGACTTTCTATTAGGTAGTTACGTAACTTGAAAGGAAGTTACCAACAGCAACTAAGTTCAGCTTAACTTTACTCCAAGATGGACTATCCACGATTAAGCATCGACAAACATAATAAATGGGCTTGGGTTCAAAATTGGGTGAAAAAAGGGCTTGAAATGCAACTTAGGTACCAAAAACTTCCTACTGAACATTCGAGCAAATTTGAGTTGCAGGATAGCTGAAAAATTGGGTCCAAAGCCCAAAAAGACGGCATCTATGACATTTTTCAGAAAAACCGCTATAAAAACTCAACTGTACATCCAATCGTCTCAAATTTGGTTTCAATCGATTCGGTATTAAAGTTCCTTTAAAAACTTGTGGATTTCAGATTCATTTTTAGCGTTATTGTAACTTTTATTGATAAGGGTTTTGAAAAAATGTTGATGAAACGGCATCGTTTCTATAAAAACATGAAATTCAAGACTTGAATCATCCAAATTTGGAATCATTCCTCGAAATAAATCTTTTAGACAGTTTAATTCTTAACGTTTTGCTCCAAAGTATTTTCAAATATCTTAATTTGAAGGGGAGTTATCGCGTTTTTAAGAGAAGAGCCTCAGCGGAGGCAGCCAACGTAGCGTGTCCACTCCGAGCTGTGCCGACTCAATCGCCGGTAAAAATCTACCAAAAAAATGAAAATTTGCAAAACATGATTTCTAGCATGTTATTTTGGACAAAAAAATAAAAAATTGAGGCGTAAATTTTTTTTAGTATCTGTATAGGTACTAAAATGGGAGGTCGGAGCATTTTTTCAAACTTTTTTCAGAAAATACTCACTTGCTTAGTTTTAACAGTTTCTGGCGGACCTAGAGCCATATTTGAACTCCTAAGCGCAACCGGCCCTCGACTCCTTGGACATATCGAGCCTCTGTTGATCTTCGATGGAAAACAATCGATAAATTCCCTGAGGCAGAACAAAATAAAAATAATTAATGAGCAAAAAACCAAAGACTAAAACCGCCTTAACGCAATTATGTAAAAAAAAGTTTTAGTGTTTTTTTGGTCGATTTCAATGCTCAAAAGAAATATTTTATTTTTATGTTATAAAATAAATGTTGAATTTTGTTAAAAAAATACATCTTAAAGATTATTTATGATTTAAGAAAATATCACGCAGGGATTTGGGATTTATTATGAGACTGCGCCCTATTAGCTAAAAAAACCTTTTCTATTATTGGAGGAAACAATTAATGTAGGTACCTAACTATATAAGCAGAAATTACAATTTGGTCTTTCAATGAAGACTGAATATGAAAATTTTGGTTTCGCAGTTTAACACCATTTCTAGCGTTGGGCAAATATTGAACGCGACACTATTTATTTTGGCTATCAGTACAATTTTGAGCAGGTACACAGAGTAACCGAATGTTGAAAAGCGGCTGAAATTTCACGAAATGTTTTCATTCATTCTGCATTCAACTCAAATTTAGTTTCGCATTAGTGTTTAAGGGTTAATTAAATTAGAAATTAAATTAATCGATATTGCCTCATTTAAAGGGTAAAAAAATTATAACGAAAAATGTTGTTATGACGAAAAAATTTTATTCTACAAATCTACCTTTTAAGAGCCCAGGAAAATAGTAGTAAGTAGCCTAAGTAATTTGAGTTTTACAACATGGCATTCATTAACCCTTGAGGTAAATCTTGGACTCAGGGTGAACGTTTTCATATACCTCGAAACGTAAATAAGTGAAAACATCACTATACCTTTGAAAAGCTGCTGATACCGTTCGATAATAGACAATTTAACGCTCTTTCCAACGCTATCTTTATTTTTGTCATTAATCCAAAATTTGAGGGAGTTAGGGCAATTTTTCTGAGACGGATTCGAGTACCCGAAAAGACTTCAAAGCGAAAAAAGTGTATTTTTTCCACGGTTCACAAAAAAATTTATAGAACAAAAATCGTAGCAAATGAGCCGAAGAATTCAATCTTAAGAACACTCTGTATAAGGATACTAAAGTATAATAAAATGGAAATATATTTAAGGCGTAATAAACAAAATTTGTCCTTCATTTAATGAGGGGATTTTATAAAGCAACAACAAAGCATCGGTACTAGGCTAAACTACCCAAAATAAAAAAGCCTGAGGAGCGAGGAGGGAAAAATCAATTTACAGCTGTTCGAAAAATCATGATTAAAAAAAAAACAGCAGTTTTTTACAAATTCTAAACCAGTGGTGCGTAGATAACACACAATACTTCCATATTTTGAACGTAAAATTGTGACACAATTTGATCATATTTTGACTGCTTTTAAGGGTGTTTAGGCCAAAAATATCGAAAAATTCAGTAGGTATTCAAATTTCAAAATTCGCCCAAAATAGAAAAACGCCAGTTTTTTGGTACATAAAAAATATCCACATATTCTGCAACGCAAAAGAAAGATTTTAAGACCAAGAACGCTCAAATCGGTTCATTTTTGTGGCCGGAAAAAAATAAAATAGAAAACACTAAAAATGCAAATATCTCGGAAGTACTGTGCGTTATCCAAATTCCGATTAAACAGGGTGTTAGGTCTTGCCGAGACAAACACTTCAGTTCAAGAAATTTGAAAAAAGGTTAAGAAATGAGGGAGTTATGGCCATTTTTGTAAATGACCACAGACGGACAGACGGACTAACGGACACACGGACACACGGACACACAGACACTTGTTCAGGAAGTGATTCTGAGTAAATGTGTATAAGAAAAAGTTTTTTCTGAAGCTCCGTTCCGATTCTCGATTTTAGGACGATCACAATACTTCCATTTACTCTGTAAATATGGAAGTAAAAATACCGATTTAGCGAGAAATACGAAAAATTGACGACTTTCCCAACAAGTGCCAACTTGATATTTCAACGCCTCACAATCACAATATTTTCAGAATTTTTCGCTTTTACGACCTTGTGATTTTTAGCACTTCAAGCGTCAAAACCAGTGGTGCGTAGATAACACACAATACTTCCATATTTTGGAACGTAAAATTGTGACACAATTTGATCATATTTTGACTGCTTTTGAAGGTTTTTAGGTCAAAAATATCAAAAAATTCACGCTTCAAATTTCAAAATTCGCCCAAAATAAAAAAACGCCAGTTTTTTGGTACATAAAAAATATCCACATAGTCTGCAACGCAAAAGAAAGATTTTAAGACCAAGAACGCTCAAATCGGTTCATTTTTGTGGCCGGAAAAAAATAAATTAGAAAACACTAAAAATGCAAATATATCGGAAGTACTGTGCGTTATCCAAATTCCGATTAAACAGGGTGTTAGGTCTTGCCGAGACAAACATTTCAGTTCAAGAAATTTGAAAAAAGGTTAAGAAATGAGGGAGTTATGGCCATTTTTGTAAATGACCACAGACGGACAGACGGACAGACGGACTAACGGACTAACGGACTAACGGACACACGGACACACAGACACTTGTTCAGGAAGTGATTCTGAGTAAATGTGTATAAGAAAAAGTTTTTTCTGAAGCTCCGTTCCGATTCTCGATTTTAGGACGATCACAATACTTCCATTTACTCTGTAAATATGGAAGTAAAAATGACTTCTTTTCCAAATTGCAAAATAGATAAATTTGGCAATTTTAAAATAAAATCGAGACAAATACAGTTTCAGACCTCAGTATCTAGGAACGATTGGTGTTCGGATGAAAGCCGAGTTTTATGGATGAAGGCAACAATGACCAAACCAGTTAATTACTGGCTACCTACCTACAAAAGAAAAGGTCACAAAGACAGAAATAAGTCTGTTGACTATTGAAATCAAGGCCTTTGAACAAGGACGTTGAAAACACACTGTTTAATGAACGTAACTGAATTTAGAACGAGGTCAAAGATAATTTTGGGCTTTTTTGGCTAAAATTAGGACCCAAAATTTACCTTGATCAGTGGTTTATAAATAACCCAAAAACGCTAAGTCAAAAATTTCTGTTGTATTTTGTGCAGCGTCATGCAAAATAACTCCAGTCATCCAGCATTCGAATAACAAAATATTTCAATTACATCACCGATCAGTCACGTAATTAGGACCGGTTTGTCCTTAAACTCCCAGCGATTTTTACTTACTCGATTCGAAAGATGAATATATCCGCCAATAAGCGAGCAGCTTATTCGAAAATCCGTAGCGAATGAGTAGAACAAAAAATCGGGAATTAAAAAGGTGGAATCGCGATAAAATTTCACTCACTCCGTCCTCGAAGTAAAATTTAAAACGGAATAAAACTCAAGACAGCCCTTGTCTGTTGTTGACGAGACGAATCACGAATCTAAATTGAAGCGATTACTTCTTCTTCTATGATATGGCCGTGAAAATCCCAAAGTTGCTGCGGTTTGTGTTGTGATGGACAAAATTATCGTGTTGCCCTAGATCATCAACTAAAGTTATAAATCAATTGAATGAATTAATTGAATAAAAAATTAGATTTTTTAAATTAGAAATATTGTTCCAGAATTGTACAAAAAACCTGTATTTTTGGGCGTAACTGGAACTACTTTTTTTCCAATTACGGGACTTGCAGTCGACTTGCGCTACAGTCGCCTTGTTCTTTTCGATATTGTTATCGTTATCAATTCGAGGCCGGCTTCCATTAGGGATCGTGTGTTGATCACGTACATGATTGACGGATCTACCAACTCCAGCGGATTTCTATTTCTTTCCTCCTCACTTCTGTCCAGTCGAGTTTCCTTTGCCTGTCCCTGAACGTTCGTCATCATGAGTGGTAAGTTATGATTTCGGTGTTGTGATTTTGTATTCGTAAAAAATCATCGTGCGAGTTGCGTTACAAAAAGTTTGGAATTTATCGAGTCCCTATCTTGTCTACCTGTACGTCAAGCAACCTTGTTGATTTGACAACCTGCGTATCATTTTCCGGACCTTCGTGTCAAAAATCGTTTGCATCAGAATTGTAAACATGAAAAATATACTTGAATTCATCGTCATTCTTTTGAACGACTCAATTTGATTAATCGTGGTATATTTATTGGTGTATTGAGACCTACGCGTTCATCTAATCGGGAAGTAGATTGGGTGAAAGCGCACTTCATTCTCGACCTTCAAACGGCATCCTAGAATTTTGAAACAATATCTTATTCCGAATTCTGGTATTTTTGATGTTCTGGCTGCATCATGGTATTTTCATTTCACTCGAGAAATATTGTTTCAGTTTTATGTTCAATTTGGCCAACTCGTTACTGCATTAGCGCACCGTCGGGTTTTAACGTATCACAGTTTTTATCCATCGGTAATTCTTGATTACGTAAGAGCAGAAAGATAGGTAATCATCTTTCTAGTTTCCTTTCCTTCTCTCGCTTCCTGCCCGAGGCTCGATAATTTTTTTCACCTTGCTCATTGCACCAATTACTGTTTTTCGCATTCCCTGGAGAAATGTTATAAGAGAAATCAACAGTGTCGACGAAGATACCAGTTTTTTTTATCTAGATATAGATAGGATATTTTGCTATAAAAATATCTAGATCGGATACAGATACCTACATAGTATCTGTATCTGAGATACAGATACTGAGAATATATCTAATTTAGATATAGATACTGATAAATTTTGGACGTATATTTTCTATCTAAATTACGTTGTGCGAGTAGTGGCTATTCAAAAAAGGGGTATTATTCGGTTTATAATCACTGAAAAAATGAATTTTCCCTTAATTGCTTAATTTTATCAATCTATGAGGCTTCGGGAAAAAAATTTTTTTAACACCCCCTGAAAATTTGTTGGTTTACGTTTCAAGGGGTGTAGAATCCGAATCTGCAATAAAAATTTTTTGGCCGTCCCCCGTACGCCGTCCGCCGTCCGGGGTTTTTCAGGGGGAAGGAGTTATCGGAAAATTTTGAAATTTTTACCAAAAATCAAGTTCCGTATCTAGTTGGTCCTAACGTCTCGGCAGAACCCTACCTTAATTTTAAGGCTAGTAAAACAGCTGTTGAAGTGAGAAAAAATTCGTGCTTTTCAGGAAAAAAGCAACATAGGCATGTGAGGCATCATTTCATATAGATTTTTCTATGCTGAATCGAATGAGACCATCGCCACGCCGGTAGCTTCAACCGTTTAGGAGTTATTGCAGTTTTAGTGAGGCATTTTTGAGTTTTCCAAAATTTCCCCAAATCCTAATAACTCGAAAACTACTCGAGCCACAAAATTCGTTTTCCACTCGTTTGAATCCCCACAAAAACTTCTGTCCCCCCGATTTCTTCAATTTAAAGAATTTGGTCGCATTACACAAATCAGCAAAACAAAAATTGGAAAAACTTGAGAATTTGGCCTCGGCTCTTAGATACGGTTGATTGATCTACTTACGACCACTAGCCTATTACACCAACAAGGTGACGCACTCACACTACGACCAGTTGCGCTTGGCAACATGAGAGCGAGACAAGCTTCAACGAAGGTTCTGAGGCATTTTTAATTTCATCATTCAGAGAATTTAATAATTATTATTATTCTGTTAATTATGAAGGTGATTAAGAATAGATTTAAGTGAATTTAACGGAATTAAACGATCTGCTGCGTTGAAAAGATGGATAGGTAGGTATTCATCAAGCGAGAAGAATGATCATTTTTTGCCTGGTTGAAAAAACGTTTTTCTAAATCCCCATCTAAAATACAAATTTATACTGAAATTATAGAATAATAACAACTAAATTCTGTGTTTAAGGATTACCGATATATCGTAAGGTTTGTCTTTGCAATCGAAAAATGAACCCCTGTGCAAAATTTGCCGAGTTCTTCGGACATACAAGGAGGCTTCGGCTGAGCTTAACTGAAGAAGCGAAGTATAGAAAATTTTATCTAAGTTAGATAAAAATTAGATACAGATACCCATTTTTTATATCTAGATAGGATACAGATACGTGGGACGCAATTTTATCTAGATACAGATACAGATACAAAATTTTCGGTATCTATATCTATTTTAGATACAATTTAGATACAATATCTAGATACCGTCGACACTGGAAATCAAAATTGAATATTGCAAAAAAAATAAAATAAAAAATTCCCAAGTTGGTGATGGAAAAAAGTTCAAGCTTGTAGAACATTCATAAGTATTGTAATGAAATTTAGAGGAAAAAAAATTTCAAAAGAAAAATCTTCTGATACGAATTTTATATCTCCATACCTACGTCCACCTAAACCTCAAATCCCAGGAAGAGGCCGAACTCGGCGAAAGCGCTTGGACTTAATGGAAAATCATGGACCGACGTCGTGGATTAGTCTGATTCTCTACATAATCGAGGAAATTTTCCTTGTTCATTCATCTGTTTGAGCTAAACATTCATTTTCACCAAAAATTTGATTGAACTTCTCTTGTTAAATTTTTTTTTTGTTTCAGGAAAAAACCCGTACGACCAGCTGCTGAAGAATATCACGATCAGTGGCAAAACCTACAAGTACTACGATCTGAAACAGCTTGGGCCCAAATATGGTAGAAATTTAATATAAATACAGCATAATTAATTTTATGCGATGTTTTATGTGATTTTATGTTTTTAGCAGTTCTATGTTTTTTAGCAAAGTAAATTCAAAGTAGCTATCATCAAGTTTTGCTCCTTATTTTGTCGTAAAGTAATGAAAAGTGCACCAAATACGACTCGTGTGAATACCAGTTTATCTTATAGATTATCTGTTGTGGGAAATGTGACGGCTGTAACCACATCAGTTATTATCTTCGTGGTTTATGACACTGTGCAACCTTGAGGGTTGAGAATGGAATTCTGTCATTTATCAACATTAGCAATTTTCTAAGGTCGTTTTTGAGGAGTTGTGGTGGGACCATGAAGCTGGAGGAAATAAGTTACCCGATTCAAATTTTAACCTAATTTTACTTTTTAATGACGAACTGACGTATAAGATAACGACTGGCGCTGTTACCTTTTGTAGGGTTCCCCCAATAAGGCCGTAAATGGCGAAAGCGCTCAAGAGATGAAATAATGGCGGGACAACGTCGTAGGACTTATCTACCAAAATCTACGCAGCATACTCGATTATTATTCTTCTCATTTTAACCGCTTATTTCAGAAAAACTTCCATATTCGATTCGGGTATTGCTCGAATCGGCCGTCAGGAACTGCGACAATTTCCAAGTGAAGGAAAACGACGTCAACAATGTCTTGGAGTGGGAGAAGAATCAAGCCGTCGAAGGCGGCGTGGAAGTCAATTTCAAGCCAGCCCGTGTCATTCTGCAGGTTAGAATAGCTTTGCCAAATTATCTAATTTTGTGGTTTTTTTTTATATTTGTTAGAAAATTCAATTTTTTGTCTCTGCTCTAGGATTTTACCGGAGTGCCTGCTGTGGTCGACTTCGCCGCCATGAGAGACGCCGTCAAATCCCTCGGAGGCGACCCTGACAAGATAAACCCGATCTGCCCTTCAGATCTTGTCATCGATCATTCCGTACAAGTGGACTTCACTAGAACGTAAGTGTGAGTGACGTCACCACAAAACACACAACTACAGCAACAACAACAACAAAACGCAAAACGTAAAGATCAAACAACAGAAGCCCAAAACATCAAAACAGCTGCAACAACAACACCAACAATAAAGCAGCGACAACAACATCAACAACAGAGTAACAGCAGTAATGTCAACAAAAACAAAGCAGCAACATAAACAACAATAACAACAACAAAGCAACAACAAAATCAACAAAACACTAAACAAGCAAAAATATGATAACAGTTGCAACAACAACAAAGCAACAACACCGAGAAACGCATCTATACAAAGCAACAACGAAACGCAGTACAACAAAACATCAGTTAATAACACAACAAAAACGCTTGACAAAGAAACAAAGCAAAGCAACAAAAAACGTGTAATAACATAGCAAACACAAAAAAAAAGCAACAGTTCAAAGTTCAAAACACACAAAAAAAACAACAACGTGACAAAAATGCAAGAACGGACAACAAAGAAAGGATAAAAAAGACGTAACAACGAAGCAAAAAATCGATTATGTTTTTTGGTGTTTTTGTAGGGATGATGCGCAGCAGAAAAATGAAGAACTCGAGTTCGAAAGGAACAAGGAGAGATTCACTTTTTTGAAGGTACATGACATTTTTTGAGAAATGGGTTGCGAATTTAGCACAAAGGTTTTTTTTTTGCTACGTTTAACGCTAATTTTTATTTCAGTGGGGCGCCAACGCATTCCGCAACATGCTCATCGTCCCGCCCGGATCTGGAATCGTCCATCAGGTTAATCTCGAGTATCTCGCCCGTGTTGTCTTCACGACAGGCGACACTCTCTATCCGGACAGTGTCGTCGGCACAGATTCTCACACCACAATGATCAACGGCCTCGGAGTTGTTGGTTGGGGCGTTGGAGGTTGGTGTTCGAGAAAACTTTTTTCGATTTTGCTCCAATCTTCAAAAAAAGGATGAGCTTAGGAATAAACTTCCTCGTATTTCTTGATTTTCCATAGGTATCGAAGCAGAAGCTGTCATGTTGGGTCAGGCCATATCTATGCTGGTGCCGCAAGTTGTGGGTTATAAATTGTACGGAAAACTGAGCCAGTACGCCACATCGACCGATTTAGTCCTCACAATCACCAAGGTACGCCCCGACCAATTGTTTCGAACCCAAAACATTCAAATGTCAAAAACGGGAGAAAAATGCGAGCAATTTATAAGAGTGAAGTGATAAAGAGAAAAAATTAAATCCAATTCAGTTCTCCTCATGTACTTTCAGGTATAACGTAAAAACTTGTTTTTTTATTCAAAGAATTTGCGAGCCCTTGGTGTGGTTGGTAAATTCGTCGAGTTCTTCGGCCCTGGAGTGGCAGAACTTTCGATCGCAGACAGGGCCACAATATCGAACATGTGCCCCGAATATGGCGCCACCGTTGGTTTCTTCCCCATTGATGACAACAGCTTGCAATACCTTCATCAAACTAGTGAGTATCAAATTCCTGAATTCTAAGGCAGGCTTTTGTTACGCACCCTAAAAAAAAAACAATCACCAACATCAATATACGTAATTTGCAAACACAGTGGCAACAACAAAAACCGCAAACCAACAATAACTATCAAAAGCAATAACAACATGGAACAACAACAACTTCTGTAATTTGGCATCATAACATACGCTCCGACAATATCTATCAAAAGCAATAACTCAAATAACAAACAGTCCAACAACAACAGAGGCCACAAACCAACAATAACTACCCATTGAAAGCAATAACAACAAGCACGAGGAATAACAACAACTTTGCTTTTTGGCAAGACAAAATACGCTGTAACAGCAACTATCGGAAGCAATAAGAACACACATGAATTACAACCGCAGTAACAACAAAAAACACAACAATATCTACCTATCAAAAGCAATAACAACAAGCTCAAGGTACAAGTTTTGTAATTTGGAAACAAAACATTCGCCCGAGCAACAACTTTCTTAAACTCAACTAAAAACAACAAAAACAACTTACCAAAATGCATCATACTAACAATAACTTGCTACAAAACAGTAACAAGTATCGCGAACAACAAACCGACAATCAACTATCCCGCAACAGCTTTTGTCACCTAACTGCGTAGCATAAACAACAAACCAGCAACAAAGATGACAACAACAACTACAAGCACAACAATAAACATTCTTTCGCTCGAAAACTGAATTGAAGCGATAGGTACGTTGCTGTTTTGCCAGAGTTCCAGTAACTAGCAGTGCTTCCGGGCTTTGACCAATTTTTCTTTTCTACCCCATAGATCGAGACGCCCAGAAAATCGAAGCTATCGAAAAGTACCTAAAAGCAGCCGGGATGTTCAGGGACTTCACAAACGCGAGCGAAGATCCCGTCTTCAGCCAAGTTGTCGAACTCGATCTCGGCTCGGTCGTTTCGTCAATGTCGGGTCCCAAAAGGCCGCAGGATCGAGTCTCCGTGACGGACATGAAAGCTGCCTTCACCAGCTGTCTGACCAATAGGGTAAGCTGACCATTTTCACGTAGTATTAGTGCCTGTAGAGCTACTTAACATTTTTACTTACATATGTACGAACTAAATTGGAGTACTGTGACAGTCAGAAGTTACTATAGAATCGGAGGGTTGTAAGAAATTTTCCCTGCTCAGATTCACTAGCTAAAAGAAACCCAAAAATACCCGGAAAATCCAAAAATTTCCAAAATTTTTTGGAGCGTAAAAAGCATTGGTCATGAATTTTATGGCAACGCCTAATCTTAAGTAGGTACCCTCTTTGGCTGAAACTGCGTATAATTTTAAACCTTGATTTCTAGTTCAAAAAAAGGGTTGAAAGTGGAAATGTGAAGGCTAAAAGGCTAAGTGAAAAAATTGAAGTGGAAAAGTGAATGTGAAGAAATAGATGTGAAAAGTGAAAGTGAGAGGTAAACGGGAAAGGTGAAAGTGAAAAATTGAATGCAAAAAAGTGACAGTGAAAAGGTGAACGCAAAAAGTGACATTGAAAAGGTGAACGTCATCGTGGAAAGGTGAAAGTGACCGTGACAAAGTGAACATGAAAGTGAAAGTGACCGTGAACAATGGAAAGTGGAAGTGAAAAAGTGAAAGTGAAAATGTCTGTGAAAGAGTGAAGGTGGCAGTAAAATATGACTGTGAAAGAGTGATAGTGAGAAGTGGAGGTGAAAAAGTGAAAGTGAATGTGAAAAAGTGATCGTGAATAGGGAAAGTGAAAAAATCAAACGTGAAAAAGTGAAACTGGCTGTGAAAGTGAAAGTGGCCGTGAAAGGGTAAAAGTGAAAAGTGAAAGTGGCCGTGAAAGGGTGAAATTGAAAAGTGAAAGTGGCCGTAAAAGGGTGGAAGTGAAAGAGTCAAAGTGGCTGTAAAAGTGAAAAAGTGAAAGTGGCCGTGAAAGGGTGAAAGTGATAGGTAGTTGTCGTGAAAGGGTGAAAGTGAAAGTTGCCGTGAAAGTGACTGTGAAAGTGAAAAGTGAGAGTTATTGTGAAATGGTGAGCGTGAAAGTGAAAAAATGAAGGTGAAATGTGAACGTGAAAATGTGAAGGTGAAACAATTGAAAGTGAAAAGGTGGTTTACTTCCAATCCTGTTAAAACGGAATTTCGGTTCCACCCAGTACTTCTGCATTATGAGCTTTTGGTGTGTTAGCATAAATTTTTCTCTGGCTGCATGGCTCACTAAATAAGTGAGCATTAAACTCGATCGGATTAACTGTTGGTATCAGTGGAATTATCGTGATATTTCTAATCCTATAATAATTGAGTTTGAAATTTGGTGAAAAATGGATTTTGCCCAAAGTTGTGCCCCTCGATAAGGAAAGTGGTGATGTGCGCATAGCCGGTGTGAAAGTATGCGATTCAAGTGAAGAGTACTTAAATAGTTTTTATTAATAAACTCTCAATTCCTAAAACTGGAATGAAGAACATGCGTTCTTGGAAACAGGAAACGTTGCCTACGATGGCAATGCTCGGCTACTATTCGAGTATCCTCACATCTCCCCTCAATAGCCCAGCCGTTGGGGCGGCCTGGCTGTTCTTGAGCTGCGTCTGCGTTCTAGCTCCGACACTGGTGCTCTAGTTGGACCTGGTGCCACGCATGTGTTGGTCTGTGGGAGTTTTATCAAGTGAGCTCGATTTCTTCTGTAGCGGATTCCTTCGTCTGTAGCCACGATGTAGGATCTGGGAGTAGTGTGCTTGTCCAGCACTGTCGCTTCCTCCCTCCTGTCTCGGATGAGGACTCGCTCCCCTTTCTTCAGTTCTTCCTGTTCTTTTCTCGCCCCGTAACGCTTGTCGTAGTAGTTCTTCCTTTTCTTCCTTGATTTGGCTTCTTTTTCCACCAAGCGTTCTCCGTCTGGAAGCCTTGGTTTGAGATTTTCTACGGTTATCGGCACATGCGTTCTCAATCTTCGACCCATCAGCAATTCTGCAGGGGAATAACCGTTTTCCAAAGCGGCCGACCGATACGATAACAGCGCTGTCTCCAGATCTCCTGATTTTTGGATGAGCCTCTTAGCCGTATCGACTGCCGACTCCGCAAGTCCATTAGATTGAGGAAAACCGGGACTACTGGTGCTAATCATAATTCCCCATTCCCTGGCAAAAATCTTGAACTCTTCAGCCGAAAATTGGGGCCCATTGTCACATCTCAACTTGTGAGGAATCCCATGGTGGGAGAAAATGTCCTTCAATATTCTTATCACACTAGTTGACGATGTAGACGTTAAAAGCTTCACTTCTAAGTACCGGGAATAATAGTCTTGAACCGCGATGTACTTCTGGTTGTTCAGTTCGAAGAGATCGGCTCCGACTAGTGACCAGGGCAGTTCTGGAAATGGAGTAGGTATTAACGGATCTCGTCTCTGTTTACTGTTAGCAGTGCAAACATAGCAGTCGGCGATTTGTTTTTCTATGTGGGTGCTGATTCCCGGCCACCAAACTGTTGCCTTCGCAAGACTACGGCACTTGGTAACTCCCAGATGCCCGCTATGAAGCTTTTGCAAGATTTCAGGTTGCAAAGATCGAGGAATGACTATTCTATTATTCATCAATAGCAACCCGTCAACCAAAGAATACTCATTTCGGAACTTATAGAAAGGAGAAACAGTAGGATCCCGGATACTATTTTTAGTCCACCCATTTCGGAGACATTGAATTATTGATTGCGACACCGGATCTGTCAGTGTAGCCTCCCGTATCCGATCATGCAGAACATCGCTAACCGGCATTTGTTTGAGAAGTGCTGCAACAGCTAGCTCTAGAATTTCACATTTCTTTTCGTCTTTTTCATCATGGGGCGTGACCTTCATGCGCGAAAGAGCATCGAAACTTTAATTCTCTCCAAAGCTTTTTCCAGAGTCAGATTTGAATCCATCTGAAGCTGTTGTGATAGTCCATCGTCGTGTAACCCGGCGACGAGGCGGTCTCGAAGGAGTTCGTCCCGAAGTGTCCCATAGCCACATTTTTTTACAAGCTTTAGTAGGGAAGTGTAGAACTCTTCCGCTGATTCGTCTGAAAGTTGCACTCTTTTATTGAATTTGGTTCTCTCGTAAATGACGTTAACTTGTTTATTGAAGAAATTGTCAAAATTTTGAATGACCTCGCTATAACTTGGATCTCTGAGACCAAACGAGTCCAGGATATCTTCTGCGTCATCTCCCATCGCTAACAATAGGGCACTGATCTGAATTTTGTTTGGCTGCAAATACAGTGCCGAAGTGTCCCTATACCGATCGAATTTTCTTGACCATGATTGCCAGGATAAATCTTTCTGATGGCAAAATTTTTCGAAAGGTGGAGGTATGTATGTGAAACGAGGCGTACCATTGTAGAGAACTTTTTTCTGGAGATCGACTTGTTCTAATTCTGATCCCGATGACTGATCGTCGTGACTTCGAGCAGTGCGCGTTTTCCGCTTGGAGATCGACTTTTTAGGCATGGTTCAAGTCTATTCTGACACCATGTGAAAGTATGCGATTCAAGTGAAGAGTACTTAAATAGTTTTTATTAATAAACTCTCAATTCCTAAAACTGGAATGAAGAACATGCGTTCTTGGAAACAGGAAACGTTGCCTACGATGGCAATGCTCGGCTACTATTCGAGTATCCTCACAGCCGGTTCATTTCGTACGACGTTTTTTTTTCCTATCTTCCTCAAGTTGGTTGACCTTAGTACCGAAGGGACGTGCCGGGGGGGGGGGGGTGATACGCGTCATTGTCCCCCCATCTGTCCTGATCGCGCCAGACGGCCGGCAATAGAGAGCAGGTGGTCGTTTCCTTTATCGGCCGAACTCACGCCACTCCTAGTTCGCCAGTTCTAGGCAGACGGATGAAATTAATCGACGAAATAGTAGGAATTTTCGAGGCGAGGAAATTATGAAACTCGAAAATATTTATACCATTAAATGGTCAAGTTTAGACTTGACTTAGTTAGGACCTAAAATTTAACAAATAGACCATTTTTCGAGGAGTGAAAATTTTCATTTTTTTCTTCGAATTTTCAAAAATAGTAGGTATAGCTATTTTCGACAAAATTGTAGGTATTTTCATTAATTTAACGTGGCCAGGAAATTATGAAACTCGAAAATAGGTAGGTATACCAACAAATCGTCAAATTTAGACTTAGTCAGGACCCAAAATTTGACAAATAGGACCATTTGTTGGAAGAGTAAAAATTTCGATTTTTTTCGAATTTTCGAAAATAGTGTAGCTATTTTTGAAGAAATAGTAGCTATTTTCGATAATTTAACGAGGCTAGGAAATTATGAAACTCGAAAATAGGTATACCATTAAATGGTCAAATTTAGACTTCGTCAGGACCTAAAAATTGACACCGCAAATAGACCATTTGTATGAGGAGTAAACATTTTAATTTGTTTCGAATTTTCGGGTCATTGTTTTTTATGGCGTTTAAATTTGACTCTGATTTTCTATCGATCGGTAAAATATTGGTCTCTACTCGTTGAGCATTAGAATCGGAAAAGACCTAGAAAGGTACGATTTTTTTCGAGTCCACGAAAAATCCTCCTGTAAGTTACGTCATTTTACGACCGGTCGGCAAAAAAATCGTCCGAGGGGAAGAAAAAGGGCGCCGTCTCAAAAGTAACGGATCTTTTCGCCCCTAAGGGCCCCGGTCAGGTTAGTCGGATAGCGGTTGAAAAATGCCAGTAACAACTGGGAGGGAAACTATTCAGCCCCTGGAGTCTTTTGTTGCTATAGCCCTACTGGCAACAGATGGCCCTACGCGGAGGGAGTCGGCCGTTCTGGCGCGAAACAACGTGTTGCGTCGACCTTGATACTATAATCAAGTATCATCATATTATGCAGACAATACAGGACAATATCCAATGCCATAATGCATATTATGCAGCGATCTAGAATCAGAATCGATCAAAATTTTTGATTTTTTTGCCAACCAGAAAATAAATCTAGGCGTGCGTAGATAACATTACATACGTCTATATTTTTGTACTTGGAATTTTGAACTAAATTGTAGGCTATTGTAATGAAAAATTAAAAAAACAACTTTTTTTGTAAAATTGATTTTGAAATTCCCTAACATTTTTTGGTTCATTTTTCTAAAGAAATGAACCTTTGTAATCGGTCAGGAAAAAAAAAATTTTAACACCCCCTGAAAATTTGTTGGTTTACGTTTCAAGGGGTGTAGAATCCGAATCTGCAATAAAAATTTTTTGTCCGTCCGCCGTCCGCCGTACGCCGTACGCCGTACGCCGTACGCCGTACGCCGTCCGCCGTCCGGGGTTTTTAAGGGGGAAGGAGTTATCGAAAAATTTGGAAATTTTTACCAAAAATCAAGTTCCGTATCTAGTTGGTCCTAACGTCTCGGCAGAACCCTACCTTAATTTTAAGGCCAGTAAATCAGCTGTTGAAGTGGTAAAAAATTCGTCTTTTTAAGGAAATTTGCAACATAGGCATGTGAGGTATCATTTTCTATAGATTTTTCTATGCTGAATCGAATGAGACCATCGCCACGCCGGTAGCTTCAACCGTTTAGGAGTTATTGCAGTTTTAGTGAAGCAGTTTTGAGTTTTTTAAAATTTCCCCAATTCTTAATAACTCGAAAACTACTCGAGCCACAAAATTCGTTTTCCACTCGTTGGAATCCCCACAAAAACTTCTGTCCTCCCGATATCTTCAATTTAAAGAATTTGGTCGCATTACACAAATCAGCAAAACAAAAATTGGAAAAACTTGAGAATTTGGCATCGGCTCTTAGATACGGTTGATTGATCTACTTACGACTACTAGCCTATTACACCAACAAGGTGACGCACTCACACTTCGACCAGTTGCGCTTGGCAACATGAGAGCGAGTCAGGCTTTAACAACGGTTCTGAGGCATGAGGCATTTTTAATTTCATTATACAGAGAATTTAATAATTATTATTATTCAGTTAATTATGAAGGTGATTAAGAATAGATTAAATGGTAAATTTAACGGAATTGAATGATCAGCTGCGTTGAAAAAATGGATAGGTAAGTAAGTATTTATCAAGCGAAGAGGATGATTATTTTTTGCCTGGTTGAAAAAACGTTTTTCTAAATAACCCATCTAAAATACAAATTGATACTGAAATTATAGAATAATAACAGCTAAATTCTGTGTTTAAGGAGTACCGATATATCGTAAGGTTTGTCTTTGCAATCGAAAAATGAACCCCTGTGCAAAATTTGCAGAGTTCTTCGGACATAGCAAAAACTAATCTGCACATGCCACTGATCTACTTAGCAGCGTTTTTTTTTAAGTAATTGGTTCAATTTGGGGGTTTAGCACAATCGTGTTGATAATTAATCATAAAAAATTTTATCAAATCATTAAAATTTTATCTATTGGTGCTTCTCAGCTTGTCGCAATATTGTCAAATCGAACAAATATAGAAACCGTGCTGTTAGCTGAGGAATTTGTAAATACGTAAGAACCATAAAATCGGTCCAATAGGAGCAGAAGAAAAAAAAAACTGGCTCGGATAAAAAATATTATAATTACAAATTTTCCAGTCGTAGGTACACATTTTTTTGTTTGCATCGAATAACTAACTTTTAGGTACAAAAATTGTCTCTAAAAAAACTAATAAATAAATAAATAACTTTACAATAAAACGAAACAATAATTGTTATTTTAAAAGATAATTTAAAAAATCGACCAAATGGAAAATGTTGTTTCAAAATTTCTGCGGTCCAAAAGTTATCGCATTATTCCAAAATTGACATCCAAATGCTTGAAATCAAATGAAGTTTACTCAATAAATTAACACTTATTTACTTATAAAAAATGTTGAAAAAATTTGGAGTCGTATAACATTATAAAATTTAAGTCAAATTCAAGATTTAAATGCTGCTGCGAATAAAATAATTTTTACATTACTTTTTTACTCAATACCTAGGTAATTACCTCATAAAAATAAGTTACTAGGTATAATGTATTACAATACAATTCATTATATAAAAAATATAATTTTTTGACATTTTAATTTTTTTGAAAAATTTTATTTACACAGAGCAGTAACCTGTCCATCGACGACCGGAGAAGTTCAGCCTCAGACCTACAGGACTATTACTGTGATATAAGTTCAATTCAATATATCCACACTAATAGTTCCTTTAGTTCCCAAGGCCGATAACGGAACAATAATAATTATTATACACAAGTTTTTATATAAAAAATGTAAAATACTCGTAATATACTAACGTAATATACTCGTTAAATAGAAAATATTGGTACATCAAAAACTTGAATACACAAAAAAAAATCGAATTTACAAAAAAATACCTACCGAAATATAGGTACAAAATAGGTAGATCTGAAGAGGAAAAATTTTAAATTAAAAATTATTTTAATTCAAAATGAAAGAGTATTTTCCTACATACACGATGTATGTGCGAGCCCAACACCTATGCAGGGAATGTTGGAGCTCATAGGCACACCTAGTTGTCCTAGATAGATTAACCTACTTTCTAGTCGTACACCATAGATACCTAATTTCTGCGTCAAACATAAGTCCAACCCTTGTCCTTATCATGAATTAATTATCTTCTACAAAATTCGCCATAAATATGTTCGAACATTTACAATACGGTTATCACGCGTCGGATAGGGTACACGCCCATGCTGACACGCCGTCCGCCCGGCTACAGGACTTATTGCTGTGATATATGTAATGCGATATATGCACACCAATAGTTCCTTGGGCCGGGCCCGGCTGGTTGATACTTAGCGAGGAAATTCGCGATTGTTCGTGTAAATTCGAAATTTGACTCACCCGGTGACCGGCCGGAGGTTCGAGGTTCGAGTATGGAGCACGAGGTCCACGCCCTTCCACGTTTCTAGTTCGTCTGCCGGCGGGTCGTGGCGTGGGGAGCCTAAATGACCACCAGTTGCGGGAATTCCCTCGCCCATAGGTAAATATCCCTCTACGGTTCGAAAATTCCCTTCTCGGCCCCCCTTTGAACGAAGAATATTTCAAGTTGGGCGCCAACGTAATGCAACATAGCTTTTTTAACCTCCAAAAAATGAAGAGAGACCAATTGGACGCGGATATTCAATACTTCCATTTTTCGGTGCACAATTTTCTAGCCAAATTTATTTTATTTTATTTTTTATTTATTAATGGAAGGGGTGTATAGCGTAGCATAAAATTTATGCTATTAAATGCTATTCGCAATATGCGCTGCTGACAGTGAACGTCGTTTAGAGTTGCTGCATTCAGTCAAAAACCTCTGTTTTGCCAAATTTAGTAAAAAACCACAGTTCTGCGGAATTCTGTCAAAAAAACCTTTGTTTAGCGGCATTTAGTCGAAAACCTTTGTTTTGTGACATTTAGTCAAAAAACCTCAAAAAACATTATTCGTTAAAAACTCTCTCTGTTCAACTGCCTAACTATATTCAATTTCTCTGATCAACAAAACCCGATTATTTGTATTTTTAATATTGATTTCTACCAGTTTTCTAAATTTCTTCAAATTCATAATTTTTCTAATTTTTTTAGTTCGTTCAATTTAGTTTTCTAATCTACTTATCGGGTTTGAATTTTTTATATACCTTGTAGGTACTTTAACTCCTTTCAATTCTATAATTCTTCCACATCACCTAATGTTGACAATTTTCATAATTCAATTTCAATTTGTTTATTCCCTCTCATTTGAAAAATTTCTTTCAATTTTATCATGTTTCTATCTTATTATGAATTTTCTCCAATCTTGTTAATTTCCTCCGATTTTTTTTCCCGATTTTATATTTTATTTATTATTATTATACCTATTATAAATATTTTTTTATTTATTACGATTATGATTTTCCTTATATTCTCTTCAATATCATATCACTACTATACCTCTTCAAATTCGTTTATCTCCTCAAATTTTTCGTATTTGATGATTTTTCTCAGTTTTTAAGGCGGTCCACCAAATTTCATCGATTTTTTTAATTCCATTTAATTAATTTCCTCGAATTTCATGGATTTCTTCCTATCGGACGAATTCCCCACAATTTCTTAAATTTCCTCCGATTCCGTGTGATCGTTTGATTTCACGATTTTTCCCAAAATTGCCCTCATTTTGCCCTAATTTTTTCCCTCCTATTCTACACATTTGCTTCAATTTCCATCGAATTTCCCTCTTGTGGGATTTGTCTCGTCTGTCGTCAACTTGCGACCATCTGTCGGGCGGGGTTCTTTGTAATTTGCCACAATTGCGGTTCACACACTCGTATGCCCGTTGGTACAGTAATCAATCAAGCAGTATCAACTAACTGTTACTGCTTTTTGAAAGCCCAATACTGAACCTAGAGATGAGAAGTTATCTATTACTAAGCGCAAAGTTGATACGTTTTTTCTTGCAACCGAATTGAAAAACATAATTTTTGGGTTCAAGGGTGTGTTTGAGGGAGAACACATCGAAAATTCGGTACAAAATGTTTCATTCCTCAAAAATTCACTCCTTTTCACCGCAATTGCGGTTCGAACGTAAAGAAAATTTGTTTTCTTAAATTACTTGCCTGCTGCTAAAAACTCTTTCTTCAGAAGCCTTCTTTATACAAGCCGAATGCCCCACTAGTTACCCCTCACTAGGTAATGGGGTAAAGTATTTTCAAAGTGGGGAATAAATTGTTTTGCTAATATGAAGAGTAAGGAATTTGTGGGGTAAGAGTTCCGGGGTAAGATTTTGTGGGGTAAAGCATTGGTTGGGAAGGATTCGGCCTAAACTACTAGGCACCAGTCATCATTCTTCAGACAACCGATTCGTTACCCCACAAAATCTTACCCCGCGAGCTCTTTCCCCACAACTCTTGCCCCAAAAAGTCTTACCCCGCAAACTCTTACCCCGCAAACTTTTACCTCACAGCTCTTGCCCCACAACTCTTTCCCCGCAAACTCTTGCCCCACAACTCTTGTCCCGCAAGCTCTTACCCCACAAATTCATTACCCCTACGCATTTCTACGCAATTTTTTCCCCGCCGATTCTTCGGTGTACCGTTTCTTACCCCACAATTTCGTTACCCCACCCAATTTGGCTCGGTTCCCGGTGTCGTGAACCCCTTTAGGGTCACTCTTTGCTGACCTAGCTTTATGGAATGATAATTTTAACCAATATAGCTAAATCACCAAAGGGCGACCGTTGGGGGTCGTTCGATTTTTTCCTTCCGGAAGATTCGATCGCGTCGCTTCCTGCCGACCTTACCATCAACGAGTGTACAATCTAGTCATGGACGAATTTCAAAATTTTTTTCTGCCGAATTGAGAAATAAAAAATCCTCGAGTCGGTAACCGCATGTACGAGATGTACACCCATTGATTGTAAGGCGCAAATCCTCGGCGGCGCTTCGTCGGCGATTTTCGGCGTTTTCGGTCTTTACCTAATACAGAGCGGACGAATCCTACCCGGTGAGGATTTTCAAAATTCACCTCGACCGTGGCATGATTCGACCACACTGCAGTTCGGAGACCAGTTTGCTGTTTGCTGCTGCCAAAGTAGAAATTCACCAGTTTTCGACGACGGTTATAAATTTTTGATGATTTAAAACGAATAAATGACAATTCTTTAATCGAATAATAACACTCCGCATTACGCGTCACATTTTCACATATCCGGTTTGATCGAAGGCTCGAATCGTCCAAGCGCTTTCGCCGCATTGGCCCTCGTACCTGTTGCTAATTTCAGCGATAGGTTGGCGACTAGCTCTCGCTACCAACGTGGGTACTCACGGAAATAACGATATTTGTCGCAAAACTATCGTAAATCTGAGAATTGGAGGGGATCGTTCATTTGGGAATAATCGCTCGATTAAGAGGCCGAATGTGGGGAAAGCGCTTGGACAAATGGAGACGATAAATTAAAACTTTTACTATAATTTTCAATAAATTGTAATATAATTTTTATCCCAAAAAATAATGTTATTCTTATAACTTAAATAATGAATTAAAATAATAAAATATTAATTTAATACCTAATAATACTATTACCTATATTAAAAAATGTTTTGTAATGATATTATTTTAATATAATTTTACAATAATTTCTCATTAATTTTCTTCAGGACGAGAGGCTCGTTAATATTCTAAAAATTGAATTGTCAAAAGGAAATTTTGATTTTTTGATTCTGAGTCCCTTGAAACGTTAATTGATTACGTTCAACTGGTTTTGAGTGATTACAATTATTGCATTATTTGGTTATATTATAGAATTTCAAAGCCGCGCCAATAAATTTCAAAATTTTCCAACTTATTCCAGAAATTATTGACATTTTTAATCGGACATTTCTGAAATAGGTTTGAAAAATTCTGAATCCGGTTCGGACACATTTGAATCTGACTTGGAATATTGTCGCTCGAGTGAGAATACCAACTATGTGTTAGATAGCTGGTGTTGCCACTTTGAAGACGCTGCACAAAATCGAGGAATTTTGATTTTGAGCATATAAAACTCAGCGTACCTATTGAAATTTTTTTTGGAAATGACAGAAGCAAAAATCAACGGCTTACTCATGGATCCTGACAATGATTCACACGTGACGCAACATCGCGAAAAACGTCCTGACGACCACTTGATCACGAATGATTGACCTAAGTTAGGTACACTGGGCATTTATAGGTTCGGTTTGCATGTAGAAGGGCGACAGGATTGGGAAAGTCCGACTTTTGTGCAATCCTTGCCCGTAGATTTGGGCCCTATCCCTACGCATAGATAACTTTCACGTACCATGGAAAGATTCCCATTAGCCGAAAATGGGCCCTTCGTCATTATCTTATCCTGTCGCCAGGACGATTCTCTTGTTTGAATTAGCCAACGTTTAGGGTCAATGACTTTGAGGTTCATTCTGTTTTCCGTTCAAAACATTTGTTGAAATCTCAATAGAGCCATGAAACGCGATTTCCGACCAGGAGAAGCGCCTGAAATTCGAATTTGGAATTGTTAAATTTTTCCTGGTTACCCAATGAAATGAAACTTTAATTGCAGTTACCGAATCATATTATAGGAATTGACATTGGTATAGAAATTGTAAAATTCCATTGAGATTGCGCGATCTACAATTTGATCGATACTAAGCTACTCGACTACTCCTAATGACTACGTGTCAAAGCCACCGAAAGCTGCCACTTCCCACCTTAAGCGAGCAAAACCCGATAAATAACATTCATCTTTCATTTACTCATCATTCCTTCATCATTTTCACTGATCATTCACTCATAATTCACTCATCGTTCTACATTCCCTCATCATTCATCATTGGCTCGTCATGACATGACGCACATTGTGCTCATTGCTCACTCATCATTTCCTCATCATTTCCTAATCTTTCACTCATCATTTCCTCATCAGTCACTCATCATTTCCTCGTCATTTATTATCATCGACTCATAATCCACTCACCATTCGCTCATCATTTCCTCATCATTTCCTAATCTTTCACTCATCATTTCCTAATCAGTCACTCATCAGTTCCTCATCATTCACTTATCATTGACTCATCATTCACTCATCATCCACTCATCATTCGCTCATCTCTCACTCTTCGTTCCCTCATCTTTTGCTCGTCATTCACTCTCTCGTGTGAATATTCCGTAGCGAGGGTTTTGCAGGGAAATCTGATGGGAAATTTAACGCCCAAAATTTTCTTTTCCGTGAAAAATTTTAAATTAAAATTTAATACTAATTAAACCCCATGTTTTGGCCGTAAAAACAAGAAAACGATGATAAACGCGATTTTGTCCGCATCAGTACCCTCTAAATTGACCATGTTCATCAATGTACGAGAAAAAGTTACTTTCCATGTTTTTTAGTCAATACTTACGAGATTCAGGCCAAAAAACGAACAAAGTGAAATCCACGATTTTTCGAAATGTTCCTTTAGGAATCTTGGTTTTCCATGGAGAGTCAGTTTTATTCCCAGGAGAATGCTAGAAAATCCATTTTTTCTAAAATTCACCTACCTGGAAGCTGCCAAAAAATTTTTTTTGTTTAAATTTTAGAACGTAAAAAAATAATTTTTGGAATTTCCGCAAATCCGTATTTAAACCAATGTTTGAACACTAAAATTCTATCAATTTTGGCATTTAGGGAATGAAAAATGCAGAAATTTACAATGGATCCCACGAGACCAATAATTCACAATAATTGGTTCAGTAGAACCCACTCAAACGGGCAAAAACTTGAAAAACCCATCTAGAAAATAGAGCAGAATTGTTTAAAAAATCTTTCCCAAAAATTCCTGGAGTATTTTTTTTTTTTTGTTGATAATTTGAGCGAGGAATCCAGGTAAAAAATTTTGTCGAGAAGATTTTCCCAATAGACGTACATCATTTTGGGTAAATAATGTGCCTAAAATATTTTTTTGAAAGGAAGTTTATTTTAGTGGCTCAACTTTCGAAATCTGAGTTCCCTACTGACGTTTTGATTTCATCGCAATGTCTCATTTTGACAATTTTATCTTGTCCCTCAAAATGTCCAAATCGCGATAATTTATTTACGAGCCTTCAGCTTTCACGGCATTTTCCTACAAACTGACATAATCTATTAATACCTACGGTGAAAGTTAGGTCACCGTCATTCGGGTCCTTGGCAGAAGATAATCTGGCCGAGAATTTTCGTCCAGGTAAAAGTGAAGGCCGAGTATTCAAAGTTACAATGAGTTAGCCGGAATTTCGTATTTTTGAATTCGTAGCCGGAATTTGCACTATTTGAAACCCCAAGGTTCCAATTTGTAGCCGGAAATTCGGCCATGATTACCATTTAAGGGAGTGAGTGTGACGTTGGTCGGTTCCCAACTGACACCCGGGGTTCTGCTTATTTGCGACTGCCACCTTGGGTCTAGCTCGTCTATAATTGCCACCCGGAGTATTTTTGCTTACAACTGCCACCCTAGCTCGTCCTGCTCGGTAAAAACTGCCCCATGCCAGTCTTTTACCCAAATCCTGCTTGTTGATTGTCACTCTAGTTTTTTATCATGCTGCCACCCGGGGTTCAACTCAATGAATATTTCCACCCCGAGTCTTGTTTCAACTGCACCCAGTGTCCTGCTCGTTGACAACTGCCACCCGAATCTCTAATAGACTAATGACAATTGCCAGCTGGGTGGCAGTTGGGTGACTCGATCACCCGTTTGCACTCACTCAAAAAGAATTCACGTTTTTGTGTATACACCATTTGAAGAAATAAATAAAATCGACTCTAGGACCAATTGGAAAATTTTTGCTTTTTTTTTTGGTTTGTTTACGTCTTTATTTTAGGTTTATTTTTATTACTTCCATATTTACAGAGTAAATGGAAGTATTGTGATCGTCCTAAAATCGAGAATCGGAACGGAGCTTCAGAAAAAACTTTTTCTTATACACATTTACTCAGAATCACTTCCTGAACAAGTGTCTGTGTGTCCGTGTGTCCGTGTGTCCGTGTGTCCGTGTGTCCGTTAGTCCGTTAGTCCGTTAGTCCGTTAGTCCGTTAGTCCGTCTGTGGTCATTTACAAAAATGGCCATAACTCCCTCATTTCTCAACCTTTTTTCAAATTTCTTGAACTGAAATGTTTTTCTCGGCAAGCCCTAACACCCTGTTGAATCGGAATTTTGATAACGCACAGTACTTCCGATATATCTGCATTTTTTGGGTTTCCTATTTTATTTTTTTCCGGCCACAAAAATGGACTGATTTGAGCGTTTTTGGTCTCAAAATCTTCGTTTTACCTTGCAGAATATGTGGATATTTTTTACATTCCGAAAATGTAGCGTTTTTTCATTTTGGGCGAATTTTAAAATTTTAATACTGAATTTTTTGATATTTTTGACCTAAACACTTTCAAAAGCAGTCAAAATATGATCAAATTGTGTCACAATTTTACGTTTCAAAATATGGAAGTATTGTGTGTTATCTACGCACCACTGGTTTTTACTTCTTTTTTTAGGTCGGATTCAACGGTTTTGGCTTGAAGCCGGAAGCCCTCGCCAAAAAAGGTTCTTTCTCCTTCGAAGGCAACGAATATACCATTACGCATGGCTCTGTCGTCATTGCGGCCATCACGTCATGCACCAATACCAGCAATCCGAGCGTCATGCTTGGCGCAGGTATCCAAAAATTGATTTCATCCCCCGAAAATCGGTTTATTTTTATTGTAAATTGAGAAAAAATTGTTTTGTGCTTGCTATTAATTTTTTTGTTGAATTGAGAATTTGTTGAATGAGGTAGGTACTGTGCCTATCTATTTTTATGTGTTCAACTATATTTACTTCCATTTTTCGTTTATCAGGGCTTTTGGCGAAAAAGGCCGTCGAAGCCGGCCTCTCCGTCGCCCCTTACATAAAAACCTCCCTCTCCCCCGGCTCGGGGGTTGTGACGCACTATCTTCGCGAATCCGGCGTCATCCCCTATCTCAACCAGCTCGGCTTCTCGATCGTCGGATTCGGTTGCATGACTTGCATCGGCAACTCGGGACCATTGCCCGACAATATCGTCAACGTTATTGAACAGGTGAAGGCGATTTTGACGATAGCGTGCAAGGGGGCGTGGCAAATGACGCCCCTCGGCCAATCGGAATGCTCGGCCACGCCCACTTGTACGTTCAACCCCCAATTTTCAGCCCTTTGCCCCACCCCTTGAGGCTGGAGTTGCTTCACCAGAAATTCGAAGAATGAAAATTCGGCTTTACTAAATGTTTCGCAATAAACATTTTTTACAAAAAAATCAAGGGATGGATCAAATCAATGGATCTTACTGCCAATTTCCGAAATTTTTCGAATTTTTTTTTCTTACTCCGCTAAATTGTTTTTAGAATGAGCTCGTCTGCGCTGGTGTGCTATCGGGCAACAGAAATTTCGAAGGGCGCATCCATCCGAATACTCGGGCCAACTATTTGGCCTCGCCGCTGCTCGTCATCGCCTACGCGATCGCCGGACGAGTCGACATCGATTTTGAAAATGAACCTATTGGTAAAATATATTTTGTCATTTTGTTATTTTTCTGTTTCGAAGATTTTTGAGTTATTTTTTGCGGATTTGTGTATTTTTGTTGCGTTTTTTTTTTAATTTTTATATCATTTTCACGAACACAATCGAATTTTGTGCGCAGGTGTGAACAGCAAAGGCCAGAAAGTCTTCCTAAGGGAAATTTGGCCGTCCCGCGCCGAAATCCAGTCGGTCGAAAAAACGTCCGTCATCCCCGCAATGTTCAAAGACGTCTACTCTCGCATTGAAAACGGCTCCAACGCCTGGCGAGCCTTGAAGTCGCCCGAAGGCAAACTCTACCCCTGGGACAAAACGTCGACCTACATCAAGAGCCCTCCGTTCTTCGAAGGGATGACAAAAGTAGGTAAAAAAGTTCAGAAAAAAACTAGAGGAAATTCGCTAAATTTTGCAAGAGCATCCCAGAATTGTTATGGCAACAACGGTTGTCAAAGAACGACGGTTGTCAAGCAACGACGGTTGTCATGGCAGCGACGGTTGTCATGACAACAACGGTTGTTACGGCAGCAACGGTTGTCAAAGAACAACGGTTGTCAAGCAACAACGGTTGTCATGGCAACAACGGTTGTCATGACAACAACGGTTGTTATGGCAACAACGATTGTCATGGCAACCACGGATGTCAAGGCAACCACGGTTGTTATGGAAACTATGGTTGTCATGGCAACCACGGTTGTGACTTTTTTGACTTAACTCTAGAATTTGCCGGAGACGCAACCAATAAGGAACGCCAGAGTTCTTCTCCTCCTCGGCGATTCAGTGACGACTGACCATATTTCACCGGCTGGCAGCATTGCTCGTAACAGTCCGGCCGCTAGATTTCTCGCTAGCCGCGGGTGAGTCATTTCAATAATATTCCAATACCGTCGTGGCACAATTTTATAAAAAACGAAGTTTCAATTCAAACTAATCAAATTTTGTATCGAAATTCCAATTTCCTCCAGATTGACGCCGAAAGATTTCAATTCGTACGGCTCTCGAAGAGGCAACGATGACATAATGAGTCGAGGAACGTTTGCCAACATTCGCCTCGTCAACAAATTCGTGTCCCTCCCCGGACCGAGGACATTACACATTCCAACCAATGAAGAGGTGAGTCATCTGTTGAAGTGAGTTAAAAAGTCGAAATTACACTGCCAATCCGCATAATATTTTTTCATCTTGACAGATGGACGTGTTCGATGCGGCTGAGTTGTACAAAAAAGAGCAAACTCCGCTCGTTTTGATCGTTGGAAAAGATTACGGCTCCGGCTCGTCGAGAGATTGGGCCGCCAAAGGGCCTTTCCTCCTGGTGAATGAACTCAAATTTTCTTCCTACTTTCGAAATTTGCGAGTGATCGACGAGTGAAAGATGAGCGAATGATGAGTTTGAGATGATCGACAATGATGTCTGGCCGTCAATGATGAATTATGAAGCAGCGATGAGTGAATGGCTTGTAAATGAGTAAATGGTGAGTGAAAGATGATGGAATGATGAGGGAACGGGCGGTGAGGGATAAGTGAATGATGAGGGAAAGATGAGTAAATGATGACTGAGAGAAAATAATGAGTGAACGATGACAAGAGGATGAGTTGAAGATGAGTGAATGATGTGTGGATGATGAGTTGAAGATGAGTGAATGATGAGTAAATTGAGAGTAAATCATGAGTGAATGATGAGAGGATGATGAGTCAAAGATAAGCGGATGATGAGGGGATGATGAGCAAATGATGATGGGATGATGAGGAAATGATGAGAGGATGATGAATCAAAGATAAGTGAATGATGAGGGGATGGAGAGTAAATTATGAGTCAATGATGAGGGGACGAAGAATTAAATATGAGTAAATTATGAGTGAAATTTGAGCAAATTGTGAGGCAATGATGAGTAAACGGTAAGTTAGTGAGTAAATTAAATGGGAAATAATCATTTTCTGGAGCATTGTCTTGTTGATTTAGGTTTTAAATAATGAATATTTTGATAATAATAATAATTTAATAATTCAATTATTAATATTTTAATTTCAACTCGTCATTTTTGGCAGGGTGTGAAAGCCGTGATTGCCGAATCGTTCGAAAGGATCCACCGTTCCAATTTGGTCGGCATGGGGATAGTACCGTTGCAGTTTAAGGAGGGCCAAAACGCCGAAAGTCTCGGCCTGACCGGCAAAGAGCAGTACTCCATCGAACTGCCGTCGAATCTGAAGCCACTCCAACAAATCACCGTTAAGGTGAGCCAGAGTTTGTTTTGACTTTGGATGGGGTCCAAAATATATTGATTTTTCCGTAACTACTGGTTTTTCAGTTTCGGTACGTGTTGAGTAGTTACCAATTTTCTGTTAGTGTTTTGAACAGCCGAATCCTAAAAAATATTATTCTTCGTAAATAATTTATTCATCATTTTTCAGACGGATTCCGGCAAAACTTTTGAGGTTATCGCACGTTTCGACACTGAGGTCGACCTACTTTACCACCGCCACGGAGGTATACTGAACTACATGGTTCGCAAAATGATCGATTGATCGTAAAAAATAATTTCAAAGAATGCGCACTATTCAAATTTCGACTGCTACATTTGTGTTGAGTATGTTTTTAAAATATGCTACTTACCTGAGCTTGATTATTTTTAAAGAGAAATCAAATAAATTAATTTACCTCGTGGCTCTTTACATGACATTGGTGTAGGTACTTATGTAAGCTATTTTCGGTAGTAGAAGCGATCAAAAATTGAAATATTTTAGCTCCGTAATTGCATTTTAGTTATCGTAGTAAAAGTATGCTATGTTTTTAACGAAAATTTCAGTGTTTAATTGAAGAAAAATTTCTCAAAAAAATTTGATCGTAAAAATCATTATTTTAAGCGCATTTTGTTTGAAGAAAAGTTTTTCTCGAGGCAGCTCGCAAATTTTGTCGATTTGTCACAAATATTTGGTGCCAACATGCCAAAAGCCGTTGGCTTCTGATTGCATTTCGCTGAAGCATGTTTCGTGGCATTTTGTTATTGTTATTGTACAATATTGTTATGTAATATCTCTTGAGGAGAACAGACTGTCATATTTGTTATCGGGATGAATAAAGGGCTTGAAAAGGGACAATTGAATATTCTCGCGTATTCCCTGTTAATTTTTTTACTGGAAATTGCTGTTGTGGTAAGGATAGATCTTTCATTTTTGGCACATAAAACTATCTACATTTATTGCAAAAAAAAAAAATTGTTTTAGAATTTGAGTTTGTTTTAAAAACTTACAACCAAAATCGGTCGTTAAGGCGTCAAAATTGACTAGCGAAAATACCGTTTTTTGATATTTTCACGTTCCTTTGGCAGGCTATTTCCATTAATCGTACAACTGTAGCAGAAGGGTTACAATAAATTCCTTTTATTTTTCCAAATTGGTTTTATTCCATTTCACATTCAATAGCCTTCGCGTCACAATATGACAAAAGCGATTGAAAATAACGTAAAAAATACAGCGTTAAATAAAATTCAACAATGGGAGTAATTCGAATTTTTTCTTCAAATTATAAAAAATGCAGATCTGAAAAATCATATCACAACCGAAGCAATATCGAAGCAATTTATCCAAAATATTGTTTCCCCACCTTGAAAATACAATTTGGTCTTTAGCGGCTAATGCGGAAATAATTTATCTCTCGTAGGCACTAATTGTTAGTAACTATAGAAGGCACCTAAACGTGCTATGAAAATTAACGATAAATCGTGATTTATAATTTAAAATTATGATAACAAACATTTTAAACAACGACTTAAGCGAAAAATTTGATGTGCGCCATTTTTTTTTCAAAATTGAACAATCTAGTACAAAAAATAAATATAATCGCTCGTATAGGAATGCAGCTTGAAATTATTGTACGGCGAATTTAAGCTCCGATACCGACAAGCCCGACCAATAGGCTTTTGAATTCTCCGCCGCAATCGCTCTGAAGAAAAATACAAAACAGACAATCGTCCATGAAAATTACTACAAAGTAGGATTTCAATTTTTGAGAGATCAGGCGTGAGTGTAAACATAAAAAATTTTTCCCGTATTTTATATGTTTACATTCACCGCCGAGCTTCCTCAAATAAACTGTTATGGGAGATTCATTTTAACAATTACCATCACCCGAAAATTACTTTGCGTGTGTTGAAGCTGTATACAAGTCGTAAGCGTAAATAGGCGTAATTATTCGGAGGAAGTTAACTTTTCTGTCTTTTTCGTTTAGTACAGTTTATATCCGACTATCTACCGTGGCTAAATATTCGATGCATTTTTCTAGGAACATGATATTTTGAAAAATATACTTTCATTCAACCCTTTATTGATCAAGTGATACCTGGGAATGATTTTCATAATTTTTTTTTAGGTATTATTGACGTAAAATGGCAACACCTCAACGTTGAAGTAGCAACAAAAAATTTTGCTTTTCCTTGTTTACTTTATTTGGACAGCCGCTGAATTAAAATCAAATTATTATTGAAATAAAAACAAAAAATAGCTCAAAAACAACTCAAAGGAAAAAAATGCATTTTTTATTTTTGGTTGATTCCTTTGGCGTTCAAATTGACCAATATAGGGTTCTGTTTTACGATAGGAAAAGGGAAAATCTACCAATAGAAGCATGCTCATGCGAACTTTGTGCGTTAGAATGAAACCAAGGCGATCAACAGGCGTCTGTAGTCCCCAGAGGTGTCGCCCTACGAACAGAAATGGCAAAATAATAGATTTTTCAGAAATCGGAAAAAAAAACCAAGAAAAGAAAAAGCGGCAGGCTGAGTATTAAGCATGGGGGTTTTTGAAGCGTCAGCTACCCATAATACCAGGCCTATTTTACACAGTACATTACCTACTGACAGAATAGGATTTTTGAATATCGAAAGTTTCCTCCAAAAACCGAGCAAGTGATGGTTAAATATTTTTTGGCCCTCGACTGCTCATCACAGCTGTTATGGCTCTGCAGTTGCCATGGTAACTGCCGCTGAAATAGTAACTATTGCGGCCATAGCAACCATTGCTGCCATAGTACCTGCTGTTGCCATAGCAACCGCTGCTGCGAAGTAAGAGCTGTTGCTATTGTCACCACTGTTGCTACAGTAACCACTTTTGCCAGAGAGCTATCCACCATAGTAAATGTTGTACGCTATACTAACCATTATCCGCTCTTCGAGAGGCGTCTCGTACAAATTTTTGTACTCCTCCTTGATGTCGCCCAAGTCGATTTCGGATCTACCGACCACGATGCGGATCAGCGTCCGATCTTTGGTGCCCATGCCGGCCATGGATTCTTCGAGTCGCTCGGCGAAGAATTTCCTCTTGTTTTTGACGCATTTCACTGGAAAAGTTGTCGATTGCTTATAAAGTGCGAAGGGACATGGGGAAGATGAAGTGGAAGAAGAGGTCGATTGCCAAGAATATGGTACCAGAGACAACATTAATGATCTGTCTACAGCGCCAGCAGTTTGGGATTATAGTAGTGTAGAGGCCGCTATGTTGCTGGTCAGGACGTGGCTCTCGGCCAAATCCAAATGATTCTTGAGTTGAAGCACGAGCATTCATTTGGTCTTTTGACACTGCAGGGGCCTGACGTGCTCCAATCAAAGCAACTCTGGCCGTTCTCCGATTGAAGGCCTACTCAATGCCAAGCACAGATTTGCCCTTCTTTGACTGTTGAGATTTCAAGTTGCCAGGCCGAGCCTGAAGGCAGAGTTTTCGGAGGGGGGAGGAATGTAGCAGCTTATATTCAGAAGGTCTTGGAATACCTCCGACTCAAACCCGAATTGACACTTTTGCAAATCAACAATTCTGGTCAAATCGCTCTATGTGCTTCATATCCTTTTTGGAGAAGAAGCCTCTCAAATCCTTGCCGAGCCCAGACCAGCGACAATTGAAGCAACTCAGGTGATTGCCAAACAGCTGTCGTTCCCAGATATGGTCTTCATTAACAGTGAAGATCTGCAGACCAAGCCTGATGGAAGGTTTTCCAGAATGTAGCAGAGTCCATTTGGAAGGTCTTGGAATAACCCCATCTCAAACCCAAATTGACACCTTTGCAAATCAACGATTCCGGCCAAATCGCTCTTTGTACTCCACACTCTTGATTGGAGCAAAAGCCTTTCAAATGCTTGCTGTGACCTGGCCAGCGACAAATAAAGCAACTCAGGCGACCGCCAACCAGCTGCTGTTCCTAGATCCGTGAAGATCCGTTCTTCTTCAACCATGAAGATCAGCAGACCAAGCCTGATGGAAGGGTTTCCCAGAGAAGTGGAAGAAATGTAGCAGCATATCGACTGTGAAGATGCAACACGGCCCAATTCGAAGCATCGTTTCTTTTGTGGGCGTCTGGATTGACTACTTCTCAAAATTTGTCAACTTGGCATATCACACCCACAGATTGCACGGCAAGAGGATCAAGCGGTGCTGATTCTACACTGTCGATATATTCTGAAGTCCTGGGAATAACTGGGTCAAACCCAAAGGAATCCTTCGCAAATCAACTATTCCGGCAAAATCGCTAGTTTTTGTACTTCACACCCTTTTTGGAGCGTAAGACTCTCAAATGCTTGCTATGCCCTGACCAGCGACAATTGAAGCAACTCAGGCAATCTTTAACCAGCTGTCGTTCCGAGATATGCTCTTCTTCAACAATAAAGATGCCAAGTCGCCAGACCAAGCATGTGGGGGGGGGGGTATTTGCAGCTACGTTTTTTAATGCCTGCCATGCCCTGTCTCGCTTCAATCGAAGCAACTCAGGCAGTCCTGCTTGAATGGCAGGTATGCTGAAGCCTTTCTTCAGCTGTAGACTCTACTTCTCTGCCTGAGAGGTGCAAGGTAGGAGTGGCCACTTGGTGATAACCGGTCGCACTGTTGGCAACTTCTGTTACCATAGCTAAACAGTAAACTTACCGATGGCCAGGTAACCGTCTTCGAGAGCACCCGACGTCTCGCTCTTGATGGCCTCCTCAATATCGCGTCCCGCAAGCTCTTCGTACTTGGCGCAGACGGACCTCAGATGAGCGTACGACCTGGACACCAAGATCTTGTTGAAGGAGGACTCCTCCGTTCCCCATTGGCCTTCCCCTGAAAAAATGATCGACTATTGCAAAAAACATCTATTTCGAAAAAGCTCTTGGATCAGCGATGGGCATTTTACAAGGTAAATCAATATCAGCAGTTTTTACCAGCATCGATGAGTTCCTGGGCGTCGCTAGCCGCTGCTTCCTCATCAACGTCCGCCGATTCATCCCGGTTAGCCTGAATAACATGATTTATAGCATAATTGAAGAAACATACAGGAAAACGTTATCTCCAACACTCAGGATACGCTGTAGTATTCTTACCGAGCACAGGGAAACCAAGAGCTTCTTGAAGCTTCCGGACGTATCGCCCTTGATGTCGTCCTCCATTTCGCTTTCGTACACTGAAAAAAATTTGGAAAATCAGTCGATGCGGTTTGAAAAGACGAAAAAAATTGTTCATAGTTAGGCTTGATATTCTTTGAGGGATACTCACGTTCCTTGTAGGCGCCAGAGATGGCCTTGATGCCGTAGTTGCTCAGCGTACAGAGGATTTCCACCAACGCCTCTTCGTCGGTGCCGACGCCTGAAAGAGAAAACAAATTTTCAGGATATCTGTTCCAACTCAGTGCATCGGGTCAAAATTTCCAGAAATTATCAGGAAATGTCTACACACCCGAAATGGAATCTTTCACTTCTTTGGCGTAGAAATGCGGCAGCGACGTCATCAACGCGACGACGGCGTCTTCGAAATTCCCTCCCAACTCGCTCTTCAGCTCGTCGATCAGGTCCTGGAAGAATTTCGAAAAAATAGCAATCCCTTTGAGGCGTTACGCAAAATGCGCGGCAGGTGGCGCTGATGTATCAATAAATAAAGCCAGCTACTCCGTTTAATAAGTTTATCTATCCCCACCTCAACCTGGGGCAACTTCGGCTGAAGTTCGAGGTAATACGGGTCTCACCTGGTATGTACCTATCTCGTTAGTGTCACCAATGCAGTTTCCCCGTCCCAGCTGCTGCTAAAGTTAAATTGTCTCCGTTTCCCCGAGGCGCTCAACTTTCACGACGTCCTTCAGTTTTGCGAGTTAATGAGCCAACACGAGGTGTTTACTTTAGATGGCATTTTTTTGAAATTTTGTTTGTAGGAAATTATTTTTTATAAGTTAATTTAAAATAATCGTATTTTATTCGAATTTTATTTCAATTTTTAGGTGCCAAATTGTTCAAAAAAGAGTTTTTGAAATATTTTTTAGCTTATTTTGGTACAAAAAAAAAAAATTTACACTCACCTTCCCATACATGGTCTTGTACTGCGTGATGAGCTCTAGACGTTGTTCTATGGAGCGATGGGCGATAATGTCAATTATGGTTTGTTCGTCGGTACCAAAACCTTTCATTGCTGCCTTCAGAGCTTCGCAATCGGCTTCAGCGCTGAAGTCCGGGTAGGCGAAGACTGTCCCGCGAGACTGCACCTTGCAAAAAAATTGAAGTATTTCAATGAAGCTTTTGATAATTATAGGATGGAAATTCAAAAAAACTTGACTAGGACCGAATTTTGAAATTGCCGAAAAAATTGGAATTGTTTAACGGTTAAAGTTTGGCTTGAGGAATTCTGGAACACATTCTGGAAATTTTTTTTGAGATTTCAACAATTTTTCTAGAGGGCTTAAAACTGACAGGCCGATGAATTGGGGCTGTCCCGAAACAAGGTTGATTTTTCCTTAAAATTTCAAAAAAACAATCTCCAACCGTTTGGGAGAAAAAGTCACGGAGGACGGCGGACGGACAGATTTTTTTTATTGCTGATTCGGATTCTACACCCTTCGAAACGTAAACCATCAAATTTTTAGGTTAGGTTAGAAAAAAAAATTTCTTGGGAGAAAACAACGGTTTGTTATTGAATAATAAACCAAAAGGGACATTTTTAAACATTCCAGAAATAAGATATATGCCGTGCCATATTATGCCGCGCCTTTTTAAAGTATTAATTTAAAAAAAATTTTTTTTTGCTCCGAATTTGACGAAAAAATTTTAGAAAGCTCTAATCACAGGTTTTTTGTACTCGAATTCGCTTGAAATTTGAAGGTGCGACCGGCATTAACACTTTTTTGTATTTGCATTTTGTCGGCATTTGATCGGGTTGGTGAAAAATCGAAAAATTCCGCCCGTTATTCGAGTAATGCGGCCGAAGTTAATTAAAATGAAAGCACGTTTCCACGGCGTAAGTAACGATCTTTCCGTAAAACGTCAACTCTCTTGGCTTTTTCATCAGTTGATGGACCCGGGCGGCCGATTGCGTGACATTCTCCCCGGGCGTTTTTCAACACTTTTTCACCCCGCACATATTGGATGTCGGGCGGAAAAAAGGTCGAATTTCAACTAGTTAATAGACGCGCAACAGTTTTTTCGAAAAATTCGTGGCAGTAGAAAAAAAATCAGGAAAGGTAGGTGAAGAAAGTAGAAATTCATATTTAGGATAAAAAAGCGATAAGTAGGTATAATAGCAAATCCAAAATTTTTAAAATGATTTTTTTAATTGCCTTATTTATTATAACTTTTTTACGAAAGTTTATAAATAGTTTCATGTATTGTTACATCAATTACTAATGCAACAATATATGAAACTATTATACCAATTTTCGTAAAAAAGTTATAATAAATTAGGCAATGAAAAGTCTCTTTTTTTCATCATCATTTTTCGCCGAGAGAATACGTACAAAAAAGCGAAAATGATGGAAAAATAATACAGAATCGCTCCCAAGGTCTCACGCAGAAAACAAAGAAGAGCCGGGCAGACTCTCGGCTAAACTGCAACAACCTTGATTTCCCTCATGGCTCCTTCGCCGGATGTTCTCACGCCGGCGATAAATTACTTTTACTATTAGGAAGTTAGCGGATCGATGAAGTCTTGCACTGCTCGCAGAAGCGGAGCAGGTACGATAATTAGTAAAACGAAAATCGAAATGATACGGTAAATTGTTCCTGGTGTTTACCAAAACGCATACGCGAAGAATAACATGGGAAAAAACGAGGAACATCGCGATCCGGGAAAAGAAATCTATGAATTTCAAACTCCAACTGAAAAACAAACTATAAATTTATGCACAAACTCAAACCGGAACTGGAACTCTTCTCGTAATCAAACTCGAACTCAAACTTGAAATTAAAAGTTAAACTGAAACGCGAACTGAAACTCAAAATCAACATCAAACTTGAAATCAAACTCAAGCTGGAACCCATACTCATAATCAAACTTAAACTGAAACTCGAAATATTCAACCTAGAAATTAAACTCAAACTGGAACTGAAACTCATAATCAAACTTAAACTCGGACTCATGGTCAAACTCAAACTCGCAATCAAAATGAAACTCAAACTCATCATCGAACTCATGCTCATAATCAAACTTGAACTTAAATTGAACAGAAACTCATGATCAAACTCGAAAAAAGTCGAGCTGAAAACTGAACTTGAACAAAAACTCATACTCTTCTTCAAACTCAAACTCGAACTGAAACTCATTATCAAACTCAAACTCGAACTGAAACTCATTATCAAACTCGAAGTCGAACTCGAACATGATGAGTTTCAGTTCAACTTTGAGTTTGAAAATGAGTTTCAGTTCGAGTTCGAGTTTGAAGATGAGTATGAGTTTTAGTTTAAGTTTGAGTTTGATAGGTTCAGGTTGGAGTTTCAGTTCAAGTTTGAATTTTAGTTCAAGTTCGAGTTTGAGTTTGACTATGAGTTTCAGTTCGAGTTTGAGTTTGAAGATGAGTGAGTTTTGGTTTAAGTTCGAGTTTGACTATGAGATTCAGTTCGAGTTTGAGTTTGATTATGAGTATTCGTTTTAGTTGCAGTTCGTGTTAGAGATTGATGATGACTCGTCATTGATGATTATGAGTTTCAGTTTGATAATGAGAATGGATTAGAGTTTGAGTTTTACGACGAGTATGACTTTGAGTTTCAGTGTGAGTTTGAGTCAGTTTATCAGAATCAGTTTGAGTTTCTGTACCATTCAAGTCCTAGATAATTGGACTTGGTTTTTTATGACGCCTAACTGTCAAAACAGCTACCGCTTCCGAGCCGGAATACAAAGGTAACATAATGCTGGTTAGGGCTGGGTTTTTAGGATATTGTGTGGTAAACAAGTTCCCTCGCAATCTCGGCCAAGTATTCTTGGTCGCTTTGCTTGTTTGCATTTAATTTCCGGCAAACATAAACCGCCTTTTAGCCATTTATTGTTTTACCAGGCATCTCCGAGGATTATAATACAGGGAAAATACGGCTTTACAGATTCTGTAATACAGAATAAGTTGAGAAGTTGTTCTAATCGGATTTTTGCGAGTCAAATTACACAATAACATTTAATTTTTGGGATCAATGTTTGAGTGATCGTGAATTTTCTTTGATTTTTTAAAAAATGAGATAGCAGGTGTAGGCCCTTGTGATTAATCAATGGCGAAAGCGCGTGGGTAAACAGACGAATCGTTGGAAAAGTTCTTTTGAAACTGGACAGTAAACATCAAGTGATCATGTGTGATAATTTGCTGTTTTCGTACGGATTAGATACGTGAAGTGAGAAGACGTATTGTGAAAATCATGGCACAATTCACACAATGGCACACACTGCACTGACCCATTTCGTCTTCTCGCCCAAATAGTCCTGAACAAATTGCAGAAAATCATAATTTATACAAATAAAAACGATGTTCGAATAAAGATTAATACTACCACCTTATTATGTAAAACGGACAAAAATTATAAATAAAATACAGATTTTTTCTTCAATATTTTTGCATTTTTGGCAACAAGGTTGAACATTATCGTGTACCTAATAGGTACTACCTATGAAGGGTTGTCTCTATAATTGGTCGGTTCTTTAGCTCATTTGCTAAAGTTTTCTTGTATACCATTTTTTGAAAGCCTAAGAAAAAGTACGCTTTTTTCAATTCGAAGATTTTTTCGTGTTTTTGATTTTGTTTCACGGCCATTAGTACCTTCAATTTTGGAGTAATTACAGAAATAAGGATACCGTTGGAAAGCTGATATTCAGGACCAGTTTTCCCCGAAAAGTGAGCGGGATTTTCCCCTTTTTTTCTAGTCCTAAATGCACGGTAAAAAAAGGTAATTTCCAAAAATTAAGTAATTCTTGACTTTGACACAATTTTCTGCTTATTGAACTTGGTGTTAGAAAAATGAAAATACCGTAGGCCAATAGGAAATTTAACGAGCTTTTCAATGGTATACTTATTTTTGAAATTGCTTCAAAATTTAAAAGACTTTTGTCCATTTTACTGAGACACAGTAAAAAAAACTCTTTAAAGCAAAAAAGTAAAATTTTTCTTGCGTTCGCGAGAAATTTTATAGAACAAAAATTGCAGGAAATATCCTGAAGAATTGACCCTATAGTAGTCCTTTTGCCAATAAACAAAAAAGCCTTCGTAAATCAACGAGAAGAAATTAATTCAAGCCTCGTTTTTTTCCTTGATGGTGTCTAAACATGCTGGGAAGGTAAATACGGATAAAATACCACTATTTTTCAACGATAAGAGCATTAGTGGTTTTTAAGTAATCCGTCTCAGCTAATAAGATAAAGATATCCACCCGCAGCAATGCGAGTCATGCGGGCCCTGAAAATCTTCGGTAGGATTGTACCTAATAAATCGCCTTGGGCCATTTTTGATACAAAATTTTTGCATTATTCGTTGTTGCTTGAAAATTGACGTTCTTGTCATTAGCACATCATTCTGCTTTTGTGTTGTTGCTGTTGTACTGGAAAGAAAATTAGCGAACTGAGTCAAAGCCAACAACCGCAACGCGACGATTACGAGGCCTTGAAAGAGAGCGAGTTCGTGCATCTGTCATTGTTTCCTACTCAGAAGACGATTCACATAGTTCTAAAAATACCGAGCGTGAACCACTACGTCACAAATTTCCGTACAACAGAAATGATGCATCGAATATTTATCGTTCAATCTCCTCAAAAATCTAAATTGAAAAAATAAATATAAGGTTTATAACCTAGTTTTTATCAGCTTTTCATCTAATTTGCTGTTATTGAGGGGTGGTATTTGGAAAAATACGATCAGCGTCGGCCTGATGCGTATGTCGAATTGGGCTGACAAGGGTGCTCGATTTACTCAAGGTAATCGGTCGGGAGGCTTCCAGCAGCAGCTTCAGAACAGGTTTTTAGGAGCTTCAAGAAAGGTTATGAGGAGCTGTAAGATGTGCCATGAGGAGCTTCAAGATAGGTCGTGAGATGCTTCAAGATAGGCCCCGAGGAGCTTCAAGATAGGCCCCGAGGAGCTTCAAGATAGGTCGTGGGAAGCTTCAAGGTAGGTCGTGAGGAGCTTCAAGACAGGTTGTGGTAGGCCTCAAGATAGGCCATGAGGAGCTTCAAGGTAGGTTGTGAGGAGCTTCAAGATGTGCCGTGAGGAGCTTCAAGATAGGGCGTGGGGAGCTTCAAGATATGCCGTGAGGGGCTTCAAGATAGGATGTGAGGAGCTTCAAGATAGGTCGCGAGAAGCGTCTACAAAAACTGGCTGGGGTTTTTAGACAGGAAAGGGGGAGTTTCAAAATCATGTCAATTTTTCCAGTTTATTATTTATTGATTGGAGGATTTGGTCGGTTTGAGCTTTATTCACGGCCTGCAATGTTTGCATTTTTTTGCCATATATTATACCAACATGTTTGGGTATTAGTAGGCAATTATTTGAAAAAATTGCCTTATAATTTTGATTCATTGCCCTATCCTGAATAACCGATTTTTTCAAAGATTACGGCCCTTAAGAGCTTTCCTAAAGCTAGCCTAAAGATGCAAAAATAACAAGTTAATCCCCGTTAGTTAAGCTATAATCTTCGTATAATTTTTTCGACCTTGTTTTCTTCGAATAGTCAGGATGTGAACCGAATCCCGTGGAGTATACGAAAATAAAAAAAAGGTATAATACCTAGTTTGAGCTTTGGTTGACAAAATACATGATATTCATCTATGTGCCTATTCGAGATCTCACGTTGGGATTCTTCGTTTTCTCAGAAGGGGGGGGGGGGGGTTCGATCAAGATTGTAAAGAAGGTGCGCGACCTTCGCTCCGCGTTCAAGGAACTTTTAGTCACGCTCGCCTGGTCCGTTCGTGGAACTCGCTTGATGGCTGTCAGTCATGGCGCACAACACTTTCCTATCCCAAACTGACTTTTTCAATGTTACGAGTTGTTTTACTCGATTTTCTCACTCTTCGAGGGGCGAAGAAAGTCGAAAATTGCATCCACACCGGGCCCAACATTGTACCTAAGATATGGTACCGAAATATTGCGATACCTAAGAAGTGTTTTCCGGAATTTTTGGGAAAAGCCTTTTTGAAATGACAAAATCATGACTATATTCCGGGGCTTAGGATAGAAGATGAGTATTTAATATGATTCAATAGTTAAACGTACAAATAAATAAATAGGTAACAGTAAAAAAAGGTTATACTCTATTTATTTACAAGTCTGTAGAGGCTCGCGATGGGCAAGAGCCGGAAGGGTGAAAGGGGGTCCATCCGCCGCCTCTCCTATGCTTACACACATAACTTATTTATTTTCGGTTTTACGCCTCGACTATTTGGTTTTTTGAAAAACTGAAATCGGCCTAATAATTGATGGGTAAGTAGAATTTGGGGCTGTAGCCGTTTTTTCCAAAATTACATCGAACTATCGTTTTTTTCAACGAATTAAAAAGTTAAACCGTGAGCAATCTGGAAGAAAACGGCACAACAAAATCATGCCGGTCGACTGCAAATACCTGCTGATATTGGGCATGAACATGATCTCTCGTACCTAATGCTTCTATTACAGCTGAAATGTTAAGTACTGTGTTTTTGAAAAGATAATCGCAAAAATTCAATTTTTTATTTTTTCTTCCTGTCTCAACCATCAATATTTTGGTTCGGCAACGAATTTCGGCGATATCTCCAAATACTTCATAATGAATAATTTATTCTCCGAGTCGGATCGAATTTTACCGAAAGCTCTCAAGAGAAATCGTAAAAGAAGAAAGTCGAAAAACGATTTTGTTTTATAACAGACGGCGGAGTTCGAAACTTGAATACGAACGGTGGCCTTTTCCGAGGAAGGTTCCGGCTTTGGCGCCCTTTGGTGGTAATATCTCGGGTGGTAATATCTTTGGTGGGGTCGGTAATAGCTTGGGTGGCGGGGTCTTTGAGCTCAAATAATTTCCACTGATCGCTGCCGACCCGTCTGAACTAATTTTAACCCGCATAGTTCTGCAGTTCTGGCCACATCTGGCGCCCGGAGTTTCTCATTCATCAACGTTCCATCTATCAATTTGGAACTCGATTTTCGACGTATCTCGCCGGGATAAATATTTAACGAAGATATCGCGAATGAGACAAATTTCAAAATTATTGGCCCCATTATCCGTTTATTTTGAAGAAATCCAGATAAAAGTTGACTCATAAAGTAAAACTCGATTATCCTCCGGTCAGTTCAGCCGATAACCCCTGTTCAATTATTAGCTCATTAGCACGGTTTGACAATGTATTTAACCCCTTAATATTTTTTTATAAGTTTACGAAGGCAGCCCAATAAAAATAGTTGATTAATCAATTGAAAAAAGGAAAAATAATAAATTTAAAAAATGTAGCATTTTACAAAATTTTGAAGTATTGAACGAAGTAGGTAAATTAATTTTATGGATTTTCTACGTCTTTAAAACAATTCTTTTAGGGGGGTTTAAAATAAATATTTTTAAAAAATAAAGATTTTTAACTTCCCAATTAACTTGTTTGGAATTTTTATTTGCTTTTTTCAAAGGAATTTCTAATTTTTGGCGTTTTCAAGGGTTTTTTATTATCCGTTTTTTTTGGCAGGTAATTTCAATTTTTTTGTTGACATTTAATGATTTTTTTTGTGAACAATTAATGTAGGTACCAATTTTTTACATTTTCTAATTTTTTGGCATTTTTTATATTTTTAACTTTTACATTTTTTAGCCATATGAGTGTCTTATGTATGTATAATATTATTATTTAAATTCCTCATTTGCTGGCATTTTATACCTTTTTTTCGCCAATTTTTCGGCATTTTCTAATTTTTGACATTTTTTCTATTTTTGTTGACATTTTAAAATGTATTGCCATCTGTTACCTTTTTTAATTTTTGGGCATTTTAAAAATATTTTGGCATTTTTGCAATTTTTTTATATTAGTTACTAATTTTGGGAATTTTCGAATCTTCAACTCAGGAATTTCCCCTCGGCCAGCCTTCCACGTAGATCAGATTAGTCATGCTCCTATTTCACCGGTGCCCTCAAGGCCTCTACCCGATTTATTGGCAATATTTCAATTTTTCGTGCATCGATCTTTCGACTTTTTAATTAAATTTATAGCGCGGAATTATTAAAACTCTAATGCCCGTACCGCGCAGAGGGCGTGGTCTACATCTGCTATTCAAAAAGTGTCGGTCTTGTCAGTAGAATTTATTGTAGGTATTTTATTGCCAACCCCTTTTTCCAATATTTTCGCTAGATAAATTATATCAATTTTTGGGTTTTCATATGTATAACGCTTAAAAATATCATAAATTTTGTTATATCGTCACTTAAGTTACAACACCGCCTAACTCAATTTTTGGCGAAAATGAGTTGGACACACCACTCGATAGATTTTTCAATAGCCGATATCATGGTAAAACTGCCAAGGAGATTGAACCAACCAGTGAAGAAGGAGATGGAGAAGAGACAGCACCGCTAAATGTATTTCCATGTTGAAATAATTAGTTTTTTGTGCCTCCTGAAAACTTGGAAAAATTGAGTTAGGTGGTGTTAGAACTTAAGTGACGATATGATAGTGAAAAACTCACCTGGGTTGGGTAGTAGCGACTCATGATGGTCTTGGAGAGGGAATACGCTGAAAAATAACAAAACCCAATTAACTCAACACGAATTTACTTAAACCGGCAAATCAGTAAGGCAACGTGGCAAATCAAACCGACCTACGGATCTGAATGTTGGCTAGGAACTGAATTGAAATGACCGGTCGCACACCGACTGCCACATTACCAGGGGGGGGGGGGGGGTCTGTGCCAGGAGGAGCAGAACCGAAACTTGCATTCTCTGGCGGTTACGTATCTCCCGGTCGTGACTCATCTTGGCAGGTCTGCTGTCACACGGAAGATAGCAAATAACACGGAGTATATTTCGAAAAAAAAATTTTTTGGTTCTCGATAAAATTGTGAGCCAAAATCAATTCTGAAGCCGAGGAAGAAGGGGAGAGAGATGGGACGACATTTTCCAACATTCATTTCACCTCGAGCGCTTTCGCAAAATATCAGAGGGAGAAATCGAAAGAGAAATGAGGCTTATCAAATGTCATATTTTAAGGTAGGCGTACCTAATAAGTTTTTAATGAAGAGAAGGGAAATCATAATATGATTATGAAACCATATTATGGTTTGATATTTACATATTATAGATACCTATAATAGGTATAATCCAGTATTGACTGATATGGTCATATATGGTCTGATACGGTTTGATATGGTCCACTACTGCCTTATATCATTCAATATTGTCAGCTATGATTTGCCGCAATATTTCTTGATGTTGCCCTATCAAAGGTATGACCCGATATTGACAGATACGATCCAACATGGTCTAGTATGGTCCGATACGGTTTGATATTGTCCAATATTGGCCTATATTGCCTCATATCATTCAATATTGTCAGATATGGCCCCATATACTTCGATTTGATATGGACAATTTTTCTGGTTATTGCCCAATTATACGTATGATCCGATATTGACAGATTCGGTTCAATGTTGCCCGATATGGCCCAATATTGGCATATATTGCCTTATATCATTCAATATTGTGAGATATAGCCCCATATCCTTCGATATGTTTTGGCCCAATATTGTTTGATATTGCCCTATTGTAAGTATGATCCAATAATGACCAATACCGTTCGAAATTCAAAAATTCAAAATCAGTGTTTTTGTTTCAAAATTCAAAATTAGATTTTTATAATTTTGTTTCAAAATTCAAAATTAATGTTTTATAATTTTTTCAAAATTAATGTTTTATAATTTTGTTTCAAAATTCAAAATTGTTGTTTTTACAATTTTATGTACATCAGTCGTCAATGTGATGTAGGCCTCCCTTCCAACCTGGGACGTGGGCATGTCGATCCTGAGGCCTTGATCTACTCCGACCCTGAGATGAGCAAAAACACTCAGGAGCAATAATTGCAAAAAGCGTAACACGATAATACCTGCCGTCATAATGACGTGAATAGCGTCGATTTTCAATTTTTTTGAACAAATATGGCGGAAGAATTTCAAAAATAACACGCACAGTTGAATATATTGAAATAATAAAATCAAATAAATTTTATGTACGTAAAAATAAATAAATATTCAGAATAAATAGATTCCTTTATGAATGCAGGTAAATAAAAAGGATAGATTCAAATTATGTTTCAATTTTCTTCATTTGATAATATTTTTGTTAACCTTTATACAGAAAACGTTGTACAACGGATCAAAGCTGTCAACTGACATATTGAAATATTGACTGAAATATTGTATAGGCTATAATGCTGTACACTTCCGAACATATTGGCTTTTTGATGTTGGATCGAGGTTATCTGCCTTTGTTGCTTTGATGCTGTTTCGGGAAAATATTTATCTTTTGGCTGGCATATCCGATGTCAGTTGGTGTTGAATATTACCCCGGCCTTCAACAGGCAATATACCGAACCCAAATTCATTTCAAATCGCAATATCTACGCATGGAGCTGGAAAATGGTAGGTAGGAAGGTAAGTAACATTTTATTAAAAATATTTGATATGCAATTACCTGTGTAAAAAATAAAAAAACGCAAAAAAAAACAACATTTTATAAATCAATACAAACCATAAACAATAGCATAAAAACACATAAAAAATTAAAGTAGAAAAATTAAAAATAATTTCGTAACTTTTACGTTGAAATATTTTTGAAAATTTTTTACCCAGCTAAAAAATGGTTCAGTTCTGTTTGTGACTCTTTATTACTATTTCCTTGGAACGAGAGATCTGAATCAGACTCTGGATCTGCAGAAACGACAGTGACTAAACTGTGACGTCAAAAACTCCAATTGGAAGGCCACCTACTCTGAGCTAAACTGCTGATGATGTCATCTACCGGTTCACTCAAATCCAGGGATTTTTTCTTAGCAGAAAATTTGGATTTTTTTGACAAAACCTAGGACGTCCCAAAATTAAAAAAAAAAATAAGAAAAAAATTGTAACTGAAGTTAAGAGCTGGTTCATAAAAATTGTATATACTTATACCTACCTAACGAGAAGAACTCATTAACCGTAAAACATACAAATTAAAAAAAAATTGATTAATTGGTAGAAAAATGTTTTTGGGAAATATCAATCAGAGAAGTGACCGCGGTAAACAGATAAAAAGATGTTTGAATTTTCCATGATTTTCTAGAGAAAATTGGAAAGACTGGCAAAAAAAAAACCCGATATGGAGATACCGGTCTGGAGATACCGGGTTCGATTCCCGGTCGAAGCGGAATTTTTTTCGCCCAAATCATCTTCTCATTTAATTATAGCTGAGTACGTTGTATATAACTATACAAAACAAGAATAGGCAATTACTATTTTCAAAAATTCGCAGTTTTTTATCAAGTTTGCTCTGCTATTCTTTTTAACGTCAATCAACTGCGCAGTTGATCATTCCGTATAATACTCAAGGTTATTGGAAGGCCGGCCAGAGCAATGGAGCGGATCCTTTGCCGATTTTGCTGTTCCCACTTTTTGTTATCCTGGGAAAGGATGCGGCGCGTTAAAAACAAGAACAGAGGTGTCCAAATAACACACAGTACTGTGCACAATTAAATTTTTCCTGAACCTCTGATCCAATTTTCAATCTCGTTATCAATATAGGTAATGCCTCCACTCCATCTGTAAATACGAAAAAAAAAGTTCTCTCTCGCCATATAAGGATTTGAATGATTAAATCGGTTAGGTAATTTTTGAGGAAAAATTAAAAAATCGAATAAATAAAAACGCCATTTTTAATTTTTTTCCGATTTTAACATCGTTTGAAAATATGAACGGAACGATTTCGAACAGGAAACGGCCTCGGTTACTAAAATTACTGAATTACTGCCCCGCAATCGGATGCAACCTTGGAAATGTTAGATGTCTGAGAGGTCCTCACATTCCTTGACATGGTTCTCAAACCAGTCACATCTCTGGGCTTGATCTGGCTAACTGATACTTTGGCGCATTCCCAACTGCGCTACTGACATGAGATCTAGGAACGAATGTTTCATTTTATGCATAAAATGAGAATAGTGAGTAGGTATACCGATTTATTAAAACCAAATAGGGTGAAATTTTATCGAAAATGGAACAAAACGCCGCCTACCGCATTTTTCTATATAGACATTTTCCAAGATACGATTTTTTGAAGGTTTTTTCAAGAAAACCACACACCTTGCGTCATAAAAACCCAAATTTCTCTGCTTCAAAACAACTTTTTTTACCTTTTGAGGACATTTTTGGATTCAGCGTTAAATTTCCTGTAAATCTAATCAAATTTCATGGTTAAAAACAAACTTCTGTGTATCGCAATTGCAGTTCAAACATCAAAACTCGAGAAAACAAATTTTTGTTGACAAAAAAAATTCAGAAACTAAAAATATTCATTAAAAAAAACTTAAAATTATTACGATTTTGACAATTTTCTGAACTTCAAATTCAATTTTTTACTTTTTTGATTAAATTTTTCGGTGTTCGTATGATTGTTCCAATTTTCGTCCGACTCTTTCAATCACGTCGGAAAGGAGGGGGTACGAATTTCACTTTAGTTTCATCACCGGTCGACGAATTGAATCGCCGAGTGGCGAAAGCCGCAGGAAGCAATTTTGCCAAAAATCAATCGCCATTCGGCATGTAAGTGACAATGAGTTGGGTTGGGACTGCGAGCAAATAGGAGTTTGAAGTTCAATTAATGTACCCGGTCAAGCTGAAACAATGGCTGTCATGCCGGAAATCGCCTAAATCCACGGGATTTTACGTCATGCCGCCCCATAACAGATGCGCTACAGGAAGGATATTTTTGAAAATTTTCAATAATGTAATAAAAACTACTTTTCAGAAGAAAAAAACATAAAAAAGAAAGGTTCTCAATAAAACTAGAAAAAAGGCAGGGTGGTAATAAAATAGGAACAATTTAATAAATTCTGAAATTTTGGGAGACTGAAAATGCAGAGGTGCAGAGTACCTGTTTCCAAATCTCACAGACTAACCCATAATATTTCCACAAAATTTGTAGAAAATTTGAAAAACCAAGCAATTAAAAATTTAAGAAATAAAATATTTTTTGAAAAAGATAGATTACTTTTTGCGACGGTCATTTAAGAGAGATACAACCTTTATTTTTTAAACAAAAAAGTTTTTAAAAATTACCAAATTTTTGATGGCAGAGGTGTGTAGTGCCCATAAAGCATTCATTAACTCTAAATGCATGATATTTCTACCAATTTTGAGGGTCCATTCATCTCCCTCAGTTTTTAAGCTTTTCAATTTTCAATCAAAATTTTTGCTTCCAGTTTTTGCAGGCCAAAATAAATGAATAAATAAATTTGTTTGATCATATTTTCAATTACATAAATGGTTGTCTATGTAAGACTATTTGCGAGTCAAATTGAGACTTTTTTAGGTCAATCGAGAAATTCTCAATTTGACTCGGAAATACAATATTTATTTTTTCAGCCCATAAGTAGTTTTGTTTTTGCCGTTTTCGCCCTGAAGAATTGGTTTGAGCCAATTGACCTAAACAGGTGTTTTGTAGCTAGTTAAATTTCCTGAATTTTGGTATATTAGAAAGTTGCATCGTTAATTTTAGGATTATTTTGAGTTGCATTTGGAATTTGCAAATTTTTTTCAGGTGTTTTTTTGCAATTATTTTGAAAATTGGAAATTGGAGGTTGGAACCACGGATTCCCAATCCTCATAAATTGATACATTTTCATTAAAATTGCTGAATCACTGGCAGATTTCAGCTGCTCTATACACCAAACTTCCCCTGGCTGGAATCCCCCGATGAAGCCAAAACGTCGAAAGCGCTTGAGATAATCGAAATGAAGAGGCAACCTCATCTTATCTGCCTTATCCTCAACCTATGCATCAATAATTCATTGTTAATTAATTTTTAATTTCTAGGTCCTCCGTAAATCAATACAAGGGCGTAGGGCGGGTTGAGACTGGGGGTCAGGTGAGGTTAACATTGGTCGGATCAGCTGGTAAGCCGGTTTCTTTTACCGGGTTCCAAATTCAAATGCCAGAATACGGGTTGAGTAAAATTACAGTTTTTTGCGTTTCAAATCAAGACTACAAGTTGTGGAACTTGTTGATGCAATTCGTGTGATTTCAAGATCAATTGCCAAACCTCTATCTGTAAACCGATTTATCGTTATAACGCATTTTTTCGTCTACAACTAAAGGACATATTAGGCTTATGTACCAATTTAGCAGGTAGGTACTCGTGCCTTAATGTTTGTATAATGGTGAAACAATATGAGTATAATAATTGAAAAAATTTGAAAAAATAATTTTTCAGCTAAAAATTGAGGAGGCACGTCCTTTGGGAGAAAATGCAATTCAACAAGCTCCCCCCCCCAAAATGAAATAAGTAAAAAGTCAGTTTTGTCAAGCAGAAAAGTTCAAATGTCAGGGACGCCATTGATCGAGAAAAGGGCTAACTGGAGAAAAGTGCAGATCGATTTTCTTCTTATCTGATTCACAGCACCCAGATCTTAATGCTAAAGAAACAATCATGCATACAGAATACACGGAATATTCTTTGGCACCATCTCGGCATTATACTTACATGATAATCGGTGAAATACTTAGGATGATGGAGCAGAATGAGTTTTCCGACCAGTGGTAAACAAGTAGGGGAAAATCTCGAGGGGTGGCCCCTGAAAAGAGGGACTGCGCATGCGCGGAATCGCCTTCGAGATTCGGAAGGCCCTCTAAGCTAGGCACCGCCAGGTCGCTCTAATCTTGGCCGCATTATGGATATTGACTATTTTTGGTGCACGGAAATGAGATAAATATTGAAATAATAACGGAGCCGAATCCATGTCAACCAATGAACTTACGTGTGAGGTCAGTCCAAAAGAGCTCTTCTCTTTTGGGACTTAAGTATGAAAAACTCAAAACTTTGATAAAAAGCATAATGTAACTTGGGCTGAAATTTCTTCAACATTACAGTCGAATCTTTTGTGAATTAAATAATGGAAAATAAGAAAAAATAATAATAATGGAAAAATAAATAAATAATTATAAAAAAAAAAAAATAAATGAATAAAAATAAATAATAATAAATAAATAAAAAATAATAATAAAAATTACTCCGTTAAAAAAAAAGTTTTTTTAAATTAATTAACTTGAAATACAGTGGTTAGCACGAATTCAAAATTTCAAATTAATTTTATTGACTGGATACCAATACGTTTGCGTATGTGAGACTAGTCCATAACGCTAAAATTAAACTAATATTAGAGACCAAGTCCATTACACCAATAAAACAATACCTATTAAACCAATATTTTTTGTCCTTCTCCCTGGGTCCTCAGTTATTAGAGAGTAAAATTCGGTTCATCTCGAAATAATTTAATGAGTTTAAGATACAATGGAATAGAAAAAATTATAATTGAAAAAGGTTTAAAATAAACTTCTTTTTAGCCGCATGTACCTAGTGCATGGAAATGACATGTAAGGCTCTATTTTAGTAATTAGGGAGGTCCTTGTTCAGTATTAGGAAGGTCCTTATCTAGTATTAGGTCCTTCATTAGTATTCGAACCTTAATTAGTATTAGGCAGATATTTATTCAATATTATTAAGGTCCTTATTTAGTATAAGGAAGGTCCTTATTTGGTATTAGGTCCCTAATTAGTATTAGGCAGGTATTTATTTTGTATTAGGAAGGTCCTTATTTTATATTAGGTCCTTATTTAGTATTAGAAAATTCCTTATTTAGGTAGTATTTGGCCCTTAATAAGTATCAGGCAGGTCATTTTTTCAGTGGCAGGTCCTTAGTTAGTATTAGACAGGTATTTGTTCAGTTTTAGATCCTTGTTTAGTATTAGGAAGGCCTTTATTTTGTATTGGGAAGGTCCTTATTTAGTATTAGGCAGGTCCTCATTCAGTATTAAGTCCTTATTTAGCATTAGAAAGGTCCCTAGTTAGTATTTGGCCCTTAATTGGTATTAGGCAGGTCCTTGTTCGGTGCTAGGTCGTTATTTAGTATTGGGAAGGCCTTTATTTTGTATTAGGAAGGTCCTTATTCAGTATTGGGAAGGTCCTTATTGAGTATTAGGTCCTTTTTTAGTATTATTTAGCATTAAATCCATAAGGTACGTAATATTTTGGAACAAAATTTAATGATTTAATCATTTAATGATACACGCATCCCGTAAAAAGCGATGTGGCGTTTCGTGGTTCGCCCACACTTTACACGTGTTTCGAAACAGCGGTAGTGGGCATCGAATAAATGTCGCTAGAGGCCGCTAAGGTATTTTAATGGAGGGCTCGAGTGGAGCCTTGAAATTCTCAAGGCGCCCTTGACAAATCGCAGTCGTAACCTCCAATTATCAACTTTCCCATTGTTTCCTAATCGGCTGTCGCAAGAGCACCAGGAAATATATCATGGGTCGCACCCGCCCTCAAAAGTTCATTTTGGGCCATCTGAGAAAGCGAAATTGAACTAAAAAGGAAGAAAATGATCAAAAGCCCAATTTTTTTACTCCCAACCAGGTAGAGGGTCTTACCCAAATGGCGAGTACAGACCGTGTTAAAATCGTATTGAAATTGTTGTATATTTTTATGTCTTCAGTGAAATGGACAGGTCAAGAAAAGTTGAAGAAGCCATACTAGGCATTAACCTAATTAATCATGTTGATAACATGTTATGTATGATGATGAATCATTATAACATATCATGTTATCAACACGATTGATTAGGTTAATGCCTGGTATGGCTTCTTCAAATTTTCTTGACATGTCCATTTCACTGAATACAACAATTTCAATACGAAGACGCCTCGGAATGCGGCCGGTATTATAGTTGAGCGTCTATCGCGCCATCTATTATAGCCGAGCTTTTATCAAGCCGACTATAGGAAAGTCGGACTTCTCCGTCGGAATTCGTAGCCATTGTGCTCGGGCCAGTCATTTCGCATGCCTCTCAGCCGCATAATATTAATATAACGGCCGTAGGGCAATATGGTCACTTACTGCTTACGTGAGAGGAATGGCGGATTCCGTTTGCAATCACGACTTGGCGATGCGAAAATCTGCCTTATTCGGATCGCCGGTTAAAATTACATTCACGATCCAACCCTTGAGAATAACGCCTCTTTGAATGGAGAATTTCAGCATTATTTGAAAAAAAAATTCTAACATGTAAGATGACGTTATTTATATGGCGCTCTTGAGCCTCAGTGCAGGAATCAAGGCGCAAACCGAAAGACCAACACAATCCGTTTCTCCACAATCCATGCCATGATGCGAGTAGTGTGTTTTTGGGGGTATGGCAATAATCACTGCTCCAGCTGTTGACAAAATTTTCCGTACAAACGGGAAAAAGGGGAAAAATAGGAAATTTATTGAGGATTGTACGAAGATCAACATTTTTTAATATATTAAATCATCAATATTTAGCAGAGCAATTCACCCCTTAGGAGGACAATATCCCCTCGCAAAACATCAGTCTTTAAATTTAGGGAAATAGGGAAATTTCCCTTCTTTTATGGGGATATTTTCTAGCACAATTAATATAATACGACATTTATGTTCAACGAGTAAGACAAGGACATAATTTTAATCCTTCTGTCCTTAAAACGTTTTCCCTTTTTCCCTGTTTGTAGGGATACTTTTGTACCCTGCTGGAGTGGTGACTGTTGCGGTGACTGGCACCATACCCTCAGAAACACACTACTGATGCGAACTGGAAATCCCCATTTGTAGAACGCGAACAACCCCACCCCATCTGATTACCTTTTGCAAGTAGATAGATAACCTCCTCAAAACAATATCTAATTTGAGCTCAACCTGTTCACCCAAATATCGGCTCGGTGGAAAATTGTGACATTTGCATGCCGACTTTCAGCGGTTAAGCTCCGCTAGTATTCGATAAACAAGAGCGTTCGACGGCAAAGGTCGGAAAAGGTAAAAAAGCGCGGAGCGAAGGAAAGCGAGGCGGGTAACACGGTTTGTGTCCTTACTCTATTCTAGAGCGCTAGCCAGTTTTGCTGGAAAGGCCACCCACTGCCTTGGAACAACACCATTAGTTTAATGGATACTATAACAGAGTTAGGTTGTTCGGAGGGATCCATCTCACGCAAAAGCACGCACGGAGCGGGGGCTTTTTCCGATATGTTCGGCTTCGAAGTTCTTTGAAGGTATAAACCTTTTCCGCCTTGTGCGGAGGTGCAACTTGGTGCCGGGAGATTGGTTGAAAAATTGGCGCGCCGTAGTTGGCTGTCATCGATCCGACTGGGGCTGTATGCAGTTCAAAGGAATTAATCAACCTTCGGCCCGTACAACATTGCGAATGCACTTGATTTACTTTTGCAAATACCTAACCGAAGGAGCGTTCAAAGTTTGTGAATATATCGCAATGGAATTTACTTTCCATCACTTATATTACAATCCTTTCAAGGGTCGGGGAGGGGGGGGGTTTAGTCGTGCCGAATATGCCTATATTTTGCGAAAGGGTCAAAAACAATAATGATCAAATTGTTTTTCAAAAAATTTCAACATGCCCGTCCGTTCTGCAGCAACAGCATTTCGACGCTTTAACGCCAATTACTCATATTAATATCCTATCAATATTATTGGGCAAGGAAAGTCGTGCCAAATGAGCCGACATTTTTTAAAAAACGTAAGAAAATAATAAAATTAATTCTTTTTCAAGTGCCCATGCATTCTGCAGAAATAGCATTTTGACGCTTTAACGGCAATCGCTCGTATTATTGCCTTTTTATGGAGTATGGAGTATAGGAAGTCATGCAAAAATTTGGCTTTATAGCTCATTTGGCAAACAAATGAGCTGATAATTTCGGAGAAAAGGAAAAAACAGATAAAATATATTATTTCAAAATTTCAAGTGCCTGTGCATTCTGCAGTGATAGCATATCGACGCTTAAACGCGGATTGCTCATATTATTATCCTGTTAATAGTATTCGGTGAAGAAAGTCTTGCCAAATGAGTCAACATTTTTGGAAAAACGTAAAAAAAAGATAAAATTCATTTTTTCAAATTTTCAAGTGCCCGTGCATTCTGCAGTTATAGCATTTTGACGTTTTGACGCCAATCACTCATGTTATTGTCTTTTTAATAGTATTGGGAAACGAAAAGTGGTGCCGAATGAGCCCAATTTTTCGTGAAAAGGTAAAACACGGATAAAATTCATTTTTTCACATTTTCAAGTGCCCATGCATTCTGCATTTATAGCATTTCGACGTTTTAACGCCAATCGCTCATATTATTGTCCTTTTATTAGTATCGGGTAAGGAAAGAAGTGCCGAATAAGCCGATATTTTCGGAGAGATCTTCAGCCTAACCTCGAGAGGGGAGGCATTCAAAAACAAAGCACCGTTGTTACGTTCGTCTCATTATTTAAACAAACCTCCATTTGAGGATTGGATGCCAAACGGCGAAAAGTACAGCGCCAACTTCGGGACAATCCATTTGCGGTCAGGACAGTTGGTCGTACACACAGATGGGATCCCCCCCGACTTTTTTTCTGTCTTTTCAGAAAAAGTGGGAAACCTTCCCTTTTCAACCGTTCAATCCTTTTCCCCTTCTAATAGTGAGTTGTCCGGATATAAAGTGAGGAGTTTGCATCGGTGCCTACCGAAAGGTGGGCGGTAAAGGGTGAGAAAAAACGCCTTTTTCCTCTTTCTTGGTTAGATATATGGTTGTTGGTTGTTTGATAAACTGCTCCAGTCCCCGTTGAAAGGATGGAACGGCCCGCCGAGGAGAATGATGAGCTTCTGAACTTGTAATAATGTAAAGAATCAGCGGCGAAGTGGGAACGGGCAATTTTTTCGGCTTTATCTTTAAAAAAATATAATTTTTTGAGTGTGCGTAATACACACATACCTAGGCATAGCATGACCCGAAACCTAACGTAATAACACAATTGTCGTCATCGATTCAATCGTGTTTTGTTGTTTCGGGTGATAACACCCGATGGCCAAGGTGGATCACTGATTAACTCGGGTTTCAGCCAATTGAACAATTGGTACTACTGAGAAATTTCCCAGGAGAATCGGATGGTACACCTGGTTCTCTTGGATTCCCTTTTCAACAAGGGGGAAATGGGGAAAGACAACACTGTTTTTTGTGTTTGGATGTAACCACGTGGCGAATTGCAACGGGAAGGCGGGAAAAAGCAGGTGTACCATCGTATTCTCCTCGGGAAAATCTCCCAGTGATACCAATACCACAATTGGGTAAACTCGAGTTAATCAGTGTTGCTCCTTTGCCGACCGCGTCGCGTTCTACCATGTAAAACAATAAACACAATTGAGGACAGACATTGCGTTATCATGTTATAGGTACATCAAGTCATCACATACCACCTATACCTATGTATTATGCATGAAGTGCAAACATCCATTTTTTTGGTGATGACGCCGAAAATGTGGGGTGGGTAGTGATCAAAGCTCGCAAATAATGCATCTGGCCTGATTTTCCAATTTAAAGGGAAATTCTTTATATGCCATGATGGCAATAAAGAATGTCGACTCGAATTCTTCGGCTCATTTTTCGACTCAAAAGAATACCTACCCTAAGAGCTAGTAATAGCCTAGTTCCCCACGCTTAGGGGAAGGTATCCCTCCCTTTACGACCGCAGCGGGTCCTCACGAGACCCCGAGGGCTGAGAAAAATTGGTATCGTGCGAAACTGAAGTGAAAATACGACCACCTGAGAGATCTCGACAGTGAGCGATTGTCCCGACTTGTCAAAAAAATTTCCCTGTCGCCATCTCCTTGTTGAAATTGGAGGCTTTCTCGTGAGGTGAGCACAGCCGAATAGATGGAATAAAGATCCTATTACACTTTTCCGAAAGTGTGGGAGTGAAATCGCCAATTTGAAAATACGTAAGATATACATGGAGGAAGATGGAATGGCTGCCTTGATCAATAAAAGTCAGAATTAAAAAAACCGGAGGAGGAAGAGAGGGAGGAGGAGGAGATGGAGGAGGTCAATGAGGAAAAAGAATAGGAGACAAAGGAGGATGAGGAGGAAGAGGTAAGGAGGTGAACGCAAAGAAAGAAGAGGCAATGGAGGGGTAGGAGGAGGCAAACAAGGAGGCAAAGGAAGAGGAGGCAAAGGAGGAGGTGTAGGAGGAGGCAAAGGGCGAGGAGGAGGCGGCCAAGGAAGAGGAGGAAGAGTCGGCCAAGGAAGAGGATGAGGAGGAGGCAAAGGTGGGGGCATAGGAGGAGGCAAAGGAGGAGGAGGCCAAGGAAGAGGATGCTAAGGAGGAGGAGGAAGATGGGTAAGAGGAGGCGAAGGAGGAGGAGGCAAAGTAGGTGGAGGTGGCAAAAGAGGCAAAGAAGGAGGTGGCAAAGGAGGAGTAGGAGGATCAAAGAAGGAGTAGGAGGACGAGGAGGAGGAGGCAAAGGAGGGGCGGCGAAGAAGGAGAATGCAAAGGAGGAGGAAGAGGAGTAGCAGGATGCAAAGGAGGAGGAGGCCAAGGTAGCGGAGGAGATGGTGAAGGAGGCAAGGGTGGGGGCGAAGGAGAGGGGGAAGAGGAGTAGGAGGAAGAGGAGAAGAAGGAGGCAAAGGATGAGTAGGAGGAGGAGGCCACAGAAGAGGATGCAAAGGAGGAGGAGGAGGAAGATGGGTAAGAGAAGGCAAGGGAGGAGGAGGTTAAGGAGCAGGAGGCAAAGGGGTGAAGGCAAAGAAGGAGAACACAAAGAAGAAGGAGGAGGAGGAGGTCGAGGTGAGAAAGGAGGAGGAGGAGGAGGCAAAGGGGCATGCTGGTACAGAATTATCGCAAATTTTTGGTATAACATTAAATAGACTGTATCTGCCATAGCCACGTAGCATGTTTTCTGTTTTTAGTGGACCAGGGGTGGAATCTCTTCGGGGCTAGTTGGCATGAATACAATTCATCCGTTGCAGTACTCATGTTCGTTATTTTCGCCGAGAAAAAGACGACGAAAAAAGAGAATTAGAGTGACAGGTCAACTTATCTGAAGGTGCAAAGAGAGATAAAACCCGGGGAAAGAGGAAAATGTAGTTCAAGAAAATGTACGAGGGACCACTCAAAAGAGCATGCCGCAAGAATGCCCCCTCCCCCCGCCGCACTTTGTGTTAATCATTAAGAACTAATCTCTCCCTTCCTCTTTCTCCCGTGTTTTAATTATTTCTTGCCTTTTTCTTTTTTCTCTAACTCACCACGCTCAAGTTTTTTCCACTGGCGAAGTTTGCATTCTTTTAACGCGATACGGACGGTCCTCGTTTTGTTTTTGGGGTATTTTTCTTTGTAAACTTGCAAGCTTAATAATGCTTTGAATGCGTTGAATTTTTCGCTGTTCGGGATTTTTATGCTTGATCTTTCAGCCGGTTCATTCATTAGTTTGTTCGCTGAATATCATTGTATACTTCAGTTTTGCAATATTATTTAGTCTATTTACAGTTAATATCGTATTTTACATGGATAAAATAGGATCTAACTCTACTATGATCAGTTCAAGCTTGGCAGACGAGTTCGACCTTCAACAATTAGGTTATTATCTACAAAAACCTACATTAATGGCGCCAATATTTTTAAAAACTGATATTTTAAATATTTTCAAATGTCGATTTTTGAAGTGACGGTACCTATTTAGCGCTACAGGAAAGACAACTATGGGAGGTTATAGTTTTTCATTTTCTTGCCACCAGCATTATTTTCGAACCCACAATAAAAGTTGGAAGGAACTCTCCCCATCCCCGAATGGCGGCACTCATCACGCGCGGAAAGTTGTTTTTCATATTTTAACCCTCCAAACTCCTTCTACTTTTCAATTAACTTTTCAAAAAAGTTGTGGCGGGCGAAGCTTTGAATTGAAAACTTCGAGGACAGCCAGTTCCGTCGGGACGGGGAAAGAAAATTAACTGAAGCTTATTTCATGCATTTAGTTAAGACTAATATTATTCGAGTTTTTGCTTACTTCTTGACTCGAAATGGGTTACCTCTCATACCTATAAAAGACCAAGTGGAGGTTAATACAGATAATATTGAATTATTTGCGCACTAGGTGCCTACGTAATTAATAATTACTAATTATTTACGCACTACCAAACCCCATTTGTACGTAGATGCGATTTTTATACGTTTCATGATCTTTCTTCAGGATTTTTTTTCAGCAGCAAACTGTGAGTATGCAATGCCCGCGCGACGCAGACGCATTGCGGGTCTCAGTGTGAAGCATAACTTCAATTCAGAAGGAACTTGCACGAGCAGTTTTTCGTAAAAATATTCATCTTATTTGATTTATCATTAAAATTTAATTTTTTAAATAATTTAAATTTAATTTTAATTTTTTAATTTATCATTAAAATTTGATCATTTAATGATCATTAAATTTTAATGGCATTATGTTCATTATAATATAATGAAGGAATATTATTCCTACATGTACCTATAACTTGCCAATCATCATGAATTTTCCCGTCAGTATCTATAAGCACATAATGCCTGATAAGGGTAATGACGGAGAAGTAAAATTATAAAATTCGATGGAATGAATTATCAAAATTTGTGAGGTCGGACTGACCTTTGTCGGACATAATATGTCATTTTTATTGACATCAGAGGCTTCACAGGCAATTTTTCGTACAGGTGCTCCGATTAAAACCTCGACAATCCCCGAACACTGAGCGGGATAATCGGAAACGAAACAAAGCGATAACGAGCCGTTATCTCGACCGGGGAGCGGCACAACAGAAATTTACGCAGGGGAGTCACCCCCTCGCTATGTCATCGCTCTTAATTAATCTGCAGATAATAAGCCCGAGGGCTGAGGTTATTAAGCCCGAGTTAGTCGGCCGGACGGGGTTAAGCGGGAGCGACCTACACCCGCCACCCGAAATACTGCTCTCCAGAGAGCGCCACAGGCACTGGTGACACTGCAAGCCTGTATTAATTTGGCATTATCAAACTTGCATTACAAAAGGCGGAATCCCGGCGAGTGCGAGAGAGACGGAGGAGGGCGCAGGAGCGCGTAATTATGGAGCCACCGACTGCCATACGGTGTAAGAGGATCTTATCTCGACTTATGGCACAACCGGCGACGCAGGTCGAGAAATTCCGTACGGCAGCCCGGTCAACCGGCCAGAGGAGCTAAGCTGAGATAAGCAGGAACGTATTTGAAATGAAAATATGAACGTACTTCGGCTGAGAAGAAGCCACTCTACTCTAAGCTCTACTCTACACTCTACTCTACACTCTACTTTACACTCTACTCTACGCTCTACTCTACACTCTACTCTACACTCTACTCTACACTCTACTCTACACTCTACTCTACTCTACTCTACACTCTACTCTACACTCTACTCTACACTCTACTCTACACTCTACTCTACACTCTACTCTACACTCTACTCTACACTCTACTCTACACTCTACTCTACACTCTACTCTACACTCTACTCTACTCTACACTCTACTCTACACTCTACTCTACACTCTACTCTACACTCTACTCTACACTATACTCTACACTCTACTCTACACTCTACTCTACACTCTACTCTACACTCTACTCTACACTCTACTCTACACTCTACTCTACACTCTACTCTACACTCTACTCTACACTCTACTCTACTCTACACTCTACTCTACACTCTACTCTACACTCTACACTCTACTATACTCTACGCTCTACTCTACACTCTAGTCTACTCTACACTCTACTCTACTCTACACTCTACTCTACACTCTACTCTACACTCTACTCTACACTCTACTCTACACTCTACTTTACACACTACTCTACACTCTACTCTACACTCTACTCTACACTCTACTCTACACTCTACTCTACACTCTACTCTACACTCTACTCTACACTCTACTCTACACTCTACTCTACACTCTACTCTACACTCTACTCTACACTCTACTCTACACTCTACTCTACACTCTACTCTACACTCTACTCTACACTCTACTCTACACTCTACTCTACACTCTACTCTACACTCTACTCTACTCTACACTCTACTCTACACTCTACTCTACAATTTACTCTACACTCTACTCTAAACTTTACTCTATACTCTACTCTACACTCTACTCCACACTTTACTCCACTCTACGCTCTACTCTACACTCTACTCTACACTCTACTCTACACTCTACTCTACACTCTGCTCTACACTCTACTCTACATTCTACTCTACACTCTGCTCAACACTCTACTCTACACTCTGCTCTACACTCTACTCTACTCTACACTCTACTGTACACTCTACTCTACAATTTACTCTACACTCTACTCTACACTTTACTCTACACTCTACTCTACGCTCTACTCTACACTTTACTCTACAATCTACTCTCCGCTCTACTCTACGCTTTACTTCACGCTCTACCCTACGATCTACTGTACGCTAAGCTACACGCTACACTATGCTCTACTTTACGCTCCGCTCTGCTCTAACCTCTACCCTACCCTCGACGCGCTACTCTTCACTCAACTCAGATGTAACAACTTTATAACTGGTTTTGACTGGTTAACAATTTTTTGTTGGCCATCTAGTCACACCCACGTGATGGCATTCCAATTGCCGTTATCTGCAATGTTCCTGGCTCCTTTTGGCTCAACAAACAACAGCCACAGCCAAAAATTCTATTCTGCACCAAAATATTGAGCAGGTACACGATTCTCTCGTTTTGGCAATGACAGCTGCATTGCCCCATTCCGCATACTAACAGTTCAGCCCTCAGACAAACACGTGGAATAAATGGAATAATATCCCTCCCTATGAGCATGTCGAATCCAGTCGCTCGCACTGATAACCTCATTCATATTTTACCATAATGTTATCCTCGTCAAACAAGCCGGATCCTTGTGATCGAAACGCATGAGCTTGACCCAGCATGACTATTTTTAGAGCCTAAACAAGAATGGTTAACATGGACAGGGGAGTTAGGGTCTCCTATGTCATTATTATCGAGCAAAAGGCACCAAAATAACTACTAAAAGTCTCATTCAAACTGATACAGAAACACAAACTTATATAGAAAATCAAACTCAAAGTGAATCTGAAACTCGATCTCGAACGCCAACTCAAAGTTGAACTGAATCTGCTGATCCGGCTCAAACTCAAACTGATACTAAACAACGAACTGAAACTGAACCTGAAATTTGAACTGAAACTCTCAATCAAACTCAAACCGAATCCGAAAAACAAACCCATACTAAAACTCTAACTGAATTAGGAAATCCAACTCAAACTGAAATGCAAGCTCAAACTGAACTGAATCTGAAACTCAAACTGAAACTAAGACTCGTCTCAAATGAATAGTGAAAATCAAACTCAAACTGAAAGTCGAACTGAAACTGAAAATCGAATTCAAACTCAAACAGATATCTACTGAAATTTAAACTGAAACCGAATTTCAGATTCGAATTGAAATGATACTGAAAATCAAACTCAAACTGAAAGTCGAACTGAAGTTGAAAATCGAAATCAAACTCAAAGTCAAACTGGTACTGAAAACCTTAAACTCACTCAACATGGTACAAATTGAAACTCAAACCCCAACATCTGAAACTCAAGTTGAAAATCAAACTCAAACTCGAAGTCAAATAGATACCTACTGAAAATCAAACTCAATGTCAAACTAAAACTCAATCTGAAACTCAGTTTCGAGTTTTAGTTTCAGTTTGATTTTCAGATTAAGTTTGGGTTTGAGTACCAGATTGAATTTCAGATCGACTTCAGATCGACTATAGTCTGAGTTCTAGTTTCAGTTTGAGATCGATTTTCAGATTCAGTTTGAGTTTAATTCTCAGATTTATTGAGAGCTTCAGTTTATTGAGGGTTTCAGTTCAAGTTTCACTTAGATGTTCAGGTTCAGTTTAGGTTTGAGTTTCTAAGTCAGTTCGAGTTTTAGTTTCAGTTTGAGTTTCTGTTCGAGTCTCAGTTAGACTTTGAGTTTGATTATCAGATTCAGATGGAGTGCGAGTTTCATTTTCAATTCGAATTTCAGTTTGAGGTTGTGATTGATTTTCAGTTCGAGTCTCAGTTTCTGTTTGAGTTTCAATTTCATTTCGATTTCAGTTTGGGTTTGAGGTTTATGTTTCGGATTGAATTTTACCTTAAGTCTGAAACTCGAACAAATTTGAGTTTGATTTCCTGATTCAGTTTGAGTTTGAGTATTAGTTTTAGTGAGAGTTTCAGTTCGAATTTCAATTTGAGTCCGAGTTTGATTTTCAGTAACAGTTTGAGTTTGGTGCTAACGATCGCGTGAAGTGATTCGTATGGATTTAAAAATGGTTGAATGAAGGTTTCGAAATTTTTTAAATTAAAAATTATTATTAGGTACTTATTAACATTTCAAAAATTAATTTCTGCATGAAATTTGGACCTGGAATAAAATTTGTGAAAATGTCAAAATTTTCTATTGTTAGGCTCATGAAATTTTGATTCTATCAAACACCCTATGATCGCTGAAGTACTTGGCCGTCTCTTAAGACGAAAGTAGTTCACTCCGTGTACCTAAACTTAGTTTGATGGCCTCTCCACGTCGGAGTTACGATCTTCTCACAATCGCTTACATTTTATCGCTTCACCCTCGTACGTGAGGTGGTTTTCTATTCTCTAGAACGATAATCAATGGCGAAAAATGCAGGTGAAAAGAGCAAAGCTCTGAAAAAGGTGAGAATGATGCCTCCGTACTCTTACTGCAGCTGCACGTACTCCATAATTAACTTACAACCATAACTAGTTACTTGGTAAATTAATACTTAGTTCCCCAACGTCTTAATTCAGTCCACTAGTTAAAATATTTGTACCACTTGTACTCCCAACCCCAACCGGCCTCATCAGCATTATAATTTATAACGTTTTGGGTTAAAACGGAGAGAGTGAACATAACATTTAGTTTTTCCATTCATCGACAAAAAATTTATACTTTTATCCAAAATAAAAAATGAATTGTATTTTTCATCAATCGGAAATAGGAAGAAATATATGACGTAGCAGTCGATCTTTCAAATGTGGCTTTTTATCAGCCAAATACGACATGAGGACATCGTGAAGCAGATGTCTGTACAAAAAAATTATCGACGATTTCGTCAATTGCGGATCGCCGTCCTCTTTGGCCAAGTCGAGAAAATCCAAAATATCTTCGACTGTTGTGCCCACTCGTTCGATAGTGACACCGTAGACGTACCTGAGAATGAAAATTTCACGTTTAAAAACTAAAATTAGCTTATGATAAAACATGAACAATTTCGGGTGACTAAAATTACTTTTTTCCCGACTCTCCTCCTACACAACACTGTACAGTCTACACTCCACAGTTTACACTCTACAGTTCACACTCTAGTCTTCACTCTACAGTCTACACTCTACAGTCCAGATTATACAGTCTACACTCTATAGTCCAATCTCTACGGTCCACGCTCTACAGTCCTCACTCAACTATACAATCCACACTCTACAGTCAACGCTCTACAGTCTGCGCTCTACAGTCTACACTCTACAGCCAACACTCCGCAGTCTACACTCTACATATCACGCTCCAAAGTCTACACTCAGCAGTCCTCACTCCACTATACCGTTCAAACTCTACAGGCCACACTCTACAGTCTGCTCTACACACGACCCTGCAATCTGCTCTAGGAGATATAAGCACAAACTCACTTCAAAAATGCAACAACTGCTTCCGGGTTGTACTTCGTCATATCCAATTGATTACTTTGATCTGCTTCAGCCAAGAGATCTTTGAAGAGTACTGATCGATTCGATAATATCGCTTTGTGAGCAGGGATCGATTCGTTTTTGAGTTTGATGGTGACATCGCTGAATTTCGAGTTTCTCATGAGGCTGTGGCTGATTGATTGGCCATTTTGGTTTCCCATCAGTGGCACCTCAAGCAGTGAGTATGGTGATAATAAACTTTTGACTCCCGGGTCGCTGACGATAGCATCACTTGAGGAAATAGAATATTCCGGTCCAGCAGTTCCTGGCTTGGGGGTTTCCAAAGTTCCTGGCTTGGGGGTTTCCAAAGTTTCTGGCTTGGGGGTTTCCAAAGTTCCTGGCTCGGGGGTGCCCAGAGTTTCTGGCCTGGGGGTTTCCGAAGTTCCTGGCTCAGGGGTTCCCAGAGTTCCTGGCTCGGGTGCTCCCTGAGTTCCTGGGGGTTTCCTGGCTGTTCGGGGAGTGGAATTTGGCATTTTAGGAGGTAGAGTTACTGCATATTGATGCGGTGCAGGTGTTACTCCATACTGATCCACCTGCACCACAGGTTTAACTGCGTATTGATGTGGCTTCACTCTGGATGCTTCTTCAGATCCCGAAGTAATGCTTTCTTCGGATTCCTTTGCAGGCGCAGGCTGCTTTTTCGTGTCTGCTGGCGATCTAAGATTAGCACTTTGCGAAGCTTGCGGTTGCAGATCTTTGTTATCCACCGGCACCAGGGACATGGATTCTGGAATTTCTTGACCGGCAAAGGCATCTATGATTTTGGAAATGCCTTCAACCTCAGTCGGAACTTCCACTTCCCCGCCCCATCTGAGGATCTTGCCGGATTTCGTCACCGCTATGAAGACGCTCACCCTTGCGCCAAAGTTGTCATTCTTGACAGCAACTTCGACATCTACGACCGGTTCGATGTTGGGAATTCTTTCCGGCGATATGACACTATTGCCGTGACCGACGCCGAGAACGTCAGCGAAACGATTGAAGCCGCATGCCCACAGTTCTCCGCTCTCCGCGAGGAAAATTGTGGAGCTAACTCCGCAAATGACTTTCTTACATTTGCCCGGCAATTCGACTTTTCTCGGCGTGAACGGCGAATCGGTGTCTTTCCACTTGTAGCCGAGCTGGCAGTAGATGCCGTGACCAAATGTGAACACGTCATGATCATCTGTCAGTACTGCGCAGTGCCATTCGCCGCTCGCAATGCTTTCAATTTTCGGTCTACCGGGTATCGGGATTTCGGCGAATTTTTTCGGAGCGTAGTCGCTGCTGATGTCGCCGTGGAAGAAAATCCGCGAGTCTTCGAGTAAATAAAGGAAAAATCTAGCGCCGCTCGCAACATCGAGTACCGGGACATCTTCTATGAATTGGACTTTCTTTGGTTCGTTTACCTCATCCCAGAAGTACACGGAGCCATCCCGAGACAAAGCAGTTCCTTGAGAATGGTTGACGAGGATTTTCCTCAGATTCTTGCCGCCGAGATTTTCAATCCTGACGGGTTCTCGGTGGAAGTACAATTCCGAACTTTCCCCGCTGACGCCCAAATATTTGTGCACGCCGCTCAACCCGATGCCGTAAACTGAGTCGTCGTTTGTCACAACGAAAGCGCCGAGCAAATGTTTGATTTCTCCGCCATCGTAGCCGCCGAATACTGTGAATAGTTTGATTTCTTCTGCAAGATCTTCACCGAGGTTGTTGAATACCGGCCATTTGCGCAGAATCGAGTCCGCCGGCAAATGTTCGGTTTCTGGATGATGGAGGTTGCTGGTCGCCGGATCTTCGTCGTCTTCGGCGACCTGGCGCACACTGAGCGACTGGGGGGTCCTGAAATTTGCGAAGACGTCCTTCATGTTTTTCAGCCCTTGGACGACTTCGCCTTTTATGGATTTTCTGCCGAACCGGTAAACCGATCCGGAATCGATCTGGCACGCATATCTGCTCTCGATCTTCCCAGACTGCAAAGCTGACGATGCTGCAATGCTTATCGCGGGAGAGCTCATCTCGATCCTGACCGTCTCTATGCTACCGTAAATCGAGCATGGTAAATCCACTTTGTCTTCGCCGGTTACGTACACGGAGCCATCCTCTGCGAGAACTACCGTACTGAAGGCGCCGCAGTCGATCTTTTTACAACTTCTGTAGCCATCTGGCAATGAAATCCTTTCTGGTTTGGTGTATCCTTTCGAAGGCGACCAACAGTAGCCCAACTGAGCGGCGTCGCCTCTTCCGCAAGAAAGCACTTCGCCGTCTTCGAGCCGGACAGCCAGATGATACCAGCCGCATGCCACTTCCACCAAAGCGGCTTTCGAATTGATTCTTATCGTTTCAAAATTGTACATCCTCCGATCGTCGTTCAAATATCCCCAAACGACCAATTCGTTACCTCGTGTTATCATAGCGATGAAGTACCGGCCGCAAGCGAAGTCGACGTACAACTTACCCCGGTTCGGCTCGTGGGGTAAACTATGGTCGACACCATTTTCAGATTCTTCCCTCACCTTTTTCATATCTCGACCCCAAAACAGAAGCCTCCCCTTCTCCGTCAATGCAACGCCGAATTTCTCCGTGGCGGTGAATTTTTTGATTTTCTTTTCGGACAAGTGTCGCACCTTTTTCGGCATTGAAACTTCCGAATTCGGCTCGAAATCGTCGATATCGAGGGCCAGCACGTTGTCCGAGTTGTTGTACCCTACAGCGTACATAGTGTCATCTTTAGTCAAAAACAACCCGCTCGATTTTGGCTCCTTATTTTTGAAGGTTTGAAAACTGCAGAAAACTTCGATATCTCTGAGCTGCTCTTCGTCGACCGTCTTCAGATTGTCCCATTTTCTCCAATTTTCGTAACCCTGGTCGTCCGACATTCTAGGAAATATTCGAATCAGGTACCTGGAACATAATCGAAAATAGGAGTGGAGACAACACTTCATTTATCATGTTGGTAACCGTCAAAAATTAATTTTAGTGCTTTTTCTATTTTTTCCTGGCCACAAAATCGAGCCAATTTGAGCTTTCTTGGTCTTAAAATCGTTGTTTTACCTCGGAGAATACGTAGATATTTTTTATATTATTTATAACTTGACGTATTTTGATTTTAGGCGAGTTTCAAAATTTGCTAGTGAGTTTTTCGATATTTTTGACCTAAACTGCCTCAAAAGTCGTCAAAATATCAAATTCTGTCAAAAATTTACGTATCAAAATATGGAAGTATCGTGTGTTATCTACGCACCACTGGTTGTGTTTTGATTTCAATTGATTTCTTTTCCATTTTTTGTCTGGTTGGTTTTTTGGGTTAAAATTTCCAACTGTTCGAATTACAAGATAACCCTCATAATGCCAAGGTAATTATCAATTTTCAGACATTTCTCATCATTCGTGTTACATAATTTTCCTTACTACAAATATTACTCACCAGCTCCGTATCTGGAATGGCCTAAAAATCCATGCAATTTCCTTTTATACGACCCGATATTTGTTTTTTTAGATAAAGTAGCCACGAATTCGATAGCGGTCAAAATAGGTTGATTTCCTCACACGACCACATTAGTTTGGCATATCTTGAGACGGAAACAAATAGCTGTCAATCCCACACAATGGATCATTGGATCATTTTTATTTACCCCTTTACCCTCATTTTTATTTACCCTTTTTTATTTTTCTAGAGGTAGGTCCTGGAAACAGCCGACAAATGGCAAAAAACTCTAAACGTCGGTGATTTATTTTCTGTCATTCTGCCCAACACGTTAAAACAACGTTAAAAAAAAAAAAAAAAAAAAAAACATTGTTTTAAGGCTAATTTGGTCAAAGTCGGATCAGCGGTTCAATATGAAAATTCCATCCCAAAGATTTGGCCAACAATTTTGGCCAGAAATCATCACATCTGTAGTAATTATCATCATGGGTACATGGTACATTACATACAAGTACAGGCACCCTTAAATTCCTTTTTCGGCAAATCCCGAATACCGGCTGAAGGGGAGACCTCGTTACGTTGAACATTGAAGGTTCAACCCCTTATTAGGGGAGCGGCACTTCCGGTTCACTGCTGCAGAAAAAAACATTGCCGGGGGTTTTTTCCGGTTAAACTTCTTTCCGTACTTTTCAAAGAGTTGCATGCGTGCCGGGAAAAGGATTATTACTTTTCTGTTCCGGGGAAAATTCGGCGGGTGTAAGTGGGACTGGTAAAGAGACAGTTCGTTACCAGAAAATGAATTCTATCCCGTATCTCTCAAAGGGAAGCACCGAGTGAATTACGGGGACTGCGAGCAAGATGATTGCTCCGCAGCTTTTCCCCCTTATTCTATCTCGGTGATCCCCGGCCATTTTCTTCCCTTATTTTCCGAAGGGGCTGATTCTGGATTTTTACTTTTGTGTTTTCCCCCCCTGAAAACGTTGGAAAGGAACTGTGGACTTTCCGATATTTTTTCGAGCCGAAATTATCGTCTGTTTAAAATTGATCCCAGCTCATGATGATCTGAGTTAAAAATTGGGCTATGAGTTGATCCAAGAAAATATTTGATACACGCTCAGAATTTATCCGAGTCTTAAAATGATCCGAGTCAATTTGTCTGAGTCTTAATTTGATCTGCGCTCGGACTATATTCATGATCATATTTAATCCGCGCTCTGGATAAATTGGCGCTCAAGATTGATCAGTGCTCAGAATTGATCCAAGCCGATCTTTGATACTTTCTCAGGCTTAATCCACGCTCAGAATTGATCTGCGCTCAGGATTGAACCTAGCTCACAATTACTCCGAGAGCAGAATTCATCTGCGATCAGAACTGATCCGAGTCACCGATAGATCAGTGCTCAATATTGATCCAAGCTCGGATTCGCGCTCAGGATCGATCTGCGCTCGGGATTTATCCACGCTCGGGATAAATCCCAGTCTCAAAATGATCTGCGCTCAGAATTCAATCGAGTCTCAAATTTATCCGCGCTCAGAATTGTTCCGAGCGCAGAATTGATCCGAGCTCATGATGAACCGAGTTTAAAATTGGGTCAAGTAATGAATTGATCAAAGATCAGACTTGATACCCGCTCAGAAATGGTCGGAGCTCAGAATTTATCCGAGTCTACAATAGATCAGTGCTCAATATTGATCCGAGCTCGGATTCGCGCTCAGGATCGATCTGCGCTCGGGATTGATCCACGCTCGGGATGAATCCTAGTCTCAAAATGATCTGCGCTCAGAATTGTTCCGAGCGCAGAATTGATCCGAGCCTTAAATGGATCTGTGCTCAGAACTGATCCAAGCTCGGATTCGATTCGCGCTCAGAATCAATAAGAGCTTAGGATTGATCTGCGCTCAGGATAAATCATGGGCTCAAAATGATTTGCGCTCAGAATTCACTCGAGTCTCAAATTTATCCGCGCTCAGGATTGTTCGGAGCGCAGAATTGATCCGAGCCTTGAATGGATCAGTGCTCAGTACCTACTGATTCGCGCTCAGAATCAATACGAGCTTAGGATCTGCGCTTGGGAATAATCCACGCTTGGGATAAATTCTGGTCTCAAATTGGTCTAAACTCAGAATTCACTCGAGTCTCAAATTAAATCGCGCTCAGGATTGGTCCGAGTCTTAAATTGACCTGAGCTCAGAATCAATCCTAGCCCTAAAGAAATTCATCAAAATTGATCCGATCGAGGAATCAATCGATCCTCAAAATTGGTCCGAGCTAAAAATTCATTCGAGTTCAGATTCGGGCATTTAAAAATATATTTCAACAACACAAGAAGAAATCTGAAACCACAGGGAGCATTGGACATGCCCCGAACAGGTTTGCCAACTAGAGGAGAGCGCATCTGGATGCAGCGTGGTCGGGCTGCCATGACGACGCCGGGGTTTTCCCGCTCCACCCCGAGGAAACTTGGAGTGAAGAGCTCCCGGGGATAGGACTTGCGCTCTCAGGGGGCAGAGCCCCCTCGCCTCTTCCTTGGAATCTTACGTCGGAAACTGCAGGACGCAAATTCGTTAGTGGGATATTTTTATGAATATTCATCGATATCGGACGATGGAATTATAAAAATCTGTTAAAATTGTCATGGTAAAAAATCATTTTAATTATTGAAAAATTCGGAAATTTAATTTACGTTTCTATTTGTAGGTAGCGGACAAATATCGAATTATTAAGTCGAGTTTTCAGTTGGCTAAAATCTAGAAAATTTAGGTGCCGATTTTGAATTTTAAAATTTTTTTCCGCCCTTGGGAAATCTTCAATAATTACATGGCAGAGAAAAACTAAATTTAGGAAATCTTATTTGCAATTTTGACGATTTCTTCATCCGAACAAAAGCATTGAATGAAATGGCAAAAAAAGGAGAAGAATTTGAAAATTTGAGCGCAAATAATTTCATCGGAGCCATTAGCAATTTCTCGCTATTCCCAGTCGCCATTCGGACTCTCCCACTCAGCTGCCCTCCCGTTTAGATGGGAGGCAGCGACGACTCAGAACCGTTCAATACCGTCAGGGAGTCAAAACCGAGGGGTTGTCCGGGTGTCCCACCGCCGCCAGGAAGGACCAACAAAAAGAAGAGGTTCTCCTCCTGTTTTCCCCCTTGCCGATTTTCACATCTTCGCGAAGATTATGATCGCCCTTTGAGACGACAGGCGGAACAACAAGTGAGTTGGGCAATTTTTCATATCAGTGGCAGACATAATGGTAAAATCCGTAAACGACGTAAAACGTTAGCCGCCCCCGTAGTCTCGAGGCCTTGGGGGTCTGGGACCGTAACGCCCGGCAGTCCCAGCATCCGACCCCCCGACCCCTGGGCTGCGGACCATCTAGGCGTGCCTGGCTCCCCCACCCCACAATGCTGTAAACACCCTCGACCGTCAAATTTCAAAATTTCGAGATTTTGAATTTCGAGTTTTTTTTCGAAATTTGACATTTTGCGAAACGTTTGCACGCGTAAGTCTCAGAATAAGGTACTCGAACGTTTTCCAGCTGTCCTCCACCTACATTGCAGTCGTGTGAAATATTTTCGAAATTCCCTCCGAAAAACTTTTTATTCAATTAAGAAAACAGATTTAGTCGTACCAAGCGAGGTGGAATGGAAAATTTCTCTACGTCTATATCTAACCAAAAATCGTCAATTTGGGAGGAATCTTTGAAATTGATGGAACTATTTTGCGATTCAGCGCCGAATATCATCAAAATTGCCTTTCCAAGTCAATTGAGAATTTTCCTAATCAAATTGAGAATTTCTTTCACCAAATTGAGAATTGCCTTAACCAAATTGATAATTTTCTGAATCAATTTTGAAATCAAATAGAGAACTTTCTTAACTATATTGAGAATTTTCCACGGCAAACTTGGATTTTCCTTGACCAAATTGAGGGTTTTCCAGATCAAATCGAGAATTTTCTTAACCCTATTGAGAATTTTCCAAATTGATTTGAGAATTTTTTCGAATCAGTTGAGGACTTTCTTATATATAATACGATATATCGTATTTGAAATTGTCAAATTATTAAATTAAATTAGAAAATAACGTGAATTGCCCACCATAGTTTCGTGGCAAGGCTCACTAATATCTGGGATCTGAGCTAAAAATATTTTTTTATACTTATTCAGGAAATTGGCTTTTTTCTGCTTTCAAATACATTTCACATCGTTTTCCCAGTTGAGTTGATGTTTTCTTTCGAAGAAAATGTTGTTGTAGTCGTTGGAACAGTAAAATTTGAATAGAAGGTACAGAAAAACTTTCACTGGCATACCCCATGTCCCATGTACTCCATAGAATTAATTAATAAACCAATTTTTTACTTATTCTATTAAGAATTATTTTGGGTTGGTTTACTTTTTATGTCATTTTGGATGTTTTTTCGTCTCAGTTTCTCCAAATTCATCAGCAATTTTCACTCCGGTAGACTTAATAAGTGTTATAATCGCAAGGGAAATAATCCCGATAATTCGTTTGAATGTTTTCCCCGCATTTGATTGACAGCGCTCATTCCGTTTCAATGTGAAAATCGTTTGCAGCCCTGAAATTATTCAAGTCCATTGAGATTTACCGATTCTTGGAAATGCTTGAACAGTCACAAAAATTAGTGTAGCCAAGTGGATGATTTTTCCATTCGAACAAATTGTCATGTAGGGGTAGAATTCATTTTTGGGTGGTCGCATGTTATACGAGGGCAGCCTTCCAAATCAACGGGAAAACAGTATCCGAGTTCACTGGTCATTTGATCCGAACGCAGAATTGATCCGAGTTCAGAATTGATCAGAGTTCAGAATTTATCTGAGATCCAATTTGATCCAAGTTCAAAAATGATCCGAGTTCAGTATTGATCCGAGTTCTGAGTGGGTCCGAGTTCAGAACTGATCAGAGTTCAGAATTTATCCGAGATCCAAACTGATCCTAGTTCCAATTTGATCAGAGTTCGGAATTGATCCGAGTTCAGAATTGATCCAAGTGCCGATTTGATTGGAGCTGAGAATTGATCCGAGTTCAGAACTGATCCAAGTTCAGAGTTGATCCGAGTTCAGATTTGATCCGAGTTCAGAAATGATCCAAGTTCCGAATTGGCCCGAGTTCCGAATAGATCAGAGTTCAGAATTTGTCCGAGATCCAAATTGATCCGAATTCCACATTGATCCGAGCTCAGAATTGATCCGAGTTCACAACTGATCCGAGTTCAGAATTGATCCGAGTTCGAAACTGATCCGAGTTCGAAACTGATCCGAGTTCGAAACTGATCCGAGTTCGAAACTGATCTGAGTTCGAAACTGATCCGCGTTCAAAGCTAATCCGAGCTCAAAACTGATCCGAGCTCAGAATTGATCCCAGTTCAGAATTGATCCGAGTGTAGATTTGATCTGAGTTCAGAATGATCCGTGTTGCGAATTGATACTAAGGGCCGCTTTATCAATTCACCTAATCAACTGATTATCCAAGGACGCACCGACTAACTGATTGCGTGGAAACGTGACGTATGATTTTTCAGCATGAAGTCACCTGGAAAATAGTTAGTCGGTGCGTCCTTGGATAATCAGTTGATTAAGTGAATTGATAAAACCAGCCGTTTTATAGTTCATGATACAAACTCGGATTGAACCGAGCTCAGGATCTATTGTTTTCAAAAAAGTCGTCTCGCAAAATTGTCTCCAAAATGTCTCACATGGCAAAATCGAAAAATGGATAGTTGATGCCGCCAAATTCCTGAAAATAATTCCAATTTATCGGCGTCGGAAATACTCACGATATTTCGGTCCGCGTTCCATATTTGTCGCATTCTTCGACGGAAAGAGAACCCGGGTCGTGAAATATTCAACTGTCCATCCTCCCCGAGTCCGAAGTTGAGGAAAGATCCGAGAATCAAACGCTGCGAGTTTTTCCCAGAAGCCGACCTTTCCGCAGACTTAGCTTCGGTAGGGTGGATGTGAGGGGTTGAAAAATTAACGAGCCCCTCGTTCCGAAACAAAGTGGACAGTAGGGATTTTCGGGGCCATCTTTCTCCGAAAAGCCGAAAATTCTACGGCCAAATAATGAAGATAAAAAAAATCAATCGATTTAAATAGATGAAAAATATACAATGTTTTCACTTGGCGGAGTCGATTTTTTAGCTCATTTGCAACAATTTTTGTTAGATACATATTTGTGTGAGCCCAAGAGAAAGCATAGGTACTTATTTTGCTTTGAAAATTTTTTCGTGAATTCAACTTCATTTCAGTAAAAACGCCACAAGTCCGTTAAATATTGGGGTACTTACGAAAATGAGGATACCGTTGAAAAGTCCGTTAAATTTTCTACAAACTTACGGTCTTTTCGGCTTTTTGAAATCAAGATAAAAAGCAGAAAATCTGGCCAAAGCCGAGAATTTTTTGATTTTTGAAAATTATTTTTCTCATTTTATTTATTTTTCTTTTTATTTATTCTTTATAAGTATTTCATTTGGGGAAAATTGGAATTTAATGTACTTTAATTGGCCACTATCGGCTTGTCGCCGACATCCGGTGAAATTCTATCGAAACACCGGCCCCTAATGTAAAAATCCAATCTACGCCTAATGTAACGACAAATCCTTTTCGATTTTCCCGTTACCCTTGATTGATGATGGACGCCGTTCATTTATCTACACGAGTAAATGGCGCAACATTGCGTGCATTCGGTCATTTGGCTCGACTAACGTCCATCATTGTTCTAGCATTGTGCCGCCGTATGTTCTGGACGCAATTTATTTCAATCCGAAAATCAAAATTTTTATAGAGATTTACATAAAAATTCTACTTTTAGTGTATATCTGATAGAAAAGTAAATAAGTAAAATGACGTTGGGGGTATGCAACGGGACGTCAGGCGTAGCCCCCCAACGGCCCACAGACCAAGTTGAGGCAAGTCTGTGGATAGAAGGCCCGCGGGCCCCCCGATCGCGTATCTGATTGGCCGACCCTCTCCCCCCCCCGTCAGAGTCTGTCTGTGAGCTGTTGAGGGGTTACGCCTGACGTTGGATTATGACTTGACGATTTTACGCCAACACAACCATCAGCATGGTAACAGTATATTTTTTCGAACTTTCTTCCTTTTTTGAACTTTCTACAAAATTATTTACTATAAATAATATTCAGCTAAGCATGAAATACGAACTTGATTAATTTTTACTTCCAATACACCCTTTCAATTTTTTCTCCCAAATACCTAGTTGAATTATTTTAGATTGTACAAAATTAACCGATTTGATTGGTCGGGGCTTACAAATTCTGACTCGACCTACAAAATACATACATTTGTATTTTGTAATTCCTGTAACTCAATATACTGTTGAGGATTTCATATATTGAAGGTTTTATTGGGGTTCCAATTTTTTTCCCCACGTTTTTCTCATACCTGAAAAAATAACAAAATCATGAAACAGGTCCTAATGGGGGTTTATTACATTGAAGTCCATGGAAGCCTCAGTAACCAAAAACTGCACAAATGAAACTTTTCAAAAATATTTCGCAAAAAAATGAGAATTTTTAATTTTTTTGTTACATTCTGTTCAATTTTGTCTAAAAACATTCCTTGATAAATTGAACATATCAACTTCTATAAAAGCTTTAGTACCTACCCAAAAACTGCACCAAAAAAGTTTTCCAAAAATATTTCGCTAAAAATGAGAGCTTCTATTTTTCCGTTACATTCTGTCCAATTTTGTCCAAAACCCCATCTTGTTAAATTGAACGAGTCCGAACCCAGTTTATTATTTCTGGCATTTTCAAAAAACTCGCGCAGAATCAGATTCTCGTATCAGGCTAATCCCGATCCCCTGCGAAATCTTGGGGGAGGTAAAGTGAGTCTGTTGGGTCAAACTTGGGGTCGTATAGGAGGGGGTGCGCCCCATTCATCACGTGAAGAAGCTCAGCCACCGTCCCAAGGGTCCTTGTCATACAACCGCGCTCTTCTCTCTCGCACTCGCACAATTCACGACCTTCCCTCTCGCTCGCCCTGTAGAACTTGTATTGGTGGTCGGGCTCGAAACAAATCGTACATACCGCCCCCGGTGGGAGTTGAGGGAATTTTAATTTCCAAGCCCTCGCTTTTCGAAGTGGACGCCTCTCCTGGTTCGAGTGTAGGGCTTACACGGTGTATAACAATTTTTTCAAAAATGCCCCTCCCACTTATCAATTTATTACAAAAAAAGGCAAAAAATCACAAAAAGCTTTTTTTTCTCTGATTTTTTTGACACCCTCAAGTCGAACCACCTACCCTGCGAATAAAATCAATTTTTTTCGAATTTTACGTTGATTATTTTTTAAAAATGTTTGATGTTGGTGTTATGGAGATGTTTGTAATTGAAAGCAATGACATTTACCAATAGATTTTTTTCAAAACTTCAAATTTTAGTGTAAGGTACGGATTTTTCGAAAACGATTGGTTTCGAGATTATTTTAGTTATAATTAAATAAATAATTATTTCAATTTGGTGATGGGTGATGGGCTGAAGTTGTTAGGATCTGTAGACGGTTTGAACGAAATGTCCTCTTGAGAAGGTAGGCTAATTATGCAGTTGAGCATGACAACAATAGATGGCGATAACGCGCGTCAGGCCAGCCAGTAATATTATTTATTACTAGGGATCGGATCCGTATGTGTTCACATATTTTTTTCTAGGCAATGTACTGATGTTTTTCAAGTAGGCGTGTTCATATTGACATTTTCTGAACCGTTTAAGCCCACTTTCATTTCACATATTTTGATATATTCCACAATAAATCCATATTTTTCAAATATTTGGTCCACAAAACCACATATTTGCTAATTTTGGGTAGTTTTCCCGAGGTTCACAACTAGAATGAATTAAATTAGGAAAAAATTTAGCAAATTTTGCTAAATTTTCGTTTTTTTTTTAAATTGGACAACTCTTTTTATGCGTTTTGCTTCAGACGGCGTACGGGAAAAAATTATTGCAGATTTTTATCTAGACACTCTGAAACGTAAACGAAAAATTTTCAGGGGGCGATGAAAAAAAAAAACCTGACCGATTACACAGGTACATTATTTCTGGAAATAATTTAACAAAATCTTGTTGTTCATTTGAGCTTAAACATTTTTTTGAAAATATTTAAACCTTTTTACATATTTTCCGCATATTTTTTGAAAATATTTAAACCTTTTTACATATTTCCACATATTTTTTGCAAATATTTCAACCTTTTTACATATTTTCCACATATTTTATGAAAATTAATACATATATATGTCACATATTTGGCATTTTTAAATACATAAAAATCCGATCCCTATTTATTACATTAACTTTTACCCCCCCCCCATACTGTAAACATTTTTACAACCCCAATCCCACACCTTCCGTGCCAACTCGGAGCAACTCAAATTCAAATTCGCCGAAATCAATGAAGGACCGATAAAATCAACCCGGTCACGAAACCGTCGAACTAGTTCCCGAGTCAATTGCTCAAAATGCAATAGTAAGTACGTCTTGGAGCTCTAGTTAACTACGGCTCACAAATGGTATTCTGAAGAGAGCGTGAGTCGGGTATATCACCGGTGACTTATCGTGGCCTTAGTTCCGAGGCCGGTGTCAATTACCCGAGGCAGAACTGCCCTATTGACCAGAATTGATCCAACGCTTCCGTTGTGGTGTTATGGGAGTATGCCACATTTGGAAAATCTGCCATTTGGTAACACTATGGCCTATAATTATGTTTCAACGGTTTTTTTGCTTGATGTACCTAAATCTCAACACGCCTACTCACCTACTCAAGCACGCCTAAAATTCAGTCCTGTATACTTTTACTAATCCAGAAAAAAAAAATTGTCCACATTACTCCAATGTTGGCTGCATGCATTCGTCCAGTTTTTTCGTCTTGAAAAGCGGGAAATTGAATTGGCAGTCGATCATTTCGAAAAGTGGAGGCTCCCCTTTTGGCTTTGGGCCATCGCTAACGTGAAACTTCCTGTGCAATAAAGTGTCCCGCAATCGAGGAAATCGGGGTTTTTGCCAGGCCTACTGGAGCGATGTAAGGTGTTGGACAAAGAGGAAAATTCGCAGAAAATATGTATTTCCGACAGAACAGAAACACCGATTCGGAGTCATCAATCGAATTTCTCCTGGACAGTTCAAAGAACAAGGATGCCGTATTGGCCAGTTGCGCTGGAACCAGGGTTTCCACGCGAGAAAAAGGTTTCCCTCACCAAGAACGAAATTTCCCCTCGAATTTCCAATCGTCCCTTTCTTAATTTATCATGGCGAAAAATACTAAGATCATTAACTGGTTTATTGGGTGGGTATAATATCTATCCCAAAATCTACCATTTCAGATCAAAAGAATTTTCTGGAAACACAAAAACCACTCTGCGGCAAAACGTTTATTAAAATGTAAATAAATATTTTCCCTAGATCTGTCTGCCATCATTACTACCAGGACCAAAACGGAAAAAGGTTTAATGGGACAAAAAAATAGGTAAATTTGGTGGAATTTAAAAAAATCAATACTTACGAGGCTAATTTAAAATACCGAAAACCAATTAATCAACCAGTAGGTAACGCACAATACATCCATATTTTGATACGTAAATTATTGACACAATTTGACTATATTTCAACTACTGTGGAGGCTGTCAGGGTCAAAAATATGAAAACAATTTTAAAATAACTTTTTTATGTATTTTTTTACTATTTTTTAATACTTAGGTACTAATTTTCTTTCTTCCAATTGAGTATACCTAGGTGATGCACTTTTCATTATTTTTACAATTCTTACTGAATTGGAAAACAAGCAAATCATCAAATAAGTACCTATACACAATAGAAAAAGCAAAATATAAAAAATACATAATATGTATGCATAATATGAATATATTATATTCAATATGTTGTAAACATGTATAGCAATAAATCAAAGCGAAAGTGCATCGGGATTTTAGTTGATGTAGTATGTATTTCACGCTTGTCATAGTAAAAAATACCGTCTCCCATTTGTCTGAAGGGGGGTCCTAAAGTAGGCACTTCGGGGGGTTTGCTGGGGCAAGAGGGGAGTAGCATGTTGGCAAAATGTCAAACAGTTTCCCTTTCTGTGTCGCTAAATCGCTAAAATTACCCAGCCCACGGGTCAGTATTCGTTCCGAATGCGTACGCTGTAGGTAAGGAAGAAATTAGGAATTTTTCGAAAAATACGACGCGACTCGAAATCGACGCGATTGTGCGATAAAATTTGAGTGAAAAATGAGTTGTTAGACCGGTGAGTACAGAACACGTAAACACGTACAAATACGTATATAAATAATTTACATACAATTATTTTATTCTTAGCTACCGTCGTCAAAGTATTGTGGTAGGTATAGCCTATACCGTATAGGTAAATGGGTATTTGATTTAATTTCAAAATTTTTTGGGGTAATTTATAATTTATAATTGTCTTGTTTGAGTCGAGAGCGAAAGAATGGTGACGACGGCCTCTAGATTATTTATTAGAGCAGGGGCGCTTTCGGCCGTTCGGGCCTCTCCTGGAACTATTTCTGGAATGTGAAAGTGAAAGGAGGATAACGACACTCTAACCTTTGACAATACAGCCGGGGTTTCAATTGCACAAAGTACTTCCAAGATATCAACATTTTTAGTGTTCCCCCATTTGGTTATTGGGCACAAAAATAAAAAAAGATTGCTTCGACTTTTTATGCAAACCAAGTTTTAATAAAAGCCCAAAATTATTTTTACTCTCTAAAAATGAGTTTTTCGTGCTTTCGCCTCCAAAAAAGGGTCACTCACATATCTTACTTTTTAATAAGACATCTTCCGCAGGTGTACGTTCTCCGGAAATCTTTCTTCGTTGCCGCTAATAGATAAACTACAAAGGCATTGCGAAGTTTTCCCAAATAGAAGCGCGAATTATTTTTCCCGGAATAGCGGAGGAAAATTATTGGCGACTTTTGCTCAGACCTGAGATGACCTGGTTTCCGACTTATCCAATCTCGGTAAAAGCTCAGTAGCCGCTGTTTTTCTTTGAACAGCTTTTATCCCGATCCCATGAGATATTAATGAAATATTATTTCCTATATTATGTTGACTTTCTTTCGTGATCCCTTCGGCATAATTCATAAGCAATTTGTTATTCTGCTCCTTTTATCAGGAGCATGAAATTGGCAATCTCGATACCTACTATAAATTATTAACATTACTACGTAACCGTAACTTGAAAAAATCATCAATTTTCAAGTACCTCAATACATGTTTAGTAGCAGGAATTAGCCTAATACAGATACACAAAAGTGTTAACTGATGGAAGAATTGACTATCAAACAATTGGGGTCTGAGGACCCTTAAAGGGTAATTTTCTCATTAACTCTAAGTTAAAAACACAAACGTTGGATAGTTAAACTGTTTGCCACCGAGTAGAAGGCAATAAAAATGGAGTTGTTGTTTCTTCAGCTTCTAATAACAACAAAATTTGCTACCCAGGTCTCAGTAGAGCAAACGGTCACGCCGAGAACGTGAGGTGGAAGTTTAGACCAACTTCAGGAATAAAAAAAATGCAGGAATAGAATTCCCATATCGCCATAATTTAAAGAAGAAAAATGAACCAAAAGTATAATATTGTTTCCATTGAGGTCAAAGAATTTTCTCTTTAAAAATTATTTTCGAATAATAAAACCAACATTTTTGTATCAAATTAATTTTTGATTTTTTTTCAAATTTTTTCAATGTTAATTATTAACAAAATTTGAATAATTATTCAAATTAATTATTAACGCGATTTTTCAGCTTCGTATCGACTTCGAACATTTACGAACTGAAATAGATGACTTCGCAATAATCAAGCCTCAATAAATTAACAGCAATATTGGCAGCGTTGAGCGTAACGTCAGTCCAATCAGGCACGCCATGAGAAAAGAGTGCAACCTGTCAGCGAGAAATAGTCAATTTGTTGTTAAAAATTCAAAGCAAATTGAATGTCAGTCATGCGAAACGTGATGGGGTCGAGTGTATCATGCTACGTTTCGTGTTCGTGATGGTCACGTTCGAAAAGAAACGATGGACTGTCGACTTTCCGTTCTGGGAAAGGTAACCGTATGCTTTGAGTTAGTAGACGGTTTGAGCAAGTTTTTTCCACGTGGCGCCTGGCTCGGATAAAATTGGCATTGATATCCTACAATTACGAAAATCATGATACAGGCGCATAGGCATTGAATCATGATATTTTATCAAATCGTAGGAATATTCTGTATTATCCTTGATATGGCCGACGATTCACAAAAAAACTTTTTATGCATTACCGGATTGTAGAAAAATGGAAAAATTCCAAAAACTGGAGCGAATAGGTAGGAAAACAAAAAACCTACAAAAGACCTTCTGCTCAAACCTCATGTAAGAGAAGTTTATTCGTAAACGTTTCGTTCATCCTCTCAGGGAAAAAGGGATACTTTAAATACGCGATGGCAGCCTGGTTTGATTCCAAGCGAAAATTCTTGTTTTTCGCATCCCCCCGCCGTCTTGGGACCGATTTGAAAAGGGATTTTTGGAAATTTGTCAGTTTCTCGTCTACAAAGCGGGCATAAGACGACTTTTTTGACAACATTCAAACTTTGGACATTTTTGGGATTTGGAAAATGTATTAGGTGCCGTGATACGTTTGATCATATGTTTTCGTGTTGAGGTATGATGACTTTTGGTCACATGATGATCACTTTTGATCAAATGTTGATCCCATGTAAAAAGCTTATAAAACCCTTGCCCTGATCTCAGCGCTATCCCTTAACTCACCAAATTGCATCCCTTCTAGCCCAAATGATGTTTCATCAATTTTATTTTAATCATCCATCATGTCCACCCGTCAAGAGAAAATCGTCCTCTAAAATGTTGCCAATGTTGTCTGAAATTTTGCCGATGTTGTTTCATGCCAAGGTGCAATGCACGCTTCCTCTTTTTTATTGTCCCGTGTCAGAACATGACGGACATTGTTCTCTCAGTATTGACATGACGCGTTTCTCACTCCAACCCCCAATGTTGTTCGGCCGAATGGATGAAAACAATAAATTGTTGCCGTTCTTCCTCGATAATAAATTGGCGTAATTTTCCAATTAAGCGCTTCCGATAAAAATCCATCTTCTCACTTATCGGCCATAGCAGTGTTGAGCATTGGTTCGCCGCGCAAGTGAAACGGAAACGGACTAGTAAAGGGAAAATCATGTTTTCCCGAGCTGTCGGAATAAATCCTCGGTAATGGAGCCGCCGCCTGCGTCCGTTGAATCGCGTTTCGGTTGCCTCTGTGGAGATTAGGTTTCCATCAAAATGGGATTTGAACGTTGAAAACTCCTGGGGGAATATTGCCTTTTGTCGGTACGGCCGATCTGAAACTGTTACGTGTTGCACTAAGGATCGAAATCGGATACGGCTTTTGTCCTTTGGAAAAAAGGTTGTTGTTCGTTTGAATTTTCTTGTTATTCGTTATGCACTTGGAATTTGAATGAATCCTGCTGTTTCGGAGATAAGACCACGTCGGTCCATTAATTGCGTTCGCATGAAACAGTCGAGGATGTCCAAAACTCTGCCTCAGGGCCATCGACCAATCAGAGATCAGATAACATGCGTGGGGCGGTCAAAATTATCAATTTTTTTAATGGATACTTTCATTTGGACGGTTTAAATGCAAACTTCATCTTCGCGTTCCTTCTTGACCATGTTTTGTCAATGTTTACGTTATGCGCGCGCATGAATTTCCAATTCCTTGCTATGTCAGACATTTTCAAGTTTTTTTTTTTTTTTGTTGTCTTATCAATCTCTTGCTGTATTATAACCGTAGAATTGTGAACATCTGTTCCTTACATGACAAAATTTGTCAAAGACACATTTAATGTCAAAGACAACCAATAACAACAAGAATCAACAACAACAACAACTGTGTTTCAACTCGCATGGTAACAGTTTTGCTCAATGGCCTCAACGCTAACTTTTTTGACAATCTCAATAGGTAGTTGTTGCTTGTAAATGTTTGCTACATGAATCTGTCATAGGTACCTACGCAACTAACAGCTTTTGTTGTACTATCTAGCACACTGTATCATGACATTATTTGCGATTTCACTCACAAAAACGGATTTAGAGCCAGTATGTCGGACTAAACGGGAGAATCATCAATTTTTTCAACATGTAATTATATTGCTGCATAAAACTTCGCCCTGTATTGGTTAGTGATTTATTTTAGAGGGTCGACCAGCTATACCAACACTCACGTTCTCGGTAGATGTATTAGAATCGAGATAGCAGCTTCAACAAGTTGCCAGTGACTGCGGCTGAAGGGTCGATAAGGTAGGAAGGAAAAACGAAGCCTCGTCCTATACCGGAGATTAGAATCGTCGATTCCTCTTTTCCACGGTGCAGTATTACTTGCACCTATGCAGAATTGCATTCTGGAACGTTTTCAAGTTATTTTTTGGGGGGAAAATTTCCACGAACAACTCAGAAAGAAAAAACCTTGTAACAAGAATGTCTGAACAAGAATGCTGGTGTCGTTCGGCAACCCGTATTTTCGGGCAACTCGCCATTTTTTTTGTTTAAAAATAAAGGTTGTATCTCTCTTATGTGAGTACTTAGGCACAATTTATTTTTACATCCAAAGAGCAATATTCTGAGTTTCTGAAAGCATCGGGATTTTCAATATTGAAATAGGTATCCGCGTAACTAGAGATGACTTAGAATTTTTAGCAGCCTACGTAGGAAAACGGTTAAAGTTATTATAATGCGTGATAAATAGTCGAATTTCTCATTTCAGTGATTCGAAACCTATTGCAATTGCACTGTTATAAGCGTTGAAAAATTTTTGAGTTGCAGCTTTTTCAACGGCTGATCCGATTTTCAATAATTGCTTGGTAAATTCCACAGTGCGATAGCGGATTCACTTTTATGTCTGCCACTGCCACCTTTCATCATGTGACCTACGGTTGTGACTGATATAGTTCTAGCCTGCCGGATATTGCCGTGGTAGACAGTATTTGTTTTGTTCGAGCAGATGGCTTCGTACGCCCCTCTGTCCAGACAGAAATGGCGATCCAGAAAGGCGAAATTCCTAATTACATGTCTGTATAAAGGCGCCGGAGAATTTAATAAAACAAACTTGGAATTGAACTTTGGATCTTAGTGCAATATGCTGCTCTGATTGGCCAACTAACATGACCAACGTATGAATTATTATCGACAAATTGAAATATCGAAGCAGCAGTTTGTCTTTTCTTTCAAAAATAATGATGCACGGCTATAATACTAGGTCGTATTTACTACGGTCACTTTCGACGGAATGGCAACATAACACCGGTTTGATACGTCACTTCAGATTTCATTACCCTCGAGGCACTTCGGCCGGATATTTGAGTTTTATGTCTTATAAACGGGGAAAAATTGCCTGCCTGACACGTGAGTGTACAGGTTGCTATCGTAAACTGACGTCATCCTACTCGGTTATGAAATAAGAGCAGTGTCATAGAAAGGGCAATAGAGGACGTTAAATGGGTTCCAGAAAGTTGAGTGAGAATAATCATGGGGAAAACTAGATATCGCATGACTGGAAGGAGACGGTCAGAATTTTTAAATAGATATTTTTATTTTGACGGTTTAAACGTTACCATAGCAATTTTCGCGTTGCTTCTTGGCAAAGGCGCTTTGTTTACGTCATGTGCGCATTAATTCTCGATTTTCTGCCCTAAGAAGTTCTATGGCAGACATTTTTCTTTTTTTTGTCTTATCCATCTTATCCAACAAGCGTTGACAGTTTTGCAGCTTCAGCAACCCCAATGCCAACTTTTTTTTGACGGTTTCAACCGTTTCATTGGCCGCTTGTGAATGCTTTTAATGTCCTATGTTTGAGCATTTTTCATCGATTCGACGCTAAAGATTAACTACCGTTGCTATCAGTTACTTAATAGGAAAGGAAAGAAAACAGGAAAGTTAATTATATATCAAAGATTGACCGAGTCGCAGCTTTCCTCATGTCAAGTGAGCATCAATTTCCGATTTCTCGTCCTGATAAGTTCTATGGCAGACATTTTTCAAGTTTTTGTTGTCTTATCTGTCTGTATCTCTTGTTGTGTCTTGACGCTATTTGTGTTTTAACTCGCACAGTAACAGTTTTGAAGCGTTAATCGCCCCAACACTAACTTTTTTGACGGTTTCTTGTTAATTCTTGCTTATAATGTTCCATGTTCGAGCATTTTTCATCGCATTTGACGGTAAAGACTATACTATTTAGACCTCGACGTTGCTATCAGTTACAAAATAGGGAAGGTACAAAAACAGAAAGTTAAATGTATCGAAGATTGTAAGCATCTTCAACCCTCAGCTTTATTTATAACTACGATCTCATGAGTTTGAAGAATATTCTCAACAGCTCCTCCACAACTCCCGGTTTGTTTGCCAATGGATATAACCTGTTGGTCTACTCTAGTTTATACCAACATACGGCCCAGCTTAAACAAACAGACGTAAATAGCCTGCAGGAGAGCATTCGAAAGCTGATTTTTAACTATCTTCCGAGAATCTGGAAAAATTGGCTTCCGCGAAATCGAATTTCAGGTTAACCGTTACCTCCATGAAAAAATTTCTTACCTAGGAAATCATCTAGCTCAAGTTTCAAGGCACACACCAATCATATTATAAAAAGACTGATCGAAAAGATTGAAGGAACATTGGGAGAACAACAAGGCACAAAAAATGATGACTTCACCCTATGCCCAACCTTCGTGTAGTGCATCGCTGTTTTTTTAAAGTACCCTTAGCGTGTAATACCTGAAATAACGATGAAAAAAAAACAAAAATCCCAGCTACGAACCTACATTTTGGAGGAAACGAGCCCGGCGAAGATTACAGCGCTAAGCCAACGCCTTTATTCCCACGTGGAGAATGAAAATAAATGTCGATTTGATTTATTTAAAAGACCATCGTAACGGTAAGGCGAGAGGGAAAAACGGGCCCATTCAACGCGAAGGTTTCAGTTTTCCCACTTGATAACAAATAATGAACGAAGATTTCCCACCGACGGCCAAGTGCCTCGAGGGAGTTTTCCCCTTCTTATCACTCCCCAATCTTATCATTGCTACCCTCAATAGCTATCAAGTTCGCTTCAGTTTCGAACAGCTTGTTCGCCGAGACCGCCGTTGAATAAATGAACCGGGCGGCTCGGAAAGTTCTGGATTTCTATTCCTCCTTCCACCTCGGAGTCTTCAATCTTCGTATCTGCGACTCGGAATTCAACAGAATGCGCGTATTCCGGCGAGTTTTTCTAAAAAGTTTGCCCCCTCAAGTTAACTGTAACTTGTAACGGGAATTAGAAGGGCCCGATTTTATTGATGGAGATTTTCCGACCGTGAAATTCGAGGTAATGAAGAAAATCAGGCACGGACTGGCGATCTTGCGCGAAGATCGTGGCTGGAAAAAGTTGGATAAGTGAGCGAAAAACTCGGAAAGAACGGATAGTTTTAATTGGCGGATCGGAAGACCGATGTTGAATTTTGAAGAACATTGTCGATGTTGAAGATGAAGTACTGTGGGGTTCGATGGTCGGCCAATCGATACCTGGCAGTTCGATAGTCGGATGGATACGCACGACAATGGTCTGACGGACCTCATGAGAAGGTCGTCACAATTTGTCGAAAAGTGCTTCTATACTGCAGGTCGGATTTAGTTTGTAAAATCGGCGCGAGAGAGCAGCAGCATTTATCTCATGGCGACCAATCACTTTCTCGGTGGTTCCATGGAATAATATTCCATATTATGCTCGGAATGCCAGAACACTCCGCACTTTTCCTTCGTTTTTCTTACTGAAGGTAACTTTATCGTACCCCTAAGTCCATACCAGCCCCCCTGATGCCCTGAGTTCATACCGAAAATTTCTTGGAAATTAGTCAATGCAAGGGTCCCTGGATAAATTTATCCTTTTTGGCTAGATTTATCCAGCTTTGAATGAATTGATAAACCGGACCTAAGTCTCGGACTTTATCCAACGAACGGCGGATTTGATAAAAATCTAAACAAAACGTCAGTTGCAATTGTGGAGGATGCGGTTGTGGTCGGTACAAAACGATTTCACGGCCCGCTGCAACGGCGGCCTTTGAGAGAAAGAAACCGCTGATTGGCTGTCTTGTGCAATCGTTCTTTTACTCCGATTGATTGACATTACTGAACGGGGTAATTACAGTTTCCCTACATGAACCGCAAGGCCCTGGCGAGGATCATGAGGAAGAGTGTCGGCTCCAAGAATAGTCAGAACGTATGCCGCTAGAGATCGCCTCGGATTGGAGTGTTGAACAGTGGACCTAGGGTAGGGATGGGTATCGATGTCTCCAAAACATCGATATTTTCCCAAAACATCGACATTTTCCCGAGAACATCGATATTTTCCCAAAACATCGACATTTTCCCCAGAACATCGATATTTTCCCCAGAACATCAACGTTTTCCCAAAAAATCGATGTTTTCCCAAAAAATCGATGTTTTCCCAAAAAATCGATGTTTTCCCAAAAAATCGATGTTTTCCCCAAAACATTGATGTTTTTCACATCGATGTTTACTCTGCGATGTTTCATTGACATCGATATTTTTACCAGGCATCGATGTTTTTACTCTGGTCGTTAGGTAAAAAATAATTGGTACGTCGGTACCAAACAGTTTAGTGATAAACTGCCCTGGTCGAATGACGTTTTACGCTAATTGCCATCAGCTCTACAGGATCGCATGGAAACTGCATTTCTTAGGAAATGCATACGATTTTTCCTCCATCCCTCTGCTGATGAAAGTGTCTTTTTACGATTTCCCAACCCCCTACTCGCACCCCGGTTCTTGGGCGACGCGATAAATTCCCCCTCCGCGCTTCCGCCCTAGCGGCAAAACCTTTGACGTCATTAATCTTGGAAAAGCGCGTAAAAAAAGGCCGTAGGTGGGAGTGCGAGAGAGAAAGAAGGCCCCCGAGGCCTGGGAGCATTCATCCCTAAACGGAAGACGGATATCTCGGCAGCGAGGCCATGCAGAAGAAACACTTGACTGCCTCCCGAGCTGATTCATCGTACGGGAATGGCTGGAATGGATGTTGAGGAGTCTTTTGTCGCTTGAATTCGGCAAGGGAAGATCCATGGACTCCGGCTATAGAATTCGGAAGGGTTTTCCGCGAAATTCCACCCTTCTAAATATGGACAGGGCGAGTCCTCCCCGAGAAATGGTGTAGTTTCTTTGGAAAATATCCGACGCCCTGCATTAGAAAGTGATAGGTGTATTCGAGATTTTGAGAAATGAAATTCTTTGTACGAAAGAATTTCTTTAAAAAAAGTTTTCCACGCACAAAGCCATGAATCTATTTAAAAAACTACGTTTTATTTCATCATCCATACTCGATAATTTAGCATCAATATCTTGCCAATCGAAGTTTCAAGCCAATCTCTTTGGACGATAAGATTACTTAAAAAACGTTTTTCACGTACAAAACCATAAATCTATGCGAAAAAATTCGTTTTATTTTATCATTCAGAATCGATTATTTAGCATCGATTTCTCACTAATCGAAGTTTCACCATCGATAGCAGTCGATATCCTATTATCGAGAGTTTGCTCTCGATATAATCAATATTAGCGGTCAAGCTCAAAATCTAAATATCAGCTGAATAAAAAAAAAGTCCCCAAGTCAATTTGATAAAGTGTAAATTAATCGAACGTGATCGAAATAAAAATAAGCCATCTCTGATGCGAGTAGTTTTTAAAAAATGATTTGATGAATCATTTATCAGCAATGTTTTCCATTTAGTATGAGATTGAAATTGATACTTTTTCCATAATACATCGACATTTCCTTTCGATGTTGCAATCGAAATAATAGATTTTCGATTCGATGTTGCATTCGAATTGAAATCGATATTTCCATTCGATGTTGCATTCCGATTGGAATCGATACTTCCGTTCGATGTTGCATTCAAATTGAAATCGATATTTCCTTTCGTTGTTGCATTCGAATTGGAATCGATATTTATTCACGATGTTGCACTCAAATTGAAATCGATATTTCCTTATGATGGATGTTGCATTTGAATAGATCTCGATATTACCCAACGATGTAGCATTCGAATTGAAATCGATATTTCCTTTCGATGTTGTATTCAAATTTAAATCGATATTACCTTTCGATCTTGCATTCGAACTAAAATCCCTTACCTAGATCGATTTTTTCTTTCGATATCTCATCCCTCATCAATATCGATATTTTCTGTTGATACCCCACCATTCATCATAGAAAAATATATTTCCTTCCAAATCGATATAGGTTTCTTTAGATGTAACATACCTAATCGATATTTTCTTTTGATATCGCATCCCCAATCGATATTGATATTTTCTTTCGATATCCATCGCTATTTCATGATAATCGATTTTGTTTTGTAGATACCTCAGTCTAAAATGAAGGAACAATTCCTCAAATGAAACTATTTTCCAGAAAAATGTTCAAAGCCATTCTGGCGCAAACGTCTTTCACGTTTTTTGCCTTTTTTAAACGGACCCCATTTTGCTTTCAGTTGCCGGTTTTGTATGTTGTATCGTGTTAAGAGCGCCTTAGCCTGACTTTTCCGCCACTCGGTAAAGGATGGGCCACTCTCACGCGTCCATTTGTTCTTCAGCGTCTTTCTCCTATTCTACTCTTTCCCCCTTAAAAACGTCTCTTTTATTTTTACCTCGAGCATCAGTTGCACAGCCTGGGGGGCCATTTTGTTAGCATTGTTGAGCATGGTAGGGTTGAAATGGAAGGCGATTTCTGGGCTCCTTTTCCTCGGAGAAGTCGTAGGTTTATTGAGCTAAGCACGGAACATTGACTAGGTATTATTACAATTCGGTGGTACAAAATTTGTACATGTAAATTTGAACATTTAATGTTCATCTTTGGGACCGATATCAGACGCATGGAGGCTAAATGCTTCATACATCTTAGCCATATGTTTCGGGGAAGTGCGTAACTCTGCACATGACCTGATTCCAGCCAGTTAGAAGTTAGCACTTCTGCACTTGCACCCTTTCCCTATTCAAGAAAAAAGTGGGAAGAGCGGACCATGCTTTATTTATTAAAAAAACAAAGTTCCAACAAAATTTCATATTTTACGATAAAACTAGAATAGTAAAAGTGTATAAATACCTTGTCCGAGTTCAAATTACTCAACCTGAGACTGGATGACGATGGATACAAAATACCTCAATCACCTTGACATCAGGGATGAATGCATTTCCTGAGACAATAATAACCTCACACTGCTGCTATCGAAAGACTCCACCGCACTCTAGCGGTATCTAGTAAAGGCTAATAAGTTTGCCAACAACAACTATAGAGGGCATCCACGTACGCGGCATTTTCTCGGTCACATTCGCACTTACCCCATTTTTGCACTTGCCCCGCTGCACTTTTATTCAATATTTGCGAGAAAAATCGTCGGATATTCATACGTAGGTAGGGATGGCAACAAAATATCAATATATTGCAAATATCGATATTTTGCTTTCGATACATCGTCATCGTATTTGAGCTCTGATATATCGGACCAATCGATACCTTCATCAATTAATTCGTTTTGATGAAAATTTTGAATTACCTGGGCAGCTCGCATGCAGTGCAGATTATTTAGATCCGTTCATATTTCATTTTGGGCCAGCTCCGTCCAGGTGCAGGATCCAGGAAAAATCAACAGCCGATATATCGAAACCTCGATGTATCGATATATTATTGATAAATATATTGATAGATATTGATAAATTGAAAAAATTTGCCATCACTACACGTGGGGGGCCATATTTACCAAATTTTCCAATTTATTTCGAATTTTGTCCGCAAATATAGGCGGTTTGCGGTTCGAAGTCAACACGAGCTAAGGTGGCGGTCATACGGGTAACACTTGTGCGGTCCCTGTCTCACATGAGATTAGGCTCTTGTGGCCAGCTGGATATCCTAGGGTCTAAGCCTGTCCCTGATGTGCCGGTTCCCAAAGGATCCCCCCCCCCTCCTTTGCTCCTTCCTCAGGCTGATCCTGGCAAAGCCACTGTGACTCGTGTTGGCTTTACGTTTCGGATTTGATTCACATCGAAAGCAGACGTATGCAAGTATGGATGAGGAAATTTCCATTTTTCAGCTTTTACAGGTCAGATATGAAAAATTTTAGCAGCAACTCCATATTTTTGCTTCAAAGCAGCTGAATTACGCGAATTGAAATTTACCCTCGAGCGTTTATTATTTTGTTGTTGTTTTATCTTATTTTTTGGTAGCACTGATACGAAGAACTGACGTCTATTTTGGTACATCATTTCCAGAAATAATGTAGGTACCTATGTAATTTTTTAACTATAGCTATTTAATAGGATTACCGATCTAGGCGAAAAATCAGCTTAAACCCGCCGGGCGGCTCTGAAGTGAAGGTGGGGTATAACCAAGGGAATGTTGCAGCACCTATTCTATTTTCGCAGCGGAAATGAACCGATTTTATTTAATTTCGGTACTTTTACGATACAGCTGCGTCATATTCAATCAGAGATGTTTATATACTTCTTTCTAGAAAACGTGAAATTTTTCCACTCCATCTATCTGCTTAAAAATAGGACAATAATTATTTAAATTCTGAGATTCATTAAAACGGACCAAAAAAATGTGTTCTTTTTCAACGGGTGGCCAATTACGGGTGGGTTGTAAGAAAATTAATTCACCTGACAATCTCTTGTTGCAATTTCAAGGACCACATGGAATAAATCGATGGTCGAAATTAATTAAACGAACCATTAATGAACTCGAATTGACTGGCGGCGACCTTTAAAATGGACCGGAACTTCCGTAATGGAAATGTCCGATTAGCCGGTCATTTATCTTGTTCTGGTCGGACCGCGAAGTGGATAGAAATCGTATACCATCAATCTTCGATTAATGGCGGTTTCTGAATATTCGAACCTAGTAGCCCTCAAGGAATATCATTGATAGGTAATTCGAAATTTCAAGGGCCAAAAAAATGAAGTACTATGCGTTATTTGGAAAAGTTGCTAGACTGGTGTGCTGAAAAAATAGATAATTCTATAAATTCTCAAAACCTCGATGTATCGATAGTATCGGATATCGTGGGCAAAACATCGATATCGTTATAATACCGGATAGTTTCCGGAGAATACCGGCAAAAATCGATGTAAATGTATCAATATCGAGGGCAAATAAAAGATCGATACTTTTATCGAATAGAATATCGAGGGCAAAACATCGATATATTGATGACCGGATATTGATGGCAACTTATCGATGCATCAATAATACGGTAAATCTTGGGCAAAACATCGATATCTTGATAATACCGGAGAATATTGAAGAAAAACCTGTATCGATAGTACATATCGAGGGCGAATAAAACATCGATACTTAGATAAAATTGGAAGTTGAGAAAAAAAAGAAGATATTTTGATAATTCCGATCATTCTATGGAAATATCAAACTCGTTTATTCCATATGGGTCATTTAGTTGTCGAAAACTCCTTCTCGCAAAAATATCGGCCGAATAATAACACGACTGGGCCGATCAACCCTTAAACCATCTTGCCGCTGCATCGACGGCGATTTATTAAGTCGAAACGAAAACAAAACGTTCAAAACGACGCCTATTGTTTCCTTTATTCGAGAAGCGAAAACAAACAGACGGGCAAGGGGGTGCAGAAATGGAATGACGTCCTGTACGAAGGTGTCCATTGCCGTCGGTGAAGCTTTCCTCGACATGTCCAACTGGAAATGGGATCCGAAAATTCGGACCGTCGGATGTTGGGGATTAATCGAGAGAGAGAAACGAGACGGAGTTGGCCGTTGACACGTTTTTCACGAGGGTTTTCCAGTTCGTAACCCGCTGTCGTCGGGGGGTGTTTTTCGCACAACGGAACGACGGCTCCACCGGGGCTGTAATGGCAATGCCATCCGGGTCCAGGGTGTGGCCGGCTCTAATGAATAGCCGGAATGAAATTGGCGAAAATATTTCGCAGTTTTATCATCGTTTTGTTGGTAATGCGAAATTCTGACCATTGCCGAGGCCATAATTGATAACATTGAAACATCTATGAGTTGCACGTAATATCCGATATTAACAAGACGCCAATATTTCGCCTTAAATATTGTATTCTATCAAAGTATCGATGTTTTATTCGCCCTCGATATTTACTATCGATACGTCGATACTATCGATATTTCCCTCGATATTCGGATTCATAGCAGTTTTGGTACCTATAAGCAATCGAAAATCGAAAAAACGCAATCGATATCATCAAACATCGAAGTATCGATGTTTTATTTGCCATAGATAAGCATCCGGTAATATCGATACGTCGATGAGTTGCCCTTAATATCCGATATTAACATGATACCAATGTTTTGCCATCGATATTCTATTCTGTCGAAGCATCGATGTTTTATTTGCCCTCGATATTTACTATCAATACGTCAAGTTTTCCCTTAATATCTGGTAATATCGTCCAAAATTGAAGTACCGATATTTTATTTGCAGTAGATAGTACGTATTCGATAATATTTGCCCTCGATATTTACTATCGATACCTGCGTCGAGTTTCACCCTCGACAACCGGTATTACCATCAAACAACGAAGTATTGCTGAATTATTTGCTCTAAATAAGTAATCGATAAGTATCGATAAGTAATAGATACATCGATGCCCTTTCTATCCAATATTAACAAGATACCGATGTTTTGCCTCCGATATCCTATTCTATCAATGTATCGATCCCCTCGATATTTACTATCGATACATCGAGTTTTCCCTCGATATCCGGTGTTATCAAGAAATCGATGTTTCGCCCACGACTCAATTCCATCAAAGTATCGCTTTTCCGCACTTTGGTATTCGATGTTATCGATGTTTGGCCCCCAAACTATCGATAATGCAAAATTTGATCATTGCCGAGGCTATGATTTTTTATTTTTGTAAAAACGTTCTTCGCACAAGCATCGAGTGGAGATGTTTGAATAATTTCATAATTGTATTGAAAGGATATTATCGCATTTAATGTTTATGATAGTATCAAATGAGGATGAAACATCGATACATCGATAAATCGATATAATCTCGATATAATCGATAAATCGATATAATCTCGATATAATCGATAAATCGATATAATCTCGATATAATCGACAAATCGATATAATCGAGACCGGAACTTCAAATGCTACACACAATGCGTTTGATTCTTTATGTATCATGAGGAAGAGTGTCGGTTCTAGGAGCCCTTCCTAACAATATTAAGATAATCATATTTTGTTGTTGTTTTTCAGAGACGATATTAAAGGGTTGAGAATAGTATGATAGTAGTTGAGGTAGTAATACATTCATTAAGTAGGTAGGTTGCGTTTTTTTTCTTTCTCCTACATCGTATTGATAATTTACGTAATAACCTATTCATACCGAAAGCCTAATTCTTCGGGACAAAGTTATCCGTCTGTGTGTTCATAAATTCAGTTTATTCGGCAAATAACCGAAAAAATTTAATTGGAGAATAATGGATATTCGACGAATAAACTGAATTGATGAGCCCTAAGCCCTTTCTGCGGATTCGGGCTAATCACGATTTAAATTTCCGGGGAACCATCAATCAGGGGAGAATTTTCCATCTGAGTCAGCCAATCTGGAAAACACGATTCAAAATGGCACCCAGGTCGATTAATCTTGGCTGGAAATTATTTATAGTTCACTCGCGATCCTTAAATTACCGCTTTTTCCATTGCCGAAAATCCCTGGGTGGGAGAAAACATTATTAATCATAATCGTAAGCATCACAATAGCTCATTGTTCCCATTCGTGGCCGCTAACGTTAGCTACGGTGGAATATTTATCATTTTTAAAGACCTTTAGCAATCCTGAGCCGCTTTTAATTCTCGAATATAAAATATAACAAGAGTATATCCACATCGGATTTAAATCGATATATCGAAGCTAAAATATCGATATATCGAAGCTAAAATATCGATATATCGAAGCTAAAATATCGATAGGTACGTACGGAACGGTATAAGAGCTACAATATTGATATGCTTTGTGCATTACATCGAGACCTAAATTAGAGCTTGGGAATCGATGTACTCGTACATCAAAACATTACATTTGGCTAACTATCGATTTGAATAATCGAGCTAAAATTTCGATAATCGAATATGGAGGTTATTTTCTAACTATCGATATAAATTATTCTATCGCTGGATTGGAGATAGAACACCATGTACATGAAATCAATTTAACAAAAATATCGATTCAAATTTTAGTATAGTAGCTGGAATTCTGATACACATCAGCTGATAAACATTGCATCGATTTATCGAAGATTGAGAATCGATATATAATAGAGGTCGATGAGATCAAATCGATTTACCACGTTTTATAAACAAAAGCACCTTATTGAACTGGGAAAATATCCAAGTACATTTTGTCGATACATGGAAGGCTATCCATTATTAAACATTATTTCAATGTATTGAAGATGATATTCCCCCATACGAATAATAATTTCAACGATGCGTCATAAAATCCTGAGTATCGATATATCGATGCTGAATGTTGATTTAAATTATATCAGTTTATCAGAGCTAGAATATCGATACCCACACATTTACCGAAACGCATTACATCGATGCATCAGAGTTCGAGAATCGTTAAACCCTAGTAATCGATATAAGTAATCGAGTTTTAATATCAGAATAGATTTTATCGATAGGAAAGCAATCATATTAACTACCTGTTTCTTTGAAGCTGAAAATCGATACACATGAAGTCGAGAAATCGAACTATTATATCGATTCACATATTACAGAATTTCCGCATTAAACGTCGATTCCTCAGGTATCAGGCAAGGAAAATGCAAATATGACTATTTTGGACCAGCTTTTTTTTCTTTTTTTGTATTTGTTTGGGATTTTTGGGGGAGATTGTACTTTTGTAACGTGAGCTGCTCTCGATTTTGACTTGATGTCTTGCATATTTAACCAAAATTTGGTTAACTATTTAAGGTTAATTGCTGCTAATACTGAAAGACTGAAATTTATCGGGCTTTCCGACGGTATCTTCATTTTTGTAATTATTCCAAAATTTGAGGAACTTTAGGGCAATTTTACTAAACTAAGTTGTAAGCACAAAAAAAAAAAAATCTTCACAGTGTAAAAAGAGTATTTCTCCTTTGGCTCACAAAAATAATTATGGAACAAAAATTGTACGAAACGAGCTAAAAAATTGATTTGTCTCTTCAACATCCTGTCCATCGATATGTTTCCAACAGCCGTAATCAGACTCGAATTTTAGACCTCTTCGCTTTCATGAGATTAATCAAAGCCTTTATTATTAATTTTAAAAAAAGTGAATAACGAGCAGTTAGTGAAATGGTCGAGTTCAAATTTCATTCGGCTATCAATTTTTCCGTACGCTTTATATTTAGACGTATCCCTTTAAATTTGAATGTTCGGACGACTTTTTTTCGCAGAATGGCAAAAATATTCCACCCTTGACGACCTCCGGTTGAGGGATGAAATTTTAAAACCGCGATCCGTCGCGTTTTGTCGAAACGGGTCACGTACAGATCATAAAACAAACCTATGAATCGGTGATCACTCCCTTTATTTCCCGCCCGCTCATATTTTCCCCCGGACTACATTTTTGTTTTTTCCTTCCTGTTTGAATAAGAACGCGCAGTCTCGAGGTACCAATTTCGCGAAACTGTTTTCCGCTCCGGAGCACTTCGGTATTAACCTTCGCCTTTCAAGTCTCGTGTAATAGCATTTTGGAAAAGTTTAAGGGAGGACGATCCCTCCCGGTTTTTCGAGAAAAGTGCAGAACTAAGATACAAGCGAGGGCCACTTTCACCTTAATACACGGTCTCGAGCTTTCCTCGCTTCTAAGGAACCACCCCCTAAAAATTTCCTTTCATCCCTTCGCCCCGATCTCTTGAGCGAAAATGAACTTTATGCCGCGGAGAGCCGGGGGAGCTTTGAGAAAATGAATTGGAGTGGATTGGGAATTTTTATAAAAGGATCGGAATTGAGAGGTGTTTTTATAACCGTAATTGGTGCCGATAAGAATCCACTAAATTACCCTGAGGTCAAGGATAATATCGATCAAAAAAGTAAAATTTCGAAAAAATATAATTGAATGACTTGTTCGGTTTTTGAGGAGGCTTCCGGTGAAAGCGCTTGGGCGAAAAACGCATTTTTTATCAATAGTTCAAAAGTTCTAGCATTACTACCTCTTTTCCAGAACTTACACATTTTCATAGTTGAGAGAAAGAATGCTAACATACCAGTTTTTATCGAGACCAAAAATAAAATTTTCTCATGAGAAAAAGGAGTGAATTTATCCTTTCTAAACTAAATCTTTGACGACGATTTTCAAAAAAGCAGCAAAAGTCTAGCAATTTTTTCAAAACATTGTTGGGAAAATAAGATAATATTTTATCGGAATAAATTCAAATTCACGAATAAAAAAATCCAATGTTCAGGGATAATTTATTAAGTCTTTAAGACTTTTAAATTCCAGAATAAATAACAAGTCAAATTCTTGAATTAAAAAAAATAAAAATTAATTCAAAATTTTATTTTTTTTCAGACTTTAAAATTCTAGATTATAACAAATTCTAATTCTTGAATTAAAAAAAATTACATTTTTAGTTTTTGATTTTATATTACGCTTTTTATATTACGCTTCCTTGCTCACCAATGTAGCCAACTGTAGCAAAATGAATTTTCGAATTAGATTTAAAAAAAAAATGTTTTTTCGTAGCCCACATTTCCCAAATATTCGATTACAGATTAACATTTCTTGGCTCACCTTTATAAAAAATGCCGCTGCGCCGGGCGGAGAAAGCGGTCGCCCTAAAAGTTTTACCTAAGAAGCGGCAAAAAGACTTGAAAAAGGAGAAAGGGAATTCTTTTTCTTCTTCAGACACGCGATCGCGTTAACTCCAGGGAATGTCACTCGGCTGATTGACGCGCCAATTTCACTTCTTCACGGCCGCCCTTGGAAAAATCGCGAAAGGAGAGAGTTTCGACTTTCCAGCCCACCCCTTTGAGTCTAGGGGTGAAATTTTCTCCGGTTACTTTTCTTCGCTTTTGCACTTTCTCGGCGCCTAATCGGCCGTGTAATTTTTGACGAATTTCTATAGCTTATTCTCACGCTAACGTGTCCCGCTTGCAATGAGCCGAACTACCATTTTTGTTGAGGCAACTCATAACCTTGGAAATTCGGTTTGAGAATACCGAAAGACAAATTTTAGTTAATCATAAAATTATACTATATTTTATTATTATATTCCTTTATTGTTTTAATTTAATTATTTTTTAAATGTTCACATCCCGGGAGTGAAAAGGGCTTTATTGTTGCTATTATCAAATTATCAACTTGACGCTTTCGTTCGCTTTTGTACATTTCTGGCCGAGAGTTGGACGCGAAAACAACTTTCGACGCAGCTTGTCGGATTTGGCTTCGCGATGAATTCACTCCGACTGGATGACATGTTCTTGTTTTTCGGAGACGAAAGTTTGCCAGCGACAGGCGGAGTTTCTGGTCCGGTTAACAACTACATAGATAACTCATCACGAGTTAAGTTAACCGCTAAAACAGATTCCAACATGTGTACAATCTCGTCGACAGCCGTTCGACCTTAAATTATTCATCGGCCGAAACGTTGAAAATGTAAGCTATGAATTCACGAAAATACAAGACCAAAAATACTTAAAATCACTGAAAACGGATCCACGGCAATACGGATCTTTTTATGCAATTATTTCCTATTTATTTATTTTATGATAATTTTAAATTTTATATTCATTTATTTTCTACTTATTTTATGTTTACGTTACATTTATTTTATAATAATTTTACCCTTATATATTTTAGATTCATTTATTTTACAATTATTTCATAGGTACCTATTTATTTTATATTTATTTTACAACTATTTCATACCTATTTATTTTATGTTCATTTCATACCTATTTTACATTTTTTTAATGTTTATTATACATTTATTTTATATTTATGTGATATTTATTTTATAATAATTTTATATGTAGTTTTCAATCATTTCATACCTATTTATTTTATATTTATTGATTTTTTATTTATCTAACATTCATTTTATATTTCCTTCATATTTATTTTACACTTATATTAAATTTTTTCGTGTTTATTTTACATTTATATAATACTGGTTTTACATTTATTTCTTTTATTTTGTATTTGATATTTATTTTATAACTAATTCATGCCCATTCACTTTGTATATATTTTTTATTCATTGTATACCTATTTTGTGTTTTTTCATATTTATTCGACATTTATATACTAATTGTTTTACATTTATTTATTACTTATTTTTTTAACTATTTTATTATCTTGAAGAAGAAAAATTGTAAAATCAAATATTCGATTTGCAGGGCCTAAAGGTGTAAATAGAGGTCAATCAGAGACTGAATATGAAAGGCGCATAGGCAGTTCGTGTATGGGAGAAAATCAAGCGTTTGAATATTCGATTTTCATCCATCAACCCTAACGACGCCATCCTTTCACGCTGACGCCATTGACGGCAGCCGTTCATAAAAATTCCCTCCGTTCGAAGCAATTGTACTATAATTGTAATCAACCTATTGAATATCGGAGCGACGGTTAAAAAAAAAAAGAAAAAATCCTTCAAACAGGCAAATCCTCAACTACAAATATTAAACTAAACGAAATCCATTATACAGAATAATGTTAAAATAGTCGGATGCCAACTTAAAATAAAATAAATCCAAAAAATATTGAAACATGAAAATTGATTAAAATGCTCACATTGATACGAGAGCAACATAAAAACGCTTGAAAAGAGCCAGAAAATAAAGTAAAAACAGGACCAAAACAACATGAGAAAACAACCAAGAACAATAAAAAGTTCTGTTTGCAAAAAAAAAAAACAAACAATAAAAACCTCAAAAAAAAAGATAATGTAAACCAAAATAAATAAAAACAGAGTGACAAAAACAATTGAAAATTCGGTTGAAAGCATGGAGGAAATTACAATAAAAAATATAAAAGCCACAATTATAACAAGAACAAAGAGCTTACATTCAAAAAATTGAATCTCAACAAAAAATAAAAATAATAATTAACAATAAAAATTAATAGTAATACAATACCCATGTGTACATAAACAACGATAAAAATATTGGAAAGAAAATTCACTTTAACGCATGCATTTTCTGTTTTCCCTCTTTATTTAAATATCTATCCAGCATTCTGTTCAGGGTAAAACACCCCTAAATAGACTACCCCTTGTGCCCATTCGCCACTTCAGTTGATCCGATTTCGTTTGGGCCGGCCAGAATTCACTACGGGCGTTTCAGGGCGCTCCATTGATCGCTTAGTTTATTGAGGCGCTCATTAGATTGAAGTGGTCCTCAGTTCCGACGAATTCAACCTGGCCAGGAAGGGAGTGAAACATTCATGGAACTTGCAGACCCATCTTCGGCAGAGTGGCGCCAAGATGGCGTCCGCGGCAGACGTTCGAGGAAATACCCTAATTCGGCGGCTGAGTGTAAAGGTCCTGGTACCTGGACCCGCCACACATACGAAGTCACGTATTCGCTAATGAACTCTCCCAAAAAGGGGGGGAGGGGTTCACAGTTTTACAAAAATTTGAACTTTTAACAAAAATTTAAAACTTTTACAAAAATTTGAAATTTTTACAAAAATTTGAAATTTTTACAAAAATTTGAAATTTTTACAAAAATTTGAAATTTTTACAAAAATTTGAAATTTTTACAAAAATTTGAAATTTTTACAAAAATTTGAAATTTTTACAAAAATTTGGCATTTTTACGAAAATTAGACATTTTTACAAAAAAATTGACACTTTACAAAAATTTTGAAATTTTTAGGAAAATTTGAAATTTTTAACAAAATTTGAAATTTTTAGAAAAATGTAAAATTATTTTAAAAAATTTGAAATTTTTAGAAAAATTTGAAATTTTTAGAAAAATTTGAAATTTTTTACAAAAATTGGTAATTATTACACAATTTTTAATTTTTACAAAAACCAATGCAGTGCTTGATATAATCTAATATGGTTCAATATATCGACGGCGAAGTGGTGAGACCTCGTATCTCCATTTTGTTAAGACCGCCACTGTCCCTATGGCACCCTATGTAACAACATCGAATTTCCATGACATCTCTAATGTGCACGTGCAGGTACGAAATTGGAGATACGAGGTCTCACCACTTCGCTGTCGATATTGAACATAATATGTTATAATATAATATATAAGTATTATATTATATAGGAATATATAATAAGGTAAGTATAGGACATATAATATATTATATTATAATATATTATATGTCCTATACTTACCGCCCAGCATCGCCTTAAATGGTCCAATATCGTCCGATACCGCCAGATATGTTATTATTGCCCGATGCGGTTCGAAATTCAAAATTATATTTATATTTTCAATGCTCCAAACCGGCTCGCACTGTTTATCGGAAATAGCCGAATCCTGTTCCAAGATGCCTTTCAAGGTATCATTGTTCAACGTCAATACCGAAGGAATCGATTCGCCGCGGACAAAGTCCCGCATCGAGCAACGCAATATTTCAAACCAACTTTTCATCCGCCGTCCCATTCTACTGTGCGGATATTAATTGTTGCTTCCGGATTACTGCGGGTTGCCATTGTTTGGCTGTTCGACCTTTTCCAACCCCACGGTCTTTTTCCACCGCAGACTCTTCAATAAAAGGTCTTCCACGGCAGCCTGATCCGTATTTAGGGCGGAAACCTTTAATTAAGTCGTGACTTTCGATGAAAAGGACGACCCCCCGAAGGGGGAAATCGCCCTTTTCTTTTCGTTTGAGCCATTTTTTCCCCGATAGACAGTCAGATATCATTTTTTGCGAGGAGATGATAAGAGGGTTAGCCCCGATGGGGTATGGCTCCTATCTTAATTAAGGCCGAACTCGGGCTATCCGTGAATTATGTTATTATACGGCGTATCGTACCGGCCATTTCAGCTGTAATTCATCCGCAGGTAGTTATTAGCATAATAAAGCAGTTACACGAGACCAGAATTGTACAAAAAGTTAATTTCCCCAATATTTTTGTGAGAATCCCCCCGGGAGGGAAAAAATTTCTGACATGCTACCCCTGCATTCTTTTGCTTGGAAGACTGTACGAAAGTTTTGATGCTGTAGATGTTTTAAATGTTGTTGGGGGTGCAGTTTTCTGGAGTAGGAATGCCCATCGATACCTAATACATCGATAGTATCGATGGTAGAATATCGATGCCGATATATCATAGACCAACTATCGATAGTACCACCGATAGTATCGGCCTAAAACTCTCGATAGTTTTAGAAAAATATCGGTTAAAGTAAAAGAAAGCAAAATAAACAATCAAGCATGAATATTTCTCATCTGTCAATTTCCTCATCGCACTTTAAAAAAAAAACAAGTTTTTTGGTGCCGTACTTTCAACTTTCCTATCGACCCAACAAACCACTGATATCGATTACCATGGATGAATATCGATATTCCAGCCAGATGAACTCAATTTTCAGGAATTTGTGCGAAGTTAAAACATGGAACTTACGGTCGAGTCAACATAATCCTAAATTAGTCAACATAGTCCTGTATTATAGGATAAAGCCGATATATCGATTTAAAAATATTGGCTGAAACTCAATTGAACGACATTGGCTACAAACTATCGATACCCGATACCATCGGCCCTTGCATCATCGATGGAAAAATATCGATATATCGGAGGAAAACATCGATATTTCGATACTATCGATTCCTATCAGTAATGCGGGGAAAACACTGCATGCAAAATTCATCCGCATAATCTGCGTGAAAGGTTTGTTACCTACCCTAAATTATTTGTTTTTGTTAATGTCTGTTGTTAATGTTTTCTGTCAAAAACAACACCATAAACTAATCTGGCCCTTCAAAGTTTAATACTGACTTTCCAACAAGTGAAAGCAGGTGTAGCAAGTGACTTTTCCCCGGCTATTATAAGAAAGGGCGGTTAACAATTTTCTGAATTTGAGTACATAGAATTTTATTTTGATTAAAATTTTTGAACTAGTCGCTACCGGCCGGGAGCTACGAGTTGAGGGGTCTAAAATTAGTTGGTACCTTCGCCGGTCGGCAGCCACTTGGGGGATAGGATGAGGTTCTGCCACCAAGAATGGGCTACACCCTCGGGCTAATAGGTAATGAGGTGGAGGCCGGGGATGCTTTTCTAAAAGTTAACCTATTCCGCTTTCTGAGGGGTTATAGAATGGCCCATCCCTAACCTGCGACCGAAACGTAGGTTGGAAAATACCGAAGTCAGAATATTTCAACGAAATATCAATTTAAAACGATTGAGTTGGGTGGGTTAACAATTTTGTTGGGATTTTTGTTTTGGCAAATTATCAAAAAAATTGTCAAGTTTTTATTGATTCCGAAGGAAAAGGTACGAAGTTGACATAAAATCAAAATAACGATAGGTATGATGAATATTTATTTCGGAATTTTATTCAGAGCCAGAAAAATATTTTTTACCAAAAACATCAAAAATGTTATGTCTATAATTGCCAAAAAACGTGAAACCGTTTCGGAGAAACGGTTTCATAAGGAAAAACGATGAAACCATTTCAAGTAGCCTGAAATAGCCGTTTCAAAAAAAACGAAAGACCAGAAACAAACGAGTCATTTCCCCGTTCCGGTTTCTCCGTTTCATTCCATTACGGATGTATGGAATATGGATGCATGAAGAAACCGAAACCGAAGCAGAGAAACGAACCGTTCATCTCAGCCAGCTTCAGTTCTTTTGAAACGTACGTTTCATTCATGGATCACATTGAGGCCGAAACAGTTGTTTTGAAACGGTTTCGCCGAAACGGTTTCAGGGTAAGACGAAACTGTTACATTTCGTTTCTTGAAAGGAACTGAAACGCCCATCCCTATTACCTACTGATATGCTACGCCTTGTAGCGTTAGCTGGAAGCCAATCAGCTGATACCATCCGGAAAAAGATCCTAAATTAGCCGGGAGCTTTAAAAGTTGCACGTCCAAGTCGCCGTGCAATCTGGAACTAAGCGAACTAACGACACCTGAGCTACTTCTGAGAGCTCACGACTTCCACGGCAGTTAACCGGTAAATTGATGGTCCTGTAATGGGTTTGCACTAAGCAGCAAGGCTCTACGTTACACACTTTAACAATTTAAAGCAGTTCGCAAATTATTCGGCTCGTATATTTTTCTTTCCCGGAAGCCGAACCGTTCCAAAGGTAATTGATGACGGGTGGAAACTTTTAAAACTGAAGGTCTGCACTTCTGAGTTTGGAATTTTATTTGCCGACGGTAGAAATTGCTAAAGGGAGGGGTACAAAAAAGGAGGGGGAGTGATGTGGCAACCTTCTCGCTAGGTCCGCTCTACCATTGACAGTTTGTATCCTATCGGCTTCCAAACTAACCTTCCTCGGAAATTCCAATTTTTTGTTGTTAAAAAAAACCGTATTTTACCCACATTGCAGACGGAAAACTGACAAGACTGCACTATTCCGTTATCAAATCGGATTTCAAATGTCGGTGAGAACTGGAAATGTAGTCAGGATTAGGCTAAGTTTAACGCGATTTATCCGCAAATCACAATTTTATTCCGCAAGCGAAAAAACGCGTAGTCTCCATTTTCCAACTTTTCACACACTCAACTCAATAGTCGATAATCGGCATAGACGGTTCTCCAATCTGAACAGTGTAGCCACTTCGGAAGTCCAAAACATCGTACTTCCGTGGGGATTTTCGTAGGATTTTGATTTTAGGCGGAGGCGGATCGGCCTAAATATAAATATTTTAATAAAATAAAATATTTAACTGCAAAAACGGACAGAATATTCAAAACCAGCCGAGTCTTGACCCGATTCATATCCTCTTGATTTTGATAGTTGATTTAATGCTTCGGCTGCAGAACCGCTCGCCAAATCGCTGTCATTGGAATCGATTGCCGAGCCCCTCCGCCCCCATGTGCCAACATTTCATCCCGATTTCCCTGAAATTGCCCACGGCTGGGTATCGCGGAATTTGCTCGATTAATCGTCCGTTCTGTCGGATAAATTCCGCGTACCAGTGTGAAAACCCCTCGTTACCTGCTGGCAAAACAAATTGATAATTGACCTTAGGACGCCGGTTAAAATTTTCTTGGAAATTTCACAGCCGGAATTCATAATTAATTTTTCCGGGAAACAGTTACAACGGAGCTGCGGATGAATTATTTCAAACTACCGGTAGAGGGGGGATTCCGAGAAAGAGATGGCGCTGCGTTTGCTTTGAATTTGCCTATTCAACAATTTCGCTTTCACGGTTCGGCTATTCGGTTTTGCGGAAAACTAAAATTGGCAAAACGATTGATATATAATAAGGATAACTGGCTGTAGGCGAATTTCCAACATTTACAAAGGGAAAAAGATTTTTCGACCATTAAAATGTGAGCGATCAAAATTGAGAACTAATACTTCCAAGGTTTTGCAATTCTGAAAAAATCCGTTTTAATAATTGACTATTGGTTCACCCACAAAACACATTCGATAGTATATAGGTAAATTTGTGCCATGGGCGGTTGGGCTACGGTTAGCGCTATCTAGCGCTCCCTATTTTCCAGAGCTAATTCCGCTGATATAAAACATTTTCACACCCCTGGACTCCCATCGTTGGCGGGTTCATCCGAGTGTGAAAATCCATAGACGGAAAAGCCGGCAAATTTTTTCAATGGAAAAAAGGGAAGTCCATATTTTTTTTGTTGCCTAGATGACCTGATTCTGGAGGTACTTATCCCGCGTACAGCTGGAACGGTTATTAATCCGAACGGCTCGCTGCTCCGCTAGGCTTTATTGTGCTGCAATTTATTCGACTGCCTCTCAATTATTCAGAATACGATTTTTATTTCAATAAAATATTTCTTACCTGCGATTTTCTAGAGTTTATCTACACGTAAGGTAATGAGCTCAATGTGCCAGGCTCGAGTCCTGCTGGAGAGGGACCTATTGTTCGTTTTTCCCACATAATACCATTAAAGAATAAAAAATTGTTATCAATTTGTGGTTTTTTAGGTCCGGCTTATCAATTTATTTAAAGTCCTTGGATAAATCAAGCTTTAAATGAATCCGGCCCTAAATCTTTTAAATAAATACCTTCGTATTTCAATTTTCCGAATATTTTTTAATGCCTTAAAATAACCAAATTTTGTTAATTTGTGGCAAGAGTTTTGAACTCGAAAGGATTTTTTGTATGAGCCTAATTATTTCAATAGCTCCAAAAAATAATCAATTCCAATGAATTTTATTGAAGTTTGGGACAAATCTATTTTTTGGTCACTTTACTCCATTTTGATACGTTTCAATAATTTCACAAAACGATTAATTTCCAATTATCTTTATTTAAATTTTTAAAAAATCGACTTTTTGGTCACGTTACTCCTTTCAAACTCGTCTTTGTGCGAGGGCCCAATTAAAATCAGCCTCCGGCAAAATTAATCTGGAGGGAGGGGGATTTGTAAACGATTCGCTAGTCAGGTCAGACTTTTTGATACCCATCATTCATCGCAAAGCGTTGAAACCATTGCCTGACTGGGGACCCCTGCACTAAAAAGTTTCGGATGGTGAATCGCCGTTGGTGGGGGGGGGGATTTTTGATTTATCGTCCGTCATTCCGCCTCCCATTCCCGACATAGGAACAGTACGAACTCCGATAATTTTTCACGGGCCTCCCCTCAATTTCGAAAATGGACTGTTCCAATAGTTCGCCGGACGCTATCTGAGGGCTATCCGTTATTATAATTCGATCAATTCATTCCGACGACTTTCTATCCGGATGAAAAGTTGGCGTTATGAAAAAAAGAGGGAACTTTTTTGATGTTTTGATCGCTCGGCGATTTATTTCGCTTTAATTATCGACAATTTTTCTCCATTTCTGTAAATAGACATAGGTGGTTCGAAAATCGGATCAGAGACTCTCAGATAGATTCCTTTTCCGTAAAATAAATCGTAGCCCTCAATTGCTGATATTTTTGAAAAAATACTATCATTCATTGTTAGTATTTGGCACCAACCCGAATTCTATCGGGGATGCCAGGGCTTTAGAGTTTCATGATGCCCTATTATCGTTGGTATAGGTTGTTTTTATGTTCGAGACCGATATCGAGCTTGATCATTGTTGTATCGATAATGTAAAAAATCGTTGCCAAAAAACCATCGATGAAACCCTTTTTGAGGGCAAAACATTGACATATCTTGATATTGAAGTTGAAATATCGATAAATCCATCAAAGATGTATTTAGGACAAAACAACGGTGTATCAAAGACGAAAAATCGATATATCAATGACAAAACATCGATGAATCAAATACCACAATCGATTTATTGAAGTTAAATGCTATCAATCTTGTAAGGACGAAAAATCGATGCGTCGAAGATATCATCGATATATCGATGACAAAACTTCGATTGAAGACGGAAGATAGATGTATCGATAGAATTTAATAATAAAAGCCACATGACGTAATATTAAGAATATTCGATTAAGGCCATAACGTTAATGATTCGATGATGTCTTTCATCAAGAGATTGAAAGTTGGTGGTAAAACATCGATATATTTGACATCGAGATCAAAATATCGATATATTTGCCATTGAGATCACAATATTGACCTCAGGATCAAAATATCGATATATTTGACAGCGAAATCAATTTATCAATATATTTGATATCAAGATCAAAATATCGATTTATTTGATATCTAGATCAAAATATCGATATATTTGATATCGAGTTCAAAATATCGATTAAAATAGATAATCTTGACTGTGAAAACCTGAACATAAGTAGTAAAGGGTAACATGGGCAAACATCGGGAACATCGAATATCAAGGGAACATCGGGAATATCGAATAGCGCGGGAAAACATCTCCATTCCAACGTCAAAAATTACGGGTTTGCAACAGGGCAAAATAGAGCATCTCCTGTCAGTACGTTGAACGATAGGTACCCACTTTCAAAAGCACATTTTCGCCAGCGACATAAAATATATTCTATTTTCCCGAGGAACCCTTCTAAGAGCGAAAAGGAAGTTCAACTGCGTGCTCGGAGTGCATTATATATTCGAGTTAGCAGTTATAAAAATTTATAGCTTTCCAAAGGTTTCAACTTCAGCGAAGGGTAAAAGTGATATTGGCGGGCTTAGGGAATAAGTCGTATCCGTATATATTTTATCAGCCAAGCCACTCCGGCAAGCATAAGGTTGGGATAGTACGCTGAGATACTCCATCGTATAGAAGGTCCTTTTTTGCCTATGTATCGACCCGGGTTAATGGAAATTCGCAACGTGATATAGCGAACCTAGTTGAGCTCTATCGTTGGAAAAGCGTATCGGCAAATTTCGCATTAAAAATACCTGAGGCGAGCAATATTTGGTTACCGGTCAAAGCACGTGGGTTACGCGTAGTGTTAATATCTGCTCTCGTATGTATCTACCGTTGCATATTGATTTATGTACCGATATGTTTTATAAAGGGAAAAATTGTGCTGCAAGTACAGAGCGAATTTATGAGTTAGCTATAGATTTTTAACGATTGCGTTCTTCTTTTGAGGCGGGTAGGAAGAAAAGTTGAGGTAAGATTACCCTAAAAGTCAAGAATTCCATAAAAATTATGGAGTCCTGAAAGCTGCCGAGCCAGCCACCCACGTTCTTGGTACGATCTTCTGCTCTACTGAGACCTAGGCATAATGCCTTTGTTACCATCATTATCATCATTATCTTCGCTATCTTCGCTATCTTCGCTATCTTCGCTATCTTCGCTATCTTCGCTATCTTCGCTATCTTCGCTATCTTCGCTATCTTCGCTATCTTCGCTATCTTCGCTATCTTCGCTATCTTCGCTATCTTCGCTATCTTCATTATCATCACTATCTTCATTACCCCAATGGTTGGCACCAATTTCATTTTCTTCTACGCCTCTCCAAAGGTTCAACTATCCATCTTTATTATCATTTTTATTCCTACGAATTGGTGGGAAGGTGACCCTTTGGGGAACCCCCAATCATCCCTATAACAGGCGGTCTCTAGCGGCACACTTTTTGACTATCCCTAGAACTGATTCTCCACCTCGTGATACCCGACAGAGAACCAAACGGTCTCTTGTTCCATAGTGCGGTTTTTGATGTTCTGCGCTCTTAAGAAATTCCGATTTTCCCAATACAACTGGTATAATCAACCGATTTTGAGCATTCAAGGCTTATTCCCTTCAAATCAACCTCCTCGAGAGCTTAGGCCCACAAAAACTAAATGTTTAACCCAATTCCTGTAAAAACTTCTGAAAAACTCCGACTTTTTCGGGATTACATCTCAAAAATATTTGCGCCGACAAATCCGTGGGTTGCCGAGCCGAATAAATGCCGGAAACTAAATAACCCGGACCCTTCATTTTTCCCTTCTAGGTTTCCGCCTTCCCCCACTCCATTCGAGTTATATCGTATTACTAATGGTGTTAAAGTGAGGTCCCATGAGACCACCGCTGGGAGGCCATTGTTGTCAAACAACCGTTGGACCGGCTCCAGTTTTTCGCTGGACCCATCTCGGACCCCTCGGAGGCGGACAGTGGAGAAATTTGGGATAAATCATCCCGAATATTTGTCTTCCTAAGAGAGAGCGAAAACTTACGGCCGTTTTCCAAAAGTCGCGATGCGGTTTTGGGAAAGTATCGCCGAAGCTGGAAAGCGAGTCTCCCGGACTTGATTTTGTGGGTCAGGTTTGTAGACGTAGGCGGTCGTCCATGGAAATACCGGTACATTGACAATCGAACTTCATGATATATCAGTAATCGATACATATAATTATCAATAATCGATATATTAGTATCAATTGATATGATGATATCAGTAATCGATGTATTAATATCAATAATCGATATATTAATATCAATAATCGATATATTAATATCAATAATTGATGTATTAATATCAATAATCGATGTATTGATATAAATAAACAATAAAGTGACATCAATAATCGATATAATAATATCAATTTGATGTATCAAAGCATAATCGCATCGTATCAAAGCATCGAGTAGCATAATCGATTTGCCTATAGGTACATCGATGATTGATCGTCAATAGTAGAATTTAGTCATCATTGAATAATGAATTCATCGATAATCAAATCGATGTTCAATACACTGGTAGCAGAGCTTGATTACCGGTAATATTGATTACTGAATTTGATTATCGATATGCAGATAACTAGACTTGATTATCAATACGTTGATAGACTTACTGAATCATTGATGTATCGATACATTCTCAATCAAACTTGATGATTCATATTTCGATTATTCAATTTCCTCATCGGTATATCGATGACTGAACTTGATCATCAATTATACTGTTGCTAGAGCTTGATCATCAAGTTGCATTTGATTATCGATACACTAATAATCGAACACGATTATCGATATGTCTCTAATCAAACTTAATCATCACTTTATTGATAGTCTAGTCTAACTGCTGGTCCATTAACAGTCGATCTTGAAAAATCGATTAATCGATCATCAAAACATTAATAATCGAACTCAATCATTGATGTCTGTAATCAAACTTGATCATCGATGTATCAGTAGTCTGGCTTGATTATGGATGCATTGAAAATAGATTTCCAGTTAAAAAACTTGATTATTGGCACGCTGAATTCGATTTTGATCATCGATGCCTCAATAATCGATTATCATCAATAGGTAATCAAACTCGATCATCGATATGTCTTTAATCGCACTTGATCATCGCTGTATCGATTGTCCAGCCTAACTATTGGCCTATTGACAGCCGATCTTGAAAAATGGATCATCTAAACATTAATAACCTAACTCAATCATCGATATGTCTGTAACCTTACTTGAGCATCAATGTATTAACAGTCGGGCCTAATAATGGATGGATTGAAAACCTATCTTGAAAATAGGTCTTGATTATCGACTCGCTGAATTCGATTTTGATCATCAATGCATCGATAATCAATTATCTTTATTAATCATTGTTAACTGCTACTAGTCATTGAAAAATCGATAGTAAAACTGAATCATCGATACGCCGATGACGTTAATCGTCAATTTGATGCTAAAAGATCCAATACCGAGAGGAAACATCCAAATTTATGTTGATAAATGGAGTGTACACACAAGCCAATTTTCCCCATAGATGGGGAAATCTTCATGATAAGATCAATGTCAGAAATCCGGCGTCGTATCAAACGAGACCAATCTTCTAAGGATCGCATTGTCGGGTCAAATTGCCCCATTCGGCAACTGAACTGACCAATCAGACGACTTCCTCAATGAAACACGGCCAAACCGCGTCAGTGTTCGCCGGTTCTCAATGTTGTTCGTTGTCGAGGCCGTTATCCTCATCACGATATTTTACTTGTTGTACTGTTTTTTCGCTTATACTTTCCCCCGGAAGAAGGTTTGTCCGATTTGTAAAGAAGAGATCATCTTGTGCTAGAGGTTCGTCGATATTTTCTACTCAAACTTCGCTAAAAGTTAACCGTAAAACAGAAAAATGAAAAAAATTCAAAATTTACCTACCTCAGAAGTATTGTATGTTATCACAGGGTTGCAGTTATTTACTGAACAAACATGCTTCGAGATGTTTGAAGAACAGTTGCAAATTTATGGAAATTATTGAAATTTTTGTAAAATTTAATTTTTTCAAAATGCCATTTTTGGACATGGCGCTTTAAAGTATCTGGAAACACTGGGAAAATTTTTTGCAGATTTTTTCCTGCTTACGCGATGCAGAGGGGTCCTTATAAAAAATTATATACCGACATTTTTTCGCCTTCGGGGGGGACCGATTATCACGTACTTTCGGGAGACACCTTATCTGAAAAGCTTCCGTTTAAATCCAGCAGGTTGACGGGCGTTTAGCTCGAGAAACTGACGCAGTCCGATTATCTGCAACTCATCTTAATGCGAACAGGTCACGCCACCCTAACCGAAGCTTCCCCTTCAACTTCCTAATTCCATTAGCGGGGAAATCGGGGGAAAAAAATTTAACACCTCCAGCCATGAAATCTTTTTACACCCTTGTTCCCATAGGACGACGTTTAAACGACGCTTTTATCTGACTGTTGAAAACTTAGTCGAACGGATATCCATCAACGTACCCACTGCAATGCGGATAGTTCGGTTATCGGGTTGTTCATGATTCGTCATTCCGACCATAACGGATTTTCAATTTTTTTTATCCGGGCGAATATTCGTTCGACTTCGCTAGCGATGCCCTATCATGTTCTCGTGAAAATAAATTTGAAAAAAGTGCGCCCATATAAGTCAGTACTAAATTCCTTTAAATATACCTACATTATTAATATTTTCACATTTTTAATTATAAAATACCCTAATATAATATTGTCCGATTTTTTATTGGGATTTTCCTTCAAATTGATTATACATATCCATATCATTATTTTTTATTTTTTATTATTTCCTTTGTTGGTGATTAAAAGTGTCAAAAAATTTGGTCAAAGCAATACTTTTCAATGAAAAATTTAATATTGAATATTTTTTGTTCAAGATATTGTGAGGACGAGAGGACGTGGGTGCCTAATGCTGAGGAAATCAGCCTAACAGGCCCCTACCTGAGGTCGATAGACCGACACACTGTAAGTTGGATTTTCTCACTCAATCGTTTAGTGAATTAGAACCATTTTATTCAATTATTTTATATATAATTTTTTCATTATTTTATTTCGATATTTATAGATTTATTTGCCTTAATTTTTTATTTTCTTGTGATGGCAACACTGGTTTCGGAAAGTGTTAGTTTGGACCATTCTGATGAATATTGACTGAGAAAGTCGGTCAACAATTTTTACTAGAAATTTCGAGGCTAAATGTCCCCGGTTTTCGAAAATATCCGCCACGCTCGCCTCAGAATGAGCGAAATTTATATAAGTTTTCTCACCAACCGTTGAACCGATTTAAGGCTGCTAACACCTCATTCCGGCTCACAAGTAATAATAATTAGATTTAGAGAGAACTCAGTTCAAAAATTTGTTTTGTAAAATTTGACTAAATCGAACATTTAATTTCGCCGTCTTGTAGCTAACTTTACCAGCCCTTGAAAGATTCGGATTTCGGGAAAGGCGCACCAACAAGCTACCTGCAGCCCTTACAGGCCTGGCAAGGTGGGGGTGGGGGGCTTCTGGCTGTTGCCAAGGTAACTGAGCGACGTTGCCAAGGTAACTGAGCGACGTTGCCAAGGTAACTGAGCGACGTTGCAAGGTAACTGAGCGACGTTGCCAGATAGTTTGCAACGGTGCCGCTGCTTCCATAGGCGTAATTGTCGGTTTTTTCGAAAAGCTCGACATTCGAAGGCTTGAAAACCCTCTACTTAAAAAAAAAATGGCCACCATTTTCGTCGGAAAGCTTCTCTCAAAATACTGCCGTTGCCTTTTCGAATTCTAGCCGGACTAAATGTCCACCATTAAATCAACCCAGGCAATCAACACGGGCGCTGTCGTGTTTCTCCTACAACATTTGTCCTGGGGTCCCGAAATTTCTTGGCACGTCTGAATGGGATGAGCTATGGGACGGGGCTTTATTAAGCTGTCAACTCAGCTGTGCCCTCTATTTTCCCGTTCGACTCAAAAGAAACAATGCCGAGTTTCTGGACCGGGGTTTTCGATAATAATAATCGAACAATCGGAGAGTTGCATTATATTGTCATCAAATTGTAAACTAATCGAATTCAAAATTGCGAAACGGATAAATCCGATTCGCATTCAATCGAATAAATTTTTACTGAACTTTGCACAATTAATCAAAAGGGTGGGAAAGTACTTTGCGTACTCGGTTTGCCAATATACGAATAGTTTAAAAATCACAAGCAGCGGATACCTACCATTTATTTTTTCTATTTTCCAACAAATTTCAATCTTTGTCCGTATTCTTCAGTTGCTTCGTTGCATTTGGTAAAATGAGCATTCGAAAAGGTCGGTCCGCACTGCACCACCGGGTGCTCATGACCATGGTCAACCATTACGTGCCCAGCATAGCCGTGAATACGGTCCATTATCATCCGTGGACTTCCAAACCGCGTCATCAGTTGAGTTATGCCCAATACATCGACAACAGGCTCTCCTACGTTTCTAGGCCACAATGCGGCGGAGAAATAGGGTCAATCCAAGACGAGGGTTTTGGCATTCGGACAAATCTCGATCAATAAATCATTGTTTTGGGGCAAAAACGTCGATTTAAGACCGCGTTGGTAACACAGCTGCTTTAGACAAAGCTTCCAAAAATTAGTCTCCAAAAGACTCGTCCGGAAAATAATTTTTTTTTTTATTAATTCGGGTGAAATTAGACCGAAAATGGAACAAAACGGCGTCAACCGCACTTTTCTAGCGCAACCCGTTCCGGAAATATGATTTTTTGAAGATTTCATCGAGATAACGTTTGGCGCCTCCACCCCGCCGCTCTATCCTATCTCGTACAGGTGTTTATCAATTTTGGGTCTTACGTCTAGGCTGGTCAGTTTCATGGAAAAGTAAAATTGCCGAATTTATTGATAAGCGAATAGGACACCGGGGTGCAGCCGATAATTCTCAAATTCCAATAGAATATAATTTTTTCAGCCTACAAAAAACGATGTGGCGTCCAATAAGCAACAGAAATTCGCCATTTCAGACTCAATACGCGCAACTGGGTTGTTCGCGATGAGATTGCTGTCACCGGGGAAACCGGGTCGAAAGGCGACCAGGGTCGTCCGAGAGCAAATCTAGGACCGGCAAAGTGACCGGGAAAAGGATAAAAGGTTATTTATTGCACAAGCGGTCACGTTGTCGTGTTTTCCTTCTATAGGCCATCAATTATTCCCCTCCCCGCTTTTCATTTCCCCCCACCCCTCGCCATGTAAACAGAATAAAAGGGGGCGGATGGGCGGGGGGTGCAGCCCCTTCGATCCATAACAGGATCGAACAGGATTCGCCATTAACGTTGCGCCACTCCCCGTCTTTCCCGTTAAAATATCGTCCATATGAAACCGTTCAGTTTTCTCGGAGATTTCTCCCACCCCGCTTTATTTACGACCATCTACGCAAAATTGTAATTATAGTCGGAATGGTATACGGCCCCGGTCAATGAGCTCAAGTCCCACGGGTTTCGGCCTTATTTATGGGTTTACTGGAAATTTATCGCCATATTTCGGTCGATATTATAGTTAACAATAATGTTGGCATATTTCTCGCGAAATGGAGCATTAAATGGAGTCAAATAAGCTCCAAAGGGCATCGCAAAGGGCTATTATTTCGGTGGTAAAATCCACATTCTGCGGGAATCCAATTCTCCTCTACAAGTCGGCCTAGCCGGGCGGCCGGGCGGATGGACGTTTTCGCTACGACCATCTGCTCTACCAACCGTCTGCTAAACACAAAAACACAAACAATAGGTAATAACAACAACAACAACAACAACAAACCAAATAACAAAATGGACAACAACGACAAATAACTACAACAACAAATAACAAAACCAAAACAACAAAAAATAACAAAGCTAACAACAACAACAAATAACCGATAACAAAACATTAAACAAGATCAAATAACAAAACCAACGATAAAAACAGCAACACCCAAACACAAAACTAACAACAACAACGACCACCAGTCACAAAACATGAAAAGTTAATAACAAAATCAACAACAACAACAACCAATAACAAAACATAAAAAAAACAAATAACAAAACCAACTATAACAAGAAACCAAGTCGATGTCAACATATATGTGGTATATAACAAAACAACCACAACCATCACCAACAACAACAACAACAATACATCACAAAACCAACAACAACAACAAATCACAAAACCAACTCCAACAACAAAAAATCACAAAACCAACTCCAACAACAACAAAAACAAATCACAAAACCAACTCCAACAACAAAACCAATGACAAGAACACCAACAACAACAAATCACAAAAACACCAAAGCGAGCCGGCGACAAAATATAACAGAACCACTACTAGCAACAAGAGCAAATCACAAAATCACTTCCAGCTAGAACTACAACAACAGCAACAAATAACAAAACGAACAACAACAAACCAAGCGAACATTAACGACAAAAAATTCCTAACAAAACCAACACCAAACCAAGCATATAAATATATAATATATATTTATATATATTATATAGTTATAGGTTATATAGTTAGGTCAATATTAGACCCCTTATACATAACTGATAGTAAAACCAACAACAACAACAAAAATTAACAAAACAATCAACAACCACTTCCATGATTAATAATCCTCTCACTCGATGATTCAATCATCCTTTCATTATGATCTATACTTAGGCGAACTTTAGGCGAGTTTCAAAATTCGCATATTGAGTTTTTAGATATTTTTGGCCTAGACACCCTCAAAAGTAGCTGAAATATAATCAAATCGAGTCAAAATTTTACGTATCAAAATATGAAATGCATTGTATGTTATGTACGCACCACCGATTTGTCCGCGTAGAATAACCGTCAAAATCAACCGAATTTTTTCAAAATCCAAATAAACGTTTTTGGATCCCTCTGCCATCCGTCGCTATTTCCAGCCCTACCCTATTAAACGGTACATCGGATCCCTGTGATCTCCAAGGTCCCGTCGGCGTTAACGAGATTGGACGTTTGACTGACGTTTCATCAAGGGCGGGTCCCGTGTGTAGCTAAATGACGTCATCAGGCAGCTGGTAACCGTGAATCGTATAATTCAACTAGTCGCTTTAATCGCGTCGTTCTGCAGATGACTGACAATTTCCTCATATTCAGTTTTCGGCTAGGCGAATTCGATTCGGATGGGAAATGTCAGTTTTACTTTGGGAATGACAAATTTCGAATGTCGGCGGCCCGTTTTGGCGCCAGTGCTCGCACGGCAGCCAAGGAAATACGAAGGCCTCCGTAGTTTGCATCCGGAAGGTAAGACTTGCTTTGCATACCCTCAAAATTCAGAAATGAATCTAAATAATTAATAATAATTGGTGCGAGGGACTCGAAATCGCCAATAGAAATCCTCAGTTAGCTCTTGTTTCTGAGATACGAGTACATGTACGTATGCATACAAAAAGGGGGAAATTTCAATTTTCGGGTTGGCAACACTGATTTTTGATTGTGATCCACGAGAATTCGTACTGTGACTAAAAAAAAATCATTTTGCTCAATTTCTAGATTTACCCAATTTTTTCCCCAATTGCGGGACAGTATGCACAGCAATGCTATATTATGCTGTGACAGCATAATATAAATCCCAACTAGCCGCCCAGTTTTTCCGAAAAATTTCCCTCAAGTACATACTAAAATTTCCAAATTCCTTCCGATCATCCCCTAGGGGGACAATAAATTTAAATTCTTGAATAAAATCGTCACGCATTAATCGGACTTTTTATTTCCCCGCTAAAATCCATGATTTGCCGACGCACGCAACCGAGTCTCTCCTTTGATATGAAAATTCATGGAAAACTGTTAAAGATGAAAATTGAGCGAAGAACTCGTGAAAAATTATACTTTATGATTGGCCGCCGGCGAGCTGGAGAAATGGAAAAGTAAAATGAATCGTGTTTTTCTTTTTTCACCGCCTTCGGTCCGAAAGGGCCAAATGAGCGCTAACAACCGGCCTCAAGTAGGGCTGCGTGATGGGATGAAATTTGAATAACTTTTTTATAAGCCGTGAGATTTTTCCACATTTTAAGGCCGTTTTTATTTTTCCCGCCCCTACGTCAAGATTTTCGAAAATGGTCGGTGAGAATTTTACTCGGAAAGAAAACCGATATTATTCAATTAGTCGTTGGATTTTAGAGAAATATAAAACTGTCTCCGTGTCAACTGTTTTTTTTTTGCGTAGGTATTTATCTTGTCATCGGTCATCATATTCAATAACAACCAACTGTGTTGATAAAAATCGTACGGTTTCTGAAAAGTCCCTTTGTAGAGATATTTTTTTCAAATTTTCCCGACAAAGGGAAATATAAAGCAATTTCTCTCACTGTTTTTGTAGTTATAAAAATCGACAACTGTTTTTCAAGTTTCCCTCGGAATTTTCTCATGCGGGGAAAATTTGCGGGATAAATTTCCACGCCAGCTACACCTGGAAGTTGTAGAATCTCCATAAACACACTACTCACTGATGTTTGATGCTTCAGATTTTTAGCTGAAAGCTCATTTTTGTCCCTCTGTAAGACGAAATAATTTCAAAAATCTGAAACACCCTTACCCTGATTTAACAAAAAAATGTACTAGTAATATTGCGAATCGAAAAACGTTCTCTACATCATCAATTTGTCACGTTTCGCGGTCTAACGCTTTTCTGCCGTCTCGATTGCAACGCTGATTTAAAATGGCGTTAGAGGCGGACAGATTTGGCTCAGATAGATCAACCCGGTGATATAAACGGGCCGTTTCGGCTCCGGGTGCTGAAAGTTTGCCAAATTGCCCAAATAAAAATGTCCATCTAGACGAGGAACTGAGTCAACGGGTGATACACCACTACCCCCCAAATCTACCAGAATGTAGGTTGAAACCGATTTGACGACGCTTTTTCGACAAGTAGGCAAGCATTTTTGGTATACGTAAAAATGTAAGTAAGAACGAAAAGAGGTTGGGATTCCCCTCGCGGAAAGCAGAATACAAGGCCATCAAGATAAGAGAAAATATCCAACATCAAAATTTGATATTTAATATCTATCAAATAAACTATCAAACTACCACGATCGTACAAACGAACTATTGAACGTTCGAACGTTAAAGCTATCGAACTATCAAAATACCAAACTACTAAACGTCCGAACTATCCAACCGTCTACTTATCAAAACTAAACAAAATGAAACTAGAGATCAAACTATCTAAAGTAAGAGCTATTAACTTCCAGTTTGAGCGCATGAAGACAATTGACTTGAGTGAAACTCTCAATGAAACCCAAACTCAAACTCATAATGAAAATCGAAGAAACTCGAACTCGAAGTCAAACTCATTATCGAAATCGAAGTCAAACTCACATTGAAATATAAACTAAAACTCATAGTCGAAATCGAAGTCAAACTCTCAATGAAACAGAAACTCGAACTCGAAGTCAAACTCATTATCGAAATCGAAGTCAAACTCACATTGAAATAGAAACTCAAACTCACAGTCGAAATCGAAGTCAAACTCACAACGAAACAGAAACTCAAACTCGAAGTCAAACCAACAATGAAACCCAAACTCAAACTCATAATGAAAATCGAAGTCAAACTCACAATGAAACAGAAACTCGAACTCGAAGTCAAACTCACTAACGAAATCAAAGGCAAACTCACATTGAAATATAAACTAAAACTCATAGTCGAAATCGAAGTCAAACTCTCAATGAAACAGAAACTCGAACTCGAAGTCAAACTCATTATCGAAATCGAAGTCAAACTCACATTGAAATAGAAACTCAAACTCACAGTCGAAATCGAAGTCAAACTCACAACGAAACAGAAACTCAAACTCGAAGTCAAACCAACAATGAAACCCAAACTCAAACTCATAATGAAAATCGAAGTCAAACCCTCAATGAAACAGAAACTCGAACTCGAAGTCAAACTCACTAACGAAATCAAAGTCAAACTCACATTGAAATATAAACTAAAACTCATAGTCGAAATCGAAGTCAAACTCTCAATGAAACAGAAACTCGAACTCGAAGTCAAACTCATTATCGAAATCGAAGTCAAACTCATTATCGAAATCGAAGTCAAACTCACATTGAAATAGAAACTCAAACTCACAGTCGAAATCGAAGTCAAACTCACAACGAAACAGAAACTCAAACTCGAAGTCAAACCAACAATGAAACCCAAACTCAAACTCATAATGAAAATCGAAGTCAAACTCTCAATGAAACAGAAACTCGAACTCGAAGTCAAACTCATTATCGAAATCGAAGTCAAACTCATTATCGAAATCGAAGTCAAACTCACTTTGAAATAGAAACTCAAACTCATAGTCGAAATCGAAGTCAAACTAACAATGAAACCCAAAGTCAAACCCACAATGAAACAGTAACTCAAACTTGAAGTCAAACTTATTATCGAAATCGAAGTCAGGCTCACAATGAAACCAAAATTCAAACCGATTTCGATAATAAGTTTGACTTCGAGTTTCTGTTTCATTGTGAGTTTGACTCTGATTTCGATTACGAGTTTGACTTTTTGTTTCATTGTGAGTTTGAACTCGATTTCGATTATTAGTTTGACTTCGAGTTTGATTATGAATTTGAGTTTTTGTTACATTGTGAGTTTGACTTCGATTCCGATTATGAGTTTGAGTTTCTGTTTCAATGCGAGTTCGACTTTGTGATTGATTATGAGTTTGAGTTTCTGTTTTATTGTGAGTTTGACTAATAAAATAATGCGAGTTTTTATCAACGACTTTTGCAACATTTGGGTTAGGTACGTTTGAAGTTATAACTTTTTCGGTGAAAAAATTGAGTTTGTGAATTTTTAAATAATACCTAATTGCCTACCGACTTTTTCCACTTTCTGGTTATCAAGGTGAAGTGCCTATGCCACCTATTGATTGGCCAAGCCCGAAAATCTTATCTTTCTCCTTTCCATTTCGTATCGCATGACATTTGCCATTTTTTCGACGATGAAGTGTTCAGCGGCTCTTTGATCCGTTACAATTCAGTAGGGCGCACGTTGTTATTTGACTTAATGGTTCACACTTTATAACGGGTTATCAATCGATTCGATTTGCAACCCTCCAATTTCGGAAATTAGAGAGTTTCCTTCCCGCAGGAGTCGGACGCCAATTACAGGTCAAGTAGTCACGCGTTTCGTTGCAAATAAAATGCCATTTATTCGGTAAACCGACAAAATATACTCGAGTTTAATCGAAATAAGCTTAATTTCCATGTATCATGTATATTATATATACCATGTATAATCATGTATAAAATATACCTATCGTTCAGTGTACATATCAGGTTCGTCGATTATGAACTCATTCTCGCTTTGATACCCTGACAAGCTCCTATGGGGTCTTTTTCTGCAAGAAAATCGACTACCCCCGACTTACTTGAACCATACGGTGCCAGGTTGACAGGTGCTAATCACGAGATGATGGATGCCTTTTTGAATAATTTCGCCCCGGATGAAAATATAGATCGACCTATCAGACTGAAGTCCCTCGTTTTTTCCTCGCATTAAATATACGCGCCGAAGGAAGAACATTTTTATATAATAGTGTATTTAGGCGAAAATGAAGTTTACTTACCATTATTTCCAGTATAATTTAGCGACCACTGGTGGTTTTCTCGAGACTAGGATCGTTAAACAACATTGAACATTGATCGATAGTTTAAATTCCAAGTATGTATCGATATTTTTGGCTAGAGCCGAATAATCAATGTATTTCGAGGCTGGGGCTGTCTAAAAAACCTCGATGCATATCGATATTTTAGCATCGATATCCTTGGTCAATAACTTCATTTGAATAATCGATATAGTTCGATATTGACATACACATGTTTGTTATGTGAATGTGTAGATGTGGACTAAGGTTGTCGAAAAAACATCGATGTATTGATATATCGATATTTAACCTTCGATTTATCGATATCCTTGGTTGATACTTCGATAATCGATATAGTTATTTCCTGTATAATTTATAGCTCACTGGTGGTTTTCTCGAGAGTAGGATCGTTAAAGAACATTGAAATGTCAATCGATCGACAGTTTGAATTCCAAGTACCGAGGTATATGTTGATATTTTTGGCTGGAGCCAAATAATCGATGTATTTCGAGGCTGGGCTGTCGAAAAACGTCGATGCATTGTAGATCGATATTTAAGCATCGATATCTTCGGTCGATGACTCTATTTAAATAATCGATTTAGCTCGATAGGGACGTACCTACTTAAGTTTGTTATATAATGTGTAGGTGTGGACTGAGGTTGTTGAAAAAACATCGATGCATCGATATATCGCTATTTAAGCTTCGATTTATCTTTGGTCGATACTTCAATTTTGATAATTGAAATATTTCGATACGGACATACTCATGTATGGTTGTATTTACGTGAATGTGTAGATTTTCCGAAAAAACATCAATGCGTTGATATATCGATATTTTAGCTTTGTTATATCGATATCCTTGGTCGATATCTCTATTTGAATAATCGATACAGTTCGATAGGGATATACTCATGTTTGTTATGTGAATGAGTAGAAATGGACTAAGGCTGTCAAAAAACATCGATGCATTGATATATCGATATTTTAGCATCGTTATATCGATGTATTTGGTGGATACTTCAATTTTAAAAATCAATATAGTTCGATAGTGACATACCATGTATCTCTTGACATGCATCATATGAGTGTATCATGTAAGTGTATGGATGTGGAGTACGGTTGTCTAAAAAACATCAATGAATTTTTTAGATTAACAAATATTATAGATTTGTTATATGAATATCTTTGGTCGATACTTCTATTTCAACAATTGTAATAGTTCAATTAGTTACATTTATGTAATGTATATGAAAATGTGTAGATGTAAGGTTAGGTATCGAATAACATTGGACCGTCGATGTACCAATACTTTAGTTTTGGTATAGCTGTATCCTTGATCGATACTTCTATCTCGATGCATCGATATATTTTGGTGTATATTTGATGCACAAACCATAATCTATTTCCTCGTAATAATCGATTATTTACTGCCTCGTTGGTGTAATTGAATATTTATTCGATTTTTTCGATTATTCACTAACAATCGATGATTGAGTGGTGAAATGAGCATGGGTTTCTTGATAATTGACATTGAGCCAGGTATCAATGCCCTATGTCGGTTGATATTTTTCAATACCAGAATGGACGTTGGGTTTCCCATATTATTTTTCCAAGATGATGAATCGAGGATCCGCCATTGTCAACAAGGGGATACATCATCCTCCCTGGTGGTCAGATTCTCGCAAATTTGACAGATCCGCGGGCCTCATAGTTGAATACAAAAATACCTACCTCCTTTGGCCAAAAATGGAAGGATATTGCATTACATGGAAAACCCAAAATTGCAAGCCTTACGATAAATTGTTTATTTTTTCAACATTACAAGTCCTGAAAGGCAAAAATGTGTTGAAGTAGTAATTGTGTTTTTAAAAAAATAGTGATTATACGACATTTCAGAAAAACAGAGAATTTCTGTTCCAAATTTCATTTCAAAATTTTTCAAATTTCAAAAATCATTTAATAAATTTATTGGAGCTTGGTGATCGGCTTAGTCACAATCCTATTATTTTATTGCAACTGGCCTTTTCCCTTTATTGCGCTCCGTAATCAGTCTAGAGCGTTAACAACAATAACAAACGTTATAAGCTAGCCCCATGTGTAAGTCGGATAACAAAGTATAACTTATATTTCCATCCATTGTTTATGGAACTCCTGACGAGGCAATCAGCATTCGATCTAAACTTGGCGAATTCAACTTTTACTAACGAATCCTTTGTGGCCCGAAATTCAACCGGCGAATAGTTGTTATCTGTTATCTCGTGACTTCTCTTCCTATTTCCACTGTCCATTGTTCATGCGGTTTTACGTTCCGACTTTACGGACGGTGGAGATGAGCGCCCAATTAAAGGAGGCAGGGGGCCGTTTCAAATTAGTTCGCCCAGCTAACGGTTTTGGACGTACAGATTATCGAGATTTCGTGGAAGAAATTTCTAGAACGTTTTTCGCTACTTTGACATACGAAAAGTATGGAAGTATCGTGATCGTTGAAAAAAATGTTTTTCGTAATATTGATTACCCACATTTATGCACGGTGTCAATTTCTGAAAAAAATTAGTTTGTCCGCCCATCTGGCCTGACATGAAGAATCAGTGAAAAATTTGATTTTGGAATTATCCATTTTCGAAGGTTTTTAATCACTCTCTGCTGGAATGCTCATAGAAACTGTCGTAATTTATCACCTCCCTCGATATTGGGCTTTTACCAATTTTTTCCAAACAAAAATGTTTTTCAAATATTTATTTATCTGCCTGTTTGAAAAATCAACACTTTCTGAAGGCTCACAACAGTAGTTACTACTTAAAATGAAAAAAGTCTCTCTGTCCGGACGCCGAAAATGTCAAATATCCCTCAATACCAGTTGAACTTTTTCCAATTTTGTTAAAACATTCTACAAATCAATTTTTTCCTAAGGAACGCCCTAAAGCCCGGTAAATTGATTTGTACCAAAAACTAGACAACACACAGTACTTTTGAGAAATTTTCGTTTAAACTGTTTCAATTTTTTTCTAAAAATGAACCGATTTAGTCACTAAAATTACAAAATATCCATTTCAGTAGCCATGTTCTAGTAAAAAGCTGGGATCGGGGACGAAAAGCGGTTTATTCTTCGCGGGCGCAATCGACGACGGGTCTTCCGTGTATGGCGTCCACAGTCTGGGCGTTCCCGGGTATTTTTCGAGGACGGGATCCGGGAAAATTCCCGTCGACGTTCGTTCGAAGTTCCCGCTCGAGGGAAATTCGAGTTTGCGAATTGTGGCCACTCCTCGTCTACTTCGTGTTGCTATTCGGTGCGCCTGAAACATGAATAATTCCGAATATTTAATTCAATAATATTGAATAAAAATCGTAAAAAAAATAATAAAAATAAAATAAGTTTGTATCTTAGAATTTTTATTTTTTTTTACTTAAGTTGATTTTCTTATTTGGTGGGATTTCACCTTTGTCATTTTTGAAAACATCATTCATACAACCAAAAAGTTAAATCTGTTACAATTTTTAAAATTTTTTGTAAATTTGATCGATTTGGCTCTCCCTTAAAAATTATGAAAAATAAGACTTTCCAGATTTTGAAATGAAATGATTTGATATCGGATTGATAGATTTTGTCAATAAACCGGGCCTTAATTGGCTACATTTTATCTTCTTCAACTTTTGAAATATCCGGCCTTATTTCAACTTTAGGTAAATAGGTTTCAAAATTGACTTCCAACGCCTTCCATTTGAACTTCCACACCTTTTCGAAAAATTTGACTTTCAAATTTTAATTATACAATTTTTCTACTTACACGCTCGATGACGGCGACGGGGTAGGATGTTATTACCGTGAACTGCGATCTATCGGCACCGGGCGGCACGGCGGATATCGGCGGCAACTGCGCGTCCGCATTATTCGTCCACAGGGGGCTCAGCTCGCGAATATCGGCATCGGCGGATTCGAATTTCAACATTCGAATAGCCAAAATCGCGAATAGGGAACGGAGCCGAGTCATTTCGCCGACTGTCGGCCTCGGCTGTCCAGTCTGGCGTTTTTATCGAATCGCCTTCGAGGGCCGGCGAGCAAATGAATAATTCACGAGTATCTCCCACCGAAGACGAAGATGTTCGAAGGGGATGAGATTTCCCACCCCGTACTGACGACGGACCATATGGTTTTTCTTCCAGAAACGGCCGTTCTATGCTGGAACGATAAAAATCTGCTCGAATTTTAGCAAAAAAAAAATTTTTTTAATTTTGATCTTCTTATACAATTTTGTCTCGAATCAAAGTCATGAAAGAACGATGAGTTTTATTTGTTTTTTAAGTCAATGCAGGCACCTACGTGAAGATTGAAAATAATTTAAATACTTTCAGCAAAATTCCTCGGATTTTTTATGGGGTCAGTTTTTTGCAATTTTCTGCGTCCAGGAGAGAGGCAGAAAATCGACCTTTTTTTTCTTTTTGCTATGCACCTATTTTTAGGCCATGAGTCAACCAATTAACATTTTTCACCGTTTAAATTACCTATTTTCTCTGAATGTGGGATCATATACCTAACAAGTTTTCGACTGCAGGAGTTTGGTCGGTTGTAACGTTAGGAGAGAGGAAGTGAGGGTGTGTACTTCACAACATTCAAGGCATCCAATTTGGTCAAAAAAGTCAAAATCTGAACTTTCTTATTTTTGACAACGCCTGTATCCTACGGAAATTGAGCGAGAAAACGTGGGGGGAAATAGGTACTCAAATACATCTAAATACACGGGTGTCACCTTCAAAATTTGAAATTTCTTTTCCTGCAAAAAAATTATGATCCATCATTTCGTATTGAACGGTTGATCCTATTTTGACAAAATTGAAATTCGTGGTTTGCTCCAACTTTTTGGCATTTTTGATTCTTCGAGCCTCTAAATCGGTCAAAAACAAGTTAATTTGGTTCAAATTTCATTTTGCAATATTGAAAAGTCTTGCGTGTTATTTGAGCTCTACTGCTTGAAACTTGGATGTTGAAACTTCTAATAAATCCGGTTGAAATTTTAAAGGAAATCAGAAACGGCGTTTTCGTTTTTCGGCGTAGGCTGTGACACACGTCAGTCTAATATTAATCCACCTGAGGAGGCGTAAGTTTCAGGACATTTTGACCCCTAAGAACTGAAGTGGACGACGAATTTCCAATAATATCCGAACGCCCAATCGGGTGCGCGTTTCTAATAATAGGCAGATTCGGTCCGACACACTCAGACTGACACACATACGCCAGACGCGCGCCGGGTGTCAACCTTTCTTTTTAGACCAAAAACTGGGTCAGTGTGCGCGGCCTTTGTTTCAAGAGGGCGGGGCGGGGTGTGACGTCACGGAAGTCGGCCGTCTACGTCACTGAGGGCGGTGGGTGCTGGAAGGGGTGGGCCCCGACGTTGCCCTGGAAACAGAGATCAATCTAGAGTAGGACCGGTGGACCAGTTGTGGCTGATGAGGGATTTTTCCCCGCGGGCGGGGAATTCAAGGGTATAAGATGGGAATGCGGGAAAAATGGAAAATTGTTCCGAAGCTAAATCAAGACTCATTTATTTTTATGAATTTGGGATAAACAAGGAGGATTGGTTGGCGAACATTGATGGTAACCAATGTAGTGGTGTTACAATAAATGCACTATTCGTATTATGAATTATCATGATTATTTCAGTACGAGTATAATTCTAGAAAAATATGACTAGTGCGACTGCGGTAGTACAGTGCTAGTATGATTTAGATATAATATCTGCAATCATAATAATATTATCATCATCATATTATGATCATATTATGATTGTTACCTATATTATAACATAATCATATAATAGATATAATCATATATTATAATCTATATTATACAGTAATTGTACAAACTAGGCATACATAAATATTTTTCAAAAAACGGTGGAAATAAGGTTTTTTCAGCATTGTAGCTAAGTAGATGGAAACAGTATCTACATAGTAAAATTTCATTCAATTGTACCCACCATTCTTCCTGTTTTTGTGACATTTTATGACGATATTTATAATTATAATTCATTTTATTCGTGACTTAACATTATTTTATAATAAATTGCTACCGACTAATCTTTTTTTCAAGAATCAAAACTTAATTCGTCAGTTTGCGACTGTCGTTAAGGGAACGTTCTATTGAAAGGCGACTTGAAAGCCCGATGAAATTACTTCTGACGCCATTGCATCTTGCAATGTTCATTGAAAAGTGCATAATCCTCCAATCAAGTTGAATACGAGTCCGTACTAGTGCGGGGACTTCGTCGGATCGGAAACGGGGAAAATGTCGCGAAAGGAGAATTTTCATCCCCACCTGTCGACACTGATTGGAGGGCGGCTGTGCCCTTAGACCCCTCCCATCGTGTCCCACCCTATATTTATCCTGGAAAGTGGTCTCCCGTCCCACTCCATCACGCACCCTCGGCCAGGTATCCCTCCATCAGGACGACGCCTTTTCCTCCGTCTGCTCGAAATCCCTTTAACCGATGGAATTCTCGCAAGGGCCTTGATGTTACATCGATTGGAACATCACCATCGCCGGTTGAAATAAACCTGCGAATAGAGAATCTAAATTTGGCCCCGATGGGAAATATTTGCTTTGAAATTCGTTCGCATTGGTAATTTACGACTGCAATGCGCTGAAATATGGAGATAGGGATGTGGAGATACCGATTTGTAGTTATTAAAGTGGAGATATGGTAATGGAAAAATGTATACGGAGATATGAATACGGAGATATGGATAAGGAGATATGAATACAGAGATATAGATACGGAGATATGGATTAGGAGATAAGGATACGAAGGATACAGGAAAGTGTATACAGAAAAGACATGGAGATATGGATATGGGGGTGTGAATACGGAGATATAGATACGGGGATATCGATCCAGAGGTATGGATAAGGAGAAATGGATACAGAGATATGGATACGGAGATATGGATACGGAGATAGGGATACGGAGGAATGGATACAGAGATAGGGATACTGAGATATGAATACAAGAAGTGGATACGGAGAAATGAACACAGAGATATGGATAGGAAGGTATGGATACGGAGATATAGATACGGGGATATTGATCTGGAGATACGGATAAGGAGGCATGGATAGGGGGTACGGATACGGAGGTGTGAATACGGAGATATGGATGCTGAGATATGGATGCAGGGATCAGGGTACGGAGATATCTATCAATACAAGAAGTGGGTATGAAGAAATAAACACAGAGATATGGATACGGGGGTATTGATACGGGGATATGGATACGGAGTTATAGATAGTTGCAAAAATTAAGAAATTTGCAAAAAAATATTCCATATTTATCTTGAGAGTTGGGGTTCAAAAGTAAAACAGGAATGAGCAGATTGTCCAAGCCTGCAGAGATCATTTTGAGTGGAAATTTGCTCGAATGCAAGCTCGTTCGTACCCTTTCCTCGCTGCATACGTAAACCTAATTTGCCTTTCCACCGCCTCCGCATCCTTTGATCCTCTTCAACAACTAAAACCCTCGCTGGAGATTTTCCGCTCCGACTGGCGATCCTTTTTCTACTTTTAAATTCGCGTACCTTCTCCGTACATGGGAAATTCGTACCTCCATTTCGCCATATTGGGCCGGTCCTTTTTCAGCGGTTTTATCCGCTCGTTACATGGCCGGAGAGGCGGACTTAATATTCCCTCGGCGGGGTACCGATATATTTTTCTCTTCTATCCGATATTATGCTTATTTCGTGCATCCTTTGCCTTTTTACGCCGGAGGGGCCGTACGTTTGGACATACGAGGATTCCCAGAGAACATATGAACCCTCTATGTTTTGTGCGAATGCTGACATGTACATTTTAGTATTAGTATTCAGCTTTCCGAGAATCGAGACCTTTTCGTCGTCAGAATTTTTCTACTCAGAGACAAGTTTTAAGTATTATTTATTAGGTACATTATTATTTATATACATTAAAGTATTCAGCTCCCCAAGAATCGAGACATTTCCCTCATCCAGGTCATTTCCGCTGATGAATTTCGAATGAAAATTGGCCAAAATTAAAGGAGCAATTTGTCAATTCAAATATGAGATGAAATTGAAATTTATCAATTTTTCATCTCGAAAACTAGATAAAATTAGAATTAGTGTATCGACTTTTCAACTAAAAAATTATAAAATTAAAATGATCAATTTTTCAACTAAAAAATTAGGTATTCATGAGAAATTATAATGATCAATTTTTCCACTCCGAAATAAGTTTAAATTAAAGTAGCAAATGTTCAAATCAACATTTTCAAGTCATCATTTTTTGGTAACTGAGATTTGAAAGTTTTTCAACTGAAAGCTTGGGATAAAATTCAATCATCGAGCATACACAGATTCAGGAATTGCGGTGATGGCCGTTCGGGCGAAAGCGCTCGGGATTAATTGCACAAACCCGGTATTATTAATCTGTTGAGTATTATTTTACAGAAGTCGTTCTGAAGCGGAGAAATCAGTTTCAAATTTTTCTTGTGAATAAAAATCGTTTCTTGTCAACGGGTTGAAATGGATAACTGTCGTTTTTGGTGTAGTTGAACCAAATTTTTTCTTTTACGTCAAGTATTACCAAAAAATTGAATTAAAAAAAAGTTTTCTTGCGTCGAAAAAGCGATTTGCATTTGTTGAGCAAACGAGGCCATTTCCGACATTACGATTAAGTAGGAGCCATGAGCCGATTATAGGATCTACGGATTTAACGATTTAGGATTACTTCGAAGTTCGCCGAACAGGATTTTAGCAAAGTTAGTTGGAGATTTAAGGGCCGGACTGGGCTTATCAATCAATTTAATCAACCAGTGTCCGTAGCGGCCGATGGAGCGTAGATGAGCACTTCCATAGAATTCAGATAATCGTCCGATCCGATTATGGCGATTTTTCTCTTTTTGCACTTCTGCATATAAATTAGATAGGCGACAGTGCGAAAAACATTTCTGAACTCCTGACCCGATTTTCCCGACACCGTAGGCCCAATACTGGGGAAGCTTGCCTAAATCGGAAAAATGGTGCACTATGGATATCAAAGCCTAGGTCTCTGAAGAGCAGACGGTCGTACCGAGAACGTGTGAGAATCGGATTCCAGCAGACGATTTTTCATTTTTTCGCGCTTTTTTTCGAAAATAGGATAACATGCGTCACCAATAACATTAAAAAATATCCAAAACTTCCTAGCCGATTTTGACGGATTTTCCTCCCATTATTTTACGCTCCTTTATAATCGAAGAGCTCGATGAATATCAAACATGAGTCGAGGGCGGGCCTCATTGTCATAACATCGCCGGTAAACTCCGACTTAACATTCTCCCTTGCCTATTTGTAGGGCGCAATTTTCCACCTTTTCTCCGCTTTTTCCGCACGAGGGGAATATTTACGTAATCCCCTTCGGAACCGAACGGAAGGACTTCCAGCTAGAACTACTTCCAAGATAAACCCTTCGCCGTGACTGAAGTGAGGCAGGTTTATATAGTCTTCTTCTTCTTCTCCTTTCGAAAACGAGGGCACTTGATCCCACGTCCTTTTCTCCGGCCTCGAATGCCATCAGCGAACAACACAGTTCATCGCTTCCTACGAATACATCGTGTCAAAGCCTATATCGACCGTTTTTCATACATTTTTTACTCCCTAGACGAGCAGTATCTTCATCTTCCAGGCAGACGTTGAAAGATGAACGCCGGCGGTTGAATCGGAGGGCCTATTAGCATCTGACGTGAGAGGTTGGGTGCTGCATGGTTGGTGGGACAGACGTTGGATGGTCGGTTGGAAGACGTTACTTCGGCAATTAGATGGTTGGTTGGTTGGTTGGATGTTGGGTTGGCTAGTTGGACGGTTGTTCAGTAGTTGGTTGAGTGTGGAGCTGAATGATTGGTTGTTGGATGGTTAGTTGGTTGGTTAGTTGGTTGGTTAGTTGATTTGATATTTGGTTAATTAGTTAATTGATTAGTTGGTTAATTAGTTGGTCGGTTAGTTGGTCCTTTAGTAGGTCCGTTAGTTGATAGGTTAGTTGGTTGGTTAGCTGGTTGTTGGATGATTGTTTTGGAGGACGTTGGGAAGGTAGGATGAACGTTGGATGGCCGATTGGTTGGACGTTAATTAACTAATAGAATAGTTGGTTGGATGTTGGGTTGGTAAGTTATATGATTGTTTAAGAACCAAGTTGGTTGAATGTGAGCTGCATGATTGGCGGTCGGACGGTTAGTTTGATGGTTAATTGGGTGGTTGGATGATAGCTTGGGTGAACTTTGGGTAGGTAGGACGAATACGTATAGATGAGAACCTTCAATATTTGAGTGATTGCATGGATATGAGGGATGGTTGGTTATGTTGGATGCTTGGATATGTTGGATGGTTGGATATGTGGGATTGCACGTTAAAGGGTTACATTTTTACACGCATAATATTTTTACACATCTCGAGTCAAATAGCAAATTGGCAACCTTCAGAGGAACCCCGTCTGGAATTAGTTGTAGTAATATAATTCGTAGCTATTCCCTAGAAACAAGGTCTTGCCGTGAGAGGAAAATATCAGTCACGCCATCACAATATCAACGTCACAGTCAATCACAACATCCTTGCTTGCTGCAGCGGCTTCGGCAACGAGAACTTCTTCGGCGGAACGAGTCGATTTATGGCTTTCTGAAAGAATTATGAGATTCGCCGCGGTTTCCCAGACCGATCGTCCGATAGACGTCCCGGAAGGTCTATTCTGTAAATCGGTAAAGCTCCCGGGAGTCGTTCCATTTCAGAACCGATTTCTGAATGTTTTACAAACGACTGATAGTACCTGTTTTGAATTTCAAGGAAGAGAAATTCTTCTTCTTCTATTCCTTCACATAAGAACTACGAACACGATATATATTTCATTATCAAACTGTCAAGTGTCGAACTCACAATGAAACAGAAACTCAAACTTACAATCGAAATCGCAGACAAACTCACAATGAAATACAAAATCAAACTCATAATCAAAATCGAAGTCAAACTCAGTACGAAACAGTAAATCGAAATCGAAATCAAACACACAATGAAACTAAAACTCAAACTCAAAATCAAAATCAAATCCAAACTCACAATAAAACCGAAACTAAAACTCATAATCGAAATCAAACTCACCATAAAACAGAAACTCAAACTCATAATCCAAATCTAAGTCAAACTCACAGTGAAGTACAAACTCAAACTCACAATCAAAATCGAAGTCAAACTCACAATGAAACCGAAACTCAAACTCATACTCAAAATCGAAGACAAACTCACAATGAAACAGAAACACAAACTCATAATCGAAATCGAAGTTAAACTCACAATAAAATAGAAACTCAAACTCATACTCAAAATCGAAGACAAACTCACAATGAAACAGAAACTCAAACTCATAATCGAAATCGAAGTCAAACTCACAATGAAACAGAGACTCAAACTTATAATCGAAATCGAAGTCAAACTCACAATGGAACCGAAACTCAAACTCACAATCGAAGTCAAACTCGCAATGAAATCGAAACTCAAACTCATAATCGGAATGAAAGTCAACTCACAATCAAACAAAAACTCAAACTCATAATCGAAATCGAAGTCAAACTCACAATGAAATAGAAACTCATACTCAAAGTCGAAGTCAAATTCACATTGAAACCAAATCTCAAACTCATAATCGAAATCGAAGTCGATAACGGAAAGTCGAGTTTGATTATGAGTTCGACTTCGATTTTGTTCATGAGTTTGACTTCGAATTTGATTACGAGATTGAGTTTCTGTTTCATAATGGGTTCGATTATAAGTTTGAGATTCTATTTCATTGTGACTTCGATATCGGTTATGACTTTGAGTTTTTGTTTCATTGTCATTTTTTCTTGGCAGGCTCGTTCCTTTGGGGGTGGGGCAAAACTATGGTTTTACAAGGATACGAATCAGTACCCGATCTATCTTCTTTCTTATCATCTAGTATTAGTACGTTTGGCGCAAATTCGCCAGTTTAATCCACCACGATGGCTGTCCCAAGGCTTTACTCGTTCCGTGAATTTAGGTAACTCGCAACTGCAAACGGATGCGAACCGAGGGGAAGGAATCCTCGGAGAAAATGCTCGTTGAATATTGAGACAGACGGTTTTAGGGCCAAAGCACACAGGAACAGGAGCTCCTTCCTGCAGGACTTTGGAAGATTCCGTGAGCTGACTGAATAATTAGTATACTCATCCAGGAGCTCTGGGATTCCATTGTGCGCCCGGTTTTCAGCTCGAGGGATCATCCGTAGCACGCAAGATGCGAAATGAGCCCGCTTTAACCGACGGCCTATTGTTACTTGAGACCGTTCGCAGGCTTAAATTAGTGAACAGTGAGTGAACTATTGCTCCTAAGAAAAGGTTAAGTTCAATTTTGAAGTTATCGCCTGATACAGTAGGTAGTAGTCTAATAAATAAGAACTGAGGAAAATGCCTCTACTCAATTCTGAGTGAAAGTGTATAAGTACAAGTTTTGACTGAAGCTCCCTTCCGATTGCCGGTTTTTTTATGATTCCGATACATCCATTTACTTTGTAAAAATTTAAGTAAAACTACGCTTCTGGTATAGCGATCTCGAAGAGGTTCGGACAGTCTCTATCGCTCCCTCGGACGGTCTCTATCGCTCCCTCGGACGATGCCTATCGCTCCCTCGGACGGTCTATATCGCTCACTCGGACGGTCTCTATCGCTCCCTCGGACGATGCCTATCGCTCCCTCGGACGGTCTCTATCGCTCCCTCGGATGCTCCCTATCGCTAACTGGGACGGTCTCTATCGCTCCCTTGGACGGTCTCTGTCGCTCCCTCGGACGGTCTCTATCGCTCCCTCGGACGATGCCTATAGCTCACTCGGACGGTCTATGTCGCTCACTCGGACGGTCTCTATCGCTCCCTCGGACGATGCCTATCGCTCCCTTGGACGGTCTATATCGCTCCCTTGGACGGTCTATATCGCTCCCTCGGACGGTCTCTATCGCTCCCTCGGACGGTCTCTATCGCTCCCTCGGACGGTCTCTGTCGCTCCCTTGGACGGTCTCTGTTGCTGACAGAAAGGCTTTACAGAGTAAATATGGAAGTAAAAAATATAATTAAATAAATTCAGGTTACGGTATTGAAACAGCTTACAAGTAGCATATAATATATTTCACTATATCACAGTGAAAGAGTTCGACTTTGAAAGAATTTTAGTTTTTCAATATACAATATATAAGCTGTACTCATCTCAAGGTACCTTATTTACTCTAGACTTGCACTTTGACTTGAGAATCTCACGGTTGACGGCGAAGCAGGAAAAAACCTGCAACATCAACACGATTAATCAACGTCAAGGACGGCCCTGCTGACGAGCGAGGGCTGGCAGCATCGTAAACATTTTTACCAAAGCCTTCCCCAGTCGGTGAACAACATAGTTGACTGATGAGGTGCAAATGACCCACCGTCTCTGCTTTTTCCTAATACCGCAAAATCATGTTTATTTATGAGGCTCGGAAAGGCGAACAAAGAACTTCGCGGGGGGGCAAAATAAAACCGCAATAATAAGATAAGGAAATTATCGATTAAATTCGACTTCAAAGGTAGAAAATGTGTTGAATTATTTCGTAGAAAAATATTTTTTTATTCATCGAATAAACATTATTCTTTGAATAAGTATTTTCATAGAAATCTAAAATTTCCTTGTCAACGTACCCATGGAAAATTTTCAGGAGTTTAATGGATATTAAATATTCATCAAATTTTGATGAATAAACAATTGACGAACCCACCATTACTGAATAAAGGTTAATTTGATATCTAAAAAATAATTGAATATTAGTACCTACTATACTTTTGATGCCCAAAAAAATGTTCGTAACTCATTTTTTAATTTTTTTTTTTATTTGACAAAATAATTCATTCCTGCTTTTATTGACTGTTTCAGATTTCCCCGAAGGGATACGATGTTGTCTCCACAGAGGTCTCTGATCATAGCTCTAATTTGCCTTGCTCAATCTAGTTGGTGAGTATAATATACTATATACTATATAATATACTATATTATATAGTATATGCACGCAAAGGGGTCTAATATTGACCTAATATACTATATATAATATATATAGTATAATATATTATATTTAAAAATTTATACAGCGTTTCCTAGTCTAATTCGAAGAAAAAATTGAAAAATTTCTCGATTATTTTGAGAATTTTTTAAAATTAAATTGAGAATTTTTCCAATAGAGGGTAGAATTTCCCAAATCAATTGCAAAATGCCCCATCTGGGGTGGTTTCTAGGGGCATACGTTCCGATTGTCCCAAAATCAATTCTTTCCATGAAACTCACTAGAGAAAGAAATGCATGGTGTGTTGTCCCATAACATGTTTTCGCCATATATGCCAAAACGGTGCAATTAACACTTAAATTATGCATATCTACTGACGATTAACAAACCAATAATTGTAACGAGCTCGGCCATTTTCGGCAATCTTCCCCCCACGATATCGACTGTAACGTCAATATCAATCGTTGACGTCAGCTTCGGTCGAAAGAACCCACCCTTAATTGGAGAAGCTGTACCTGCCATTTACCCGGGAACCTCAGATATTCGCGGCTCAAAGTGAATATAACGATAATTCCGAAACATCCCCTTTCGCCAAGTTTAGCGCGACGCTGGAAATCAGCCTTCACAAAGGAATGTGCCGCCTGTGACGTCACGTAATTTAGTCGTCACTGGAGTACCCTGCAAAGCCTTTTGACGGCTAAAGGATCCGGCGCTAGGTGTGACCTTTCAGGACGGTAATGACGTGTTATCCGCCAGCTTTCCTTTTCAGCGTTGGAACGAGACGAAAAAAGGTACAAGTGATGTTGGATTGCGAATTTTCGAGCCGTCAGTTCAACTCGCACGATTCTGAGTTTGATTATCAAATTTATCCTCGATGATTATTTTAAAAATGAATCAATGTTTAGCTATCGTAATTTATTTAAAATGTCGCCGTAAAGAATAAATTAACGATTTAAAAAAAATTAAACTCGATATAAATGAGGTTTAGCCAAGCTGAAGTCATTTCGACAGTATACCTGCAAAACCTCGTATGTTCCGATTCGAGAATTTTACAGGAGGCACAAAAAACTGTCCAAAACGACTTGAGGCATCATCCGTTTAAAAAAACCACATCCGTTGCATTTTTACCACATGTACACACGACATAATAATAAGATTGAACAAAAATTAAAAGAAATGAACGTTTTGAAGCAATATTCGGACTTACGAGGATTTATTCAAGACCTTACTCGGACTTACAAGGTTTTACACAGTTCAATCGAACTTCCAATAACGTTGTCTTTATTTCAAATACTAGAATAATTTCACTTGAGATCACAACATGTGCTCTTTCTCATCATTGTTTGGTAAATAAACAAGTTTCTTTATGCCAAAATATTCAACCAACTTTTTTGTTGGTATTTACCTGATTTTGTTTCTAAGATTGGCCGATTACCAGAGTGAAGTTAGCAACAGTTCAGCAACGGTTAACTGTGTGTTTCTTTTCTAAATTTTCGGACTCCAGGGACGTCTAGCAATTTTATGGTTTTTTAATTTTTTTATGGCAATTTTAAAATTGTGCCACTAGTCATACAGTCCGTACAGCTCGTTGCTAACTGTTCCTTCACACATTCCTTATACAGATCAGGTGAACTGGTCGCATCTCCAAAGCAGAAAAACATCCCCCATCAGTCCAATTCGACATACTCATCAGTCAAACGCTAATCAAGCAAGATATTTTATAGCCTACCTACTTATCCGAAAAGGTGTTGGATACACCAAGGTGTTTAATCCTAAGGCGTACAATGTGGCTGGCGGCACAATTCATGTACAGCCATAAATGTGTTCCAAGACGTCCCTAGAGACCAATTAGTTAAAAAAGTAACAGGCAGTTGACCGTTGCTAAATCGTTGCTAACTTCACTAAGCTGACCTATAATTGGTCTGTGATGACCAATAATTGGTCGTTACTATTGAAACGGCTGTGATTCGAGTTGAGATTGTAAATTTCAAGAGCACTAAGTCAATACCCTCCCGAGATGTTAATTACTTTAAATTTTGAAGAGTACAATGTCGGTACCGTCCTAAGACGTGATGTTTTAGTTTTCTTTCCATAGAAGGGTTTTAAAAAAAGGTACATGACTTGAACGTGATAACGATGGCTTGAGAATGTGAATACCAACTGATAACAGTTAACCTTATTTTAAATACCTACTATGGAAAGAAAACTAAAAAATCACATCTTAGGAAGGTACCGACATTGTTCTCTTCAAAATTTAAAGTATTGTCATCTTGGGAGGGTATTGACTTAGTTCTCTTGAAATTTACAATCTCAACTCGAAGAATCACAACCGTTTTATCGTACGGGATTGTTTATAGATTGTTTGAGTTTCAGTTCGTGTTTCAACTCTCAGTTTTACAACTTACCACTTTCAAATAGGTTATTACGATTCTCAGCGTATTTATAAATTTAATTTGATAATACCTTAATAAAAAAATATTTAAAAAACTTTTTTTATAAAACTTGAAATAGGAAAAAACTGAGATTTTGGAATTTTTATCAAAAAACGTCTGAATTATTGAAAATAGCAGAAATGTTCGCAGGCTTTTATTGTTACTTTTGGAACCATTGTTTTGTTCTAGATGGATAAACACATTGTTGTTATTCCTCGTAGTTGTTCTCTTGTTATTAGTGTTCTTCAGAACAGTTGAGAATCGACTCTGCAAAAATATTACCCATATCGGAACCCAGAATACGGGCCGAATTTTATTACCGACGATGGATTCAAACCGAATTTAGAGCCTGGTTGTTCTTCACGATTTCGAGTATCATCTAATGAATCCATTTAGCCGTAAAGATCGAGAGCAACATTAAAGAAATTACCGGAAAATTGAAAAATCGGCCGGGACGAGCCAAATGCTGGGACTTACGAGGTTTTACCACCCTCCTGGAAGGCTCTGGACTTACAAGTTTTAAAAAACGAACACAGATAAGACATTTTTTATCAGATCAATGTCAAACTTTTACAGACGATCGGTATCCTTCTCCTACGTCCACAGAGGTCAAAACCTCATTTTGGGAAAAAATCGGACTTACGAGGTTTTGCAGGTATACTGTCGATTTGCCTGTAACTTGAATATTTTTGAAATTCAGAAATCTGATAAATAGCTATGGAGCGATAGCGTTTTACGATATTATCTCGGATAGGCGGGCTGGAGGAGGGGGGTCGAGGTGGCTTTTGGCCTACAGCTGGTGGCTCCCTCCCCCCTGTCGTACAAGGACGGGGGAGAGGTTTAAAGGCCTGTGACGTCGCGCCGGGTGGGGAGCGTTAAGGTCGGGTGGGCGCGAGGGGATGACGTCACTGATAAGAACTGAAAAACGGAAGCCCCCTTTTCCCACTACTAGCCGGAAGTTACGGAAAGTAAATCTGAGCAACTTCCTCCCTTCACGTTATCCTTTCAGAAAACGCTTGTTACCTGAGGGATTAAACATTTCAAATTTGGCGGTTACGAATTTTGGGAGGCGGTTCATCACCTCGTATTGACTGCAATCTTTGTACAAGCTCTCCAATAACAGATTATCAAGTGCAGTTGCGAGCACTTGAGATTCTAGAAAGGTGTCCTCCCCCGCCTTGAGAGAGCTGATTGAGCCGATACAACCCTAAGAGGATCCCCCACACTTGCCCAAACATTATCCCTTTGGTTTCGATTGAGCTATGGAGAAAGTTCTAGCTCGAAATAACCGAGGATCGAGCCGCGTTAAAGGAGGCTCGACTGCTTAAAATGGCGGGTCGTGGAAATGTCGCGTTCGGTTACGCTCCGTTGCTCTCTAATCTCTCTTTCATCCTGCTCATATAACCTGCCGAATTAGCGAGGATCCGATACCGTGATGCGAATTCCCTACGATCAAATCGGGTCATTTCGGGGTTCCGTTCTACGGCCCCAGTTTATAATAATTGTCCACCTTGTGAGTAATTTATTCGCTAATTCCAGGTGTCTGCAGCAGAAAATTAACTACAGGGAAAAAGAAAAACAAGTCCTCGACCAGATCCTTGGACCTAGCAGCTATGACGCCCGAATCCGACCGTCGGGCATCAACGGAACAGGTAGCTGCATTTTGACCTTTCTCGAATGAAACCTAATCCTTCCGAATTTTGACAAAAATCGTCCATACAAACTTCATACATGACACAAACGCAAGATTTTATTTCGGCATTTTTTTAATGTCGCGAACAGTTAATCATGACGCATTCACTTTCATCCAATTTAGTCGTAACACGAACCCGAATTCCCCATGCCTACATGAATATTCTACATTCAGCCTATACAAGAGAGACCATAAACCATCGTCGATTTGATGATATTGTTACCGACGTAGCTGAGTATTGTATAAATCCGAACTCTAAAATCCGTTTGGGTTAAAAGAACATTTAATTTTGAGGAAATAAATCGAAGCCATTTAAAAAAAACTGTTGAATAAGCAAAAATAATTTATTGTTTTCAATTTTTGGTACGACCTGAGCGTGTTTTCATGTTTCTTCATTAGTTTCCGCCACCTCCGCTTGAGTGCTGCTGTCGGTGGCGTAGCTCTGAAGCGGCGGTTTTGTTAAACATAGTCGACCATAACATAAATAAAGATAGGTATAATATTTTTCGGTATGTCCGACGTTTCACTCTAATTTCGTGAGAGGCGAGGTGAAGGATTTCAATCGGTTTCACGCCTTTTTAGACTCAGGCAACTTTTCGCCAAATTTTAGGTCGGGATCGGGTAAAATTTCGGTTACTTATACTAATGACAAGTTCAGGTTTCGGAGTGTGAGGTGACCCCTTTGGAAAATGGGGTTTAACGTGGCGGAAAAAGCAATCCGAGGATTCAACCTCGTTTCACGGTCGTTGCTATGAGAAATCCACCGAGGGGTCGAAGGTGAGTCGAAGGCTCGAGGCGTTAGTTGTACCTGCTCATTTTCCGACGCTTTAACCGGTCTTTGAATTTAACGTTTCTTCAATTTGTATGATGATTTGGTTCATTATCGCGGTGCTCGACTCAGCAAATTATTGAAATCATTTTGAGCAGTAGGCCCCATGTTCTCTATCTTACGAGCTGAGGGGGCCGACGGGGGCAATGCCTCCTCAGAGTAATTTAACGCATTTTCCCCTCCTAAATCCAACATTCTGATCAATTTTATTGAAAAGGTACTAAATAGCAATACCGATTTCATTAATTTTGAACTGTAGACCCCATGTTCTCTATCTGACGAGCTGAGGGGGCCGACGGGGGCAATGCCCCCTCGGAGTCTTCTTTTACGCTCCAGGAATTCCTATACCAACTCATTATTTTAGAGGTCATTATTAAATCACAGCTTGTGAAACCTCAAATCAATGGTAATTTTTGAAGTCATTTTGCACAAGTTCTGTTCGGCCTAGTATCGTAAGATCGGGAAAACCCGACTTGGAAATAGGCGGAGAATCTTTTCCGACCATTTGGAAGGAAGTGCGGATTAAGACAAACGGATGTTCCAACGCCCGCACCCGCAGGAGAGGCCTCTCGACCTCTGTCGGAGAAGTGGCCTTTTCTCTTTCTACGCTTCGACCCTTCGCCCTTCAGACTTAAACTTCCAGCATACACTTTGTTAGATGCTCCTGGCTACACCCTACGCAGTGTTACAAAGGTATCGACTGCCGAGTGCCTTTTGTTCAACCCCCTAGCCTGCGGCGAACCTTTACGTCAAGGATCGTATGTGGTACGCTTTTGCAGGAGCCACTAGCAGCAAAATAACGTCTCAAACTCGAATTGTTTGAGTTCATTCAACTAAAAGGAAACCTTTTCGATACTGAAGACACAAGAGTCTACCATACGGGGGTGCAATTCACTCTTAAGGGACGAGGCTGACGCAACAGAGGCTCTACCCAAACACAATTAAAGCATACCGCCTCCTGAGGGTGTTGTAGTGTCGAGGGATGATCAGAACGCGACAGTGTCTTAGAGAGAGAGACGAAAAACCTTAATCTTTATCATTATTCACATTGTGAACGATTTTTCAAACCAGATAAATAGGAACAAATGGTAAAGATGAACAAAAGTGGTACTTGTCCTTTATCAAACTGACAACCTTTCAGTGATAAGCTGCATTGGCGTATCTTCTTCTTCCTTTTTTGCTGTCTTATGGGTCTTACCCAAATGGCATAATTCTGGGCTAATCATCGGCGTACTTCTTCTTCAAAGCTTATCACTGATAGGTCATCAGTTTGACAATGGACAAGTACCACGTTTGTTTATTAACTACATCTCGTTTTGTTCCTATTATTCTAGTTTGAAAAATAGTACACAATGTGAATAATCCTAATGATTAAGAATTTTTTGTGCCTCCCCATGTTAGGTATAAGCAAAGAGACGCCAAAAAACCGGCGGAACGTTGACATATAATAAAACTCGAAGAACCGACCAAAAATCTTCAACCTCCAATCCCTCGATTTTAAAATTTTTTGAAATTATCAGTTCCGACCTCAATCCACCAATGTTGGTTCTCAGCTCAGCCTGGTAAAACTTTTAATAGTTGTTTTTTAAGAAGTAGCATCTGTTAGATTTCCCAGCAGCCGCGGATTAAGGTGGATGAAGCGAAACAGATAAGGGATTCACCGTGATCCATCTTGACCCAGTTTCTTCAGCAGCTGTCGCACAGCTGCTGGACATGAGAGAACTTTTTGCTCGCAAAAGTGACCCCCACTTCGGGTTCCTGTAGGTTATGGTGTAGTAATAGTTTCGGACTAGCTTTCCCAGCTCGAGGGTTCATGGCATACCTAGTTTTTTTGATGGCATTTTCTACTTAGAGAGTGGCCATGACTAGTTTTCGATCAGAATTTTTTCTTTTGGATTATCACGGGTGGGGGGGGGGGAACATGACGTATGAGCGCTGCCAATTATCTTCCTGTAGACTCGAAGGTGAAAAAACTATCGATTATTAGTGTCGAATACGACAATCGGATATCAGTCGTAATGTTTGCGGAGCAATGGAAAAAAATCAAAAATTCCAACTCACTCCCAGATTAAATGCATTGATGTCACAATAGAATCGAATAATCTTTATGCTTTGATTTTTGGATGATATCGATTTATTGACGACTCGATTTGTTGGTGATATCGATTTTAGATTATATCGATTTATTGATGGTTTAATAAATGAAATCGATGATATCGATTCATCAATTATATCGATTGATCGAATATATTAATGATATGGATTCATTAATTATATCGATTGATCGAATATATCAATGATATCGATTTATCAATCATATTGATGTCATCAATTTGCCAAATATATCGATAATATCGATTTATCAATGATATTGATTCATTGTTGATATTCATTTGTATTTATCAATAGGTAATATTGATGTATTAACGCTATCAATGTATTAATGAATTCGATTTATCGTTAACATCGATTTATCAATCGATTTATCGGTGATATCTAGTTATCGATGATAGTATCGATTTATTGATAATTTAGATAATACTAATTGTCGATTGAATAATAATTTGGATGAAGAATACGCCTTATCGACGTTTTGTGGGCAAAACATTAAAATTGTGTTGAAGTCCTTGCCCAACGGGTGTTCTGATGGCTATATCTAACCTGATAAGGGAAATATATTTATTTTAAATTAGCATAGGTAGGTTATATCGCCGAAGAGCAAGCTCATGTGCAATCCGGTGCAGCAATTTAATTCTTCTTGCCACGCCCGACGGTCATGACCAAACTCGATGTTAAAATTCTCATATTTTAGTCATCGTCGAGGTTTTCCATAGGCTTAGCAACACGTAGTGACATTTTCCGTCCGTTGAGCCTAACATATGCCCCGGCGGAGTTGCCTTATCGATTATTGATATTCGGCCCGACAGTTACGCCGCGGGGGTGAAAAATTATCCGCATTTCTCGGACGCATAATCCCATTGAAAATCGAGGTCAGGCCGGACGAGTGACAGGCAAAGCAGGGGAGAAAGGGCTCTCTAATTCACAGACTGATAAGATAATGAATGACATTGATTTAGAGCTGAAGGTAATTCAGATGGAGATGGGAGGCCATTGGGACTGAAATTATGTGGATATGAAGTGAGGATGACTGCGCGGATTGCGGGAAACGCTGGATCCGAATGAGTTGGAATGGGATATAGCGAGCGAATCCTATCGGAACTGGATTCTGCACGAATTGGGGTCGAAAGAGGGTTAACTGTTGGATGGAGGGATGCAAAAGGCCCCTCCGAGGGTTGCCGGGCGAATTTCCAAGTGGTAATTATACCGAGTGTTAATCGGAGAGTTCGAACTTGGGTATTCCGAGGGGGGTAGAAAAGACCTGTAAGACCCCCCCTCAACCTGGAAACCCTCGGAGGTGATTACCACCGACAATATTATGAAAGGTTGGCAGCACTTGAGGCCTTATCGCCTCCTGGCGTCAATCAATCCGGCCGACATTTTATCGGTTTTTAGCCGCTCCGAGGGCGAATATATGGACTTTTAAGGGCGCCTTTAATATCGAGCCGGGGATGAAATGTGTAGAAATCATTTCCGGAACGATTGATTCCAATGGGTCATTCAACGCTAAGCTTTAGTCCGTGTATGGCGGACATCTTTTATTTTACGAGTTAAGCTGGATTCGCATTTCCTGTCTCGGCACGTTGGCCATGACGGGCATAGTTTCAAAAACGATAAACGTTTATGAGCCAGCGAGAAGTTTGACAGAAATAAAAACTAAATTAGCATTTTAACTGGAGTTTTTAGCATTATTTTCATGCGGTAAAAGATAAACGAAAAATTAACAGACACTGCAAGGCGCTGAGTTCAAAATTCGAATCGATATGGGACTCAATTGTTGTTTTGCTGTTATCTAGCGGAATAATCTTCTTCCCCTTCGTTGTCTTGGAATCGTCGGTGACAAAATCGAATATTTCGTCACTTAAGTTCTAACACCGCCTAACTCAATTTTTGGCGAAAATGAGTTGGACACACCACTCGATAGATTTTTCAATAGCCGATATCATGGTAAAACTGCCAAGGAGATTGAACCAACCACTGAAGAAGGAGATGGAAAAGAAACAGCACCGCTCAATGTATTTCCATGTTGAAATAATTAGTTTTTTGCACCTCCTGAAAACTTGGAAAAATTGAGTTAGGTGGTGTTAGAACTTAAGTGACGATTTTTTATTTTGTTGTGATCGTATAAAGGCCGACGAATTGCCAATCTTCTCAGTCCTGCCTGATTAGTTCTTAAAAAACTCGGCAACAACAACAACAGCAAAAATTTGTTGTAAATCTTGACGCATTGAGGCGGGAACGAATCTTATTGACTGATAAGATTGCTACGCAAACCGTGGGCATCGAATCGATCGCAACTAAATAAAAGAAAATTTGATTTTGTCGTCCACGAACGGATTTTTCCGATTCCAAACATGAAGGAGAAGAAGATTATACCGCCAGATAACAGCAAAACAACAATGGAGCGTGATATCGATTCGAAAATTTGAATTTCACTGCAATTGGGGTCCTCAGGAGATACCTAATTCTTCGTCGTAAATGTGCACTTATAGTCTAAGTCTTAGACCACAATAATTTTACGCTAAATTAAAAAATGCGCTCAAAATTTGAAATAGAGATATGCCGGTTTTTATTAGGCAATCCATGGTTTTTTGGGAGAAAACAATTTCAGAAAATTATATTTAGGGAACGGGAAGATATTACACCGGCGTTCAAGGCGTTGCTTTTTGCCCGATAACCAATGCTGCCCCGGGCGTGTCCCGCCGCCCTCAATGAATGTCAGGACGAATGTTTCGAGACAGAAAAGTGCGGTCGACGTCGTTTCATCGTCTAGTCGGTCCAGTTTCATACATTTTTCCCCATATCGAATACAGATACACTCTGCGTAGTCAGTACATAAGAAAAATGCGAAATAAAATAAAACTGAGTTAGCATTTCAAATTAATCATGCCTCTGTTTCATCGTCATGCCCTGCTGCGTAATAACCGGTACTTCAAACATGAATATGTTACACGTCATTTTCCGCAGATTCCATACAACCTCATCGACTACACGACCAATTAACGACTGTATTTTTAGCGAAATACATTTTCACCAATTGTCGCCTTATTCACGGAATTTCAAGCACCGCTTTGCAATTCACATTCAATTTAAGGAAATTCCCTGTCGCGCCGTTTTTATTTTTTGTCTGTCCTGGTAAAAATCCGTGTGTTTTTTCAATTTATGGCGACGCTGTAGAGGGGCCGGCCATAGTTCGAATTAACCTGTTCGTAAGAAGCATAGCGACAATAAGTGACATCAAAATGGTAAGAACACACAGCCAAAATTGCATCTCCTACCCCTACTAATGAATTTTTTTCCATCACTACCGTTTGAGTTTACCCGTTGTGCTCATGTTTGAGTTTTTTGGTTTTCGATTTTCCTTTTGGTTGAGTATCTGCAGCAAAATCGGCTTATTTTTCGTGTTTCCGTTTGATTGAGTTGTTTTTTGCGTTTTTTCCAATGATTTTTTTTTCGATAGAATCAATTCTTCGAGACGAAAGGTTAGTGGAACATAGATTTTTGAGCGTTCATCCTCCTTATAGCTTTCAGACGGAATGAATTTTCTTTTGCCGAATCCGCCTTATTCGACGAAATAGCTATAAATTCTCAAGTAGCCCAGCCCACTGAACTTCATTTATAGCACTTGCATCGCGAAACAATGCATTTTGAATTTGTGTTTTTTTTTTTGGGTTAGAAGTCAGCAACGTTCGATGAATATTTTCCGACCCCCCGCTACAAATGGGAACGGTTTTTTGTTGAAGTTTTGAAAAATGCGCCCGTTTCGATTTCGAGCATTTTTCGGCTACGTTGGTGACTTTTGGCCGGACGGATTGAGTGATGTAGAAGGAATCATAGAGTAGAAAAAACGCTAGGGACTGCACTTGTTTGGTATCGACTGTTTCACAGCTGTTTTTTGAACATGACTGACTTTTAGATTGAAGATTCATTTTTAAGTAGTTGTGACGCATTGTAGCGTAAATTGATCATTTTCATGAAACGTGCGTTCACAATACGAGCACGTGAATGCGGTGAAATTCGAAAAATTCCATTCGTTTAATTCGTAAAATGTCTTGACAAACTGATAGAAAGGCCGCCAAAAATACGTTCGATTAATTGTTATATTTTCCTCGCCGAAATTTTTTGAATGAAAATTTTAGAAAAATTAAATCGAGTTGAAGTTGAAATTCGGCCAGATTTTATCGTTTAGCTTCGAAGCCTTCGCCGTGACGTCATCCTTTGCATACAGCTTAGCCGGAATCTCCTACACCGTAGAGTTGGCATTTTGCTTTCGGATACATAGATAAAAAAGTGTATAAACAATCGACCAGTTTTCGCCACTTTTTAAGGCAGGCAAAGTCACTACGTTCACTAATTTTTTAAATTCGTTTAACCGAATTTAGTTCTTCTTATTACCTATCCTTTGATTATTTGTTTGATTTGATTTTTGCAAAAATAATCCTTCCCCCCCTATCTCATATGGACATGTTGAAAATTTTCGTCAAAGAACGGCGTGTGTTCTTGCTGTTTTCATATATTTAAAAAATCCCAATCGCTCCAGTAATTTTGAAATATTTGCTCGTTTTTTGAACGTACCCACCCACGTCAACGAATAAAAACAGACATTCTACTAACAAAAAAAAAAAAAAAAATTCAAAATTCTCCCAATACGTAACTGGAGAATCAAACGTAGATCAGCACAATCCAAGGCAATTAAACTGCATTGCCGGTTCGTTTTTTATTTATTTATCCTAAAACAGAACAATAAACTGCATCCGAGCGAAGCGACTGCTTACGTAGCCGCTTATGGCTGCACTAGCTTCGAAGTGCATGAAAACGGGAACTGCCTAGAATTTCTTTCCTTATATTTTTTAGCGTCTCTGATAAATTTGCATTAAAAAATACCATCACAGCTCACTACACGCCATTCTCGATTTTTTTTCATTATTTCATTCAGCCAAAATCCACGTAGCAACGCCTCCATCGAATATTCCGTCGAATATAACATTTTGAAAAGCGTTACCTACCCGCCTACATCAAATAGCTACGAAATTCGGCACACGCACAAATCGGCCTCAACTACGAAGCTGTAAAATGCGCTTCGCATTTTTATCAATTCGTACGAGAAAAATAAACAAAATTATTCTACTCGCTGATGCTTTTTACGCTTTTTCCTGGTAAACCTTCCTTCGATCCTTCGAATCCATCGTAGAAGGCTACACAGACAAGCTATTACAATACTTGAGCCTCCACGTCGCATTTTTCTACACGATCAATTTTTTTGGATAATATCATATTTTTTAGGAGGTAAAACCCCTATGTTTTTCAACGGTAGTGAGTTTTTCATCAACGAAAACATACGCTAAAATACATCGGAAGATGAAGTTTTTTTGGGTGTAGGTATGTCATAACCTAAACGATTGATAACCTAAAACAAATCATTTCCTGTTCTTAACCTCAGCCCTCGATTGAACGACAATTGACTCACGACTGCCGTAACAACATTAGAGCTGTGGACTTGACCGGAACGGAACACACGAGTTTGACCCCACGACCAAGTGTTACGACTCGTGAGTGAGTTGTCGTTCAAGGGATGAGGGCAATTAATTAAACGTCAATGAGAAAAATCGAGTTTTTACCGAGGGGGGGAAAATCAACCAAAATTTGGTTTGGGTGTCCAATTCCGCACACCAAAATACTTCATTTCCCAACACATGTTCTCATTTAACCTCTCCGAAAGCCCGTTGGGTTCGAGCCTTCGAGGAACGGGGTATTCCGTGCAATAGGAGATTTACAGTTTCAACAGCTAGGAAATGTTCGCAATTAAATCGGTCGAACGACAAAAAATTTGGCAACACAAAACAAGAAAAAAAAACTCATCAAAATCTAATCGAGACATTTTGCATTTTGGCGCTTTGTCTCCACCAGACGGCCCTGCTGTGGTACGTGTCAACATATTCGTGCGAAGTATCTCAAAAATTGATGACGTCACCATGGTAAGTGACCATACCCGAAAGAGCGGAGGGGAAGTTTTTTTTGTCCGATTTGGGCCCCGGAAGCGAATCAAGACCGAACCGTTTTTGAATCGTTACCATTCAGTAGAGAAATAGTGGAAATGCATCATGCTTAACCGTAACCCTACACTGTTTTTATCGCTAAGTATAAACCGTGCTTTTCCCATTCGAAAAACCACTTTTCACTTCTTTCTTGTCATGATCACGTCACGGAAATCGTATTTTTGTTACTAAACACATCCGTACCCGAAATCCTTTGAGTTTATACGAGTATCGAGGGTTCGTTCTTTTAAACAATGCCAAACATCCCTCACTATTAAAAACACTACCCGATGTACAATTTGTTCTTCCACAATCTCTTCCAAAAACGAATAATTAAAAAAAAAAAAGATAATTTAGTGTGTGTATCCTCCCGAAGAGCATGTGTAGTTTTATTGCATCGTGGGATGTCATGATTTTCCAACTAACTTAGTTTCTTTAGTTTTTCCTTCGTTCAATTTTGCTTTCCGGGCCGACACTTTCAACATTACCGTTGATTGAGAGTTGTATGAAGTCGACATCTGAGGGAACACTCATTTAGTTATTGGCGATTTATAACATCGAAAGACACACATGATCGAAAACACATTTCAACACTGAACTATTGACGGATTATATACGTCGGCATCGTTTGTGTAATTATTTTATGAACGATTCGGACGATTTTGAGGTAATGGTAAGTACCCTGCTGAGCTCAGCCAGGTTGATCGTCCGCGGCATCAGAAGGGATTCTCCAAGGGAAACTCGTGGCTCCAGTTTTGTTCGGCCGATTCACCTTTCGTTTTCAGAGCTATGAATTCACTTTTTCCAGTTTTTTCCTACTGTTTCTGAGCTTTAACTAAACTTTGAATTATCCAAAATTGCCGTACCGTAATATTTTTATCGATGTTGATACAATATTATCAATTTTTGGCAGCGATCATCCGAAATTTGTAAAAAATCGCCCAAATCGATGTGATTTTATAGGAAAACTTCCAAAACCATTATGTTTTTACCTTTTTTCAAAATTTCCAAAAACGGGAAGTGCCTTTACAAATAAATATGTGCAGCACACCAATAACCCATGCATTGTACAGTCCCCGATTGTTTTTTAATAGCACTTCCCTCTAAAAATGCACAAAATCCAAAGCTCCCCATGTACCCATATTGTGATAAGAAACAGGAAAAAGCTTAAATGTAATTTGTTTCCAAAAATATTTTTAAAAATGGAATTACCTATTTTCCTCACACGTATTCCCACAAACAGCTATTTCCATTTTAACTGTACCTCTGACATGTGGCATATCTCTTGACACAGCTGGAGCGACAATTGTCTACGTCAACATTTTCCTTCGCTCAATCAGCAAAATTGACGATTACAAAATGGTGAGTCGTGGTGACACCAGTGAGCCTATGATTTACCGCTATTTATTTCGTTGGAAGTAAATTATCGATAAAACGACAAAAAAAAAACCACCAAGAAAATATGGCTCAATCTTGTAAATAAACCGAATAAGTGTGTTTTGTACATATCGAAATCGAGCAGAAACTTCACCAAAGCGTCAAAATTCCATTCAACCGAGGAAAAATCATTTAAATTATGTTAGGGCTGATTTCACATGAATTAAAACCAAATTTTGTGGAAATAACTATTCCATCCGAGCTAACAAGGTACAAAATTGGTAAAAATCGAAATAAAATTTTGTTTTAATTGTTGGTGAATTTGACCTCTGAGTTAGGGGTTAACGTTCTTGAAGGAAGTACCCCAAGGCGACATGTTGGGTCCGGTACTCTTCGCTGTGTTTTGGCGTTCCTGCCGCCGAAAACAATCACAAAAGTTTTCCAAAAACCTAAAAAAACAGTCATCTCTTCAGGCAGTATAAGGTTTTTTGAATTGGAATAAAATAGCGAATGTTTGGTAGACCCGCCAAAAATCCGTAGGCTTGACGAAACAGTCTGCATCAACATTGACAAATTTATCAGATTGTTGGTGGAATCGGCCCAAAGAAAAATTAACCATATTACTTAGTAGTTTTACTACATAGTTTTTGGCAAAAACATCTAAAACAAAGTATTTTAAAATTGAGCAATAATAAATTTTATAATAATAAACTGGGCAATAGACCCAATTATGGAATTAATGTTCGGATATTGAATTAATTCTAAAAGCCTCTCATAACAAAATCAAATTCGGGCCTATAAGGAGATTTTCCTCGGTTATAATAGAAATTTCGACATTGAAATTTTGCTGTATACGACATGTGTATGTTTGACATGAGACCGTTATGCCATTTCGCTGATGTGTTTTGTGATCATGCTCACGAATCTCTGCTCTTTGAAAACTACCACTCACGAATCCCTTTCGTGTGTTTGATGAACACGACAAAATCCCCCTCCCCCAGGTTCCAATTGACATGAGTGGTTTGTGCATCTCGTTCAATATATCCTGTGCATTTTGTCAACACACCCAATCCGCATTATAGGACGGTCAGGCATGAATTTTCGTTTTCTGAAACTGTTCGGAGTATATCTAATAAAAATTTTCGAATAAAAATCAAAATTAGGTGAACATTGATCTTTTGTCTAGTTAGAACAATTCGCTTTTCCACCGATTTGAATATTATTCTTGACACGTAACAAATTGAACTCAAAAAATATCAATTCACCATTTGAAAAAGTCAAGGTCGAATACCCGTGAATTGGTAAAGAAAAAAATCAATAGCTATATTGCAAAATGCTACGCAAAAATAAAAAAAGAAGAAAAAATGTTTACGGCGGTCGAAGGCAAGCAAATCTGGATTTTTGCTCCTGAGGAAGGCCGGAGCAGCGAAAGCGCCACATCAGGACGTGGAACAGTCAAGAGCGAAAATCCAGGCACTCTCGCTCTCAATCGGCCCAAATTAAAATTCTCTCAAAAGAAATTTTCAAAAATTTTTAAAAATTTTCAAATAACAGTTTATTACAATAATGTCAATTATGATTATTATCACGTATCCAACAACGTAACGATTAACGATTCCCCAATTTTACAACACCCTCACTGCATGATGAATTCCTAGTGTGTGTGCGTGTGTGCTCATTTGCCAATACAAGCATTATTCCCCGATTAGCTAAGATGGAGTTGTTTAAAAATTTATATGTAAACCATTATCTTTGGTGTAAAGTTCGAACCTGTTGAGAGCTGGTATTTTGCGGTTTTTGGTAGTTAGTCCAAAAATGAAAAGACCTTGTGAATTGTCAAATTTCACAATCTTTGTCGAAAACTTTTGTAGTGTAAAAAAAACGCTGTACCCTTTTTGAAAAAAAAAACCTATTTCAAAATGAAGTTTGAAGTGGAAGAATAGAATTTTTCAAGTCTTAAGCTGTTTCGGGTACTCTCAGTTATCGAGCTGTATTGAGTAACCTCAGTTCTCAAGCTTGAGTATTGAGTATTCTCGAGTAAACTCAGTTTCAAGCTTGAGCTTTCTGCTACTAAGCTGTCTCGAGTAATCTCGATTTTCAAGATTGAGCATGCTCCGACTCTGAGCTGTCTCGAGTCCTCTAAATTCTCAAGCTGTCTTGAGCACTCTTAGTTTATGAGCTGTCTCGAGTATTCTCCATTCTTGAGCTGTCTCGAGCAATCTCGATTCTCAAATTTGAGTATTCTCTTCGCTGAGCTATCTTGAGTACTCTCTATTCTTGAGCTGCCTCGAGCAATCTCAACTTTCAAGCTTGAGTATTCTCTGGGCCTGAGCTGTCTTGAGTGAGTACTCTCTATTCTTGAGCTGCCTCGAGCAATCTCAACTTTCAAGCTTGAGTATTCTCTGGGCCTGAGCTGTCTTGAGTGCTCTAAATTCAAAAACTTTCTTGAGCACAATTGATGAGCTGTCTTGAGTAGTCTCCATTCTTGAGTTCCTTAAGTAAACTCAATTATTAATCTCGAGCAATCAGTTTCTGAGCTGTCTTGAGCGTTCTCTATTCTTGAGTTGTTAGAGCCCACAGTTTCCAGATGGCCCGTTCACCTAATTATATCTTTTTGTTTCTGAGCTTTCTCAAGTACTTCATTCTTGAGCCTTTTAGCGATGTTCAAGTTTCTTGAGTTTCTCTGATCATAAAGTTATCTAAATTCTCTGTACTTGAGCTATCACTAGGGCTCTCTGCTGTCTCCATTCTCCACTCTCGAGCAATCTTGAGAAGGTATTTTTTGAGCCGTAGTATCTCAAGTTTTCAAGCTATCTCCAAGTTCCTGTTACTGAGCTGCCTCAAGTTTTCTGAGTTGTCTTGAGAAGTTTCAGTTTCAAACTCTCATGAGTAGGTATTTTCTGTTTTCAAACTATCAAAAATAATCACAATTTCTGAGCTGTCTCGATACCTACTTGATCAAATTTCTCGAGCTACATCAAGTGCTCTTTTTTCTTGAGCTATCACAAGGACTTTGTTTTTTTTTTTTTTGCTTTCTCAAGTGTTTAGGTACCCTTTGTTTTTGAGCTTTAATAAGGACTATGTTCTTGAGCTGTCTCGAGTATTTTTGAGCTGTCTCGAGTATTCTGTTCTCGAGCTTCCTTGAATATTAATTATGTTTGGGATTTCTCGAAGACTCTTTTCCTGAGCTTTCTCAAGTATGATCTCGAGCTACAATTTGAAATACAACGTTCTCTGGCAATACTAAAAATTGAATTGCTCTCAACAGGTTTCCACGGTTACATTCTTTTCGTGTATCGTTGAAACAAAGATGACCCCTTTGTAAATTTGTTGAAGCGTGCATTTTTTCGCCTTTTTCGTTTTTGATTTTTTTCCACACCATACACGTTGTATCCGTCCAAGGGCAGAGACTCAGTGGTTGATCGAGCTATCTTTTCTACAATGTCACCCCCTCTCACTATTTTAAATGAAAATCATTCCACTTTCGTATATTACGACAAATTTTGTCAACACCAGCTCGGAATTCACCTTCGGCTTGCCTTTGCTATCAATGTTTTGTTGTATGTGCGAACAAAAAAAAAAAGAGAATTTCAACATTCGAAATTTCACTACCGGCCACGCTGCACAAACACGCCAATTCTCGCTGGAAAAATCACTTTATGTAGATCACACGATATATTATGTACAATGAACACGTTTACACTTTTTGTATATTTGAAAACGTCACATTCGGTGTCACTTAATTTCTAAATGAGTGTAACCACTTCTTGGGGATACCCAAAGGTAAGACGTCCGATATCGAATTGCGTTCGTTTATTTTTCCCTCATATCATTTTGTCGAATTTTCGATTCATGTCTTGCATTAATGATTTTTCGATATTTCTGCATGTGACACGCTTTTCCCGTCGTGATAATACACATCGTGCTGTGTGCATCACTCAAGAATTTTGGCGGTTGTGCTGTGTAAATAAAAAAGTACATAAACGTTTGCCGTTGGTTGTTGTCGGCTCCAACATTCCCTCCTCTTTTGATGTTGTGGAATGGTACGTACCTCAATCTGAACATTGCATTTGCCCTTAAGTTCGTTATGATTTATGAACATTGTGGAAAATTTTACATTTTTTCCTATCATTCCATATGAAAATTAACTTTAAGAAAATTCAGTTTTCAATTTTTTCCTAAATATGCTAACAATTTTGGATTAATTTCTTTTCTTTTAAAATTTTATTCGATATAGAGATATGATTAAATGAATCTGCAATACTTTTTGTCACAACAGCTCAATTTGCTCAATTTTCAGTCTATAAATAAAAATAATTTTTCTAGATACTAGCACAATTTCTAATTTGTAATTTGTCCTGAAATAAATTCGAAATAATTACTATACGCGTTTTACTGTAGCAGAACTTTCAAGTTATTTTATTTTACAGGAATACAGCGTACAGCTAACGTTTCGAGAACAGTGGCACGACGAGAGGCTCGTTTTTAACGACTTCAACGGTTAGCATGAACATTTTATCGTGAATTTTTCTATTGAAAGTTTTATTTTATTATCAAGCAGGTAAAGACCTTTACGCACCTGAGATTTTTTAAAGTATATAAAATGATTAAAATAAAAAAAAAATACCCAAAAAAACTGAAAAAATAAAAATTAAATTATAAAAAATCATTTATAAAAATAAATAAATAAATTTCGGTAGGGCAGTGGATATTTTTTGTATAAATTATTATTCCGACTTTACTGATAATTTTTTAAATTTTGATAACTACTCATACATTTAACAATGCAATCCAAAATATTTTTATTGATTCAATTTTGAGTTCCTATCCGTTTTCTGGAATAGGGCCAAAAAAATTGTTACGTTATGCAATCCAGCCAGACGTTTGAGAATGGTGGGATAGCATAACTATTACATAGCAAGGCTCTAAACTCAAAAATAAAAAATTAAACTTTAAAAATTGAAAAATAGGTAGTTTTTTTTTTAAAGATAAATAACGACCAGGAAATCCACATGTTTACCTGAACCTGTGATTTTCTTCTAGAAAAATAAAATCCGCAGTAAAAAGGGCCGTTCTTTTTTTGTTCGCAGGAAAAATCAAGTACCTTACTCTAACAGAGTCCAACAGGGTGTGGATGCCTGATCTTTTCTTTTCGAACGAGAAGGAAGGACATTTTCACAATATAATTATGCCTAACGTTTACATTAGAATATTCCCCTACGGTTCAGTCCTGTACAGTATTAGGTAAGTTGTTTTCACTCGTAAATCCTTGTTAATTATATTAACTTTTTTTTAATTTTTAAAATTCCAATTTAATTTTTATTTGTTTTTATCCTGAATTTTAAAAATTTGAATGTTATTTATTAAATATTGTATGTTTATAGTAAATGTTGGATAATATTTTCACAATTTACTCAACTTTGGAATTTAATTTTTAAAATGTTAATTTCAGCCAATGCGCTTTGAGTTATTGATTTTTTTAAATTTTCGGTCGTAGGAAGAGCCAATTTTACTCTACTACCGATGCATTAAAAAATTTAATTTTCCTCTTCCAGAATTTCCCTCACACTTTCGTGCCCGATGAACTTGAAACTCTACCCTCTCGACAGGCAAATCTGCTCGTTGAGAATGGCCAGCTGTAAGTGTTAATATTATTAAATTAAATATTCCTAATAAATAAATGCAGATTTAATTAATTCCTTCTAAAATTTGAGTCAGTAGAACAATAAACGAAGATATAAAAGCATCAGCTATAAACTATTCAATGACTATTCGTGTTTCTGACAGATGATCGTGAGTAATTTAGGGACGTAGTGTTTTTGTAGAGTGAATTTCTCAGTAAGTACAGAAAAAAGTTATATCACAGCTTTCACGATCACGAATTAGAAAATGCGATCAAGCGCTTCCGAAAGGCATTGAAGAAATCAAATTTGACTTTTAAAAATAAATAAACATTTTTTCTTAGGTTCGTACTGACAGGAAACTGAAATTTATTTGCTTGCGATGGCGTGTGTCGTGTTGAATCAATAGTGTATGCAATACAGAGTGCCTATTATTGTAAAACTATACTCAGCATATTACACGACAATTTGACTGTCGTCAAACACCAAAAACTCGGTCGGTCGGCTCTGTTGAGTTTGAAAATATCGAAACACCGAGTTCACAATTATTTCGTTAGTTGGCACGCTTAGGTAATTATCGATTAATCCTGATCGGCCGAGGGATCAGCAACAAGAACGAAAGGACGAAGGACGAACGAACGAGAGGACGAAAGAATGAAGGAACGGAAGGACGAAAGGACGAAATTACGAAAGGACGAACGCACGAAGGAACGAAAGAACGAAAGGACGAAGGACGAAAGAACGAAAGGACGAAAGCATGAAGTAACGGAAGGACGAAAGAACGAAGGAACGGAAGGACAAAGGAACGACAGATCGAAAAAACAAACAAACAAGAGAACGAAAGGACTCACATTTTTCGCAATTAAAGGAGCCAATCATTTTAGCCGTAAAAAGGGAAATGAAAATATATTACAATAATTCATATCATGTACATTGATGACTATCGTTATTGCTTCGGCTTTGCAAATACTATAATTGTTGGCAATCTGTAAATTCGATCCGGCATGGATTGCATTCAAAATATGTTGTATTTAGGTATACTGTACATGGTGTGTAGTATCTCACGAGATGCACGATGCTTTTCTATGCGTTTCCTTTCACGAGTGAATAAATACGTCCTCCACTAAATGTTGCAATTATTGGAGAAAAAGCAATTCAGGCACATACACGAAAATGCAAAGAATAAGTTTAACTAAGGTGAATTAAAAAAATTCCCGGGTGTAAATAATTTTCCGGTGGAAAAAAAAGTTTGAGCATGATTATTGATTTTTTTTAGCTAGGTATTAATCCATGAATCGGATTATAGATCCTTGTAAATAAACCGCCGATTATAATTATTATAAACGCCAACCTTAAAAATATGCGGAAATAAAAAAAATAAAATAATAGGTAGTTTAAATAATAGGCATAGTTTAAAGCAGAAACGTTCTTAGACCATAGGTAGCTTAGTTTTTCTCGATTAAAAGAATATTTTCTTTTCTTGACTAGTTGTTTAGGGTTAAATATTAAAATTTCCACTTTCATTCGGAATATTCAGAAAATGTTAACTTCTGTTTTCCAGACGGCTGGACGACAGACGATCTTGTGTTCCTGTGGAAGGAAGGCGACCCCGTTCAAGTGGTGAAAAACCTTCACCTTCCACGTTTTACGCTAGAGAAGTTTTTGACTGATTATTGTAACAGCAAGACTAATACCGGTGAGAAACTTTTCTCGTTCTTTGAGAAAACTCCGAAATCGGCTTGGAAAATTCCCAAATTCTTTAACATGATAATGATTTTTGGTCATTTCGTATTTTCAGGAGAGTACAGTTGCTTGAAGGTGGACCTGCTGTTCAAACGTGAATTCTCGTACTACCTGATTCAGATTTACATTCCATGCTGCATGCTCGTCATTGTTTCGTGGGTATCGTTCTGGTTGGACCAGAGTGCGGTACCTGCTCGTGTGTCGCTGGGCGTCACGACACTGCTCACCATGGCAACGCAAACATCGGGTAATTAAATTGTTTACTAAAAACTTCAGACGTCAGACCGTTCCCCTCCCTATCCCACAGACTCTCTGGACAGACCGATTCTTTGGCGATAAGGGCTTCACACATTACACCGCTCCCCTCCCCATCCCACAGACTCTCTGGACAGACCAATTCTATGGCAATAAGGGCTTCACACTTCAGACCGTCTGGACAGACCGATTATTTAGCGATGCAGGGCTTCAGGCGTCAGACCGTTCCCCTCCCTATCCCACAGACTCTCTGGACAGATCGATTCTTTGGCGTTACAGGCTTCAGACGCCAGGCACCCTTCCCCTCTCATCCCACGTTGCTTTTCATTATCGATGCGTCGTTTTCCAGGCATAAACGCGTCGCTGCCGCCCGTCTCGTACACGAAAGCCATCGACGTCTGGACGGGCGTCTGCCTGACGTTCGTCTTCGGGGCGCTGCTCGAGTTCGCCCTCGTCAATTACGCGAGTCGTTCGGACATGCACCGCGACAACATGCAGAAGCAGAGGCGTCAGCAGTGCGAGCTCGAACATGCCGCCCAACTGGAGTCGGACCTGCTCGAAGACGGTGGCGCTACCTTCGCCATGGTAAATCGAGTTAGTCTCACATCCACCACAATAATTATTTCGTCACTCTACGTGTCGTGGTAGAAGTAGTTTTGGATCATTGAAGGTGAAACTGCAATGCTGCCCAATTCAAAGCATCGTCTTTTGGGGGCGACTGGGTTGCCTGCTTCTCGAAATTGGTGGGAACTTGGAACAGCACGGGTCCATGGCAAAAGGATTGGGCAGTGTTGATTTTACACCGTCAAGATGTAGTTTCAATGCATGCCGCATGTACGATGACAAGTTTGAACGGAAAAGTTTGAACGGCTCAAGCCGCAACCGCTGCGTTCACAGCCGCCTTGGTGGTTCAGTGATCCCATAACGTGCAGCACTGGGCCAATCAGAAAGGTGATCGCCACGTCTGGACACGCCCACCGACGGCTCAAACTGCCGGAGGATTCAATTGTCGAATCTTTCAGGTCGTGACTGCGCGTGGGGCGGTTAGGGCTACCAATCCTGCGCCAAAATGGGGAATCATAAGCTTTACAAGACCAAAACCGTTTCAGCCGTTGCTGGGGTTACCGCTTGAACGAATTTCGATAATTTTGAGTGGCTACATGGTGGCCGCTTTTGGAAACTTTTGGGACATAGCCTAGATGTAGCCAGCATGGTTGTTGCGCAGTGCACGCCGTAGAATGTGGAGAAAACTTGAAAAATCAAAATTTCTTCGACTTCCGAAAGATTTTTTACCATTTTTCTTCTACGAGGTATTATTATTTTTTACTCACTTCATGTTCGCAGAAGCCGCTCGTCCGACAGCCCGGCCAGACGTTAACTTTGGACAAAATCCGCCAATGCGAAGTTCACATGCAGCAACCGCCGAGGCGCAATTGCTGCCGGACGTGGCTGTCCAAATTTCCGACGCGGTCCAAACGGATAGACGTCATATCGCGGATCACGTTCCCCCTCGTGTTCGCACTGTTCAATCTCACGTACTGGTCGACGTACCTGTTCAGGGAAGAGGCCGAGGGCGAGTAGATCGATACATCGACAATCGATAGTGAACGATCGATTTTCCAAAGGACGATCCTAGTCCGATATAGCCGGCCGATTACTCGCAATCATCGCAGAAACACAACCACGCTTCACGGATCCTAATTTCGAAACCCGAAGGGAAACCCGCCGGATTTAGACCGGGGTCCTTATTTTGCTACTTACAGCTCAATCGAAGATAAATCGATATACCTAGTTCCCAACTTGTTTTCACTTCAATTTTTATCTAAAATGTTTTAAATTTAATGTAATTTCTGCGAAAAAATCGCAATTATTCTCACAATAAAATCTTGATTTTTTTAATCCGATACAAATATACGTAAAAAAAAACTTCCAAAAAAAGGGCCCCGCGAGAGCACGAGAGAGTCAAGCTGATGTCCGTCGCCATTCATTAAGTATTTGTAAATCCACGATGATGTCTGTTCGGATCATTTCGGAAACACCCTCGACAAAATACATATCTTGAAAAGTGTAAGATTGCCGTACTCAGGGATCGGACATTTCTCGCTGTATTCTACTGGATAAATTCCCAAAGTCGTCCGATCCCACGAAAGCGAACAGGATGATGAAAAACTCGGTTTTTACCAAACTATTACGAGAATGTGTTCATTAACTAACGGATTATTACTAAGCAATAATATATTTTTCAAATAGATGACTCTAGACGTTAATGCGAATTGTATAATGGATAAGAAAATGGAGAAAAAATAAACAAAAATGAAACCTCTTTTCTACCTACCGTTAAGGTTTGACATAATCACGAATTTTATATCGACGATTTCTCTCTCTCTCTCTCTCTCTCTCTCTCGATAGGAAAACATTGGAGTTCTCTCTCTGTCTAAATCCCGGCGGGGTTTCGGCGAAAGGTCTTGCGGAGAAATTTGTCAAATTACCATTTTCCGAAATTACCTTTTACCCCATTCGAGGCATATTCTCTTAGCCCTTAGAAATACCCGAACACTTTAGTGTCGAATAGACGATTCGAGCGAGGGCCTTTTTCAAATTTCGATCGATTTCAAATTTGAAAAAATTCCCAGCTCGCATAAAAACGTAGGGATCGTTTTTACGTCATTTTTACCGCTCTTCTCAGCTATAGAACTTCAAATCAATAAGAACTATGCTGTGTAAATAAGCTGCATTTTTCATTTTAGCGGAGATTTTTTGAGGGGAAAAATATTTTTATTTACACGTCAATTTAAATAGCGGAATCGAGAGTGGGGGAGCGCTGGTGAAATCTCCGAATTTTCAAAATGGCTTCCTACGCAACAAAATACACGAGTCGATTCGAGATTTCACCGAAAGTTTTGAATAAAAATCAATGGCGGTCCCTTTTCAGTTGGTTAATTATGATTTTCGATCAATTACAAACATTGATATGCTTACAGCATTCATAGAGAAAGCGTCCAAGTGATATTTCAATGCAAAGGTTTGTCCCTTTAACGTTTTAAACAAAAATATGTGTACCTATCGTAAAATTAAAAATTTTAAAAAATATTCGATGGCACGATCTTGCATAAGACAAATTCACGAGGAAAATTCCGAGGGAACGTAGACTAAGATTTATTCCGGCCAGCCTTCAATCTTTGAAAGTGTTTTTCATCCTGATAGGATTATATAAGTAGATTCCGTAGAGTTCGTAGTTGGGTTTGGGTTCGACATTTTTCCTTTTCCTTGATTTCGAAAAGTAAAATTGAATCACGTTTGCAAAACGATGAGGTTAGCGTTGGCTGTGGAAATAGCGAAGTTTTTTCAAAACCTCGATATTTTGGTTGAACTTATGCCGAATTGTTGTTCGATTTCAAATTCGGAATCGCTTAATTTGAAGTCCTCAATCCAACTCGTTAGAGCAATGAACTGGGGGGAAAGATGCTCACCACCAAACCAGCTGCATTACTAAACAAACAGTAGAGCAGATCGCCACTAAAGCGCTAGTGCTCACCACCACACAAGCACATCTACTCACAAAAAGCACTGGTGCTAACAAACAAACATTATTGTCACGCTCACCACCAAACAATCACTAATGTCGTGCTCACCACCAAACCAGCTGTAAAAAACAACAAACTCTTGTGATCACCACCTCTGTGCAGCTCAACAAACACCAGAGCTCACCGCCTCATCACTAGGTACTTACTGCTCTCGGGGGGCCATCTTGAATTAGTTCCAATTTCCTTACTTCTCCATAACTCGTCAACCATTTTCCGATTTTGATGCTTTTCAAATTAAACCGTCAAAAATTTGGCACACTAATTATTTCCTTTCGTACTTTCTTCATTTACTCTTTTGTAAATCAGCCTTTATTTACCGCTCGTCAAAAGAATACCTCCCTGGGCCGAAATGCTAACCTCATCCAATCCCTTCGCCGACCTCGAAAAAGAAGCTATTAAATTTTAAATCACCCGCCCCAAAAAGGGGGTACTCTTCTCAAAAGTCACCATCTTTCTTTCACCGCATGAAAAAGGGTAAAATTGTATTTTAGCACAATTTTGTACTATCCTATGCTGTGCATTTAGGTTAGCAATAATGTTAGTTAGCGAATGGTTCACCAGGGTTATAAAAAGTTCGTGTATAAAAAGTTTCGGCGCATGATAAAGCCGAAAGTTTTTTCTTCTTGTCGTACTCGAGCAAAATGACACAGAAATTACGAAAAAAAAACTGGGGGTTTCACGTAGGTTCCCCGTGATCCATGCATTGAAAATACACGCTGGCTTCCATTTACCTTAATGTAAAAAACTCTGCAAATTTTGCACAGGGGTTCATTTTTCGATTGCAAAGACAAACCTTACGATATATCGGTAATCCTTAAACACAGAATTTAGTTGTTATTATTCTATAATTTCAGTATAAATTTGTATTTTAGATGGGGATTTAGAAAAACGTTTTTTCAACCAGGCAAAAAATGATCATCCTTCTCGCTTGATGAATACCTACCTATCCATCTTTTCAACGCAGCAGATCGTTTAATTCCGTTAAATTCACTTAAATCTATTCTTAATCACCTTCATAATTAACAGAATAATAATAATTATCAAATTCTCTGAATGATGAAATTAAAAATGCCTCAGAACCTTCGTTGAAGCTTGTCTCGCTCTCATGTTGCCAAGCGCAACTGGTCGTAGTGTGAGTGCGTCACCTTGTTGGTGTAATAGGCTAGTGGTCGTAAGTAGATCAATCAACCGTATCTAAGAGCCGAGGCCAAATTCTCAAGTTTTTCCAATTTTTGTTTTGCTGATTTATGTAATGCGACCAAATTCTTTAAATTGAAGATATCGGGGGGACAGAAGTTTTTGTGGGGATTCAAACGAGTGGAAAACGAATTTTGTGGCTCGAGTAGTTTTCGAGTTATTAGGATTTGGGGAAATTTTGGAAAACTCAAAAATGCCTCACTAAAACTGCAATAACTCCTAAACGGTTGAAGCTACCGGCGTGGCGATGGTCTCATTCGATTCAGCATAGAAAAATCTATATGAAATGATGCCTCACATGCCTATGTTGCTTTTTTCCTGAAAAGCACGAATTTGTTCTCACTTCAACAGCTGTTTTACTGGCCTTAAAATTAAGGTAGGGTTCTGCCGAGACGTTAGGACCAACTAGATACGGAACTTGATTTTTGGTAAAAATTTCAAAATTTTCCGATAACTCCTTCCCCCTGAAAAACCCCGGACGGCGGACGGCGTACAGCGGACGGCGTACGGCGGACGGCGTACGGCGGACGGCGTACGGCGGACGGCGGACGGACAAAAAATTTTTATTGCAGATTCGGATTCTACACCCCTTGAAACGTAAACCAACAAATTTTCAGGGGGTGTTAAAAAAAATTTTTTCCCGACCGATTACAAAGGTTCATTTCTTAAGAAAAATGAACCAAAAATGGCGTTCTATTAATCGCTAAGTTTGAAACCAAAAAATTGAACTGCTCAAAACATCTTATCACTTTTACATGGCACACTTATTGCTAAAAAAAAAAACACATTTGAGGAGTTTTTCGTCTTTCAAGGGATCTTCGTTAGTTTGATGTTCGAGCGAACGTTTTCTCACGTTCGATGTTACGTTTTGCAATTTTTACTATCCTACTCATTTCCAAAATTCAGATACTTGTTGCAACCTATTGCCACATCAAAATGGAACTTTACCACTTTGTCATGACATGACATTGTCATCCTTTTGCACTAAAAAATCGTACTAAAAATTTTTTTTCATTAAAAAAAATGTTCAGACCGCAGAACTAAATGGGTATCTGAATTTCCCATCGCTTGCTTTTTTTTTAATTTCTACGATAAACAAAGAATAAATTCCTCGATTCTCCGTCATAGGCGAAAGGATACGCGAAAATTTCTTGTTCTATCGGTTAAATCCGTTTTATAAAAATGATCGAAAGAAAGAAAAACATTTTTCTTATCTTAGCATGGAAAAGGGGACCACCGCCTAAAACTCCAAAAAAAGTGTGTACGAATCATCAAAAAAAAAAAAAAATATATTATTACGATAAAATAAAAAACTCATAGTCCTACAAAAACGAAATTGTACATAGATTAATTTTTGCCCTATTGTGAATAAATGATAAGCGTAAACCATAACATGTACGAATAATTGTCATCGTTTTTTATAAAAACTACCAGGTAAGGGGACAAAAATGAATAAAAATTAATGTAAATACTCATCATAGTTGAGTAGAAGTATAGAGCTGTCCACAGTTTATCAGATTAACTGTCATGTTTTTCGTTTGGAAAATCTATAGATTGGTGCTATAAACGATTTTTAGCAATGTAAAAATGGGTTGTGTTCAGGTAATTTCGCTCGTATAAACCGTCAAAAACGAAAAAAACTCGAGAAAAATGTGGCGAATCGACCAAAAATGCCTGCAATTTGAAACTTGGTATTTTTTCACAAAACCACGTTCTGCTACCATTCATGTTTTTTTCAAATAAGCTTTATTTACTGAACAGACAAAGGCACAATTTGAATTTCTTTCTGTCGAAATTGCTGTGAGGGCTTGGGATTAAAAAACAAAATATGATATTTTGAAAAATTCTCATCAGTTGAAATTTTCTCAGAAAACCACGTTCTGCTACCATTTTTTTAAATTATGATTCAGCTACCCCAACGCTGCGACAAAAATGAGGTAACTTCGTAATTATCAGGAGAAACTACAATTCATCAAGTGTTCGAGGCCTAATCAGAATACAAAATAAAAAATAGCAATTCCATAAATTTGAAGAAAAAAAAGTTCAAAATTCTTACATTGTATATTTCTGTTTAATAGGTACCTGCCAATTGAACTCCAAAATTATGAATAAAAAATGAATTTAAAAAAACATGATTTTTCGACAGGTATTAGGTATCTTTTGTTCCGCTCAATCGGCAAATAACCAGAAAGTCGATTCTCCACAATTTCAAATCAATCGCGCTTAATTTGAATGTAAATAAAATTCAGGCAAGTTGTACTACATATAGGTACACGTTCACTGTAGATATCGTTCACTACACCTAACCTAACAGCATCACCCGCTTAGCGTAAGTAAGCTCATATTGAACTGTTGTAATTGACGACAAAATGGAAAAAAAACATAATTACACACTATATGGTTGTACAAATAGACTTAAATAGCATGAATGTTAATTAGGAATGGAACTATGAGGAATTCCGATGGAAGAAAAAAAAACCACTAGTAGAAAATTACTTGTTGAATGTTTTTATATATATTTTTTGAGAGAGTTCAATTTAAACTACTAGAGGTTTTTTGCGGTTTTGTCGAGTTACCTACCTATGGAGAAAAACTGTTTTTTCAGAAACTGAAAAAAGGAGAAACTATTGTAGGTTATACCCGTTTGTACATAGGATAGTTTTAATGTTTTGTTATAATAATAACAAAATGATCGTGGAACTGTGCTCAAAATGAGGATACTTTTCCTGGGGGAAGAATTTTGAAAATTCGCCGGAGAATTTTCAATTTATTTTTACCCTTGATTTCGATTCGTTTTAATAATGATAGGTTGTTTCCGGGGGGATATAATCCGAAGGAGTATGTTTATATTATGAGATATAAGTGGGCGATGGAATTATGTACCAATTATTACACAATACTTTGCCAAAAGGAAAAAATGGATGGATAAGAGTGTAAACAATATTAATATACTTATATCACGTTGGGGTGTTGGTGTTTTGAGTTGTCGAAATTTTTCCCCCGTACTGGTCTGAAGTGATGATATCTACGATGAAATCGTACTATGATATGGTTGCTGAAGATTACCCCCTGACAAATAATCTTAAGCTCCTGAGACTGAAATTTGAAATTTGAGAATTTTCGCAATCGTGTTGAATTTAAATTTTATCATCTTAAACGCAACACGAATCAGCTTCTTTTTCAACACAATTTACTTCATACCTATTTACTTTCACCTTGAGTTTAACTTACACCATCAGATTGGCCTGCAACTCAAGTTTCATTTTCAACTCGAGTTTCATTAAATGAAACTTGCAAATTTGCAAATTTTGCAACTTTAGTTTGAGATCTACCTTCGTTGGAGAGCGAAAATAAATTTTGCTTGGACGCATTTCGTGGTTAAAAATCATGAAAAGAAATCTTAAAATTATGCTCTCAAAACGATTGAGAATTACCTCCAAAGCAAAGCAGATGAAAAGTATCAGAATCTGATACTTTGCCGAGATCAGTATCAGAAAGTATCAGATACAGATTCTGTGCCGCAGTCCACTAGTATCGAACAACCGTCGCTCTGGTGGGACTCGGAATAACTTCAATAGTAACATAGACTATCACCAGATCGCACGGTTATCATGGCAAACAACCGTTGCGGTGCGGTACTGCACATCGACGGCGAAGTGGTGAATCCTCGTATCTCCATTTTGTTAAGACCGCCACTGTTCCTATGACACACTAGGTAACCACATTGGATTTCCATAACATCTCTAATGTGCACGTGCAGGTACGAAATTGGAGATACGAGGTTTCACCACTTTGCCGTCGACATGTAACCACGAAGGGGAATTTCGCATTCATTCATGATATTCTTTCCTGGTTCCCGAAGATTGTTCATTTAAAACATAATCCTTATTAATTATTCTTTAGATGGCGATTCCTTATAGGGAAATCAAATTCACAAAAACTGCTGAAACTGCCATTTCCAAGTTGCGTTATTTTGACCGGTGCAGCATGGACATGCAGGTAGGTCTACCAGTACTGGCCCGTACCCAGAGGGGGGCGAACATGATCGAATCTTGACGTCAAACTCACAATGAAACAGAAACTCAAAGTCACAATCGAATTCGAGTCAAATTCACAATGAAACAAAAAGTCAAATTCATAATCGAAATCGAAGTCAAACTCACAGTGAAACAAAAAATCAAACTCATCATCGAAATTGAAGTCAAACTCACAATTAAACAGAAACTCAAACACACAATCGAAATCGAAGTCAAACTCACAATGAAACAGAAACTCAAACTCAGAATCGAATTCGAGTCAAATTCACAATGAAACAAAAAGTCAAACTCATAATCAAAATCGAAGTCAAACTCACAATTAATCAGAAACTCAAACTCACAATCGAATTCGAGTCAAATTCACAATGAAACAAAAAGTCAAACTCATAATCAAAATCGAAGTCAACTCACAATGAAACAAAAATTCAAACTCATAATCGAAATCGAAGTCAAACTCACAGTGAAACAAAAAATCAAACTCATCATCGAAATTGAAGTCAAACTCACAATGAAACAAAAAGTCAAATTCATAATCGAAATCGAAGTCAAACTCACAATTTAACAGAAACTCAAACACACAATCGAAATCGAGGTCAACTCACAATGACACAAAAAGTCAAACTGATAATCGAAATCGAAGTCAAACTCACAATGAAACAAAAACTCAAACTTACAATCGAAATCGAAGTCAACTCACAATGAAACAAAAATTCAAACTCACAATCGAAATCGAAGTCAAACTCACAATGAAAAAAAAACTCAAACTCATATACGAAATAGAAACAAAACTCACAATGAAACAGAAGCCCAAACTCATAATCGAAATCGAAGTCAAACTCACAATGAAAAAAAAACTCAAACTCATATACGAAATAGAAACAAAACTCACAATGAAACAGAAGCCCAAACTCATAATCGAAATCGAAGTCAAACTAACGATGAAACAAAAACACAAACTCATGATCAAACTCGAAGTCAAACTCATAATGAAAAATAAACTCGAACTCATAGTCAAACGAAACTGAAACGAAAACTCAAACCCATAATAATCTCGAAGTCAAACTCGAAGTCGAATTCACAATGAATTCACTAACTTCGATTTCGTTTATGATGATAGCGAGTTTGACTTCGAATTCGATTGTGAGTTTGACTTTTTGTGTCATTGTGAGTTTGACTTCGATTTCGATTGTGTGTTTGAGTTTCTGTTTCTCTGTGAGTTGACTTCGATTTCGATTATGAGCTTGACTTTTTTTTAATTGTGAGTATGAGTTTCTGTTTCATTGTGAGTTTGACTTCGATTTCGATTATCAGTAAGACTTTTTGTTTCATTGTGAGTTTGACTTCGATTTCGATTATGAGTTTGACTTTTTGTTTCATTGTGAGTTGACTTCGATTTCGATTGTGTGTTTGAGTTTCTGTTTCATTGTGAGTTTGACTTCGATTTCGATTATGAATTTGACTTTTTGTTTCATTGTGAGTTTGACTTCGATTTCGATTATGAGCTTGACTTTTCTTTAATTGTGAGTTTGAGTTTCTGTTTCATTGTGAGTTTGACTTCGATTTCGATTATGAATTTGACTTTTTGTTTCATTGTGAGTTGACTTCCATTTCGAGTTTCGGTTTCATTGCGAGTTTGACTTCCATTTCGATTTGTTCAACCTATGCCGTCCCACGGTCGCATTCTATCGATTTGTTGTTGTTTGTCTCTTTGTTTCATTGTGAGTTGACTTCGATTTCGATTGTGAGTTTGAGCTTCTGTTTCATTGTGAGTTTGACTTCGATTTCGATTATGAGTTTGAGTTTCTGTTCCATTGTGAGTTCAACTGTGGTTTCAGGTCTTGAAATTTCCCTGGGTTGCTGACAGATAGGTTGCTTCTATTCTTTGGTTTATTTTTCCTATTTTTTGTTTCATATTCCTATGGTTGGGTAATGGTAATAGCTAAAAACAAAATTCCAAATTGCCTCGGCAAAAAATAAAATAAAATTTGAGAAAAAGGTACGAAAAAAATACGACTTACCATATACTTTGTATACGACCTAGTATACATGTATACAGGTGTATGTATACAGTCCTATTGGCGTAAAATGTTGAATAGTTAGGTAGCCCCTCATTTGTTCAACGTATGCCGTCCCACGGTCGCATTCTATCCATTAGGTTCGTTCATAGCAACTTCAAAAAAAATCCTTCTACGAAAAGTTGAAAAAAAAACTTGGAAAAAAGTCGGCTCTATGAGAAAGTTTGATAATTAGTTATTCAAGATCGCTGTCCAACTCCGCTTCTCACGATGCCGTTCGTTAAGGGATGGATGAAGGGTTGAAACTGAAAAATCCTAAGAACAACGGCGAGAAAAAATTACGTGAAAAAACTCATTATTTTGTCTTGGCTTCACCTCCGCGAAAAAAATACTTCTGCGGAAAGACCCCCATCCGCTAATCGTATGCGCGCGCGGTGCTCATGCGCGAGGGTTGTCAAATAAGGGTGCACACCCCTTGGGACCTGTTGTCTTGTGTTTTTTATGCCGTACTCGAAGAATCGAGTTGTTCTTAAGGGATTGAAAAAATCGTCGTCCGGGGCGAGCAAATGAAAAAAAAAAGATTTGCATCAGGTACCGCGTGGCATACGGGCGTGTAATTATCTAAAAAAGTGCGAACCGAAAAAAATGCTGCGGAGTGTGTGAACTCGGGGGTAGCTTGTTTCCAACAGCGCTAAGAATTCGTAAAAAGTTTTTTTTAAATTCTATTTTAATTTTCTTCTACGTACATCATGATTTTTCACCATTGAATTTTTTTTCTTTTTACGAAAATGATCAGAATCGGGTGGGTAGGTATTCAAAATCTGACAACATTTTCGTTTTCAGATTTTTTTTTTAAATTTCTATAATCTTTAAACTTATTGAATTTCCAAGCTGCGTTTTTTCTAGTTTTCAATATTTGCTGAGCGTAATTCGTTCAATTTTTGAAATTCTTCCGAAACTCGGGATCTATAATAGATCAATAGAACAATAATTGTTCACGAAATGTTACATGTATACATTATGAACGTACTGTATGCTATCCAGGCGCGTGCGTCTATCTATTATTTTATTTTAATTCGTTCGAGTGTATTAAATTTAAATCCCCCCCTTGAAAAAATCTATTTTTCGCCCCGATCCGGTTTTCCCCCAACCGGAAACGAGTTTCTTGTCATTTTCCCGCCCTTTCCCAAGTAAAGCGAAAATAAAGTAGCTTTTCCAAACGGGAGAGAATTCTATTTCATTTTTCAACCCGCACAAATGCTGACCTCGTTCGTATTTTTCTCCCATCTCTCTTATGCGTCTAACTTTTGCCGTCCTTTTTTATTATTTTCCCTCCTCGTCTGCATCTTTTTCATTCGTTCGTGCTCTTTCCAACTTGATTTTTTTCCAGACCTCCCTCCTGGCAGACTTTAAACGAACCTCCCACCAAAGTTTTTTCTTCCTCTCTTCGGCTATATTTCCCGGCATTTTTTCCCCTCTTCTAATTTTTTCCCCCTTTTTTCGCGTTTTTTCTCTCTACTGCTGCCAGCTCGACCTGAAACCCTTTTCTTTCACACACCTCCCGCACGTCGACCTCGATCAGTTTTCTTTTTCTATCCCAGGTTATCCTCGGTTTCTCCCTTTTTGTCTTTTTGCTTTTTTCCACAGTCCGCCGCGGAAACTCTCCCAAGGAAAATATATTTTTCCACCCCCCTTCTTCCCTACGATCCTGCAAGCACTCTGTCTATTTTTTTTTATTTTTCCCCCCTTTTTGTCTCTTCTTCTGAAATATATTTTTTCTCCTTTACGTATTTTCCGGGCCTGTCCGTTCAATAAGTCCGCCGGAGTTCCAAGGATTTCTTCGTCCAACTTTTCGTATTTTCTTCGACCCTTTTTTTTTCTTCTAGTAGGTATCCGTATTTACAGATCGAAAATGGACCTCGGCATAGGTCATTCTGAAATTGAAAATCGGATCAGGGGTTCGCACATTGACGAATTTATAAAAAAGTATTGCGAATAGAAACATAAAGGGTTGGAAATGAAATTTTATAATACTAGCTACCAAATATGACCCCGAAAAATATCCTAAAAATAAGCAGATGAAATTCTGCTCAAATAAAATAATACTATCGTAATGCATCCACCGTTTTCGCTGTTTCGGTTCCCACGTCATTTGTTTACCCACTTATTTCCCTTTACTGCGAAAAAAATCGGATAATTACCAACGAGACACACGTGCAACAGTGACGATCATTATTCAAAACGAGTACTCCTTTCTCACGTCGCTCAGCGAAAAAACTGCTCAACTCATAATATGCATTTAGGTAAAAAAAAATCGTCTACGATCTTAACCCTTTATTTTACAACAGGAGACAGAAGAAACGAGAAAAAATGTCCGAGGCTCATTGTCTTGGAGTCACCCCTCGTACGAATATTGAAAGGACCTTCCCTTTAGGGGATGATAATCTTTTGATGGTATGCGGCCCGACGGATCCAGGAAGGTGCGCATACTAACTTCTTATACGTTTAACGACATCTTATGTAGGTAATTAGCTTGGGGAACGTACGAATTTATAGAATGTAACGAACTACATTTCAAGATTTAGAATAATGTATCATCGTTCCAAAAATTGAGGTATGAAAATTATTATAGGCGATATTCATCAAAAGTTATGAATGGAATTTCCAATCGGTTTGGAGAATTCTCAAATCGGTTTCGAAAATTCTCGATTCGGCTTGAAAATGCTATGGGTTAATTCTTTAGCTCATTTGCAACAATTTTCGTTCCATGAACTATCCTTATGCCCTAGCAAAATAATCATTTTTTGGGTATGAAGTTTTTTCCTTGATTTCGGCTTAATTTCAGTAAAATAGCCAAAAGTATCTTACATTTCGAAGTAATTCCAAAAATAAGTATACCGTTGGAAAGCCCGTTAAATTTCCTATAAATTCACGGCATTTGCAGTATTCTAGCATTGAGGTAAGTAAGCGAAAAATTGGAACAAAGCCAATGATTACTCAATTTCTTCAGATACCGTTTTTTTCAGCTTGCGTTTAAGATTACAAAAAAAAGGAAACTTCCGCTCTTGTCTCTGGAAAAACTGGCTCGAAATGTCAGCTTTCAAATGATATAGTCATTTTCTCGATTACCTCACTCGTAGATGGATAAAATTACGGTTGAACGTCAAAAACGTATTTTGTTTTCGTTAAAAATCGACATTTTTTGTCTTTGGCCCGATTTTTCCGTATTTGTTTGAAAGACAAAAGTTGGAATTGGCATATTTCCTGTAGGAAAATTGACGAGCTTTCCAACGATACCCTCAGATTCAAGTTTAGTCGAAAAATGAATGAGCTACAGCCATTGCAGTAAATAAAGGTCAAAAAACAAATTTCCAAAAACAGGAGATCTTCTAGCGGACAAGCGAAAAAAATGTCAAAAATAACTTTTTCTATTTTGTAAGAAATTTCTCCATAGTTTTTCACCATCGATGAGGTAGACTCATAGATAGTAGGTACTCTCTAATCGCCGTACCGAAACACTAAACGACTCGTCGACTAAACCTTCGAAGCTATCAATTTTATTCTCGCCACTTAAACTCCGTACCTACTGATCAGCTTTGCATGTAAATATTGTCCTTTTAAAAATCGGCGACAAAAACATATTGGAAATAATTAAATAATCGTTCAACTGGCGATCGACGACTCGGAAGAAGCGTACCTACAGTAATTTGCGATGGATGTCATTACAAACGAGTTGCACCTGCGTCCGGTCAATGGGTGAAAAAACCCGATGAAAAACCCCCACGACTTGGGAATTATTGAGTAGGTACGAAATGGCGGAAAAAATAGTTAAGATCCCGCGCGGGACGGAATGGAAACTAAGAAAAACGATAATAAATTCTTCCAATTGCCGTCTCCATATCGAAGTACCTATATGTGATTAGCACCGTTGAAACGAGAAACTGATATTTTCTTCTGTGAGAAACGGACTGTCGTTTTCAGATTCACACGGTCCCTGTCCTAAGAGGATTAAAAAAAAAAATTTCCCGGGAAAAAAAGAAAATTTTTTTGAATCGAAAAATTCGGAACTTGCCAAATGTGCTATTATGTAGCACGTACTCCAGCGAATATCATGAGCAGGGATGCAAAATCGATTAACAATTAATCGATATTTTCGATCCAATTAATCGGAGATTTTAAACCGATTTGGTATTTCGATATTTTCGATTCAATTAATCAGAAATTTTCAATCAATATGGTATTTCGATGATTTCTATCCGCTTAATCGGAAATTTTCAATTGATTTGGTATTTCGATTTTTAGAGTTAGGTTAGTTTGATTAGTTTTTAGTTTTAGCGTTAGTTTTAGGGTTAATCGATTTTTCGTACCAATTAATCGTCGTTAATTATGGTGTCTGAATATTTTTAAAAAAAGATGTTTTCCGTATTCCGTAATAAAGAAATAGTGATACGCTTTGAAGACATTTTATAGATTATGTAGGTCCCTACTTATTAGTATGACATACTACTAAGCAGATACATAATCTACAGAATGTCTTCAATGCCTTACAATCACATTGTAATTGTGCACGTAACAAATTTCGACCAATATCGGCAATCAGTCAATTTCGATCTACAAGTAGTGGAAATACGTGTTCATAAAAAAGTTACAATTTTATTATTAAAATACACGCTATTCCTGTGGCGAATCGAGTAACCGCCATCGAGCGATATCGACCGGGCTGAAGAAAAAGTCGAGAGCCGAAACAAAGAGGGTACATCGGCCTAGGTACAGGGGAAAAACGAGAGCGAAAGAGCGAGAAAAGGTAGCGAACGCGTGGAAGTGGATGAGGGCAAAATGAAGAAAGAAACTACCCCGAGATGGGAGGGACAAAAAAGGAAAAGGAAAGTAGAGTCGTTCTGTCCCACTCGTTCCAGCCAAGAGACACCCCGATCACACATGCTGAGGCGGAAATAAAATCTATTTCCATTTAATATTTAATATTGACAAAATGAGTAAATTTTGTTGATTTAAAAGTAAATTAAATTTCGTATTGAGTCACTGGTGTTTCAAGTGTGGCCCGATTATCGGCGTCAAATTTGAGTTTGGAGGTCAGGTGGTTTTGGAGATGATGAGGTACCGAAAATGGAAGTACCGTGCGTTACCTATCAATAATAATAGTAATCGCTACGCAGAATAGAGATCGCATCGAAAATAAAATTAAAATCGCATCAAGGGCCGGTTCATTGACATAATTTATCTAATTTATCCATCCTTCATCCAAGAAAGCTTTGGATGAACATTTTCAATGAGATTTTTGCATTCAAATTAGATGTACATACCACCGTAGTGAATTTCGTGAACAGCCTCTTTGGATATCGGATTGATAAATTTCGTCTATAAACCGAGCCTAAAGCAAAGAAATCAAGACAAACTATTCTTCGAACATTCCGTAGAAACAAAAGGATATTTCTTTTTTTTTAATTTATTAAAATCAATTTTTTTAAATTGACAAAACATAATATGTTTATTATAATAGATATTATCTACTTATTCTACGAAAACGGCTATTGGTAATTTAATTCAAGTTCAAGTCCGTTTCAAGGCTGTCTGGAAAAAAAATAAAAATCTATGACAATAATTATTATAATAAAAGTTGAAAGACCTTGAAATATAGAAATTGCATCACAATTAAAATTAAAATTGTATAGGTAAGTCTGGCAAAGGAATCTTGCAAAAATGTTTTCAAATGAAAAATTACCAAGATATTGTTTTGAAAAAGAATTGTGTGGTTTTTCCTATAATTGGAGGATTGTGGACATTTTTTTCTCGTTTCTGTTAAACTGTAGCGGTGCCTACAATTGATTATTTTTTTTGTGTTTTGATCAATTTTCAAAGCTGTAGTTTTTGAATCCAACCAACTCTGAATTTAATTCAGAACTGAATTTAATTTTAATTGAACTAAATTTAATTGGGAACTTGTATAGAGAAAAATTTGATTCATTTCTTTAAAAAAAAAATTTTTTTTTGAAAAATAGGTGGAGTATAAAATGGGTGGTTCGTACCTGTATTGCAAAAATATTGCCCAAAAACCTGCCACATTGTCATAGGTCCAACGGTCAAAAACAGATTTTTTCCTGGTTTGGAAATTTTTGTCCATTCTCCCACAAGATTAGGTAGGTAGGTACTTCCCTGACCAGCGTTTGACTGACAAATATGTCGCATCGGAGGAATGTTGGATATTTTTTTATTGGATAGGAGATTTTTTCGAGAAGGATCGACACAGGAATGGTATTTGATATAAAATTTTTAGTAGCTAGGTTCGTACTTAACAATTTGAAAGGAATTTTCGATTTCAATATCATGAACAACCCGGGATATTCTGTTTCAAGAAATCAACTTGCAAATTTTGGATGGTACCAAGTCTTTCCGATATCATGAACCTTCATGAGAATTAATTTATTAAAGTCGTTGATTAAAAAATTTGCAGTATAAATTTTAATGGATGAAAATCTATTTTGAAAAATATATTATGAAAAATTGTATTTCAAAAATTTTTAAATGATTCAAAAATTTCGTCTCCAATGTGATCGGGGCGGTCGGTTCGAAAAAATCGCCGAGCGAGACGAAACGAGGGGTTGGGCCGGACTTTTTTTGCCCTCCGAGTCCGAAAGTTTTTCATTGTGGAAGGGGGAGGGGCCCGCCCCCCGCAGTCCCACCCCGCGAGGATTGTCTTGGCAGCTCGTTCAGTCGTCGACGACCGGCCGTTCGTGATATGTCGTTTGTGTCGGTGCCAAAATGGACTATCCGCATTCAGAAAGCGCGCCACCACAGTCGTCAGCGACGTTGAGCGCCCCCGTTCCCGCCCCCACTCCGAGCGCCAAGCTACTTTCGAGAAACGCCAACGGCACACGTAAGTATACTGATATTTTTACAAAAATTGGTACGAAGGAAAAATTTTAAATTTATCAAAAACTCGTAATAATATTGGTAACTTGTCAAAGAATGATATTGTGCTCGCGTTGTTCATATTTCCGTTCTCTATATTACGGCTTTTTAAATTTCTTTAATCAATAGGTTGGTATGCCTGGGTATTGTAGGGACCAGCATTTTAAAATCGGATCGGGGTTCTGAAAATGCATTTCTACAGTCATTAACGCATCTATAAAAATCTGAATATTATTATCAAGGATCTGTCAACATTAAATGTTGACAGATCCTTGATAATAATATCGAAAGAAATTTTCTCGATTTTCTATCGCTGAAATGTTTGTTTTGAGAAGACCCATAATTCTGGGATTTTTCAATTAATCACAGCTTAGGTAACTACCAACCTATTTTCATAATATTGACATTTTTAGTAGGTATTTTAATTTGTCACAAAAATGGACCGATTTGGGCGTTTTTTTCCCCAAAATGTTGTCATTACTTAGTGGAATATGAGGATATTTTTTGCAGACTGTACAGTTTTAAAATCTTTAAAGTAGAAGTCATGATCTGGTCCGAAATATGATTTATTCCAATTATTTATGTGGTTTTTTTCCCCAAAACGTTGTCATTACTTAGTGGAATATGAGGATATTTTTTGCAGACTGTACAGTTTTAAAATCTTTAAAGTAGAAGTCATGATCTGGTCCGAAATATGATTTATTCCAATAATTTATGTGGTTTTTTTTCCCAAAACGTTGTCATTACTTAGTGGAATATGAGGATATTTTTTGCAGACTGTACAGTTTTAAAATCTTTAAAGTAGAAGTCATGATCTGGTCCGAAATATGATTTATTCCAATAATTTATGTACCCAATAATTAATTTTAATATAATTTATTCCAAAATTTATGGAAGTTGGTATAAGGGTGCCTAATGGGGCAATTTTCCACATACAATGCAAATATTATTTAATGCAGACTATTAAATAAATACCTAGATTGTATCAAGTTAAATGGGTAAACTATCACATTTGTAGGTGATATAAAGTAAATTTAATGCTAACCTAATCGAATCGCCCATTAAACTAAATGAAAAAATTAAACTTAATCAAATATTACGTTTTTTTTATCAACAAAACATCTATTTTTGGACTCGTCCAAACTTAAGGAGGAGGGGCAAAATATTAATATCTATTTATACCAAGTCGATAAAAAATTATAAAGTTCTTTAAGTTATATATTAAATAAATCGAATATAGAATTAAATTCAATTTCATATTTGGTACTACGCTCAAAATTCAATATTTTTCTCAATTTGAAAACCACTTCACAAATAATAACGTTTGCCAAGTACAACAAAACAGTAAAACAAAAATAGGTACCAAGTACAAATTTAAAAAAAATTATTATAATTTAATAAAATGTGGATCTATCTACATTGTATGTACTACACTCTATATGTACTACACTGAAAAGTCGATATTTTTCTCGATTTGAAAACCACTTCACAAACAACAATATTTGCCAAATATAACAAAATAAAACAAAAAATATATAAAGATATGAAATAACACAAATTTAAAAAATATAGTATTAAAACATTCGACAAAAATATAAATATCAAAAAATAAAAAATGGAGCATAGATATTAGGTACTACACTCAAAAGTCGGTATTTTCTTCGATTTGGAGAACACTTAACAAACAACAATATTTTTCAAATATATTTCGTAAAAATCCTTTGTAATTCAAGTACCAGATTTTTTTTTGTCAAAATTTTGATTGTTATACTTTTTAAATTTTGATTATATATAACAAAATAATACCTAAGTCAAAAATATAAAGATATTAAATAATCCAAATTTAAAAAGTATAACAACCAAAATTTTGACAAAAAAATCTGGTACTTGAATTACAAAGGATTTTGACGCAATTTGACTCGAATTTTTGAAGCTGTTAACCTTCTAATCAGCAGTAAACAGCAGAAACCTTTTGAAATTCACGCCGTTTTGAAGACCTCAGGGTCGCATTTCCCAACCGGAGGTTCCGCCTGGTAAATACGGGTTTTTGAAGCCTAATATCTCGGCGTCGTTTTTTCCACCGGTGACATTATTCCGAAAGGTTTTTTCAAAAGCAATCATTAAGGAGTGAGTTTTTTCTCGAGTTTCATTAGGAGCATGCAGACGACGAAAAAATCGTCGAAAAACTGCCGAATATTCTCCCAGGTTCGTCGACCTTTTGATGTAAATAAATTCCGACAGTCGGTAAAGAATAATTATTGTTGCTGAGTGGGTTCCTAATTTAATGAAGAATGCGTAAGTAAAATAATAAAAAGGTAAAATAAAAATTGAATAATCGATTCATACCTAAAATTGGTGTTTGACGAAATTTACATGAAATTCATACCAAAATGGACCGAATCTGAGGTGAATTTCTTCATAAAAAAATAAAAATCCCGGGGCCCCAATTTTCAATACCTACCTTTCAGCAAACCGAAATGATAGGTACCTATTAACACTCCGTAGTCGAAGATACCGCAATACTTTCGCTCCTTTTTGGACGAGCGGCTATAAAATTAATTTAACAGGCGTACCAAATTAATTCGACAGTCCGAAGAATCGCATTGAAAGTCAATCAGGCCGAAATGAACCAAAATCACGCTTCGACTTTTTTGCTCATTAAAAATAAGCCACTTCAGTTTTTACTCAGTATACCGAGCCAGAATAATTTTTCAATCGCATTAATAGCAGCCAGGATACATCCCAAGAAGGATAACCTGTTAAATATGGTGGGGCCAGAGAGGCAAAAAAATAGGGCATGCCCATAATGGTGGTAATTTATCGAAGTGGCAAAAAACCTGTAAGACAAATAACAAAAACAAAAAAAATTATAAACACATGAGTGTAAAATAAAATTAATTTTTATGAATAATTTCATAATATATTTCATTAGTATTAAAAATTGTAGTTTTCTCGTCAAACTTTCAACGTCTCGTTAAAAATAACATCTCTAGGAACTACTTTAGTATTATTTTTAACGAGACGTTGAAAGTTAGACGTAAAACCTAAAATTTGAAATAATAATGAATATAAAATAAAATTATTTATAAAAATTGATTTTATTTTCTACTTATTTATTTATTTTTTTTTTTTATTTTTTTTTGTAACTGGTAACTTTATTGGCAGAGCTGACGAGCGTTGAACTCGACAGAATGTTAGAGTTAGACGCAATTTAACGGGACGTTAAACTTTTTATAAAATTTTGTTTAATATTCCCAATTCACTAACCTGACGGTGGATTAACGAAAAAGGTACAAGGGAAAAACGTATCAACAACTCTACCAGCAAAACAAAAATGCTAACTGCGGAATAGAGCTCATGCTTATGAAACGAAAGTACCGTGAGTTGTACCGCTGTTTTACATTTTTTTCAACCCTTTAGGTACGCCCGCGGATTTTTTACGTCGCTCCTCGAAGGATGTCCTTTGTGCGCATGAGGGGTGGCATATTCGCGGACCCCATGCAAAAAGGACTTTTGTGAACCAATGGCGAACCGCTGGGGCCGGGTGCGCAATGTAAAAAATCGAAGGAGAAAAAAAAACGGTCACTCTAAAACCTGTTTTTGGACTGGAGGGCTGAAAGGGTCATCTTTATGGGTAGGCCTTTTGCGCAGTTCCTATGAGGGTCAATTCTAGGGATTTGAAATGAGATTATTTTGAAATTAGTAATCGAGCAGGCGTCATGTTGAAATTATAAATGAGAAGCACGAGGAAGAAGACTGTTGGTTCTAGGTAGTGATGGGAGATACCTATCGATATGAGTATGGTATCGAATATCTTCTTTCAATACCAAGTACATTTGGTATCGAATATTTTGCCCGAGAAAAAATCATCCTGCTAATAGGGTGATTCTCAGCAAACGGGCGAAATTCAAATTTTTTCCAAAAGAAAAGTGATGGAAAACAATTTGATAAAATAATCATGGTGTTTCTATGATATGAAGGCAATGTCGCTCTGAGTTCGAACTTTTCAGCATTGAAAATTTAGATATTTTTGTTCCACGGTAATGAAATTTATCCACGGTAATCATAATCTATTGAAGATTCTTCCAGAAATGTGTATCTTTGAAAAGGGACAATTGATCATGGACACTATTTGCTCGTTTGCGTATTTTTGTATTGTTCCACGGTAATCACATCTATCCATGGTAAACATAATCTATTGAAGATTGGGAAACAGAAATGTGTATCTTTGAAAACGGGCAATTGACCAGGGACACTATACCTATATTAAATATATAGCAAATTTTGCTCGTTAGTGTATATTTGTATTGTCCCACGGTAATCACATCTATCCAGGGTAATCATAATCAATTGCAGATTATACCAGAAACGAGTATCTTTGAAGTGGGACAATCGGCCAGGGACTGTACCTATATGCCCGTTTGCTGAGAATCACCCAATAACTCAATTCGACGAAAACATTAAATGCTACAACTAATGTTGCGCTAGAAACGACGAAATATACCAATAATTATTCAAGTGCCAACGGTTATTGTTGAACTGAAAGAGCCGACAATTTGAGCGAACGTTGCATTAAAAAACCGTCTACTTTCCATTATTAAAGTTTTCTTCGAACGAGAAATATTTTATTATGCCGACCGACTTGCCGGACGTCTTTTGCCGTTTTTTCATTCGGACGTCGGGCGCTGAGGGTAAAAAAACGTCGGCCGATTTCGAATCGCACGAAACGTTGACTTATGGAACAAAAAAAAACAATCATCGTTTCATAAGGTGCATCCACCATTACCGGCTTTAGCCTCCGTGTTTTTAGTATGTTTTTGAGTTGTTCCACGCGAAGAATTCCGCTCTTCATCATTCGCAATCTTCTTCTCCCGCACTTAGGTATATAAAGGGAACGCGTGCAAGACTTGATTTGAAAAAGCCTCAAAGTCACCGAAGGGGTAGCTCTGTTATAACAGCGGAATAATAAAAACTCGGGAGACTTCGAAAATGGCGTGTTTCCACGCACAGATCTCGCCTTAAAAAAATCCGAAGCGCTTTTCGAACTAGCGACAAAAATACCGAAAGGTAGCTCGGCTTCTTTACGGCATTTTATGGAAAACTAGTAGTCGCTCGAAATTATGATTGTCTCATTTCTTACGCGTCTGCTCCTCCAACTTGAAATAGGAATCAATAAAAGTAAGGCTGAAAAAGGAAATAAAAATAATTATGTACCTACCAATTACTCGACCAAATGATGGCGTATTCAATTAGTTAATGAATACAACACGACATGCCGCATAATTTTTTTCAAAAAGTGTAACCAGCTTCCTATTATTAATTTTTATTAATTATTATTTTAATGTAATTGAAAAATTAAATGAATAAATTCAAATTAAATTAATTAATATTAGAATTCATACTTTAGAATCTTCATTTAAATCAAATTCCGGATGTGGGATTGGGGTCTTTTCGAGATAGCTCTAGGGGGATGGGCGATTGTGGGCAAGGCTTTGGCCTTGTGCATAGTATGCAACCCGAGGAACCGGCCCAAAATCCGGATGAGCGGCATAGACCACCGGCTCCTGATACTATCGTAATTTATGGAGGCTAGCGAACTCTATCCTCAGGCGTACAGGATTACAAGAAAAATGCGAGAATAGAATTCCCGCAACATTATTAAAATAAAATTAACAAAAATTTTATTCTTTGGAAGCATTTGTAATTTTGATAAAAAACCGAGTAAAAATCCTGAAAATTTGAATAAAATATCATTAGATTATCAGCGGATGAAATTACTTTCGAGAGGGCCATCCAATTCGGGGGACGATATCTATCGTGTTTTTGTTGTTCGAGACGTAGTAGGAGGGTCTAGTTGACCGGCTGTCCCAGACAAAGGCCTAGACTCGTGTCGTGTACTAGGATGACTCAACATACTCCCCATTCATAGGATACCCATTGTCGAGTATGGCCGCTTGTAAATCTAGATACACCCACAATGGAAATCCACCGCAAATAATCGATAAGGGAGGAAAAATTTTTTTGATGCTTTTTCAAGGCTCTTAATATACAACTAGTAAATCATCTGCTCGTCTGCCTCGAATGCTATCGGATTTATTATTGGATTTTAATAATTAAAATTTAATATTTTAAAGCAGTATGAACTTTCACGCGTTAGCCATTATATACCATAATGTTAAAATTGTATAAAATAAATTGGCATAAATTGGTTAAAATTTTTTTCAATCAAATTGGTTCAATTGGTTAATAATAGTCCGGATAAGTAAAATTGGTCAAATCTCGGAAATCGTCTCTTTTTTCAACGCCGTGTGCTTAATACAATTGCGCTGGATGAATTTAGCCTGTAGTCCTAAAAAATGCGCCAAAATTTCAGCTTTCCAACGGTACCTACAGTCGAAATTGCTCTTATACCAAAATTTAGTGGAGAAAATACCGCTTGAATGCAAAGAAAACGTGAATTTTTCTATAAAAATCGGCAAAATTCGAGAAATAAATAAAAAGAAAAAATATTTTCAAGCGTTCATGAATGCATTTAGAAGTGAGTAAAAAAAATGTTATAGAACAATTTTTGTTGGAAATTAGTTGTAGAATCGATCCCCAAGGAGGCATATTCCTCAGGTTAACACCCTGTAATACACACGAAAATAAAAATGCGTGTCATCCAATCGCATAAAAAACATTTATTTTGAGAACTGTTGTTCATAAATGATCCATTTTACGAAACCTTTTAAACGAAATTATTTTATTCAACTGCCATAACTCATGGACGTAACACGGCCTTGAACTAGGACAGTTGGTACCCCCTCTTCTTCCCACTACGAACGCCAGGTGGCTTTAAAAAGAGATTTTTTACCTATTTTTTCACGTCATTCGTTATACTCTACGGTTGGGGGGGCCTTTTATTTCTAGCTAAGAACAATAGTTCGAAAAGAGGAGGGTCCTCTCAGAAAACCGTTGCATACATCATAGCGGAAAGCGTTTTAATTAATTCGGGCCGACGCCATTTTGTTAGTTTCTGAAGGGTGAACTATTGGACGGGAGTTGAGGGGTGGCCCTTTTTTTTAGGGAGCCTCCTCGAGGGCAGGGTTCGGCAAGGGTGCCTACCCCAGGGGTAGTTTTTGGTTGGTCGAATTTCGAAGGAGACGAGTGCAAAAAAAGCCTTACCCCTCGCCGGGAGTTTTTTACGACCCTTCGAAAAGATCCTAGGATCGGGCTAGGATGGTAAAATGGAGTCATCGGCGTATATTTGTATTTTGTATTCTGAAACCAAAATTTATGCTTTTTTGTATTGATGAAGTACGAAATCAACGAAAATCTGAAATTGAGGATCGACTACGATTATTCAAAAATTAAAAACAGAATAAATTAGGTATGTACGAGGTAGGTACCTACGTTTCCTTCTTTTCAAAAATTTCTGGTGGAGGATTGATTACAATTTATCCAAAATTCTGGGTTAAGGAGATCAATAATTGATTATTAATTATTTTAATTTTTGATTAATTATCAATTTTTTAGAAATTATTGGTAGAGGGTCGGTTTAGATTTAATTAGATGAGATTATTTCAAAAATTGTTGGTTCTGGACCGATTAAGGTTTTTTAGAAAATCAGAGGTTGAGGATGTTTTTGAAAATCGAAGGTAGGGAGGGGACAATTTTTTCAAAAGGTTTTAATTGGATATAAATTTTTTTTCAATTGGGCTGGAGGATAGATTATGATTCTTTTCTCAATATCAGAGATCAAAGATCGATTACATTTTTACCAAAAAATCCAAGGACGATTAGGGTTTTTGGAAAATCAGAGGTTGAGGATGTTTTTTGACAATCAAAGTTAGGGAGGGGTGAATTATTTCAAAAATTTTCAATTGAAGACCAATTTTTTTTTAATGGGGCAGTATTGATTTTGATTTTTTCCTCCAATATCGGAGTTTGAGGATCGATTACGTTTTTACCTAAAATCCAAGGTTGGGGGTTAATTAAGAATTTCTCTCAAATCCAAGGTTGAATTTTTTCGTAAATCGAGTCAAGGATCGGCTTAAAACTTTCAACGTACATTTTTTATGAATTAATCCCCGGATAATGTACGTAACCTACTTCTTAGCTTTTACGAAAAGGCAGATGTCGCAACATCTCCAACACCCTTGATTGATGACGTTCGATAGAAAAGCGAGCACCGCTAAGATGCCGCTCTTATTCACGAACACGCAACCTAAACAATCTCATTCTTGAGGCACTCGAAATGGAAAAAACTCGATTTCGGTTGGCCCTCGCCAAGAAAAAAGGAGGGCGAAAAAAATTCCGACTTTTTACCCCCACGGAGTGTGAGAACTCAAAAGAAGCTCCGTTGTTTTGCATAGCGTCTCATCCTGAATAATTACGATGACGAAGAGCTTGTTTTTACAACCTGTTCCATCTCCAATGTTTCTTGCCTGGTGAGGACGGAGGTGGCTAAAAAACAGCCTTCCCAGCCGACGATGGAGCAGCGTCACCTGACTTTTTTATGCCACCGAGCGAAAGGCCATTACCCTAACCGCTAACCGGGTTCCGACGTAAGAAAGTCGACTGCGCCACGAAGTTTGTTGCTGGCCTGTAAAAAAATCCTCGCCGTACGTCGACGGAGGATTTCGAATATTCGCCCTCGCCCGCGTCCTAATCCAGAAAATCGGGTGGGGAACGCTGAATCTGGCAATGCGAAAGTGTGTCGTAAAGATAGAAAGAACGATGAATTCGGACCCTCAAAGAACGAATAATGATTGCAATCATAGGTACCATTACCACGAGTTCCTAAATATAAAAATGATTCTGTACAGAATATTGTCAAAAAAATGTCGAGAGGATTCGGATATTCGTCCTCAATCCAAATCCTGAAAATCGGGCGGCGAACGCGGAGTCCGATAGTGTGTGTGGTAAAGATAGAGGGAACGATAAATTTGAACGCTAAAATAACGAATATTAATGTTGCTATTGGTTACTAAGAATAGAAATAATTTCTATAAAGAAAGAATAATTATTATTCTTTTCAGAATATCGTCCCGATAATGTGGAGAGGATAGGCATTGCCAAGAAATGGACTCAGAGATTGTCAATTGTGCATTCCACCATACATTTTCAACGCATCATACGTTCGGTTCTAGGGGTAGTTGGAACGTATACCGCTAGGGACCGCTTCAGATGGGGCTGGTGAACCTGGCAACACTGCCCTCATTGGGGAGGGTAACCTTCTCACTACCCCATAGTGATAATCTAACTATGCATAGTTGGAAAAGAATTTTTCATCTTCTCCGGAAAGTGCACGAAAAATGTTCCAGCACATTGCCTGGTGGAAAAGTCACAAAACTCCAACTAAAATCAAGATTAAATTTCAAAAATTGTCATAAATCTTTCAAATTTGAAAATTTTCAAAAAATGTGTTGTGAAAAATTGCTTTAGAAAATTTCTCATGTTGTAAGGTCAGATATTTAATATCTGACAGATTTTCTAAAACTGTTTCAACAAACTCATTAGAGGTAAATAGTTTAGAAAAATAGAGTTGAACAATGTCTGCAAAACTTCTGAAAAACTCAAAAAATTTGCCTGAAAGCTTGTCCGACAAACTGTATGGAAATTTGTTAGACAAACGAAGAAAAATCCGTCAAAAAACTAGTAAAAGGGTATGTATTATATGCCTCTCCGAGGCCGAACATTTTGATAAACACAGGTTCAATTTGAAATTTTTTTAAATCCTATTCTAGGCAAGATTTTAAGTGTTGTAAATGTAGAGACGTTGGGATAATATTCTCATAGATTAATAGGTATTCTGGAAAACTTCGAGACCGTGGTAAATGATCAATTTGGAAATTAAATGGTAAAATAACTGCTCTCAACCGTTAGGTACTTTTTCAGAAATTGAAAAAATTTCCAGCGTTTTGTCCGTATTTTTTTAGCTAATAACAGCTAAACGTGAATAATCAATTTTCAGTGCATATTCAATTTTTTCAAAGAGCTTAATTATTACTTTGGGTAGGCGCGAAGGCCCTTGTCTAGCGGCGTTAAGTCATTTTATGGCCTTGTTCGAGGCTCGACACTCATCTTCTGCTTCCGGTTAATTTATATTAATTTTCTACCGCTATTAGATTTTTGTCACACGAAATTGAATTACCGAGTCCCAGCCGCTGTTAGGCAAAAAATAATAAACTCACCATTTCGAAAAAATTGAATTAATTTTGGACATGGAGATGCTATTGACAACATTGAGGTCCTGAGGAAATCAGTCGGTTTTAAATGTTGGAAAAGCATTTTAAGAAATAATTTTTTAATAATCAATACCATGTGTCAGAAAACGTTCAAAAAATTTCTCTAAAAATGTTGAAAAAATTAATCGCTTTCTTTTGCGCGGACACGTTTAATAAAGTCCGCACATGCACATGAAGAAAAACGCTGCTAAGTAGATTAGTGACATGGGTACATTATTTGTCTGGGTACCTCAGAAAATAAAGTTCAAATAGTTGGAGTAGGTCGGTTTATCATCATATCATTTGTGGAGTAATGGTCAATCGTGAATTCAATTATGCCGAAAAGGTACGTTTTCACAATGATAATAAATAGGTAGGTATAAAAAGAAAATACCTGGCGGCTGCTTTCAAAGAAATATTTCCTGAGGCCTGGCGGCAAGAAGGCAGCCATTTTGTTAACCGCGTTAACAGGTGACAACTGTTATCAAGATCCGCCCCATTAACATAAGCTGTCCAATCCCAGCTTCACACTTTCAGTTTCTAATAAATCTGAGCCAATAGACGACGAAAGAGCCGGTAGGGGTAGGGGAAGTCCCCTACTTCCCCACCCTACCAAGATCAAGGGTGGGAATGTTACAGCCGCCATTTCGTATTCCTCACGCCTTGAACCGATTGGAACATGTGCCGTGAACCCAAGAAAACTGCAAAACCGCAATTTCAGCAGTGTCACTGCCCCCAAAATTGACCCTGTTGACCAAAATCTCGAAAAAATGCCAAATTTCATATTTCATAGTCAATATCTAAAGATTCCCGCCAAAAAACCCCGAAGTCAAATCCATCATTTTTTTGAAATTTTTCCTAGGCTAGGACCTTGGATTTTCCAGCTGAAATCGGTTTTTTTCATTTTTCTTAGTCCTGGAGAGTTGTAGAAAATTGCTAATTTTTTGTGTCATGTACCTGCCCAAAACCTACTCAAAAATATTTTTTTTGGAATTTTAACATTTTTTTTAAAGGGTCAAAAAAATATTTTTTGTTTAGGTTAAAAATTAGTCTTTAAACCAGTTTTTGATTACTAAACCCCAATCGATTTTGACTTATAGGGAGTGAAAAATGTGTAAAAACCTTCAAGGAATCCAACGAGCTCAAAAAATTCAAAATCGGTTCAGTAGGACTCCCTCAAATTGCCAAAAACGCGAAAACGCAGAAATCGCATTAAGAAATTCAAGCCAAACCGATTCAAAAACCAAATTTTCGAATTTTTTCGGAAAAACCACCCTATCTTATGGTAAATCAAGCGAGAAACACGGGAAAAATACTCAAAAAATTCTAAACCCACGGCATCACCTTCAAAATTGAGATTTTGTGTTTTTTCAAAAATACACCCTAATTATGCCGAATTGGACCCGTTAACCTTCTCCGATCGGATTGCCCGGACAATATGCCTCAAGTTGGAGCAAACCACAACTTTCAAGACTAATTTAGTCAAAATCGGATCAGTATTTCAATACGAAGTGGCTGGACGAAATTTTTGGCCAAAATTTCGTCCGTCCACTTCGTATCGAACCGCTGATCCGATTTTGGTGCGGTTGGTCCTAAAAGTTGTGTTTTGCTCCAACTTGAGGCATATTGTCAGGGGAATCCGATCAAAAAATTTTAAGGGGTCGAAAACCCAAAAAAACTGTTTTTGAGATCATGACTTTTTTTACATTTGATCGTTTTTGAGTAGTCTAGAGTTGATTCAGAGGATTCCCTTATAGGAGGTGCACGTCACAGGAAAATTTGCTAAACGCTCGTTTTTTTTTTTTTTTGAAATCGGACCACTCCTTCTATGCGTTTTGCTGCTGACGGCGTACGGCGTACGGCGTACGGCGTACGGCGTACGGCGGACGGACAAAAAATTTTTATTGCAGATTCTTGTTCTAGAACCTCTGAAACGTGAAAGAACAAATTTTCAGGGGGTGTTGTAAAAAAAATTTTCTTGAACAATTACATAGGTACATTATTTCTGGAAATAATGTACCAAAATGATTGATAAAAAGTTCTGACACGAAGACATAACGTAAGGACGAAACGTCGACTTTTGTCGTGTTGAACAAAGTTATTAAGGCTGGTTGTCGTATAGAAACAAATTTATGTATTATTTCGTATCAGGGTAGGTATTAAGATCATTCATTAATAATTTTTTTATAATAAAAATATTAATAATAAAAGTCTTGATGAAATAAAACAGATGAAGTAAATTCTTTTCAATATGACAACCAGTCTGAAGAGCTTTGTTCAACACGACAATCATCTCCCGGCGGCGTTTCGTACGCTATCATATTTTGTCTCCGTGTCAGGACTTTTTGTCGGACATTTTCTTCATCTACGGGTGTGGAACATTTTTAAACGTGTCCGCGCGAAGGAAAGCGTTACATCGCGTTCAGGGGCCGTATATGGCAAATCATAGCCATGGGATCCTCCGCAGGATTTATGTCCTAGGAAACGGAATTACCTTTGATTACCTTCGTGTTTTTCCAACTTCCCTCAATACTATAGAGTGAACGAGCTCGAAGAAGGAAATGTCAGCCGGCGAAGAAACTATACCCGTTTTTTGCTTTTTTCCAACGCTTCTCGCCAGCAGAAGTGGCGCTTTTTTGTCTTCCACTCTGCTATGTCGGACGTAGAGGTCTCGTCTCGAAACTATGCGCCTTTCGTGATTAGATCGTGAAGAAGGACGGAAAGATGGCGACGAATCTGAAAGAAAAATGATGTCATAAGAAAATTGTGAGTCGCCTTCGCGCTGGGTTTCTTAAGATGGCCGACCCGGGTATCGCCATAGGTACGAGCGAATATTATCGACCGTTCCGACCGGCAAAAACTCCAGGTTCATATTTCTCGGATGACTTGTTAGCCGACTTGTTCCCTTCAAATGGATCAGTTCGATTGGTCTTTTATGTCGCTATTTAACGTCTCGTTGAAATCGTCTTTGAAGCCGAAGGTTCCAGCCGAGTAGGATAATTGAGGAATAAATTAAAATATGATGAAAATATTCGATTATTAATGGAGTTTTTTTCCCTTTGACATTTCGAACAGTTTTCTCATGATGACTTCGATAGCTAGCTGCTTTCTAAAATATCGAAAAAAGCGAACTTGACGCTTATTTTCAGTACGCCTATTGATCTGACCGATTATTCATCAAATTGCAAAATTTATTTGACAACTGGGAGAATTAACTGCGAAATATGTATTGGGTATTCCACTGGGATGACTCCGCTATCCAAGAGCGGTTTTTGGAACTATGAAGGTTTAGCCAGACGTACTTGGTACTAAGAGCGACATGTTCGTTCACGCTAGCACAGCTGCATATTTGCACAGTTCACAATGAGGAAGATGCATGAAAAACGAATCCAATTTTTCCGCCAGAATGGTGCTGTTTAGGATGCGAAAATGATGTAGTGATGGTCTACAACGAAAAAACATTTTTCTGGGTGAAAAACGCTAATGAAAAGTGCCCTTTTGAATGTGGCGGTTAACCGTATGACGTCACTGTGCGGACGAGACTGCACGTAGTTTCTTAACGTAACGGCAAAAAATCCGTTATCGCCGTCCTATCACAGCATACACACATGAACTCGGATGAGGTTGCACTGGTGTTCATGGGAAGATGACATCACACTGTGTAACCTTGCGGCTGGCCCTTTTTCCGCTCGACTTCAAACCAGCGATTTTCACTAAGCCTCCCTCCTCTTTTAATTACCTCTTTTCCGAACCGTCATCCACCACAACACCATTTTCGAAGCCTAACAAGGAATATTATGGCAAAAAAACAGTTTATTTTTTTTCATGCATGTTCCTCATTACTCAATGTGTGGTGATTCATGCTGGTATGCATAGTATGGTTATAGCATTCATGGTATCGTTTTTAACCTCCCGAACTAGTGCTGCGTTCGTTCACACTTGCCCGATCGTGCAAAGCTAGTGCTTAATTGTTAATTGAAGTTCAATTATTGAACATACATACGCAAAAACTAAAACGCAAGGCCATGATTGAGTATCACGTGCGAGTATTTTTTCGGTTCAAAACCCGTCAGTACAAGAAAAAGAAGTAGATCCCTCAGACGTCTTCACCCTTCATAAGTAAAAGATAAACCCGAAGTTTCCACCCCTTGCGGAAGATCAGTTTTCTTTCTGTTAAATTGGACCGTTTCCAAGATTTTAATCCACTTTCCCAACCTCACCTCATTTCCCCTCCCTCTTCTTAATCTCTTTTGTCTCCGTAAACTGAAAAAACGTCCAGTTCCAACCTCGGGTTTCAGCAAAGTTTCCTTTGACGGTAAAGTTAGCCGAGTCTAGCGATCCGTTTTTACAACGGCTTTTTACCAGAGTTGAGGAAGAGAATGTATGTAAAACTTGCTATGAAAAGAGCTACATACCGATTGGAATAACTATGAACCTAAACTAATTTTGCAAAAATTGTACAATCCTATTCTCATATAGCCAAGCTGGCAGCCACGTTCTCGGCACGACCGTCCGCTCTACTGTTATCGAGGTAATACCAAATTCATTCTTTGAAGAAATTTCCCAACAACCAACCTTTCATCGAGTTCTCATAATGAGATAGTGAGAAGGTGACCCTTTCGTCAGAGAACTTTCTTTGAGGAGTTTTGAAAATTTATTTTCTGCGTGTAAGTTAGTAAGTACATTTATTAACATTTAAAAAAACCTCCCCGATCTTGACCAAAAGCTGTTGCCTTCGAACGTCCGACTTTTATAAGAGCCGCGTTGTGCGGCGGGATCGTCAGAAAAAACACCATGAAAAAACCATTTCGAAGGCGGCGAGAAGAGAGGTCCTATCCTTGAGATACTTGTGACGCTGGTTATATAAAAGGAAGGTTTCGTGGTTTTTTCAGCGCCACCCCATCTTCTAGGAAAGTTTCTTTCTCGGAGCGGAGGATCGGCGACAAAAAACGATAACTTCGGGGTTAACACTGACGTTAGGAAAAACAGGATGAAGGAAGACTTACGTACCGTGTCGTACCTTGGCCTCGTCCGACGTCCAGAGCTGAGAAAAACTCGTTTCTACCATTCCGAAGATTATTTCTCGTGGTTTCCAAAATGACGATTTTTTAGATCGTCGATCAACTTGTAACAAGCTTCGTTACGAAGGTTGGAATACTGAATCTTTTATGACAGCAGTAACGTAATTAAAAAAAAAAACAAACATTACTTACACATTCTTATTTCAAAACGATTTTCTGAAACCGTCGAAAAGACCCACAATTATTTCAAAATTTTTTGAAAACTGATAATGAGTTTAAAAGTTGAGTTTAGGAGATGAATTTTAGAGTTGAGTTAGTAAGCTGGCTTTGTGAATTGAAATTGAACTCTCAATTTCAACTTGGAAACTTAACAATGAACCCCATCTCTCAAACTCAACCCATGTACGAGTACTAAATTCTCAAACTGATCCCACAAACTCATCTCACAAACTCAACTCTCAAAATCAACCGATGAATTAAACTTTCAAACTCAACTCACAATCTCAATCCATAAACCCAACTATCACATTCAACCCATGAACTAAACTCTCAAACTTAACTCACAAACTCAACTTTGAAACTCACCTTCAAACTCTGAAACTCATCCCTCGATCTCAAATCTCAAACTGAGGTTTAGCAAAAGTTGATAGTTACTGTCAAACTCAATCAACTTGAGAACTTCATCTCGCAAACTCATTTTACAAACCCAACTCTCAAAGTGAACTCTAAAACTCAACTCAACATTTGAGCCCAACTTTTGAAACTCTTACTTTCAACCTCGACTCCCAAACTCAACTTCCAAACTGATTTCACAAACTCAACTTTTTAACTCAACACTGAAATTCCCAGTTGAGTTACGGGTTCAGTTTGAGAGTTTAGTTTTCAAGTTGAGCTTGCAAGTTAAGTTTTAGAAATGAGTTTGTAGGTTCAGTTTGAAAGTTAAGTTTTGAAGTTGAGTTTATGGGTTCAGTTTGAGAGTTCATTTTTCAAGTTAAGTTTGTGAGATGATTTTTAAAGTTGAGTTTGACGGTTCAGTTTGAGGTTGAGCTTTCAATTTGAGTTTGTGAGAAGATTTTTCACGTTGAGTTTGTGGGTTCAGTTTGAGTGTTTAGTTTTCAAGTTGAGTTTGAGAGTTGAGTAGGTATGTGGGTTCAGTTTGAGAGTTGAGTTTTCAAGTTGAATTTGTGAGTTAGGTTTTAGAAATGAGTGTAGGAACATTTTGAGAGTTAAGTTTTCAAGTTGAGTTTGTGGGTTCAGTTTGAGAGTGTAGTATATGGGTTGATTTTGAGAGATGAGGTTCAGAGTTTGGTTGAGTTTCTAAGTTGAGTTTGGGAGTTCAGTTTGAAAGTTGCGTTTGCGAGTTGAGTTAGCGAGTTGGGTATGAATGGTGAGTTCAGTCGAAAACCTTTCGAGATTCAAACGTAACTTTCTCCGCTTAGAAACGAAAATAAATAAATTTCGATATTATTCGACTAAAATTACTGCACTCCCAAAAACACGTTTTCCTTTCTAATCCAAAAAAAAAAGGCTCAACATTTTTTTGATTCAGTGCCGGTCAAAAGCCGCTGCCTCGCCGTTGAACTCATCGTATAGCTGAGGCACTGGCTCGGTTTTTTCGCCTAACCCTTCACCGAAGTTAGAACGTCCGTTTCTGGAACTGAAGGAGGAAAAAACCGACCTGTCGGCTCCCGTCCGCGTTTTTTCACCGGCCCTATCCTTTCTATACTTTTTTACCTTCCTATTCATGTTAATTACAGCCAGGAATGACGTTGGTTTTTCCCATAAGCAAAAGAGTTCTTTTCTTCAGCCTCTCCCCCCCTCGGAACGTCTGTCGGACGGTAATTTGGGACGTCGAAAAGAACGATTTTCAAAAAGGAATAGGCGTAATGGGACTTTTTATGCACCTGACTGAAGAAAAGTCGCTTTATTTTTATCATTCGAGTCTCTGGAGCTCCGGCTGTGCCGGGAACAAATCGACTTATTCACCTCATCAGATGTTGGATAAGCTTTTTGGGCAAATATTTTATTTGATCGTCGAAAGGAGGCCATTTCCGAAACACGAAAATAGGCAGATGAAAGATAAAAATAGGGGTTGAATGTGGCAGATCAGTGGACTTTTTTATTCAAATTTTAGTGTTGTTGTTCTGGCTACCATATTCTCACTTACTCATGGTCAAGCTGGCTACTGTACTTAAGTTTTTCACTAACAGTTAGGGATAAGGCCTTGTGATACCCCAAGTCCACCATTGCCAAGTTCAACAGCCCCATCTGAGACGGTTTCAAGTGGCATACGTTCCTACGATCCCTAAAATCGACCATGTTTTTCCAAAATTGTTTTGAGTAGGTAGAACTGTTTTGGAGCAAGAATCATGGAGATAAATCGAAATCCACCTTTGGCACATTCTGTTATACGAGATAAATCTTCGACTATGCGGTCGTAAGATTCTCCCATTGAGGTGAAAATCTTCCTCAATGGGCCATTGCAGGGTTTATAGGACGTTTTTAAGCATCGGAGAACAGGCGTGACTGCGACCGTGGACGTGCGTTGAATGCCATTCAAACTGAAGAACGACAGAATGGGAGCCTTTAGAGTGAGAAACTAGGCTTACGATCCAAGCATAGTAGGTACACTGTAGGGAGCCATAAGCCTGACACTTGTACAATACAGTGGCGGAATCGCCGATTTTTCAAAAATTCGAATCGAGCAAAATTTAATCAAATTTTTCTTTCGATTTTTGGATTATGAACGAAACCCATTGTTTTTTCTTCTGATCGGTCATTTTCGAAATATTTCCAACAACCGTGTTCGGATTCGTCCACGTAACGGGACGAAGTTTTCCTTTCGAAAAATGACTTTACAAAAACTCTCGGAGGAAAAAACGCTTCTCGTGAAAATCGCCCGAGAGTCCGAGGGCGGAAAAAACACTTTGTCGAGAGGGAGCGAGGGCCGGCCGTTCTTATGTCGGACCGAGGCTGATGGGAACAAGTAGGGCAGTACCCCCTGCCATACTTGCGGGGGGGGGGGTACCGTGCAGAAGAAAAGTTTTAAGAAGCCATTAGACCACCGCGACCCAGGATCCGGGTACCAGAAGAAAAACAATGTCGGCCCAGAATGTCGGAACGTTTTGCCGTGGAATTGCAAAATACGGCGAAGAAAAACAAAGAGGTTCTTGTCGAGATGGGAGGTTGAGTTGTAAATTTTACTCTAGGAAATTGAAACGGTTCGAGGACCTTTTTTGCCGGGGGGGTCCGTCCGTCGCGATTTCGAATGTGCGAAATTAACTTTTTTCGATATTGGGCCGTTTCTAGAAGTAAGGTACGTCCGATTTTAGTTCGGTTATTTTCCTCGATGATGTAGAAAATAGAGTTACGGTGTTTCATCTTCTGATAGCGAAACCGTCTATAGATAGCTTGTGGGAATCCTATTCTCACATTGTCCTCCCAGGGCAATATCCGCTGCACTTCCTCTGCATGGGAGCCGTTTGTTGCGCCATCACTTCCAACGCACATTTTATTGGTTAATTTCAATAATGTTCCCATAAACCCGCATGGTATGGAGACGATCACAGCAACTTAGTTACTGTCAATAGCAACCTTAATAATCGTTTTATAATCTCCATACCATGCGGGTTTTATAGAAACGGTTTTTTTTTTAATTTACCGAGAAAATGTGCATAGGAAGTGCTGGTGCAACGAGCGGCTCCTATGCAGAGGAAGTGCTGTGAATATGGCTCTTAATCCTGAAGTCGGCCTTGCTGCCACCGCACGTTCTCGGTAGGACCGTCTACTCTAACGAGACCAAGGCCTGGATAGCAACAATTACCCCTCCCACAGAGCCTGGGTCAAACGTGACCCTAGGTGACCCATGGACTTTGGGTCAAACGTGACCCAAAATGGCCCTTAGAGCCTGGGTCAAACGTGACCCAAGGTGAAACTTGGACCTAGGGTCAAACGTGACCCAAAATGACCCTTAGAGCCTGGGTCAAACGTGACCCAAGGTGACCCGTGGACTTTGGGTCAAACGTGACCCTTAGACCCTGGGTCAAACGTGACCCAAAATGACCCTTAGAGCCTGGGTCAAACGTGACCCAAGGTGACCCATGGACTTTGGGTCAAACGTGATCCTTAGACCCTGGGTCAAACGTGACCCAAGGTGAGCTCAGACCCTGGGTCAAACGTTGCCAAGTTTAACAACGCCACCTGAGGCGGTTTCCAGTGGCGTACGGTCCGGCTATCCGTAGAACCAACACTCTTCCTCGTGATGTCGCCAGAAAACGAAACTGTATTGTTCCATATCTCTCATATTTTGCAACTTTTTTCGACATTTCTCCCGCTGAATTGTCGCCCTTGTAACCGGTGTAATTATTCCGTTCGAGCACGAATGATTCTTTCATCGTATTTACAAAGACCCGTCGTGTCGAAAGGCCGTTTTTGCCCTCGAGGTCTGCATTTCGACCTACAGCGCATGTTTCATGTTTTTAGAATCATCCAAGAACGAAATGTGCAATTAGCGGCTCCAATTATCGCAGGGGCAGCATCGGTTTTCTAGTTAGAACAATAAAATACTGGATGCTACGATAGACAATAGGTACCTGCGTGTCTATCGCGGAAGGGTTATTCAAGATTCACCCTTCGCCCAGGGGTTGTCGCCCTCGGAGCAACTCCGTTCCCACATAACCTGCTTCCTTCATTAACAAAGACACTGGGATCTTTATATGAAATAATGGAGAAGGAAAAAATCGATAAAAAAGTCCGTCCAGGAAAAAAGAGCCCTTTACTTGTAGGAAGCGGTGGAGGCTTTTTCCGCGTTTTTTTCAACCTCGTCCACCGCGGAGGGAACTCGATTTTTTCGAAAGATCGGACAGTTCTCTCACGGTACATCGAAACCTGCGCATTAGCATAGCGACAGATGCATATGAGGGCTAGCCGTAAAAAAGCCCATCATCCCCACTTACCCATCTGCCTAGGTTAACTATTTTATGCCCCGACTATATCTACATTTGCATAAGTAAGCACATGCACTTGTGTAATATAGTGTATCTACCGGTTCAATGTATTTGTTTTCGGGCCGTTTCCGCATCCCGACCCCGGAAGTTAACTGTTCTTGAGCAAGGGATATGCATGAAGGGATATTCAATTGAAATCTTCAGTTTCCCATGATCAAACCTTTTTTTTTAAATTAAAAATTAAAATCATAATTAAATGTATAAAACATTAAAATGTGTGTACTTTAAAAATTAAAGTTTAAACGCACAGATATGATTGTTACTTTTTTTTAGTATTTCAATTTGATTATTTTACGAAAAAATAAAACATTGCCCACTATTCTTGATTATGGTATATTTATAGTATATTATGGTCTATTTTTGTATCAAACTTTTCCCCATTCACCAGCTCTTATTATATTTTTACTTCCATATTTACAGAGTAAATGGAAGTATTGTGATCGTCCTAAAATCGAGAATCGGAACGGAGCTTCAGAAAAAACTTTTTCTTATACACATTTACTCAGAATCACTTCCTGAACAAGTGTCTGTGTGTCCGTGTGTCCGTGTGTCCGTCTGTCCGTCTGTCCGTGTGTCCGTCTGTCCGTCTGTCCGTCTGTGGTCATTTACAAAAATGGCCATAACTCCCTCATTTCTCAACCTTTTTTCAAATTTCTTGAACTGAAATGTTTGTCTCGGCAAGACCTAACACCCTGTTGAATCGGAATTTAGATAACGCACAGTACTTCCGAGATATTTGCATTTTTAGTGTTTTCTATTTTATTTTTTTCCGGCCGCAAAAATGAACCGATTTGAGCGTTCTTGGTCTCAAAATCTTCGTTTTACCTTGCAGAATATGTGGATATTTTTTACATTCCGAAAATGTGGCGTTTTTTCATTTTGGGCGAATTTTAAAATTTTAATACTGAATTTTTTGATATTTTTGACCTAAACACTTTCAAAAGCAGTCAAAATATGATCAAATTGTGTCACAATTTTACGTTTCAAAATATGGAAGTATTGTGTGTTATCTACGCACCACTGGTTTTAAATTAAAATTAAAATCATAATTGAATGTATGTAACATTAAAATGTGTGTACTTTAAAAATTAAAGTTTAAACGCACAGCAGAGATGATTACTTTTTTTGAGTTTTTCAATTTGATTATTTTACGAAAAAATAAAACATTGCCCACTATACTTGATTATGGTATATTTATAGTATATTATGGTATATTTTTGTATCAAACTTTCCCCCATTCACCAGCTCTTATTATATTCTTATTAGGTCGAAAACTCTAGTTAGGCATCTTTTACCTATGTAGGGGTTGCTTATCTAGCTGTCAACTATGTAACTGTTACCTATGCAACTGCTACCTATGTAACTGTTGCCTACGTAGCTGTTACCTGTGTAACTGTTACGTAAGTAACTGTTACCTATCTGACTGCTACCCACGTGAATGGTGCCAACGTAACTGTTACTTATGGAACCGTTACTTATGGATCTGTTACCTATTCAACTGTTACCTAAACTGTTACCTATGTAACTGTTACCAATGCAACTGCTACCTATGTAACTGTTACCTATGTAACCGATACCTATATATCTTTTACCTATGAAACTGTTTCCTACGTAACTGTTGCCCCTGCAACTGTTTCCTTTACAACAGTTACTTACGTAACTGCTAACTATCTAGCTGTTAGGTATGTAACTATTACTTATGTAACTGATACATCTGTAACTGATAGCAATATAACTGTCACCTATGTAACTGTTACTTCCTTAATTTCTACTTGTGTAGCTGTTACTTATGTAACTTTTACTCAAGAACCCAACCGTTACTTTTTGCAACTGTTTCCAAAGTAACTGTTACTACGCAGCTATTACTTATTAGACTAACCATAGTTACATACGCAGAAAAAATGGTGATCAGAAAACTATGATACTTCTAAAATTTAGCTACCTATGCGTGAATGTTGGACCAAATTTGTGGTGATCTGGAGGCTCGAAGGTTCAATTGTTTTTGTCAAATTCACATTTTTGTTACAGTTGTCTGGACGTCGTCACCCTCCAACGAAGCTGAGCTTCAACTTTACCGGGTTATGCAGAGAGCGAGCCTTCTCGCTTACTACGATACCCTTCTAGAAATGGGCAAGTGTTTTCAAAAATTGATATACGAATTATATCAAATTAACACTTATTAAGATAAAATATTGCCGAATTAAGAAAAAATTATATTGCAACTTTTCAATTATTAAAATTCAAATATTTAATACCTACTTACATGCATATAGCATGCCTATTATAATTCTCAATACTACCTACTTGGTAAAAACCAAATTTAATGATAAAATTAACATTTTTATTGAATTTCTATCTGATTTGTGAGTTTTGACGTTTGTTATGCAGTAGTAAAAAATTTCAATTTTTTCAGGGGGTGACGACGTTCAACAATTGTGCGAAGCAGGCGAAGAGGAGTTCCTAGAAATTATGGCTCTAGTCGGAATGGCGAGTAAACCGCTCCACGTCAGAAGGCTCCAAAAAGCCTTGCAAGAGTGGCTCACCAATCCTGGTAGGTTAATTCCGAAAAGATCAGGAATTATATTTTTCTGAATTAAAAAAAAAATTTCTGGTTGACAATTTTTCCAAATTTTTAAAAGGGTTTGACGTGTTATTATGTTTAAAACATTTCGACATATTTTTAATTTATTTAAATTTCAACATTTTTAAAACTTTCCTGATACCACTACAGCAATATCCATTTTTCGGATTTTCTTCAGTCAATTGTACTTACTATTTTGGTATAACCTTCCGATGCACCGAGTTCATGTGGCAGATGTCTTCTCGCAGATGACACCTTCCTCGATTTGCCTAGGAACAAAAAAACCTTCAAAGACGCCTAGGCACTGTAATCGTAGGGCGATCGAACCGTAGACAATCTTCAGGCCTGCCACCCTCGTTTTCTTACATTAATCACCTCACCCCCTTAGACATCCCTTAGTTATCTTGATGATCCACTTTTAAAATACAGATGGCGTATTGAAATCGTTATTTCTGATGACCTAATTCTAGCACTATCTCCCCTTACGCATCCTCTTAAAAAATTGAATTAAAATATTTTCAACTAATCAAATCAAGAAGTTCAAAAAAATTGATTTCACTATAAATTTTTCTCGGTGCAGTAATGCCAACAGGAGATAAGTTCGATCCTCGCCCCAATTACGACCGAAATTGCTCGTAAGGAGGACCTAGCGACCGAAAGCGCTCAAGAAACCGCACAGGAAATTTAACACCGAATCCAGAGATATCCTTAAAAGTTGTTCCTGACCAGAGAAATTGGGTTTTTATGCAAAAACAAATCGTATCTTGAAAACAAGGTGGTATAAAAAACGCGGTCGGCGGCGTTTGGTTATATTTTTGAGTTAGAGCCACCCAATTTTTCACACGAACCTCGGGACGCCTACTCAATGCGAAATTCCTTGAACGGAATATTTTTTCGACCAGCTGAAAAATTACCAAAAAGAAAAATCGATATACATCATTCTAAAATCCAGAATTTTCTGTGCTTCGTGTATTGCCAACCAAAATTTAAGTAAAACCGACAAAAACTTCTAAAACGGGGCCTACTATTTTTCTAGGGGGTAAGGAAAGTGAGGGATTCTTAACAAATTGAGGCCCGAGCCTGACTAGGATCAAAATCGACTATAAAACATCCAGTTTAACCCTTCAAGATAATCCCCCGAGGGCAAACATACAGCTGTAATCGCTCAAGCGAAGTGAATCATGCCCCGAAGATATTCCAGATCAGAGGTTTTAGACAAGGCTCCGTGGACACCACCTGCCGTCTCCTAGCTGACACGTTCGACGTGAAATGTTCTAAAGCAAAAAATAACAACCGTAGCTTAACTTTTAATAACCAGCGGTAAATGTACAGTACTTTCGGTAAACCAGTACTTTGTAACGAAAATAAAATATTTTCTATTATTTTTATGCCGGGTGAGCTCAAAAATTAAATTCCTCGAGATAGAGATGATCTTAATCTGATCCGATCCGTCTGATCTTATCCGATTTTGTGAGTTCTTTAATACTTGGTCTTATTCAATGTTGTTCGATGTTATCCATCGTCTGATCTTATCCAATCTAGTCCAATCTTATCTGATCCCATCCAGTCTTATCAGCTTATGTTCGGCATAGGTATCCGATCTTGTCCTTTTTTATCCCCAATCTGGTCCGATCCAATATTGTCCGATCTTGTCCTATCTTATTCGAATTTACCTGGTCTTGTACGATCTTATCTGATCACGTCCGATCTTATCCAATATTGTCCAATCGCATGGAAGAAGAAAAGGAAGGTCCACTCCTAGGTTAACCGGCGTGCAGGGGGCACAGTGGCGATCTTGCTGGAAGAAATGAGAACCAAACTGCCAAACTGTAGTACAACACCAAAACTACAGATAGCGTGGCGGTCAACTCAGCGGGTGTTTATGGTGATTATTTGCTTCTTCTTCTTCGTTAGTTGTTTCATTTTCTATGTCTCAGTCGAAGCTTCGGCAGACATATTTGTTTTCATCACGATCGCACCCCAAATAGGTACTGATTTTTAGGATTATTAGGAAAATTAGGAAGGAAAACACGTTTTATCCAAATAAAAATAATGTATTCTACAAAACAAAGAGTAAAAATGATGGCATAACTTTCAGTAGGCAATTTACAAAAATAATAAATGAGTCTTCATAACATAGGTAGCCTATTTCAATATTGCAAGTTTTTGTCACAGAGGTTCGTAATATTTCAAGAATTAAATTGTTGGGTTGATAAAAAAGGAATCCCATTACCCATTACAAATTCCCATTCCTTTGAAGAAATGTAATCGCAATTCCCATTCCAATTCCTGTAATGCTAATCGAAATTCCAATTACTTTTTACTTCCATATTTACAGAGTAAATGGAAGTATTGTGATCGTCCTAAAATCGAGAATCGGAACGGAGCTTCAGAAAAAACTTTTTCTTATACACATTTACTCAGAATCACTTCCCGAACAAGTGTCTGTGTGTCCGTCTGTGGTAATTTACAAAAATGGCCATAACTCCCTCATTTCTCAACCTTTTTTCAAATTTCTTGAACTGAAATGTTTGTCTCGGCAAGACCTAACACCCTGTTTAATCGGAATTTGGATAACGCACAGTAATTCCGATATATTTGCATTTTTAGTGTTTTCTATTTTATTTTTTTCCGGCCACAAAAATGAACCGATATGAGCGTTTTTGGTCTTAAAATCTTTGTTTCACCTTGCAGAATATGTGGATATTTTTTACATTCCGAAAATGTGGCGGTTTTTCATTTTGGTCGAATTTTAAAATTTTAATAGTGAATTTTTCGATATTTTTGGCCTAAACACCCTTAAAAGCAGTCAAAAAATGATCAAATTGTGTCTCAATTTCACGTTTCAAAATATGGAAGTATTGTGTGTTATCTACGCACCACTGGTTTTATTACATGTAATGGGAACGGGTTTTTTGAATTCCCACTACAGGAATTGGAATGGAGTAATGGGAATTGAGTAATTCGATTACTCGCCTGTAATCCAATTACTCGCTTGTAATCCGATTACTCGCCTGTAATCCAATTACTCGCGAGTAATTAGAATACACTGCATCCTCCCCCAAGGTCGGATCGGGGCATTTGTCATGGTGGCGAAAGAAAAATGTCTTTTAACTGTAACCACATTGAATTTCTATGACATCTCCAGAGAAATCAATGTTTATGCAGTGTATTCTAATTACTCGCGAGTAATTGGATTACAGGCGAGTAATCGGATTACAAGCGAGTAATTGGATTACAGGCGAGTAATCGGATTACTCCATTCCCATTACTCCATTCCAATTCCTGTAATGGGAATTCAAAAAACCCATTCCCATTACATGTAATTAAAAAAAGTAATTGGAATTTCGATTACCATTACAGGAATTGGAATGGGAATTGCAATTAATCTCAGCGTTATTCAAAAAGTAAATTAAAAAGTAATCATTACTCAAAGTAATCATTACTATCCAACTCTTAATATTCGTAATATTTCAAGAATTAAATTGTTGGTAAGTACAGGAAAATTGTAGCTTTACATTGACAATGCTTTCATAAGAGAAGTTCACAAATACAAAAATTCGGTAGGTACCTCGTTGCTTCAAACAGAAATATGGTAAATGCAGTATGCTACGACTCGTAATTCACCGGCGACAGAAGTTGACGATACGGACAGAGAACGGCGTGGACCTGTCAACATGAAATCAGCTTTTAGTTTTTAGTTGGGTAGGATAGTACAACTTATGCAAAAAAAAAACATAAACTAGTGAAACATATCGAAATAATCAACTATAATATAGTTTAGTCAGATTTCAAATAAAAAACGATTGCTGCCATGGGTACCTACATTCTTTTTCTGGGTATCACAGAAAATAAAGTTCAAATAATAGGAGTAGGTTCAGTATGATTTCCAAAAATGGACCATACTAATGCCGATTTGGACCCTTAACATTTTTCGATCGGATCCCCCGGACAATATGCATTATGTTAGAGCAAACCACAACTTTTAGGTCTGGTTATATTAAAATCGGATCAGCGGTATGATACGAAGTACAAAAACACAAAACTTTGGCCAAATTTGTGGACAGAACTTCGTACAGAACCGCTGATCCGATTTTGTCGCGGTTGGTCCTAAAAGGTGTGATTTGCTCCAACTTGATACATATTGTCCGGGGGAACCCGATCAAAAAAGGTTAAAGGGTCGAAAATCTAAAAAAAAAATATTTTTGAGATCATGAATTTTTTGACATTTGGGTGTGTTGAAAAGAAATTTTCCCGACCGATTACATAGGTAAGTACACTATTTCTGGAAAGAATGTACCAAAAACAGTGAACGTCCAATAGGCGAATACATACCAACTTTTGATGATTCGTCATGACGTTCTGCCTTCTCACAACTCCGGACAAAAGTAATAGGGCTTTTGCTGCGTAGTGGAGTCACTTCCCAATCTAGAAAAGGGGGTATCAGCTTTATAAAGGGTTAACTACTAACTTCATGCTGTAATTGGTGCGATTACCCGAAAGAAATGGAATGCAGTATCTAATAACTACAAACAGTAGTAAAAGAAGGTAGGTAACTTGCACTAAAGCAGACCAGACAAAATTTTTGGGTCTATATCACATTTACGTTTCTCTCTTAGGGGCATCCATTTTCTCAAATATTCATTGAAACGACAAATTAAGTTAGCCAAAAAAACATTAGGTAACGTATGCTCATTTACCTGCAACAGGCGAAGTTGTACATCCGCCTGCACCATTTGATAGAGCACTGTCTTGGCGTGGCGAAGTAAATTACCTACCTACATCATGGAACGAAATGCTGTGAAACCGATCAATGAAAACGTTGGCGCAGTCTTCAACGCAAAAATCACAATTCAAATAATATGGGTACCTAGACCGAACGAACTCATCGAACACAAAACAACGAATAAAAATTAGACGCGTCGGTCGTCGGCTCGTCGCCAGAGAACAATGGCGATGGAATCTTCCGTTGAAAATTCCTAGATCCGGATGACAACGTGGTCGACGTAAACATTGCGCTTCCGGCACGCTATCTAACGGGCCCCGGCGAAACCCAGAAGAACTTGATAGTACTTTTTCTTCCAGCGTAAAATCGGAGCGCTAGCGTGCTGCACAAAATCCCCTATCTAGTGAACCTTCCTTTTCTTCTTCCATGGTCCAATCGTACCCAATCTTGTTCAGAGGTCATGTCCGATCACACCCTATCTTATACGATCTTTTTCGGTCATAGGTATCCGATCGTTTCGATCTTATCCGATCTTATTAATGTTATCTGATCTTATCGATCTTACCAGATCTTATCTGATCGTATCCGACGGTCGTATCGTACGGCTTGTCCGACGTTAGGTATTATCTTATCCTATCTTAGGTATCTGATCTTATCCGATCTTGTTCGATCTCATCCGATCTCGGCCGGTCTTAGGTATCCGATCTTATCTGATCTTGTATGATCTTATCTGAAGACGTCCGATCTCATCAGGCCGACGTTCGATCTGAAACTATCCGATCTCATCAGGCCTCAGTTCGCTTCATGAAGTAGTGTGTGAATAAACGCAGTACCTATTCTTCAAAAATTGAGAACTTTCGACATTCTCTGCCCTTAAATCGAAGGTTTACCCTCAAGTTAAAAGTACCTGATAAAGAAACTCTACAAAACATGTACCTGAGTACCTACATTTTATTACTTTGCGGCACATCTAAAAGTGGCTTCGAGCTAAAAATAAGAGCCCAAGGCCTTTGAAAAGCGCTGAATTCAAATTTGAAGTAAAAAACATGAAATTCCGACATCTTCAGCCCGAAAATTCGATATCAGTCGAGACAAAGGTGGTACAGCCGTTATTAGCATAAGGTAAGACTCTGCGGCCAACTGTCCATAACGAATCCTTCGTAAGGAGAATTAGAGGCCTCCGAAGGGTTGGCCCTTAGACCAGCGCTACAATTATTCAGCCTTATCCTGACCAGATGACGGGACTGAATCGGGTTCAACAAACCCTTTTCATCGACGAGCAGCTGTAGGGCGCTGTGACCCTTTTGATGGCGAGCAGCACTTCTCTTTATCAGGGCAGGTTGTCCGTGGCGGTTTTATCGAATATCCTTACGAACGCTTCATAAAGCATAACCAGCAATGCGTAGATAAGACACAATCATTGTAGAAGTATTGTAGAAGTATTATACTTCCATATTTTGATACGTACATTTTTGACACAATTGGATCATATTTTGACTGATTTTGAGAGTGTTTAGGTCAGAAATATCAAAAAACTCACTATTCAAATTTCAAAATTTGCCTAAAATGAAAATACGCCAAGTTATATATGAAATATGAATACCTACATGGAAAAATGAAATATGAAAAATACAACAAATATTCTGCAAGGTAAAACAAAGGTTTGAAGACCAAGACCGCTCAAATCGGTTTATTTATGTGGCCGGAAAAAAATAAAAAGGAAATCACTAAAAATGCAAGTATATTGGAAGTAATTCTGATTCCGATTAAACAGGGTGTTAGGTCTTGCTGAGACCAACTCTCGATCTTTGAACTCGAAGTTGACTTTGATCTCGAAGTTGACTTTGATCTCGAAGTTGACTTTGATCTCGAAGTTGACTTCGATCTCGAAGTTGACTTCGATCTCGAAGTTGACTTCGATCTCGAAGTTGACTTTGATCTCGAAGTTGACTTTGATCTCGAAGTTGACTTTGATCTCGACGTTGACTTTGATCTCGAAGTTGACTTTGATCTCAAAGTTGACTTCTTCTTCTTTTTCCCTTTTTCATGTCCCATCTGAGCGATATGGCGGACAGAGGTAAAAAAAAGTTGACTTTGATCTCGAAGTCGACTTTGATCTCGAAGTTGAGTTTGATGTCGAAGTTGACTTTGATCTCAAAGTTGACTTTGATCTCGAAGTTGACTTTGATCTCGAAGTTGAGTTTGATCTCGAAGTTGACTTCGATCTCGAAGTTGAGTTTGATTTCGAAGTTGACTTCGATCTCGAAGTTGACTTTGATCATGAAGTTGACTTCGATCTTGAAGTTGAGTTTGATCTCGAAGTTGGCAACACACTGTAAATGTGTATAAGAAAAAGTTTTTTCTGAAGCTCCGTTCCAATTCTCGATTTTTGGACGTTTCTAATACTTCCATTTACTCTGTACGGCAAAGGAGATTTCTTCCTGATAGAGGATATTTCTTCGGGTGATTCATTGACTTTTTTCGATACCGTTTCGATACCCTATTTTACTGATATTAGTAAAATATCGATCCCACGGTATTCGATACGAATATCGGAAGTATCGAAAGCTAATTATCGATATCAGTAAATATCGGAAGTATCGAAACGTCACTAATTTCATGACTCATGGACTGATTAATTTGGTATTAATGTACTGAATGAATGTTATGTTTGAATTTGTAAATTACTTAAACGATTCACTCTGTAAATATGGGTGATAAAATTTGGAAAATATGAATTTTGCCTTGGAAAAGCTATATACTGCTATGATACAAACCTGCATTACAAAAGACTCTAGATAACTTTTGAATGGGTGCGTAAACTGTGTCGTCTGCTAGAAAAAAGTTGGCGCTCTAAAGAAAAACCCGATTGACGGTGAAAGCCGAGGATACGTAGAGCGGACAAAGGAACATTGACTTTCCACTCTTTTCAGGCTTGGGTTTTCAATCTTCTTTAGGAATTGAAAAAAGAAACTGACTTATGGGGCAAAAATGTTCACATAAGGCTCACATGTCTACACAAAAGGCTCATGTGACTGGAATTCATGAGAATGATACTTCCAGGTATACCACATACATCAAAGTGACTGAAAACTGACTACTAATGACAACAGTAGTAACTATTTTCACATAGGTATGACCTCTACAGGGCGTTAACACTTAAGATGGTCATCCTTGAAGAGGTCGATTCTTTAGCTCATTAGCAACGATTTTTGTTCCATAAAAATGTTTGAGCGCCTAAGTGAAAGTACACATTTTTCTCTTTGAAGGTTTTTTGTACTTTCAACGTCAGCTCAGTGAAATAGGCATAAATATGTTAAATTTCGGAGTAACTACAAAAATGAATGTACCGTTGGAAAGCCCGTTAAATTTCCTGTAATCTCAAGGCATTTGCACGTTTTTAATGTTATGTTAAAACAGCAGAAAATTGGGCCAAAGTCGAGAATTGTTTAATTTTTGAAAAATGACGTGTTTTCAATTGGCTTTTAGGACTAGAAAAAAATTAAAAAATCTCCCGCGTGTACCAATAAGAACTGGCCCAAAATAACAGCTTTTCAACGGTATACTTTTGTAGTAACTACAAAATTCGAGGTACCTACTTGTGTCAATTTTGCTAGGACAAAATCGAAAGAAATTTTCAAAGCAAAAAAGTGCACTTTCCCTTAGGCGCTCAAATATTTTTATGGAACGAAAATTGTAGCTAATGTGCTCAAGTATCAACCTCTTCAAGAAAGAAAAAATTTCTTTCTTAAAAATTGAATTTTGAGTGTCCTTGTGTATGCCTTATCTGACTAAGTTCTCCACAAACGATTTATGAGACCAAAATCTCTACATTCTTCCCCACTTCTATAATTTCTGGGCATGAAGTGAATCCTTTTGCACCATCCAATTGGAATGAAAAGCTGTGTCAAATCGGTTACTCTGGGTTAGAAAATGGCGCACGAAAGAAGGGGATTGGCGAAGACCAGGTAGCAGACCCGAAGGCCAGGTAGCTCTGCGAACCTGAGGATAGAAATGTATTCTTCACCTTATAAAATATTGAATAAAAAATAGGAAAAATGGAGGTAAATGGATATTATGAGTAGAAAACAATAAATTAAATCAATAATTAAAATATTTATCAAAATGTTGGAAAATTAATTTAATCCTATATGGGTACCTATATTCTTCACGTCAATATCTACTTTTTCTTTTATTATTTACAAACAAATGGGAATTCTTTGAAAGTTTTCCTCCATTTTAATCAAGATCATCTGATGGGTTTTTACCCTTTCCAGTTCTCAGTACGAAACGCTCAAATTTCAAATCTCTCGGAACTCGGTCGAAAAAATTCAGTCGCTTTTCGTTCGTCGGAATTTTTTACAAGAAAGAAAAAGCGGAGGACGGGAAAAAAATTGTAATGGCCCGCGGTAGCTGAAGGTGGGGAAGGGAGACGGAAAAAAAGGTTTCCCGGGAATAACCGGCAAGAGGGGTGGGGAGGGGGTCGAAAAAAACACCAGAGAACGACAGAGACAGAGCGGGGCAAAGAAATATCGAAACGGAAGAGAAGCGGGGCGCTCGGGGGAGAAAAAAGTCGAGGAAAAACCTTTGGGAAATGAAAAGAGAGGGAAAAAATCCGCCCCACCACCAAAACTACAGCTTGTCTTTTTCATACCTTTCCGTATCCCTGCAAGGAGGACCGAAAGGGAAAATAATTCTTGCGAGCGAGCGAGAGCAGGAGAACCTTCGAGGACCTATCAGGAATTCGCCCAACGTTAAAGGTTTTTATGAAGATTGAAAAAATGGAACGGCCCGGGTTTTTTTTTGTTCTTTTTATAAAAATTCTGTTTCCCCACGTCGGACGAAAACGTCGATACAAAAACACCAAAGGTTTCAAACGAGATTGAGGCCATGTTCCGAGTTTTTACATTTTTCAGTCTGAAAGACGTATTGGAATTTTATTGGTACCCTACCGATATTTTATTAGGGATAACAATTTTTTAATATTTTTCAAATTGCTAAATTTATACGTCGCAAGGTGACACGTGAAGGGGTCTTTAGCTCATTAGCCAAATTCTTTCGAGATAACAAGAAAAAGAACCTTTTTTCGCTTTGGGGAATTTTTTCGTTTTTTCGACTTAGTCTCATTAAAATGTCCATAAGTCTCTGAAAGTTTTGACAAATTAAAAAATTAGGACACCGTTGGGAAGCCTGTTAAATTTCCTATGAGCGATAAGTATTTGCAGCTATCTAACAACAAGTAAATCAAGCAGTAAATAGGGCCAAAAATAAAAATTGCTCATTTTAAAAAAATCACAAAAATCGTATTAACTAACTATTTTCTTTGAGCCAAATTTTTCCTTATTTGACTTGACTTTAAACAACTGCAAATACCGTCATATCATAGGAAATTTAACGAGCTTTCCAACGGTACCCTCATTTTGGCAATTGCTTCAACATTTAAAAGACTTATGGACATTTTACTGAGACAAAGTCGAAAACACGAAACAATTCTTCATATAAAAAAAAGTGTATTTTCCCTTGCGTTCGCAGAAAATTGCCAAGTTCAAAAATTGTAGCAAATTAGCTGAAGAATCGAAAATAAGATCATGTTGAATATAACTTCCTACCGTCGAGAAATAAAATGTTCGTGACTAGCACGAATAAAAATGGTGATTAATTAAAATGACTGATTTATATCGCCTTTTTGACAAAGTTTCTGTGGCCGTCATAAGAGAGGCACTGTTATAATAGGGGTATAAATTGTTCCAATAAAACTGGCCTCATTACAGGAAAGGGGTAGGCATCGAGTTCCTAATTGTTAATAAAACATGTTGATACGAGCCGGTTAAATATTCATGAGGAACGCATCTCCCATCTGGCGCGTTGCTTGTTTTGCTCCTCGTAATTGACCGAAATACGTTCTAAGTAGCGGTATTATTTTCACCTTTTAAAAATTGGATATCTTTATCAGACAACTGTACCGCGAGAGAGGCAGAAGGCGAAGAGAAAATAATGTTTTTATTCATAAAAAAATAAGATCAATTGAATTTATAAAATTACTAACAATAACCCTTAAATAACTACCGAAAAGCAAAGCAAAAAATGGTTTCGAAAAATCAAAACATTAAAATTTGAATATTTCAATTAGAAAATCACGTGAGGGCATTCTTCAAAAAATTTCAATTGGCTGAAAAATAGCCAGATCGGCATTTACTCTTGCAATTTTCACTCCCTCGCTCGAACCTTATTATCTAATTTTAATTTAAGAAATTATTTCACTGAACAATTTTTTTATATTTTTTTTTTTTTCAGCCATGTTCAGGAGTCCTCTGGTGCCCGGAGGAGCGTTCTCGTCATCGGGTCGTCCCTTGGCTCCCCTGGTAGTCAGCCCCACTCCCCCTAATGTTTCGCCTAATGGCGCGGCCACCTGTCCCATTTCTAGTTCCGCGCCCCCTCCCCCGCCGCACGTCTCGCTGGCTGCCGCCCCTAAGGACACGCCGCCTCCACCCCCCAGATCCACCAGTCCGGTCATGGTAATATATTTTGTATTTGAAAGAGAGATACAACCTTTATTTTTTAAACAAAAAAAAGAGCTGTTCGTCAATTTGAAGCTGGATTTTTCTGAATTAAATCCTTGAAGCACCTATTTCTAAATTTATCAATTTCTTTGTTTTTTTTTTTTAATTAGGTAGGTATTTGATTTTTTGGTTGAATTTGATTATATAAACGTGTTCACGATGATGAGCTGGTTGTTTTGAGTCGTCACATGGCCATGTTCCGGCTAAAACTGCATGAAAAAATAACATTTTTACAATTTATTGATCGCAGGTAGACAGCGGCTGTCCGAGCGGTAGCCCAGGCGGGCCCAGCAGCGGCGGCCCGAGCCCCGGCCCCCCCGGCTCCCCATTGGCCCCTCCCCCGGTCCTTTTGGAATCCCAAGTTGCCAAATTGGCCGAAGCCGCCCAGCATTTGGTCACCACTTTGCCGCAAATGGAACCGAAATCCCATACGGCCAAAAAGAAGATGAATCGAGACCTAGAGGTAAGCATGAATGATAAAAAAATTGGAATACTTTATTTTGTATCGATGCCATGGCATACGTAGTATGTACTAAGTCAAAAAGCAAAATAAAATATAATTAGCTTCAAATTTTGACTGATGGCAAAATTAATGTGAATTGTAGAAGTGGCAAAAAGTTGGGCTCGTCCGGGATTTGAACCCGGGACCTCTCGCACCCGAAGCGAGAATCATACCCCTAGACCAACGAGCCAGATGGTGAAGGGGGTCCGTTAACACACACTGGAGTCAAATGATGGCCTTTTAACATGTCTACAGTTGTTTGTACCCATACAATAATAATTATTTCAATAGAAATAGGTATACACAACAAAATTTTCAAGCCGAAGCGTCAAATCTCCGTTTTCTGGAAAACTTACCAATTTTCTCACAGCTTTAACGTCTAAACTATTTGAGGTAGAGAGCTCCATTAATGCTCAAATTGTAGCAAATTTTATCATCTTCCTTATTGTTACCGGCACGTTTTTAGAAAAACCTATTCCTTTTACGAGTTTTTTGCAAAACCCAAAAAATGTGGGGGGAAATTCCCCTTTTTAAAGAACTTTTAATATTCCTAAGGGAGTAGCTTTTAGACTACTGGGGCTACAGAGCTCCAACAGCTGAAATTGTTGGTAATATAATCTAATGTTATGTTAGTAATGGTAAGGTTTTAGGAAAAATCATTGTTTTAACGACTTACACCCAAACAACAAAAAAAATCACCTTATTAAGAAAGGTATCAATTTTCTTAAAACTGTATTTTCTAAACTACTAGGCGTACAGAGCTTCGTTAAGGCTCAAATTGTAGAAAATCTTATCTACTTTATTAATGATACATGTAACTTTTCAGAAATAACCATTCCTTGGACTGGTTTCATTCAAAAAACTGAAGAAAGGGCCAAAATGTTGAGGTTATTAACTTGGCTGGCTCACTCTTTCAAGGGCTCCAAGTCTAAATTCCTAATTTCCAAAAATTCTCTGGACACTTACAAACGAAATTTCGATCTGGCACGTATATTAATGTATTTTTCTCATTCCAGCAAGTCTTGTCGATGGCTGAGGACGATCCTCGTCGGATGGAGCTGGTACGGAAATTCGCCGCAATTTATGGCCGCTTCGATTGCAAGAGGAAGCCGGAAAAACCGCTAACCTTGCATGAGGTAAATTTTTGAACAAAATTCAAATTTTTGAAAAAAATCAAATTTTTGAAAACAATTGAAATTTTGATAAAATTGAACTTTTTTATGGAAATTGACATTTTTGATGGAAATTAAAATTTTTGATAAAATTAAAATTTTTGATGAAAATTGAAATTTTCGATAAAAATTGAAATTTTCGATAAAAATTGAAATTTTCGATAAAAATTGAAATTTTCGATAAAAATTGAAATTTTTGATAAAAATTGAAATTTTTGATGAAAATTGAAGTGTCTGATAAAAGTCGACATTTTTTACCGAAATTGAAATTTTTCACTGCAGTTTAAATTTTCGGCAAGAGTTCGGGGCTTGAAATTTCCATGCTATTTCAAGGCTGAACATTTTCATCAAAATTTACAGTTTCAACCAATTAAGTATTTTCTATTTTTTCTTAGGTATTTTGTTATTGTTTTTCGGAAGCCATTTCGACCCAGATGAGCCAATCTAGTTGTTTATGTTTACGACATTATCGTGATACCTACCTTTCTTCGATTAAAATTGGGTCGTCTAGACCTCTTCAGATGCAAATCTAAATCCCATTTTTCCCGACAGAATGTAGAACAGATGCTATCGTCTGTGTGGAAGGCTTCCGCACTGTTGAGCCGCAGGGTTCGGGCTTTTTTTGACGGGGAAAAAACGCGATAAAAACGCGGTAGGTGTCTACGTATTTGGTTGGAAAAAAGTTTGAGAATATTATAATGACCTGCTCCTCGGGATTAGGTTCGAAAACGCAACGATGTGAGTCGAGAGGATCAGGTAAGCGTGAAATTCAGCTATGGGTCGGGCTCCAACATAATGTTGTAGGTAAAACATTTCGATGATTTATGTTCCATAATTGTTTTAATTTAAAAACAACAAGATTCTGATACAACACAAGGGTATTTCTCCTTTTAACGTGGCTTCTTAAAACTAAAATCCCAAAATGTTCGCTGTAACTCGAAAACGGTTTATCGTATCGCAATGCCGATAGTCCCATTCGATTCGGCATCGAAATGTACCAAGATTTCGATACCCCACTCGGCCACTTAATTTTCTGGTTTTACTTCGATATTTGACAATTCCAGGTATCCGTGAACGAGGCGGCCGCTCAAATTTGCCGCTACATGCCCGCCCTTCTGACGAGGCGTGACGAACTGTTTCCCCTAGCAAGGCAAGTTGTGCGGGACTCAGGCTACCACTATTCCAAAGGCCATTCCAAGTAACTAAATTCAAAACTAACATTTTTACGGTAGAATTGTGACTGTTTTTTGTAGTTTTCTTGCGTAGCTTTTTGTAAAGTATAGTAGTATGAAAAATATTTCACAATTTTTTTTAAATTATAAATTACTAATTTAATTATGTTCGGCACCGGTGCCTTTCATCTCCCAAAGAGAAAATTCTTGAAAAATTAATATCACGTAGATGGTGTGGGGTACTTGCTCAAAATAGAATAATTGAAGGGTAAGGGGAAAGAACAGGAAATGTCCATTTTTCCCAAAAACAAGCTTAATAGCGCATTTTGTAGGAATTCAAAGGTACTAACCGTATAGTGAAACTCCAAGGGGAAAAAAGTATAAATGTCGCACTGAGAAGCAACGAAAGATTCGGTGTAAGAGGAAAAAACATAGAATTTAAAATACAAAACCTGCTTTTTCTCTAAAAGTACTTTTTGTGACATTCCTCGTTCCTTCCCCTTACCCTTCAATTCGTAAAAATTCTAAAATTCAGTTTTTTATATGCCCTATTTATTTGCATTTCTGCAGGTCGTTTTCGAGTCGATCAACTCAAAATGGTGACCATCCCCTGTCCAAAAGACCTCGGTACGACTACTCGCCCGAAAGTGAAGAAGTCGTACGAAAAAGACAGGTGAACTTTTTTTATCCCTGTTAATTCCGTTAATTGTTTTTTAAGTTTTTAATTTTTTCAATATATAGATTTCTCGTAAATTTTTGTTTTATGGCGTCAAAATTGAAGTACTGTCTGTTTAAAATTCCAGGAGCGTCTGGACCAGATCGCTGACGAGCTGCGGAGCGTCAACGAGCGGACGCTCGGCCTCAAGGGCGGCGATTGTCAAGCGGAGGCCCTCCAAAGCCGGCAACAGGCGCTGCTTGTCGAGCAGACGCAACTAGTCAACCAAGGCCTGCAACCGAACAGGTATCCGCCAGTGTCAGATCGACCCGACGGCGGATCGACGCCCTGCCGATCCGACGTGGCGCGGGCGGATTTCACGGCGCTGAGATCCGCTTGTCGGATGTTGAGACACTCGGCCAACGGGCTGAATCGTGTCATACCGAGCAGCGACGCAGCGGATAGTGTCATACCGACTACTGTCAGATCGAATGATGTCGTATCGAGCGCTGTCAGATCGAACGATGTCGTATCAAGCGCAGTCAAATCGAACAGTGTTGTACCGAGCGCTGCCAGATCGAACAGTGTCGTATCGAGCGCTGCCAAATCGACCAGTGCCGAATCGAACAGTCTCGATCTGACTTTCTCCGCCAATCCTGACGGGGAGTGTCGTACAACGTTGGGCTCCGCGATTCGGGCAAGCCTCGATTCGACGTGTCAGGCGGAGGTTGTCAAATCGAGTAACGGCGATTCGGTCATCTGTTTGGACTGAAATGTCAGGCAGAATGTAGGCGGCAACGCTGGGAGGGTCAAGTGCCTAGAATCAGGCCGTTTTAGGGCCTAGTATCAGGCCGTTTTAGGGCCAGAGATCAGGCCGATTCAGGGCCCAGAAATTAGGCCGATTCAGGGCCTAGAATAGGGCTGTTTTAGGGCCAGAAATCAGGCCGTTTTAAGTCTTAGAACTTGCCGTTTAGGGCCTAGAACTAGGCCGTTTCAGGGCCAGAAATTAGGCCGGTTTCAGAGCCGAAATATTCCAATTCCGGAGGTTGAATTTTATATCATTTGAATTAAATTTTCCCATTCCGAATTTGTTTCAAAAATAGATAACGCTTCAAAAAACCAAACAATGGAGCAGTAAAAAAATGTAATTAGGTAAATAGTAAAACATGGAAAAAATGCAAATATGTATACCAAAAGAACGAAAATTGTGTGAAGGAAAAATAGCTCAATTAGGTACATGCTAAATTGAGAAGAAAAGCAATTCAAATTTCAATTTCTACGAAATATCTTAATCATTGAAATTTTGTGTAAAATTCAATTCTCGCTGTTCTCCAAATTTTTGGACTTTTATGTTATTTTCATTTAAAAAATACGATTGACTGATTCGCTCTTTTTTGCGCAGGTCCTAATCAATTATCTGTTATCAGGTTGTACAAGCAGAACAGTAGTGGTAAAATAACGTACGCGGATCCCGACAGGGCTGACACTGACGACACTGACTCCCAGCTCTCGTTCAGCAACGATAGCTCGCCTCTTCCGGTAAGCGATTTTTTCAATCAATATTTTTTATCGGCTATTGAAAAAAATTAGAATTATCCCCGAAACGAGTCCTAGTTACCAACAACAATAAATAAAAAAAAACATTTTCAGACTAATAAATTTGAAATATGAATATTTGAATCATTGGGACAAAGAATTATGACCTTTCTAAATGAGTCAAAAATAAATCAAAATACAAAAAATTAAATTTTTTTATGAACTTAAAGGTATGATAACGAAATTTATCGTTATTATTACAACGACTAGTAGTTTATCAATTCAAATTTAAAAAAAATCATTTCCGTGTTTCCAGGAGGTTGGCGATTCGCGCGACTCGATGAGCCGGGAGTGTGAACCGTCCGACGGCAGCCCGGGAAAACCCGCGCAGGTAAATTCAAGCAAGTCCGCCGCGCCGTGAATTTTCATGACGTCATAAAACCTACCGTGACGTCATTAGCAAATTTAAAATTTTGTGCATTTTCGACTTCTTTTGGCCTATTGACGCGCACATATGCAGCTTTTTGGCACCTCATCCGCACCGCTTGAGACCGCTAACACACTAACAATCTTTTCAGCTTTTCTAATTTTCTACGTCCGAATAAATTTGAATTTGAATCAGTAACATTTCCGACCGACAAACATCGTTATTGCCATTGATTAAAAATCAATACATAATGCAAATACACAAAAATTACATTATCAATGTTTGTCGGTCGCAAACCGTTGCAGATTGTTTACAGTAGGTTTGCGACAGACGAAGTAGTTTTTGCTATCAATGGAAAACATTTCGTCGGCACCACGCCATAACCGCGAAACTGTACAGTAATAATGAGCAGTTTCGCGGTTATGGCGTGGTGCCGACGATTTATACACCACAGCGATAAAAATGTTTTACAGTTGCAAACAAACTTTGTATGCTACGAGATTGTTAGCCGTAGGTTTGCGACATTGTTGTCGCTAGCATCGCGTCCGACAAACATCGCAAACTTAAATTTCCGAATATAGCAACTGCGATGATTGCCAGTCTCAAACCGATTGCAAACGAGGGCGGAATTGTTTACAACTGACTGAAAAACATATCGCAAACCTATCACAATCAATCTCAGAATTCAAAATCGAATTTAAAATTCTTCATATTGCCTCACGAGTCACGGCAAATACCATGAAAATCGCCACAAAGTATCCAATAATTATCGGTCGCAAACCTATCGCAAAGCGAATGCGGATTTTGCGACAATTGGCGATTGGTTTTCGACTGACAGAAATCCGTAAGACGAAATTTGCCAGTTGTAACCTTTGTAACGATAGACCTCAGACAAATCGCAAATCCATCGCAAAAATCAGCGATTTATTCGCGGAAGAAAATTGACGTTATCTTCGTCGGCAAGCTAAACGAGGGTCGTTGTTCTATTCGATCAAATAAAAGAATTAACGATTTTACGAAGATTTCAGCTCAAAGGTGTATGAAGTCGGTAATACTAACCAGGTAATTACTTCACCATTAATGGGAGGTGGAGGATGCATGGGGTGGTGGCCTGGGAAACTTCCTCATCACACGATGAACCCACGGCAATTAATTTACTGCATGGAAATAAAATGAAATAGTTATAAAATACGATATTGAATGCTTCAAATAGTACTAGAAACTAATTGTGTATCATTTCATTGACAATTCGATATATTTAGGAAAATCGTACTTTCATTTTACTAAGAATTAATCCGAATTTTTCAGACTGAGGACTCGGATGCGGAAAATCAGGTCAAAAAAGCGGGCGATGCCAAACGACCAAAAGCCTACGAGGAAACGTTTTTTCAAGAGAATAAAGTCCAGGTAAAGCCCATGTTGTTACTTTTACAACCGTGCCAGTATTTTTAAAATAAAAATAACAAAATATAAAAAAAAAAAAAATAAAATTTACACTGATTTAGAGTTCGTGATGCACGTCATGTTTATGATGATCATCACACAGTGGCTTTTGTGATGATCGTCACTTTTTACGAAGCTTTTGTTGAAAGAAGAACTTTTGTTGAAGCTCGTCACCCGTCACTTTTATTATGTTCTTCACTTATTGACACGTCGTTTTTGTGTTGATCGTCACTTTTATGACCCTCGTCACTTTTCATGAAGCTCATCACTTTTGCGATGCTCGTCACTCTTTATGAGGCTCGTCAATTATCATAATGCTAGTCACTTCTGTGATGCTCCTCACTTTTGTGATACCTACCCGTCATGTTTATGATGATCTTCACTAAGTGAATCCAATGCTTTTGTGATGATCGTTCCTTTTGTGATGCTCGCCACTTTTTAGGATCGTCGTCACTTCTTATGAAGCTCGTCACTTTTGTGATGTTCGTCACTTTCGTGATGCTCTTGATACATACCCGTCATTTTATGATTTCTTCACTTATTGACACATTGGTTTTGTGTTGATCATCACTTTTGTGATGCCCGTCACTTTTCATAAGCTAGTCACTATTGAGACTTTTCATGATGCTTGTCTCGATTGTGATGCCCGTCACTTTTGTGACGCTCGTCACTTTTGTGATATTTGTCTCGTTTGTGATGCTCGTCACTATCATAGTCGCTTTTGGGACGTTTGTAACTTCTATGACTCTCGTCAAGTTTTATGATGCAAGTCACTTTGGTGATGCTTATCTCGTTTGTGATGCTCGTAACTTCTGGGACGCTCGTCACGTTCTATGATGCTCGTCACCTTCAAGACGCTCGTCACTTTTCTTATGTACATCACTTTTGTTATCATGTTCCAGGTGATAGCCTCAAGCGGCGGCAACATAATCGCCGTGGCCAACCCGGCGCTTTCAATGTCTCCTGCGATAACGTTGGACAACGGGCGGACGATCGTCAAAAAGGACACGCTGCCGATCGACCCCAAGATGGCGTGACCTTCGGTTTTCCTGTTGGAGGGCAAACATCTGTGTAAATTTAAACACCCCTGTTGTAAATAATGTAAATTCCCCCCCTCGAATTTCCATATTGTAAAAAAAAATGTTTTAGAGCTAGTGACATTTCTCGACAATATGTTGCAAAAAATTTTCCAAAATACGTTCCGATCTTAAATTATTGGCTGCTCTTAGGAAAGGCGTGGAAGACGCGGAAAGGCGTGGCAAAATTTTTTAGCCTCGAGTAATTTTTTCATATTTTTAATAAAAAAGATTGAATTTAAGTTATTTTAATTTTAAATATTCACAAGTTTTTCCGCTGTTTTGGATTATTTAAACGCTCAATCCACGGAACTGTGGGGCGAATTTCGAAATGGTTTGCGATATTTTTGCGACCCACAAACATCGTTAGTTTTTAATTATCCAATAATTGTCAATAAGCTTAACGATGTTTGTGCGTCGCAGTAAAACAGTGGAGTTTAAGATCGTTTGCTATAGGATTGCGACCGACAGGTATCGTAATCAATCTCAATCGATTTACGACAGCGATGCGAATATCTGTCAGTCTCAAACCTGTCGCAAATAATCTTAGCCCTTTTTTTATAATAGTCAACTTGAATTTTTTACTATCTCAGTGACAGAGTTGATAGGTACTCGAATTCTACTGCAGCCAACTTTTCAATTTACGCCAAATTTTAGAAATTTTCAACGGAAAAAATGATCTCAAATTTCGATATTTTAATTGTCCAAAGCTGAGGATTCATTTATTTATATTCGACGTGGTTAGCGATTGCAACAATCGATGAAGATGTATAAGAAGCACTCATAAAAAATATATCTTACTAGATCTCGAAAAGTTTAAAATTCCCGCTCAAAATGAGCCCAACGCATTAAATGCAAAAATGATGTGTACAAATAAAAATTTGTTGATGATTTTTTTTTAATTGCCTTCTCTTTCATAATGAATTAATTTCCTGTCCAATGAGGAACTAAAATTACCGTTGTACCTACCAATTTGTATAGGTATCTCAAAAACTGCTGGAACTATTTTCACGTTCTTGGTCCAATTTGACGATTTATAATTTGATCACACAAAAATTTCCTTATTAAAAAAATACAAAAATTCCATTATAAGTTATTTTACAGATAAATGTGACAAATTATAAGAAAACCAACAGTTCAATTTTGAAAAAAATTTATTGGCAATTTTTTGTTAAATTAAAAAGACACAACAGTAAAACATAAATAATATCACTACATAACAACAGCATTTTGTTCAAGATTGTCAAAATTGATTTGGATTTTTTTAAAATTGAATATCACTAACAGGAGCTCGTATCGCTAAAAAAATGTTTCAAAAATTGTCATTCTTCAACGGGTTTTACCTACAGCTGATATCCACAATTACTGAGCGAAGACATTGCGATAAGCGTAGGATGCAGAGGAAGACATGGAAGAGGTACATTATGGGCTGAATAGACGATTAAAAACAAAATATTAAATTTTTCAAAAACAATGAAATTAAAAACAGTACGTAGGTAAAATAAGTACGGATTCATTGCACAAAATTAAATAAGAATTAATTATTAAATTAAAATAATTTTCAACAAGCCGTATGGAGGTAGAGTGAGAGATAAAATAAGAGAGGTAAGCTATGAGATAAGAAAATAATTTGAACAAAAATCAGAAACAACTTGAAAAGCAATAAATTATCAAAAATAAAATCCCAAACAGCACTAATAAGAATCAAAATGATAAAATTGGTACATTTTATAAAATGGAATTTGAATATTAATTTATTGTACTATTACATAACAATATCTTGAAAATCCGAAAAAATTAACCTCAGACGCAAGAAATAATATGAGAAAGGGCTGGAAATATAATTACAAAATATACAAACCTCAACTGATTAATCCTCGAAGATAAAATTTATTTTCAAAAAATAACAATAATTATTTTTAAAAAATTAAAATAAAAAACCTGAATTTTTCAAATGAGGCAACAAAATGTCCCAAAAGCAAAGAACAATAACAAGTTAACTAAAACAAAATCTTAGTAAAACCAAAATCTTCCTTCAATTTCTTCAAATTCAAATTTAACCTGAGTGGCGACAAATAACATTTTAAGTTGATTAACCTGGGTGGCGACGAATAACATTTTATCCTACGTACCAAACATGGAATAAGTGTGCATTGATGAATACAAAATTTTCAAAAGCAGATTAATAATAAATAAATTTATTGGTAGGCACCAATTTTTGTTTTAGAGGTAAAATAAAAATTCAAATAAACATTTTTAAAAAATTGAAATGAAAAGTTTTAAAAACCAAATGAGGAACAAATTTGAATTGCAACAGACTCTACAGAGGTAAACGGTCGAGCAACAAAGTTTCATGAAAAAAGCTTGAATTATATATACATAATATACAAGAGTGAGAAGCTGGAAAAAATTATATTTTAATTCTTTGCAATAGGTAAACTAGATTTCAAATTTCTATAATTATTCAACTACGAATTAGGCGGGTAGGTATATCAATCTTTTTAACAGCCTCGGGGCTAAAATTGAAATGTTTTGATTGTTCCCGATATGCACATTAGCTTCATTTAGCAAGGATACTTGCTGGAGATTTTAAATTATCGTAGTTATGCGCCTTCTTCTTGCCGATGCAAAATTATCCATAAAAAACTCAAATGGAACATTCCAAACAGATTTTGGCACATTATTCGACAGGATGAGGGCCGTAGGGCCGAAAGCGCTCCGATAAATTCTGATAAATTGATTTCCTGTCCCGCTTCACGTTACAAGATGTCCAACGGGTTGGACGGCATGCCCGACACTTCGCAAATCGTCGACGCCAGCCGGTGCGACTGCTCAAGAACGCTCGACGACGTCGCTCCGCCCGAATGTATACAGTACAATTCGAAACAGCGGATCTTGCTGTGGTCCATTTTGGGAAAACATGTTTTAACCAAACGTCTGCAAAAAAAACGTCGATTTTAGCATAGTTAATAAAAAACCGATACCTATCGCAAAAATTGAATTTTTTCATGTTCAAAACTCAAAACTTGATTAAAATTTTTGACGCAAAACATTCAGGTGTTTAATAGGGGTTCAGGTTTATCCGGCAGATTTACGATCCATCAATCGAGTTTTTGAGGATTAGACAAATTTGAAAATTTGGTCAATTTAGAACAGCATTGGGTTCGCCTGATTTTTTGGAGATTCGATCACAATTCTCGGAGAAACTTACTGGTAAAAATCCGAACTAATTACGCCCGGTAGAGGGAGGATTTTGACGACGAGCTGAACGCTGATTTTCGGCTGCAATGGCGATCCCTGTAATGTCGAAAAAGCGCGATATCAAAATCTGGATTAAGGAATGGTTGAATTTTTGAAGTTTTTCTGCACTATATAGAAATTATGGCCGCTAAATTCAACTTTAAGAGCAGTTCCGATTATACCTTCGGAAAGCTGAGAATCTGACGCATTTTTTAAGATTATAGGCGAAATTTAACAAGTAAAATATGCTCACAAAGTTGAAAAAAGCGGAAAAACTCAAGGTCTGAAAAATCCACTTTTCCGATAAGTTTTCTACCAACTGAGCAACCTCAAACGATTTTTTTGGTAATCTAGGGAGATTTGAAATTTAACGCTCTTTCCTGATGAACAGTCAAAATTTATTATTCTTCAGAAATAAGGGAAGTTATGGCCATTTTAGAGAGTTATTATCGAAATCACAAGAAAATCTTAAAATTAAAAAAAGTGGTATATGGAAGCAAGTAATGAACAAAATGTATATAGGAATTTTTGTTGGAAATTAGTTGTAGAATCGATTCCCTTTTTCTGGCCGGGAGGTTCCTCAAGTTGCACCTTGCATATTATTTTGCTAATTTGTAAGTTAAAAAAAAATTCTTTCGCTTAAGGGTGGAAAAATTAGATTTGTGGCATTCCGCGTACATCAATTATGATTTCAACGATAAATTAGTACTTATTATTATCAAAATATAGGTACTTCAATATTGTCACCGGTATTTTGAAGAAAATAAAGACTTACAGACATGTCTTCAAACCATAGGTAGTAAGCGTAGCTGAAGGACGAGTCCCTCCACATAATTGCGAGGTGTCCTTCTTGCAAATGATTCCGGCTCAACTCCACCATGCTCCATACCTGCAAAATAGCAAAATAAAAAATTATCACTGAGATAAATCGAAATTCGATTAATTTTGATTTATAAAATGAGCGACGATCTCTCGTTATTTGTAATTTTTCAAGCACTTTTAGGTCCTCATCGGTAAAAATGAATAAATAAAATAAAAAATAAAAGTAAAAATAAATTTTTTTTTTACCTGTTCCTTAGTCAGCGAGCCGGGCTTTTCCGTTGAGAAATCGCACGAAGGAGCCGTTATCCTATGGTTTACTCTGTCGACGTAAATGAAGTGCACAAGTCCAGGAAAGCCTTCCAGGTATTTGTTAATATCCAAAAACTCCCTCGTATTAACAATTAAGGAATTAATCGTTTGAAGACAAAAAAAAAATAACAGGAAGCTAGTTTATTGAAATTTGGAAGAATTGGCTGTCAGGTGCATAATATTAAATATCATAAATTTTATGATAAATAGGTATCAGTGTAGACACCTAACTAAAAACATTCTCAAGTGAGTAAAAGAAATCTAACAAAAAATTAACAAGAGGCGGAAATAGTCAATTTTCTAAAAATACCCTTATAGAATAATTTAAAATTGGTCCAGAAAGGATATGATCCAAGGGTGAAGTTCCGCTGAGCCTTGGCGTGGAGGAAACTTTTGAAATGCGCCAACGAATTCGACACCATCTGGCGGATAATGTGAGCGCCAACTTGTTCCCCGGCTATGGGGCTTTTGTTGAGAACTGTCAGCCGCAGCAATTCCCTGAACGTCGTCGACAAATTCTGGCAGCAGGAGACGACGCTAGTCGAACTGTTGCCATTCTTTTTGTACTCCGCCCAGTGCCTGAACAATTTGAAAAATTTTATCTCATATAAGTTTTTTGTAGTTTTAGGCTCGAATAAAAAATTTTGCAGTAACAAAATAAATGAAAATAAACTATGCCCAAAAACCCCAACTTAAGCCCAACTTTAGCTCTATTTCTGGCTGTTTTAACTCAACGTAAAATGGCTGAAAATACCGTAAGGTTTTAGAAAATTTAATTGCCTTTCCAACGGTGTCCTTATTTTTGTAATTATTCCAAAATTTGAGGGGCTTATGACTGTTTAGCTGAGAAGTTGTCGAAAATATGAAAAAACTTCAAAATGAGAAAAGTTTATTTTCTCTTTGTAAAGAATGCAGTTTATGGTTTGACAACTCAGACAAAACTAAACTTTATTATTTACATTATTGTGGTTTTGAGCACTAATGCTTAGAAGCCGTCATTGGGATACCCTACATCTTCTCCCCCTCCTGCTCGTCCTTCGTCACAGTAGATGGTTTTTCTTAGCTGGTCGACGTGTTTCTTTAACAGTCTTCCATCAGCCAAGACTTCGTAGGACATTGGTCCAGTTCGCTTAACGACGACGCCATTGGTCCAATTTTTCGAAGCCTGACATTTAACCATCACGTTGTCCCCTTCCTTGAATTCTCGAACCTGCTTCTCTTCCCCTCGATTGCATTGTTGATTCCATAACGCTTGATCCTGTTTTCGTTTCAAATCTGGCTTCAGCAGATCGAATGGACTCGTTAATCGTCGCCCAAAAATCAACTCAGCAGGAGAACGTCCGGTTGTCGAATGTGGGGTTGATCGGTATGTGAATAAGAACTCGTCAACTTTTTCCAGGATTTGCCAACGATTTCCTTTCTCATTTTTCAATCTATCCTTGAACGTCCTCACTGCTCTTTCAGCTAAACCGTTGGTACGAGGATGATAGGGCGTTGACTTGATATGAGTGACGGAATGGTTCTTGCAAAATTGCTCGAATTCTCCAGAAACGAATTGGGGCCCATTATCCGTCACTATTATGTGAGGAAAACCAAACCAAATAGGAATGGGAAATAGTGTTCTTGATCGCTCTTAATGTGCTCTGGGTAGTTGTATTTACCATGGGAAGAATTTCAATCCATTTTGTGGTTGCATCCACTATCACAAGCCACATTATACCATGAAATGGACCAGCGAAATCCAAATGTAACCTGGACCAAGGTCGTGATGGGACATTCCACGAATAAATTGGTGCTTCTTCAGGTGCTGCTCTCGACTTTTGACACCTCAGGCATTTTCCTACCATCATTTCAATATCCCGGTCGACACTTGGCCACCAGAAATGGATACGAGCTACTGACTTCATGGATCGTATTCCTGGATGGCCACTGTGAAGCATCATAAGAAAGTTGTCCCTCAAACTTTCTGGTACTACGATACGGCCATGCCATAATAATATTTCTTCTTCGACCGATAATTCCTCTCGTTTCAAAAAGTAGGGAATCAAAACTGGATCCATGTCTTTTTTTTCTGGCCAACCTAAACGAATGTATGAACTCACTTTTCTACTAGTGTTGTCTTCCAGCATTCGCTTCTTAAGGATTTTGTAAGTGACTGGGCTATCTTCCAGACGCAAATAAAATAAATGAGCAACACTTAGCTTTCCCATTTCTTCTTCCTCAGAAATATTTTCAACTTGTAATGGCAGGCGTGACATCGTGTCTGCTAGAACATTTTCCTTGCCTGAAACGAATTCAATTGTGAAGTCATAGGACCTAAGAATGATAGCCCATCTCAGTAACCGGTTGGCTGCCATTTTCGGAATTTCTTTGTGTTCGGACAATATATACGTCAGAGGCTTGTGATCGGTCTTCAAAATGAATCTTTTCCCATACAGGTATTGGTAAAATTTCTTTACAGCGAACACCAAACCCAAAGCTTCCCGATCAATCGAAGAATAATTTTTTTCAGCATCACGTAAAAGTCTTGAAGCAAAAGCAATTGGTCTTTCAGATCCATCTGGAAATCGATGGGCCAACACCGCCCCGAGGCCGTTTGCACTCGCATCAGCGGACAAAACGAGCGGCATTTCCTTGGAATAGTGCACTAAAACATCTGAAGATGATACTATGCTCTTCAATTTCTCAAAAATGGTTTGGCATTCGTCAGACCAAACCCATTTGGTTCCTTTTTGTGTCAGTTTATGAAGAGGTGCACACAACGGTTGAAGCTGCCTAATGAATCTCCCAAAGTAGTTGACAGTTCCTAAAAATGATTTCAACTCATGAACATTTTTTGGTTTGGGCATCTTCTTTAGTGCGTCCAAATGTTCCTGAAGTGGAGAGATTCCACACTCCCTTATTACATGACCCAAATATTTTACTTTATGCTGGAGCCATTTACACTTTGCGATTTGTGTTTTGATTCCGAACTCGTTCAATCTTCCTAAAACTGTGTCCAGTGTCTTTAGATGATCTTCTTTTGTTGTTGCACTAATAATGATGTCGTCTAGTAAGCAAGCAACATTTGGCAAACCCCTAAGGATCTGTTCGATCGCTCGTTGAAAAAACCCTGGAGCGAAACTCACACCGAAAGGTAATCGCTTGTATCTAAAATAGCCTTTATGGGTTGAAATCACCAGAAATTTTCGAGATTCCTCTTCAACTTCCATTTGAAGGTATGCATCCTTTAAATCGATCACAGTGAAAATTTTTCCTCCTGATAAATTAGTGACCAACTCTTCAAAACTTGGCAACGGGTGATGATTTGAATTTATGAATTTATTGAGAGTGACTTTGAAATCAGCACAAATTCTAACAGCCCCAGTCTTTTTCACACAAATTACGGTAGGTGATGCCCATTCTATAGGGTCCTTATTAGGATCGACTGACTCTATGATCCCTTCTGAAAGTAGTCTCTCAATTTCATCTTCTACTTTATCTTTCAGAGCGAATGGAACAGGTCGATGACGAAAAACCTTGGGTTGTGCATCCTCAGTTAGTCGAATGCGAGCTTTATATCCCTTTATTGTTCCTAAACCAGGAGAAAACACATCCGGATACTTCCTCAAAATTTTATTCAACGAATCTTCCAATTCAAAACTATCAGAATTCTTCTTGTTTGGTTGTGTGGAAACAGAACAAATTCGAGCTCCTTTAGGCATTGGCAAATCAAATGCTAAAGCCCAGTCAAGACCAAACAATGGTACGTCATGTTTTTTTACAACTGTCGCCTGTAAAAACAACGTTTTATCAAAAGCTTGCACCTTTACTGTTGCTCTTCCTAATGTTTCAATTTTGACACCAGTATACCCAATCAGGTCGCGACATTTCTTTAAAACAGGCTTCCCTAGTTTTTCCCATAATTTCATATTGATTACTGATTGAGCAGCTCCAACATCATACAGCATATCAGTTACAACCCCGTTCAATACTACTTGTAGCATTATCTTACTCCCTGCTGTCTTAACATTGTTCAGGAAATTGTCCTCTGCTGACGAAATTTCACCGTCTGAGTCCGATTTCTCGGCGTCTTGATTTGAAGGCTGCCGAATCATTCTAGTTCTCTGATGATCTTGCAATCCCTGACGACAAACACTGATGAAATGTCCAATTTTGCGGCACCGTAAGCACTCAGCTTTCAAAGCTGGACATTGCGTTTTGTCCAGGTGAATTTTGTACCCACATCGGTAACACTTATCCTTTGGCTCGGTTGGATGAGTACGGCCTGTTTTTTCCCTGAACTGTGGTCTTGTACGAAATATGTTACTTGGGTTTGATACTTGTCCAGCCAAAATTTGCTGTTGCGACTGAGCTCTTTCTAGTGTTACTGCTGTGAGCTCTACTTCTTGGAAAGTTGCGACATTTGACGGGTGTAATCTGATCAATTCTTCCTGCCACTTGCTGGAATTTATTCCTATCACTAACTGATCTCTCAAGCGTTCCTCCAAAGAATTTCCGAATTCACAAGATCCAGCCAGTCTTCTCAACTCATTGACGTATCTTGAAACGGGCTCACTGGCATTTCGAATGCGATTTGCAAAAGCGCGCCGTTCAGCAAAAATACAGGACGATTTAACATAGAATTTTGACAAAACAGCTTTCAATTCATCATAATTAACATTTCGAACATCTTGTGGGCGAAAATGATCCACTAAAATTTTGAAGGGCATTGGTCCAATCGACGCCAAGAATAAAATTGAACAAGCAGCATCATCAATATCTTCAGTTAGTTCCCATCTGGATAATTCAACTTCAAAATGCGCTAGGTAATAGGGCCATTCCTCCACTTCTTCATCGAAATTTCGAAATTTGAAATTTTGTAATCGTGTTCTGTTTGGAACATCATCTTGACGAGGATGACCCGGGCTAGTTAGATTGTCCTGACTCGTACTTGGTTGGACATTTCTTCCTTTCTTAGGCATGTCCGCAGCGCCAAATGTAAAGAATGCAGTTTATGGTTTGACAACTCAGACAAAACTAAACTTTATTATTTACATTATTGTGGTTTTGAGCACTAATGCTTAGAAGCCGTCATTGGGATACCCTACACTCTTGGCCTCAGAAAAAATTTTGTGGGGCAAAAATTGTACCAAATGAGCTGAAGCATGACCATTTTAAAGAAGATGATGTTAAGTGTGAACACCTAAGGGGCACAAGCCAAGTGGATAACAATCCCCACAACATCCCCATAACAAGAATTGATAGCGTTTTTTTTTTAATTAATAGCAATTTTTACAAAAATTATTGGAATTTTTAAATGTAATAAATCTTACTTCTTAAGAATTTCCCACTTTGACTGCAGAAGTTTCCACGTGGCGTCAATCGTCGGCGACGTGTCGGGGCCTTTCAGTTTTTTCATCGCTTCGTACACTTTTTTGACGGCCGACTCCAAAATTTCAACGCCCCTTTTGACACCGTCGGTTTCCGTGTTGCTCATGGAGACGAGATTTATCCGGTGCAGGGCGTCGAACGTGCAGTTCAGCCCGATGCTCAAAGCGTCGTATGGAGTCTGAGGGATAATCGAGTTTTAGCCAACTATTTTTGAGGTCTGTAGGACTATAAGCATTAAAGCAACCTAAATAGCCTTTTTGAATTTTTTAAAATAATAAATAAATCATGTTTACCTAATTGACTTCTCACCTGACAAAGGAGTACGAGGGTGACGCCATCGGAAAGGGCTGAGATGTGAATTATGTAGGGGCAGTTCGCGGATGAATCGTCGGCCGACAAGAGCACCAGATTGCTCGCACTTCCACTCCCGTCAACTGAAGAAAAATTTACTCGAATTTTATTTTAAAAAATTGAAAATTGAAAAAGATTCCAGCGAAACGAACACTAATTTATCAAAAATTTTATCAACAGTTCAATAAAAAATTTCATCAAAAACCAGAGTGAGCGGCTTATTGGCAATGCAATCAAAAATTGCAATTAACCTAAGAAAATATCGATATTATAATAAATAATCGATGTAAATCGATCAGCTAACCTAGGGGCCCATTTTTCGTTCGAACTGGACTAGCGTCCGTTGAATAAAATGACGAACATGTCGATCCGGTTTGTTCGTTGTTTTTTGGCAGGCTGGACGTCTCTTTTTGGCACCAGACGGACATGACGCTGAGGAAAAGGAGGTCCTTCGCACTGAGATCTCTAGCACTTTTGCTAAAAGAGAATTTCAATTTTTGGAATCAGTAAATGGGGGCGAGAATTAAAAACCAAACCCTCAACAACGTAAAATAACCTAAAAACCATAAGATCGTGAACCTAAAAAATTATAAAAATTCCGTATCTTGACATGCCATTATAGCAATATAATTTACCTCGAATACAAAGATAGGAATTTATTTTCGACAAATATAACAGCGTGCGATTTGGGCCGGTCCAGCATAGATTTCATCTTATCGGTGGCTTCGCGTAACGCTTTTATCGCAACCATGTTCAGTTCGGAGTTGACCGTCAGCTGTTCGATGGCTTCCAAAAGGAATCCCTGATCGTCTCCGGCCAATCCTGTCCAAGTGTCGAGGAGCCGGCCGATTAACGTGTAACGAGGAAGATCTGTCTTTAACCTACAATCATCTCAATCATTTCAATTTTTTTTCTTAGAAAAATATTTAAAACATAGGTACATCGGAGAAGGTTCAAAAATGTCGACATTTTCAAGTTCAAAATAAATATTAAGGTTTTTTGGGCCCATTTTACTCACACAGAGAGATCCGGTCCGCAAAGGTGCTGCATGATGGAAACGCATACAGCGAGAACTCGCTTGAGCCAATTTATCTCCGAAAAGCCAAGGTGAACAAAAAGGTAGCCCAGGTACTGCAAAAGAATAAGAATGTCAGCGGGAAAGTCCCAAAATTTTTGCAAAAGGTTCAAAAATGTATTTGACAAATTTTCCCATAGTAAAAAAGCATATTATGCTCAAAAATTCGCTCTATGGCAAATTTGAATGCCTACCCGAAAAAAATTAGAGAGATAATAATAATTGACAATTACCTCGTCAAAAACAACGTTCAGCCCGTCCTGGCATTGAATTGAAGTGTAGGAATTGCCGAATTGCGAGCTCATTATTCTCTGCGAGGTGACGATCGGCGAGAATAATTGAATGACAAAATTCAGATCCATGTTGCCATCTTCGCCCTGAAATTTCAAATAAATAAATGTCAAATATTAAATCAAATAAATAAATAAATAATAAAATCAAATAAATAACCAGTGTTGTGTAGATAACACACAATAATCCATATTTTGATACGTACAATTTTGACGCAATTTGATGTTATTTTGACTTAACTTGCTTTATTTGGTATTAATTTCCATTGAACAGTGTCAATGGTGAAATTTAAACTCATGTCCTTAACAATCCAAAAAACGGCCTTTATTTAAAGATTTTTGTTTAAATGATAAAAATTTATATTATTACGTCCTCAAATTGGGACAATTTGGATCACTTGAAAAACTAGAGATAATTAGATAGAGTTTTTCTGCCTATCTTTCATCACAAGAATTGGAATACATTCTTGAACTCTTCTCAATTTTTGGTTCATTTTTCTATAGAAATGAACCTTTGTAATCGGTCAGGAAAAAAAAATTTTAACACCCCCTGAAAATTTGTTGGCTTACGTTTCAAGGGGTGTAGAATCCGAATCTGCAATAAAAATTTTTTGTCCGTCCGCCGTACGCCGTCCGCCGTCCGGGGTTTTTCAGGGGGAAGGAGTTATCGAAAAATTTTGAAATTTTTACCGAAAATCAAGTTCCGTATCTAGTTGGTCCTAACGTCTCGGCAGAACCCTACCTTAATTTCAAGGCCAGTAAAACAGCTGTTGAAGTGGGAAAAAATTCGTGTTTTTCTGGAAAATTTAAAACATAGGCATGTGACGCATCATTTTCTATAGATTTTTCTATGCTAAATCGAATGAGACCATCGCCACGCCGGTAGCTTCAACCGTTTAGGAGTTATTGCAGTTTTAGTGAGACATTTTTGAGTTTTTAAAAATTTCTACAATTCTTAATAACTCGAAAACGACTAGAGCCACAAAAATCGTTTTCCACTCGTTGGAATCCCCACAAAAACTTCTGTCCTCCCGATATCTTCAATTTAAAGAATTTGGTCGCATTATACAAATCAGCAAAACAAAAATTGGAAAAAGTTGAGAATTTGGCCTCGGCTCTTAGATACGGTTGATTGATCTACTTACGAGCCGTAAGGGATGGGGAAAAAACGTGAAACCGTTTCGGAGAAACGGTTTCATTAAAAAAACGATGAAACCGTTTCAAGTAGCCTGAAATAGCCGTTTCAAAAAAACGAAAGACCAGAAACGAACGAGTCATGCCCCCGTTCCGGTTTCTCCGTTTCATTCCGTTGCGGATGTATGGAATATGGATGCATGAAGAAACCGAAACCGAAGCAGAGAAAAAAACCGTTCACCTCAGCCAGCTTCAGTTCTTTTGAAACGTACGTTACATTCATGGATCACATTGAGGCCGAAACAGTTGTTTTGAAACGGTTTCGCCGAAACGGTTTCAGGGTAAGACGAAACTGTTACATTTCGTTTCTTGAAAGGAACTGAAACGCCCATCCCTACTTACGACCACTAGCCTATTACAACAAGGTGACGCACTCACACTACGACCAGTTGCGCTTGGCAACATAAGAACGAGACAGGCTTTAACAAAGGTTCTGAGGCATTCTCAGAGGCATTCTGAGGCAACGTTTTTCTAAATCCCCATCTAAAATATCTACCAATTTATACTGAAATTCTAGAATAATAACAACTAAATTCCGTGTTTAAGGAGAACCTATAAATCGTAAGATTTGTCTTTGCAATCGAAAAATGAACCCCTGTGCAAAATTTGCAGAGTTCTTCGGATATACCGAAAACTGATGTGCACATGCCACTGATCTACTTAGCAGCGTTTTTTTTATTTTATAATATCAACCGAATTTGGGACCCCTTGGAAAAAATTAAGAGTTTAAGAATGTATTCTAAGAAAAACTAGTCAAAAACTAAAAAAATATGTAGTTTAAACATTTATTCCAATTCTTTGAAGAAAGATAGACAGAAAAACGCTATCTTAGTATCTCACAAACGGTTCTATAAACCGCTAATCTACGAATAATATTTATTTATGGAATCTGTATGATTATTGATGAACGGCTATGGAATGCCGCCTTTTCACACGAAGGCCGGCGATCAAGTTACGTAACGAACTTGTTCTAAGCCCGCCCTGTACTTGGCCCAAATACCGCCCGTAATTAAATTACAAAAAATGAAATTCGCCTAAAAAACTAAAAACTCGCCTGAATCCCATTGGTGTCCATCCCTTGGAAACTGCCGAGTTTCCTGATATGAGAGACAAATTCGCGATCGCATTTGCTGAAGATCACGTCGTTCAAATGGTCGAATACTAAAATGCAACGCATTTCGCCGGATTTCAATTCTGCGAATTTAAATTGCCTGCAATATGAGAAAAAATTATGAAAAAACCCTTTCGTTTGGGGAAAGAGAAATTTATTAAAAAATAGCAATTCATACCCGGCGGCAACACATGTTTAAACACATGAAAGCATTCCCAGATTTTTACAGATTAAAGTGCTAACGTTAGAAAAATCTGCGATAAATTTCAAAAATTTATAAGGAGTACATAGGCCATTTATTACGTTTGTTGACAGTTGACACAGCACTCGCATCAGCCTGATCGTGTTGATGGTTGATTTGACATTAACTAAACAGAAACACGAGCGCTTGCTACTGAACTGGCCTCTGAACAGGGCTGACAATCGACCACTTCCTCTTTTCCCCTCAAGAGACCAAAATTATCCCTCGATTTGTCAAAAAATCCCTCTTTTGCCCTTTTTTGGAACGCTGATAAAATACTTTTTAAAATCAAATTGAGAATTTGATTTAGAAAATCCTCAATTTGGTTCGGAATTATGAAGTTGAAATTAAGAATTCCCTGAACAATATTTGAGAATAAATTCCCAAATCAAATTGAGAATGTTCCCATGGCAAATTAAGAATTTTTTAAAATAAGCGTTTAGCCAATCGGCTGAAAAATTCTTACTTCGGCTATAGAACATTGAATTTCTCAATTTGGTTGGGGAAACTATTTTCAAGTATTGGAAATTCTCAATTTCAACTTCATATGTACTGCCGAACCAAACTGAGGATTAAATCCTTTCTTAAAACTTACTTAATTTTATTAAATCAACTAGAGAAATTCCCACACTCAGTCAAGAATTTTTCAAGACAATGCGGTTATGGGAAAATTCTCTATTTAGTTACTTAACTACTAAATTTGATTTCTAAAATTCTAAAAAATTCGACTTTTGGAATATTCTCAATTTGACCTGGAGAAAATCTATTGTCGTGACATACGGAAATCAAGAACCTACGAAAAAGCTGCTGCTATCACCCAAAGGAGCAGTCATTCTTAAATAATTGGACAAATTAATTCCAACCAAATATTAGCGAAAAGGTTAGAAAACGATCAACTTCCTAATAAGTCGAATTGTCCTGAAAAGGGGGAGTATCCCTGAAAAAGGGGAATTTCCCTCATAGTTACACCCCTGACAGCCTTTAATTCTTGGCTAACGCGATCTACTACCTACAGGAGGTTCCATCTGGCGTCAGTGGAGGTAATTTATTATTTTGTCCCGGCGTGAGTATACGATATGCACAATAGTATGTTTTCCTGGTATAGGTATGTTTAATAGACATTGTCTGTGCATGATTTTGTTTCAAGTGAAAAAAAAAACAATGCGAATTTTAAAACTCGCCTAAATCAAAATACGTCCAGTCATCGGGAATGTTAAAAATATCCACATATTCTGCAAGGAAAAACAAAGATTTTAAGACCAAGAACGCTCAATAATTGGGAATTATTCCGTTCATTTTTTTGACCAGGAAAAAATAGAATAGAGAACACTTAAAAGTGCGAATATGTCGCAAGTACTGAGAGTGATTCAAATTCCGGTTCAACATGGTAAATATTCCGGTAGTACTAAGCCTAAGTATTTCAAAAATTTTAAAAAAGCCTATTTCAATCCATCAGTCAAGCCCAGGTCCCAGCAGAGCAGACGGTCGTACCGAGAAGGTGGATGACGACTAGGCCGACTTCAGGATAAGAAGGCCAATTTTGGGATTCCCACAGATTTATGTATTTTGTTTTTAAATTTTGCAAAGTTTGTTTCACAATTTTGATTGGATTATCCTCCAGATCTGTCCAAAAATTATCAATATTGCCCGAAATTGTATGTCTTTGAAATAAAGCATCCTGCATACCAGCAAGATAATTCAGCAGACCATTTTTTAATAATAATTGGAGGGAATGAGGGTGAACCATGCCATGGTTACCATGGTATCATGCCTATTATCCACTAAGAATTGGGAGTGGGGTTGGTGAACAACATAGGATGAACAACTGGGTCAATTACAGCAAAAATGTCAAACTACTACATGGCATCATAGTTTGTTGTGTCAGATGCGGGGATTCCCGTCGATGCAATAAGGAAAAATGCACGATGACTCATTCCTATCCCCACTTGGAATATTTGAGCCAAGTGGGAATCCCCTCTTGATTGACCGAACTGAGCAATCTGACGTGTTCAATATCCCGAAAAGAGGGACATTTTCTCAGATAAATAGCAAATTCTTTAAATGCCGAACCGAATTATAAGTGGCTCCGTCCACGTAACAGTTGTTATCAATAATGAGAAGATTGCAAAATAAAAAAAGTCGTAAATTTAATCTTTTAGAAGCATTTCAAATAACTTTACCGGGGATTTCTCAGCGATGAACGGGATATGCGAATTGAGCCAACAGTGGGCAAAAGTCAGCGGATACAATCCGCCTCGTCCTCAACGCAGTTTTTTAGCGCTGCTATTTTTGTTAGTTTATCTAATGGCAAATGAGTGAATTTATGTTTCTTTACTGAAGATCTGGGCGCAAAGTAAGTGAAGTAAAGTGAATATGTACTTAGGTACCAGTCAAATAAATAGATAATTTAATTTGTTATTATTTGTATATATTTTTTTGAACAAGCTATAAGTACCAAGGTAGACCGGAGCACACGTTACAACAAAAAAGAAAAACAAAAAAAATCAGCTGTAGAGGGGTAAAAAAAAACCGAGTGATTTCCCTTATTTAATTGTTCATTGAGCAATTTTAATTTTGGATCATTTTTCAATTTTTAAAATTTCAATTTTTACAAGTCTATGTTAGTGACTACTTCAAATTCCAAGTATCATCAAGGTACCAAAATGCGGGACTATTATTATCTTCTAAATATTTCTTTCAATGGCAGCGATTCTACTGATTTCATGAAATTGTTCTGTCGCAGAAAGGTACTGAACAGTCACATTTAAATTTTTTCAAACTAGATTTCAAAATTTTCCAAACCGAATTGAAAACATCAAAAGTTAAGTAATTCGGTTTGCGAAATTCTCAGTATGATTTGGAACATTTTCAAATTTATTCGCGAAATTCTCATATTAATTTGGAAAATTCTCGATTTGACAATTTTGGACTAAATGTCTAATTCTTCTAATGGCTTATAATATTGTTTTCCGAAATAATATTATCTTTTTCCTACTTCTGGAATATCTTTACAATACGTACCTACTCCTAAATGCTATCTCTGTCAATTCAAATAAAAAATCTGTTTACCAGCGATAATGAGTTAAAATTATGCGGTCGACTTTTCATCGTCTGGCTAGGTATTTTCTCGTTAGTTTGGCTCCATGTGTCTTTTGGTTAAGCAAGATAAATGAATTATATAATAAATATAATATGTATAATTTTTACATTATTACTCAATGCTTTATTTTTATCAGCAGACATTTGTATTTTTAACAAGTTAAATTTATTTTAAATATTTTTCGAAATATTTTTGATTGAGATTTTTTTTGTTGCATTTTTGAGAAAAAATTGGGAGCGTCACATTCATATTTTTCCTGTCGGCCAAAGATACGAGTTTTTTCAAATGTGCAGTCTTCCAAAAAAAAAAAAAAATCTCAAATAATTGAAAATAACAGCGTAAAAATTATACGCTTAAAAATAAATAATAGCTTGAAATAATACGCCAAAATTTGTATAATAACGCCAACCGTCATAAATCAGTAAGTACCTATATATTACCAAGTTTACTAACAAATTGCCAAGACTTCCGGTTGGCATTTGGTGGGAAATTGTTTCGTAAAAGCAGATTTATACAGACGCGAGGTTTTCATTGGGTAAAACTTCATCTTGATTAACTTTGCGGTCTAGTTTGCTGGCGAAAATTAACGTCTGCCGCTCGAAGTATACCTACATAATTGAGTTATCTCTTTCCCAAGTTGAAGGGGCGAGAAAATCGATTAATTATGCGTATTGAAAAATAGCGGAAAATCTGGTGGCAAGCAAATGGTAAAATTGGATTACTAGGTTGAATCTAGCGGTTATTCCCTCAAAACTTTCTTTAAACAGGCTCCGATCTATTTGGCGATTTTTAAACAACTCCTTGACGAGAGTTATCTGATGAAAATAAAGTTTGGATTTACACAAATTATTTTATAAGTCTAAATATAGGTGTTTTATAAGTGTGTGTGTATTCATACATCATGATTTAAATTAAGGACTGTTCAAAAAATTAGTTTTCAAAGCACAATTTTTAAAAACGAAAAGAAACAATTAGTTTTTTTAAAACACAGTTGACAACAAAATTAATAAAAAAGTTTTTCAAAACACAATGTTTTTTTTTCTTGTCAACCCATCAGTCAATTGAACGATCAATGAACACAAATCATCGATATCAGGATTAAAATCAAGAGCCATATTTAATAGAAATGTCATAATGGACAAATAATGATCATACAAACATAGCGCTCGCCTTTTCTTCGTTTAATTAAAATAAGGCGAATACGTAATTGCGATGCTCGCGTCGCTGGAAAATATTTTTTCATAATACTTCGCCCTTTGATGTCAAGAAATTACGCATTTCATCCGACTTGTCAGATATTTTCATTATGTCTGACCGTGTCGTTGAAAAACGCCATCATTCCAGGCGACTCTCAAACTTGTCGGATAGGTTCGAAAGTTGAGTTTGGGAATTCAATTTTAACAGTTGAGTTCGTGGGTGAGTTTGAGGGTTGAGTTTGAAACTAGAGGCCGAGAGTTGAGTTTGAAATTGAGCCGTGAGTTGAGTTCGTAAGTTGAGTTTGAGAATCAAGTTCAAAATTTTAGTTTGAGAGTTGAGTTAAAGAATTCAGTTTGAAAGTTCAGAGTGCGAGGTTGAGATTTGTGTTTGAAAGTTGAGTTTAAGATTTAAGCGTGTCAGTTGATTTTGTGGGTTGAGTTCGAGATTCAGTTTGAAAGTTGAGTGTGAGATTTTAGTTTGTCGGTTGAGTTTGAGAATTCAGTTTGAAAGTTGTGTGTGTGAGTTGAGTCTGTGGGTTGAGTTTGAGAGTAAAGTTTGTGGTTTTGAGAGATGAGTTTATGGGCTGAGTTTGAGGTTGAGTTTTCAAGTCGAGTTTGTGGCTTCAGTTTGAGAGTTTAGTTTTCAAGTTGAGTTTGTGAGTTAGGTTTGAGTTTGTGGGTTCAGTTTGATAGCTCAGTTTGTGAGTTGAGATTGGGAGTTGAGCTTGAGAGTTGGGTTCAAGATTCTTGTTTGTCGGTTGAGTTTGAGAATTCAGTTTGGAAGTAGAGTGAGGGAGTTGAGTTTGATAGTAAAGGTTGGGAGTGGAGTTTGAGATTTTAGCTTGCAGTTTGATTTTGAAATTTTAGTTTGTGGGATGAGTTTGAGAGTCAAGTTTGAAATTTTAGTTTATGGCTTGAGTTTGAGATTTCAGTTGATGGTTTGAGTTTGAGAGTTGGTTTATAGATTTGACTTTGTGAGTTGAGTTTGTGGGTTTGGTTTGAGAGTAAGGTTTGTCGGTTGAGTTTGAGATTCGAGTTTAAGAGTTGGGTTTGGGAATACAGTTTGTGGGTTTAGTTCGAAAGTTGAGTTTAAGAGTTGAGTTTGATAAGGGAGTTTGTGGGAGGGTTTGGATGAGAATGTTATTCTGGAAATTGAGGTTTTAGGTAATGAGGTTTGAGTATCATGTTAACCTACTGGCACAGTTGACATTTCGAACGTGTACGGGTTCTGGTATCGATCTAAAGTTTTTATTTCAGGATGATTGTGTTCCAAATTCTATTCGCCTCTTGCCTGTTGATCTTCATTTTGTGGAAATGGAAGGTGTCTTATTGGCAGAGACGAGACATCCCATGCATCGAGGCTAAATTCCCGTTCGGCTCGATAGCCGATATCGTCTTGATGAGAAAGACCATCGGTGAAGTTTACGATGAGATTTACTAGTGAGTCGAAATTGCATCAAAGTTGCTCTCAAAGGAAATGGAAATATCCTATCCAACTAAGGGTAACCATACGACTGATTTGAGGGGCGGCAGTTCACGCCCGGGACAACTTCGGTTACAGAGCGAAAAACTACGCCTGGATCGGCAATTCAATTTTTTTCCGGACTTTGATCCCTATGCTTGCCCATATATTTATTCATATTTTAAATAAATTAGCGAAATTTTTTCGCACATTTTCCAGTCAACTCGGAGACGCCCCATTTGGTGGAATTTACCGCTTTTGGTGGCCGGCGCTATTCGTCAAAGATCCCGAACTGATAAAAACAGTTTTTGTAAAAGAGTTCCCAAGTTTTCACGACAACGACTATTACGTGAATCCCGACGTCGACCCGATTTTGGGCCTGAATCCGTTCAACAGTAAAGGTGAAAAGTGGGTAACAATATTATTATAGTATTTGAAAATAGTTACTTATTTAACTGATGATGAGAAATGTAGGGAATGTAGTTTTAGAGAATGATTTTGGGAATTTCGTTTTAGGGAATGCGGTTACAGGGAATGTATTTTTAGGGAATGAGGTGGTAGGGAATGAGGTTTCAGAGAATGATGCTTTTGGTAATGAGGTTTTAGAGAATGATGCTGTTGGTAATGAGGTTTTAGAGAATGAGGTTTCAGAGAATGATGCTGTTGGTAATGAGGTTTTAGAGAATGAGGTGGTAGGGAATGAGGTTTCAGAGAATGATGCTTTTTGTAATGAGGTTTTAGAGAATGATGCTGTGGGTAATGAGGTTTTAGAGAATGATGCTGTGGGTAATGAGGTTTTAGAGAATGAGGTGGTAGGGAATGAGGTTTTAGAGAATGATGCTGTTGGTGATGAGGTTTTAGAGAATGATGCTGTTGGTAATGAGGTTTTAGAGAATGATGCTGTTGGTAATGAGGTTTTAGAGAATGATGCTGTTGGTAATGAGGTTTTAGAGAATGATGCTGTTGGTAATGAGGTTTTAGAGAATGATGCTGTTGGTAATGAGGTTTTAGAGAATGATGCTGTTGGGAATGAGGTTTTAGAGAATGATGATGTTGGGAATGAGGTTTCAGAGAATGATGCTGTTGGTAATGAGGTTTTAGAGAATGGTGCTGTTGGTAATGAGGTTTTAGAGAATGATGCTGTTGGGAATGAGGTTTTAGAGAATGATGATGTTGGGAATGAGGTGGTAGAGAATGATGCTGTTGGGAATGAGGTTTTACAGAATGATGCGGTTGGGTATGAGAATGATGTTGGGGAGTAGGTTTTAGTTGATGTTGTTGCAGAGATTGAAGTTTTAGGGAATTAGGTTGTTGGGAATGAAGTATTAGGGAATGTATTTTCAGAGATTGAAGTTGTTGGGAATGAGGTTTTAGAGTACCTATAGAGTTGTAGGGAACAAGTTATAGGGAATAGTCCGTTTTTTTTTGTTCGAAAACCTTATATTACCGGGTTGGGGCTCCATGTTAGTCATCCCTCAAGCGGAAAGCACACTACTATTTCAGTTTCGACGTTTAAAAGGGCCAAGGCCAGTTTTCAAGCGCAAACCAGGGCTTTCCTGGCTTTCCCGAGCTTTTTAGCACTGTATTGTATTAGCTGGCGACCAATATTTACTGAAACTGTTCAAGCTCGAGTTGACGGATATAGGCTAGCGAGTTGGAGCAGACTGTAAGTACTCCTGTGCATTAATTTACATGACAACTTCGTGTGTTTACCGGTTCGGGTTGAATATGCAAATCTACAAGTCACCCTGACTTAACCAACTCTAACTAACTAAGCCCTCACCCCCCTCCCTTCCGGCATGCGAATGTTTAAACCTCTCAACGATCTATCGTATCACTCGAAACTTGGCACGATTAATTAAACTGCTTTCCCCCTACAGGATTACCAGTATCGTTTAGGGCCAACTTCAAAAATCCTTTTATCCTTATTTCGTTCGAAACGAAGAGACGTTGATACGCCGGCTTGGCTATCGACAGCGGCTGTAGAAGTTGCTTCTGCCAACCGGATGGGAAGGCTTTTCATCTGTGGGACCTGGGTGGCCACACGGAATTAATTTAAAAAACAAGTGGGGCCATGGGGGGGGGGGTACCACAAATTGTCCTGATAATAATATTATCTTGATATTATCTTGATGATGAGAAAACCCCTACGCTCCTCATTGCCAATTTACATGTTAAAATGTAAGGTGCGTAAAAAAGGGAAACAATAATAATTATTGTAATTATTACAAGCGTTGAAAGAGTAGGAAACCAAGAATTTCATGCATCCTTGTAAAGATTTTGAAGAAAGTGTGCCTAGCAACACTGGTCCACGGACGAGTCTGCACTTCGCCATCATAAGAAGTTCGGGTGCTAAAGGCAGCAGTGTGCCGCCTTTTAGCAGGTGTGCTAACCTTTGAAAAATATTTCCCTCTTTCCACGCTTGTAACTATTTTCCTTTTTTTACGCACTTTACATTTTAACATGCATGCAATGCGGAGCAAATATTTTTCAACTTCTAGAATATCGTCGATTCCTTGTTTCATACCAATGGGATACACGCGGATTTAGCCATCGACTAAAACGACTGCATGGTGGAATTACTTTTCCCCCTATTCGGTACTTTCCAATTTTCCCGAACAATTTCCCCTTCGGCCGCCTCCGTTACGAGTTCCATCTCTTAGGGAAAAAGAGGTGGCTCGTAATTAAAAGTTGCGGCCAATTGGGTCTTCTGTCGGGACTTTAAATTCGAATTTCCCGCAGCCTTTCTTCGGCGGGATTAAGGAAAAATACGAAAAACCACCCCCTCCCCCTCGATAACGTTAAAAGGTCGGCGGCGGACGATGTTAGGATATTTTCCAGGACTCTAATTACCTTCCACTTTCATTTCGGGAGGTCCTTTATTTTTCCTATCCTTTTCCCGGTTCCTCTCCCGCTGGCAAAGGCAGGATCTTGTCGCACACCCTTTGTTCTCGTTTTGTTTCACCAGGGCTCTGTTTTGCATAAAGAGAATATCACCCAATTAAGGAATAAATTTTCGTATTTTTCGTCAATAAAGCGGGTATTTTTATAAACAATTCGCGCCTCGGGTAGGTTGCTGATTTTTGGAGCTGACAAAGGTTTCGCGTGGATTTTTTTGAACGAATGAACGAAATTTTTTTCAGGTGGAAGTATTCTCGGGGAATAGTGACACCGTCATTGACGATTCTGAAGACGAAAATGATGTTACCTGGTATCAGATTGGTCTGTCAGCAGATGATTGATTATCTCAATTCCCATCTCGGCGAACATCTAGAGGTATTCGCTATTCTGCCACACTATATGTATAACAATGAATATTATAATAGACTATTTCAATATAATGCATTATAAATAGTATGATGAATAATGATTATTTTTGGTAAAGGTCTACAATGATCTCCTATTCAGGAGGAGATTTCAACGAAATTTATTCCCCGGTAGATACATGATACATTCAGCTGAGGTTTCTATCAATATAGCAGTGGTAGCCGATAATCACGCGCGGAATGCCCCAGGAGGCGACGTAATTGTACCTTCGAGTAAACCGAGATAGGTAATTAGTTGTAATCCGATCTTGATTAGCAGTCGTGGAGTCGAGCGGATCACATTATACTATTAGTGCCATGTTTCATGCCAAATTAACACTCCTGAATTATCCACTGCATAGACCATAATGCTGATGTAAGTTGGGTATTTAGCATCAAAAATTGTGTAATATCGGTTGGTAGGTACCTACGTTTAAAAATTTTCCAAATTTTTATCAGCAAGAAAATTTGCGGAGTCAATTTGTATTTTTTACATGAAACATCTCCAGCCTGTGCGTCATTTTTTACTGAGAAAGACCATTATCTTCGTTCTGAGTACGGAGACGATGCGGATCAAAAAAATGGAAGAAATGGCGAACAAGGCGTACGATGTGACGACGATGTCCAACGGGGCGAGGGAGTTGCGAAGGAACATGATGTAACGAAACCCAAGGACGAACCTGCGCAGGAAAATCAGTTTAGGAAAACATCAGCGATGGTTTCGATAAATTGATAAAAATTTCGGATGTGTGTGAATTGACCAAGATGAACCCGCTTGCAGGCGAACGCGATCCAAGTTATATAATTTATTATGATAACCCCGTTTCTGGACGGTAATGTCAGAGCTGGGAGCAGGCCACCTGCAGCAAGCTAAGCTAAAATTGGCATCCCGTCACTCTCCTAGAGGATTGATGTATGGCTGAATGAGCTTCAGCTGAAATCAAGAGCAAGCTGTCATTATCTCGGTAGTGTTGGAACCGGGAATTGCCAGCAGGCCACCTGCAGCAAGCTAAACCAAAGTTGGCATCCTGTCATTCTCGCTGAGGATTGCTATATGGCTGAAAGCGCTACAGCCGGAATCAAGAGCAATCTGTCATTCTCTCGCTCTCGTCCCATGCTAAGCGAATCTTCACACACATCCGGTTTTGGTTGCCTTGACAACAAAATCGGGTCTGCTTTTCAACTCAAAAAAGCATACCTGAAGGCGAGAAATCCGAGAAAAAACGACCACTCGCTCAAATGGAAGATGCGCTCCGTGCTGAGACCTTCGCCGATCAGGATGCGCCTGAAATGCAAGAGCGAATTGGCGCCCTCGAGTATCAGCAAAGCAAAGTTGCCGTGGGTGCACCACGATTTCCTCGACAAAGCGTTGACTATCGCCAAAATCGAGACGACATGGTGAAGAAGCATAACTATCGAAGTACGCCCCCGGTAGCGCCACCTGAACGTATCATACAGGAAATAGCTGCAGCTGAAGATCAATGCGAGCTCTTCGCTCAGCGTCGCTTTATTGGTCGGATCAAAATTGCTTGCCTCCAGTTGGCCCAAGTTGATTTGTACGAGTTGGACGACCAAAATTGCGTGCGCCATCGAGAGTATGTTCTCCGAATCTTCCCTGCATAGTTTGAACCTTTTCTGTATCGCCTTGTCAGTCGTCGTCATCAAGCACGACAGTCCGCTGACGACGATGACGAGTGTGGCGATTTCTTCGTCGTCGAACATTCCTCGATCAAGATGCGGAACAAGGTTTTGTAAGAGTTGATGCAGTTAACATCCAAAATGTTCATTATCTATGATGCACTCAGAGAAACAATCCTCATTCTTCGATCGGCTGGGGTTGGAGCTGACCAGAACCGTGGTACGCCTCTTGAACATCACAAAATAACGATTTCATTCCTCAACTACCAGTTTCCATGATTATGGACTTCAACACAAACAACCCAGAGTGGGAATCTAGTTCCTTAGGTACTTTTTCTGGTCTCGTGTGGCTAGGCGTTTCACAAACTAAGCAGCACTAGCCCCAGTAAGACAATGGAGATTTGATAGTCGCATAATAATGAAGCCTGGCAAAATATTCACGATTTGACGTCATGAAGCGTTGAACTAGCAAAGGGTGCGGCACCAAACGAACTTCTAGGTAGATACAGGCTTCATTGTTCTTGAGCGATTTCGAATGTCATTGACCGATCTTGAATGCTTCTGATTGTTCTGGAACGTTCTTGAACGATCTGGAGTTTTCTTGAATCTGGAATGTTGTTGAACGATAAGGAATGTTCTTGAACGATCTGGAGTTTTCTTTAATCTGGAATGTTGTGGAATGATTTGGAGTGTTCTTGAACAATCTGGAAGTTTCTTTGATGATCGTAAATGTTCCTAAACAACCCTGAATATGCACGATTTTGACTGCTCTTGAACGAGATTTGATGTTCTCGAACGGTCAGGAGTGCTTCTGATTGTTCTTGAGCAACCTCGAGTGTCGTTGAAAAATCTCAAACGTTCTTGAACGATCTGGAATATTCATGAATGATCTTGAATGTTTTTGGACAATCTGCAATGCTCTTGAGCGACCTGGGAGTCTCTTCAATGATCGTAAAAGTTCTTGAACAACCTTGAATGTTCTCGAACCATCTAGAGTTTTCTTGAATCTGCAATGTTGTTGAATGATTTGAGTGTTCTTGGACAAACTGAAATGTTCTTGAGCGATCTGGAAGTTTCTTCAATGATACAAAATGTTCTTGAACAACCTTGAATGGTCTTGCACGATTTTGAATGCTCTTGAACAAACTTCAATGTTCTTGAACGGTCATGAATGCTTCTGATTGTTCTTCATCAACCTCGAGTGTTGTTGAAAAATTTCAAATGTATTCGAGCCATCTAAAATGAACGATCTTGACAGTTTTTGAACAATCTGGAATGCTCTTAAGCGATCTGGAGGTTTCTTCAATGATCGTACATATTCTCGAGCCGCCGGAGTATTGTGGATCCCTTTCTGAAGATAGTCTTCATCAGTGCGTGCGTTTTGTTTTCCCAGACGTATGAGCTGATGGCAAAATATTCGACTGATGTCGTCGGCTGTTCGGCTTACGGAATGTACGGAAATTCGTTCGAGCACCCCGACTCAACGTTGAGGCAAATGTCAAGCAAAATGTTCGACGGGAGCTTGAAAGGCAACATCGCCCTTCTGTGTGCTCTGTATGCTCCAAAATTGGGCAGCATTTTGAAATTCAAGTAATTGCGTGATTTTCATCCAACCGAGTCCAGATATTTTCGATCGAACGTTTGATACAGGCAATTTTTCCTTCCCAGGATATTGACTGAAGAAGTTAACGAATACTTTGTCCAAGTGGTGAGAAAAGCTGTGGAACAGAGAAAAGATACCAACACCGTTCGCGATGATTTCCTCCAATCGTTGATCAACGAGAACAACGAAGCCGAGGCCAGAGGTGAACCTCCAGGTATGAAAACTTAGGTTTTATTTATTAAATTATTAGGTATCAGTAATTTTGAATCAAATATTTAAAACCGTAAAAAATAAACTTAATCTTTCATCTTTCAGTATTTTCCGACAAAGAAATGGCCGCTCATTCGATGACGTTTTTTCTCGACGGGTTCGAAACAACAGCAATTCTTCTTGGATTTATCCTTTACGAACTCTCGTTGAACGCCCTGCCGCAGGAGAAATTACGCCAGGAATTACTGAAGGTCGGCACATCTTTGGACGAATTCGAATTCGACAAGATACACGAAGCCGAATACTTGGATAGGGTTGTTATGGGTGAGTAGCACTTTTCAATTTACTTGATTGTTTATAAATTTGAAAAAAGTGCTTCAATACTGAAATCTTTTTGAGCGAATTGCCAGCATCAAAATCAGTGAATATCATCTAAGAAGCGACAAGATTCGTAGTAAAATTTCATTTTACGCCCGACACTCGAATTGGAGGCAATCAAAATGCAAAATCGCGTCATTACCTTACAAAATGGCTTTCCTCCCGATATTACAAGGCCGAATCCTCAACGGCTACCTGTTGCCGTGCTTAGGTTCGATATTACAAAAACATGGCGTCTCATACCTGTAACCATCAAATCCAACACTTTACGATTCCCGGCCCTTCGGATCCAATGAAAAATCCCTCGCCCTTTTCTTCCTCAGAGCCTCTCAGGTTCAGGTGCTCGGCCTCATAAAGGCAACAGATGTTAAGCGGGCATAACTTAACGCGAGAGACACGTTCTGCGTCTCCTAAGGGAGAAAAATACCGTCGAATTTTGACTTGGAAATCAGCCCGGCATCGGGATTCAAAGGAGCGTCTGCCTCCAGAACATCTCGACGGATTCTGCATAATTTCTGCGCAGGTTGGCAAACGGCGCAATATGGATTCGCAATGCGAGATGGGATAAATTGGTTGTGGCCCGTTTCCACATTCTGCCCATATGCGACCGGTCGCAATTCCGGTGTCGATTAAATTGAATCCCAGATTTCAGTAAGAGAACAGCGCACCATGAGTTTGGTTCTATAGGGAGTGAAATTTACTATGTATTTAATACACAGAAAAATCTCGAAAACCAAGGAACATAAGAGAAAAAAAAATAATGGTCAATTGTTTATTTTACTTTCTTTTACTTTTACCGATATTTTTCTGAAACTAGTAAACCCAAAAAATTGGACATATCCGTCTTCAAATAACAAAGTTTGTTGATTCTTAATAACTGTTTCAGAAACTTTACGTATGCACCCGTCGGGCACTTCGTTCGCTCGCTCCTGCACCCAGGACATCACCCTAAGAAGCGCCGATGGGAGGGAAGTATTCGTCGAAAAAGGCACCCCCGTCATCCTGCCGATGTATTCGGTTCACAATGATTCCAAATATTTCCCCAACCCCGACGTCTTCGATCCTGAAAGGTTTACGGAGGAAAACAAAGCGACACGGCCGCAATTCAGTTTCTTCCCTTTCGGCGGTGGTCCTCGGACGTGTCCAGGTGAGTAAGAATATTGAGTGAGTATTATTAATACTAAAAGATATAATAAAAATATATCAAGAAGTAGGTATAGCAAGGGGGAGACACCTCTCACTTACGACCCTCTCATTCAGGGCGGCAGGACACGGCAGGGACAACCTCGTTATAACAGCAATAAACAAAATATGTTTTTCAAGGTATCTTTTCAAACTAACATTAGTTTCTCTCATTGTTGAAATTGCAGGTAACAAATTCGCCATGACAATGGTCAAATTGGCCGTCGTCGCTGTCGTCTTGAACTTCTCATTGGCACCAAGAGAAATTCCTCGTGGTAAACTTGAACTGGATCCTTTAAATCAATTCTTCCACACGGCCAAACGAGGGTTATGGGTTAAATTCGATAGATTGTGACTTTTTTATGGAGCAAACATATCAAACAACTTTGTATTCTTTATAGGTTCATTGTATTTTTATTTAACGTAAAATTCTAATATTATCATCGTAATAAATATATTTTTCCACCCAGCCTCTATTGTTGAATTTGAATGAATCCGTTTCAGCTGCCGCTGTGCATTGTTTTTGCAGTCATTATTTGAGGCCAGATGCCATCAATGTCACTCGTACCTTGAATATTCGCGTGAGCCCAACAGCAACAACAAATTCAACAACAGCACCAATTTAGCACCAACAACAACAACAACATCATCAACGACGGCAGCAACAGTAGCAGCACCACTAACAAGAACAAAAAAAACAACTACAACCAACAAAAACTAAAAACAAAAACAACAACAACCAAAAACTAAAAACAACCAAAACCAACAACAGCAGCAGCAGCAATTACATCACCATTACCAACAACAAAAACAACTTTAATATTATCAACAACAACAACAGTAGCAGCACCACCATCAACAATAAAAAACAACTACAACAACCAAAAACTAAAACCAACAAAACACCTAAAACAAATGCAACAAAAACCAACAACCACAAATAACAACAAAAGCAGCAGAAATAACATCACCATTACCAACAACAAAAACAACTTTAATATCATCAACAACAGTAAATTCGCAATATTTTTGATTCAATTTATTTGGTTTTAACCGGGTTTAAGGGAATTGTAATGGAGGCTTGACCGTCAAAGGTTTCGATTTGCATTGAACTCCCAGGAAACCATGAAGGCAGCGAAAGCCGTCGAAACCGCCTGCAATACCCAATCGCTGGTTATCGCCTAGGTTAGATAAGCAGTCGATCGGATTATTCGGATTTCATGAGAGCCTACGTTTGAGCGCTTTCGCCCTATTGGGCATTTATTAAAAATTGCTAGCTATCCGGCAAGTGGTATGGAAATTTGAATGGGATCGATTACCATGAGCGCGTTCATCAAGTATGTGAAGAACCGGAGGATGGACAGATCCATGCGAAGTATGTCCAACATGAGTTGGTAGCAGCCTCTATCGAAAATGGGGGTGAATCGGTCCACTTCGGCGTGGATGCTTTTCGGCGACATCTGCAAATTATGGTAACGTTTTCATGAAGTAATTTAGAAAAAATGCATATTGTGACGCTCTTCACACTCACCTCGTTCGATCGGTTGGTGAAACATGTGTTTGGAACATGGCACTCGACAGTCCCGTTGTCCGGTTCACACCAGTCGATAAAGCTTGACAGTCCGCAGCATTTCAACTACACAGAGTGAAAGGGTGCGCAATTTTTTTGTTGCCCCGAATCAAATTTTTTAATCTAAATTTGTTTTAAATCCCGCACTTTCTGTTAATCGGCAAAAAATAATTTTGACCAATACTTAATTGAAAATTAATTCTTTTGAAATAGGATAAAATATTTCTTTCTAAGAAGTCGCGTCAACGTAACGATCCGGGGGCATTTGCATGCAAAACAACGTCAAACCAAGTTTTGGAGTCCCGAAATATTAAAAACCCCTCCCTCGACTTGATAAGTCGGCAACAATTTCTGTTCTTTCGAAGCTGAAAGTTTCGCTTAAAAAATCTCAAGTCCGCCTCAAGTTGGAACTTTGCTCGGCTAATGTACGGCAAGGTGCAACCTGTTAATAAAAAATTCCTTCGCGCCGCTTTTTAATCTTGGCTTTTTAAACATTGATGCGCGAATTCGCCAAGAAACGTACACAGCTTCTTTCGCAAAGTGAACTACCTAATTATCGAGCTAAATTACGGTCAGCAAAACCGGGTTATGAGGCGCACCATACTTGTAAGAAAATTAAAAATGATTGAAAAAACGATGAACATTGAAAAATCAATGGTTGCTCCGTTTGTGAGATATTGTTATTCTTAATAATTACTGTAAACTTACTGTAAACTGCGTGACGTCCCAGTTCAACCTCTGTCTCTCATCGCCACCCTTGAGGGCCACTAGCGATGCGTTCATTTCATGCGAGACGTTCTTAAGCAAATCATTGTTGTTCGGGATTTGAGTAAACGATGATAACAACAAGGCGCAGCAAATGAGCGATCCGAGAATGACGTGCTAGAAAAATCGATAGCAAACCATGTTTTGGTCTGAATGAATCTGAAGAAATCTGAATAAACCGAAATGCTGACGTATTCTAACTCACCATAATCATGTTGTGAAGAATCTTCCTCGAATGTAAACTCAGCCAGCTGAAAACCATAAGTGACGCCCCATTCAGTGATAGATAGAATGCGATTTGTTTGAAGGCGCCGATACCGAATGCGCAGCTACCACCGTAAGCTTGGCCGTCTTGTAGTACGTAAATCAAACCAACCGACAGAAACACTGCAGCTGTAATCTGAAAAAAAAATCCGGAATAAGAAAAAGAAGAAGACGACAAAAAAGAAAAAGGAAGACAACGAGGAAGAAGAAGGGGGAGACGAAGAAGATGAAGGAGAAGGAAGTGCAGAACAAGACGAAGAAAGAGAAAAAAGAAGTGAAGAGGCAAAAGAGGAAGAAGTAGAATGGGAATAAGAGGAAGAAGATGGAGAAGGAAAAAGATGGAGGAGGATAAGAAGACGGAGAAGAAAAGGAGGAGAAGACAGGAGGACAAGGATAAGGAAGGATAATGACAATTATAAGGCTAAAGATAAGGATAAGGATGTAGATGAGGATTAGGATTAGGATAAAGATGAGGATGAGGATGAGGGTGAGAGAAGGGTGTGGGTGAGGGAGAGGGAAGGGTGAAGAGGAGGAGAAGAAAAAGAAGAAGAAGGAGGAGGAGGAGGAGGAGGAGAAGAAGAAGAAGAAGACGACTGGAAAGGTTCAATTGCTCCGCCATGTTAAAAGCGCCACGCAGATTGCCTCCGTTTTTACAGCACAAACGTTCGGACTGTCATGGCTCCTTTTTCAATAGAAAAAACCCACCTACCCACCTTGCTACAGAATTATTTTAAATTTCAATCCCCCCCCCCCAATGCTCGGTGCAAGAATTATATTTTTCACAGGAACTATATTCATTCGGAAGGCATATTTTATTCATTTGCCTTTTTCAGGTTGGCGGAATTTTTCGCGATACTCCCCGAATAATGGGAGATATTATGCATTTTCAATAGACAGCGAGTGATTCACCGTCTTTCCTTCGAGTCGGCACAAAGTTGATAAAAGGCAACGTAGCAAGACATGGGGACAGGCTTCGCCGAACGTCGTTTACTTGTCGACGCGACGCCGTTGGAATTTCAATCACATTTATTCTGACGGGTATCGCGTTAGACGGGGTTTTCTTTCCTGATTGAGCCCCGGGGGCGACAATAAATTTCCGAAGAGAAGATGAAGGGAAAAATTGACGAGTGGAGGGGGGAAAATTCGTTTTATTTCAACACCCGATCGTTCGCCGGAAAGGAATTTTCTCCTCCGGTATAGAAAATGGGCTCTTAGCCCGAAAAATCGTTATCGGTGTAAACAAGCTGATATATTCGACATCACGATTTATAAGGGTTGCATGATGCTTTTCAGATTCCGAAGCCAACCGTGCCAGAAATTTGGTAGCGCTGCTGAAAAATCAATGGTGAATGAAAATAATTCTTTTTGTTCATGGAGGCTCCGGTGCCAGGGTGCTGTGCCATTAACCCCCCCCCCTTTTCCCCCAAAAGTTAGAGACAGCTGATTAGGGACAAAAAATTGGAAAAGATGCAGAACTAACAGGGGCGTGAGCCATCTAGCTCGGGCAGACGAATTCATCATTTTTATCATTTTGACTTACGCAGTTTATAAAATTGATGATGTTGAACGCGAAGTCCAATTTGAGATTTCGGGAATCATCTTCAGGTGGTACTGATTCGCTTTTATCGTCACCCGCATCACCTCCGCCGGCTGCTCTAGACTCGATGTCGAGAATTTCTCGCATTTTAGCTGATAACAGAAACAAACAGAAAATTTTACTCGAAGAATCGATGAACTAAGTACTGATGAAGTAGGCATTCAGAATATATTCCCTTATATAATCAAAATAGGTGCCAGCTTACTTAGTTGTAATAATTTTCATATTTCAGCAATTCGAGTCGTTGGATTAAAGTTGAAGTAACTGCTATACCTTGGCAGATCGCTAGCAGGTCCTTAAGTACAACGTAGTACTAGCGATAACCCTAGTTTGATACTTGTACCCAAATATTGAACTTCTGAACGGGCCTTGATCACACCCATTAGGTTAAGCACTTAACACCCTGGAGATTGCTGATGAGAATTAAAGCCCAAGCCAAGTCCCCCAAGGAGCAAGAAGTGGCGACAATAGATCATAATTCAGAACAGACCGCTCGGCGGTTTCCTGTCCCCACCTCGACACTAAATTCTGACCGTCCTTTATTACTCTGATGAATGTTCGGGACGAACCGTTTTGGCAAAGGCTGGATCACATTTAAGAAGTTGAAATCGAAATCAAACTTTACGTTTTTTTTTTTTTTTTGCAGCAGCAGAAGCACCACCACCACCACCAACACCTCCACCAACACCACCACCAACACCAACACCACCACCAACACCACCACCACCAACAACAACAAGAACAACAACAACAAGAACAACAACAACAACAACAACCACAACCACAACAACAAAATTAATAACAATTTCACCAACAGCAGCAGCTGCAGCAACAGCAACAAAAGCAACAATAAGGCCATAACAACAAAATTAATAACAACCTCACCTACAACAGCAGTTACAGCAACATCAAGAACAACAATAACATCAGCATCAACAGCAACAAAAACAGCAACAACAACAACAACAACAACAACAACAACAAAAGCAACAATGAAACAATAACAGCAAAATTAATAACAACCTCACCAACAACAGCAACTGCAGCAGCAGCAGCAACAACAACAACAACAGCAGCAATAACAACTACAACAAAATCAATATTAACGTTACGAACAACAGCAGCTGCAGCAGCATCAAGTACAACAATAACAACATCAGCCGCAACAGCAACAACAACAACAGCAATAACAACAAAATCGATAACAACTTCAGCAACAGGAGCTTCAGCAGCATCAACGACAACAACAACAACACCATAGAAAAACAACAAGAATATTATTCGGGGGGCGATTTTATTGTCACGTAGGACAAGCCATCGTGCGTCTGACTCAACGTCAGCTCGAAGGTACCTATCCGACGTTTAGCCGCCAGAGCCGACCAGGAACTACTGCAACTAATTACGACGCATTTGTAACGTGGGATTCGAGGATGACCAAGCACAAGCTGGTCCGAGGTTAGTTTCGAGATACGACAGGGAGGGGAGTCTATGTCTGAATAACTTCCAGACGGGGGAAGTTATTCAAATTCGGTGGAAAACTCCGACGTTCAAGGGCCGTTGTGTACGGAAGAGCGATTCAACCTCGGAAATAGTTGGGAACTGTAAAGTGAAACTTCAACGTTCCGCAGGCCGGGCTCAACAACAAACTATCTCCGCGGCGGTTCGTTCTATTGCGGTTGACAAAGTGAAATGTACAACTTTTTTCCTCTCGAGTCCGATAGTCGGAAATTTGAGCGAGCTGAAGCCCCGAACGAGCGCTTTTAATGCTGGAAACTGGGACGTGAAAAAACCGGACATTTTCAAAGCTGAAGGGTTTCAAACGACCAGGGAGTAATTTGAGGACGACAAAAACGAATACTCACAATTTTCGACAAGGGACATACATCAGATTTGGAAATTTAAAAAGATTTCGAGTCCCAAATAAGCAGTTGATAAGCAAAGAAACCAAATAAAGTTTATACTCTCCGAAAAAAACAAAACCAACGTCCTTGTTTGATGATTCCAGGTAAACAAATTCAAATCGCAAAAATTGAACCAGAAGTTTAGCCAAAATTCGTAATTATGTTCGAACATTTTCTAAAAAGCTAAAATTTCTTCGGTCAAAAGGAACAAAACACGTGTTTGGGGTTGTACCAGCGTTCTTACATACTTTATTAAAAAAAAATTTCAACCTCAAAAATCGGACCAGCGGTTTAGCCGCAATTTGTAATTACGTTCGACACCGACGAGGCCACATCTTGATCCAGGATGCCGTTCAACAACAACAACAAGGCCTCTCAACAATTTAGGGGCGGAACAGATTTTGACGGCTGCCAGCGATGAAGGCTACTATAACCGCAACACACTCGAGTCTTGCGGGTACTGTAGCTCTAGACCGATTGCCTATTCGCTAAGTTCAGTTTAGTAAAAATAAATAGGTACCTACCTAAAATAAACTTACATTAAAAACGTATATTCTGTGTCTCATTGCTTACATACGAGCATTGATTTTTCGACATTTTTGATAGTACAAAAAAATTTACTTACCGTCATCACCCTTCTCATGCGAATGATAGTACATGTGCATTCTTTCTAAAGCCAACGCATCTCCAGAACGAACGGCGAATTTGAAAATTTTCAAGTGTCCCTTATTCCTATTTTTGGGAACGGATTTAACGTTTTCAGGGTCGGCAGTGTACAAACAGTTATCCAACATCACTATCATGATATGTAACCTAGAGATGACTGTAGTTTATATTATTTGGTACCAAAATATTAATTATAAAATAATCAAATTTTGATATTTTTCGTGCATCTAGATACACAAATATTCGTAAAAAATAAATAAAAAATATAATATAAAAAAAAATACTTTCACCAGCTGTAATTTAAGAGAAGTATTTCCATAATTATAGTTTGGCTGTTTAATTCAATTGGGATTTTTCGGCAATGTGTATAAACACGTTAGAATGTTATAAGCTGAAAATTAAGTTGGAAAAAGGGGCATCACACCCTAGTTTTTGTAAGTAAATTGAAAATTTTTTAGCATAAAAATGTTAGTAATCAAAAAATGTATTTTAAAACTTTTTTCAAAAATGTATGAGGAGATGATAAGATTTATTACCTCAACTTCAGTGATATGCAATTTTCCTAAACTGACATTTTTGACATTGGTCGATTATGCGATTAAAATTATACCGAATATCACCGGTATTCGACCTGTTCATACCTTTGACAGCCCCTTCTGAAATAGGGGCCTCGCTCGCAGAGAAGCACGAATTTCAATTATCGCCGGACGACCGCTTTTGAAATCGCATCGACACGTTTGAAATATGAGATTCCATTACCGGTTTGCAAATCGCAACGACAAAAGGGCAAACATCCGCGGAAACGGACAGTTTATTTTGCCGGCAATTGCAATTGCGTAGCAATTATGCGGACGTCCACAGACTCGATTCTGGAATTGGCGGCAGTCGACATTTCCAGTCGGGGCGATAGAGAAATAATCGAAAACAGTCGAAGTCAAAGGAAATTTATTTATCCGCATACAGCGCAATAACGAATACGGTGTATCCGTTGATCGCAAAATGCGAGATTTCGCCATCTCAAAAAATAGGAAAATTTTCCACGGGAAATCAAATGAAAAACGAGCTAAGGTAAACATTTATTGCTCACAACGCATCAATCGCGGGCATTCCGCACATCTGCGCTGGTGCTCGGGCTTTGGCTTTCCTCACGGATGGCGACCGAACGAGGGGAACTGCTTGTGGATTTTGATTTTCTCAAAACGGGTTGGATTGTTTCGATGGCCGAATCCGACTCCAGTTTTTGATCACCAATGTCCTGATGTTCGGATAATACTCGAATCACGGCTTCGGACGCTTTGCTCCCATGGCCTTCCAATTGGATGGGCCGTTTTGAAGGCAGTTTTCGAAACCTGCCACAGGAACGAGCACAAAAACAGAAATATTTTGCGGTACAAGTTTTTTTAATGCTAACATTTTATTGTTTTGGCGTTTTTGAGAAGGAGTCCTCATCGTAGGAGATGGAGGACGAAAAATATGAAGCAGATGAAACAGGTGAAGATTATTGAAGAATTGGAGAAGAAGGTGAACAAGGTGGTGAAGAAGCTCGGGAATGTGTAGAAGATAATGATGATGATCAATGTGATGAAGGCAAAGAAGGTGAAGAATAAGTTTGTGAAAAAGGTGGCGGAGGAGATGGTGAAAGAGGTAAAGTAGGTGAAGAAGGCGATGAAGGTGAAGAGAGCGACGAAGATGGTGAAGGAGGTGAAGAACGTGGTGAAGAAGGATGGGAGAAACGAGGTGAAGATGGCAAAGAAGGTGATAAAAAGATGGTAAAGAAGGCGAAAAAGAGGAAGAAGGCGAAATTTAGTGATGATGGTGAAGAGGGAAATAACGGGGAAGAAGGAGTGACGAATTTGAAGACGGTGAAGAAGCTATAGGAGGTGAAGAATGTCGTGAAGAAGGTGCTGAAGAGAGTGGCGAAGAGGGTGGAGAAGAAGGTGGCAAAGAAGGTGATGTAGGTAGAGAAGAATGTGATGTAGGTGGTGAAGAATGAGTCGTAGGTGGAGAAGAATGTGACCTAGGTGTTGAAGAAGGTGATGTAGTTGGTGAAGAAGGTGACTTAGGTGGTGAAGATGGTGAGGTAAATAGTAAAGAAGGTGACGTACGTTTGGAAGAAGGTGACTAAGGTGGTTAAGATGGTGACGTAAATTGTGAAGAACACAATGTAAATTGTGAAGAAGGTGACGTAAGTTTAGAAGAAGGTGACGTGGGTGATGAAGAAGGTGACGTAGGTGGTGAAGAAGGTGACTTAGGTGGTGAAGATGGTGATGTAAATTGAGGAGAATCTGACGTAAGTTTAAAAGAATGTGATGTAGGAGGTAAAGAAGGTGACGTAGGTGGTGAAAAAGGTGACGTAGGTGGTGAAAAAGGTGACGTAGGTGGTGAAGAAGGTGAAGGAGGTAGGAAGAAGGTGACGTAGGTGGTGAGAAAGGTGACGTAGATGGTGAAGATGGTGACGTAAATTGTTAAGAATTTGACGTAAGTTTAGGAGAGGGTGACGTAGGTGGTGAAGAAGGTGACTTAAGTGGTAAAGAACGTGAGGTAGGTAGCAAAGAAGGTGATTTAGGTGGTGAAGAAGGTGACTTAGGTGGTGAAGATGGTGAGGTAAATAGTAAAGAAGGTGACGTACGTTTGGAAGAAGGTGACTAAGGTGGTTAAGATGGTGACGTAAATTGTGAAGAACACAATGTAAATTGTGAAGAAGGTGACGTAAGTTTGGAAGTAGGTGACGTGGGTGATGAAGAAGGTGACGTAGGTGGTGAAGAAGGTAGGGAAGAAGGTGAGCTTACAATTTGATTTCTGGAATTACAGCATCTACAAGGCTGATTGTGGAACCGCCCTGTGAATGACCCGGACCTTGATGTCTTTTCGATTGAGGCTGTCTACTTTTCGCCGCTCGGTATCGTTCCTTCCTTTCTTGCTGTTCCGATTTCACGAAAAGGACAGCTTTTTTGAGAACGTAAATGACCACAGGGAGAGCGCATGACTGTAAGTGTAATATTCGAATTCAGAGCGATTAATTCATTTGCCCTCGGAAGGGTTTCTGTAATTTATGCCTCCGATATTTTAACCGAAATTGTGCCGGGGCCTTTACTCTGGGAAAACATTAATTTGCCTCGGTTTAAGTGCTCCTAAAATCGTATCCGACGGAATCACCTGAGCAGGTCGTTTTTATTTTGGCAATAAAATCAGAAAAAGCTTTCCCGGCAACGATGTCCGCTCGTTTTTCGCTCCTCGTAATTTGTTTACTCACGCAAAGCGGTAGGTGGCTCGGATTTTTTTCTCCTCACTTTTTATCGAAGCCCTAAAACCTCTGGGAGAAAGGCTGCAGTAATGAATAAAGGGGTCCTGAGCAGAGGCCGTAAATAACGGATTTTATATTCGGCCTGAGGTTGAAACGACGAATCCGCCTGATTTACATACGGATGTAACTGCCTTCGGAATACATAAAGTAGCCGTGTTATGTTTTTGGGATGTGTTTTATAAAAGGCTTTTCAAAGAGTCGAGATAATTGTTTTGTCGCTGTTTCGCCGAACGGGGTCTGTAGGCTGTTTTTTGTCTGAGAAGGCTTTCCAAGTGGTTTTTTATGTTGATTTGTCAATAACATCGAGAAATTATCGGATTTCCTCGATTGTTTAAAATACAATAATAAGAATTATTCATAGATAAATTTTCGAAAGAAAAAGAAATGAAATAGTTTTGTGTTACTTTCTTGAGAAATTGAAGGAATTCTGTAGGCATTTAGTTTAATAGTAGATAATAAATTTAAACGAAATTCTCAAAAATTTCAACAATAAATAAATACCTATTGAGATAAATTTTCGAATTCCGAGGGTGAGAAAGAGAATGAGTCAATTTTGATATGGATTCTAGAGCTTACATTGATAGCGATTGCTTCGTATGTACATCCGACGAAGAGATGAGCGATAACGTCGGTTCCCTTTGCACATTCGTCCCGACAACTGTCCGCCTTCAAAATTAGGAAAATTGTTCAAATTATTGATCAATATTTACTTTAAGACCATAAATCAAGGCCCGGGCGCACAAAAGGACTCAGTTCTTCTTGATTACCATCAATAATTCCAAATTACCAATAATGCCAAATAGCCATCAATAATTTTTACAATGATTTCTTTACGCAGCTATATGATGAAAAAAAGCCTTAAAAAGATCGAATATTGTGAGCGAAACATCGATATTGTCCAGAATATATAAAATATTGAGGGCAAGACATCGATGTATCGATAATGTCAAGAATATATCGAATATCGAGGGCAGTACATGGATGAATCGATAATGTTGAGAATATCGTCGTCTGAGGCGCAGCATGGCACATCTAACAATTTGGCAGTTTTTAGGTAAAACAGAAAATCATGTTTACTCTCTGTGCCACATCACTGCTCGGTTTCAGATTCGCTAAATTCGTCGTGGAACCCACTGAAATATCCCTTAGATACGCTTGGATACCTATGTTAATGCATTCGAAAATAATTGATTTTTCCTTTTTCCTGAAAATTTGCCAAATGTTAGATGTGCCATGCTGCGCCTCAGACGACGATATATCGAATGTTGAGGGGAAAACATCGTTGATTCGATGATGTTGAGAGCATGGTATCAATGGTGAATTATAACGAATCGACAGCATAACATCAATATAATGAATGATACAGGAGTGAACTATCGATTCTAGAGAAGGAAACATCGATATAAGTATCGATGGTAAAATATCGATGAATCGATATAATCGAGAATATATCTAATATCGAGGACAAAACATCAATGTATTGATAATTTTGAGAAAATATCGAACATCGAGGGCAAAACATCGATGTAGCAAGACTATAGTCACGACTATATCAAACTTCAAATTCAAAACATCGATATTATCAAGAATATATCGAATACCTAGGGGAAAATATCGATGATTCGATGGTGTTGAGAGCACAGTATCGATGGTGAATTATAACGAATCGACGGCATAACATCGATATATTGATGCAAGAATGAACTATCGATTATAGAGAGGGAAACATCGATATAACGATAGTATCGATATCCCATTTCTACTAAGGATTTCAAATTTGGACGTAAATAGCTTGGAAAGACGACGAGGATGGCTCGCGGTTGGCATACTGAAGTTCCTCGCCCGGGGGATGTGTAACGTTCCTAGAGCGAAGGATCCGAGCAATATCCGCACTTTTCAAGGAAGTTCCCTTCTTCGATATTAGACAGCTTTTCTCCTAGAACGATTGGCTCGCTTTTGGCTTCCGGACACTGCCAGAACGTACGAGGCTTCCGAAGAAATCACACACGAATTCTTCGGCGACAATATCGAACCGATTGGGTGGGGGGATAAATAAGATTTTTTTCAAAAATAAATAGCTAGTGCGGAATAGCAATTTAATAAAAATATAAAATTTTGCGGATTTTTTTTTAATCGCTATGTTTTATTTTGGTTTATTTTTTTCAAATTCTCTCGCTTCAACCCACTAGGAGAGAAATCTCTCTTGAAAACACTGCTTTTATTCGTATTTTGTCTGAAATTAAAAGGTATCCCGAACACAAGTTGTTTGTAGTATTAAGGGGCCTTATTAAATTCTTCGTCATTACTCTTCAATAAGGCCGAGAACGTGACAATGTGCGAAGATGCGAATTTAAATGAAGAACGAGCCTTGTGAAGCTTTTTGAAAAGATGGTAAAGGGGGGTGGGAGGGGGGCACTCAATTAAAATGGGGATTTCATCGTTCAGAAGCGCTTCCGCTATGTCGTCTTGGTAGGAAAGGACCTTATAAAGTGTACCTTCCTTGGTGTGTACTGAACCATTATTCATGGCACTAAGCCCGATATGGGACCCGTCCAAGGGTCGTGTTTTTACCCTTAAATAAAAGCCAATGTCTTCCGTGGGGCGAAGGGGATGACGCGCGAACTCGTTAATTAGATCGGATTACCTTCTCAACGTCCTTACGTTATAATGTGGAGTGCTGCGGGTGGTGCGCGGCGGGAGTGTTGTGGTGACGGGGGTTGAAGGTCGGGGTGGTTTGGTGCTGTGGGGAGAATCGAGGGCGATATTTGTACACCTGCCTTCGCCCTTTATCGGGAAGATTTTCAAATATCGAGTATCGAGGGGAAAAAATCGACGCATAAAAAATGCCGGAAAAATATCGAATAACGAGGGGAAAATCGATTTATCGATAATTGAGGAAACTCACTTGATGACAAGAATATATCAAATATCGACGGAAAACATCGATTTGTCGAGAATACATCAAATATTAAGGGAAAACATTCGGTGTAGTGCTAATGTGAAGAATTGCATACTTTCTCGCATAAAAACATCGATGTATTGATATTGTTGAGCATATAACAAATATCGAGGTAAAATGATCGATGTATCGATTATGTCAAGAATATATTGGTTTTCACGGGAAAAACATTGATATTTCAAATGTCGAGAATTGCATATTCTCTCTCAAAAACATCGATGTATCGTGATGTCGAGAATACATCAAATATCGAGGGTAAACATTAATGTATCCATATGTCTGGAATATATCAAATATCAAGGGAAAAACATCGATGTACCTATCGTCAATGCCAAGAATATATCGAATGTCAAGAGCAATCATCGATGCATCGATGATGTCGAGAAAATATCGAATATCGAGGGCAAAACATTGATGATGTTGAGAATCCAATATTGGGGGCAAAACATTGATGAATTGATAACAGCGGGAATAAATCGAATATTGATTGGAAAAACGATCTATTTAGTTATTTTACTTCATCGAAAAAGTAATGTCCGGCTTTTTCGTCAGTTCTGGAAATTTCCTCTTCCGATTTCGCCCACTAGTCTTTCGAACATAATTTTTGGAAAGTCGATTATACAGTGATGTATGTAGTCGTCCCAATGCGAAGAAACTTCGACCCCGTTTCTTTCTCCCTAATGGCTTTCGTTGGGGGGAAGTGTGTAATGATCCACTTCGATAAAGATAGTCTATTCGGGAACCGCCTGACGTCAGATGAGAGGAGAGCACTCATCAACAAGCTTCCACAAGCCTTAACCGCCGGTTTTCAGCCGAGGCGAAGGAAGAAGACATCATCGTATCCTTCCTCGGTTAATGATCCTTTCAGCGAGGCGATAAAGATGGATACGGAGCGAAGATAGAACTACATGGCTTCTCTGCGAGAGTATTTTCAATTTTGGCGATACGAGATAAATATTTACAAAGAACCCAGAATGTAATATATTGTAAGGGTCATATTTATGCGGTTTCCGAAACCGAGAAATCCCATTGAAACAAAAAACAGGTTTTTTTTATTCTTTTATAGGTACTCAAAATTATCGATACATCGATATTTTGCACTAGATATTCGATGCATTCGCAATACCCTTAATATTCGATGTCTGTTCGAATTTATAGAGATATTCGATAGGTACATAGGTACATACGTGTTGTCCTCGATTTTTGATTTTTTTGACATTCACACAAATCGATGTTTTGCCATCGATATTCGATATTTTCTCAATATTATCGAAACATCGATCTTTTTTCTCGACGTTTCATTTACTATCAACATACCTACTTCAATGCCTTCGATATTTGACAAATTCTCACAATCATGCATCAGTGTTTTTCCCTCAATTCTGATATATCCTCCACGTCTTGGCACATCGATTTTCTCCCCTCGATATTCGATTGATTCTTGCCATGTTCGATCCTTCGATGTTTTGCCCTCGATATTTGATGTATCCTCAACCTCATGATACATTGATGTTCTTTCCTCAGTATTCGATAAATTTCAAATTAATAGTGATATATCGATGTGTTGTTTTCGATTTTGATGTTTTGAGTTTGATATTCGATATATTCTCAACAATATTGATGTTTTGACCTCGATGTTCAATATTTTCTCGACATCATTGATACTTCGATGTTTTGCCATCGACAGTCAATTCACAACCTCGATACATCAATGTTTGGGGTTTGGTATTCGATAATCATAGATACATCGATGTTTTGACCTCGATATTCGATATTTTCTCGACATTATCGATCCTCGATATTAGTTATACTATCGACCCATCAATGTTTTGTCCATATATTCGATATATCCTCGATACTTAAATGTTTTGCCCTCGATGTTCGATATATTACCATCAATGTGTCTTTGATGTTGTGTGTCAGCACCGGTTGAGTCTCGGCCTTTGGTGAACGAACTATGTCGCCATGTTTAGGATACGGTGGCTTAAAGTGAAAGATAACCTAACAATTCCTGCGAGGGACGCTGACTTTCCTCAAAGGTAAAGCCTTTCCACACGTACGAAGTTCCAAGCAATTCGAGACAATATGGAAATATAAAATTAGCTAAATTATTGACGAATAAGTTAGATTCCGGTCTGTAATTCGAATCTTCTGAAATTCCAATAAATCATCGATTTTTTAGCCAATTGATAATATTGTGTAAGCAATTAAAAATTACAAAGCCTTCACAAAAAACAATCTTTTTTGTACATGAAAATCGGTTCGTCTTTTTGTATACACTGATTCAAACAATTTTTTTGGAACAATTTTTAAGGTATTCAACAGTTATTACGTGGTAAAATAAGCATGGATTATATTATCAGGATTTTTTCATGAAATGGTGGGGTCTCATATGTGATCGGACCTTATTTTGCCACAATATATTCCAACCGGCCTTGTTGAGCGAGTCCATCATAGACAGGGGTTATCCGGGGGATGAGGGAGATTCGGACAATGCCTGCCAGAGTTGTTTACAGACGAGTCAAGGATAAGCTAACGCACGACTCAACGAGGTCCGTGCCTATCAGCGGTTGAACCAGGCCAAATCCAATTAACATACTAAACGCTAATTTCCATCGAAAATGCGAATTCGCACAGTATAAAAATTCAAATTCCGAAATGAAATGAAAAACCGAGCTGGAACTAGCGGAAATTCAGAGCAGGAACTTACAGCGAATCTGTGCGCCAGCCCATGGTGCGCGTGCGCGTACAAGCTCAGGATAATTACGCTGATGAGAACCACGAAGCTGACAAGAAGCAATCCGATAGCCTGGAACAAATAAAAAAACATATTTTTTGTATAGAAAGACCCAAAAAATTAATGCGAGGAAAACATAAATAAAAATTCGCTGTTTAGTAAAAAAAAGTGACCAAAAAATTATTATTGACCAGTAGGAAATTAGGAAATATCGATTTATCGGATAGGTACAGCAAAAAAATCGATGCAGAGCTATGAATTTGTATTTACCATTTTGGCTACCAAGACCACATCGTGGTATTCGGTTTCGTAATTGATGCAAATCATGACACAAACAGCCGTCGCGACTTCGATAATTACAGATAGGGCTTGCACTATGAAAAATGCGACAAATACCGGCCTGCTAATCATCGATTTGTAGGAGGACGTGTACATGACAGCACCTGCTATATGGCTACCACCCATTATGGAAGACGTTATCTGAAAAATCATTTTTTCCAAAATATTTCATAAAGAACGATTGACATGTTTTTAGCTCAAGCTGTTACGGGTATGAACATCAGATGGGAACAAGCCTAGAATATTAGAGATGTTATGGATAATTGACGATTTTTAGGTTAAAGTAGTATGTTTTTGAGGGCGCGGTGGCAGCTATTGCTCTAGCTGTGAGTAAAAATATCCCAACAAACGGGGAAAAGAGGAAAATCTTTTTAGGCTAGTAAAAGGGTTTAATCCATCCTTTCCTTACGCGTTGAATACGAATGTCATAATATTATTAGAGTGTTTGTAGAAATCCCTGCAAAAAGTGGTAAAATTTTCCTAAACGTTGATTTTAATTTAGAAGGGGACGAAATTTCAAGGTGTTAACCAGGTAGGAAATATTTAAAGGACCTCATAGAAGGGTTGGTCGAGTAAGGTAAAATTCCTCTGGGGTTAGGTGTTTTGAAAATTTTCAGGGGGAAAGGTTGAGATTTCAATAAACCCTCTAAATTAAATAAATCAAATATATTAATTTATATTGTAGATCTGGATAGATCATTTACATATTTTATTTATAGATTACTATATAATTAATATTATAATCAACTCGTAAAACGAGTAAAAAATATTTTATCCCTTCTTCTACTCTCAAAGAGTTTCCTTCTTTCCCCCAGGTAGGGATACTTTTGTGTCAAGCTGGAACACTGACTGGTGCCATAAACACACTACTTATAATTCCACTGGACTCACCCAAAGGCAGACGGAAGCCGCAAAAATCAGAACGTCGAGACAATTCGCCCCTGGAGCTGCTTCGATTGCCTTGAAATTTGTTTTGCTCGACAATGCTTGGAAATTTTTCGATTTCGGAAGAAAAAATTCGAGCGGAGGTTCATCATCGAATGTAGACGATTTCTGCAAGAATGTGGACAAGAAGTAATAATGTGAGCGCCCAAATGTGGTTTCTTGTTGTTGCTATGCCAGTTGGCACACCTGTTGAAGCTAATCATATGCCAGAAATATTCAAGGTCTTCTGAATAAAAAATCGAACACTCCCAATGCCAGTCAGAGAAGAGCAACAACAACAACAAATCGAACCACAGCATGATACGATGGAAACGGGTTCTCGCGAGAAGCTAAACTGACCTCGTACAATGGATCAATCACAGTAAATAGCTCTTGTCCTTATTCCGGGGATACATGCTTACCTACCGTACAGCTGAGGAAGCTCCGTTGACAAATTATTAAAGCCACCGACCCCAACTTGTCTGCGTCATATTGCGCGAAAAACCTAATACCCCGCTCCTCGGGAAAAGTTTTCGAACGACAAGTTGTAAACAAGGACCGACTACACAAACTCGAGATTGTCGCTTAGGCTGCTCTCAGCAGACGAGGCTGCTCCAGCGCAGTTTACAAATGAGTTTGATAACAATCTTCTGAAGAGTTTCCACCCGAGTGACTCTCTCAACACCCGAAGAAGCGAGTCTCTGAGATTGGCAATGCGCGTGCAATTTGGAGAGCGACGTTATCTCTTCGAAGCTGCATCGGTGCCGATTACGATTAAACTTTCTCAAAACTGTAGCTGTCGAACGGCTGCCGAACCCGGTGAGCGATCCACTTATGGCTGGAGTTCGCTAACGGTGTCACACGAACGACCGTTTTCACAATTAGGTCGTTTTGGCCAATGGGTGGCATTTTCAAAACGTATTAAGTGCGAAGTCGCAGATCATTAAGTAATTGGTAGTGATGGCTAAAGTTTTCAATAGGTATATCGATGTATCGGTTTTCGGATAAATCGTTAGCAACATATCGATGACATCGATATATCGGAGATCAAATATCGATATATCGAGGTTTCGATCTATTGGCTGTTAATTTTTCCTGGATCCTGCTAATTTTTCCTGAATTCTGCTAGTATTAATTATTTTAACGGCCTTTAATGCCCGTATCACACGTCAGCAACAACAACAAGGTGAATTAATTTTGAGCATCAAGTAGAGGAGTGCGGCGTGCGTCTACGCGGCAGAGCGTCGAAAAAATGTCTTCCGTTTAAGCGTCGAAAATGTGAAACGGGTCACTCCGTCGAAGATCGATCACTATTCCCCTTATTGCAGCGCTATACACCGTCAAGTATTTGCTGTTAATATTTTGTTACCACATTTTTATCAACCTGCCTTATGCTTGGTTATTTACCATATTTGAGGAACCAGGAGAAACTTTTTCCATCTTCTAGGCTTTGAATCACCCACTTTTCGCACTACAGGAGCAAACTTAAGGTAAAAAATATTTACCTTTCTCCTCAAATGAAAAGTTTCAACCATAGTCCGATGAAAAACTGCTTCAAACGCCTCTTGGTTTATCGACTTTTCTTATCGGCGTCTCTCCATTTCAACAACCGATCATTAGAACTTGCGACGGAGTTAAAATCACAGATTCCACTCGTTACGCATATTGCAGTGTTGCCACGACTTTGCATTTCATAGCGAAGTTGGAGAGCGTTTCAATGGGATAAAAGAGTCTGACGAGGAGGATTCGCGATTCGAAAGGCGTTTTTTCCCTACGAGGCACCGCAGGTTTTTCTCGCTTTTCCGCACGCCGGAAAGTCAAGTTTTCTTTGCAAGTTGAAAAGCCGGCGTGAATTATTTCTACAAGAAACGTCTGCTCGGCTGAAGGGGAAAAATACGCTCACGTGAACATCTAAACTTGCAAAACCAAGTCGCCATAGTTCGCTTTCAGGGCAACTATTGTCGTCGTGGCGAGTAAAGAACGAAGTTTGTTCGGGAAATAAATTGAGAAAACGAAAAAGAGGCCACCATTTCTAGGAGCTTTCGATAAGGTTGGTATTTTAGGTGATAAAACGAAAAAAAGCATAAGTTGAGTTTCAGATATCTACGGGACGGGCTGAAACCAAAAGTTTTATCATAGTCGACTAGTCATGTAAGTAAATCGTTAGCAGCGGCAGTTTTGTTACGAGAGGTCCCCGGTTCATCATAGTACTACTCAAACTAAAATAACTCAAACTGGAACTGAATATCAAACAGATACTCAAATCAAAAAACCCAATTTCGAACTGGAAGTAAAACCCTAACAGTTAGAGTTGATATCATAGATTGATATCAGTAACAGAAACATCACTAACAATTTTTTAAAGAACTTGACTGCAACAGTAACTGTTTGTTACTGATAGTAATGCTCAAACTGAAACTCGAACTCAAACAGACACTGGTACTCAAACTTAAAATAATACTCCAACTCAAACTGATACTAAACACAAGCTCTCAATGAGCTGTGAATTCAAACTCTAAATGAACCTCGAAAAGAAACATAAACTGAACCTTAAACTCAAACAGAAACTAAAACTCAAACAAAAACATAAACTCAAACTGAAACTCACACACAAACAGAAACTTAAATTCAAACTCGACTTGAAACTCAAACAGAAACTTGAGTTTGAATTCGAAGTTGAGATTGGCAACGAACTTGTGTTTGAAATCGAAGTTGAGTTTGAACACGAAGTTGAGTATGACATCGTACTTGTGTTCGAACTTGAAGTTGAGTTTGAACTCGAGGTTGAGTTTGAACATGAAGTTGAGCTTGACATCGAACTTGTGTTTGAAATCAGAGTTGAGTTTTGTAAGCACTTGGTAGGAGGGGTAAAAGAATAAATTAAAAGTTCACTTTAAATAAAAAGTTTATTAAAATAAAAAGTCTCCTACCGATGCTCAAGAAACGAAAACGACCCCTTCAAAATAAAATTCGCCTCGACACCTCGTGACCAAAATATTAAAAATAAATCTCTGACCTGTTTGTTGAAATTTTAATTGCCACCCACACACGAAAACGGAAAACTGGAAATAGGGAAAAAGACCGACACTACTTCAACTGAACTGACACGATACAGGTTAACCGACTGACTGACTGACTGACTGCCCTGACCGTCCAACCCCCTGCCCCTCACCCTCATTAGGATAGATCTTAGATTAGGATCTTCAGATTAGATCTTCAGATCCTGCACTTGCAAGAGGTTGTCCAGCCAGGGCCAGTATCGTAACCGTGACATTTTCCCCCTCCCACGGAAAATTTAAAATTTTCAAGCAATCGGAAAGTGGTCACCAGAAGTCGATTTTCTACTTGAGGAAGCCGGCGATACCTAATCTACACCAAGAGGTCGCGTGGCGGAAAAGTGGTGATGTGATGGAAAACCTCGTGGCTGTTTGTTCGAGGGAAAAACCACACACATCTGAGGCAGAAAAGCCGGAAAGAGCACGATCAGCTGATGTAAAGATTGATGAAATGAAAAGAAAAATTTCTGATAAGGATGCGAAAGGACAACTCATGTCATGGTTACGATCAGCTAATCTCTCGTTCTGGCATAAAAACTGCGTTCTAAACCTCGTTGGTGACAGTTCGAGGCAAGTAAAATGAAATAGGATTGAAAAGTGGCTTCCTCCGATTTGACTAACTAATCCGCGATACATCGTGACCTAGTCATGAAGAGACAACATGCCTCTTATGACGGAAAATGTATTGTAGGGTAACATATTGGTTTGAAATTGAATGTACTGCATTATAATGTCCCAGCACAACGACACTACCTTTGGCACTGTTCGGACGCGAGGCGGTAACACCAAAGGTCATTGTGTCGAGGCGGCATAAATGCGAGATTTTGAAAAAAATAAAATGGAAAAAATTTATTTGAAAAAAAAATTTTGAAATCCTGTTTATTTTTGTACCCTTTGTGCACGCGCGAGCTTGAGTTGAGAAACATGAGCAGTCTTGAAAATATTTGCGTTATTGCTATCCTGGATGACGTACGTCACAGGAGATAACAGCCGAGCAATAACGAAAGGACCACTATACCTCGGGGCAAGTTTATGGTTAATTTTTTTCTGCTTGTCCGACAAAACGTACGTCTTGAGGTACACTTGGTCACCCGGTGAAAATGTGATGTGAGCATGTTTTCTGTTGTAATGCTTAGCGTAGTTCGAATGTTCACGGTGTATGTTGTCAAGTGCAGATGTCCATGTTTGGGGCAAATTTAATTGTTGATCATCAATGTCCCACATGAAATTTAATGGTGTTCGGAGATTGTGTCCCAGAAAAATTTCGGCGGGGGTAAACTTCGTAGTTTCGTTGTAGGCCGAATTAAGGGAAATCTGGGTCAGGTACAAGTTGTTCGCCCATTTTGAATGGTCGTCCGAACACTGGGATCTGAGGGCCGATTTCAAATTTTGTATTTGCCTTTCCGCCATGTTAGGGTTGGGGTAGTATGGCGGTAAGAGGGTATGTTTAATCCCATTAAAGAATAGGAAGTCGGCAAACTTCTTTGAGGTAAAATAAGTAGCATTGTCACTAACAATCCTTTCCCAAAACCCGAAGTGGCGGAAAATGTGGTTTTGAAGCCCGTTGATCACCGTTTCCGAAGTAGCCCGCGTCAGTGGTATGATAAATGTAAATCGCGACATTCCGTCCACAGCGATTAAAATGTGCTGATATCCGCGGGAAGTGGGGAGGGGCCCTGCGGTATCAATATAAAGGGTTTGACAAATGCTCGTATCTGGCGTCGATGATAGCTGGCCTTTTGGTTGCCGTGTTTCTGTTTTATTTTCTAGACAAGACGGGCATTCCTGAACACGGGATTTTATCGTTTTGAATAAATTCGGCCAGTAGAAAAATTTTTTGATCGCGTTAACTGTCCTCTTGACACCCCAATGCGATCCGATGACGGAAGCGTGGAAATAGCGAAAAATCACGTCGATTAAAGAGTGGGGGACGACTGCTCGTAAATTGCCCGGTTTCGTCTCGAACATGAGCCGGTTTTTAACGAGAGAATACCGCGAATCCGAATTAGTATTGTTGGAAATACTGTCGATTATTGGCCGTAACACAGAGTCAGTTTGCTGGAAATGATTAAAATCCGTAAAAATTTGGGGAAATTCTTTCAAAACCGCCAAAGTTTGGTGTTGAGTGGGTATTTTTTCTGGTGGGGCATCCGGTGTTTTTACCTCTGCCGATTCAAGTTCGTCTTCTTCGGTAAAATTAAGAAAATCGTCTGACTCAAATTCGTTTGCCTGATTGTCGATCGGATTGCGGCTTAAATAATCGGTTATGGTATTTTGTTTCCCTTTTATGTGATGGACAATATAACGAAAGGGCATGAACTCTGTTACCCATCGAGCGAGTTTGCCTCCATTTTTTGCCAAGTTTGTAATGGCTGTCAACGCCATATGATCCGTGTGCAGATCAAATTCTGCGTGCTCCAAATAGACGCGGAATTTACGGAATGCGAAAAGGATTGCCAATGCTTCCAATTCGAAGGCGGAAAAATTTTGTTGGTGTTGGGTCAATTGTTTGCTGGCAAACGCGATAGGGTGAATTTGGTTTGAATGTTCTTGAGCCAATACAGCGGCGACACCATGTTTTGATCCATCCGTGTATAATTGGAATCGAACCGAAAAATCGGGGGTGGCTAGAACGGGGGGTTGAGTTATCAGTTCGCGTAATTTTTGCCATGCATTTTCTGCGCTATTGTCCCAAATCAGCGTTGCGTTTTTCTTGCGCAACGCATTTAATGGTTTGGCTAAAATCTGAAAATTAGGGAGAAATCGCGAGAAAAAATTGACGCTACCCAAAAATGAAGCGATTTGCTTTTGAGTGGTGGGTCGCGGTATATTCAAGAGTGCTTGGATCCTCTCTGGATTTATGGCGATTTTTCCCGCGGAAATTTGGTGTCCCATAAAGTCGATTTTTGTCTGAGCCAATTTCAATTTGTCGGGATTCACCGTCAAATGGGCCGATTGTAACCGTTCCAATACTTCGTGAATGTGACCTATATGCTCTTCATAAGTTCTACTGAAAATAAACACGTCATCGAAGTAATAAAAGCAGAATTCGTACCGTATGTCAGCGAAGAGGATATCCATTAACTTCGATAAAACCTGCCCCCCCTTATTAATGCCGAAAGGAAGCCGTTTGTAGGCGAACGTCCCGAACTCGCATTGAAAGGCGGTAATTCGGCGCGATTCCGGGGTGAGCAGTATCTGGTGGTACGCGGAATTCAAATCTATCACCGTAAAATATTTAGCGGTTTGGAGGTGCATAAAAGCGGCTTCGAGTGGGGGCACTGGATACTGGAGGTATTCGAGATGCTTGTTCACCTCTCTGTAATCTACGACGAGTCTCCACGAGTCTGCTGCCGCAGCATTTTTCTTTGGGACGAGAAAGCAAGGTGAAGCTGAGGGTGTAGAAATTGGTTCGATTACTCCATCTGATAAAAGTTTATCTAATATTTCTTTCAGTGCCTTTTGCCGAATGGGACCCTGCGTGTAAATGACACGGCTTGTTTTTAGGCGTGCATCCGGTTTTAATTTCAGATCGCACATTATTTTGTCGGTTGTGCCGAGTTCTTTGGATAAAACGTCAGGGAATTTTCGTTTCAAATTGGCTAACAATTTTCCCTCGTCAACAGCTTCGGTAAGCTGACAGACAAATTTGCTACATTGATCGGCGCTGTGCAACGGGTAGCGGACGGAGGGGTCAAATTTAAATGAATAACAATCAGCTGACGGGTCCATAAGAAGAGTGGTCTTCTTAATGAAGTCGATTCCTAGAATTGCGTTACTCGGCAAATTCGGCACGATACAGAATTGGTGTTTCCATGTATTACGTCCAATTCGAATGTGGAGGAAGGCTCTCATTGTTATTTGGACCTCAGAAGAATTTCCTAATTTGGCCAAAATATTCGCAGGCATTAGGGGAACATCTGATTGTGTTTTGACAATTTCGAGAAAGTTGTGATTAATACAAGAAAAACTTGCGCCCGAGTCTATCATGACGGCAGTCCGAATGCCGTTCATGTCTACGAGTGCGAGATTTTTAGTGACCCCGAATGTCATGTCCGCTGCCGATTTTTGAGGATTTTTTAGGAGGTTCCTTCGAACTCCCGTTGCAAGTTTTTTGCCGGTGCCCTAGTATTGGCGTTACCCGAATGACGACCCTTTCTCTTGGATTTATTTTTTTCCTGTCCTCCGGACGACGCTTTCCCTTCACTAGACGAGCGCGAGGGAGTTCGCGAGGGATAAGGAGGGGGGTTCCAGTAGGGCGGATAACATTGCGGGCCGAAAGAAAATGGATTGAAATATGGGTTGTAACTCGGGGTTGTCCCACTTGGTTGATGCACGAATGGTTGCAAAGTCCCTTGTTTAAACGGCGTGTTATAATTTGGGTAATTTCGTCGATGTTGATTTTTTGACGTCGATTGATTAGTTTCCCTTCGGTTAGGAGAAAAATGTTTTTGACTCGAACTGCTATTCGCCGGCGGTGTTCGACGTTCGTTGGTCGGGTTGTGACCTTGGAAATTTGTTTGGTGCTGTGTCGGTGTTGAAGTTGTATAGTTCGGCTTCGGAAAACGAGTAGTCGGATTGTAATTTCCCATTTTAGAATCAGTCGTGGGGTTTGAAAAATATTTTTGTGGAGCATTATTGACTGGATTTTTAGAAACCCGAGTTTTCTGAAGGTTTTCTGTCAACTCTAATTTTTCGACATCCGCTACTAGGTTCTGAAGTTCATCGAAATCCTTTGGGCGGGCGTTGAACTGAAACTTTGCCCTCGTGTTATTATTTGTTCCTTGTAGGATGGATTTCACTAATTCTGTCTCAGAGTATTGAGAGAGGATGTCATTAAATTTGGTTATCTGCTCCACATATGTCCTAAAATTTTCAGATTGATGCTGTGGCCGAAGAATTTTTTCTTGGACTAAGTTCAGCTTAGTGTGTGGTGTGGTTAACTCATCTAATAAGGATTTTGCCACCGATCGAAATGTTAAATTAGCGTCAGTTGCTATGCGTAACAATATCGAATTCCCTTGATAGGTGGCTATCCTTTGAAAAATCGGCTTAAAGTGGCTTTCCTTCATGCCATTCAGAAGATAAAGCTTTTCTAAAAATTTCACGAGACTCCAAGGATTGTCCGTATACAACCTAGGTGTTTTTGAAATTTCGTCTTCAATATATTTCGGAATGGAATCGGATGTTTCGGCCGCTCCTTGCCGTAAAAATGACGATGGTGAAATAGAATGTTGAACAGGTACAGACTTAAGAACATCTACAGTTTTTTGAAGTGAAATAAGCTGGTTTCTGAGAACAATATTTTCGTTTTTTATAGATGCTATTTCATCAAAGTCGATCTCAGATAACTTGGCTTTTAACTGTTTGTTTTCTTTCTGTAGTGTTGTGAGTTCTTGTTTTATTTGTTGTAGGTCAGAGATGAGGTTTGAATACCATACAGGAATAGGTGTGTCTTTAGGAGGTACGTCTTCCCTACAGAGGTCACACTTCCATGTATCTCGTTTATCATAGGACATCTTGGTCCATTTCTCAATGGTCTCAAGCCGCGTACATGCCGCATGAAACTGCTGCAAACATGTCGCACACTTGACGGGGTCGACTGGCGGGTCAGTTAACTCACACTTCGCACACTGCATATCGGGCACGTGCGAGCACAAAAAAAATCAGAGGTCAATTTAAATAAAACGTCGGGCTAATTAAGCCGACAATTTTATCGATTGTAAACAGAAAAAAAAGTCAAATGAATACGTGCGAATGTTCACTGTCCGAAAATAATTTTCCGAAAGACGCAGAGTCCTACCTAATGAACGCAATATTGTTCCAAATGTTCAAAAAGTTCAAAAGTTTAAAAAAAAAAAACGGAAACGCACAGATCGCAAAGCCCTGCTACCACTGTAAGCACTTGGTAGGAGGGGTAAAAGAATAAATTAAAAGTTCACTTTAAATAAAAAGTTTATTAAAATAAAAAGTCTCCTACCGATGCTCAAGAAACGAAAACGACCCCTTCAAAATAAAATTCGCCTCGACACCTCGTGACCAAAATATTAAAAATAAATCTCTGACCTGTTTGTTGAAATTTTAATTGCCACCCACACACGAAAACGGAAAACTGGAAATAGGGAAAAAGACCGACACTACTTCAACTGAACTGACACGATACAGGTTAACCGACTGACTGACTGACTGACTGCCCTGACCGTCCAACCCCCTGCCCCTCACCCTCATTAGGATAGATCTTAGATTAGGATCTTCAGATTAGATCTTCAGATCCTGCACTTGCAAGAGGTTGTCCAGCCAGGGCCAGTATCGTAACCGTGACAGTTTCAACTCGAAGTTGAGACGGAACTCGAAGTTAAACTCGAAGGTGAGACTGAACTCGAAGTTGAGATTAACTCGAAGTTGAGTTTGAACATGAAGTTGAATTCGACGTCGAACTTGTGTTTGAAATCGAAGATGAGTTTGAACAGGATGTTTAGTTTGACATCGAACTTGTGTTTGAAATTGAACTTGTGTTTTAAATCGAAGTTGAGGTTGATCTTGAAGTTGAGTTTGAATTCGAAGTTCAGTTTGAACTCGAAGTTGATAGAAAGGAAGACACGTTACTTTTGAGCTTGAGTGTCAGTTCCAGATATTATTTGAATATTGGGATTCAGTTTGGGTTTGTGTTGGTGTACCAGAATCACTTCGAGTTAGTGTTTCATTTTGAGGTTCATGAACCTCAAAACTGCAATTTGAGTTTGCAAACTGCATTTTGAGTTTGATCTATCAGTGGTGGGTTTATCAATTTTAGCTGAATGGTTGATTCTCTCGTCCTTGGACATCCAGAGGCTATTTCCAAAATGCTAAATTTATATTTTATTGTGATCCTGGGGAATTTTTTGCGTAGGAAGCCTCTGCGGCGCGCTCAATTCCACGATTCGTTGGACAGGAAATTGAAAGGGGTTGCGGTCCGCAAAAGCGACGACTGTTCGAATTCACTTTCCGTACCGAGAACGAGGGCCACATCCAAGGGAGGGGTGGGAAACCCAATTATTTAGGGGTTGCCAAGGAACAATCGGGCTCTCCTGATCTAATTAGTCTTTTCCCGCCACCGGGGATACCTGTACGTATAGGGCGGATTTATCTCTACTCAGAAGAGACACGCATGTAAGGGTTGATATAATCAAGGATGCCGGTAGGTATCTGGAACGAATAAATTCAATTGTACTACCAAGAATTGAGGTAAATTGTAGGTAGTTATGTACGTAGGTTCGTTCTCCTTGTTGTTGTTCTCCATTTACTTCATCCTCTTCTTGCTCCACTTGTTCTTCCTGTACTCCGTGTTCGTCTTGTTCATCTTGTTCTTCTCGTAGGCCTGTACTTTTCGTTTTTCTTGTTCCCCTTGCACTTCATGATCGTCTTGTTCTCCGTGTTGACTCGTTCTTCGTGTTCTGCTAGCATGTCATGCTCTCCTTGGTCCTCTTGTTCTTCGTATTCATCCTGTTCATCTAGTTCTTCTCGTTGTGCTTCATGCTCTTCTCCCTAGATTTCTTGTTTTACATTTTCGTCTTGCTCTTTTTGTTCTTCTTGCTCTCCTTACACTTCATCCTCCTCTTCTTGTCCTTCATGGTCTGGTTGCACTGCATGGTCCTCTTGTTCTTCATGCTCGTCTTGTTCTTCTTTTTGGCTTGTCCTCCTTGCACTTCATGTTCTTCTTGTTCTCCTTGCACTTCATGCACTTCTCCCACCTTTTGTTCTACAAGTTCGCCTTCTTCTTTTGGTTCTTCTTGTTCCCTTCGCACTTCAAGCTCCTCTTGTCTATCTTGTTGTCTTGTTTTCTCCTTTCTTCCCGTTCAACTTGTTCTTCTAGTTCTGTTTGTTCTCCTTGGACCGCAATCTCCTCTTGTTCTTCGTGTTCGTCTTGTTCAGCTTGTTCTCCTTGCAGCTCTTCTTGCTCCTCTTGTTCTTTTCCTTATTCATGTTCGCCTTCTCCTTTTGGTTCTTGTTCTCCTTGCACTTCATGCTTTTCTTGTTCTGCATGTTGGTCCTGTTCTTCGTGTTGTCTTGCTCTTTCAGTCTTCTCGTTCAGCTTGTTCTTCTTGTTCTGCATTCATGCAATTATTATTAAACATGTCCCGCACTCCTTTTCGCCCACATTTCAACTGAATCACAGGACTCGCTCCTGTCGGATAACCGCCTTGAAACTCCGTAGTCATTCCACTAAAGAAATGAACCGAAAAACTGAAATTTCTGATTAAAACGGCATAACATGCTTTCGAAGGCCGGAATGCTAGGATATTTCCTTTCCAAAACCCCCGCCCTCACGACGTTTACGTCAGCGACAAGTTTATTAGGCAAGAAGAGATAACGCCTGCCCTCTGGCTGTGGCTACAGAATTCGCCCGCACTAACGTCATTTCGGCCCCGAGTTGCGTGTTCTCTTCCTATTAAGCTATTAGGACAAAAGCCGTTAGGAGCATCCCTGCTAAAGTCTCCCTGTATGCAGAGACCCGAGACCCACCACAGCAAGCCGAGCAAAATAGCAAGACAACGCTATTGGAGCCGACGGGTTGGAAATTAATGGCGCTCCCTCGCAAGAAAAGGAGGACGCGCACAAAGCCATTTATAATACCGTGGGCGGCACTCGTTTTCTTTAGAAAATTAGAATCGACGCTCTGTCGTATTATTATTGGTCTCCTTATCATCGCTGAGCATGGAAAAATCTAATTAAAAAGAGCAGCTTCATTATGAGGGATGGCCGAGCTGAAATATTCGGCGACGAAAAAATGCGACGTTGAAAGCTTCTTCTACACGCTGCCTCCTGGAACGAGGTACCTGGGTACCGCATTACCTGCGGAGTATAAAATTTCACAATTTTATCTCCTTAATTTGTCGTGAGAGCTAAGACGTGATAGTAAAACAAAAGAGCGGAAGAGCCAAAGAGCAGAAGAGCAAATGTTAGAAGGAGCCGAAGAGCGAAGAAGCGGAAGATCGGGAGAGCGAAGGAGCGGAAGATCGGAGAGAGGAAGAGCGGAATAAAGGAAGAGAGAAGAAGCGAAAGACCGAAGAAGAGAAAGATCAAAGGAGAAGAAGAGCAGTGGAGTGGAAGAGCGAAGAAGCGGAAGATCGTCAGACAGGGAGAGCGAAGGAGCGGAAGAGTGAAAGAGTGAAGGAGCGGAAGATCGGAAGTGCGGAAGAGCAAAAGTGCAGAAGAGCGGAAGTTCGGAAGAGCGGAAGATCAGGAGAGCAGAAGATCGGGAGAGAGGAAGAGCGGAATATCGGAAGAGCGAAGAAGCGAAAGAGCGAAGGAGAGAAAGATCAAAGGAGAAGAAGAGCGAAGGAGCAGAAGATCGGAAGAGCGGAAGTGCGGGAGGGCGGAAGATTGGAAGAGGAAAGGAGCGGAAGATCGGGAGTGAGGAAGAGCGGAATAACGGAAGAGGGGAAGAACGGAAGAACAAAAGAACGAAATAACGGAAGGAAGAAAGAACTGTTAAAAAAGAAATTCCGTGGAACTGATGAAGGAGATTTTTTGTCTGCCCTGTTCGGAAATGATTCACTTTGCGGAGGAAAATACAGTTTCGCAATGTAAGGAGGTAACTCCGTGGGAAGCCCGCAAGTCGGTATATAGTTAGAAACTAGGCGTCAGGTGGCCTGCGAGAATCGAGTTACCTGCTCGTCCAATCACGAGCGACTGCGGCGCAGAAAACAGGTGCGAGACCATGAAATGCCGGGAGCAGAAGATTCGATTCTGCCCTTCGGCTCAGTGCGTATTCCATTTCCGGCAGCGGAGGGATCTGGAGTGGAAAATGCATCCGGCTCATCCCACGTAAGAGCGGAGGCTTGCATCGGTGCATTCGCATGCAAATTGCACGGCCAGTTGACTGATTGATAGTCATATAGTGTAGGAGTTGTGGACTAGTTAGGAATCTACAACGCGAACTGACCTTTTGAAAGGGTTTCGTTGATGTTGGAATATCATATTGATTTCACGCCCGGCTTACCAATCATTTGAGGAATATCAAGATATTCAGTAGGCATGTAACAGTAAGCACAATCATTTCGAGTTGTTGGCATAGTCCTTTCAAAATTAAATAGAATAATCGATTGTTGGAACAGAATAATCGATTTTAAAAACTAAATTATCGATTGCTAATTAGAATTATCTGATTTAGCTGGAATAGAATAATCGATAGTTGGACTAGGATAGTTGGATTTATTAGAGTAGAATAATCGATTGTTGGAATAGAACAATTGATTATTGGAATAGAATAATCGATAATTGAAATAGAACTATCGATTTTAGGAATAAAATAATTAACTGTTGAAGCAGATTAATCTATTTTCAAATAGAGAAAAAAATACTGTGATTCAGTTAAGTTGAAGTAGCATTGTATCCGATTATCAATTGAGAATGCTATAAATTTGAATAGGCAGGAATAATCAATTGAATAATCGATCGTTGGAGCATAATAATCGATTAATGAACCTTGATAATCGATTATTTAGGGGGGAAATATTTTTATATAGTGTTGTTGAACAATCGATGTTTGAAGGAGATACGAGGTTGAATGACGATGTGAAAATTTAAATGAAATTTAAAATCTCAATGAAAAAAGTTGATCAAAGCAATCGCTTTCAAAATAATCGATCGAGTTCATTTTATTTCCGTAAGGTAATCGACAAAATAATCGATTATTCTGTCGATTACCCTGTGGACATCAAATGGACACGATCGATTATTTTGAAATCGATTGCTTCGATCAATCGATACGTCTCTAAGTTTGCGAAGCTCGAGTAAGGGGTCTTTGTTTTTCCAAAATTCGAGAGAATGAATCACTTCGTCGATGCAAACTCGGAATAACAGATTTGAAGGACATTCTGCGAGCGGAAAGCGTTTCCATCCGTTGCAAGTATTGTTCCAGCTTCGGTGTATTTAGGTCGAGTGAGGACAGCTCTCTTTCGCCTCCCGGACCCTTCAGTTCCACTTTGCTGCTTCTTCAGGCTCTCGTCTCATTCCGGGAGGTTTTCTTTTCTTGCCCCGAAATGCGAGGAGAACTTTTTGTTTGGACGGGTTCGAAAACCGAGCGTTTTGGAAGTGTTTGCGGCCGAGATCCAACTCAATTTGACCGAATGCTTTTCAACTCGATTTCTTTCCCGATGCTTCCTGCGGAAGACAGGCTAGGAATTGGGCTGAAGTTCGGAGTGGAATAATATTTTCATCGATACGTCTGAATCGCTATGGTATCACTAAACTGTATCGATATTAAATATCAATACAAATTTTGTACGTTGGGTCTATATCATCAGCATATTTTTAATAAAAATTAAAAACATTAGAAAATATCCCCTTTGATTACGGTTGTATGGCCTCAGAGAAGAAGAAGGAGGGGGAGGAGGAGAGAAGGAGGAGTATGAGGGGATATGAGGAGGAGGAAAAAGAGGAGCAGATGATTATGAGGAGGAGGATGACGAGGAGGAGGAGGAAAAAGAGGAGCAGATGATGTTGATGAGGACGAGGAGGAGGAGGAGGCGGGAAAGGAGGAGGAGGATGAGGGGATATGATGAGGATGAGGAGAATGGGGGGGGATTAGAGGATGATGATGAGAAAGATGGTGATGGTGATGATCATGAAGAGGAGAAGGGAAAGGAGGTGGAGGATGAGGGTATATGAGAAGGAGGAGGATGATGAGGGGGGATGACGGGATAATGATAAGGAGGAGGATGATGATGATGATGATGATGATGATGATGATGAGGAGGAGGAGAATGGGGGGATTAGAGGATGATGATGAGAAAGATGATGATGATGGTGATGATCATGAAGAGGAGAAGGGAAAGGTGGAGGTGGATGAGGGTATATGTAAAGGAGGAGGATGATGAGGGGATAATGATGAGGAGGAGGATGATGATGAGGAAGAGGAGGAGGTTGATTGGGATGAGGGGATAATGATGATGAGGAGGAAGAGGGAGGATGAGGAGGATGATGCAGTTGAAATCCAACGCCAATGACGATCCATACAAAAAGTCGATATGTCTATGCTTGAATATCAATTTATGGGTGCAATAGAATGTTGTGGTCGTTATAGTGAATTGAGGTCAAAATCACGGATAAAATCTTAAAATTGAAAAAAGGGGATTTCAGAAGTGAGTAATGAAAAATGTTATTGAATAAATTTAGTTGGAAATTAGTTGTAGAATCGATCCCTAGCCGGTAGCATATTCCTCACGTCAACACCCTGCATGCTTGGATATAAAACTAGTATAAATATGTTAATGGATATTATACTGGCGATGTCTCATAATAAAATTCAATATGCTCGATTCCGGGATCCAGTCACGTTGGTGGACTCCAGATTTCTAACCCTCTTCACAATAAACTCGTACGAGGTCGGTCGGATAACCGTCGAACATGATTTAATGGAATTGCCAAAGTTCGAGCAAGTTTGTTCCTACAGTTGCCACACTCTCCTTGCATGTGCCGGGGAATTTCGGAATTTATGCGTCCATCTTGCGTAAGAATGGGGCGGTATGCGGTTTTTGGAGCGACGTGGTTTACGGCGCGAATACTTGCGGCTAATTTCTCGCTTTACGAGTTTCGTTACATAAATTGATCGATTATAATACAAGCCCGTGGTGCCTAGATAGCACACAATACTTCCATATTTTGAAACGTGAAAGTGAGACACAATTTGATCATATTTTAACTGACTTAGAGGGTGTTTAGGTCAAAAATATCAAAAAGCAAATTTTAAAAATTGACTAAAATAAAAATACGCCAATTTATCTGGATATAAAAATATCAACGTATTCTGCAAGGTGAAACAAAGATTTTTAGACCAAGAACGCTCAAATCGGTTCATTTTTGTGGCCGGAAAAAAATAGAAAAAAACTAAAAATGCAAATATATTGGAAGTACTGTGAGTTATCCAAATTCCGATTAAACAGGGTGTTAGGTCTTGCCGAGACAAACATTTCAGTTCAAGAAATTTGAAAAAAGGTTGAGAATTGAGGGAGCTATGGCCATTTTTGTAAATGACCACAGACGGACACACAGGCACTTGTTCGGGGAGTACCTAAATGTGTATGAGTTAAAGTTTGTTCTGAAGTAAGGACGGTTCCGATATTTCAATTTACTCCATTTTACTGGAAGTAAAAAATTTTGTTTTTATCAAAAAAGTCCTTCGGGTTCGGTAGCGTTTTCCCAACGACAGCTCAACTTCATCAATAGGGTAATTGTGTTCTCGTTCATCAACAGTACATCATGCAAACGAACACTCCTCATAATCCACTGTCGGTGGAGAAAAATGATTTTCCACAATTTTCTCAAGTTCACGATTTAATAGATATTGAATTTATTTAAAAATGTATCTATCATTATCACTATTGATACAAAATTCATTTTTATTTTAAATCGATTCAATGTCAAAATGTTTAGAAGCATTTCGATTAATCGATCAAACAATGAATACTAAATATTGCACATTCAAATTTTGCACATCATGCAATTTGTTACAAAGTCCAAGGGGAAAACATTTTGGCATTTAACTTACCCCGATCAGTTCGAAGTTTATCATCCCTCGGAAACTATGGCGGTTTCTCATCCCAAGGCTTTACCATTCGATTTCCCCCATCCCTCGACACCAAAGGGAAGTTACCTCGTAAATTAGGCATACCAATGCTCGGGAATGTATCATGGGCCGAACTTGCTGCGATCAATGTAATTCTATTGGGATAAATATGTTTTTGCTGTCCAACGAGAGCGAAAAATCACTTGAAACGGTCAAATTATGGGAGGAAAGTTTGTAAAAGCCTTCACACAAAGACTGTTTCATTTTTAAGCAGATCAAAATACAGAAACCATTCAGAAAAATTCGACTTTTTGTTTAAAAAAATTCCTAATTAGATTAAAAAAAATGTAACTCAAATTTAACAATTAAAAAAAAATGTTTTTACTTGCGTTTTTGATTTTCTGAAGGCCATGTTACATTTTTCAGATTTTTCGATGAAGTTAATTTTTCAAATTTGACCTACCAAGCTTAAAATTGCCTATACTTTAATAGCAGTCGACCACTTTTGGAAATTTCGACCGATTATCTGTCCAAAGATTAACACTCCCCTACTCGGTGAATATCGCGAGAGGAAATCTAAACAGCCTTTGCAACGGCTTTGCTTTCGGAAACGGCTTACACCATCTGGCAAACTCATTTGTGGCCGGGGCCAGACCAATATTGCGATATTACAATTAGTCCAAATAGCCGACCCGCTGCCTCAACCGAACACAGGAACACACATCCTATCGAGAGCAGATGTTCCAATTAATCAGATCGAGAATAAATATCGATTTTAACCGTTGTTCGCGAAAATCACGCTCAAATATTAGGTGAAAATTACCGGCAAGCGGTTATTGATCAATTCCATTCGGGCAGTGCCATTACTCGCTAAACGAAATGTTACATACATTTTGTACCGCAACGCTTCATTTTGGCGGATAGAAAAATGTAGAAACAAAAAACTTCGCTGTAACATCAAGAAGAAGAATTAGAAGAACAACAACCACAAAACAATACGATGACAACCACAACGACAACAGCGTTGACAACCACATCATCAACACTGAAAACAACAACAACAACAACAAAATTAACAACAACACAAAAACACCAGCAAACACAACAAAAACACCAACAAATAAGAACCACAACAACAACAACAACAGCAACAAAAACATAAACACAAAACACAATAACGAAAACAACAACAACAAAAAAACGCAAAACACAATAACAAAACCAACTCCAACAAAAACGCTGACACCAACCACCACCACCACAACAACAACAACAACAACAAAAACATCAGCAAATAACAACAACAACAACCACATCAAAAAGCCCAGCAGCCACAACAAAAACAACAATTTTATCGAGAATATTTAAGGGAACCAGCAGAAGGCGATGAAGGGGAAAAGTGGAACAGGTCAAGAACAAAAACAAGAACAAGAAGCTGAAACCTGAACAAGAAGCAGGAAAGGATAGGAACAAGAATCAAAGAACGTAGATCAAGGATACAATACAAAGTAACATGAATCAAGAAACACAGAAGAAGGATCAAGGAATAATATCAAGGACCAAGGAACAATAATCAAGGATTAAAAAATTAAGGAACACGAAGCAGGAACAATAATTTATTGGATAATAAACCATAATCGCTGCATCCCCCCTGATTTTCAACCATTTTTTAATTCTATCGAACTTTTTTGATTCTTTTTGGTATAGTGGATAGTTTTTACTTTTTTTTTTACACATTTTGATTTTTGGCGGTTTTTCAAATCCATAAAATAAGGCCTTCATACCTAGTCCCCAAAGTAGTCAAAATCGAATGCTACCCGATTCAAAAATGTATCGACTATTTTTACAGTATAGAAATTCTACAAATATAGAAGTAGTGTGTGTGATCAATAAAACTCGATTCAAAAATGTATTTATTTATTTATTATTATTATTATTATTACAATATGGAAGTATTGCGTGTTATCCGAGGACCGCTGGCTTGCCTTCGTTTCCGCCGCCGCGGCGGTTCCACGTTCGGCGGTGCCGCCGCCCGTCCCAGACTCGGCGGGGGACGGGTTTGTTGACTTCCGCATGGCCGGGCGAAGGGGGGGACGGCCACCTGTCGGAGCGCGGAGGGGGACGGCACTGCGGAACAAGCGCAGTGGCGTCCGCCGCTCGGGGGCGGACGGCTAGCCGGCCCAAGGCGGCCAGTAATTCGCGCCGCGGCGTTCCGCCTGCCATTCGCGATGGAAGCGGTCGCCCGCGAGCGTCTGGTCGGCATACTGAAGGAGGCCGAGCGTCTCGGCGTCGCGAAGGAAGCGGTCGTCCGGCTGGCGGCGGCACGGCGGCCGCCTGCTTGCGGCCGCAAGCAGTCGCGGCCCGCCGGATCGTTGCCGATTTGGCTCGTCGTCGTCTCGCTGGCGGCGCTCGTTTACAAGGCGGAACTCTACTCGAGGGCCGGCATCGCCCGGGCGGTCAGCTACTGGTCCCCATCGTCGGATAAGGTAAATTTTCAAAAACATTTTGAGTTCAAATAAAAGTGAAATTCAGTTTGAATATTTTATCATGTTACCGAGGATGAGTCTCGAACAATTCCAAAATTACGATTTTTTAAAAAATAAAATAGGTAATTCTTTGCATTAAAAATTGTTTGTTTGTTTCTTGAAATAAAACGTTTTGAGTTAAAATTATATTGAAATTCAGTTTGAATAATTCTTTATGTTACCAAAAAAAAAAATGCGAGGATAATTTCGAAATTTTTATTTTAATTGAATTTTGCGGTAAAATAAAATAAAATTCAATTTGAATATTTCACCAAGATTAATTCGAGAGTGATTTCAATTTTTCCCGAAATTAGAATTTATTTGACGCAATTTCAAACAATTTTTAGGCTCTTTAAAACAATTTATTGCTATTTTTATAGATGTTTCAAACCCCAATCGAATAAATTCACATTTTCAATTATTTTTTCAAAACGCTCCTCGGTTTTTTCCCAATTTCTTATTGCAGTTGCCGATAAATCGCAACTTATTTCTACTCTTCGGAAGTACTGTGCGTTGTCCGTTTTGACAACCCACCAGCAATAAATTTTAGCGAATCGGGTGATGTTTACCCTCTCATATTTCGACATTTTCCCTCCCGCTCGAAACCCTCGGGGCAGAAATCCGCACGTTTATCGCTTTTCGTATATCATCGTTACCCCCGACAACATTTACTGTCCGCATTTCCGCAGAATTGGGAGAAACGACATCCGTAAATGTCACAATTTTGTTGCAAAAATTTTTAAAAATTATTCAAACAATTCAATCTAAAATCTATTAAAGTCTAATGTTGGGACAAATCTAAGCCAATATATTTATACTTTTATCAGACGGATGCATTGAATGAAACATACCATTTTAACGTGGCAATGCATTGGAATAAAAATGTCGATATTTTCAATCGATGCGTCAAGACCGAAGTATCAATTAAAATATCGATGAATCGAAACGCAAATCGATCTGTTGTATCAAAAATATCGATTTTTCATATTGATATGCCAATATTTTCAGATCGTATCGATAAGTCGAATAAAAAACATCAATTTTTCTTATCGATAAATTCAAACACAAAGTTCTTCACTTTTCATTGAGAAATCGTATAAAAAATATCGATTTTCCCGATAAAAATTTCAAAATTGTATTACATGAATTATAACTAAACTAACCAAACTTTGAACAAAAGTACCAGGAATGTATTCCATTCAGCTGTATCAGCCCGTTGTCAGCTATTTACGAATATCTTCAAATTGTATTAATGCGTCTCTAAGGAAATATTGATTTCTTGTATCAATGAACCAAAATACCAATATTAACATATTACATCGATGCTTACGTTGAATTCACGATTTCTTGTATCAATAATTCTCAACACCAATATTAACAGATTTGATCAACTAATCGCATCAAAATATTGATTTTCCATATCGATAAATCGAAGAACAAGTTAGATTATATCGATATGCAGTGTCGACGGTATCTAGATATTGTATCTAAATTGTATCTAAAATAGATATAGATACCGAAAATTTTGTATCTGTATCTGTATCTAGATAAAATTGCGTCCCACGTATCTGTATCCTATCTAGATATAAAAAATGGGTATCTGTATCTAATTTTTATCTAATTTAGATAAAATTTTCTATACTTCGCTTCTTCAGTTGAGCTCAGCCGAAGCCTCCTTGTATGTCCGAAGAACTCTGCAAATTTTGCACAGGGGTTCATTTTTCGATTGCAAAGACAAACCTTACGATATATCGGTAATCCTTAAACACAGAATTTAGTTGTTATTATTCTATAATTTCAGTATAAATTTGTATTTTAGATGGGGATTTAGAAAAACGTTTTTTTAACCAGGCAAAAAATGATCATCCTTCTCGCTTGATGAATACCTACCTATCCATCTTTTCAACGCAGCAGATCGTTTAATTGCGTTAAATTCACTTAAATCTATTCTTAATCACCTTCATAATTAACAGAATAATAATAATTATTAAATTCTCTGAATGATGAAATTAAAAATGCCTCAGAACCTTCGTTGAAGCTTGTCTGCTCTCATGTTGCCAAGCGCAACTGGTCGTAGTGTGAGTGCGTCACCTTGTTGGTGTAATAGGCTAGTGGTCGTAAGTAGATCAATCAACCGTATCTAAGAGCCGATGCCAAATTCTCAAGTTTTTCCAATTTTTGTTTTGCTGATTTATGTAATGCGACCAAATTCTTTAAATTGAAGATATCGGGGGGACAAATATTTTGTGGGGATTCAAACGAGTGGAAAACGAATTTTGTGGCTCGAGTAGTTTTCGAGTTATTAGGATTTGGGGAAATTTTGGAAAGCTCAAAAATGCCTCACTAAAACTGCAATAACTCCTAAACGGTTGAAGCTACCGGCGTGGCGATGGTCTCATTCGATTCGGCATAGAAAAATCTATAGAAAATGATACCTCACATGCCTATGTTGCAAATTTCCTTAAAAAGACGAATTTTTTACCACTTCAACAGCTGTTTTACTGGCCTTAAAATTAAGGTAGGGTTCTGCCGAGACGTTAGGACCAACTAGATACGGAACTTGATTTTTGGTAAAAATTTCAAAATTTTCCGATAACTCCTTCCCCCTGAAAAACCCCGGACGGCGGACGGCGTACGGCGGACGGACAAAAAATTTTTATTGCAGATTCGGATTCTACACCCCTTGAAACGTAAACCAACAAATTTTCAGGGGGTGTTAAAAAAAAATTTTTCCCGAAGCCTCATAGATTGATAAAATTAAGCAATTAAGGGAAAATTCATTTTTTCAGTGATTATAAACCGAATAATACCCCTTTTGGTTCATTTTTCTTAAGAAATGAACCTTTGTAATCGGTCAGGAAAAAAAAATTTTAACACCCCCTGAAAATTTGTTGGTTTACGTTTCAAGGGGTGTAGAATCCGAATCTGCAATAAAAATTTTTTGTCCGTCCGCCGTCCGCCGTACGCCGTCCGCCGTCCGCCGTACGCCGTCCGGGGTTTTTAAGGGGGAAGGAGTTATCGAAAAATTTTGAAATTTTTACCAAAAATCAAGTTCCGTATCTAGTTGGTCCTAACGTCTCGGCAGAACCCTAACTTAATTTTAAGGCCAGTAAAACAGCTGTTGAAGTGGTAAAAAATTCGTCTTTTTAAGGAAATTTGCAACATAGGCATGTGAGGTATCATTTTCTATAGATTTTTCTATGCCGAATCGAATGAGACCATCGCCACGCCGGTAGCTTCAACCGTTTAGGAGTTATTGCAGTTTTAGTGAAGCAGTTTTGAGTTTTTTAAAATTTCCCCAATTCTTAATAACTCGAAAACTACTCGAGCCACAAAATTCGTTTTCCACTCGTTGGAATCCCCACAAAAACTTCTGTCCTCCCGATATCTTCAATTTAAAGAATTTGGTCGCATTACACAAATCAGCAAAACAAAAATTGGAAAAACTTGAGAATTTGGCCTCGGCTCTTAGATACGGTTGATTGATCTACTTACGACTACTAGCCTATCACACCAACAAGGTGACGCACTCACACTTCGACCAGTTGCGCTTGGCAACATGAGAGCGAGTCAGGCTTTAACAACGGTTCTGAGGCATGAGGCATTTTTAATTTCATTATTCAGAGAATTTAATAATTATTAGAGGAAAGTAGCCAAAAGTGGACCCCTCCCCAAAAGTGGACCCCTGGCATTTTAGGCTCTGTACGGTGCTGAACTTGACCGAAACCAAGCTCAACTAGTAGTTCCCACTTGTGTGACAACAAGTTGGAGAGCTCACGTCGTCTACTTCATCTGCCGGCTTTCAGTTCGCCATTATGTGATTTCTTGTATGGTAAAATTATTACAGTGTCATACGTTATTCGACATTTCTCCTACACTTTTGAAGGTAAGGCTTCCAACATGTATTTTTCTGAAATAGTAAGGAATAAGGGTAATATTTATCATCAAGTTATCTCACTTGAACGGTCTGTTGAACATTGAAAGAGTAATGAATAATTAGGCTATAGTCGCCTAAAGTGGACCCCCTTAGTGTCCTAATGCGGAACCCGTTATTTTTCATGTTCAAACACCTGCTGAATCTGAAAAACGTCTCAACTTCGGAGAGAAATCAAGCAGTGAAGAAGACAGCGTTTCGTCTGGGTCGTCCGTGATGGAGACTTTGCCTGGAGTAACGCCTTCAAAAAATGATGATGCCTAATCGGAAATCGATATATTCATTAGCATTAAAGGATAATTTGTTGTTATTATATACTTACTATTGACTTAGCATTGTTTTATGTGATTTAACCTCATTTTTCCATTTTATTTTCCATCCATTTTTGTAATATTTAGTAGGGGTCCACTTTAGGCAACTTTTTTTGGGATTGCCAAATTGCAGGGTTTTGAAAAATATTTTTTTTAATGACTATTTCTTAGTATAATTTTATAAATGGAAATTGAAATGATACAAAACATTGCCGTGCTATCGTTACATGCATTTAAAAATGTGTTTTTAATTGTTCTAAATTTTTTATTGATAAAAAACAAAATGGGGGTCCACTTTTGGGCACTTTCCTCTATTATTCAGTTAATTATGAAGGTGATTAAGAATAGATTAAATGGTAAATTTAACGGAATTGCTGCGTTGAAAAAATGGATAGGTAAGTAAGTATTTATCAAGCGAAGAGGATGATTATTTTTTGCCTGGTTGAAAAAAAGTTTTTCTAAATAACCCATCTAAAATACAAATTGATACTGAAATTATAGAATAATAACAGCTAAATTCTGTGTTTAAGGAGTACCGATATATCGTAAGGTTTGTCTTTGCAATCGAAAAATGAACCCCTGTGCAAAATTTGCAGAGTTCTTCGGACATAGCAAAAACTAATCTGCACATGCCACTGATCTACTTAGCAGCGTTTTTTTAATAGCCACTACTCGCACAACGTAATTTAGATAGAAAATATACGTCCAAAATTTATCGGTATCTATATCTAAATTAGATATATTCTCAGTATCTGTATCTCAGATACAGATACTATGTAGGTATCTGTATCCGATCTAGATATTTTTATAGCAAAATATCCTATCTGTATCTAGATAAAAAAAACTGGTATCTTCGTCGACACTGTCGATATGCCGTATCAAAAATATCGATTTCTTGCCGATACGTCGAAATTGTATTTCATGAATTATAACCTGACTAAACGTTGAACGAAGTTACATGGAATACGTATTCCATTCAGCTGTATCAGCTCGTTGTCAGCTATTGAAATGTGTGCCGTAGCGAAAACGCGGGCGGGTTTCTCGAAGGCCGTCAATTGTAGCAAAGTTGTTGTAAGTGGCACATTTCGAATAAAACAATACATGTCCCCACACGTATCGCTGGGGAGGTATTCAAAGGAAAATTACACCCCTAGCCACTACCCATATTGTCGAGGTAGGAATTATAACAGTCCAATCTCGGTTATTGTTATCGTGCGGCGTTATGTTGCGTTACGCTTGGCGTAAATCGACCTTTGCTTTATTAAAGCGCTCCAAAGGGTTCGGCATCTGCGTAATAATGCTTCACGCTCCCTATATTAGAAATGGCCGTTTTAATAATTCCCTCCCCTCCCCCTTTCGGCCAATTTAATTGCAATCTGCTACAGGGCGAGTCGAAATTGAATTTCATATTGCATTTTAGCGAGAGTGACTGTGAGCGATTTCCAATTTTTAAATACCATCGTTTAAAATCTTTCGGAAAGGGCATGGAAATGATAGAAAAATGTATGAAGTTCAAATCTCAAATTGGGGATCAAAAATTCAAAACGGCGGAACGTTGAGAATTTGTTCTGTCGAATTCCCAATCTGAAGCAGAACGTCGATCACTCATAAAGTCGAAATATGCTGAACAATACGGCATTAAATAATCGATTGTTTTAATATGCATTAATCGAAGTAACCCAAAACAATCGATTGTTCAGAATCGATGATGAAGCAGAAGATGATGAGGATAGCAAACTGATAACGACGATGATGAAGATGAAGACGATGGCGATGAAGGAGAAGATTGAAATGATGAAGATAATGACGACGAAGAAGAGCAAGAAGAATAAGTTATCGTTCAAAATTTGGGGGGATTTGCCATCGACACTGTCGATTTGGCCGAAAAGGCGATCGATTTTTGGCTATTGATGTTTTGATCAAAGGAAAAATCGATTTTCGGCTATCGATTTCTGGTTGTGATGAAAAAGTTGAAATGATGAGGATGATAAACATGATAAACATGATAAAGGTGATAGTGACTGTGAAGGCGATAAAGAAGATAAAGATGGGCAAGAAGAATAGGAATCGTCGTTCGAGATTTGGCGATTTGGCCAAGGAGGCGATCGGTTTTTGGCTATTGATGTTCCAATCGATAGGAAAAATCGATATTCGGCTATCAATTTCTGGCTATGATGAAAAAGTGATGAAGATGATAATGACGATGAATGCGATGAGGAAGATGGAGAATATGAAGAAGAGCAAGAAGAATAATTATTGTCATTTGAAATTCTGCGACAACATCGATCTGCCCAAGGAGGCGATCGATTTTTGGCTATTGACGTTCCAATCGATAGGAAAAAGAAAGTTTCGACCCCCCCCCCCCCCGAACAGAGCATAGGAATTTCTATTGTTTCTTTGGATTCGGAAATCTGAGTTGTTTTAAACCTTTAATTTCTTGATTTTTAGAGCTTTTTATATTTTTCCCAGTTTCGAATATTCTTTATCCCAGCAAAACCGTTTACAAAAACCTTAAAACAGTTTAAAAAATCTCAAGGGCATATTTCAGTTATTAAGAGAACGATGCAGGACTTTGATGTTGCTGAGTTTTCCTTCCATCCGTACACGTCATCATTTACTGCGGTACTGGCAGACTGCGACTGTTCGCAAAATGGTTCCCTCTAAACAATATTGCTAAACAATCTTGCAAGCCTTTCAAAAGGGTAAGGAGAGTCGAAATGGTAAAAATGGCAGAAATGATACGCCAAGAGTTGATTCTAGGAAGGACGTCGCAGCTTTGTGTCCGCCATCAAACGGGCGTAGCGAGAGAGTCGCTCGGCTAGAAATGGAAACAGCGAGAAAACAGGAGACGAGGGGTGGAATAAGGTATAAAGCAAGGACTTCCCTTTTGATGAACTGAGTGATTAAAGCTTCGACTAATTGGTAAGGGGTACCGAACTTTAAAGATGGAAGATCACCTCTGAAATGAAAAATGCCCGATATTGAAAATGGGGGAAATTCGTACTTTTGTACCCTTTAGCATCAATAAGACTTCTATTTGGACTGTCTGCCATACACCGGGACACTGTACAACATTATGCCTACGGCTGATAATTGGTTTGAAAAAAATTTCCCCTATACGGGCGCCACTGTTGGAATATGAAATGCACGCCGCGCAATTTGTTGATAGATAATGCCCGAAATTTCGAGATTGATATTGTTCAACTATTGCGGCTCAAAAATTTCATGCTATAAACACATGACAATGGAAGGGGGAATCCATGTGACAAGAGTAAAGCTGCGTACAGTCGTACTGCGATCTGACTGTCTATTCAGTGGCCACCTTCGTCACGAGTACACATTTTTGAAAGAAATACGTATTTCCGGTGGAAGAAGAAGAAGGAGAAGAAGGAGAAGACAGTTTCCCGCCGTTGTGTCATTGCCATTTTGTCTTGGTAGGCATAATTACTGTTTCTGGCTCTCCTACTTCGGTTGTTATGGTTACTAGGGTTACTCACAGTAATTCTGTTATATTGCAGCAACAAAAAATAAACCGATTGTTAGTACCTAAGTACTTACCTCGCAGAATACGTGGACATTTTTTCATTTCGGTACTCAACTTTTTAAATTTGGTGGGTTTTGAAATTTACAGTGATAGTTTTGACGTTATTGAATGTTAATAGCCTTTGAGGTAGACAAAATACGATCAATTTGTTCAAGAAATTTACTTTTACAAACAGCACATGCGAACCCAACGTATTTTGTAAAACACGGCCCCGGTTCGGGCGCCAATTACATTCGAGTTATCGCGTGTACAGCGGTTATCTGTTTCTGGCTCTCCTACTTCGGTTGTTATGCTTACTTGGATTACTCACAGTACTTATGCTTGTTTGAGTTCTATTTTATTGTAGCAACAGAAATAAACCGGTTTGTAGAATGTTCGTTGTACCTACTTACTTTGCAGAACACGTAGTCGTGTTTTCATTTCTGTACCCCGACTTTTTTTAATTTGGCGGGTTTTGAAATTTACAGTTTTATTTTTGATGTTATTGATTGCTTTACGGATGCGTAACGGGCGTAAATGAGTAAGCAGAAAATAGCACATGTGAACACAGCTTTAGTTTGCAAATTGTGGCCCCGGTTGGGGCGCCAATGAATTTCATTCGAATTATTGCGTTGTACAAGTTTCAAAATTTATCGTTCATCGCTCAGGCGTAAATAGAGCGAACAATTAGTAAGACCTGATCATTTTGTACATCAAAAGGCACCGTTCCAATCAACTATTCGGGGCTCTCCTTTCCAGAGTCTCCGCCCATTTCCGTCTCCATCGGCTGGAATGCTGATACAAAGTGATATCTCGCACTCCCTTGTTCGATGTCTCCGTTCATAATCAACCGGTAACGTCTTATCCACTATGAAACTTGAGGCTTTCAACGCGTCGGCGGCATTGTTTAACGTTATTGCTTCCTCTGGCGAATTTCGCTCGCCTTTGTTGCGCCTAGCGAGGCGAATTTCGAAGCGGAAACATTCCTTCTGATTTCGAGTTCTGGGACGCATTAATCGATAACAGGGAGTTTGGAGGCCTGATAAGGTCGGAAGCGAAGTTGATGTGCTTCAAGTGCAGCGCCAGGGGACATTCGTGCTTCGAGTATTAGCAATTTCAGGCCTACTGGCCCTGATTTTCAAAATTGTCTCATTTTTTAGGCAATTTTCCAGTTGCAAATCATTGACTCAAGCGCTGACTCAGCGTGCATAAGCAAACTACGTTTTGGGTACTCGGGGAGCATCGCCTCTCTATACTTCTAGACTTTCCACTTCAAACTCGTTCGCATCCGGTTTTAATAATTCAGAAACTGCGGAGAAATACGCGCCTTCAATTTCATTCCGAAAGCTCGATATCCGCTGTCGTTTCAGCGCTGAAATTCCGACGGAACGGCTCACCAATTAGTTCGTTTTAATCACGCGGCAGATCAAAAGGCGCTGTTCGTTGTCCAGGGACTTGTCGCAATTTGAAGTCATTCCGACGATCCTATTATACGTCCTGGGCCGGGTAACATTTCAACGGCTCGCTCGCTTATTCCGTTGGAGAGCGGATACAAAGCGGCTACGTTCTCTCCGACTTTCATAATCAACTCTTAGTGTATCATTTCTGTCGCGATTCCTGTTTTGCTACTCCTTTATTCAACTCCACGCTTTTGGCAACGTTGCTCAAAAAAAAAAAAAAAATCTCAAAAAGCATCGTGCAATCAGCTTTAGGGTCTAAACACGTGTTCGGTACTCTATCAAATTGCATCCGAAAATTCTCATCTTATTTGAAGGTTGAAAATCTAAGCCGACATTGTCAAAAGTTCATGCCAGGGCGGGAGTTTGAAGAAATCGACTACCTTAACCAGTACTTTTTGAATTTTTCCGATATCGTACCCTGTGGGAAATTCAATTTTGAGCAACTTTTGCATAGAATGTTTTTTCGATAAAACCCTCTCTTACGGCTGAAAGTAGAGTTTGAAATTTTCAAAATGAAACAGTTTCCGAACGACTGGTCGGAACCTAATGAAGTAACCTCCGTATCAACATTTTTTCTCAACCTTGCACTTCCAGGAAATTTTTTGAGAGCTGACTCTTTTGGTGACCATGAATTTTGACATGGGTAGATTTTCCGGTGCACCGTCTGGCCCATATTTCAGGGTTTATACGTTTTTTCCACTTTTTTCCCAATTATGGAATTTTCCAACGTCATTGACAATGTCAAACTTGGATTCTATGCTCAAAAATACATGATATTATGCGTCGAAATATTTCCAACCACAAATCCATGAACCACGATGAAAAACCAGGTAAAACAGCTATTTGATCCATATTAGTCTCCTTTTCATCCGAGACAAAAAAATACATGTTTTTTAGTCGAAATTAACTGCCCATGGTCAAAAATCCGAAATTTGGAAAAAAATTCACAGAGCGTTTTTGTTGGCTGCTTTAAGGGGCATTTGGTTTCGCGATAAAACATGATCGCTATTGCTGTGAGGACTTTACGATTAGTTCAACTATCGAAAGAGAGATGTTTGTAAGAAGCAAAAATTTCCGAAAAACACCTAGACACGTCAAGTTAAAAATGATTTTGATAACGACAAATGCCGTCATCACTAAATTTTTATCAGGAATGACAAGTTCTTCAATGAGAGCAATAACGATGTTTTTCTGTTGCAAGGACTCGCAGGAGTGACTGATGGGCGTGATTTTTGAGTTGTTTTTTTAACCGATGAAGATCGTAGTTATTATGGTGTTAACATCGAATGCTTTTAAAAAATAAAATAAACTTTCGCACTAGTGAAAAAAGAAGTTGCCTTTTCTAAATTCCTAGCAAAAACCCGGGAGGATTACCTATATTCGGAAAAATAATCGAAAGATCGCTATTGCCATGAGGACTTTACGGTTAGCTGTTCAACTATCGAAACAGAGATGTTTGTAAGGAGCAAACATTTCCCAAAAAGACATGTTGAGTTAAAAATGGTTTTGAGAGCGACAAATGTCGTTTTCGCTAAAATGTTATCAGGAGAATTATTTCTGGAAAAAGTAGCAAAATGGAGCATAACGTATAATACGCACAAGATCAAAACCGTTCAACTTCGCCGACGGAAGGTTCTGACTCTTCGCCAAAAAGCATGTGCTCCGCAAATACCTGAGCATAAAAGGAAAACCCTCGAAACGTTTCGACCCACATTCCCCGTGTAACAATGATATTTACTTTTTCAAGATGCGGAAAGTGCGGAAACCCGCTTTCCCGGACAAAACACGCTCCTTCCCAGTATCGGAGGGGTGTCCTTTGGAAAAGGACTCCCTTCGGAATACATACGTCCCCTTTTATGACTATCTACTTTTGTCAACATCTTCGTCGAGAGTTTCCCCATGTTGTAAATCGGCGACGGTGGAGAAACCCTGGAAAGGAAACGCTGGCCGGCGGACAAGAGATATCGAAAAAAAGGGGATGGAAACTAAATCCAAAATCCCCGGCTCGTTGCCAACTTCACATCCACTCCATTCAGAACCTGATTACCCTCGTCATTTTTCTTCAACCCCTTCTACGATTTCCGTTTCATTTTCTCACGGCCGGACCTCTCGTCGGTGAAATACGAAATTCGAAAATCGCACGGCTCCTGGCCGGCTGCCAATCGTTTTGCGGCTGCAGAACTAAAGTATTGGAAGATATTTTTTATTTCTTTTTTCAATCGCTCTTCTTCGAGACTGTTTGTTTTCAATAGCCGCTTGTAAATATACCGAGCCCAAAACGAGTATAATTTGTAACAAAATTATTAAATTTTTAGTTCGTAAACTTTTTCAAATACTCGAATTTTACGACATTTCTCCAGTATCAGGTCCGTACCCGGGGGGGGGGGGATTCATTGAAATAAGTAGGTACCACAAACATGATATATTTATCATTATCAAACTGTCAAGTATCAAACTCACAATGAAATAGAAGCTCAAACTCATATTCGAAATCGAAGTCAAACTCACAATGTAACAGAAACTCAAACTCATAATCGAAATCGAAGTCAAACTCACAATGAAACAGAAACTCAAACTCATAATCGAAATCAAAGTCAAACCATTAATGAAACAGAAACTCAAACTCATAATCGAAATCAAAGTCAAACCATTAATGAAACAGAAACTCAAACTCATTATCGAAATCGAAGTCAAAATAAAAATGCAAAAGAAACGCAAACTCATAATCGAAATCGAAGTCAAACTCACAATGAAACAGAAACTCAAACTCATAATCGAAATCGAAGTCAAACAATTAATGAAACAGAAACTCAAACTCATTATCGAAATCGAAGTCAAAATAAAAATGCAACAGAAACGCAAACTCATAATCGAAATCGAAGTCAAACTAAAAATGAAACAGAAACACAAACTCATAATCGAAATCGAAGTCAAACTCACAATGAAACAGAAACTCAAACTCATAATCGAAATCGAAGTCAAACTAAAAATGAAACAGAAACTCAAACTCATAATCGAAATCGAAGTCAAACTAAAAATGAAACAGAAACACAAACTCATAATCGAAATCGAAGTCAAACTCACAATGAAACAGAAACTCAAACTCATAATCGAAATCGAAGTCAAACTAAAAATGAAACAGAAACTCAAACTCAGAATCGAAATCGAAGTCAAACTAAAAATGAAAGAGTAACTCAAACTTTGTGAGTTTGACTTCGAGTTTGAGTTTCTGTTTCATTGTGAGTTTGACTTCGATTTTGATTATGAGTTTGAGTTTGATTCCGATTATGAGTTTGAGTTTCTGTTTCACTGTGAGTTTGACTTCGATTTCGATAATAAGTTTGAGTTTCTGTTTCATTTTAAGTTTGACTTCGATTTCGTGTATGAGTTTGAGTTTCTGTTTCATTTGTAGTTTGACTTCGATTTTGATTATGAGTTTGAGTTTCAGTTTCACTGTTAGTTCGGCTATGAGTTTAATATCTTCATTGGTAAATTGAAAATTTCTGCTACCGTTTCGATTGTATACATCAGGTTTTTATCATATTTTTCAAGGGGCTTATCGGTACAAAACTTGATTCTCTTGTTTATAAATTTTATCGAAATAATGAGATTTATCGATTTAGGGTATCGATATGTATTTCTAATGAAGGATTGACGTATTGTAGCGATACATAGAAATTTGATTTTCACTTTTCCTGCTTTTCATTGCAGAAATTATTGTTTCCATTCGCCTAAATCGATATTTTAATGTATTTATCGGCGCACTGTTTTGTAGCATAAATGCGATTGTACTTCTCAGTATAATAATATAGGTACTGATATTTCTATTTCCATATAAAGTTTTTTAACCCAAAACGTATCGATATTTTTCATGGTACCTTTTGATACGAAAATTGATACCGCTGTTCCCATACATTTTATCGATATAATAAAAATAATCATTCTGCACATTCTGTACATTCGAGAAAGAGAATCGACGCCTAGTAACGATGCATCGAATTCGATTTTCACTTTTCCTGCTACGCAATGCCGAAATTATTGTGTTTCTATTCGCCGCAAAAACCAGATGTTTCATGTTCAACATCGTTCGATGACATCGTACGCGAAATCCCCGTAATTACGGGACAAGGCAGAAATCCCGAATCCGAGGGTGAACCGCTGGGGATGAAATTATGGAAATCCGCCTCCCGACATGTCTCGCCTTCGGGCACCTAGAAAATATGGGAAAAAAGGACTCGTCTTTTTTATCCTTCGGTCGTCTCCGAGGGAAAAACGCATGGAGAGAAATGCGCCGCTGTTTTCCTTCGGCAGATCCAATAAAGAATCGAAGGAATTCCCAGTGGACTTTTACTGTCCTTGGTATGCATCCTTCTCGTCGAATAGTCGGTGGCATGTTTGCTTCGAGGGAAGGAAAGAATCCCATTTGTCGACGGAGTTTGTTGCTCCTCTCTCATCTTTAAATATTCTCTGCCAATATGGGCCATTTATTACCGGTATATCGGATAAAAAGCCTCAAAGATGCCGCCCGGAGTAGAATAGGAGGCCATGGTATGCAAACATGACCGAAATAGAAACCCGATGTATTGATAAATCGAAACAGTAATATCGATATGTTAAATCGATGTATTGAACCGCAAACATTGATTTGTTCCACCAATAGATTCGAAGATCATAATGTGCATGTTGATTATCGATTAATAATGATCGACATTATCAATCTATTCATGGCAGAGACCATCGATGGTAAGACAATCGATGTTTTAGTGTCAATGTATCGAAACAAAAGACAAGATATATCGGATAACCAGTAAAATCAGTATTTTGAATCAAAACAGTAATATCGATATTTTGAATCGAAACAGTAATATCAATGTATCAAATCGATATATTGAACCATAAACATCGATTTGTTTAACCGATAGATTGGAAGAATATAGTGTCCATGTTGATTATCGATTATCTATGATCGACATTATCGATTTATGGCGGAGAACCATCGATGGTGAGACAATCGATGTTTCAGTGTCAAGGTATTAAAACAATTTTTCGAGCACAATGAATCGATACATAGAATCGATATTTTGTATCAGAGGAATATCACGACTGTTTTTTGTACCAATCTAGAAATAAAAAAACCCTCGGTAGATTAGATTCGCTATTTTCGCTGCGATAGGTGCACCCAACTTTTCAAAACTCGATTCGGTTCGAAGGTTGAATTACCTATAGTCGCAAAAACTGTTTTACTTTTCGTACAAAATGGCCGTATGCAAATTATATTGGCCTTTTCGCAGCTACTTTTTTTTTCAACGCCTAAAACACTGATAAGAGTAAAGGGTTCGGTATCTTGAAACAAGATTAACGCCGGGATTTATAGTTTTACCGACACCCCCCCCCCCCTTCGGAACTGCCTTTAAAGTGAGTAAGAGGGCGTTAAAAAACTTTTCCCTGGGCCTCTGCGGATAATCTTTTTTTCTCGCACAATGACCCACCCGAAGCTATAAAAAGTTCAATTCCCCGCATCGGTTTCAAACTTTACTCCAATCTCGACGAATTCTTCTCACAAGAACGCAAAAAAAAGTGTTGTAAATGACACCGAGTGCTCGAATTTGGTACCAGTAGAGTACGCAACGATTCGTCAATTCGCAAAGCTGGAATTTCGATATGCGACAGAACATCGAAGATTCACGAAGTGTTTTGGAGGCAAAACGTCACAAAATTTTGAGAAACCACAACTCGCTGGAAAAGGGGGAAAAATCCATAAGATTAAAAACTAAATTTGCGGCGAAACGTTGAAGATTTGCTACTTTTGAGTAGCGTCAAACCGTCAAAGATACGTAAAATCACAATCTTAATTTGCAACAAAACGTTGAATATTCATCAACTTCAAAAACATCATTCAACTTCTTGAATCTTCGGCGATTTGCTATAAATGCCGATTTTGATCTTACGAGTCTCCAACGTGTCTGTGTGTCCGTCTATGGTAATTTACAAAAATGATCATAGCTCCCTCAGATCTCAACCTTTTTTCAAATTTCTTGGGCTGAAATGTTCCTTCGGGCAAGATATATAACCCTGTTTAATAGGAATTTGAATAATTCACAGTACTTCCGATATATTTGCATTTTTAGTATTTTTTCCTGGCCACAAAAATGAACCGATTTGAGCGCTCTTGGTCTTAAAATCTTTGTTTTACCATACAGAATACGTGGACATTTTTATAGTCCGATATCTTGGCGTATTTTGGTTTTCCGCAAGTTTTCAAATTTGCATAGTGAGTTTTTCGATATTTTTGACCTAAACACCCTCAAAAGTAGTCAAAATATAGTCAAATTATGTAAAAAATGTACGCATCAAAATATGGAAGTATTGTGTGTAGATAACACTGGTTTGATTATTCTTTCTGAGGCCTATTTGCGGTTATCTACGAGGTTAAATGTTTCAACTCAAATCTCGCAGCTAAATCGAGTTTCTTTCCCTCCTGTCGCCTGTTAAGGCAAGGCTGGCGTCTAAATTACAATTCAATTAAGACAAAATCTAAGTTGGTAAGTTTAGAGAATGGTTCGCCTTCAAGTGTTTCTCATAAGGATTGACTCGAGTGGCTTTCTCTGCCGAAGGCAATTATTCCTTCTAATCCTCCTTCCGGAACGTTTTCTTCCGTAACGATACCCTCGGGACTACTCGGCTACTTGAAGCCTATGCACCCAGTAGCGTAATTACTACGTTTATTCGAGACCCTCTCACGAGCAAACAAAGACAAGCAACTTTATTGCTTCAGCCCTTCCATCGAAGAATTATACGTCATTTGGATTTAAAACTTTGCTGGAACGGCAGCAAAAAATACATCCAGGTATCGATTTGAATTTAAATATCGATTTCCAACAATTATGGCAAAATTCTCGGACTAGACATTCCGATTTCAAAATTCTGATACTTGTTTTTACCTTCAGTATCTCAATTTTCGGCAAAACGTCCAAGATTACAAGGTTACCTTTGAAAGGCGTCGAACCGTACAAGATTCGTAAAGTCCAAATCCCAATTCGAAGCAAAACGTTGGCAACATTTTTCTGCCTAGACATTCCGATTTCAAATTTTTAATGCCGCCTTTTACCATTAGTATTGACGAAAAAATCGATAGGTAGGTATCGATAGTCAAATCCGTTACGATATTAAAAACTTCATTGATGATCGATTTTGAAAATGACATCGATATTGAAACTGCTACATATTGACATTTTAACCTATATTTATTACGAAACTGATACCAATATCAAAATTGATGTCACTATTAAAACTTATATTCATCATGAAATCAACATTGGTACCTATTGATTTCATGATGAATATAAGTTTTAATAGTGACATCAATTTTGATATTGGTATCAGTTAATAATTATTAATGTTGATTTTGAAACCGATATCAATATTGAAACTGATATTTTGACATTGGACTGATACCCGAATTAAAACCGACATCGATGTTGAAACCGATACCAACATTTAAACCGATATTTTGACATTTGACCGATATCAATATTGAAACCAGCATTGAGGTTGAAACCAGTATCGATATTGGAACCGACATCGATGTTGAATCCAATACGATATTGAAACTAACATCGATATCAGAAACCGACGTCGATACAGAAACTGATATTGAAATTATAGCTGATATCGATGCCTACAGGGAAATCGATATTAATATCGATATTGACTTTGGCGCATTGCCGGATTGAACTGGTCACATCGTATGTTAAGCCAGCACGACCTTCGTGTCTTGAAGGTAGTGTAGGTTTTCAGCCTGGCATTTCGCGTTACCGTAACCATAACAGTACTACTTAATCAAGTATTATTTAATAAATTATTTTCGCTTCTCGGGAGATTTTCTAACATTTTATAACTTCTCGTTACAGTGCACGGTGTGGATGCCCGATATTGTGACGAGGGCTCTTCGGCCGCCAGTCGATTGCAGCATGTGCCGCGACGTGCACAGTGTCGATCGCGTATCGAACATAACACCCAAGGAGTTCGAAGAAATGTGAGTAAACTGACGTAAAAATCTGGATTTTCATTTGTTGATAGCTAAAAGTGTTATTCGAAGTTCCTGTGCCATTATCAAATTGTTACACTTTCCAGCCTATTATTTGACCATTTCAGATTATGGAAATCTGATCTATATACATCAATTTATCCATATCTAGTTTTTGACGGCTTTTTTGTACATTTAGGGACCTTTATCGGGAACCTGAAGTTTGAAAATTCAATTTTTACATTCTTAGAGCTTGGATTTCTACAATATTTTTAAAAATAGTCTTACTGACGATTTTGAATTATTTATTTTTTAATTCGTTTATTATTACTCGTGAATTTATTTCGCAATTATTTCCTCGAGGTTTACCGTGAGCTGGAGTCCGCTCCGGACTGCGAAATCCTGAATAGTGTAAGACGGAATAGAGGAAATAGGTAGGTACCCACGGAAAACGTTCAAAACCCGTTTTCTTTCATTATTTACCGCACCCGCTCAAATTCAATAGGAAGACCCTGGCAAAAAAGGAGAAAAGGTGAAGATGTGAAAAGGCTATTTTCATCTGAGAAAACCCTCATCCTCATCTCGTGTGACGACAGTGGGGACAAAAGGAAACCCTAAGCCAATGAGCGCCATTTTACGTCGGACGCACAAAAGGCGCCGGGAACCGGAGGGTTTGAAACCCCCGACGGCGCTTAATTAAAGGCCTTGCGGAAAACCTTTAAAATGCACCGTGTAAGCTCGCATTTGGCTAGAAAATTATGTATTTCATAGTGCTAGAGAAAAACGTACTTCATTTTATCAAGTACCTACATTAAGTTTTGTAGGAAAATATTATTCACGAACCCTTATTTCGACCGGACTATCTAGGTAGGAATTTGACCCATGAATACGGAGGGGAATTAAAAGACGCTTTTTTTTTCAGTGCGGACGAAAAACTACATCATTTTACCGTATAGTGACGTATAGTATCGTATAACGTCATAATATGACATTATGACCGTAGATATATACGAGCAAGCGAATGTCCAAACCACTAGACTACGGGGCGACCGTCTGTCGAATTATTAATTTACCGAGGGTTTCAATTGGAGGCTCAGTGTTGGGTTTTCTGCCGGCTCAACTTTCCATGTTGTCAGATATAGAATGGTGAAGTATCGTATAGTAGTGTGTAGTGTCGTATTATACGACATACGCAATACGGTATTATACAACTCTATAATAGTATTGTATAATACCGTATTTAGTGTCGTATATGGGTGATTCTCAAAAAAAAGCAACTTTCATGTTAATCGACCATAACTCGGGAACCAATCATCTGAGACTCGTGATTTTTTTTCTATCTGTTCACTAGGCGGCCGCTGACGTAATCCAACCCAAAAAATAAGGGAGGGGGATATTGGAAGTTATTTATTGCTAATCAAACGTTCAAATGTTCAGTTCCGTGCCCTGTAGCAGTATACGTTTTCAAGATTCGAAAGGTGAGTATTGATTGAAATCAGCACATTTCCTTGAAAAAAATCCTTGAATCGATTCAGAATTAGTTCTTCTTTATGTTTTGCAAGCTTATATCAACATTTCTTTCGAATTTAGTCGGCCACGGTACCTCAAACTTGTGTACATGATTTTGAGTTCAGTTCCATGGCTTCATCAAAAAAGTGTCCATTCGCATCGAGTATGAGGGACAAAAGCCGGGAAACTGCATCAGTAGTTGGCAAAACTGTTCGCCTCTATGGCCCTACAGCTGCAGGGCGCTTACACCTCTCATTGCTCCGCCAGCGCTCCTGAGGTGAACATAAACGCGTGGGTGTTTTTTCTCCATTCCTTTCCATGCCCCTATAGAATCAATTCTAATTCGACGCTCATGCTAATTTTTTTGCTTTCAACGCATTCTACTCGTCTGTTACCATTAAGAAAAATTCAATTTAGCACCTTAAATTATTTTTACAGTAGTATACAATGGATTGAAGAACGATTTTTCAGTTCCATGTCCCAATCAAGTTCCTTCCCATGGCCCTATTGATAATGTGATGTGGCCGTGGGACCGACGGTAAGGACATGGGAGTGAAAAATCAGCAGTATCATTGCAGTTTTTTAGATTTTGATGGTTTTAAGTTGAATTGAAAATAGCGTACTTGATTGTTTAGTGATGTGAGAACCCCTTTATTATTTCAAGTTGTTTTATTCAGGAACTACGTCGATGGCTCCACCAAAATTGTTCACTCCAGCAGAAATAAAGGAGCGTAGAAGGCTCCGTAAAAAAGCCCGGAGGGAAAAAAATCAGAAACGACCCAGTCCTACCATCTTATTGTGCATCAATGTGCCAGTGGTTTTATTATTAAAATTAAGTTATTTTATTCCTATGATGAGTTTGATCTCAACCGAGTGTTTAAATGTGATCTACTAACGAGTAACAATGTTAGAAAAAAGTTTGAAATTTTTCTGAGCAACAAAATTTTAAAAATTGACTCGACCCAAAAAGTTGCTTTTTTTTGAGAATCACCCATATTATCGTATAGTATGGTAGAGTATCGTATAGCATCATATAGTACCGTATAGAATCATATAGTATCGTATATCGTAAAGTGTCGTATAGTATCGTATTATTCTTCGGCTCGCATTCATCAAGTAGAATGAAGGAGCAATTCAAAAATTAATCGCGTTTAGAAACCCTTCATCGGACATCCCCTAAAATCTGCGGGTTCTCTCGCCAAAATATCCCGCCCACGTTTGGACTCCTGTCATCCCCAATCGAATTACGCCTGTCATGCTAATCGTTCTGAGGCCCCGAACTTATATATTGGCAGCTGACATTATTGGAACCTGTCGGCCCTCCTGATCCGATAACTTCGGCCCGTTGCGCAGGAACCGTCTGGAAAATCGACGCTTTTCCGCATGGGAACCGGGGGCGAAGGACTGAAATGAGTTGAAAGTTCCCAGGGCGCTCCACCTTAATTTCCAGTCGTTTTCCTGTTTCCAAGAGGGAGGGGGGTTTCCGTATCAACAAAAACTTGTTCGAATCCTTAATTTCTACGCGGAAAACTCTCCGTCCTTATCCTTTTCTCGCAGTTCCGTCCTGTTTCCAAGCTTTCACAAAGGGTGGAAACTTTTTAATTGACTTTTCCCTTATCTCAGCCGATAGGGTGTAAGAAAGACAGCAGTTTTTACCTTTGAACGGCCGGTAAGACTTTACGATTAGTCTATTTTATCCTCCGACTGTTATTTAAATCCGAAGAAGAGTTAAATCTGGAAAAATGAGAGGGAATGCAAAAAATTATAGTAGTAAAAGCTGATACGTAACAGTTCCAGAACTATGAAATTAGTGCAATAGCCCATAGAATTGCTTTCACCTGCATACTTTCACTTCTACGTCATTTTTATCAACCTATTTAAAGCCGCATTAAGTTCATTTCTACCCTTTTTTCAAATACCCCTTTCACTCTGATTCAATTTGTACTTTCACTTCAACTCTAACTTTATTTCTACTTTCACCTCGATTCCTTCCACTCTGTTTTCATTTGTACTTTCACTTCAACTCCGGCCAGTCCGATTTCACTGTACTTTCACTTCTTCTCCTTCCTATCTGTTTTCATTCGTACTTTCACTTCAGCTAGTTTTATTCTGAATTCATCTGTACTTTCACTTCAGCTACCTTCACTCTGATAACATCTGTACTTTCAGTTAGGCTACTTTCACTCTGATACCATCTGTACTTTCACACTGATTTCACTGCAATTTCATTTCAGCTTCTTTTACTCTGATTTCACTGTGCTTTCACTTCATCTCCTTTCACTGTGTTTCCATCTGCACTTTCACTTCAACTCCTTTCAGTCCGATTACATCTGTACTTTCACTTCAGCTCCTTTCACTTTGATTTCGCTGTACTTTCATTTCAGCTTATTTTACTCTCAATGCATCTGTACTTTCACTACATTTCCTTTCACTATGTTTTCATCTGTACTTTCACTTCAGCTACTTTCATTTTGATTTCGTCAGTACCTACTTTTACTTAACCTCCTATCACTGCACTTTCACTTCAATTCCTTTCACTCTGTTGTCATGCGTGCTTTCACTTCTGCTACTGTCAGTCTGATTTCATAGGCACTTTCACTTCAGCTCCTTTCACTACGTTTTCATCTGTACTTTCACTTCAGCTACTTTTAATCTGATTCAGTCTGTACTTTCATTGCATTTCCTTTCACTATGTTTTCATCTGTACTTTCACTTCAGCTACTTTCATTTTGATTTCGTCGGTACCTACTTTCACTTAACCTCCTTTCACTGCATTTTCACTTCAACTCCTTTCACTCTGATTTCACCACATGCATACTTTGTGCTTTCACTAGATCAACTGAAATGAGCAATCGCTCGTGATTTTGGTCCAAAACCAAGGCCAATCCGGACAACTCGCCTTTTCGAAATCCTTGTCGGGCATGCCGGCCGATAATTATGACCTTTGGTCAAGAAACGCCCTGGTCATTTCAGCGGACAACGGCCGCAGGTAAAATCCTCGAACATCCCGCTCACCCGGCGCCATATTCCCTCTACTAGCGGTCCTCCCATTTTCGCTCACGTAGGGCATTTTTCAACGGACCGCGTGTATATACATCGGGCCTATTTTTTGCTGTGGCACGTCTGCCATTGCAGAGGGCCGTGATAAACGCGAAGTGAACTCGCAGCTCGCTCAATCTTCGGGCAGGTCATCCCCGGTCGGGCTGAGGTTTCTTCAAATAAATACACCCTGAGCACGTTTCTTTTCTGTAGGAAAAATGGCCGCCCCTTTTTCCCTTTGAGTGGGATGCATTGTCGTCGTTATTTCAACACGTGTGTTACCCATCAGCTGGCGCTTATTTCTTCTTCATCCGACACAAACGGTCAGCTGTTCGTAATGATTGTGACTGATGGAATTCGTCCGTCTATTGTACGGCATGTCGTACTAGTGATGAACGGAAAGTGTTGGAGAGCATATTTTTTTATCTTTGACGTCCGTGTTTCTTTACATTAGAAGTGCCAGTAATGGACGTCTTTCCAGCGCACAACTACAAATTTGGTTTATTTTTTAAATTTTGGGACAACATTAACCGTTTTTGAAATTGCCGATCAATTTCCGGCCCATCGATTGAGGAATTCAGTTTTCGTTGTTTTCTCTGGTCGACGTGAAAACCTCCGCTTGCACTGAAGCAGATTGGGAATCTTTTGAAGTTCGAGGAAGGATTGAGTTTGCCCTTGATTAGACGTGGACGAGCCGGGTCCCTTTGAGATTCTGTAAACTAAGGGAAAGGATACGAGTGAAGGACATGTCGGTCAAAGGGCTAAAGAGAATGACGTACTCGAGGCACATCCTTAAGTTACTCAGGTAATACGATCGCCATGGGGGGGACAATATTTTTAACTCGGTTAGCTACAACAACAGGCCGGTTAATTAAATCTTGATGTCAAAACTGGCCGTTCGAAAGTAAACAAGTTCAATTACCGCGTCCAATTATCGAGCTAGGAGGCTCCTTTGTGTACATAACAGTACACTTTGTTGCTTCCGATGCTGTTTATTATTCAAAAGGTATTCACCTCATTTCATCCGAGTGAACCATTTGCAGCCGAATCGCCGCTAATGGGCCCCATATTCAACGTTGGAGTGTGACGCGTTAATTATTCGTCGTCCATTATTGAAGCAGCTGACCCGTGTGGCGAATTGCTCATTTGCCGCGACTACTGACGATTCGGCGGTATGTGACGATTAATTTTCCAACCGACAATTCATGCAATACTGCGATGAAATTACAACGAGTTTAATGATGAATAGACATCATGATCTGTTTCCGTGTTATTCTGAGCGAGGTTATTCCGTTGCTAGCCAAAATTTGGCTATCATATTTAATATGATAAATATTTTAACGAGCTGATAACTTTTGTTTTGCCGTTCCATCGCCTGAATTTACCTAGGTAATTTTCCCATCTTTTCCTTATCTTCCCACACTACCACCACCACCCCCACCATCACCACAAGCAACAACAACAAAAACAACCACAACAACAAAACGACAACGACGACGACAACAACATCAACGACAACAAAATCTAAAACATCAACACCACCACCATCTTCAAGTGTCCCATGATTTCCTCATCTTCCACCACCACCAAAACCACCTCCAACAACAACAACAACAACAAAAGCTACAACATCAACACTACCACCATCTTTAAGTTTACCATCTTTTCCTCATCATCCACTACCACTACCACCAAAACCACCTCCAACAACAATAACAACAACAACAACAACAACAGAAACAATAACACGACGACGATGACGAAAACAACAACAACATCAACGCCATCACCATCTGCGACCAGAACAACAATAACAACAATCACAACAACGGCGACAACAACAACGACACCACCATCACCAACAACAAAGTCCAACAACATCAACAACCTTAACAACAAAAGCTACAGCATCAACACCACCACCATCTGCAATAAATCAGGATGAAAATTGAACCATCGCGAAATAAACAGAACGAAATTTCCTCCCTTGCTTCAACCCTATCGATCGGATTGACATTCCATGCTAACAAAAGGCAGACGTGTATAAGTCTTCGATTGCCACCATTTTCGGTACCCTAGTTTTCAAACTAATCGACCATCGTCGAATTTCATCCGATGCCAATCCCGCTTTACGGTCACCGATGAACCGTCTACGTGACTCTGGCTATCTACTATTTTGGACCGGCTAGACGCTTTTATGGCAGGCGATAACCCTTATACCGGATCTGTTCGATATTAAAGCCTGACGGAAGAACAAAATGTTTTTCCGATTATCCGTATAAGCACATTTCCGATAGACGGCTGACCAAAGTTAAGCGGTCTACAGCAAACCAGGATTGAAAGGGAGTTAAGGTGCTGCTATTGGGCCCGTTATTACCCAGCGGTGATTGAAGTAATTAGAAACAACAACAACATTAATAACAAGAACATTAACAACAACAACAGAATCGACAACAACAGTAACACCAACATCAGTACCAAAAACAACAGTAACAGCAACCACAAAATTATGCGGTAAATATGCCCGGTTTTCTGGAAGCCTGTATTCAACTGAAATGAGGACAAACGTTTGCGTACATTCTTCTTCCCTTCTCTTTTTCTTCTTATCTCCTTCTTCTCCCCATCTTCTTCTCCTTTTCCTTCTTCACCTTCTTCTCGTTCTCTCCTTCTTCTTCTCCCCTTTCTCTTTCTTCTCCTGCTCTTCTAAGCCCCTGGAGAAAATTCTTCATCTAGATAAAAAATAGTTTCGAACAAAACTAGGTTACATTTTGTTGTATAACGTTTTTCGAACAAAATTTTTTTTAAAAACATTTTTCCTCTCTATTTCTGCTACAAAGTCTCCTGCAGAGTAACCGCCGTCCACGATAGCTAATCGGTCGAAGCGAGCGAAAACCGTGACCCCGCTGGGGAAATGGGCGACTTGCGGAAATGGCAGCGCTGACCGAGAGGATAATCATGGGAGGGGGAGTGGGGTGGCGTCATCTCTCAGATTCCAAATCGGGCGAACGCGCTCGGCGAACGAAATGTGCAACCAGGCTGATAGCTGAACCCGGCCTGCAGATATAAATCATACGCTGTCCGACGTGCAATGGTGTGACAGAGGGTGCGATCCTATCCGACAGTAACGGAATGGCGAGCGAATTTTCCCCGCCAGCGGGAAACCTATGAAAGTAGGGATATTCACGAACGGAAATCGAGTTTATGGGGTTTGAAACATTGAGTTTATGGGGTCAGTGAGTCATGGCTTTTTAGTGGCTGAACTCATTAGGAAACTGGTAGATTCAACTAGATGAAAATTATTACCTGGGCTTCAAATTATTGTTGTTGTCGTTCTTCTTCATCTTTTTCTTCGTAAGTTGCCGCCAGTAGTGATGTCCCAAATTAGTCATTGGGGTTGTCTTGATTGGGTTGTTGTCGGCGGAGCCGCTGTTGTTGTCATCATTGTTGTTCTCGTCGTTGGCGCCGTTCTTGTTGCAGCTGCTACTGCTGCTGCTGCTGTTCCTCTTCTCTATGTTCTTAAGTTGCTGTCAGGAGTGCTGTCCCATGTTGGGCAATGGGGTTGTCTTGATTGGGTTGTTGTTGTTGTTGCTGTTGTCACCTTTGCTGTTGTTGATGTTTTTGTCGTTGTTGCTCTTGTTGTCGTCGCCGTTTTTGTTGTTTTTTTTTTTCTTCTGTTCTTTCCTTGTCTCAAGCCGACAGCCATGCACGACAGCCTACAAATCTAACCTATGACTCCGCAACCGATAATATTTTCGGAACTGCCCAAGCAATTGAAGGAGTGATTTGAGAGAATACATTCAACTATATGTTCGTTTTTACACGTTTCCTACAAAATCGTCAACAAACAAGTAATTTTCGTGGCCACAACTGTCACTTCAGCGGCCTGTCACTTATTTAGCGGTTATTCGCGATCGGAAATCCGATTTGGCTCATGCCGTATTATCGGACGGTGATGAATCATATTGAATTTACATGGCGCTGTCAGAGTTTCGTAGAAACAGAATACGACAGCGGGTCCCTCGGCGAATAACTCTGGCTAAATCGAAGTTCGGATGTTTGCTCGTGTTTGGATGTTCCGCTTAGATAACCGGCCCGGGTAATGAGCCTGCCCGAGCTTTCAGACTACAAACCTATATAACTGTGTCAACTCGGCTGGCGTTCCGATTTGACATAACCCGTAGGTACCTCTATACCAGCGAATTGGTGTAGTCGGTACTTTGGTTATCGGTCTCAGCAACGAGTCGGTTTGGGATTTAAGCGAGCAATCCTATGAGCGTTATTTGGAGTGGGCCGTTTGAATTTGTCATCATTGGGTTAAATTTGATACTATTGAGCGCTAAGTAATTAGAAATTTTCCTGGGAAAATGAGCCTCGCCATTTTTCAGAAGGTACCCTGAGCCTGTTGGGTGTTAGCAACTACTGCGCTAAGTGTTTGCCTTTCTCCCTAATATGTAGGGAATGAGGTTTTAGGGAATAAGGTGGTAGTGAATGAGATTGTAGAGAATGAGATTTTATTGAATGAGATTCATGGGAGTGAAGTTCATGGGAATGAGGTTCACGGGAATGAGGTTTATGGGAATGAGGTTCATGGGAATGAGGCTCATGGGAACGAGGTTATGGGGAATGAGGTTCACGGGAGTGAGGTTGTAAGGACTGTGAATTTTTTCGTCAAGGTATCCTTGGAAAATTTCACTCGGTGAATAATGGATATCCGATGAATAAACTGAATCGATGAACCCGACCTTAATCCATAAAAACCCCAATAAGTCCAACTCACTAAAACGTATCAACAATAAACACCGTAAACTCTCCGCGGTAGAAAAACTTACCCAAGTCGACTCGGGCGTTTTAAATGAAAAACTCGGCTAAAATTCTTATTTCAGAAGGAGCGAAAAAGTTTCTTTTCCGGGCCCACTATATTTTCCTCTTTTCCCGACGTATATGACTTGTATATATACAAAAAATACGAGAAAATGAGACTTTTTGAGCCGTTTTATTTTCTCTCCAACTTGATTCCTACGATACGACTTCCTGCAAGGAAGCGGAGGAGAATAAGAAAATAGCGAGGGAAGAGTTGGAGATTTTATTGCGATATCTTCTCTATGCAAATTTGCTTTCTGCTGAGCTCAGCAGCTGTTGACTGCTGAAGGTGACAGATGACAATGTCAACGCGAGAGATACGTTTCCCACCGTTCATTCTCCGGAGATAAATATTTTCATCTCATTCCTATTTTTAATGTCTAGTCGAGATCAGGATTGGGGTCACGCAGAATAAAACGCCTCCTTTGCCGAGCTTTCGATTAATATGTAATCCTCATCAGGGCTTGGATGCTGAATTATGGTGTCAGCCGCTGACCACCGTCCGAATTTGTTGCTACTGTGAGCATGCTAATTTCTAAAAAACCGGTATTATTGTAGTAATGTATGAATGTCAATATTTTAAACATCAGCTGGCCAGATACTAACTATTATTAAATATCATTCAGAACTCAACAAACTCAACAAAAACACAAAAACGTGCAAACAAACTACTATATATTTTACAACCTATTGACTTTCTTTATTGGACTAGAACTTTATTGGTTCTAGTCCAATAAAGAAAGTCAATAGGTTGTAAAATATATAGTAGTTTGTTTGCACGTTTTTGTGTTTTTGTTGAGTTTGTTGAGTTCTGAATGATATTTAATAATAGTTAGTATCTGGCCAGCTGATGTTTAAAATATTGACATTCATACATTACTACAATAATACCGGTTTTTTAGAAATTAGCATGCTCACAGTAGCAACAAATTCGGACGGTGGTCAGCGGCTGACACCATAATTCAGCATCCAAGCCCTGATGAGGATTACATATTAATCGAAAGCTCGGCAAAGGAGGCGTTTTATTCTGCGTGACCCCAATCCTGATCTCGACTAGACATTACTTACTTGAGAGGGTCGATCATCCACACATAATTCCTATTTTTATGCATACCTTATTTTACGCCAAGTCACCTCAAGTTGATTCTTCGTGATGTGTTGTAATTTTGGAAAAAATATTCGCCGAACTGTCAGCAGGTTTGGTGAACGAACAACATTTGACTGGCGGTGGGATGGAATCTTTTTAATAAAATTTAATCTAGGATTTTTTTTTTTGAATTTCGGACTGGAAATAGCGAAAGCAAGGTATACGAAGAAGTGGAATTTTGCTCACAGCAAATTAGATATTATGATAACTCGTATAAATTATTTTTTGCCATTCAGAGTTTAATAAACAGAAAGTGGTTCTCAATGTGCAAAAACGAAAAAAAAACCAGTGGTGCGTAGATAACACACAATACTTCCATATCTTGAAACGTAAACTTGTGACACAATTTGATCATATTTTGACTGCTTTTAAGGGCGTTTAGGTCAAAAATATAAAAAAAATTCACTATTCAAATATTAAAATTCGCCCAAAATAAAAATACAATACCTACATTATTGGAATATAAAAAATATCCACATATTCTGCAAGGTAAAACAAAGATTTTAAGACCAGGAACGCTCAAATCGGTTCATTTTTGTGGCCGGAAAAAAATAAAATAGAAAACACTAAAAATGCAAATATATCGGAAGTACTGTGCGTTATCCAAATTTCGATTAAACAGGGTGTTAGGTCTTGCCGAGACCAACATTTCAGTTCAAGAAATTTGAAAAAAGGTTGAGAATTGAGGGAGTTATGGTCATATTTGTAAATGACCACAGACGGGCACACGGACGGACGGACACACGGACACACAGACACTTGTTCAGGAAGTGATTCTGAGTAAATGTGTATAAGAAAAAGTTTTTTCTGAAGCTCCGTTCCGATTCTCGATTTTAGGACCATTCCAATACCTCCATTTACTCTGTAAATATGGAAGTAAAAAAAGAAACGAATATTTCTGTTGAGCGGAGATCCAGAAATAATATTTTACTATCGCTCTCGATTAATTATATCTAATTCCGCTAATTAGGAATCAATATCATCGTGATAATTCATTCAAAGCATTCAGCATCAAGTTGACTGCTGATCGGATTTCCCCATCAGACCCAAGCGTAATTGGCAAGCTGATCTGGTATTCGTTTTCTACCGGGAAAACAAACGGGAAGGATTATTCCAAGTATTTATACCCTAGATCAATTCAATGGCTGAGTTTCTACAGAATTGAAGACTCTTCAATTAGCTATTTCGACGAATTCGAAGCAACAATGAGAAATATGAGTAGGCACTGAGCAATGTGGACCTTCAAGCCCTGCCAATGAAATCGAATAAAAAAAAACGCTGCTAAGTAGATCAGTGGCATGTGCAGATTAGTTTTTGCTATGCCCGAAGAACTCTGCAAATTTTGCACAGGGGTTCATTTTTCGATTGCAAAGACAAACCTTACGATATATCGGTACTCCTTAAACACAGAATTTAGCTGTTATTATTCTATAATTTCAGTATCAATTTGTATTTTAGATGGGTTATTTAGAAAAACGTTTTTTCAACCAGGCAAAAAATAATCATCCTCTTCGCTTGATAAATACTTACTTACCTATCCATTTTTTCAACGCAGCTGATCGTTCAATTCCGTTAAATTTACCATTTAATCTATTCTTAATCACCTTCATAATTAACTGAATAATAATAATTATTAAATTCTCTGAATAATGAAATTAAAAATGCCTCATGCCTCAGAACCGTTGTTAAAGCCTGACTCGCTCTCATGCTGCCAAGCGCAACTGGTCGAAGTGTGAGTGCGTCACCTTGTTGGTGTAATAGGCTAGTAGTCGTAAGTAGATCAATCAACCGTATCTAAGAGCCGAGGCCAAATTCTCAAGTTTTTCCAATTTTTGTTTTGCTGATTTGTGTAATGCGACCAAATTCTTTAAATTGAAGATATCGGGAGGACAGAAGTTTTTGTGGGGATTCCAACGAGTGGAAAACGAATTTTGTGGCTCGAGTAGTTTTCGAGTTATTAAGAATTGGTGAAATTTTAAAAAACTCAAAACTGCTTCACTAAAACTGCAATAACTCCTAAACGGTTGAAGCTACCGGCGTGGCGATGGTCTCATTCGATTCAGCATAGAAAAATCTATAGAAAATGATACCTCACACGCCTATGTTGCAAATTTCCTTAAAAAGACGAATTTTTTACCACTTCAACAGCTGTTTTACTGGCCTTAAAATTAAGGTAGGGTTCTGCCGAGACGTTAGGACCAACTAGATACGGAACTTGATTTTTGGTAAAAATTTCAAAATTTTTCGATAACTCCTTCCTCCTTAAAAACCCCGGACGGCGGACGGCGTACGGCGTACGGCGTACGGCGTACGGCGTACGGCGGACGGACAAAAAATTTTTATTGCAGATTCGGATTCTACACCCCTTGAAACGTAAACCAACAAATTTTCAGGGGGTGTTAAAATTTTTTTTTTCCTGACCGATTACAAAGGTTCATTTCTTTAGAAAAATGAACCAATATAATAAACAAGCATTGAAAAAAAAAACAGTAAAATTGAAAAGAGAAGAAAGTTAGCAACAAAAAGAAAGTTAGGCAAATAGTTGCATGAAAATAATACACGAACGCAACAACTAAAAATATAAACAACAACAACTATTAAAATGAGAGAGCCCATGTATGCCAGTTCAGGGGGATAGATAAAAAAAAGTTGTTCCGCAGTATGTAAGACAGGGAAAATTTATGTATCCGTCTATTATAGATAAGGTCAATAAATATCTCGGCACTTGAGCCCTTTTGATTAAAAGTGCCGTTCCCCCGATAAGTCTGCTGATAACGAGGGTAAAACGACGGGCCATCTCGAGTTTTCCGAGCGATATCTCCACGAATAAAACCGTTTGTCCGTTCGATGGGAAAATCGTCAGTTAAGGCGAAGACAAGGGATTCGGTGATAACCTTCGTCTGCCGTTGCCAATTCGAAAAGGATTTTCCCGACTTCCCTCCGAACAGTGCCGGACGTGTACAGCCAATCGCTTTCCGATAGGTGTGATCAGCTGGACATTGCTACGGTTATTGGCCGTGAGAGTGGCCGGATATCGTGAGTAGGGAATGGAAATAGTGACGTAAATACTTCCAGATTTTAAGTGTTAAAAATCCGGCAAAAACAGGGTGGCTATTTGAGGGAATGTGGTTGCAGAGAATACGATTTTTTGAGAATGTGGATGTAGGGATTGAGGTTGTAGAAAATGAGACCTTATTGAATGTGCTTGCGGAGAATAAGGTTTTATGGGATGAGATTTTTGGAAATGTGGTTGTAGGGGTAATTCATCAGTGGTATGGCGATTCCATGTTAGATACGATAACGATAAATGCTATCCACGTTCATGAATATTACCCTTTTCGGATTGACTATTCCGGTGACCCCTCGTCCAATATTCGTTCGCCCCGGCATATTCAGTTTTCTGGGAATCAAGTTATATTTCATCATCGCGTTTCACCTGATCCGATCATAATGAGCGTACAGTTTCGCCGGCTTCACTACTGAAGGGACATCAATCAGGAGAAATCTTCCAGCTCCAGCTATGGTAAATAGGACCATTTGTCTAAGGCAGACATCTAAGCATCGCCAGTCAAGAAACGGTTACGGCTTCCTTCCCCGAGGCAACAGTCCTCGTTTATTCTTCAGCACTTGGCGAAAAGGATAATAAAACCTCGTGACGGTGACGGACAACCCTAATAAATAACTTGGCACTTCCTCCGTGTGAAAAATGCTGCCCGCTTTGGCGCAGATTTCCCCCAGTAACGTTACTTTGATGGGCGCAATTTTTCCGTTTCCACTAATGAAGAGGTTGTTCGACTTGGGACGCGATTCCGTCAAGACGGTGAGTGGAAATTCGAGAATTATTATAAAAATTAAATTTTGGAAGTTCGCTTTTTGAAATGTTCAGGGCCAATTCGAGAAGAGTATTTTCATAAGCTAGCGGCCCCCGGAATTCATCTACTTAGCGAACATCGGTCGTGGAGTGAGGAAACAATTTTGCCGGTGGTTTCGTCCGGCTCTCAAACATTTGGCGTTTCCATGTAACATCCCGACGGGAAATTGAAACAAGAGACTGATGGTTTATATAGCATGACAATCAAAAAGGAATTTATGAGGCACCTACGATGCACGTTCCGAATAAACGCTAAGCCCCCGACTGGCGCGTATTTAGCCTTGGCGAACCAAGCAAATCCTAACGATGCGGATGTTCCAACGATGGACAGGCAGAAACGTATGAATTCGTAATCAACTTTCGGCCGGTGCAGTTCGAATTCGAAGCCGGCGGTGGCTTACCAATTCAGCTTACCCGCATTTGCGGCCGGGGGGCGGGGGGATTTTAACCTTTTCAACCACGCAGGTCCGAAACTCTTAAACCGCGAGGGCAGGAATTACCAGAAAAAAGTCCGAAAAACTGCGGCGTCGGATGGAAAACATTGGCTTTCCCCCGGCTTATCGTCCGGTCAAACGGGTGAGTCGACTTCGAACAGCCAATTTCGAACAATCGTGGATGAAACTTGAAATTTCGCCCAAAAAACTCGATCTTCGACCCGCTGTCGGTAGACTTCTTCGTTCAAAAGTTGAGCCGTTCATGAGATGCAAGCTGCAAGGATTTCTCGATTTCTTCAGATTGAAGTGTCAAGTTTCAGCACGGTGGTATTTAGGTACATCAGATTTCAATGTAAAAGTCTCATTGGTGATGGGTATCGGGTGCTTCTTTGGATATCGGGAGAATAAATTTTGTCAATAAACCAGGCCTTAAGAAACTATTGATCCGAATGATAATTTTTTCGACAGTGACTTCCAAACGGAATAGAACGATTGTTCATTTTTGTTGTGTCAACATTGCACCATACAGTTGCTGTGGACGACATAGATATTGCAATCAATGCTTATCAATTCATTCAGCGTCTTATCTTCGATTCTCCTTGAAAATCTCCTGACTCGATGATCATACTTCGTTAAGTCAGTCCCTATGTGGTTAAACTTGGTAAGAGATTAATTTTCCAAGTGCTAGGTAACCTACTTCTGGAAGTAACTATATGTCTATGAATAACTTTTTACGCTAAGTAACTAGGTACTTTGTGAAATGACTTGATCACTTGAAGTGATTCCCTGGGACAGTTTTAAGAATGTTCATGGATACGCCCTATGAATCCCTCCTTGTATTTTCGGGGCCCTCGATGTTTTCTCCATTCATTTTCAACTTTTCTCTTACCTCTTTTCTAATGCACAGCCTAGATTATCCTTCGCAACCTATTCAGACAACCAAGAACGGCCTCGCCCATTCAACTCGGTAAACATTCGCGAATGGGCGAATTTCCAAAAATTTCGTACCCTACCCGTATTTGCACGACCCTTGTTTCCCTCGAATTCATGAAGCGGCCAAGTGGAAACGGAGGCAATGAAGCCGAAACGTTCGGGGTAGGCATTTATCGAACTGTCGCCTCGTCACAATTGCCAGCCGGTCGGAATTCGAGCTCGAAATGTAAATTATGTTTGAAATTCGCGTTAGTCCGAGCTTCGAATGTGACGAGAGTAATGAATTTATGCAGTTAAACGACGAACGACGTCCGGGTTGTGTCGTAGTCCGGGTCACGTAACGAGTTATGGATTCGTTCTTTCGCATTTTGGATTCAGCATAGCGAGGCATATTGATCGGAACAGATTGTTTCTTCGAAGTGCATGCATTTTCATGAATTCCCGAAAACGGAGAAGTGATAGGTAAAGCGTTCATTTTTTTCAGAATTTTGCCCGCTGGTATTAGTAACCGGTATCAAGTTCGTTCCAGGAAATCGACTTCGTTAGGGTAGGAAAAGCACTTCACTGTAATTGCGTAGTTTTCGTGAAATTTCGCAACGCAAAAACTTCATTGGAACAGATTTACGCTCTATTTTTGTAGTTCTTCAACCGAGCTGCTTTTAACAATAGGTATTTTTGAACAAGCTTGAATTGAACTGAATTTCGAACACGTTTCAAAAACACAAAATGGCAGTCAAGAACTCTCAGCTCCACCCAACCGTCTCTTGCGTGCAGACGTTTGTGTCCCAACAAAGCCCATGTTCGACGCAAATTGATTTTTCAAGATAATTCGCCAAGATGGTTGTAATAGTTGTGTCAGGTCAAAAAATAATTTTCATTGGCGATTATCGACTGTTCGACGATTTTTACAAAAGTGGAATTTCTAGGTGGAAGTTTCGTATAAAAACTATTCGCGTTCAACACAGTCTTTCTTGGGACATGAACGTCTGCGTGCAAGAGATGATTGGGTTGGGCTAAGAGTTTCTAACGACCATTTTCTAACGCTGAAACGTGTTCAAAATTCAGATAAAGCTCGTTTAGGGTCAAGTGGGGTAATTATGAACAAATTTCAACCATTTTACAAACTGACAGCTCTCAGAAGTACCTAGTCCATGTAAAAACCTGGAAACCTCTCTAAAACAATCGGTTTACATCCCTAATACACTGTGAGACAGTTTTTTAATTTTTTTGACTGCTGTATGGTCTTTGAAAACCACTGTTCATAATTACCCCTTATGTTCATAATTATCCCATAGGGTATGGGGTAATTATGAACAGCGATTTTGACGCTTAAAAGAGGTGTTCAAAAGGTTACATTTGATTCATTTCACACTGTTACATGTGACAGTTAGCACGAACGTGTTACACTATGCGTATGAGATATAAAAGACGATGTTCATAATTACCCCATAGCATAGTTCACAATTGCCCCAAGATCCAAATAAATCAAGTCAATATACTTGCATACTCCCAAAACATCATAATTCAAACGAAAATCACCTAGTTTGTACCATTTCATTGCTAAAAATGGACAAGAAGTGCAAAAAAACTCCCAGAAAAAAATGTTCATAATTACCCCATACCCAACAAAGTATGGGGTAATTATGAACCCCTTCTGTAAGTCACTGAGAACGAGATATGGCAAAACTTGAGTGAAATCCTGTTGAAGCAACAATTAACGCATGTAAAAATATTGAAAACAATAACTTAACACAATTTTTTCAGCCAGAAGAGGGAAGAACCTCAAACACTAAAAAACTGTTTCACAAACTTTTTAATAAGGTTTTTGATAAACACGTAAATGGCGTCATCGGCGTTGCCAAATTGGAGAAAAAAAAGTCGTAACCTATCAATGAGAGAATGAACTTTCGATTGCTACATCTTTTTGATTTTTCCATTTCTCACAGGAGCGCAAACATACTTTGTTCATAATTACCCCATGTTCATAATTACCCCACTTGACCCTATACAATTATATGGCAGTAATTCGAGAAAAGTGGTCTTCAACGCTGCACCGGAATCGTTAACATTGTATCAAACTCGCAAACCAACGGAATAAACTTGCAAGCACGTCAATTAAGCTTTTCTTTTGAAATGTTTAAGCACTTCTTATTGGGAAAATATTGTAATATTATAGGTAAAGTACCTACCTCCCTAGAATTTTTTCAGTTTAAACCCAATCAGAATTCACTTTGAAAAAATTACTTCCACCTCCGCGGCCCTTTTGGATGGAAAGCTTATGAAAAGCACGCTTCGTTGTTTTATTAATCGCATTTTATATTTAGTTTCTCTACTGCCGTTTCACGGGTTTAATTTATGGAAATTAAAATATTCAAATACCCCGTACACTCGAGAAAGCCGGAATTTCCAGTGGAAGCTTGAGAAGAAAATGAGTATTGAAGATTCGCTAATTGACATTAGTCTCGAAATTAAGGTCACCTTTTGAATATTCTTAAGCGGAAATCTCTGCAGGGTATAATTTGATGATGACTTCATTTTGCTCTTAATCTCCGTGGGAATAGGGGATCTCCGTGTTTTCAGGAAATGCTTGCCGCACCAGTGCCACAAAAAAGCCGCATGATAAGGTGCAACGGGGCAAGGGCAAGAACGGGGTGGCCTTTGAAAAACAGAAAACGAGGCTTTTTGGATGCACTGTGTAGGTGCTGTAGAAAAACTTATTAGCATTCACTAGATACTAGATTGCGCTCGAGTCATTGATAACAGCAGGGTGAGGTTATAATATAACAACATACTGTGTTGTGCTTTCATCTCTGATGTCAATGCGATTGAGGTTTTCTGTATCTGACGTCATCCAGTCTAACGATGGGTGATTTGAACTCTGTCACGGTAATGAGACATTTCAAAATTTGAAACATTAAATTTTAATGTTCTAGTTTCATTGTAAAAACGTGTGTCCGTCTGTTGTCATTTACAAAAATGGCCATAGCTCCCTCAACTTTTTTCAAATTTCTTGAACTGAAATATTTGTCTCAGCAAGACCTAACGACCTGTTTAATCGAAATTCGGATAACGCACATTACTTCCGATATATTTGCATTTTTAGTTTTTTCTATTTTATTTTTTCAGGTCACAAAAATGAACCGATTTGAGCGTTCTTGGTCTTGAAATCTTTGTTTTACCTTGCAGAATATGTGGATATTTTTTATATTCCAATAATGTGGCGTACTTTTATTTTGGGCAAATTTTGAAATTTGAATAGTGAATTTTTTGATATTTTTGACATAAATACCCTTAAAAGCAGTCAAAATATGATCAAATTGTGTCACACTTTTACGTTTCAAGATATGGAAGAATTGTGTGTTATCTACACACCACTTTTGTTATTGTTGTTGTTTTTGCTCGATTTTGGTTTTTGTGTAAGTTTTTCGAGCATGTTTTGCTGTTCAAAATGCGGCTACAACTGGAATTGTACGGTTAAAAGCAGTACCTACTGTTATCTGCCATGGCAACGAATAACGAACGATAGAAGATATTTGTCATCCGGGGAAATTCGGCACAAATCCGAACACGCCATTAATGGGAGGACGGTAGACGGCCGTTAAGCGGGTCTGTCATCAATCATAATAGCGACGGACAAGGTTGAATTATCACGAGTTATAAACATCGTTTTCTGCATCGTTTCCACTTCATCGTCGGCGCGGTATTCGGACGACCCGAGTAAACAAAGGCTATGAATCTCTCGAACGAGGAGATAGCTCTTGTCCCTTTGAATATTCGACTGTTGGACTTCGATCCGAATAGCTTTGCAGCTGGTGTTGATCAAACCTCAATTCCGAATTGGACAACTAGTCTTGTTTTTATTGCAAAGAGAGCGGTCATCACCGGAGTGATAACAATTGATAAAGATCAATAATCTTGACTAGGAAACACAAGCGGCAGACATTTTGAAACTTTTTTCAACCGTTTGCCAATCAAATCGGCTTTGTTAGTGCCCTGGATGAAGGAGAAATCCCGGATGAAATCCGTAATCAAGTTATCCGACCTTTCCTCGCCTTATTTACCTTTTCTACGCACACTGGACAGGGCCGAATAGTTTTCACGACTTTCTCTCCCGTCCTATTAAGGTGAAGGTGGTAGTGTATGTTGGCAGGACTGGCTACGTGCACTGACTCATAATTCAATCTCGCAGGTCCGAGTCGAGATCGATAGCGTAAATTGCGAGCTACGCTCTTCTGCAACATCGAGCAAGTGCGACACCGAAGTGGAACGTTCATTGCTGGACAATGATAATGACACTGCGAGCTGCATTACAACCAAGTACACGAAATTTGTGGCATAGGAGTCATTTTGCATTGTTATCACCTCTTGTCGATAACAGTACAGACCTGGGCCAATATTCTGTAAGGTGATAAGGCAGTATCGCCACATGTACCCTACTTGTCACAGGATTTAGCAGGAAAACTGTGATATCGAAGCGTTACAGAATAGAAGATGCTATAAAGCTCGTTCTTCACCCTCGAGGAAGTGACATTAAAGTTGGCCATACACTATCCGATTGGTAAGAAAATTAATTACTGTGATTGGTAGAGGTGGCGTTGGCGTTGATTGATAAAGTGAATTGCGAGCTACGCTTTTCTGCAACATTGAAGAAGTGTGACTCCGACGTGGAACATTCATTGCTGGACAATGATTATGACACAGGTGTGGGTAATTGCAAGTTGCATTACAAACAAGTGCATGTACTTAGTGGCATGGGGGTCATCTCGCATCGTTATCACATTTTGTCGATAACATTACAGGAGACCGGGGCCCCTGTTCTGTAAGGTGATAAGGTAGTATCGCACATTTACACTACTTTTCATAGGATTTTGCTATAAAGCTCGTTTTTCAACCTTTGAAGTGAAGGGTTAAAGTCGGCCATGCACCATCCAATCGCTGGTGGAGGGGGTAGGAAAAATTGGTCGAGGTGGCGTAGGCGTTGATCAATAGGACAAATTGCGAGCTACGCTCTTCTGCTACACCGAACGAGTGTGACACCGACGTGGAACGTTCATTGCTAGAGTATAATATGACGCTAGTGTGGGTAATTGCAAGTATTGCAACAATCATCATTGCAATACTTTGGCATAGTACCGCAAATTGCATTACAAACAAGGATACGGACTGTGTGACATGGGAGTCATCTCACATCGTTATCACATTTTGTCAATAACATTACAGGAGATCGAGGCCCCTTTTCTGAAAGGTGATAAGGTAGTATCGCCATATTTACCCTACTTTTTATAGGATTTTGCACGGAAACAATGATATTGAAAGCTATAAAGCTTCGTTATCTTTCATTAAGCTTCATCCGCTTCATCCTCCTATCGGAAAAAGACTCATTAGAGCCAACTGTCTGATTTTTCACTTTCTGTTGCAACTGTTGAACCCATAAACATGAGATTTGTTCTAAAATGATTAATTAACCATCTGAAATGCGGGTATAAGGCGAAAATTGAAAAATGTGGCCTTCAAATTTGAGAAATCGGCTCTTAAGCGTGTATAGCACCTTCTCCCGTTCCTTCGCGTGCTGTTTAGCTTAATCAAGCTACTGAGCCGATTGTCCGCTATAGCTATTCTTACACGTAAATATGCGGCATTGACTAATTTTTCTTTCGACTCAGCTTTCCGGGTCGTCACTGCTCGTTATCCTGAAAACACTGCGCGATTTCGTCAAAATGGCATTCCCACCATTCGGACGAAAACCGAGCGGCTCATATTTCGCAGCGGATCGTGCGGTTTGAGGTAACCCGGAGTCTGTACTGAGTGGTTTCGCCCGCATCCCACCTTGCTCGCTTCCGAGCACTCAGACAGGTCCTGCCCCGCGGGACCGTTTGTCGTCTTCTGAGAGGGCGACCCGCCGCCAGAAAAGCAGAAACCCATCCGCCGAGCTAATGCAGTTATCCATCTCTGCCGGCAGACACTCGGTTTCCCTTTTACACTGTCGCCCCGGCCAGAGACTGACCACTCTGCGCTCAAACGATCGCTCACCGGCTGGAAACGCTGACCGCGGGATTTCCCGCTCCTCGAGGGGCAAGATCGATCGATAATGGCCTCGCTTGAAAGGAAGCGACACAATCACAATTAGCGGTATAGTTCTCTCGAATTTTAAAAGGGCACTCGAAGTATGGGTTGAAATGTAGTGAGAATCATTATTTTCTCAATCCCCTATCTTGGCGGAAAATTCATTCAAGAGCCGCACACTTTGCGTTATCATAACTGTCATTCTTAAAAAAAATTCAAACACGATTATCAAGTTGATAGGTACTTACTTTCTTTTGATCAAGAAAGGAGTCGAAATAGTAGAGCCAAAAATTTCACAACCAGGTACGTGAAAATACCTCTTGAGAGAGGGTCTTTGATAGGAGAGGTGATAAGAGATGGCACTGATGGCCAAAGGCTGGCCGACGTCTGAGTAAAGAATAAGCTGTTTGCAGTGTTGCCAAGGTGCGGACGTGAAAAAACCCCGGAGGCAACATAAAAAACCCCAAATCTCCCCAAATGAGAAAAAAAAATCCCCGAAAAGCCCAAAAGTTAAGGACGAATTAAAAATGAACTACCTATTTCACTAATTATTAGTGATCCTTTTTCTCAGAATAAACGACAATTCATTCATTCATTCATTTTTCCAACTACCTGCCCGAAATCAAGATCATCACTACTGATCATTATTTACCATCGCATCAGTTATTTTCCTGTTGACATAATATCGTGCACCGTTTGCTAAGCGATAGGACACCGTCTAGCGACTCTATTATTAGATATAGCGATGCTCTATGCAATATAATCGTCTGCGCCCGAGAAAGTGGCTCCAGTCTATGAATAATTCAAATTCGACCGCAACGAGGGGGGGATTATTTTTATAAGTTAGGGTCGTACGATACGAGGAAATATAAATAACTTCTTCCGGGGCGTTACGCAGAGAGCAATCTGGCTGCTTTATAAAGCATCATACTTATCAGGAGCGCCATCCTAGGACACTATCCTGACGATAAACATGAAGAAGGCGTTGCTGGGGTCGATTTTATGAATTTATGTCGGAAAAAATATGCAAACTGCTATTGAGGATAGTGAAGTAGGGATTTCTTACTTGTACATACCCGTGAATGCCTCAACTTAGAAATGAGGCGTTCATGTAATGTGGTCTCACTTTTTGGTTATGCGTTTTTGGAACTGGAAAAACTATAAAAAATCGAGGTGTGTCTAGCAACAAAAAATAAGCTGACAGGTGCAAAATTTCGTTTCTTATAAAAATTAATCTTTGAACATTTTTACTGTGAGAGGGGAACAAAAAAAAGGCGGTGTAAAACCTTTACGGCGGGTCAACTTGAGTAACCTCCTTCCTTCTAAAATCGATTAAAAATTAATATTTTGAAACCATCGTAATTCTTTTTCAAAGCACACTTTCAAAAGTACCTTTGTGTACAGCACGTAAAACCAAACCGAATATTGAATAATATCGGCAAAAAAAGTTTCGATTCGTTTGGCAAATTTTCCCTCTTGCAAGATTCCCTGCTCTGATAGGTATACCAGCGAAGGTTGAAGTTTCTCGAAAAAAGGTGAACTTTTCGCTTTATTCCCGGTCCCTTTTGGTTTTCCTTTTTCCAGCTGGCCCCCGTCTCATTTGAATGAGACCCGAAGGTACGGGAGTCAGTAGGAATACGATTCATTTCGGAACATAACATCGGCCCTGATATTGGCCTCAGCTCTTGAGACAGTCTGCGACCTGGGATGTCGGCCACTTTTCCGGAAACTGCTTATAAAAACAGAGGTCCTCCTCATTTTCAAATCCCCAACCTCCGAGATGGATATTTCGTATTGGAGCAAAAAGAAAAATAACCCCGGAGCTCCTCGAAAAAAAAATTCCGCTCGAAAAATACGAGCGAAGAAAAGGGTAAAAAGGGTCAGTGAATACCTTTTTTCCCCTTGATTTTAAAACGTGTTTTCCTTTACTCGTCTATACGAGCATAATAATGGAAATTCAAATTATGTGCCTTCATTAATTCGTATTAAACCTGTACGTTAGTGCGAATGAAAAGCATGCGATAGCTAATGTATTACAGAAAATAAGTACGGCTAAAATGGTATTCTAACTTTTAATGCCAAAATAAAAAGTTCTTCTTCGTCTTATTGTTATTCTTCTCCTTTCTCTTCATCCTCTTCTTCTCCTTTATGGTCTTCTTCTCCTTCTCCCTCGTTCTCTTCTTCTCCTTCTTCATCTTCTTATCCTTCTTCTTCGTCCTCTTTTTCTCCTCATTCCTCTTATCCTTCTACTACCTCATTATTCCTTCTTCTTCCTCTCCTTATTCTTGACCATCTTCTTCGTTCACTTCTTCTCTTTTATGGTCTTCTTACCCTATTTCTTTGTTCCCTTCTTCTTCTCTTCTTTTTCTATTTCTTCTCCCTCTTTTTCTCTTTCTTCTACCTCTTTTTCCCCTTCTTCTACCTTTTCTTATCCTTCTACTACCTCTTCTTAACTTTCTTCATCCTCCTCTTCTTATCCTTCTTCTTCTTCCTCACCGTAACCATCTTCTTTGCTCACTTCTTCTTCTTTATAGTCTTCTTATCCTTCTTCTTTGTTCCTCTTTGTGTACTTCTTATTCGTCCTCTTTTTCTCTTTCTTCTACCTTTTCTTATCATTTTACTACCTCTTCCTATCCCCTTCTACTACCTCTTCGTATTCTTCTACTTCCTCTTCTTAACCGTCTTCTTTGTTCACTTCTTCTCCTTCTTCTCCTTTATGGTCTTCTTATCTTCTTCTCCCTCTTCGTATGCTTCTTCTTCGTCCTCTTTTTCTTATTCTTCTTCTTCTTCTTTTAACTCTTCTTCTTTTAACTCTTCTTCTTCTTCCTATTCTTAACCATCTTCTTTTCCTTCTTCTTCCTCTTCTTATCCTTCTCCGCTTTATCTGATAAACCTCCTCCAACATCTGGCCTGCCCAAAGGGCCATGAAAGAGAAGAAGAAGAAGCTCTCCGATAACTAAGATTAGTGTTACGGTAACACTGTTACCTAACCCCCAGAAAAGTATCCCCGCATTCGGCCCCTCTGCGTGCGGAAAATCCCTGCAGCACTAACGTTGTTATATATCCGTACCAACCGAATTGTAAAAATCCACCCCATCGTGAAATGCAAAAAAATGCCCTAATTTTTCGAGCGCTTTTGAACTCGAGAAAAATGAGACGCGAGAAAAAAAAGTTGAGAAAGTTTACATTTTATACATATTTGTCTGAAAGTCGGTTCGTATTTCGAATTAATAACCAACTACGAAAAGCCGCGTCGTGAGGTTTAGAACGTCAACAACGCTACGTTTCAAGTGTCGTTAAAAGTTCAAGTCGCCAAGAGCGAAAAACTCGTTGAAAAAGTGCTCGAAACGCTCGACAAACTACTTTTTTCCAGCCCTATTATATTTTTCGCCGCGTTATTTCAACGCCTCCAATGCCCCGGCGGAGGCCTCACATTTCACTAAACAACAACAACTGAGAAAAGCTCGTGAAAAAGGCGGCCGAGAATGAAAAATCTCGAGGGTTGTAAAAACCATTAAGGCCTCGCCTCGCAATGCAATTTCCCCCCTGCGCTCTCTCGATTTTACAATTTTTTTAGTCTAAATAGAGCGAAATAAAAATGGATTCTTTTTGTAATTTTCACACAGCATCCGTCGGGACATTTTCGCAATTTTCGCCCTAAATGTGAGGTACATTAGTTTTTCAATTCTTCCCTCTCCGCATTCACTTTTTTGTCTCGCTCTTAGAGGGCGGACAAATGGGCACTTAACGCCGCCCTACAATTCCGAGTACGGCGGCATTTTCTTGGTCTTTTCTCCAGCGCCGCAGATGACCATAATTCCAACCGTAGGCGTAACATTTTTCCCCTCATGTTTACAACGTTAAGGGCGGCTTTATCAATTGTCAGTTATCCAAAAACTGATGGCTAATCTCTTGGCCACTACTGAAATTAGTGACCTAAATATTTATGACCTAAATAGCCACAAAAGTTGTCAAAATGATAAACGTAAATATATAGATAAAATTTATCTATACATTTAGGCTGGCTTTATCAATTGTCGGTTATCCAATAACTAACTGCTAATCTCTTGGATACAAATTTCAGGGTGATTTTTGGGTGGATGCGCATAGGCTGTGTCTCCAAGAAATTTGTAGCCAAGAGATTAGCTATCAGTTTTTGGATAACTGACAATTGATAAAGCGGCCCTAAATAAATGAAGTTGAGCCGAAAGTCAAAAAAGCAAATATCGGGTCAATAGCGGGTAGAGAGAAAGTTTTTCTCATTTGTTAGTTACCCCTTTTTTTATTTGAAAAGCATATAATCACATAGGTACCTCTAGAAAGAAGATCTAACTCAATGTTAAACTCAAATACATAATCAAGATCAAACCGAAACACATACTCAACATCCAATTCTAACTCAGAGTCAAACACAAACACATACTCAAGACCGAAGTCGAAGTTTAACTCAAACTCGTGCTCAAGATCAAACAGAAACTCAATTAAATGCTCAAGATCGCTTCCAAACTCAAAGTTAAAATTCAGGATCAAATCAAACTCGAAGTCTGAATAAAACTCAAACACATACTAAAGATAGAAATCAAACTCGAAGTCAAAGTTGAAATCAATCTCGAACCCAAACTCAAAGACTCAAACACGAAATAATAACAATCGAAGTCAAACACATAAACAAAATCAAACACATACCCAGGATCAAATTCAAACTCAACCTCGAACTGAAATTCATATGTACTCGAAGTCAAACTCAAAGTCAAACTCGTACTGAAAAGTCTAACTTGAAGTCAAAGTTGAACTCCATCTCGAACTGAAATTGAAACTCGAAGTCAGACTCAAACTCGAACTGAAACTCAAACCCATAATCAAGATGAAATGATTTCAGTATCAGTTTAACTTTGACTTCAAGTTAGAATTTTCAGTTTGACTCTGAGTACGAATTTCAGTTCGACTTTGAGCTTCTGCTTAAGTTTCTGTTTCAGTTTGAGTTTGTGTTCGAGTTTGGTCTTGAGTAAATTTCGAGTTTAACCATCAGTTTCAGTTTCTTTTTCAGTTTGAGTTTGATCTTGAGTATGAGTTTCTGATCGAGTTTGATCCTGTGTTTGAGTTCGACTTCGACTTTGGATTCGAGCTTCAAATTTATTCTGAGTTTGTGTTTCAGTTTGAGTTAGTGGGCGAGTTTGATCTTGAGAATGTTTTTCAGTTCGAGGTAAACTTTGACTTAAAAATCTTCTGTATGTGTGTCTGAATTTCAGTTTGGGTTCGAGTTCGAGTTTGATCTTTAGTATTTGTTTTTTTGTTCAACTCCGACTTCAAATTCGGATTCGATTTTGATTGCCTACCTATGTGAAGGACTTTGATCTTCAGTATGTGTGTTTGAGTTTGATCATCAGTTTGACTCCAAGTACGGGTTTGATCTTGAGCATGAGTTTGATCTTTGATATTTGTTCGAGTTTATCTTCGACTTCAAGTTTGAGTTTGATTTTGAGTGCCTATGTGTTTGACTCCGAGTTTGAGTTCAATCTTCAGTTCGAGTTCTTCTAAAAAGAAGTTTTTTCTTAAAAATACCTCTGAAGACGGCAACTTTTCTTTCTTTTTCGAAACAGTCTTGCCGAAGTGTCTTACAAAATAATTCGTCGGCCACGTATTAAGGCACTCCCAAAACGTAATTCTTGGCCCGAATTAAGTGTCGCTTCTGGCTCTTACCCCGAGAATTGTACGTTAGCACATTTTCATCGCCCTTATCCAACGCTAGCCGACCACAGCCATAATACGTTACGTTGGTAAGCTATTTTTTTACCGCTTTTCCGACGCGGGATTTTTTTCTGCGCCAGCTTCTCCCCGCGCCACCGAGAATTAAATTAACGGTCAGCCTTGTGAGGGCTAGCGACGAATTGCATTAGTCTGGAGCTCCACCGGGGTTCCTTACTCATTAAGCTTTTCAGCCAAGGACGCCGCGGCTGATGCGGGAAATTTAATACGCGGCGTCAAGATACTTTTCTCCGCAGCGGCTAATGCTGGCGAATAATGTTGGCTCTAAATTTCAAAAAGGCTCGAGAAGGCAAACACCGTTAGCCCTAATTTTCTCGACATATTTTGCAGAACTTGGAAATATTTGGTTTTCTGTCGAGAAGTGATAATCCAAATTTGTGTGTCAGCCGTTTCAAATTAACCAATTTGTAAACTCTTTGAAATTGAAGCTTCTAATAATCCAAGTTCAAAATAGCTGCACTCTTCTTTAAAGTTCTATATTATCCGAATCACTTACGTGGTGGAATCACCCATGGAATCATCAAATTAAATGATCATAAATTTTGATCATCAATTCTCTATAAATAAATAATTCATCGAACTAATGCGAATAAGTTATGTGAACAATATCTGTTTATTTAGAGGCCTTGAGCCCTTTTCTGCTGAGTAGGCTAAGCAAGTCTATATTAGCGATCCGCTGCCTGCGAGCAGCAGTCTTTCTCTCGTAGAGCTCATCAGAGTCGGTCTAGCTTTCGTACGTAATAATTCTTTGTGAATTTTTCTGGAATTAATAAACAACGTTTTTTAAAAACGAAATTTCCGTTCATCCGAACTTAACTGGCGCAGTCCCGTGAGCACGTACCGCGAATATAGAAAGTAATCGACCATTCGCGATCGGTATCGTGTAAACCTACTCCCAGACCGTACGACTTCAAGAAGCTGACCGGAGACTCCTCACAGTACCGCGGTAATGAATTACCCCCTGTGAGTACGAACAATTTTTCTTCTTCGAAATTCTTCAATTTCGCTTCAATTCAAATTTGGCCCAACCCGTGGCAAATTTGACGATCTTCCTCGGAGAGAACAACCCGAAGTTCCTCGAGTCTCAGAAGGACCACCTGTTCCCTGAGAAACCAACATTTAATTTTCTCAATCGAGAATAATTATTATTTTCGAGTCGACCAGAGAATACCGTGAGAGCATATCACCTTCTCTGTCGCTCCATCCGCATTCGCAGCCGAGCTTTCTTTGCTCACACAGCGGAATCTTCTTATCTCCTTCACCGTCCGACCGGACCTCAGCAGAGAACGTCGAGAACGTCGTTCGATACTTCCCTTATCTTCTAATTTACTCTTGTAAAACCGTAGTCTTAAGACCGACTCATTTCAGCTTCAACTTTTCCTTTTCAGCTTATTGATATTATATTTCTTATCCGATTAATTTGATTAACATTTTTGTTTTCAGCAATTTTATCTCTTAAATCTTGCATTTTTGTTGTATAAAATTCTGACTAACAAATTTTAAATTCACTAGGTACCCGATAAATTTAAAGGCTTCAAAATTCCCAAATCTTTGAAAAAGTACGTTCACACCCACCTAGGGAGGTTTACGAATTTAGAATCCATTCCAGAAAATCTTCATTCTGAACTTGAAAACCACCCCTCTCTAGAGATGGCTAATGCTAACGTACAAGCCCAAGAAGACATGACCAATAGGGAGATAATCGAAAGCCAACAAAACCAAATTCAACAACTCCATGCAATGGTTAGGGATTTGCTTGTAAGAGAAGTAGTCCACCATCAGGAAGGACCAATTGGAAACCAAAGACCAACGCTAACGCGCGGGGATTTGGATTCTATTCCCCAATTTGACGGCACCCCCGAAGCCCTTCACGAATTCCTAGAAATTACTCAGAAACTATACCAAATCTTCTTTATCCCTGACGATCCGGAAAATTATCAAAACTTCAAACTAATCTCGGGCATTAAATCAAAAATCCTCCCACCGGCTAGATACGACATCTCTTCTCAAAATCTAACCACTTATGAACAAATTAGAGACGCCCTACTAGAAACTTATACAGACCGACGTGACGACGTCACTTTACTGATTGAACTAACCAAACAAAGGCAATTAGAATCGGAATCGCCATTCACATTCCATACTAGGGTAGTTAAAATTCTCAATACATTGTCGGCCTATCTCAAAAATCACAACAGAGAGAAAGCGGAGATACTAATAACAGAATACCAGAAAGTAGGATTGAGGATCTTTCTATTAGGTCTAAGAGAGCCTATGGGCAACTCAATAAGAACAAGGGATCCCCCTAACTTGGGTGTCGCCTTGTCAATTTTAACGAACGAATTTCAACTCCAGAGCAACCCTAGAACGGCTCCACAGCCTCTCAAAAAACCTCCACTTCAACTCCAAAATTTCAAAAACCCACAGTATTCCAACTTTAAACCAAATAATAACTTTAGGCCAAACCCCAATTGGAAACCGAATCCGACCCCGAACCCGCAAAAGAATCAGACAAACCAATTTTCGAGACAACCTCAAAACCAGGGACCATCTTCTTTCCAAAATCATCCGAAACCTTCCTTCTCGGTTCAAAAACCCATCCAACCGCCTAGGCCCGCTAGCACACAGGCAGTTCCTATGTCGTGGCGTACCTCGAATCCGAATTTCCATAATATAGAAACCGGACAGGAAACTGGAAACGAATTAGAAAATCCCGGGGACAACGAAACGGAAAACCAAATCGAATACGACCAAAATTACGCATCCGATCAGGAGCATTTTTTAGACGATACCGGCCTTCCCCAAGAATTCCCAGATTCGAACTGATGAATCTTGAAAAAAGAACCATCAGCGAGTTACCTTACGTCCTAATCCCAAAATCCAACCTCAAAATTCTTATTGACACAGGTAGCACCAAAAGTTACTGTAATCCAACTATAGCCAAAAATTTCTTCCAAAAGAAAATTTGTAAAGAACCTTTTATTGTCAAAACTGCTCATGGATCATCCAGAGGAAATTTTACCACTCTTGTACCCTGCGGTGAACTTTTCAAAACGAGATCCTTGAATTTAAAATTTAATATCTTTGAATTTCACAATAAATTTGACCTGCTACTCGGATTAGACAATTTGAAAATCTTAAAAGCATCAATCGACCTCGATAACCACCTTCTCAGAACCCCGAAAGTAGACATCCCTCTCCATTACCTGAGCTCTCAATTCGCCGATGTGAACCTGATCGATGCTCGTTGCATTCAGCAAATAAAAATTAGGGTTAAAAATATCGAAAACGGTAAAGCGCTTTTGCCGTACACCAGAATCGGTAAACTCGAAATTCCGGAGTGCTTAATCCAAGTTAAAGACCACGAAACACATGTCAGAATTCTAAACCCAGCCAACACTGTCGGAAAATTTGCTCAAATTCAACCAGTCACTGCCGAAACGTTAGACCTAACTGACGCTAGTGGAAAACCCAAATTTCGAATTGTGATTGACTATAGGAAACTGAACGAAAAAACCATTCAAGACAAATACCCTCTCCCTCAAATTTCGGAACTACTAAATAACAAAGACGACGTTCATGATCCCCTCGAAAAAGAATTAGACGATGCTTTGGACGACTTCTTTGCCACTTGCACTCCTAACACCCTTGAAAAAATTACCGATCAATTAGAGTCAGACGAAAATAGCTCTGTAATTGTCAACCTCGATCCCGACGAAGAACTAGATTCAAATGAAAAAATGTCCACTGTAGAGGGTACTGTCCATTCGAATGTAATAGGCCATGCCATAGTAGCCATTCCAATTCGAGAAGAACCAATTAACAATTGCAACAACCAAATTATTATTGAAACCGTCAAAATGCCTGCCGAAAAACCTGTAAAAATCGAAAAAATATTTGGCAATAAAACTAGGATCACCGTGCAATTCTGTGCCTCGAAATTAGAACAAGAGGTAGTAAAATTTGTCAAGGAATTCATTGTGCCAAAAATTAAATATGGATTATTTTTCACTACCGACATTTACGAAGAATTCACCAAAATAATGACCCAACACTTCGCTTTTTCGGAAATCTCAATGACTAAATATACGAAAAAACTAGAAGAGGTATTTGATACAACCGAGAGAAAAAACCTAATTAAAAAATATCACGAAGGAACCACCAACCACAGAGGCATCGCGGAAACCTTTGAACATGTTAGGCGAACTCACTACTGGCCAAACATGAAAGAAACAATCCAACGTTGCATCAATAATTGTGAAATTTGCCTCAAATGCAAATACGATCGAAAACCATTCAAAGTCAAGTATAATGTGACACCTACAGCGTCACGCCCTCTCGAAACTATCCACATCGACACTATCACCCTTGACGGATCCAAAGTTTTAACAATTATTGACTCATTTTCCCGATATGCCCAAGCCTATCCAGTAAAATCAGCCAACGCAATAGAAATAGTGGAAGCCCTTATGAATTTCTTTAATCATCATGGCATCCCGAAAAATTTAGTAGCAGATAATGGCCCAGAATTTCAAAATTCCTTATTGAGAGAATTTGCAGCCCTCCACAAAATCAACATTCACTACACCTCCTCACAACACCCCGATTCACAAGGTTTGATCGAAAGATTCCACTCCACATTGATTGAACACATTAGAGTACTGAAAGAGAGAGAAGAATTCAAAAAGGATAGCATCAAAAAGAAAATATCTCACGCAATTTTGGCCTATAATAACTCAATTCACACCACTTCCAAATTAACTCCATTCGAACTTCTTTACGGACACATCAACGACGACACACTTCTTGATTTAGACGTTGACACAATACTTGCAAACAACTATTTAGCTCTCCACAAAGAAAAAATGAAAATTCTTTACTCCCAAATTAAAGAAAAACTTCACGTTGCAAAGGAATCAGTAATCAACGCCTGGGACGATACTTTGGATCGTTCCGAAGTACTTACAAAAAAATTCGGCCTTAACATCACTAGAGAAGACCTTCTAACCCTCAGAGAATCCAATTGGCTAAACGATAAAATCATTAACTTTTACATGGAACTTATAGATCAAAGAAGCAGGCAAAACCACAAACTTCCGACCACGTTTTCCTTCAACACCTTCTTGTACGTTTCCCTAAAAGCTGGAGGATATACAAGAGTCAAAAATTACACTAGGAAAACTGACCTCTTCGAAAAGGACATAATTTTCATCCCAATCTTCAAAGCCGCCCATTGGAGACTAATAACGATCTATATCAAGCTGCAAAAGATTGAGTACTTAGACTCATTAGGAAAAGACGGTACTGACATACTTGAAGACATCAAAAATTATTTGACAGAAGAACATAATCACAAAAAAGGTACACCACTAGACACTACTAACTGGAAATTCACACAACGCACTGACATACCACTTCAACAAAACAACGACGACTGTGGAGTATTCGTATGCCAATACGCAAAATCACTAGGTTCCTCAGAAGAAATACAAATCAAACACTCTCAAATTCCAGAGGTTAGAAAATTAATGTGTGAAGAAATACTAGCGAACGAATTACTATAAATTCAACCCCCATCTGTTCCAGGGTTATTTTCGCCATCCTCGACACTTTACTACAATGGACTTACGGACTGAAAATAGTAAACGTAACTACGAACCTAGGGCTGATACCTATAAAACTAGGACCAGCTAAGAAAACGGACTTCTACCATACAATTACCCACTATTACCAGACAGACGAATTACTTAATCAATTAACGGCCATTCGGAAACATTACGAAGACGTGCGACTCATAATCAATGACGACCCGGAGGTACAGAAAATAGTGCATGTTAGAGCCCAACTAATAGAACACATGTTTGCCCTCGTCGAACAAAAAATCGAACAGTCAACTCTGCCCAAACGTAAACGCCGAGGCTTAATTAACGGACTTGGGTCAGCAATCAAATTTGTCACTGGAAACCTTGATTCCACCGACGGCGAAAAGTATGATGCCATCCTAAAACGAATTCAAACCAAACAAGAAAACCTTTCAAAACAAGTAGAGCATCACTATTCAATAAATTACTCTCTATTTCACCAAATAAAATCCACGTTAGAGTCGATAAATTACAACCACGATGTATTAGCTCGAGAAATAGAAAATCTAAAAATCACCAGTTCATTCCAGACTCACGTTCAACAAGTGGAAAACGCCTTAGAGCACAATCAATTAGCATTGCAGTTACTTACAGACATTGCTCAGGATATCGACAACTCTGTCACATTTTGCAAATTAGGAAAAATGCACCCAAGCATAATTAAACCGCAAACGCTACTAAATGCACTTCAGGAATTAGCAACTTTTTACGGCGACAAGATACCTAAATTCCATGGCGACTACTTGTGGGAACTACAAAGTCACATCAAAATTCGATGCTATATAGGTGAAAATGAAATAGTCTATTTCTTGGATATCCCCATCTTAAAACCCGACAATTTCGAACTCATACTTTTGCAACCCGTACCTTCATTCCAATCAAATTCTTACACGACTGTTCTACCGACTGTACGCTATGCCCTTAGATCGCTAGCAACTAACGACATTACTTTCCTTAATAGCGAATGCGAATCCGGCCCACATTACCTGTTGTGTCCCAACAATTTAGAACTAGCAAATGAGTACAACTGTGAGCGAGACATCCTTTCGAACGGTAGCAATAATCGTTGCGATTTAATAAAATTGGAAATTAGTGGAAATCACGTTGAATACTTAGCCTCTGCAAAGAGATATATTATCATCTTTCCTACAGAAGGCCAACTAAAAATCTCCTCCCTCGGAAATATTGAATTCCGAAACCTCCAGGGAATTTATCTGCTTGAACCGGATTCCAATATTGTCCAATACCAAAACCAAACTTTGATGGCACCTCCGACTAACACCTCCTTTAGCCCTGTTGTGACTTATCAAACTAACAAACAATTAAATTTCAACCAAAAACCATCGACTTCAATAAAACTAAAATCGATTAACCAACTGTCGGTACCCGCTTATACAACTTCACCTTCCACTAACGCTATAGTTCAAATTATCACACCTAGTGTTTGGACAATTGTATTGTACCTATTGTTAATATCCACTATTGTCTACATAATCTTCCATTATAGGAAATATAGGGCAACTCTTTTGGTCAATCCTCCTGCCAGGAGCTAAGTGAAGTATTTGTTTAAATACTCACAAACTTATGATTTTATGTAATACTTTACGTCTCCCTTAACATTGTAAATTAGTCTTGAACCTTTGTCTTGTCATTACTATTTTTGTCATAGTGTAACATCACATTGTAATGTCATCATTATTAGTGTTGTTACATTTTCATTTACAAAATTTGTCAGCCATAATTTTAATCTCAGGGGGGACGAGTTATGTGAACAATATCTGTTTATTTAGAGGCCTTGAGCCCTTTTCTGCTGAGTAGGCTAAGCAAGTCTATATTAGCGATCCGCTGCCTGCGAGCAGCAGTCTTTCTCTCGTAGAGCTCATCAGAGTCGGTCTAGCTTTCGTACGTAATAATTCTTTGTGAATTTTTCTGGAATTAATAAACAACGTTTTTTAAAAACGAAATTTCCGTTCATCCGAACTTAACTAATATTCATTACGTACCCTCCATTGGAGTTAACCAGGACATGATCATGTCATTAGTAACTGTTTAGAGAGAGGAAGGAAGCCGTAGACGCCAAAGAAGAAGCGTCATACCTCGGAGCATAAGGCGTCGTGATTGATAATTATCAGACCTAGTAGTACCTAGTAGTAGACAACATGATCATGATGTCATCATTATTCCGACAGTGTTATTATGGGCCCTTTCAACAAACGGGACGGGACAGAAATGTACCCTATCACCAACAGAAAAGAGATGAATTAATTTTTACGGGAATTTAATTTTTGACGTTTTTTGCTAGATAAAAGTCGACATCGGAGTATCTATGGAAACCCTGATGTTGCAGCAACCTAAGTTCTCGATACGACCGTCTGATCTTCTCAGATCTGGTCTTGCCTGCAGTAACTTTAACAATATCCCAAAGGGAAGGAACCATCCCCACATTGATTAACCTTTTAAATCGTCGGTAGGGGTTCAATTAGTATTTTTTTGAGTTTTACACTTTGAGTTACCCCTTCGGAAGCTTCGTACACTGGGTCCACTATTGAAAAGTTCAATAACCCCATCTGAAGCGCTCTCTAGCGTAGGGATGGGCGTTTCAGTTCCTTTCAAGAAACGAAATGTAACAGTTTCGTCTTACCCTGAAACCGTTTCGGCGAAACCGTTTCAAAACAACTGTTTCGGCCTCAATGTGATCCATGAATGAAACGTACGTTTCAAAAGAACTGAAGCTGAAATGTTTCTTGACGCGATTTTTCCTTTTTCGCATTTTTGGCAATTTGAGGGAGTTCTACTGAACCGATTTTGAATTTTTTGAGCTTTTTGGATTCCTTGAAGGTTTCTACACCGTTTCCACTCCCTGTAAGTCAAAATTGGTTGGATTTCAGTGTTTGAAATCTGGTTTAAAGGCTAATTTTGACATTGAAAAAAATATGTTTTTGACCCTTTGAAAAAAATTTTAAAATTCCAAAAAAAATAGTTTTGAGTTGGTTTTGGGTAGGTAGGTACATGACACAGAAACTTTACAATTTTCTGTTTTTCTGAAAAAAACTGAGAAACCAACATGACATTTGGCGTTTTTTCAAAATTTTGGTCGAAAGAGTAAATTTCGGGGGAGTGATAAGGCCAAAATCAGGGTTTTTTGCAGTTTTCTTGGATTTGGGGGTTTTTGACGCCTGCACCTTGGCAACACTGGACATCCGCAACGGAATGAAACGGAGAAACTGGAACGGGGAAGTGAATCGTTCGTTTCTGGTCTTACGTTTTTTTTGAAACGGTTATTTCTGGCTACTTGTAACCGTTTCATCGTTTTTCCTGATGAAACCGTTTCTTCGAAACGGTTTCACGTTTTTTTCCCATCCCTACTCTAGCGGTGTTTCCAGCATTTCCATTAACTCATACTATGGTAGAAAATATGACAAACCCAAAAGGCTATTCTCGTCCCTTCAGTTTGACGTTATGGTCACTCATGTTACGCTAGCGCTCCCAACATGATCTGTGGAAGAGTGCACTTGCAGTACGTAGGTTGTCATACATGTGTGGTGGTACTCCATGAAAGATTCATTTATCATTTAGACCTTGGGTACCGCGAAAGAAAGGTCTCCATTTTATTTAGAGCTGATTTCAATTAGGTACCATTGAAGCCTTCAGTGATCAAAACGAATCTACGCAACAAAGAGCAGCCTTTATCGGGTATTTTGGCGCTATCAATGCTCAAATATTATCATATGCGCTAAATAAACAAAAAGAGAATCACTATAGGTAACCACATACTAACCAATTCTGGGAAATGAGCCTTATTTATTTACAGCTCGCATTCCGTGGAGCGGTATTTTTGGTTCGACTATTCGACGTGCGGTGGTTTCGAGCGTATTTATTAATGATTCCAATGTGAGCGTCACAACTTCGCCCCAATTACGGGCAAGTTTTAACATGACGCCGCCGCTTGTTAGCCGTCCGTTAAAATGGCGCCCTAATTCTAATCGCATTCAGGTTTGCCAGGTCCGAAGTTTCATTGCTGTCATTCCTCCCAACTCCGATTTCCTTTCGAAGCAAATTAGGCCGTAGGTTCGAATTGATATACGACAACTGAGGTCAGCATCGCCAATACTTGATACTAATCTAACCTATACGGTTCAGGCTGAGGGCCATTCGCTTATGGAACGGTAATAATAGCTGTATTCGAATAAACTGACCTTTCGAGGATCTGCGATGGAATTGGTCGAGTGAGCAATTATGTCATTCGATAGCCATTCAATTATGGCTGAAGTGGGACAGGAATAAGCCGAAAATGTATTATTTATTCATCAATTTGCAATGTCGGTTATAACGTTTATCCGCTCGAATGCCTTTGAAGTGCTTGTCTACCGCGTTGTAGTTTTCTTCTAGAAATTTCCGCCGACGAAGCTTTTCTAAATTGAAAACAAATTTTTGAGCTAGTCTTGGCTCAATTTACTACTGAATTCACTTGAAAGTGCTTATTACCCAATGAAGTTGGTGAAGCCGCGGAATTTTTTCGAAAAGTAAACTCGCCGCTGGCAAACATGTTCGTTTATACAGCGAAGTCAACCAACGCCGCACCGGTGAAAAGCCGCAACTCGTTAGTCGTCCTTTCAAATGCGTTCTGGGAACGGTCGATGGCTCTTGGCTCGGTTATTGGCCACATTCAGGTTCTCAGGTTGGCGAGGGCCGGCCTCGAATGGCGTCCTGTTCTACAGTTTCGTTGCAATACGACGCCAAAGCCGCTATTTCTCCGGACCGGCATTGTGCGCTCTTGATTCCCCCGCTGGGCAAATGTCCTTTCCCGGAGTCAGTTGAGCTGGAGTTTATATATCCTAACAGCCGCTGAGGCCAGCAACCGCGTCAACACTTGGCGCTTTTAACCTCTACGGTTCCGGCTGAACGTCGGCCGTTTTCGGAGCAGTTCACTTAACCAATTGGCCATTTGTCGAGGGGAATTGAATCAACCGACCGAACTGAACGCTGGCTTTAGTAGGATCTTCGCCTTTGATAGAATTGGCGGGAAACCAGTGATGCCATATGACCGTTATTACTACGGGGTGACCGGATTACAATTAGTTGTGCAGGAGGTGATGGACAACGCACGGAGTTTTCGCTAATTGACTTTTCAAAAGCCTTCAAAATCCCCGTTATTTTCCGGAAACAACGTACCTAACAACGTTTTTCAAGCATCCCCTCAAACTTTCACCGAAATCAACAATAAAAATTTCCGTCCTCCGTGCACTGCAAAACTTTTATTTCGGATGCGGGCGATATTTTGAAATCGGCTCCGACAATTCATACTCGGTATTCGGGAGGTGATTTCTTCCGAAACGATGGAACGGATCGGTCAAAATGGGAAAACGGACATTGACAGATAAAGACTGATTCGACAAGCGGAGCGAACGAGACCCGGAAAGGGTTCAGTTCCGTATCCGTTCCAGCAACCGTTTCCGGACGTTCCCGAGGGAGTTCCGCCATTCTATTGGCTCCTGATCGGAAAGTTTTACGCGAAACGGTGCTGTCCAACATAACAAAAACGAGATTGTACGTGCGAGGCACGGAATACGATGGGAAAATGATCTTTGGGCCTAGTAACCTCCATATTTCCTTGAAATTCTCATCTTATCAGGAGGTTTCCATGTAAGAATATCTACATACGGTAAAATTTACATTCCCGCGGATTAGTCGGCTCAAATCAGCAGGAGGTGGCAATTTCCAGCTTTTCCTCGGCAAAAATGTCAATAAACTGCACCTCATCTATAAATCCATCTATAGAATGACGTGACTGATGGAGCTGTGCTATAAAATTGCGTGGGAAGCACTCCAATTCGCGGGCTCGAACGAATTCATCACAGTCAATAGAAAGCAACAGGTTACTTCGATTCAATCAATGAGAGTGGGCTGTGTCGAGCAAACTCTTTTCCATGAAAGGCGCCCGAATGCATGAATATTGTACGAACATTAATGCTAATCATGCGTGTCGCGGGATATTTATTAACGTGCAATCTCGTCGTATGAGGTTTCGATGCCTGATACATGCGCGGAACATGTTTTTTATCAGAGAGGTGGGATTTTGTGATGAAACCATCTTCATACCATCTCCAGAGATGTACTACGACGAAAAGAGTGAAAAGTAAAGAATCGCAGACCACTTTCAAAATCCGAATACCTGCCCGACAATTGGTGGAGGCATACCTCCAAAGTGCTCCCCCCAAAACGTGTCTTCGCTAATTCATTTTTTCGTCTAAATATCCCTCATTTTGTTGCAGATACGCATTCAGCGGGAGGCCTGTCATTATTACAGACGCCATGAAAAACTGGACGGCCCCGTCCGTCTTCAGTTTCGAATTCTTCCGCGAGCTGTACTCGGACAGCACAGCTCAGGACCAGTGTCAGTTCTTCCCCTACCAGACGGAGTTCCGCTCGTTGTGGGAAGTCTTCCAGATGAGCATCGAAAGATCGAGGCTGACGGATGGGACTGATCCTTGGTACATCGGATGGTGAGTCGTCCTATCACTTACTGGCATAAAAAAAGACCAAAATTTATTTATTGGAGGCAATAACGACCAAGAAACCCAGTATTTGAACAGCGTGTCCTCTAACGCTACACATGAAGCAGATCTCAATGACCTTGAAAACGTCTTTTTGAGGCCATTGTTTTGTTCCAACGTGGCCTGAATAGGCATTTGGAGCGTATAGCCTCACAAGCATTCCAGGTCTTATTTTTGAGTTTTTTCTTTTGAGGAGTCACCCAGATGAGCATCGGAAGCACATTGTGTCCTTTAGCGTTACACATGAAGCATCTCTCAATGACCTTGAAAACTTCTTTTTGATGCCATTCTGTTGTTTCAACGTGGAGTGAATAGGCCTCCCAAGCATTCCAGTTTTATTTTTGAGTTTTTTCGCCCTGTGTAGTCACCCAGATAAGCTTCAAAAAAGCCATGTGTCCTCTAGCGTTACACATGAAGCAGATCTCAATGACCTTGAAACCGTCTTTTTGAGGTCATTGTGTTGTTTCAACGTGGCCTGAATAGGCATTTGGAGCGTATAGCCTCTCAAGCATTCTAGATTTTATTTTTGAGTTTTTTCATTTGAGGAATCACCCAGAAGTGCATTGAAAAAGAAATGTGTCCTTTAGCGCTACATATGAAACATTTCTCAATCACCTTAAAAACGTCTTTTTGAGGTCATTGCGTTGTTTCAACATGGCCTGAATAGGCATTTGGGACTTCCGGACTCTGGAGCATTCTATATTTCATCATTTTTGGGGGATGTCTTTCGAATTTTTCGGTACATGCCACATTCCTGACAATAACTGCACTTAAAAACGTTATTATTTCTATTTCCCATCATATCTAAGTAGGGAATTTTGCCAGGTAGCTGGAGCATTGAACTTCTATCATTTTCAAAGGCCAATAGCATTATTTACACTGCCGATATTACAGCTTAGATCATCTATCCCTGTCCATACGATTTGATCAAAGGGGTCCGACACCTTCAGAAGGAAAGCTGACGTGGGTACCGATGGTCCCTTTTTCACGTTGGTGTTTTCTTTCAATTTTCCACTCCATTCTTCTTCAAGGCCTCCATCGTTCTTCGCACCTTGCGTATAGCCTTTTTAGCCCTTTATCTACAACAGACAGTTTGTACAAGCAAGGGTCGCGTATCGCTATGTCCTGCAGTCCCTGTATAAACTTCCTTTCTTTTACGTTGATATCTTTTACGTTGATATCGACTTTTGTTCTACTCCGCCTTGCAGGTCTCGAGTAAATAGTACGGAACCTTTGGCATTTCCCGAGTTTATTGTGAGACCTGGGGATCAAGGTGGATCTCTTTCAATGGGGCATTGTTGTTTCCACTTCCAAGGATGAAGTTTCCTCCTTTGACGAATCCATTCGTACAATGGAAGAATCGAGAGTATCTTTCTGCGATATTGCCGCGCTTTAATTAACTCTACCTCCTTCAGAATGGTAATTTTCTCTCGAGAATGATCATAATTTTAGTACAGCGAGTGGATTCTTGAGAAGTACACGTTGTTATACGAGGGTAACGAGTTTTGGGCGTCGTTTTTCCCCTGTAGCCCTCATGTTCCTTCAGACTGCAATGTCTTCCTTGCGAAATCGACAATGCCTTCCGTATATTAAGGAAACGTCTTCGCTGCAATAAAATCCCCGCAAACGCCCTCCGACAATTAATTATTTGAGGCAAAGTTTGCATCGGTTTCTTAAGGCAATGAGGAAGCGAAGACGGATGAAACTCATTCAAGTTGGCGCACATAGAACGCAGCGGGGACCCCTCAGCTATACAGTAAATTCGCAGTCCATTCAGCCTTTCGGGATCGGAGGTTTTGGAATTGCTGCTGAAGAGGTTTCACAGGGGGAAACGCTTGAAAAGGCACAACCCTAAGGGAAGGCATTAGTCCAATTTCGTACTTCTGCATAGTAGTTTTCGGATTGAATCAAGATTAACGCCAAGTTTGTACCTTTGGAAGGCAAAATTCGGAATACGAATTTTTGAATGCCGGAAAAAAATACTATTTGCTTTTTCTATGGGATTCTTTAGCGAGGAAAGCACTTTTATCAGGATACAGGATGGAATTCAAGCTATTGATGTTTGTAGACCCAAGTCTATAGACCAAAAGGGAAGTCTGGAGTTCCTTCTTAAAAACGTCTCCGGAGTAAAAAAGCTGGTCAAGCAGAGTCAATGAATGAATTCGGGCATGCGCCACATCTGGCTGATTCAACCTTCTTTTCTGAATATGGAACACAACATGCGTCTCTGGCGAACATGATGTAGGGATGGCCATCGATATTCGATAGTATCGAAATATCGATGTTTTCCTCCAATATATCGATATTTTGCCATCGATTATGCAAAAACCAATTGTATCGGGTATCGGTAGTTCGTATGTCGTTCAATTGAGTTTTAGCCGATATTTCTTAAACCGAAATTTCGGCTTTATCCGAATATATTATATTGACTCGACCTTAAGTTCCATGTTTTAACATTACACAAATTCAAAAAAATGTGTGGTCCCCAAAAATTCCCAAACAATTGAGTTCACCTGGCTGGAATATTGATATTAATCCATGGTAATCGATATCGGTGGTTTGTAGGACATTGAGAGTGCATAAAATTCCAAAAAAATTAATCTCGGCTTGTTCAGCTTATTATGTTTGCATAAGTGGAATCGATTGGCACACATAGCGAACAGGGGGGATTTCCCAATTATTTCACTGTGAAAACCGACAGCAACAATACGAATCGAGCGCGAGTATGAAAATAAATAGAAAGCTTCCTCCAATCAGAATGTTTATTGACCATCCTGTCGGGAGTTTACCCACAGCACTGGCGAATCAACACGTTGATGAACCGGCGGCTTTCAATTTGTTGCTGTTGTCCGACTCCGCAAACAGATTATCAGATTACTTTGAGGGGGAAACCATTTTGTTCAAAAACATTCAAAAATCACAGGGAAGGCGCGCGAATTTTCGACTAATTACTCCAACAGTAGCAATTCCATTTCTCATTTTCATTGGAAAGAACAAATCTCTTAAAATAAAAAAGGGACGTTAATTTTTTTTAACTTTTTTTAAAATTATTATTTAGTTTATTTATTATTATTTTTCCTATTTTCATTGCCAAGTTAGGGGCACCTCATGTCGTTTTATTGTCAATTTTATCGCACACCTAAATTGTCGACCTCGCCTTTTTCAAGTCTGTATCAATTCGAAATGCGATTTTCCGTCACGCTAAGCGGTCATTTTGATTCGGGCAAAGGTCCGTTCGCCAGGATGGGACATTAGATTTGCGCGATTGCCTGATGAAACCTGTCGTTTGAAGGCGTTAGGATGCAATTGTTCGGAAGTCGCTTAGTGTTTGGCGTAACGATTCGGGCCACGAAGTCCAAATTGACCACTAGTCGTCGGTATTAAAAAAACGCTGCAAAGTAGATCAGTGATATGGGTACATTATTTTGCTGAGTATTCAAATAACTCTGAAAATTCTGCAAACACAAACTGCTTCAAAATGAGGACCTTACTGTTACGTCGGTCGAGTGGTAGACGAAAATTGGTAGGTTACATACGAATCTGTTTAAACATGGCACTATTGTCGCCTAAACAGATGGAAAAATCTGAAAAAACGGGAAAAAAGGTTTTTTGACATTTTCTTAGTTGAAGTAACTAAAAACTTAAATTTACCTATTAAACATGATGCATCAAAACACCTCGATAATAATGTTAAAAAAGCCTAGCACTAGAAGAACAAATGTTTTCAGATTTTTTTCGGTTGTAGCTCTCCACCTTCAAAATGTTGAACTTTTGGGCAGAAACCACCATAGAAGGTTTTGAAAAGCATTAAATTTCAAGTTATCAAGCTCAGAGTTAACGAGTCTTTGAAAAAAGACTCGCCAATTGCCAGGATAAAAATTGCCTATTTTCAAAGAGCTGTAACTCGGTAACGGGTGTACCTACTGAGTTCCTCCAGGGCTCAAATAATCACAAATTTGATGTTCTTCAAAATCTTATTTATAAGACAGTCAACTGGGTTGATTTGGGGGCATGGGAGTGCCCAACTCGTCTCCATAAAAACCCAACTTTTTGAGTTTTCTCTCAATATGTTCCAAGTTATAGATTTTTCGTTAAAAAAAAAAAAAACAATATAGTAGAGAAAACTCAACAATTTGGGTTTTTATGGAGACGAGTTAGGCACTCCCATGCCCCCAAATCAACCCAGTTGACTGTCTTAAAAACTGGAGTTATTTCTTGGTTCTTAGTCGAACCTCTTTCAAACCAAAAATAGGAATTGTGTTTTTATCTGCCAATTTTTTCAGAGATTAAAAAACACTCCATCGTTTTGTACCAATCCGCCCAATACAAATCATAAAAATGGAAAAATTGTAAAACGTCCAAGTAATCCAGTTGATATTATTTGAATGTGTGTTTTTTACATCGTTGATTACAAATGGCCCCTTTATTATTTTCCCCTCGAAGCTTTCCTTCGGATTTTTCTGTACTTATGTTAAAAGAGGAATACTTAAGAGGCCTATAAATTAAAGGGGGAATATAAATTTTCCGGGATGGGTAGTGTTTTACCGCAGAGACAACTCGATATTTATACGTTCAGCAAGCGATGCGGCACTGGTAAAACAGTAGGTGCTATATATAGCTGATCCTTTGTGGTGGGGGGAGGAAGAAAAACGTTAAATAGAAGGACTCTCTCGGCAAAGCTTGACAAGGCTCGGATTACTAAAAGAGTTACGGCTTCCACTCGAGCCCCGCAGCCGAACGGGGAATTCCATTGATCCGCAGAACAGGGAAAGAAGCGAAGCCGGTGCCAAACCGAACAGCCGTTAGATTAGAAGATTTAACTGGCTCCTAGATTGGGCTAAGACAAAAGAATCCACATTCGGGCGTGTCCTGGTTGTAACATGCATTTCGGATTAAATTTTCAAAAATTTGAGCTATAGATGTCCCTGCGCTTGGGAGACTTTCACAACGTGAGGGAGTGAACCTAAGACGGAGTGGGAAGGAAGGTGTGAGAGGGGGAAGGAGTGAGGTGGGGAGTAGCAAAAGGAGGAGCGAGGGAGGGGAGCGAAAAGAGGGAGCGAGGCGAGGGTGAAAGGGGATACCGACAGAGGGTGGGAGAGAGGGAGTGGAATGGGCCGTGGTGAAGGGGGAGCGAGTGGGAGGGAGCATGGGAGAGGGAGTGATGGAGGGGTGGATGGGGAGCGAGGGAGAGGGAGCTAGGAAGCGTGGGAGAGGGAGCGATGGAGAGTGGGAGGTAGAGCGATAGAGATGGAGGAATGTGGAGTGGGGGTGCTGGAGCGATGGAGAGAGAGTGCTGGAGCGATGGGGAGAGGGAGGTGGAGCGATGGAAATGGGGGGTGGAGCGATGGAAAGAGGTAGGTGGAGCGATGGAAAGGGGGAGGTGGAGCGATAGAGGTGGATCGAGGGAGAGGGCGTGAGGTGAGAGTGCAGGGGGATACTAATGGTGGGGGAGGGAGTGGAAGGCCCAAGAGAAAGGGAGTGGAGAGGGAATCGTTTTGATAAAATATATTTAATATAACTACCTACAATCAGTGTAAATATAATATATTTATATCTATTATATAACATATTATGTTCACCATAAAGTAAGCATAATAGATTTTGATAACAATAACGTTGAAATTGGTTTGAGTTCAAAGGTCGCAAATTAGACAAAAATTCGCTTAGAATAAATTAAACAATTTTGCAAAAACAAAGAATACATTCAACTTCAAATAAAACTTTATTGTAAGTCAATTTTTTTGCCCCTCACGCATTTTTTCCACCGCTTTTGTTAATTAGCTTCTTCGAAAACACTGAAAAAATTCTCGTCGTTGCGACTTTCCGCTGATCTAAACTAAGTTTGCGCTTTTTTGAGACTCGGCCGACAAGCAGGGGTTGACACCCTCGGTCGAAAATTTCCAAGTAAGAAACGCCCTTACAAGAAAACCAACCCTCCGGATGCCTTTTAATCCCGTAATGACCCTGGAAAAGTCGCCTAATCCCCTCTACGCCGGGTTTTCCACCCCCCGCGATAATGAAGATGGAAAGAGCTCGGTTTTTCGAATGCCGCTGAAGTGAGGAAGGTTGTTGACGAAAGTACAGCATGTATGATTATGTCAGCTTTTGAAAGGAAAAATGTTCCAAATAATTTTAATCCTCGAAATTTCAAATCGAATTTTCGTACGATTTTGTGGTATCTGAAGCCCACAAGTGCAGCTGGAAAAACGGTAGGCACGATTTGGTACCAGAAAACCTGGGTTTTCCAGTTCTGGAAAGATTTTTCAAAAATTATATCAATAGGGAAGGGAAATAGGTAGGTACGGTGAAATTGATAGGGTAGGAAAATGGTAGGCACTAGAGATGGCGATCGATGGTCGACAATATCGAAATATCTATGTTTTCCTCCGATATATCAATATTTTTCCATCGATTATGCAAGGAACGATAGTATTGCGTATCGATAGTTCGTAGCCGATATCGTTCGGCTTTACCCGTTCGGGACTCGACCGTAAGTTCCAAGCTTTGACATCACAAAATTCGAAAAATATGTGTTCCCTAGAAATTCCCAAAAAATTGAGTTCATCTGGCTGGAATATCGATATTCATCCATGGTAATCGATATCAGTGGTTTGTAGGATCGATAGGAAAATTTAGTACTCAGCTTGTACATAGCATTGCGCTTTTAAGGTTGGTTTAAATAAAAATTTGTTGTTCCTACTGCTCAGGCCACCTTTACCTAGTATTTTCTTACTAAAAATATGAATACCTAACCGATATTATCATCAGAATTGAGATTATTTGAAGGCTAAGGAAATGAACAGAGAAAATTAATGGTTAATCGTTCATTATACTTTCTCTTACTCTAACCAATATTTTTCTAAAGCTATCGATAGTTTTATGTCGATACTATCGGTGGTACGTACTATTGATAGTGACTATATTGGCATCGATATTCTACCGACGATACTATCGAAAATCGATATATTAGGTATCGATGGTCATCCCAAGTTCTACAGTTGATGACATACATCGATATTACTGAATAGTTTCCATTGTTTCGTTTTAACTCCAACTGATGTACGTTTTGACGTACATTTGACATGAATTTGACATACATACGTTTTGATATACGTCTGACTGCAACGTGGATTTTTCTTTGGAAGTTCTACAGTTGATGCCATACATCGATACTACTGAATAGTTTGTAAATTTTCATTTTGTCTGCAAACGATAAATTCGACATGAGATTTTTCTCGGAAAATGGTCAATCGATGTTTCGTAGTCGGGAGTTGAATGGAAAAATTCGCGAAGAAGGTAGGTACGCATATGCTAATAAAGACACATCAAGTTCCCGTTGCAGGAGGGTAGGATGCGGAAGTTTCGGGGTAAAAACCGCCCTGTACGAGGGATGGATACAATAAAGATCGCTTTAGTTGGCCGTACAGCACCCTCACGTGTGGTAAGCTTTGGCGGGGATGCTGATCTTGTCCGCAGTTGAGACGAGGGCACGTTTCCCTGGAGGTTTTTCAAGCCCGTAATAACCCGTTTTATGGTGGGGGGGCTTATGGTGGAAATGTTGAATACCGAAGTCGTATACCTAAGGGCGAGATGTTTTCGGGGCGTGTTCGAGCGGATAACCTGAAGTACTTCCAGATTCTTCTCAAAATAACCTCATATTTTATTGTTCCTGAATTTTTGTTCTAAAATTTTATTTATCTTGAAATTTTTTCTGAAATTTTATTTATCTTGAAATTTTTTCTAAAATTTTATTGTTCTTGAGTTTTTTTAATTTTATTGATATTCGAATTTTTCTCTTAAGTTTTACTTTTCGAGCGAAATTTTTTCAAATTTTCTTTGCTTGGGCGGTTTTATGGATTTGATGTTGGTACCTTAATGGGATTTATCCCTTATCCATTTATTGATCGTTAATGATTGTTGAGCTAGTGATAAGTTGGCATTTCGGCCACCTCAGGCCACTCTGCCCAGCTCTGTAGACCCACCTTAGTTGGCCTCTGGCAGCATACCTTCCAACCGACACTGATCCAATTGAAAAATGTCCTTATCTCCTTATGTCCTTATGTTAATTTCTCACGTTTTTTTCTTCAAAAATTAAAAAAAAAATCCACGTTTTTTTTTGAAAATTTAAAAAATGGATGTCTACCGGGGCGAGAATTTTGTCTTTGCTATATATCGAAATTCACACGCCGACAAAAGGCTCGACTATTTGTCTGGATTTAGAAACGAAACCAATTGAATAGGAGCCCGAGGGAACTGACAGGAGCCCAAGATACCTGCGAGATTGACTGACACCGGGGAGTCGGGAGTGAAACTCTTTCGAACTCGGCTGCTTATTTAGGAGATCTGAAGACAGAAAGGGGTTCGTTTTCGAATTCCAATCTTCCGAAGAAATCCCCCATAGGGTGCGCTGTCTAGTTTATCCTGCCTCTTCAACTGTATTCGTTCGACTTACGGATGACACGAGAAGATCAATCGAAGCACATTTCCGGCTTTCGGAATCTACTTTTTCCATATTTTCCGGAAATGAGTTATGCATACATACATTAGGTATAATAACATTTGAGATATAAATATCGAGATATATCTCGAATTGCCGTTTTTTCCGTTGTGCTAAATCGGCATACTTAATGGTCCATTTTTGTAAAAGCACAAAAAAATAAGATAGGATGTTTTCCCGGAAATGTTAGAAAAAGTTTTTTTTGAGTTGGTTAGGCTCGAATTATCCAATTTTAATTTTTTTCACCTATTTACCAATTTGAGGGGGTTCTACAAAACGGATTTTGAATTTTTCCAGCTCGTTGAATTCCTTGAACGTTTTTAGACCTATTTCATCTCTGAAAGTGAAAATTGGTTGGACTTTAGTGGTCCAAAACTGGTTTGAACACTAATCTTTGATATTTAAAAAAAATTTTCTAAAATACCGAAAAATATTTGTTTAAAATGTAACAAAAATATTTCTGTGTAGGTTTTGGGTAGATATATGCTGTAAAAAAATTTTAATTTTTTCCGCGACTCTCCAGGACTGAAAAAAAAGCGAAAAACCGACCTCTCAAGAAAAATCCAAGGTCTGATCCTAGGAAAAAATGTCAAAAAACCATGGATTAGATTTCAGTCTTTTTTTGCGTCAATTTTTAGGTATTGACCTAAAAAACATGAAGTTTGATATTTTACAAGATTTCGATCAACACGGTCAATTTGAGGGGTACTGATACGGCCAAAATCGCGTTTGTCACAGTTTTCCTGGTTTTAAGGCCGAAGTATGGGTTTTAGGCAAAAAGTTGATGGAGAAGAAAATGTAGGGCGTTAAATTTCCTATCACATGCAATCCTTACTGAGTCCTTGTTCAGAAAATTAACACGAGTGAGCCCGTTTTTTGGGTCGAACGGCAAAACGGCGTCTTTGGCTTTTAGACAGTGGACGTTTTGTGCGATAGCCCGCGGAAATGGGTAGACAGAAAGTCAATACGAGGGTGTGAGGTGGGTAATGTAGTATCGGTCAAATTTTCTATTGGAGTACATATTTTGACTTCTGTAGTATGACATACTTACTTCTATTATTTGAAATTGATTTTCGCCGATACCCAGAAAAATAATTCACTCATGTCGCTCATCAACTTAGCAACTTTTTTTATTCCAAAAAAGCTAATGAATGCAGAAAAAAGGCTCTAAATTAACCGATTTGCCTAGCAGCTGTAAAAACGAGTGCAAAATTGGTGTTTTGGTTTGAATATTGACGTACCAAAGTACGGACGTACTGAATGACATCGATGGACCATAATATGGTCATAATATGACCGTCATATTATGTTTCCTTTATCGGGCTTCTTCGTCGGTTATACGACCGTTGAGAAAGCCGTTCTGCGCAATATCTCCAGATACGAAGGTTGTTGGCTCGTTTCCTGCCCGAGGCACATCCAATATGCTCCGAGCTAACCTACTAACTAACCGACCTTCCACTCGACGCCCTCATCAGAATCTCAACTATTTACCACCGATAGGGGTAGGGGGCAGGTCATTACGTCCAAGTACCTACGTTTACTAGGACTTGGTCCTTCTCGACTATAGTTTCCCCACTCTAATCACCTGGAATCTCATTAGTACGGAGGAGTTTCTATTATCCGACTTGAAAGGGCCAACCGAACCCTCCTTACCATTCAAACAGTTTCCTTCTCCGACAGACAGTCACACTGAAGCCGAATCTGTTAATGTTGTCCCATTAGCTAATAGCACTGTTGTAAATTGAACTCGGCTGTCAACAAAAGCTTCGATTTCAGCTTTTCTTTTTTCTCGCTTTTTAGGTAGGTATATTACAAAAACTGGAAACTACAATAATTTCCACAACTAAAATCGTAGACTTGCCAATGAAACCCAGTGGTGCGGAGATAACACACAACACTTCCATATTGTGATTATTAAATTTTTGACACAATTTGAATAGGTACATTAAATGTACCTATAGATTTAGTAAATAACTTTGAATGCATTAAGGGCCGCATTATCAATTGTCGGTTATCCAATAACTAATAGCTAATATCTTGGCTACAAATTTCTCGGAGAGACAGCCTATGCGCATCCACCCAAAAATAACCCTGAAATTTGTAGCCAAGAGATTAGCTGTTAGTTATTGGATAACCGACAATTGATAAGCCAGCCTAAATGTATAGATAAATTTTATCATTTTGACAACTTTTGTGGCTATTTAGGTCATAAATATTGAAACCAGTGGTGCGTAGATAACACACAATACTTCCATATTTTGAAACGTAAAATTGAGACACAATTTGATCATATTTTGACTGCATTTGAGGGTGTTTAGGCCAAAAATATCAAAAAATTCACTATTAAAATTTTAAAGTTCGCCCAAAATAAAAACACAATACATTATTGGAATATAAAAAATATCCACATATTCGGCAACGTAAAACAAAGATTTTAGGACCAAGAACGCTCAAATCGGTTTATTTTTGCGGCCGGAAAAAATAAAATAAAAAACGCTAAAAATGCAAATATATCGGAAGTACTGTGATTTATTCAAATTCCGATTGAACTGGGTGTTAGGCCTTACCGAGACGAACATTTCAGTTCAAGAAATTGGGAAAAAGGTTGAGAATTGAGGGAGCTATGACAAGTTTTGTATTGAGAGGAAAACAAGCTTTCAAACGCAAAATTTCAGCAAGCTCTCAAATGCGAAATTTCAAAGCCAAAATCTTGAATTTATTGAAAATCGAATTTCAAAGGCAGTTAAATTTTACTCACAATTCTCTTTTTCTCCGATTTTTTTCACCCAAATTTCAATAATAAAAAAAATCAGCTGGCTATCTGTGTTCGAGAGATGAGTCAAACGTCGTCCCATCGTAAATCAATATAAGTCAAATAAAAATATAAGAAGATCGTATTTTCGTCAGCGATGAATTAGGGGTGGGCCGGATATAATAGACTGTCGGGCCGGACGAAGCGTTGAAGGTGGGCCGAGATTTATACCGACCGAGCTTTTTCGGCCGGCCTCTTCCGTATTCCCTTGCCACTATTTCACCCCCGAACCACCCCTACGCGACCGCCCTTATATCCGCCCTCATTTAGGATCTCGATGCGGCTTTATGAAAAATCGCCAAATAAATCGCGTCATTTCCACCCGCGAGATTTTCCAATTTCCGCATTTATAGGTCGTCTCGACTGTTGATACAGTAAATTCGTTTGGAAGACCTTCCAAAAAAAAAAAAAAAATGTGACGGCGGCGCAAAATTTGAAGATTTTTCCTCGAAATTTGCGGTTAAAAATAAAAAATTGCTAATAATGCGGACAATTAAAAAAAATTAATCGAAAAAATTGAAATGATTGATTAATTGAAAATTGAAAATCGAAAAAACATTAGAGTTTTTAAATTTTTTGCTGTTTTTGTGACTTTTCTATTGGTTTTTTAGTAATTTGTTTTTTGTGTCGTAATTTATTGTTTTTGGGAATTTTGTGTTTTTTGCGGTTTTTTATTTAAAGTGAATTTATTCTTTCAGTTTATTCGTCGATTATCCATTATTTTCCACATAAAAAAATTCATAGTCTACTTTTACAAGTAACTATTAAAAACAAACTATTAAATAGTTAAAATAAATAAATAAATTTTATTAGGAGAATAATGGATATTAAATATTTATTATGAAATTTAAATTATTTATTTATTTAGTAATTTTGTACGTATTGAAATTGGGGTTTTATTTTATTTCTGAAGTTTTTGCCGCCTTTTTACTTCCACATTTTAAGAGTAAATGGATGTATTGTGATCGTCACAAAATCGAGAATCGGAACGGAGCTTCAGAAAAAACTTTTTCTAATACACATTTATTCAGAATCACTTCCTGAACAAGTGTCCGTGTGTCCGTCTGTCCGTGTGTCCGTTAGTCCGTCTGTGGTGATTTACAAAAATGACCATAACTCCCTCAATTCTCAACCTTTTTTCAAATTTCTTGAACTGAAATGTTTGTCATTTCAGCAAGACCTAACACCCTGTTTAATCGAAATTTGGATAACGCACGGTACTTCCGACGTATTTGCTTTTTTAGTGTTTTCTATTTTATTTTTTTCCGGCCACAAAAATGAACCGATTTGAGCGTTCTTGGTCTTAAAATCTTTGTTTTACCTTGCAGAATATGAGGATATATTTTATATTCCGAAAATGTGGCGTTTTTTCATTTTGGGCGAATTTTAAAATTTGCATAGTGAGTTCCAATCAATCTGAGGGGGCTTTGGGGGGGGGGGGGGGTTTCATTTATAATAAATACATTTAAATAGTCAACTAAAACTTTTTTAGTTTTTCCTTTCAATTTTTCAACGTCTGCGACCCCAAGGCATCTTAATAATTTATTCTTCCACCGATACCTTTCCGTATGTATGAAAATGATGAAAAAATCATTCCAGATGGGCGTCAAAGGGCGGCCAGTTATATTCGTCAAGCCGGGGGCTGTTGATAAAAGGGAAAGACGAGTGGTGAAATATTTATGAGTCGTCCCTCCTTTCCAGCGCATTTTCACGACCTCGTTCGCACTCCCGTCACTTTTCCAACCCCCGAGGGATGAAATGCTCAGTGGGTGACCTGATTAAGAGTTTTACGCCTCTGATGAAGACCGAAATTGACGCTGGATTACGCCCTTTGAACTTTCCCGACAATGGGTGGCTGAATATTGACGATTTCGACTCATCAAGGCCACCTTTGCAGGTTCATTGACGTTTCGGGGCAATATCTAAAGAATAATCCTCGGTATAAAAATGAAAAATGGAAAAAATCATGCAAATGACGGAAAAAACTTCAAGCGGTAGGTACCGATATAAATCTTGCAATTGCGAACCGTTAATTAAGGTTAACCGCCGTGCCTGGCTTTGGCCTTTTGCCTAATAACCGAAGTTGCCTTGGGCGTGCCTTGCTGCCCTCGAGTCGATGCTCGATAAAAATATTTTTTGGTGTCAAATTTTATTTTGCCTCAGTCAAGTTCCCCTCACTTTTCAACCGACTTTGAGGCCCGGTTTATTGACAAAATTTATCCATCCGATATCCAAGGAAGCTCTAGATAAACATTTCGAACGAGATTTTTACTTTCAAATTTGATACAGCTATCACCGTGGTGAATTTTATCTGAAGCTTCCTAGGATATCGGTTTGATAAATTTTGTCAATAAACCGGGCCTAAGAAGGAGGATGTTACTCAAGTTGACTTGTCGAAGGAATTTTTTCACTGACTTGGAGGAAGAGGTTACTCAAGTTGATTGTCGTAGGGATGTTTTTTGTCATTTTTTCGGTATTTTTGTTTTACTCTAACGCAGCTAATTTTCGATACGATTTGAAAAAGTCCTTCGCTGAAATGTCAGGTAGGTCTGCGATTTGGTACCACGTTCGTTTTCTTAGGATTAATTTTAGTAGAGCTATTGCTAGAATTGAAGACAGCTCTTTTGAAAAAAATATGTTTTTTAAAATTCAAAACACAGCATTTGACGGCTTGTACTTATTACTAATTAATAAGTGATGGTTAATAATATAATAATTAACACTTTTACTCTGAATCGCTTCTTGAACAAGTGTCATTAAATGACACTTGTAAATGACACTTAATAAATTTATAAAATTGGCCATAGCTCAATTCCAAACTTATTTTCAAATTTCTTAAACTGTAATGTTCGTCTCGGCAAGACCTATCACCCTGTTTAACCGGAATTTGAATTATTCATAGTGATTCCATTATATTAACACTTTTAGTGTTTTTTGTCTTATTTTTTCCTGGCCACAATCTTAAAATCTTTGCATTACCTTGCAAAATATGTGGATATTTTTTATATTCTGATAACTTGAAGTACCTATTACGATTCCAGGCGAGTTTTAAAATTTGCATTGTGAGTTTTTTATATTTTTGACCTAAACCGCATTAAAAGCCGTCAAATACGATCAAATTTCGTCAAAAATTTGCGCATCAAAATGTAGATGTATTGTGTGCTATCTACGCGCTACTGGCCATTTAATATGTCACTTTGAACGAAGCCGCAGTGGCAGCTTTCACTTGAGAAGATCCGGACGTCATATCAGCGGCCACAATTCAGAAATTCGCGCGCTACAAGTGCTCTAAGGGAGCTTATCTTTACAGCATTATCAGGGTCCCTTCTCACGTACAGGCCAAGTTGTAATGAGCCCATGGACTTGCAGATAAACCTAGGGTCGTGGCCCTGGATGTTGGGGAAAATTGAGTCAATTAACTCCCAATGGACCATTAGGAACATCCGAGGCTGTGGAATTTCGTCCGACCTAAGATTGACCGACGTGAAATATGCATGGTTCGCCTCTGTTGGGACGTTGTTGAATAAATAACGTACAGCCGTTTTCCGCTCGGTCGCCTTATGCCCTTAAGCCGAAGGACGTGATGGTTTGCTGCGTCTTCAGCCCTGCGTGGACGACCTCTTTGGGGAAACTTTCACCCTCTGCCGAATCGCGTGATTCCGAGGATAGTTCACGACGAGAATTCGAATCTTCATTTTTAGATCTTGCATTGCCGGAATTTTGAGGCTTGGGGCGAGCTGAAGTGAAATGACACTTTTTTTTCAACCCTTAAAGTAGGTACTGGTCCGATTTGAGTCTTATTCTCTTGGAACAATGAACCGTGAAATCGAAATCGCGGAGAAAACCGACCACAAAGCATGTTCAACGATTTCCAAATGAACATGATTGCTGTAGATAGTACCAAATAATATCCATAGATCATAGAGAGCATAGACCACAAAAACTGAACGTATTCAATGTTTTCCTGAAACTGATCCGAATATGGATTCTGAACCTGATCCGGATCCTGACCCTGAACCTGATCCGAATCCTGAACCTGATCCTGACCCTGAACTTGATCCGGATCCTGAAGCTGATCCGAATCTTGAACCTGATCGGGGTCCTGATTCGGCTCCTGAATTCGATCCGGAACCCAGATCCTGAACTTAATCTGTATCCTGGACCTGATCCAGATCCTGAACCTCATTTGAAACCCTGATCCAGACACGATATCAAATCTTGGCCTTGATCCGGGCCCTGAACCCATTCCGGGTGTTGTAACAAATCTGGGCCCAGAGCCGGATCCTGAAACTGATCCTAATCGGCATTCCGCCTGCTGGAGCATTCGATTTTTCCTGCTTATTTGTTCTTGTTGTAGGTAGTGTAGAATCAGAATATTGGGACAGCAAAATGGCACTTCCGCCCGACTGACTTCTATAAATGACAGGCTTGACTAAAAATTATTTAATAATTTGATGCCTTGAGAATGTGCCCATGTGAAAAATGGTTACTTTTGACACTAAATGAGGGGGCCTGAGATTTACCAATCTGAAATATGCAGGCCCCACCCCGTCTTGTTGTTGAATAAAATAACAGTAGTTTTCCGCTCGGTCGCCCATAAGCCGAAGTACGTGCTGCATCCTGCGTGGGGCCATCAGGGCGACCATGCAAAGAAACTCAGTCCCTTCCAGTGAATCACGTATTTTGCGTAGATAATTTATCTTTCCAAAGCGGCTAGGTCATGTGACATAAGGTTAGGTGCCGTGCCACACGTGAGCGGAAATGCATGTTTTGATGTAATTTAATTTTTCATCCCAAAACTCGATCTGGTACTTATTAGAGAGATTTTTAAAAATTAATTCGCCTCTCGTAGCCACCAATGCCCACTATTTAATGCATCATCCCTCAGGTGACAAAAGTCAGAACGCTCATAAATGGTGTACGAAAGCCGAGCAATGATCTTTCACCTGTCTCATTTCTCGTTTCCAAAGCGACGTAGGTACTTGATCGCGTTTTTCACCGATGGATCTTCCAAAATTCATGGAAAATGGGGATTTCCGTTGGGGAACGGACGAGTCGAAACCGGTAAAAAATCACTGAGTCTCTACTCCCAAAATAGGTTACGGAACAACACTTCATGCTAGAGCTGGGAAAAACGGTGATTTCCCAATCACCTGTTACCAAGTTCCTGTTACTCACCAGTAACAGGGTGAAATCACCGGTGACAATAATCACTGTCAGGGCGGCTCAACGATTTTTAACGAACTTTGGACCTACCTCATTCTTACGTTAGTTTCATGGGGTAACCAGTGGTGCATAGGTAACACACAATACTTCCATATTTTAATACGCAAATTTTAGACACACCTTTACTGAATTTTGGCCTACTTTGGAGGCTGTTTGGATCGATAATGTCAAGAAACTCACTAACCAAACTCGCCTAAAATCAAAACACGTCAAGTTATCAGAATATAAAAAATTCCCACACATAAAGGACACCCACGTATCTAGGTAAAACAGAGATTTTAAGACCAAGAACGCACAAATCGCTTTACTTTCTGGCAAAAAAAGCCTTAACACTAAGGTCATGTTACAGTTTCAAAAAACTAATTTCATAAATATTTTAACGTTAGCAAAATCATCAGATTCAACTAACAACTACGCTGCAAAAAAAATAGATTTCAACACAAACTACGTCCTTAGGGGTAAATGCCAACAAGGAGATGAGCAACAACAACAACCTGCCTAAAATCAGAGCGGATCCACCTCCCTGGATCACTCTCTCGATCACCTATGGGCTGCAGAGAATGAAAATCACAGGGGTATTACTCAATCACCCCCAGTGATTTTCACAGGGGTGTTACTCAGCAGTGATCGGTGGTTGGCTCACCTAGTTGGCAGATGCCGTGATTCGTCATGTGCCCTGTTCTCGGTAGCAGCCATGTTACTGACGTGATCCAGTCACCCCCGTGATCCAGTCACCTCCTTGTTGTTGTGCTCACCTAGTTGCCTGTCGTTATCGGCTGTTATTCGTGATCTGGCGCGTTTGTAAGTCGCCTGTGATTCGTATTATTTGTAACTCCCTCCTCGTCTCGTTTTTGGATAAATTGATTCCTTTTGCTTGAACAATTTTCAAACTCATCTAATCTCAAGTTGGGTATCCTTTTTTCACCCAGTTTCTAGTGAAATTGAATTAGGTATTTATAAATTAACTCCACTATTGTTTTCTTCTCAAAACTTGTAATGAGCTTTTTAATGCTTGCGTTCAAGTCTCTTGTGGTGCGTTCATCAGTGATAATTATAGCTGTTTTTCAATTTTTACTTCCATATTTACAGAGTAAATGGAAGTATTGTGATCGTCCTAAAATCGAGAATCGGAACGGAGCTTCAGAAAAAACTTATTCTTATACACATTTACTCAGAATCACTTCCTGAACAAGTGTCTGTGTGTCCGTTACGTCCGTCTGTCTGTCTGTCCGTCTGTGGTCATTTACAAAAATGACCATAACTCCCTCAATTCTCAACCTTTTTTCAAATTTCTTGAACTGAAATGTTTGGCTCGCCAAGACCTAACACCCTGTTTAATCGAAATTTGGATAACGCACAGTACTTCCGATATAATTGAGTTTTTAGTGTTTTCTATTTTATTTTTTTCCGGCTACAAAAATTGACCGATTTGAGCTTTCTTGGTCTTAAAATCTTTGTTTTACCTTGCACGATATGTGGATTTTTTTTATTTTCCAATAATGTGGCGTATTTTCATTTTTGGTGAATTTAAAAATTTGAATAGTGAATTTTTTGATATTTTTGACCTGAAAACCCTTAAAAGCAGTCAAAATATGATCAAATTGTGTCTCAATTTTACGTTTCAAAATATGGAAGTATTGTGTGTTATCTACGCACCACTGGTTTCTATTTCTCCTGAAAAAAATCTCCCGCGGGCAAATTCCTTCTTTATTTTTTTGCAGTGAAATTAGTAACGGGGTTTTTTCAGTAACAGGTGATTGGGGTAGCAGTGAAATGTCGGTAATAGGTGATTTTCACCGGTGAAGTGAAATCACTCCCAGCCCTACTTCATGCGTTAGGTTTTCTAGGAGTTACCGACGTTCTGCAGGTATATTGTTCCACAGGTCATGCTGGGAGCGCTAGTGTAGCCCTATGACCAGAGGAGGGTATAGCCAGGTTCAATTAGCGTAACACGTAAACTTAGGACTCGAAAAAACCCAACATCTTTGGACCTTTCCCAGTTTTTGCTCAGTCTATGATTATTGCAGATGGTGGTACGTAGAGAAAGAAGTGAAATCTTCTCAAAATCAAAACCATGGTTTTGTCCAATATCCAGTTTACACGCTGCCTCAAACTTCCTGATGAAGTTCGGCATTGAAAATATCCTCCGAGAAGTATCCGCATCCTCTCGAGAAGTTATGTAGCAAAATAACATAACTGTGGAGGGGCTTCTGTGAAAAGGAAATGAGAAGTCAGAGGAGCTTGAATCCTCCAAACGTTCCCGCCCGTGAATCTAATCCAAACGGATCAGAGTTAATTAGACCTACAATAAACCCACAGCAATAGCGTTTGACCTCATTGTCAGTTGTGCGGGAGGTTTGTACTTCGCTAATTGGGAAGCACAAAACCGGTTAACATTTACGGCAGCCCGAACGCTGACGTGAGGGTTTGAAATTAAGGCCAGGTGTCTATGTGTTCGTAGTTTGCGAGGAGATCCAGGAAGCTCGAAATGAGGGAAATGCAATTAACTCGGCGACAAAGGTAAAACGTAGGGTTCTTTCGCCGTGTTGCGTTCAAATGAGAATGTACCCTATTAATGGGGCGACGAATGTGGAAGTTCATAATGAATTCGCCGCAGCCAAATTCGGTTTCTCCGCTCGATATTTTCCAAGAACTCCCAACGTTCGTTATATCGGCGCCCTGTGCCGGAAACGGTGACTTAGGGTTCACTGACTTTACAAACAGTTCTTTGGATTCATTTTGTTTGATGCTTATGGAAGCTTTGTGAGATATGGCGGAAACGAGAGTTCTAGGGCGTAAAAATGAAGATAATTGCAAGTCATACACGAAGAGTATTATTATATGAACGTTTTCCTGAGAGTTCCTGAGGCGTAAAAGGGCGTTGCACTTAAATCCCTCCAATAAATTCAATGTATTGCGGTGATCATGGGTCCATGGATACGCAGAAAATTCTCAGAGAAGCGTTCAAAAACTCTACGTGCATGGAATCTAGCTGTTGGCTCCGGCAATGAAGCCCGCTCCAGCAATGGAGCCCGCTCCAGCAATGCAGCCCGCTTCAGCAACAGAGACTGCTCCAGCAATGCAGCCCGCTTCAGCTATGGAGCCTCCTTCAGCAACAGAGACTGCTCCAGCAATAGAAATATCTTCGCCAATGAGGTGCTTCCAAGGTTCCCTCGAGTTCTTGTAGTTACCTGCGGCTTGGAAAATTTTTTAGCTTGAAATGTTTTTATTTTTATTGTGTTTTCGCTACTGTCCTCAAAAAAAGGCATCAAGACCGAATGGAAAACAAATGCGAAATTCACCTATTCGGAGTTCATTAGTTTCGAAACCTCCCGTCGGCAGAGGAAACACTGAAAAGGGAGAATTTCGCAGAAGAGATGGTTTAATAAATCGCCGAGATTAGTTTGAATTCAGAGCGACGAGAGTTTCAGTTTATTTAATCTCCCCGGCCGTGCGACAGTATCGAAACCGGCGTATTTTCTCTTTGGTTCCCCGACGGCGTCAGATTTCATGAAGTGTTTTTGACTTGGTACAGGCCCGAGCTCATTTCCCAGAGGAAATTACTCGCTGTGACCGGCCTCTCATTTCGAGGATCTTTTTTAACGCGGCGTTTTTGACTCGGCGAAATATAGGATACATGCTCGACGATGATATCCGTATCAAATTGCAAGGGCTGTATAATGAATCGAGATTTTTCAGTAAATTGTCATACGTAAAGTAACTTTTGTGTTTTTTTCGCAGGTGAGTCTCAAATATCCAGTCATTGCTAACATCATTTTTGATCAATCCAGGTAAAAATCAGCTAACCCACTTCCAACACCCCAGTAGTTTTTGGTACATTATTTCCAGAAATGCACCTATGTAGTCATTCTAGAACACGGATCTGCTATTGAAAAAAATGTCCGTCCCAAGCATTCAACGCATAGAATGGCCATACTTTGAAATTCTCAAATCGGCAGTTTTCTACGACTCTCCTGGACTGGAAAATGCAAAAAACCGAAGTCTCATACCAAATCCAAGATCTGGCTAAGCCCACGAAAAATTTCAAAAAATTATGGATTAGGCTTTGGTTTTTTTGTGAATCTTTAGGTACCTATTGCTAAAAACTGGACTAAAAAATTTGAGGGGTAGTGATACGGCCAAAATCGCCGAAAGGCCGAAGTATACTTCATATATGGGTATACCCATACATGGGTTTTAGGTAAAAACTTGATAGAGAAGAAAATGTCGGGCGTAAATTTCCTATCAGAAATCCTTTCGAAACCCTTGTTATGGACTTTCGACACGAGGGCGAAGAAGGGTTTAGTTGAAATTGATATTTGGCTGAGAGAAGCGCACTGATTTCAATAAATTGTCTTATATTCTCTTTTTTTCCATAATATTATGGTATCATTGCACCCCCTGGGTTTGAGGGCAGGAGCCGCCACATGTCACTAATCATGTCACTTTTTTTTTGGGTTGGGTTGGGTTTTGGCGATTTCGTAGTTTCTGTACAAGAAGATGATTCCAATAATTTTTTTGTAGGTTAAATATTAATTTATATCTTTCATTCCTCGCTCGAAGAGCATTTATAAAGATCTTTCGTGGTCAGTGGCGATCTCATGTGCAACTGTGCCGGCCAAATTCGACCAAGAGCGGGAACGAGGTTATTTATTGAGTCGAGTTGCACCCTTGTCAGAATCACGTTCGCTGCAGACCGATGCACCCCCTCGGCCTTTCCACCGGTGGCCGTCCCCGCTAGCCCGAATATATGTAATTTGTTCAGGCGAGGCCGTTTGTAACCAAATCTCGTTGCTCGGGGGGGGGGGGGGTTGCCGAGGACGTGCTTCTGACAAGGAAACTGGTAGCAGAACGTGCGGGGTCAGGACCGCACTGGCACGGCCTGGTACCGCATCGGAGCCGATATACACTCTTATCGTAAACATACTTCAACCCCCGTTTGATATATACGCTGCACCACGCAAATATTTATGGGGAACAGTGGCAATTCTGGACGAATCGTGGCCAGGTAGCGTCAAGAAGGGAAAAGTCCCAAAACCACGATAACGACCAGTAGTGCGTAAATAACACAAATACTTCCATATTTGGAAACGTGAATTTTTGAACCGAAGGAGTTTGATTTTGACTTGGTGGCTACAATGACCAAAAATGCCGCAAGAGAAAGCGCAATATCAAAAATGTCCAACCTTTCGAAAAAATCACCTTCCTCGCGAACACTTTTCAACAACATGTACTCACTCCGCCAACAGATTGTAAATCATTCGAAAAAATATTAACGGATCCTTAGCTCTTCGCAGGGCTATAAGTCAAGTCGAATAATGTACAGCAATGGCGAGGGCCTTCCTAACAAACAGTTGGCAAAGATTCAGATTCCTACTCGTCCGAGCGTGGAGTTTCTCTCCTTGAACAACCTCCATTTTGGCAAACACAATGGACGACTCTCTAAAATACGCTCGGCTCATTTCGGAAAAGATCTTCGCACTTTATAGGTACCTAACTACGCGAAATATTCAGATACGGCCTCGGAAAAACCTGCCTTTTTCAAGGTTACCCTGCATTCACAGTTATACCGAAGTTGAAACTCAAGATTGAGCAATTGCCTATAAACAATTGCCAATAATCTCGGCAAGTCGCTCGCTTGTCTCGCACTCTTGCATGAGATGAAACAGAAGCATGTCAGTTCGACCCATTACCACCGATGAGAGATGAGTATTTATTGCCGCTGACGGCAATGGTAGGTTCAAACTAGGCCGAAATCCGGATTCATCGCTGGTCCAAAAACCGGATTGAATTAACCTCCTGGATGAGGATGAGAGAGCAATTTCTGATAGATTAGTTATAACACAAAAGAAAGTCGTTTCAAAAATTTCACATTTCACTTTTACCTTTCACTTCCACCTTCACTATCACCTTCACTTTCACCTTCACTTTCACCTTCACTTTTACCTTTCACTTCCACCTTCACTTCCACCTTCACTTCCACCTTCACTATCACCTTCACTTTCACCTTCACTTTCACTTTCACCTTCACTTTCACCTTCACTTCCACCTTCACTTCCACCTTCACTTCCACCTTCACTTCCACCTTCACTTTCACCTCCACTTTCACCTCCACTTTCACCTCCACTTTCACCTTCACTTTCACCTTCACTTTCACCTTCACTTTCACCTTCACTTCCACTTTCACTTTTACCTTTCACGTTCAACTTTCACTTTTACCTCTCTAGTCCCCCTTTCACTTTTACCTTTCTCGTTCCCATTTCACTTCCACTTCCACTTTCACCTTCAATTTCACATTTCACTTTCACTCTCATTTTCACCTTTCTTCCAGCCTGATAATATCCGATAATGTCTTCAGTAATATTAGCTGATAATCTCAGGCGGTTCGAATTTCCGCACCGTGCAAACCCGACCCGAAAACATTATCGGGCAGATTGAGGGGAAAATCAGCGGGTGAAACCGAAGGGGCGAAAACGTGCGCTCCCTTCGGCTTGGCGTTAATATCGAGACCATCGAAGAAACCTGGCATTCCATCAATAAAGCCGTGCAAAGCTAATACGCCGCCTGTTATGGAGAGGGAGCGAGAGCGCTGATAGATTCTCCAATCCAAGGGGGATGAGGGTTGGAAACAAGATCAACCCTGCGAACCTCTTGAGAACTAGAAACCCATATTGGGTAGACAGACTAACAAATCGTTTATTCCCCCTGCGGAGCAGGCATTCGATATTGTATCCAAGATTGCATTTGCGGCTTTGCCTGCAGATTGGCATCGTGATGGGATCGAAATATTATACAATGTGACACTATTGACCCAGGTCGGGTAGTATTTTCGCCGATCGATAATCGTGCAAAAAATGGAGTAAAATGAGAGCGAGAAACAGAAAAAAAAATATGCTTTTGTGTCGTTTTTCTAGAGAACTGAATACCAAAGTTTTGTACAATAAATAAAATGGTAACAGAAAAAACACCAGAAATAGGTAAGAGTGGAAGTAAAAATGAAAATTTATTGGAAAAATGCAGCTCTGCAAAATGCCTACACAATCACAACGATCCATTGTTCTCCATCAATTCCGAATGGCACTTGAATTTTCAAAAGTCCAGCGATATTTCGAATGGCGGATTTAACGTGAATTAACAATCGCCAAATAGCGTTAATGAGCTTTCGAGTATGTCATTAACGCAAATGAATCGCTACCCGGCTGAAGCGCCATTCACTCCCACCGGCAGAATAGAAAGGGTAGGGAATTATCTTCATCGCTTGTTCAATCGATCCATTTACCCATGGGAAGGGGGTGAATCTTGAGAGTTCCCTGTCTTCGAATTAAACATTAACAAGTTTCGCCGTATTTTTGCCAACGAGCTTTATAATTCAGCCATTGTAATCGCTCGAGAATTTTTTAACCCGCTGGAATTGCCATTGTTTACGTTCCAAAGAGTGTAGGATTCGAATATACGATTAAAAATTTCCGCCCGATAGCTGCCGGCAGTTTTTCGAAAACGGCTGAGGATATAAATGAGAAATTTCTAGAAAAAATCCCATCACAGTCTTAACCCTCCGTAAAACCTTTTTGCTTAAAAAGGGGTTTTCCGTTTTCCCACAATTTTCGTAATATTTTTCTACATTTCTTTTTATTTACTTTCCCCCGATTCTTTCATTAACAAACTTGTTGTGGCCTAGGAGGTATCCTCTGAAAATTGAGGCAGCGGAGTCAACCAGAATAAAATTAGGAACTTGAGCTTCTAAAAAAACTACTACCTATTCAATAAATATATTCCCTCTTTCACTTTCACTTTCACTCTCACGTTCACTTTCACGTTCACTTTCACTTTCACTTTTGCTCTCGGTACTTGCAACTAAAAATTCTCAAAAGATAGTTAGTTAAAAGAGATATTGATTATTATTGTGATTTTCTCGAAAACTATAAGTACCTCTATACAAACTTTATTTTTCGAAATCGACCCGACTAGGTACCTATTTCCAGAGTTCTAGACATTTAGCCAATATCCATTTTTGTATAAATCGTTTTTCTCTAGTTTCAATCAATTTGATAGCCCCGCTGGGAAAAGGCAATTGGCAATATTTCATCCCTCGCTCCTCTCCCCTGGGAACAGGGATGACAATTTATTTCGCATCGAAGGGCCCGATTGAAATATGGTGAAACCGTATATATCCTATTGAAGTATCCTTTTCATTACCGATTTCAAAGAAGGAATCCTGCATCGGAGGCCGTCTTATGAACTCAATGACAGTGCCTTCGCGATTTCAAATCCATTTTCAAAGCCTCCCTTCAGATTGGTATTGGTTTGCTTTAAGGCCGAGGCGAAATGAAAAGAGTCACTCGCAGGGTTGAGAAACTCGTCATACCGAGAAAGGAAAAATAATGAACTGTTGAAAGCCTACAGGTACCTCTTGAAAGAGAGTCTAAATTTCATTTTTTCCAATCATGGCCATTTCTGCAATTGCAAGTTTTAACAGAGAGAATAGAAATTTTCGAATACAAACGTACTACAAAATTATTTATTTATTTATATTTACGGCTTACGCCAATTATAAGGTTATAATTATGATTTATAAATTAGTACAATTAATGCGAGAGATGAAAAAATTGTTATGAATGATTATAAAAAATATATGGTTTAAATAAGTACTAAAATATAAATAAATCAACGTAAAAATCAAATAGTTACACAGTTATACCAATTAGATATGGCTAATTAGGTATATTGATTGAAATGATTTATGAATAACAACACCTAATAAAAGTAGTGTTACTTTGGCGGCTTAAGCTTATCAGTGACATCATTCCCACCTCTAAATTATAACCCTTTCGACTTTTTCTACATTCTGGAGCCCTAAATTTTTAATTAATTTTAATATTACCCGCTTTTCGTTCCAAGACATCGGGGAGAGCGGACATAATTCGAAGAACACTTTTGTAAATTGGGTAATGTCTTTGTTTCCATTATTTAAAGAAAATGTTTGCAAAGAGGGAAGGTGGTACCCGAATAATATTCTTCTCGTGAGGTTCCCTCTCGGAGAAACGTCTTTGTAAGGCCTACGAAATATTCATCTTACGAGAGGTCGCACTCTCTCGTATTACGAACTTACACGAGTGGGATTTTCCTCTTGGGCCGAAAACTTTCAAACAACATTTGTGTCGATCTTATGACAAAAAACCAGTGGTGCGTAGATAACACACAATACTTCCATATTTTGAAACGTAAAATTGGGACACGATTTGATCATATTTTGACTGCTTTTAAGGGTGTTTAGGCCAAAAATATCGAAAAATTCACTATTAAAATTTTAAAATTTGCTCAAAATGAAAAACCGCCACATTTTTGGAATGTAAAAAATATCCACATATTCTGCAAGGTAAAACAAAGATTTTAAGACCAAGAACGCTCAAATCGGTCAATTTTTGTGGCCGGAAAAAAATAAAATTGAAAACACTAAAAATGCAAATATATCGGAAGTACTGTGCGTTATCCAAATTTCGATTAAACAGGGTGTTAGGTCTTGCCGAGACAAACATTTCAGTTCAAGAAATTTGAAAAAAGGTTGAGAATTGAGGGAGTTATGGTCATTTTTGTAAATGACCACAGACGGACAGACGGACTAACGGACACACGGACTAACGGACTAACGGACACACGGACACACGGACACACAGACACTTGTTCAGGAAGTGATTCTGAGTAAATGTGTATAAGAAAAAGTTTTTTCTGAAGCTCCGTTCCGATTCTCGATTTTAGGACGATCACAATACTTCCATTTACTCTGTAAATATGGAAGTAATACAGATTTATTTAGGGAATATCAAGTTCTCTAAAAAAAAAAATCGTTCAAGACAAAATAACTTCATATGAAAAATGTTAAAATTTTTATCAAATTATATTTTGATATTTTCGTCCGAAAATCGCCAAAAACATCAAAAAAGCAATTTCGACCTCATGCCATGGGACATTTCTAAATGGTAACTCGTATTCATGAATTCGAAGAGCCTTCACACGGCGAAAGAAAGCGTTGGCGAAAAATGACAGCAGACACCCCCCTCGTATGAGGAGCGGCGGAATGAATATACATAGCTGTGGGTGTATCACAGGGGTAGCAGATTTGCATGTATTTGAAAGGCTAAGAGCACCGTACACGCGGGGTCCGCCGAGAAAACAATATCCCTCTTTCCCGTTTGCAGTGGCAGCCCTGGCCCGGGAGGTTGGCAGCCCTGACGAGCATTGATGGTAATCACTCCCCACAACGACGGCCGACTCGTGACTACGCATAACAAACGGTCCTATGTTCATATTGTATCCTTTGTCTTTTCCGGTTAAAGCTTCGGGTTCGATGGTCGCATTGTGCTGTTAACATGATGGGAAAATTACTAGACTTCCTAAATAAAACTGCTATTGCTATCGTCAAAAAAGAAGAAAATCGGTTCAGAGGTTTGAAAGGAGTCTTTATCTAGTGATATGTCAGCCATTTTGAGGGTCGCGCGTATTCTTTACAAAAATGCACCCCCTCAGTGGAGGTTAGGGATGGCCATCAATAGGTAGGTAACTAATATATCGATTTATCGATGTTCGATAGTATCGACGGTGGAATATCGATGCCGATATCGTAGGTCAACTATCAATAGTATGTACCACCGGTAGTATCGACTTAAAACTATCGATAGTTTTTGAAAAATACCGGTTTAAGTAAAAGAAAGTAAAATAAACAGTTGACCATTAATTTTTCTGTGTTCTGTTCCTTGGACTACAAAGAATTTTTTAGGAATTTCTAGGGACCACATATTTTTTGATACTGAGAGGCGTCAAAACTTGGAACTTACGGTCGAGTCAGCATACCGAATAAAGCCAATGCATCGGTTTGAAAAATATCGACTGAAACTCAATTGAGGGTCATTCTCACAGAAAGGGGCAGTTTCGGGTTAGAGTTTTCAAAAGTGAAAATTATCCTCCAATTCTGCGCAAAAAGTTTGGAAACACTCTCTTGAATGTCCCAAGTGAAATTCAAGAACTATCCAAACAGTGGCTGCCTTATTTAGGCCGGAAAAAAATAATTTAAAAAACCGCTCGACAGGGCCGTGACGCTAGGACAGGGCCGTGACTCAAACGATCCTTTTCGCAAGAGCTGACGTTACACATCAAAGCTATTTTGGCTTCTGTCCTCTCATTATGCTGCTGAAATTATTCGCTCGCTTTGCTGAGGGTCCGGAAAGTAAAAGAAAAATGCTGAAGTAATTTACTCAATAATTTTATAAAATGTAAATAATAACTCAGTTTCACAAAAATATTATTGAAGAAGTGTCAATGATTAACGTTTTTTAAAATTTAAATGTTACTTGGTCGGCTTTCTCCAGTATCACTCAGAGTAAGTTCACAAGTAATCACAATACTTACTGTATCAATTTCCCCATTTTGAAAATACTCATAGATTTTTTTTAGCTTTTAAGTCTAAGAGCCGAACTAATTTTTGTTTTAAACGTAAACTTTCAAACTAGATTTAAACCAGTGGTGCGTAGAACATTTCCATGTTCATTACAGAATATTTCCATATTTTGAAAAGTGTAACACAATAAAATTATTTTAAGAATAAAAAAATATTATAAAAAATAAAAAGAAAACACTAAAAATGCAAATATATCGGAAGTGCTGCGAGTTATTCGAATTCCGATTAAACAGGGTGTTAGGTCTTGCCGAGACAAACATTTTGCGAGAAATGAAATAGTTCAATTTAAAATTATGCCCAACTTCAAATTCATAAGAGAGCCCCCACAAACCTTCTCGATATCACTTCTGCCCCTTTCTGTGAGAATGACCCTTAAACGACATCGGCCAAGAACTATTGATACCCGATACTATCGGCCCTTGCATCATCGATCGAAAAATATCGATATATCGGAGGAAAACATCGTTATTTCGATACTATCGACTATCGATGGCCATCACTAGTGCAGGTTGCCTCTCACCCTCAATGGCCAGCATTTTCCAGTTCGCTTCAACATTCAAATTACGTCAGAAATTAACTCACTAAGTTCGATTGGATATTGGAAAAACGCCAATATCGACGCCGTAACGCGGAAATACGAAGTTAAATCGAAACAAATCGAGTTGGAAGCCTCATCATTGGAAAGTTAGGGTTGGTCCGCTGGAAAAAAGGGGATGATCTTAATTAAGCGAGTAGAGTTATTCGATTTCACGAGGGAAATGTCTGCCGATGCCATTTGGGAATGAGTTCGAATTCGATCTAATTCATTTCGGGCGCTTTTTAATTAATCCGAATTCGTCTTCTTCATTAAATGGCCCGTCAGATGAGCCTCCCGTCTGTTTTATCACCACTCGATCTCGAAGCTACACGGTTCGCTGATTCGCCTGATACGCTTTAGTCAGGCCCGATCGATTAATCAGCGAATCAGGTGTGGAATTATTCGACGGGAAATCGAAAAGCGAAAGATCAAAGTGAATGGGAGCCTGGAATGTTGTAGAAATGGCGATTAAACGCCGCTAAATGTGTGTAACTAGTCGTGGGAGGCGATCAATTGGGTTAAGACGAGCCTTCATGTGCATAACGGTTCTTTTTGCGGCAAATAATGTGATACCATGATAATATCCCCGTAATATCATCATTTTGAATGATACCTATGCCAAAATAATGGGAAGCAGTAGTGTGATTATGGAGGTGCTACGATATTGCTGATGTCGCACCCTCATAATTACACTACTACTTTCCACTCTTCTTTAATTTTATAGAGAAATTATCCCTAAAACATTCCCTCTTCTTTGCATGAGTGGGAATTTTCCCATTTTTATTCCCAGCGAATTATGTGACTTGTTTACTTTGAAGGCGACAAAGCAAGAAATTAATCAGGGTCACCACTTTGTTCGAAAAATATCCCCTCAATTTTCTCTTTCTGATTTGAAAGAACAGGTCTCTTGAATCACGGGTAATGCAATGACAAAAAAGTTACTACAATTGGTTCTCCAACAAAATCCTTGATTGAGCACTGATTCAAAAATTCAAGCAACAGGTAAAAAGTAGGAAAGTCGGTAATGAACTTTGTGACAAACCACAACTCTGTGACCACCCAAAATCAAAAATATCCCTCAAAATTTCCCTCTTTTGATTATCTCACGAAACTGAGATTTAGTGATATTTGGCTAAATGAGGGATGTTATCCTGCATCACCGGCTGTTTGTCCTACTAGACACAGGTGTTGTGGACGTGCCTTCCTGCCTCTGGCAGATTTTGGTGTACCGCTCTTGAGCGACACAACTATAGTTTCATTTTCATAATTTGAATTCAAATTTTGTGAAAATCGCGACTCGAAACCCTCCGGTGAAAATGCCGTTTATTCAGCTTCGCTTGCTTGCAAAAAATAATTCGATCTCTCGACGCTTTCAAACAGAACTGTGATTTAACGGCTGTCGTTGACCGAACTTTCCTAAGGTATTTCTAAAGACCGAAAAAGGCTGGAAGGTGAATGACTAAAAATATTATACACTTTTAGCCCGAAGGTCGGGATTTCTCTGCTGTATTTCCGTAGCACCTGCCCTACCTGTTCCGACTTGGCCGATAAATTACCGTAAGTTGGCCGTCCACGAGGTTGACGCAGAACTTTCAATGAGCCCTTTTCTCTTTCGGTCGCCCCCCCCCCCCCCCATACCGAGGACCTTTCTTCCATCCAGTTTTCTTTGTACAATGGTTTTTCCGGAGTTTAAATGGGAAAAGCATTAATTGAAAAAGACTCGCTTTTCCACTTCCGGAACAGGTTGGAAGTTTCTGGAAATACAGGGGCCGCTCGTTGAAAAGTATTATGTGCCTTGTAGGGTTCGTACTTCCTCAAAAGGACGTTTTCCAAGATGGTAGTTTTGCAAACTCGATACAGCCGAAGCTCCTTAGCCGGGAAATCAAATTCCCCTCGATCTGCTCGTCTATCCTTCGTGGAGTTGAATTACGGCAAAGTTACGCATATCAAAATATTGATTCGATAAAGTTTGCCCTTTCTGGAGTGAGCGAATGTCGAGATTGCAGGTTATAACCTTCCATAACCTTGCAGGTTATAACCTTCCATAAATGGAAGTTCGAGTGTTTTCCAATGTCGAATAATTTTTCTGACAGTTTCGGATTTTTGCCCCGATTGCTAGATTTTGGTCAATTAATCACCACCACCAGCATCACCACTACCAACACCACCACCCACAATCGTGGCATAAAATGCCTATTTAGGTTCGCGAGATCCAAAAACCGAATACAATCTCATTCCGTTGAAAGACGTCACCATCCTGTCGAGTTTTCCCCACTTTCCCCTTTACCCCGCCCTATTTTCCCTCCCATTTCCCCTCCGGCTAATCCTTTTTACTCAGATCCTCAGTAAGTACCTTTCATCCCTTTTCTTCGTTTTGTGTTTCTCTATTTCCCTTCTCCCTAATGTTCTGTTATTTTCCCCTTCGTCCCTCCGCTACATACTCAAAATGTATCCATCCTGCTTAAATAAGCGTACGTAATACCAACTAGGTATTTCACTACCTGCTTGCAAGTGTTTCTTTAAAACAGAATATTCTACGGCACGAATATGCGAATTTTCATCGCAGCATATATCAACTAATAGGCACCGGGTCGATCGAATCGAAAAGAAAAGACTCGAGAACTTTATGAGAAGGGAAAGAAAAAATATAACAGAAACAACCGACTAAGGGCGCCTTTTTGTGCAGCTACGGGTTAATTAAAACTTGTAAGGTTGTGAAAAAAGGTCTGGAGGCAAAGGGTGAGATTTTATTTGTAGCTCCGTCAAGCGTAAAAGAGCGTGAGGAGCTGTGGAGAAAAGCGGCAATCTAATTCAAAGACAGTTTTTGCACTTCGATCCCTTTAATCTCGGGTAGTTTTTTTTTTTTCGAAATTCCATCTTACGAACTGTCAAGCATTGAATAATCTGGAAGAGCAAAAAAACAGATTTCTCCACCGTATGTGCCTGGAAAATATTCATTAGCATCGCTGTGATTGTGCTTAGGCCAGTATTATATCAATATCAAGCAAGAAAGAGAATTGAGATAGGGACCTTTGGCTAATGCAAAGGGGCCGGAAAGGCTTTGGGTTGGAATTGAAGTTGGAGAAGCATACTTTTGCTAGGAAACGTCGTCTAGATCAAAGAATTAGAACACACTGTAAAAAGATAGCTACTGAAGTTACAGAAGAAGATGGGGCAGGGGCAAAAAAGAGTCCAGGTAGCTGCTGGGACAGGAGAGGATGCAAAAGTAGCAATTACTGGAGTTGGAGCAGCGTCTGGAGCAGGTGGAGCCAAAAGAGTAGGGGTAGGTGCAAGAAGAGGGAGAGATGCAGGAGTGGAAGTAGCTGCTGGAGTAGGCGGAGTCGCAGGGATTGAAGATGTTGCTGCAGGAAGAAAGAGAGATGCAGGAGTTGGAGACGCTTCTGGAGAAGGTGGAGCCAACAGAGTAGGGGCTGCTGCAGGAAGAAGGAGAGATCCAGGAGTTGGAAGAGCTGATGGAGTAGGCGGAGTTGCAGGGATTGGATGTTGCTGCAGGGAGCAGGAGAGATGCAGGGAGCACCCCCAGGAATACGGACGTTTGGGGCGTTTTAAGAGCTGGAGTTGGATCAGCCACAGGAGTGGGGATTGCTGCTGGAGTAGGAGAAGCGGCTTGAGTAGGATGATGAATTGCTGGAGTAGGAGACGTTGCAGGAGTAGGAATAGCTGCTGGAGTGAGAGAAACTGCTGGAGCAGGAGTCGCCGCAGGAAGCTCTTCGTGTGAGGCTCAAATTTGGAAAATGTTGTGGGGTATGATGACCCCATTTTCATTCATATTTTGGAAATTCAGCCGCAGGAATACTAAATTCGGATAAGAAGACTACCTGCTTCTGGAACAAGCGACGGAGTTTGGGTAAAAGTCAAAGCGTTCTGGATTTCATTTCATAACTGAAGCATGAAACCTGCAAAAGGGCATGAAAACTGCCATTTTGTCGAAACCCGGTTTTTTGCGGTTTTGGGTCCTATGTGCCATGATACACTTCCACAAGAAGTTTTAGAGCGATTGCAGTACTCCTAGCTGGAGAAAAATGAGTCACCAACCTAACAGGGCTAAGTGCCAATGTATACATCGTACGGGTCTTACCCAAATGGCAGACATTGTGTTGATTTGCTCGTACTAAGCAACGTACGCTCTTTGAGACTGGCAGGCAGTGTTGCCATATCAAGTTTCAACAGTTTTTTGTTTCTCTTGTAAAATATTACCCGATGGCACTTTTGCAGGTTTCATGCTTCAACTATCGATTTATCGTACTTCTCCCTATTCCCACTGCTGGACTTTCCGAATAGGCGCTTTTGCAATATTGTTAATGCATGGAAAACTTTCTAGTTTTGAATCCAGAGCATTCGAAGCTTCGAAACGAATTCTTCTCCCGGTTAAAGATTCACGTACGGCAGTGCAAAACTTGAACCTGTAGAAAGACGGAATGAATGACTCGCTTTGATTCGCCTTAGAATGTCCAATGAAGCGTAGATGTTTTTCCCTTCGAACTTGAACTTCGGACGGGAGAAAACAAAGTTTCGCCGCCGACCGCTCCGTAATCGGAATTTTCAAACGGTCCGATGGCGAAGTTCCGGTCATCCCTCCGGCTGGGAAGCCCCCTGTTTTTCATCAGCAAGTAACTTCGCTCAAGTCCTCGGACTTGGTATCTCGAAACTCGACAAGTCTTCGGCCAAGTTGCGACTTCCGCTTAAATCCGGCGAGCGCAATGAGCTTAAGATCCTCTTACACCAGCTTGGGCACGAAGTTGAAATCCAATATGAACTATTGCTACAATTCATGCAGGTTATGGCTACATGCATTAACGTGGAGACGAAAAAATCGACAGGTTTCTGGGTATTTTTGGATGCGAAGAGGAAAACGTTGAATCAAATTTGGGATTTGAACGGCACGTTATTATTTCAGAGGATTACAATTATTTCAGTGCTCTTTGCTGAGAATCCGAATTCGAAGAAATGAAATCAAATTGGAAAAAGCTTTATAAATCCACTTAAAACAAAAAAGAAGAAAATGAGAAAAATCATGAAAATTCCGTTTTGGATCGACCTCGTGCGATTTATTAATGATTTCAAAAGTCCGTTTTTTTGGTCACCATCAAGCGTTATCCTCGCTGAAATGTCTCTACCAACGCAACGGAGATGCGATGTTAAATAAATGCTGTCGGAAGAGAGGATCCGAATACGGTCAATATTTTATTCCCTTTTATATTTATCCGACGGCGAATCGATTTTTTCAAGTTCATCCAACTCGGGAAAACTAAGCTTTGGCAAGGTAAGCGGCCTAATGTCATTGTAAATTATTCAGCATCCCGATCCGACGCTGACATGAAGGTGGGGATTCAGCGGGACGAAAAAAATGGAGGCATCTCTTAGTGCGTAAATATTTCATTCCAATCCGACCGTGCATTTTTTGTAAAATATGCCGAAGGAGGATCGATAATTTTCAGCGATGACCCGAGGTAAGTTGGGCTTTTTTGGGGGAGGAAAGCGAACTTATCAGGGGCAGCTATTGGCAGGAGCATCAGATGCTGCAGATTCTGCACCCCCTGGCCAAAATGAGAAAAAAAATAGCGACAATAAGCAGTAAATTTATGATTACTGAATTTACTGCAGTCACACCATTCTCAACTTTTCACCATTAATCGTCTCTGAAAAACAACAACAAAATCGTCAAGACTTGGGACGAGTAATGGAAAGCGGGAAGTAGGAGAAGGAAGTGAGTAAGGATGGCCATCGATACCTAATACATCGATGTTCGATAGTATCGGCGGTAGAATATTGATGCCGATATAGTATCGTAGGTCAACTACCGATAGTATGTACCACCAATAGTATGTACCACAGATAGTATTGACATAAAACTATCGATAGTTTTAGAAAAATATCTATTAAAGTAAAAGAAAGTAAAATATAGGATTAACCGTTAATTTTTCTTTGTTCCGTTCCTTGTCCTACAAAGAATCTCGATTCTGATGATATTATCTGTTGCACCTTCAAGGTGGAGAATCATGTTAGGACAAATAAGAAGTTGTCTCAGTGCATGAACAAGAATGAAATTTTATTTTATTTTATAAACTCAAATTATACCAAGACATGGTAATTTCCAAGTAATTTAATTACTTGGAATTTACTGTGTCAGGGTGTAACACCTCCCCCTCCTGCTTTTCGCATTTGATCAGCGTGAACTCTTCGTTCTATGCCGTCTTGAATGACAATATAGGAGAGTGGGCCTGTCCTTTCTTTAACGACAGTCTGAACGAATTTCTTATCCTCCTTGCATCGTTTAACCCACGCTGTTTCCCCAATTTCAAATTCCTTCAGTTGGGCGTGATCATGCTGTATCTTCTGTCGAATCATGTTGTAGTCATTTCGTTGGTCCATGTCAGGTTTCAGGAGAGTTAATTTTGTCCGGAGCTGTCTCCCTAACATCATTTCAGCGGGAGACTTTCCAGTTGAACGATGGCTAGCAGCACGGTATGAGAAAAGAAATTTTGCTAAACGTGTCTTCAGATTTTCCTTGCTGCTTTTTGATGCTGCTATTCGACTCTTGAACGTTTTCACAGCTCTCTCCGCCAAACCGTTTGTTCGGGGATGGTACGGAGTGGATGTTACATGTTTTATGTTATTTGATTTACAAAATTCCTCGAATCGTGATGACGTCAGTTGTGGTCCATTATCTGAGACGATCATCTTTGGTAAGCCAAAACGAGAAAAGGTATCCTCCAAAACTTCGATCGTTTTCTCCGATGACGTCGTCTTCATTGGTATGATTTCCATCCATTTTGTTGATGCATCAACAATCACAAGCCAGCTATGTCCTTCCACAGCTTCAGCGAAGTCGATATGTATTCTAGACCATGGTTCACTGGGGACGTTCCACGAGAAAAGAGGTGATTCCGGGTCCCATTGTCGATTTTCTTGGCAAGTGTTGCAAGTTTTTGAGGAATTCTTCTATCGATTTGTCGATGGAGGGCCACCATACCGTCAATCTGGCAATTGATCTCATGGCAGAAGAACCAGGGTGACCGTCATGTAATATTGTTAATACATCTTTCTGGAGTGAAAGTGGAATTACTATTCGTCCGCGCCAAAGTAAGATATTCTCTTCATACGATAATTCTTCTCGCTTTTCGTAGTAAGTGTGGAGCATTTCTATTATAGAGTGTTTGTCTGGCCAACCACTTTTCAAATATTCGAGGACTTTACTAAGATGTGAATCCGTCATAGTTCTATTCTTCAAAAGCCTTCTTGATATTCCCACATCTTTCAGTTTTGTCTGTGCCAAACGGGTGCCATAATCTGTCAGGTTTTCTTCTGGTTGTACTGGTAAGCGTGAGAGCACGTCGGCTGGACTGTTTTCCTTTCCTGGAATGTATTCGATAGTAAATGTGAATTCGTTGAGCATAACAGCCCATCTGCTCACGCGGCATATCGTCATTTTTGGCAGTGCTATATTCTCTCCAAAAATGTAGACTAGAGGTTTGTGATCGGTCTTCAGGATAAATTTCCTTCCATATAGATATTGTTCAAATTTTCGCACAGCGTATACGATTGCAAGTGCCTCTCGATCAATAACTGAGTATCGCTGTTCAGCTTTGGAAAGTTTTCGAGATGTGAATGCTATTGGTCTTTCCTCTCCGTCTGGGTATCTGTGACACAGGACGCCTCCAAGTCCTTTTTCGCTTGCGTCGGCATAAAGTACCACTGGTAAGGCTGCATTGAAGTGTACCAATGTGTTGGTTGAGCAAAGGATATTTTTCAGATCCTGGGCAGTTTTACTATGTTCGGATGTCCAATGCCATTGTCTTCCTTTCTGGAGTAATTCGTACAAGTGAAAACACTTGGCTTGCAAATTTGGAATAAATTTTTGATAATAGTTAATACAACCAAGGAATGACCGCAATTCTTTTACATTGGTTGGTTCAGCCATGTCTCTAATAGCTTTTATATGTTCTTCGGTTGGATGTACTCCATCATGGTCAAAGCGGTGTCCAAGATAAACTACTGAGTCTTGCAGCCATTTACATTTCGATATATTCAACCGAAGACCTGCTTGTTGAAGGCGTTGTAAGATTTGTGTGACTCGTTGTAAATGTTCTTGTTGATTTGCGCCTGTGACAATAATATCATCCAGATAACAAATTACCCCATTGATGCCATGTAAGATTGTGTCCATTGTTTTCTGGAATTTCGCGGGGGCTGAGCTTATTCCGAAAGGCATGCGCTTGTACCTGAAGAATCCACGATGTGTTGTAATGATGAGGTACTGCTTGGACTCTTCCGCTACCTCCATTTGTAGATATGCGTCTTTCAAATCTAGTATCGAAAATTGTTGTCCTCCTGAAATTTTTGTACGTACTTCTTCAAAAGTTGGTAATGGATGCATGTCTTCAATTATGTGTTTATTAATCGTCACTTTGAAATCAGCGCACAGTCGTATTTTTCCATTCGGTTTTGGTGCGACGACTAAAGGAGAAGCCCATTCTATTAACGTCGTTGCTGGATCTACAGGTTCTACAATATCTTGCGCTACAAGACGATCCAATTCTTCTTCGACAGCATGTTTTATTGCGAATGGAACTGGTCGTGGTTTGAACAGCTTTGGTTCAGCTCCTGGTTTCAGTTTTATCTCGATTTTGTGTCCCTTTATTTTACCAGTTGTTGCGCCAAAAAGAGCTGGAAATTTTTTTAAAATTGGTTCCATTATCTCTGGAATAAATGTTGAAGTGTTTGTGCTGACTTGTTGTTTGTCAGGGTGTTGAGGTGATTCAATCTTGCATATTTCTGCGCCAGGTGGTAGTGGAAGTTCGAATTTTAACATCCAGTTGAAACCGAAAAGAGGAATATCATCTTCTTTGATGATAATCAAGGGTAACTGGTGCTGGGCGCCAAATGCCTCTACTGTGACTTGCGTTATACCCAACGTTATGACTTCCAGATTTGTGTACGCAATCAGGTTTGGATATGAATCAAGTTTTGGTTGTCCTATTTTTTTCCAGACGCGTTCGCTCACCACTGAGTGGTGTGCTCCAGGATCGTATTGCATTCTTAAAGCCTTTCCATTAATTTTTATATTTAACATTACCTTTGTTCCAAATTTAGATAATTGATGTATTTTCAGATCAAGATGTTGATCTGAAATTTCAGTTGATGCTGATTGATGAATGTCGTCATGTGAATTAATAAGAACCATCTTTGGCGTTTTCGTCCTTGTCCGTTTTTTCGATACATTGCTTTCAGAGGAAGAGCTGTGCAGATGTTGCGAATTGGAGATAGTATGAATTAATGTACCATATTTTATCGACGAGATTGATGTTGGCTTGAAAAAGTTGATAAGAGTTTTAACTAACTGCGGATCCAATTTTGAGATGAGTAAATTTCGTTTGTCTTCATCTCTTTCGATCTGTGCGAGTTTCAACTCTAATTCAAAATATTGAATGAAATACTCCCAATCCTCCTCAGCCGGATTGAAAGGTCTGATGTACTGCATGTTGCAAGTAACGTGTCTTTGCATTTTTGTGCCTTTTACTTTTTTGTCCTCGTCGCCAGTTGTTGCACCTTCAAGGTGGAGAATCATGTTAGGACAAATAAGAAGTTGTCTCAGTGCATGAACAAGAATGAAATTTTATTTTATTTTATAAACTCAAATTATACCAAGACATGGTAATTTCCAAGTAATTTAATTACTTGGAATTTACTGTGTCAGGGTGTAACATTATCGATTAGGTATTGTTCATATTTTTTATGGAAAAATACTAGGTAAAGGGTGTCTGGGTGATAGAAACACTGAATTTGTATTATAACAACCATAAAAGCACAATAATTATTGTATACAGAATTATTCTGTATACAAAGTATGTACTAAATTTTCCTATCGATCCTACAAACCACTGATATCGATTACCATGGATGAATATCAATATTCCAGCCAGATGAACTCGATTTTTTGGGGATTTTTAGACAGCACATATTTTTCGAATTTGTGTGATGTTAAAACTTGGAACTTACAGTCGAGTCAACATATCCGATAAAGCCGATATATCGATTTGAAAAATATTAACTGAAACTCAATTGAACGGCATCGGCTACGAACTATCGATACCCGATACTATCGTCCCTTGCATCATCGAAGGGAAAATATCGATATATCGAAGGAAAAAAGTAGATCAGTGGCATGTGCAGATTAGTTTTTGCTATGTCCGAAGAACTCTGCAAATTTTGCACATGGGTTCATTTTTCGATTGCAAAGACAAACCTTACGATATATCGGTACTCCTTAAACACAGAATTTAGCTGTTATTATTCTATAATTTCAGTATCAATTTGTATTTTAGATGGGTTTTTTAGAAAAACGTTTTTTCAACCAGGCAAAAAATAATCATCCTCTTCGCTTGATAAATACTTACTTACCTATCCATTTTTTCAACGCAGCTGATCGTTCAATTCCGTTAAATTTACCATTTAATCTATTCTTAATCACCTTCATAATTAACAGAATAATAATAATTACCATTAAGTAAATTCTCTGAATAATGAAATTAAAAATGCCTCTAGAAAGCTTCAGAACCATTGTTGAAGCCTGGCTCGCTCTCATGTTGCCAAGCGCAACTGGTCGAAGTGTGAGTGCGTCACCTTGTTGGTGTAATAGGCTAGTAGTCGTAAGTAGATCAATCAACCGTATCTAAGAGCCGAGGCCAAATTCTCAAGTTTTTCCAATTTTTGTTTTGCTGATTTGTGTAATGCGACCAAATTCTTTAAATTGAAGATATCGGGAGGACAGAAGTTTTTGTGGGGATTCCAACGAGTGGAAAACGAATTTTGTGGCTCGAGTAGTTTTCGAGTTATTAAGAATTGGTGAAATTTTAAAAAACTCAAAACTGCTTCACTAAAACTGCAATAACTCCTAAACGGTTGAAGCTACCGGCGTGGCGATGGTCTCATTCGATTCAGCATAGAAAAATCTATAGAAAATGATACCTCACATGCCTATGTTGCAAATTTCCTTAAAAAGACGAATTTTTTACCACTTCAACAGCTGTTTTACTGGCCTTAAAATTAAGGTAGGGTTCTGCCGAGACGTTAGGACCAACTAGATACGGAACTTGATTTTTGGTAAAAATTTCAAAATTTTTCGATAACTCCTTCCCCCTTAAAAACCCCGGACGGCGGACGGCGTACGGCGTACGGCGTACGGCGTACGGCGTACGGCGTACGGCGTACGGCGTACGGCGGACGGACAAAAAATTTTTATTGCAGATTCGGATTCTACACCCCTTGAAACGTAAACCAACAAATTTTCAGGGGGTGTTAAAATTTTTTTTTTCCTGACCGATTACAAAGGTTCATTTCTTTAGAAAAATGAACCAAAATCGATATTTCTATACCATTTACTATTAACGGCCATCCCTAGAAGAGAGAGTGCAGAAAACAGGTTGCCGCAGAAAACAGGTGCTTTCCGTTGGATGCTCAAGAATGGTTGGCGCTTACGATAATATCGTATATTATACTACAGTGTTATTGGTACCTAATGCATTTTTTGAAGTATCAGTGAGCCAGTCAGAATGTTCGAGCTGTGTCCAGGTTGTTGTTCACTGTCTTATCAGTTAAAAATTCAAATCATCGCCACCATGAAATTAGATTCAACAACAGCAACAACAAAATTCATAATAAAATTCCTAATACTGATTTGATTTGGATTTTGTTGCATCATTCATCTCTCCAATTCATTTAGTTAAAATTGATGTTTGGCTGAGAAAAGCGCGCTGTTTTTAATAAATTGGCCGATATTCCCGTCGCAATCGTTCCGTAATATCAGCGCCCTCCATAGTTTGAGTGCAGGAGCCACTGGAATGGTATACATTTTATACACGAAGACGACAAATTCGCTAGCTCGCAATCGAAATTACCTCAAATCCGTTAACACTAGCGGTATTACTTTGCTTCGAGCCGTGGTATAACTTTCTAGGAAGGATTACAATGTAAACCGAGCGGTTTTCATTTCAAACCTTTTCCCCTTTGCCGCGTAAATATTTACAGTCGTCGAACGGTTCGTTCAGTCAAAGAGCGTCAAAGATTCGAGGCTGCGTCAGAGGGAAACGTTTCAATCGTTACCCGCCTTTGTACACACTCGGTGTCAGGTTCACATTGCGATAGGATATTGACATTTTTTTTTCAAGGAGGGTTAAATTGAAAAAAAATTTGTTAAATGAGTTTTGTATCATGATCATGTAAGAAACGGAAAAATGCTTTTTTATCGACTAAAAATGTCGTATTTTAGAGGATTTCTAAATTAGAAATTCTAGTCCAAATTGAGAAATTTCCTACTTGAATAGAGAATTTTCCGAACCAAATTACAAATTTTCCATCCCAAATTGAAAATTTTTCAAATTAATTTGAGAATTTTTCAAATCAATTTGAGAATTTTCTTAGCCAAATAGAGAATTTTTCATACCTAGTAGGGAATTTCCCCAATCAATTTGAGAAATTTCAAACCCTGATTGAGAATTTTCCCAAATCAATTTTTAATCCAAATAGGGAATTTACTGAGCCAAATTGAGAATTTTCCAAACCTAATTGAGAGTTTTCCAAATGTAATTGAGAATTTCCCAGCCTAAATTACCAATTGTCCATGCCAAATTGAAAAATTTCCAAATTAATTTGAGAATTTGCAATATAATTTTAAGAATTGCCCTAGCCAAATTGAGAATTTTCCTTGCCTAGTTGAGCATTTCCTCAATCAATCTGAGAAATTTTCAAAACCTGATTAAGAATTTGCCCAAATCAATTTTCAAGCCAAATAGGGAATTTTCTAAGCCAAGTTGAACATTTTCCAAACCTAATTGAGAGTTTTCCGAATTTAATTGAGAATTTCCCAGCCCAAGTTACCATTTTTCCATGCCGAATTGAAATTTTCAAAATTAATTTGAGAATTTTCCAAATCAAATTTAAAATTTTCCAAGCCCTATCACTCTGTCTTGACTCCCATGGTTCCTCCGCCTCATATATGAATTTCCCTATCCTTTTTCAACTACACGCCTGCACGTCTTTCATCCTCGATTCTCGAATCCCTCTTTTCTTTTCCTCCACAATACTTTCCCTACCGGGCACAAAAAAAGATCTTACATCCTGAGGGCGGGTTCCTTTTTGCAAAAGGTCCTCCCTTATTTTTCCCTCTTTTTTACGGTCGAACGGGATTTTTCCCAATCCTTTTTTTTCTGGATTCGAATAACGCAAAACCCACTTCGCCTTTACTGCGGATATCCAATGAGGGGTCTTTGTGGAAGACCTTTGAGGTCTTCTGAAGATGTCTCTGTCCTCGGGCCCAATCAATGCTAATAAAGTCCTTTACCTACCCGCAGACGGGGTTCGAATCGCTATTGATGAAAATTCACCCCCGCCGGCCTGAATTAAATGTAAAAAGGGGGCGAAAAAGTAATAAAATTCCGATTTTCCAGAAAGACATCGGTCGACGTGAAATTAAACGCTTTCCCGTCGCCTATTGAAAAAAACTCATTTCCCCGGTCTTGTTTTTCCTCATTTTTAAACGGGTAATGGAAGATCGAGGTATTTTATTAAATCTTCCTCGAATTCCGTCGATGAGTTCCGCTTCTGATATGGTAGAAGGGTAAATAAAGAGGTAAGAGATAGAAAATACTGTAAATATTGAAACGGTAATTATCCGCCGGTGCCTACAGTTATAAATACAATTTTTTAATTGACCGGGATATCCTGCTGTTGTGTACCGGATTAAAGTGGACTGTATCTTTTGGGAAAACAAGAATTTTATTATTCAAAAATAGAGCAGGCTGACTCACCGATTGGAGGCGTCCAGGCTTATCTCGAAGTGCTGTGGGAAATGAGAAAAGGAAGGAATTGGATTGGAAGGGAACAGTTCTGCAAAAGCACTATTGTTTTAACTAGCGACCGAAAAATGCCGCGCTCCGTTCGACGGATACGGAGGTAAATAAGCGCAGGGGCTTGAAAAAAGTGCCGGCAATTATTAAAAGGTTGACGAGACAAAAAACTCGAGCACATGTGGCGACCGAATGACGAACCGTCTCGGCCCTCCGATAAGGCGATAGGCGGGGGGAGGGTGGTCAGCCGTTAGGGCCAGGGGCGAAGGGTGGGCCGTCCCTTACGGGACCAGCGCCCACGCCATCTCTGGGCCTCTTGCCAAATTAAGGGCCGCGCGCGTATCCATTTCCCCCCACCCTGAAGGGACCGCCCAGTTCTTCAGCAGACCAGTGAAACGGCGAGACAAGCCAAATTCGCCATTCAGCGCAAAATGGATCATAAGGTTAGTGCAGAACATCAGTAACAAATTTTTAACAAAACAAACTCAACAAACATGCAGATTGGACGTAGGACGGCTCATTGCTGGGGCAATGGGCAGAGCTTGACTACGGGACGAACCAGCGAGCTCTTCCCCAGCCGAATTCGAGCAGTGCGGACCACGCCGTCCTTCCCAGGGAGCAGCTCCTCGACCACTGCAATTGGCCAGCTCAGAGGGCGCGTACGCTCCTGCATTAGCACCACGAGAGCTCCCTTTTCCAAGGGGGGAGTTTGTTCGGTCCATTTTCGGCGTTGTTGCAGCCCATGCAGGTATTCTTGGCTCCAGCGCTGCCAGTAGTGCTGGACAATCCAGTTCACCCTCTCGTAGTGGGACAGTCTGTTGGAGGGCACTGTTGATACGTCAGGGGCCGGCAGGGCTTCCAGGGTGGAACCAAACGTCAGGAAATGCGCCGGTGTCAAGGCGGCAGGTGCCGCAGGATCGTTGCTCAGCTCGCAGAGTGGCCGGCTGTTTAGAATGGCCTCGATTTGGGCCAGCAAGGTCGACATCTCTTCGTAGGTGAGGAGTTGGCTGCCGATGGTCTTGAAGAGGAGGGACACTGGGGGGGGGAGGAGGGGGGACACTTTTAATGTTGGACTCCCATAGTCCACCGAAATGCGGAGCTGCCGGAGGATTGAAGTGCCAAGCAATTTGGCGGTTGCTCAGCTCATCCGAAATGGCGCTGGCATAGGAGGGATGGCTGAGGAACGCATGCATCTCCCGCAGGCACGTACGGGCGCCCACGAAATTTGTTCCCTGGTCCGAATACATTGCCGCGCAAGGGCCACGGCGAGACAGGAAGCGTCGAAAGGCAGCCAGAAAACATGGTGTGGAGAGCTCCGACGTCAATTCCAAGTGTACGGCCTTGGTGGACATACATACAAAAAGGCAGATGTATGCCTTTTGGCTGCGACCACCTCGCCGTCGAGCTACGGTGATGTCTAGCGGTCCAGCATAATCAACGCCCGTGTGAGTGAACGCCTTGGCCTCCTGGAGGCGACAGGAAGGAAGCGCAGCCATCTTGGGGAACGTCGGCTTGGGGTTGGCCCGAAAGCAGACGTTGCACTTGTGATACAGCCGGCGAACAAGATTCCGGGCTGACAGAACCCAGAAACGACTACGCAGAAGGGCCAGTACCAGGTGCGGCCCAGTGTGCAGGTTGTCCTTGTGCACTTGCTCAACCAGCAACTCCACGTAACGACCCTCTTTGGGTAGCAGGGCAGGGTGCCGCTGTTCGAACGGAACCGAAGCATTCCGCAGCCTTCCTCCGACCCTTATAATTCCGTCCACCATGAAAAGGTCCAAGCGGCCGATGAGCGGATTGAGACCCTTTTTTCCCGTTGATGAGCCGTCAGAAAGATAGGCGGAAACCTCCGTCAGGTACTGCTTCTGGACGTGCGCGATCCACAGCAATTCCGCTTGTTGCAGCTCGGCAGCCTGCAGGGCTCCGGCTTGATGCCTGTTTCTGGGCGAAGCTCGCAGGATCCAAGCAGTCACTCGATGCAACCGACGTAGCGAAGAGATTCGGTTCAAGAGGACGTCCAGAGGCCATGGCGGAGCCTCCCCGGCTCTCATCACCACCAAACGGCTCTCCTCAGGGGGCGAAGCCTGGGCAAAGGCAGCCGCTGGTCGAAGGGGCCAGTGGTCCTCAGACTGATGCAGCCACGACGGACCTTCCAACCACAAGGGGAAATTGGCCAGTTCGGAGGCTGGAAGACCACGGCTTAAACAATCTGCCGGGTTGGTGTCTCCAGGGACGTGGCGCCAACATGCCGCGTCCAAGCATTCCTGGATCTGGGTGACACGGTTGCAAACAAAAGTCTTCCATCTGGAGGGATGGGCGCTTAACCATTGCAGGGTTACAGTCGAATCTGTGCAGGCGTAAATCGACGCAAAGGAGAATCTATCGGCGTATGTGCCAGTCACGCAGACTACCAATTTAGCCAGCAGAAGCGCAGCGCATAATTCCAGGCGCGGAATCGATAGGACGTTCATTGGCGCAACTTTGGATTTGGCGCATAACAGCCTCACTGAATCAGCCGGACGATCCAGCGAGCCCGCTCGCACATAAACCACCGCCCCGTAGGCCTCCATGGAAGCGTCGCAGAACCCAATCAGCCAAGCGGGCTCCTCCGGGGAAGCACCAACATGGCGGGGAATAGACAGGGATGCCAAGCAAGGCAACGCAGCAGCAAACGCCTCCCATTCCTTGACGATATGGAGAGGAGGAGGCTCATCCCAATCGATCTTCAGCATCCAAAGCTTCTTGATGAGGATCTTGGCCACGATGATGACCGGCGAAAGTAGACCCAGGGGGTCAAATATCTTGGCAATGGAGGACAAAATGTTCCTCTTTGTGCATTGGACGCCAGATTCTTTTTGTTTGAAGGCAAACGCGTCCGCCTGAGCCATCCAGTACAGGCCCAAGATTTTTGCCGAGGCATGTGGCTCGGCATCGAACTGCCGGGCGCTCTCGGACTGCAGTTCTGGGGGGATGCCCACCAGCACAGATGGCATATTGCTGCACCATTTCGCCAGTGTGAAGGACGCAGATTGGAAGACCTCCACCAGTTGGTCTCGAATGTCCATCGCTTCCCTTTCGGAGGCCGCCGAGCCCACAAAATCGTCCATGAAGATGTCGCGACTAATCACCTTGGAGGCCAGTGGGAAGGCCTGGCTGCAAGCCTCGGCCAGATGCCGCAGAACTCTTTGCGCCAGGTAGGGCGAGCACGACATGCCGAAAACCACCGTGTTGCACTGCATCAACGTCAGGTCATCGTCTGGGCTGAAGCGCCAAATAAATCGCTGAAATCTTCGGTCCTGAGGTCTAACCAATATTCTCAGATACATCTGGCGGACATCTGAAGAGAGCGCGACGCGAAATAGGCGGAAGTTCAAAAGTATGCGGAAGATGTCCGACTGTAGCTTTGGACCGACGTGGAGCAGGTCGTTGAGGGAGCAGCCGGTGCTGGTGGGAGCACTCATATTCCAAACGATACGCAAGGGCGTACTGGTGCTGTCTGGCTTCATCACCGCATGGTGCGGCACATGATAGGCGGGAGTCGAGTCTTCCAGGTCGGACTCGGGAACTGCGCTGATGTAGCCATCTGTCAAATGACCCCGCATCACCTGGCAGTATTGCTCATGTAGAGCCGGGCTTCGCAGCAATCTTCTCTCCTGGGAGATGAACTTCTTGGTACTGGATTGTAGAGAGTCTCCAAGGGACTGTACCGACTCTCTGAAGGGTAGGCCGACCATATACCGACCTTGCGAGTCGCGGCTAACCGAGTCTTGAAACAACTCCTCGCAGGCCAGCTCGTCCGGAGTCGCCGGCGATGCAGAAGGTAGCTCTTCAATCTGCCAAAACTTCTGAAGCATAGCCTCAACACCAACTCCCGTCGCAAGCAAAGAGGTCTCAGCCGTCTCCTTCAAATTGCCCACAGGTGTCGTTCCAATCACGATCCATCCAAGACTGGATTCAATTGCAGTTGGGCAGTCAGGGGGGCCTGACCTTTGACGAAAGCCCACGATCTTGGCCCACAACGAAGCTCCAACCAGAACGTCAATGGGGCCCGGGATGTTAAAAGTAGCGTCGGCCAAATCCAAACCCTCAAGGTGGGGAAGCCCGTTCAAAGAAACGGTCGTAGATGGCAGCTCGGTGGTGATCTCTTCCAGGACGGAGGCGTTGATGGAGTACCGTACGCCCGGCTGCTTCATTGATGAAAACGTCAAACTCGTTTTTGCCTGGCAGCGAGTAGACTTGTTGCCCAAACCGTCGACCACGGCCGAAGCAGGAGTCGTCCGCAAGCCCAGCCGGCGACAGCAATCACGACTAATAAATTCACCCTGGCTGCCACTATCCAAAAGGATCCGTATAATTTGCTTTTTCCCAGTGGAGTCCACCACGGAGACCTGCGCAGTGGACAGCAAAACCGTCGTAGACGCAGGCGTGCTCGAAACCAGCGCGGCCGAACGTACCGTTGCTGGCGGGTCGTTGCCGAAAGTCGTGCGGCCAGAGACGGCAGCCAACGAGACTCGCTCCGTTGACGCAGCGACGTCGCCCGTCTGATCCAGAGATGGCTCCGGTAGATGCAGCATCGAATTATGCCGCCTTGAGCACTTGTTGCACACCTTGTCCGATGGACAAACCGCCGTGAAGTGGGCCTGGAAGCAGTTGTAGCAGAGTTTTGCTTTCCGAACCAAGCTGAAGCGCTCCAATGGGGCCATGCGCTGAAAGGCATCACAGCGATACAACGGATGCGGGGGTTTGCTCGACTTGCAGGCGGCACAAGCTGGTTTCTTCGGCTTTGGCGCAGGGGCCCTGCCCGCCTCGGGAGCAGCCTCTTGAACCACAAAAGCATGCGTCTTCCTTGCAGCCGATCGGCCCACTGGTGCCGGAGGGGCACGGTTGTGCGTGGCTGGCAGATCTGGTTGCCTCGCTACAATTTTGGCTTCACTCCTGATGAACTTTTCCAAGTCCTCAAATGACGGCATCTCCTTATCCCGAACAGAATTTTCAAATGCCCGGCAGGTCTCGCGATCCAACTTCTTGACTGCAAAATAAACCGCGACAAAATCAAAAAAGCTATCAATATTCAAGGCCTTCAATGATTTGGCCGGCTCAATGAAATTATTCAAAAAATTATTCAAGTCTCTCTCATTGCCCTGTGTGAGCACCTTAAAATTTACAAGTTTTTCAAAAAAATAATTGCCAACCATTCTATTGTCTGAGAACCTTTTTACTAAACTAGTATAAATATTCTGATAATTTTCTTCAATCGGCGGCATACCAGCAAGAATAGACTTAGCAGATCCCTCCAAATGGGAATACAAAAAATTTACTTTCTCTAAATTTGAAAGTTCCCTGTTTCCATGGACCAAGGAATTAAATGACTGGTAGAAGCTTGGCCAATTCTCAAATGTTCCATCAAATACTGGCAATGTTTGCCTAGGAAGTTTAATTTTCGATTCCCTAGCTTTAGGATTTGGCGTCTTTTCAAGATCCATGCGAACAGAATTTGCACTAGCCATGATATAATCAAACAAATCATCATAAGCCTCCATTCGACTAAAATTTAACTTATGTTTCGGATTAATCGTATGCAGCAGTTTCTGTTCTTGGTCGACAAGACCCCGAAAAACCTCTCTTGCCGCATGCACCCTATCAGCTTTAGCCAAGAACAGCTGAGGATGAGGCACATCTGACTTTTTTGCCAGGTCAAATACTTTCTGAATACGACCGAATTCTTCTTCCAGTTTAGCTTCAACAAATGCCAACTCCTTCTCAATTGACGAACTTCCATTTCCAGCTCCATCAACCATCATGTAGCAACGATATAACCAACTTAACAATAATAAATATGACTGATACACAAAATTTTGGTTGGTGCCAATAACCCTTAAATTGGCTTCTTATGATATATGTGCGCTTCTATGAACTGGACGGGCCCTCAGGGAAGGTTAAGGACAGCAGGATACAAAAAATCACCGAAGATTGTTCCAATTTTATTATAGACAGCAGGCACTAAATGAATGCGGTTAAACCCACTGATTTCAAATTGGCTATCACTCGAATTAGTGATGGATATGATGATCTAGTCTCGGCGACCACGTGTTCTAAGCCGACTTTTATAAGTGCCAAAATCCACTTATCATGGCCCGAAGGTACCAAAAAATGTTGTGTACCGGATTAAAGTGGACTGTATCTTTTGGGAAAACAAGAATTTTATTATTCAAAAATAGAGCAGGCTGACTCACCGATTGGAGACGTCCAGGCTTACCTCGAAGTGCAGTAGGAAATGAGAAAAGGAAGGAATTGGATTGGAAGGGAACAGTTCTGCAAAAGCACTATAGTTTTAACTAGCGACCGAAAAATGCCGCGCTCCGTTCGACGGATACGGAGGTAAATAAGCGCAGGGGCTTGAAAAAAGTGCCGGCAATTATTAAAAGGCTGACGAGACAAAAAACTCGAGCACATGTGGCGACCGAATGACGAACCGTCTCGGCCCTCCGATAAGGCGATAGACGGGGGGAGGGTGGTCAGCCGTTAGGGCCAGGGGCGAAGGGTGGGCCGTCCCTTACGGGACCAGCGCCCACGCCATCTCTGGGCCTCTTGCCAAATTAAGGGCCGCGCGCGTATCCACCTGCACTATACTTTTGCGATATTAGGTATAACATTCACATCCATTTTCTCAATTTTTTTTCTTCCTAGTTTTATTGAAAATGAACCGACTAGCAACTTCTGGGAGAATCGAGAAAAAGGTTATACTATAGTAGAGAGAAAATCCCATATTGTTGGGAAAAAGGAAAAAGTCATAGACAATATTTATCATTTTTGTCCACTGTCAAACAGCGAAAAAATTACCCGGGACCTTGCTGTTGTTGTTGTTGTTGTCTGCCAAACCGTCCCGTCGTAGCTAGGTACTGCGATATCATTTTCTACGAGATCCATGATAACCGTCCGTGAACCATGGATTCCCGGGTAATTTTTTTCTACTTGACGGGGAAATTTATCTATTACTCAACAATTACGTACTCTCCCTGTTAGACAAGAACAAAAAATCCAGTTCTCTTCAACTATTTTTCTTTTTCCCCTCCAATAAGGGATTCTCTCCCTACCGTATAACACACCTTTTTCCCGATTTTCCCCTAAGTTGCAGAAACTGTTCTCAAACCGCCATATTTCCACTACTCCGACCAAACCGTATGCAAAAGTAACGTGGATCTTCTGGAACGACTTCATTAAGTCGAAAAGTCCATTTGTCCCGTCGAGATAAGGTTCGAATACGACCCATTTATTGTAACTTCTACTGATAAAAAACCCGATGAATCATCATGATACGATTATCCCCGAAGCTTGCTCACGGTTCTGCCCTGGGATTGCAAGGCGATCACGTCGCAGGCGATAAAAGATAGATCACGTCGTCCAATAAAATGGGGCGCATCTCTTTTTCAGCTCCTTGATCCACCTCTCATCATGGGAGCCCCCACGACAAGCACGTAGACACTTCCTGCCTTTCACCTGCTGAAGAATCCCCAGGCTGAATCGAGAGTTTCAACCGAAGAAAAGTAACCTCCCCGAGGCAGTAAAAGTTATATGTTGCTTTCAGAAACGAAACGTGGTTGGAAATGCTGAGCAAACAAGTATTACGTGAGAAGACAAGAGTTAACGACGAAAGCTAGCTTTCTATCTCTGTTTTGCCCCCTTTTGATCCTTTCGGATGTTAACTGGCCTTCGAGCCTAGCCGCAACAAGCTCGAGGCTATCCCTTTTGGACTCGCCGCTTTTACGGCTTTATTATTTCTTTTTAGAACCTTTTCCACGCTTGGGTTCGGTCGAATTGAGTTGAAAAAGCGCCGGCGAAAATGCGATCCGACGCGCGGCAATCGCATGATTTCACAGGAATAATAATCCTCGGCTCGATTTTTCTTTTCTGCCCTTTCCGGCGAAAATACTGCGCGGCAAAACTACTGCGGCCGAGCGCTGCTGTTGGTTTGATCCTCATTCTCACCGTGGTCGATTTCGTTGAGCGGATAATTCCGTGGATAAAAAAGCTAGAAGCCTTAACCGAACTTTAAAACTATGAAACAGTCGGAATTGAGAAAATAATCTTTAGTGCGTTTATTCCCTCATTCCTTCATAACCTCATTCCCTTATTCCTTCATCACCTCATTCCTTCATTGCCTCATTCCGGCGTTCCCTCATTACCTCATCCGCTCAATCCCTCATTCCATCACTACCTCATTGCTTCGTTATCTCATTCCCCCATTCACTCATAACCTCATTCCCTCATCACCCTCATAACCTCATTCCTTCAATCCCTCATTCCCTCTTTTACTTCATTCTCTCATGCCTTGATTCCCTCATTCCTTCATTACCTCAATCCCTCATTCCTTCATTACCTCAATCCCTCATTCCCCCATTTCCTCATTTCATCATTCCCTCACTACCTCATTCCTGGATTCCCTCATTTCTTCATTACCTCATTCCGTCATTCCCTCATACCTACATTCCCTCATTCCTTCATTACCTCATTCTTTCATTACCTCATTCTCTTATTACCCCATTCCTACATTAGGGCGGAGGGTTTCATTACCTCGTTCCTTCATTCGCCCCTTCCTTCATTACCTCATTCCTTCATTATGGCGGAGGGTTTCATTACCTCATTCCTTCATTCCCCCTTCCTTCATTACCTCATTCCCTCATTCCTTCGTTACCTCATTCCCCCATTCAGTCATTACCTCTTTCCTTCATTCCTTCATTACCGCATTCCTTCATTGCCTCATTCCTTCATTATCTCATTCATTCATCACGACATTCATTCCCTCATTACCGCATTCCTTCCTTTATCCTTCAATGACTCATTCCCTCATTTCTTCATGCCCTCGTTCCTTTATCGTGCCAATTTTGATCGAGGAACCTGAAAATGATGGGCTATGAGACCCCAATATTCGAATCCTCCCGAATATTCCAATATTCTACGGGCAAAGACGCCGAAAATTCGGCGGGTAGCTTCTTCAACGAAAATTTTCCTCCAACCTCGAAACTCGGCGCAAAAACGTTTTCAAATGGCGGATAAAGGCTTCAAAATGTTGTTAAGCTTTGCCCTGGCAGCGATTGTTTCAAACAGCCGTAGATAAAACGGCCAAAAGGAAAAGTCGATCGGACTCCGCAGTATTCATCTTCACCCAAGACTTATAATAAGTTTTCGAAGGACTTTCTCGATGTTCTCTATTTCAAAGAGGAAAGATTTATATAGACGGTCTAGTCTTTTGAATGGGATTACAACTTCGAAAGGCGAAACTTTTGGCCTGCAAATCTCCCGTGACAGACGAACTTCTCTTTTTACTGTTTCGAAGGTGTTAACGCTTTTTAGAGAGTGAATCGCTGCCATCTTTTGAATATTTACATTTCGGGACGATAGCGAAGATGCCAGCGGATTTTACCCAGGAGGTCACTGATATTATTTTTTATGGCTTGAATTCAGCTGTATCTAAAATTTAGTACCGAGTTTTGAGTTTTGTTATCAAACTCAAAGTCCAAACACAAAAAGTCCAAAACTCGAAGTTAAACTCGAATTGAAACACATGCACGACTGCGAAAAACCCCAAACTCAAAAAGAATCTGCAACTCTGACAAAAAGTTCATAAGGCAGGCATAATCAAACTCAAATTGAGAGTGAAAATCCAAGTCAAACTCAAACGCATAGTCAAGATCAGACTGTAACTCAACACAGAAGATCAAATGATCCCCAAACTGAAGATGAAAAACTGAGATGATTCTCAAACTGAAGTAAATAAAAAACTGAAATTCTAAGTCAAACTCAAACTCAATCACATACACAAGATCAAACTTAACAGAAACTCTAACTCAAAGCCAAACTCGAAGTTAAACCCAAACCTGAAGTCATAGATAAACTCAAACTCGAAGCCAAAGTCAAACTTGAACTTTAACATAAAGTCAAACTCACACTTAAAGACAAAGTTATAGTCAAACTCGAAGCCAGAGTAAAACTTTGAAGCCAGAGGTAAACCCACAGTCAACCGAAACTCGAACTGAAATTCAAACACTCAAACCTAACGTCAAAGTTATTCTTGAACTCGAAGTCAAACAGAAACTGAAACTCGAAGTCAAAGTTAAACTCATAGTCAAACTGAAACTCAAACTTAAACTCGAAGTCTAAGTAAAACTCATAGTCAAACTGAAACTCGAACTGAAATTCAAACGCGAAGTCAAACTCAAACTTAAAGTCAAAGCCAAACTCAATCATAAAGTCAAACTCAAAGTCAAACTAAAGCTGAAACTCAAGCCAAAGTCAAACTCATAGGCAAATTGAAACTCAAACTCGAAGTCAAACTGAAACTTTAACGTAGAGTCAAACTCGAACTGAAATTCAAACTTGAAGCCAAAGTCAAATTGAAGCTCGAACTGAAATTCAAACTCGAAGTCAAACTGAAACTGAAACTCGAAGTCAAAGTCAAACTCGAAGTCAAACTGAAATTCAAACTTGAAGTCAAAGTTAAACTCAAACTCGAAGTCAAAGTTAAACTGAAACTCGAACTGAAATTCAAACTCGGAGTGAAGATAGATTAACTCTAGTAAAGTTCTACTCGAGTTGAAACTCTACTTCGAGTTTGACTTTGTGTTAAAGTTCCAGTTTTACTTCGACTTCGATTTTGACTTTAACTTTAAGTTTGAATTTCAGTTCGAGTTTCAATTTTACTATGAGTTAAACTTTGACTTTGACTTCGAGTTTGAGCTTACCTTTGACTTTAAGTTTGAGTTAGTCTTCGAGTTTCAGTTTGATTATAACTTTCACTTCGAGTTTGAGTTCAACTTTTACTTTTAGTTTGACTTTGACTTCAAGTTTGAGTTTGACTTTGCGTTTGAATTTCATTTTGAGTTTCAATTTTACTACGAGTTCAACTTTGACTTAGACTTCGAGTTTGTGTTTAACTTTGACTATAAGTTTGAGTTAGTCTTCGAGTTTGAATTTCAGTTCGAGTTTCAGTTTGATACAGCTTTAACTTTGAGTTTGACTTCAAGTTTCAGTTTCAGTTTAACTTTGAGTTTGATAGAGTTTGAGTATAACTTTGACTTCAAGTTTGAGTATGCTGCGTGTTTGAATTTCAATTCGAGTTTCGGTTTGACTAAGAGTTTAACTTTGACTTTGATTTTGACTTCGAGTTTGAGTTTGACTTTGGTGTTTGAATTTCAGTTTGAGTTTCAATTTTACTATGAGTTTAACTTTTACTTTGATTTTGACTTCGAGTTCGAGTTCAATAAAGTTCCATATTGAATTCAAAACCTCCAGATGTGTGAAACCTCCAGATTGCTTCCAGTTTAACTTTTACTTCAAGTTTGAGTTTTAGTTTAGCTCAGTTCAAGTTAGATCTTTTGTATTAGTGTTTATGTGTTTGAGTTCAACTTTGTGTTTGAGGTTGACCTTGGCTGCGGGTTTGAGGCAAAGTTTCAGTTTGAGTTTAGTTCTAGCTTTAGGATTGCCTCGATCGTTACCTATTCCATTTCTCTTCTCGTCCCATGATTCTTTTTACTTCTAGAACTTCGCTGATAGACACTGGTAAAATTTTCACGAAATTTGACGAAAAAATTAATTGCTTCAAAATAGAATACGTTACCTACTTAGGAATGAGCACTAGTTCAAATTTATATTTGGGACGAGTTAATTATCTATTTTCTCTGAATATCTACGTAAATTTTGGCCTGCAACCGACGCGCAGTTGGCCAGTTGATTGAAATTTCGCCCCATTATCGGTACATCATCAACATGTAACATGGTGTGTTCCAGTTGCACATCATATGATTAGGTTCATGCTTTCCGACATGAAGCCCTGTCCAATGCCTGACAAGGCGTTGCCCGAGGGAGACGCCTTTCGTAGAACCGCCAGCGTTTGTCGAAAATTACACGATCTAATTTCAATCTTCCTGACAGCTGTTCAGATCGCATGGTAATCTGAAATTCATAAAGTGCCTACATGACGTGTAAATAATTGGATAATTAATAGAAATCCTCGAATTTACGAATAGAATTTGAAGATAACTGTGATGAGATTAAATCTCATGAATGAAAAATTTTAACTCTACCTAGAAATTTTCTAGGTAGAGTTAAAATTTTTCATTCGATTTTTAAATATAAAATTTCCCTAAAGATCTCGTATATTAGTTTTCCTAGACGTTCCACTTTTAGATAACCGTTATCTCTGGCGTGTGTTCAAACAATTAAGACAGTTTTACCTGTTTTATTTTACGTCTTGATATTGGTATTAATTGAATACTATTCAACTCAAGCCAGACTCAAAAGTTTAACTTTTTGGGAAAATGACCATTTTTTGACAAGCCATAATTCAGGGTCTATTTAAGCTAGAAAGCTGCGGTTGGGCTTGAATTGTCAAAAATTTAGTCATCTTCAACAATGCTAATCATATATTACCCATAAATATGAATTGTTTTATAAATATAAGCAGAGAAGTATAAAAAGTCTTAAAATTCCGAAGTTTTTACTTCCATATTTACAGAGTAAATGGAAGTATTGTGATCGTCCTAAAATCGAGAATCGGAACGGAGCTTCAGAAAAAACTTTTTCTTATACACATTTACTCAGAATCACTTCCTGAACAAGAGTCTGTGTGTCCGTGTGTCCGTCTGTCCGTCTGTCCGTGTGTCCGTCTGTCCGTCTGTCCGTCTGTGGTCATTTACAAAAATGGCCATAACTCCCTCATTTCTCAACCTTTTTTCAAATTTCTTGAACTGAAATGTTTGTCTCGGCAAGACCTAACACCCTGTTTAATCGAAATTTGGATAACGCACAGTACTTCCGATATATTTGCATTTTTAGTGTTTTCTATTTTATTTTTTCCGGCCACAAAAATGAACCGATTTGAGCGTTCTTGGTCTTAAAATCTTTGTTTCACCTTGCAGAATATGTGGATATTTTTTATGTTCCAAAAAAACTGGCGTTTTTTTATTTTGAGTGAATTTTGAAATTTGAATAGTGAATTTTTTGATATTTTTGACCTAAACACCCTTAAAAGCAGTCAAAATATGATCAAATTGTGTCACAATTTTACTTTCCAAAATATGGAAGTATCGTGTGTTATCTACGCACCACTGGTTTGCAATTTTTGTTTTGACGCCGCGCGATTTTGAGGTGGCAATCCAAAAATTCTAATTCAGCACCAAAAAAAAAAACATCTACAACCGTTGAGAAACGTACTTCAGTATTTTTTCTACGCTAAACCACCTGTTGGCTAGGACTATTTTAGATAACTGTTATCACCAGTTCTACCATGGGACACCATAGCAGTGTTGCCACATCCTAAGGGCTGATCCTAGCTTCTTTTTAGACGAAAAGCTTTTGAAGTTTATTTCCTTCTAAAAATTGGATGAAACCAAGCTCCTTTTTCACGGTTCAGTGCCCCCATTCAAAGGGTTTCTTTCATTTTTTCGCTTTTAACTCTCGTTTTTCGTTTTATTTCTTCACAAAAATGTCTCCTCTCGCCAAATCTTATAATAATAAAAGCAAGTGTTTGTTTGTTTGTTGGTTGTCTCCAGCCAAATCTATCGCACGCAGGGACCTGGAATTTTTTACACGGAAGCACAAAGGGGCTGGCAACAAAACCTCAAAGCCCAATTTTCAATTTTTGAAAAAAATTTTTTTTTTTTAATTTTAAAAAAGTGAAAAAAGTGAATTAAAAAAAAGTGAGTTTTTAAGTTTAAAAAAAGTGAGTTTTAAACGTGAAAAAAGTGAATTAAGTGAAAAAAGTGACAACACGGGCACACGGGGACACGGGCGGGTACAGCTATAGCTATGGGGGGGAGAGAGAGAGAGAGATTCCTGCGCTATTCACTTATCTGCATTTTCTTATTTTTTTGCACGGGCAACGCCGGGCGGGTACAGCTAGTACCTAATAAAATAAGAAGGGGAAAAATGCCCACTGTGGCATATTTTGTGCATTTCTGTTCTAGAAATAGTGCACTGTTAATCTAGCTTCAGGTAGATTGTACCTAAACTGCTTGATTAAAACCAACCCCTCATAAAAACGTTGAAATGTAATAATTTCTAGCTTAATTATAGGTTTTGAAGCATCAGCCCTTTTTTCTAGCCCCTTTTCGAAGGATGTTCAGCCTTTATCGGTGATGAGCATCTGGCAACACTGCCTTCGGTACTTTATAGAGCCGTTCAACCGCGTATCGAGCACTTGCCGTGAAATACTCATCATTCGACTAGAGATAGCGCCGGCGTATATTCATTACGCCGGCCATTCAATGCAAAGCGTCGGGGCGTTGCCGATGATTTGTCGCCCGCGCCAGCATTACGTGAGGTGAAAAACCAGCGCCTTATCTTGTGCGAAAGTCGGAACACATCCAGGAACAGGCGTTTTATTGCCGCCGTTAACATGAAAGAAATAAAACCCTCGACTATACTTTTCCCTTCTTTTTGGGCTACTTTATTTTTTTTTCTCTTCAATAGAGCGAACGAGCATTAGACCCGAGAGATTCAGAACTACGGCGCTCCGGCTCATGAAAATTGATGCCCGGGCTCCATTCAAACGTAAAGTCCCCCCCCCCTCGCCCACGATTCGATTTATGATTCATGCGAGCCGCTCCACCGTAAAGTCAACCGAGCGCCCGTAGGGCCGATTCTTACCACAATATGTGGGCTACTGCGCCTGCCTTCCATCTTTTCAGGTGGCAGATATTATGGCATCTGTTTTATACTCGGCTGAAAGGAAACTCGCCGAATAACTAAAGTTGGTACCTAACCATTTTTTTGTCAAATATCAGGGTTTGCAGATAAGTTATCTGAGATAACCGCTGTCGCCTTCGCCAAGATTTCTGAAGATGAAGTGATTTGGGACCTTTGATGTGCGATGGCCCCACGATCGATGATTGACAGTTCGATACTAAGATCGCAAAGCCGAGGGGATATGAGCTGTCGAGCGGACCTAGTGAGAAGGACGCCACATCACTCCCCCTCCTAGCAAAATTGAATTTCAGAGACCGGTTTTTCAAAGAGACTACACAGTTCGAGGACACCCCTTTTCAAAGAGTAGACCTCCTTTTTCAACGAGATGACACACCCTTTCAAGGAGAAGGCTCATTTTCTCAAGAAGTACCTATACACTCTTCTTGAAAAGAAGACATTTTTTGCGGAGAATACACTCTTTTTGAAAAAACTCTTTCTTAAAGAGAAAACACCTTATTTTAAAGATTAAACGCTCATTTTTGAGGCGAGGACACTCTTCTTCGAGGAGAGTACAGCGTTTTCGAAGAAGAAACAATTTTTTTAGGAGTAACAAGTTTTCGATGTGGAGACACTCTTTTTCAAGGAGGAGGCACTTTTCTTCAAGGAAAATAGATAGTTCAAGGAGGCGACACACCTCTTTTAGGAGTAGGCCTTCTTTTTCGACGAAACACACAGATGACACACTTTTTTCAGGGTGAAGACACACTTTTTTAAGGAGGAAACACTCATTCTAGGGGTGGGCACTCATTTTCAAGGTGAAGGCACACTCTGTCGAGGAGAAGACACAATTTTCCAAGGTAAAGACACACTTTTCTAATGAGAATAACCTGTTTTTAAAGGAGAGGACCCTCTTTCAAAGTGAAGACACACCTTTCCAGGGGACACATTTTTTTTAATTGCACATGCTCAGTTTTTCAAAAAGAAAACCCTATTCAAGGAAGAAACAAACCTTTTTAAGGAGCAGACACTCTTTTCCAGGTTGGCCTCACACATTTTTAAGAAAAAGAACCCAGATTTGTAAAAGAATACCTAACCCATTTTCAAAGAGGAGGCACACCTTTTCAACGAGTGGTACTCCCCTCAGCCCCACCCCATCATAGTGTCTCTTTCAGAAATTTGCACTTCCATTAAAATTTATTTCCAGCCTCGTCAATTTGTGCTAAATTAACGTATCGTCGACTGCCCGTTGAATTTTCCGATAATTCAATTATTCGCTATCTCGGTACTTAGTCAGGGTGTATTTTTAAACGGTATCGGTCGGACGCATATTAATTTGCGCCATGGCGAATACAAAGCCCGAGTGGGATATCGTGTATCGCTAAAAGGTCTCTGACGTGAGGATGATTCGAAAAATACGATCCTGCCGATGACAAAGGGCATGCCCGGTAATCTTCAGTTGAAAACGGCCCGATAATTGGACGATTTAATTGAACCGGACACAAATTGGTACTATACGCTGTACAAATTTGTCTCGAACCAAAGTTGCCCGATAATACGCGATTGTATTTTATAAAAATAGGTATAGGGCTGATCCTAGGTTTTTTCTATATTACCAAAAACCAGTTTTCCCATTTCGTTTGTCAAAAGAAAATCACGTCCGTTATTAGAAAAAAAGTGAGGAAGTGGATAACTTTTCTTTTTACATAAGTGAGGGAGTGATTCACGTTTGTTCTTTGAAAACGTGAGAGATTGAATACATAACGCTTATTAGGAAAGAGTGAATTACGTTTTCCAAAAGTTCAAGGGAGTGAAAACATTATTCATAAATTACGTTCATAGAAAAATAGAATTAATGAATGACTATTCTTAAAATTGTCAGGGAGTGAATAACGAATTCGAAACTCAAATTGAGGGAATGGAAGTTGCCTGTTCCACGAAAGTTTACGAAAGTTACTTGTAAACTCGTTTACTTGTAAACTTTCGTGGATCAGACAGCTTCCACTCCCTCAATTTGAGTTTCTAATTCGGATTATGGGGTTCCACAACATCTTTCCGGATAATTGATGTTATTTTTTGCTGAAATATTTTTTATGAAAAATGTGATGCGTTCGCGAGGCGTGGGCATTCTTCATTTTCTAATTTCAGCTCCTTCTTCAGTGTAATGGTAGGGGTAGAGGGCTCCCATCTTCCATTTCTATGTTGCTGCGAAGTCGCTTTCTTCCTTCTCGAAGCCTTAACGAGACAGCACGAATGGCAGCAAATTGCATTTTGACCCGAACCCATTCGGTAACTTGGGATAGCGGTTTTGTCCGTTTGGTTGATAACGTGTATGCTAACCTTTTTTGGAATGTTCCGAATTCGTCGTGTACGACTCCTTCGCAAGAAATTACGAGAGGAGTGAAGGACGCTCTCAGTTCTTCGGCGGCTCTGTCGTATTTAGCGTGCTTTTCACGGGCAGCTTTTTGGGATATCGCCTTCCATTCTTGAGAGGCGTAAGAAGCGGCATTGGCGTTTATTACGCGGACATCAAAAAATGCTGCTCGCTCACTCTCCCAAAATCCAGGTCAGTGGCTTCTCTCATTATAGGTTCGATCATTACTCCACTGCTGTGAGCAAGATTTGCGATTTTTGCGCATTCGTCCCTGATCTGGTCATGTCCAAATTTGACAAGGCCTCCTTTTTTGCAATTTAATGTGTGTGTCAAATCGGAAAACTCACCACATCCGTCGCTTGAGGCTGGCAGGCCAAGGGGTTCTTGCAAATATCGTAGCGCAAATGCGTCTCTAAACTGCGTTGGTGATAAGTCCAAGTTATCTGCAGCTGTTGGAATGACGGGCAACCATTGCGAGGCATTCCCATCTATAATTCGTTTCAACGTCTTTTGTTTAGATGGGCCCAGTGAATTGATGATTCTTTCACTGTTGTGGAATTTCTGTCGTCTCGCAGTTTCTTCTCTTCTTTTAAAATTTGCCGAGCTGTGTTTTCATGCTGTGTAATGTCGAGATTGCTTCCGTTTATTATGGCATTAGTTAGGACTGATGATGCTTTAGTTGAAGTATGGTAGGCTGAGGCTGCTGACGTTATAGGGTTCTTCAAATTTAGGCCCCCAAATTTAACTGGCAGAGAAAAAAGTTCGTGTTCTATTTCAGTTGGTTCCCATCCTAACAGGGCAGGTGTGAAAGTTCGCCTGATCGTTTCTTCAAGGCATGAGTATTCATCGTCGCATCCATTAATGACTCTCTGTAAATAATCCCATTCATGTTGGAGGCATTTTGTGAATGCCTAGCTTGCGGACTTTTTTGCGCAGCTTTGGCTATCTTGTTTACACAGGTGTTCCATTCAGTTATTTTCTCCTTGACGTAGTGCCGTTTGTCACTATGTGGTCCGATCATTCCACCTAGAAATTTGTGGGATTTGACTATTTGAATACCCAGACCGGCGAAGATTTCTTCTGCTTTCGTCTCCAAGCCTGGTTTCACGATTAGAAAACTTTTCGCGGGTGCTGGAAAGTAACCCCAATGGGGGCCTTCTTGTTGAAGCTGTGATAGCCATTGCCGAACGTTTTCAAGAGTGCCAACGCATGCCGAATCATCGGCGTACCAGTTTTGATGCCAGTGATTGTTTTTTAAGCTTCTTATCAAGTTTAAGGTCCCAATCGCGTACATGCACATCCCTAGAGGTTCGCCTTGTGTAGTGCCTTCCATGCTTAGAATTTGAGCTTCGCTGTGACGGAACATGATTGTTGGGTAGCCTTTGTAAGTATTGAACAGGAAGCGAGCACATCTGGGCCATAATATCCTTGCGTTCCAAAGACTGAGAGGGCGGCTCAATGCGTTGAAAGCATTTTCTGCGTCCATCAACAGGAGGGTTTCATTCTCTTCATTACCAAACAAGTGCTGCATACTATGTATGGCTCCTTCGATTCCTAATCTGCTGCCCCCACACAGTTGATCAGACCCGCATACGTCACGAAGGTCTTCTCCAGTCAATGTCGCCACCGTTTTTGCACAGATTCTTTGCAAAATTTCTCCTACTCCGATAGGCCTTACCCCAGGACGTTTGTCCAATGCAACCGGTCTTCTTGCTAGGATCGCTCGCGTCTTGTGCCAATCGGTAATGGTATTCGCTAGATATCTTGTGAGAGCTGCTACGTCTTCTCGAAGGCGTTCACTGTGTGCGCCAAATCGAAGTAACATATCCCTCCACTGTGAAGCATCAGTGCCACTTGGTCCGGCACTTCCTTTTAATCTGTGCGCTGACCGTTCTATGTGGTTTGCGGCTACATTGACATCTAGCAGGATTGGGAGCTCATTTTGGATGAAAAAATGTTCTCTATCAGGAACGCGTTGATCTGGAGGTTTCTGTCTTAAAGCTTCTTCGACCCCTCCAGACCGAATCTTTCCGGATGATTTGATTCGAGTGAATAACGGTTTTTTTGTGACAATGTAAGGGAGTGAATAACGATTTTTTTTGACAAAGCGAGGGAGTAGGTAGGTAAAGAACGTCTTTTTTCAAATGTGAGGGAGTGAATAACGGTAAAATGTATTTTACTGGCCATTTCTGGTGCACATGCTTCTGACCCTCAATCATGTCGTTTCTCTCTGCCTGGCTCATTTCCAAGAAGAAAAAATAAATAAACCACTGGTGCGTAGATAACACACAATACTTCCATATTCTGAAACGTAAAAGTGTGACACGATTTGATCATACTTTGACTGCTTTTAAGGGTGTTTAGGTCAAAAATATCAAAAAACTCACTATGCAATTTTAAAATTCGCCCAAAATGAAAAAAACGCCACATCTTCGGAATATAAAAAATATCCACATATTCTGCAAGGCAATACAAAGATTTTAAGACCATGAACGCTCAAATCGGTTCATTTTTGTGGCCGGAAAAAATAAAATAGAAAACACTAAAAATGCAAATATATCGGAAGTACTGTGCGTTATCCATATTTCAATGAAACAGGGTGTTAGGTCTTGCCGGGACAAACATTTCAGTTCAAGAAATTTGAAAAAAGGTTGAGAATTGAGGGAGTTATCGTCATTTTTGTAAATGACCACAGACGGACTAATGGGCACACAGACACACAGACACTTGTGCAGGAAGTGATTCTGAGTAAATGTGTATAAGAAAAAGTTTTTTCTGAAGCTCCGTTCCGATTCTCGATTTTTTGACGATTCCAATACTTCCATTTACTCTGTAAATATGGAAGTAAAAAACCACCCCTCTCTTTTCCTCTCGCCTTAATAGACTGAGAGCCAGACCGACGCATCGACCGCACATTCCATCATCGGCTGGACGGATGCCTCTTCTCATTGTTACGGGGGTGATCCCCTTTTTTCGCGCAGCGACTCTTTTTATTCGAAATTCCTGTTCGAGTTCTTATATAGAGTTGAAAAAAAGGGAGAAAATAGGGATACAGGGAAAAAGGGGATTTCCCGGGACTAAACCTCGTGGATAAATGGGAGACTGCTAACGATGAAAGGGATAAAAAAACGTTTCGCGAATAAGTCTAAATAGGATTTTCTGGAATAGTGCCTCACATTCAATGATCAGTAATCACTCGATGAAATTCCAATCGTGAACGCGGTTCTTATCCGGAGAACAGTCTCCTTTTAAAAGGAGAGTGTAAAATAACACTCGAGAACACTCGTTCTGATCTTTCAATTCAACCTCATACACCGCTTTCTAGATTTCTGAGACAATCGTCGAATATTTTCAAAAGGACACCCTTAAAAGCAGTCAAAATATGATCGAATCGTGTCACAATTTTACGTTTCAAAATATGGAAGTACTTTGTGTTATCTACGCACCACTGGTTTTGCATTGTGTGTGTGCACACAATAGCGTTATTCACTACCTCACTTTTTCAAAAAAAACGTCATTCATTCCCTCACTTTTTCAAAAAAAAAAAAACAACGCTTAGGAAAAAAACGCTATTAACGCCCTCACTTTTTTAAATAACGTTATTCACTCCCCAATTTTTCAAAAAAACGTCATTCATTCCCTCACTTGAAAAACCCCCTGCGCCAACTCTCCTCGCGTTCTAAGTGAGGGTATGAAGCAAAAACGTTCAGGCATTTTCAACATATTTTTTGTTACTCACTATTGAGTGAAATGAGGAGTACTCTGAATTGGAATCCTGGTACAATAAATGATTGAATCAATTGTGAAAAGAAGCACAACATCAATTATTGATCGAATACGAATTCTCAAAATGCATGACTTCGATGTCGGACACGGTGAAGAAGATTAGACCTTTTAATTAACCATTATTGAATTGAAATTTTTAATAATTTTTTTATGCTATTTTTATTGAAAATTTGTCGCTGCACTTGCCATGCAAAAACTCTAACGATCCCACCCTCGAATGCGCTGGAACAATAATGTCGCGAAATGACTCGCCGGTTTTTCAGCGATGAATAATCGTCAACTACATGCGGTTTAGAATTGCTAATACCCTCTCGCCACCTAGGTTACATGGTCCTGTTTTCTTTTACCTCCTCCCTGGGGGCTGTAATAATTTAAAATTCAAATTCCACCGCCACTAAAGGAGGGGGTATTGTAAAAGCTGCCAAGATCAAGTAGCCATTATGCACCTTGAGGACCGAAGGCAAAGAAAAAGTTGTAGTGGACGAAAACGAGAATAATAACGATTTAAGGTCGGAGTTGGAAGTATCAAGTTTTTCCCCACTTCGGGAAAAAATATCGTACTTGAAAAGCAGAACTGCGAAAAGCAGAAGACATTACAGCGGGGTTTTACAGTTGTTGGAATTACTTTCGCAACGCTATATGGAAAACTTGGATTCGTTGAAATTGACACTTCCGCTCACTTTAGAAATCGAGATAATGCTCCCGGCGTTGGTTTTTGGTAGAAAAACCGGAGCTGTCCCGGGCGTGCCCTGCCGCTCTCAAGTAGGGGGTCAGAACTTCAAGAGAATGTGCGACGACTTTTCTGAATGCGAATCGTAGTTATCGCCGATTTTATTCCTTGATTTCCAAGGTCTCCTGGACGTGCCCCGCTTCCCTCAAGCGACCGATCAATTCCAATTCCTATTTCGTCGTTTAAAGGCGAATCTTTCACCTTACAAAAGGAGATAGTACAAGAAAGGAATTATCCTCTGGAGCGTTTTATTGAAGTTATTTGTAATTTAATCTTTCCGGACCTCCCGGTCGTTAGGTGTCGCTATTTTAGCTAAGTGGGCCAATCCGCTAGTTTTTTTTCCCTATCTTCAGACGAGGAGAGACACGTTTAATCAAATCAAGCGAAAAGCTCGACGAAGAATGAAGCAGACGCTGGAAAAGAAAGGGCGATGAAAAGTGTTTTATCTTCAACTCCTTGTGTAGAAATTCTTTCCCTTCCAGCTTTCCCTACTGTAATGTCAGCCACAGAGAAGAACTTTAGATAAAACAACAAAAGCCTGATTGTGACGTACCTATATAGATAGTGCATATTATTTCCTGGAACCACGTTTTCGTTCATGCTGTCAGTTTTGAGTAATTACTCCTAACAAGTTTAATTATTAAAGTATTAATAATACTTAGCGAAACGCTTTAAATCTCTCCCCCTCCACATACATAACACTGGCGACGAGGATTCTCCGATTCTTTCACCGTGCGCATCGTTTAATCGTTTGAAGAACGGCGAAGAACGGCCGATCGCGTTTGGGAGCCGTACACTCAATTCTGCAGAGGTCAAATACAGTCAAATCGAAAAGGAGGCAGCAGCCATCATCTACGGAGTCAAAAAATTCTTCTCGTATTTGTATGGTAACAAATTCAAATTAATTACAGACCACAAGCCATTGATCACAATTTTTGGACCACAAAAAGGCCTTCCGCCGCTGTCAGCTCTCCGTTTGCAAAGATACGCCATATTTTTGCAGGGTTTCAATTTTGAAATCGAATATCGACGTAGTTCAGAACACGGCAATGCCGATTGTTTATCACGTTTCCCTGTGGACAAAGAAGAGGACGAATATTTTGATTTCGACATAAATGTTTTCTCGTTGTCGCAAATTGCAAAGCTGCCTGTAACCTCTAGAGAGATTTCTAGGGAGTTAGCCACTGATTTTGAAGCCAAACCCTTGCTTGATGCCCTAAGAGGGGGTACAACTCTTCCCGGGGGAAATTTCTCTGGACATCCTCAACATGAATTTTCCATGAATCATGATTGTTTATTCTGGAATCAACGAGTGTACATTCCCCAAAATTTGAGGAAACGGATTTTGAAAGAGTTGCACGAGGGACATCAAGGTATGGTGAAATGCAAGGCGCTTGCAAGAAGTTTTGTTTGGTGGCCCAAGATCAGCGACGATATCGACACGATGGTCTCAAATTGTTGGTCGTGTGTTAAATCGGAAAATAATCCGGCTAAATTTCCATTCCACAGGTGGCAGACTCCGGCGTCGCCCATGGAAAGAATCCATGTTGACTACGCGGGCCCGTTCAAGAACCACTACTTCTTGATAATCGTGGACGCCTACAGTCGATGGGTCGACGTTCACCCGGTTCGTAACATGACTTCGGCTACAACAATCGAGCTACTCAAAAGATTTTTCACCGACTTTGGATTGCCGCACGTCATCGTCAGCGACAACGGTACGCAATTTAAGAGCTCCGAGTTCCGGAATTTTTGTGAATCCTTGGGAATTATACAAAAGTTGACAGCACCATATCACCCGGCGACAAACGGATTAGCGGAGAGGGGAGTTCAGAGTTTGAAGGCATCGATTCGATCGTCAGTCAACGAAGGAAGCAATGTCCAGGATGCTGTCCTCAAATTCCTCACTTCCTACCGTCGATCGCCGCATTCGGTAACCGGAAAATCTCCAGCATCATTGTTTCTCGGACGCGCTTTCCGAAGCAAAATCGATCTCGTCCGACCGCAGCACTCGTCTGTCTCGCTGACCAAAGAAGATGTCCGCCGTCCAAGAGAATTCTCTGAAGGAACAAAGGTCGCATTCAGATGCTACAATGATCCTGCATCCAAATGGAAAATTGGAATTGTAATGGCAAGAAAAGGGGATCTTCACTACGAGATCAAGTGTGATAATATCACATTCTTCCGCCACGTTGACCAAATCCGTCAAGCAGGCGAACACCTTGAAAATTCTTCAGGTCTACCAGATCTCCCATTCCCGGCTCCGATTACCGATATTGACCAACCACAACCAGACCCTATACCGATGATGCCTGATCAGGAAGAGGAACAACCTCGAAACCCGAGTGAAGGACCAAAATCGCCTGAATTTACGTTTTCTTCTCCACCTCGGCGCACTTCGATGCAAGCCGAAAATTCGACTACCACCCCCAGGACTGAAATTCAAACATCAACTCGTCGAGGCCGAATAATCCGTAAGCCTGTGAAATTGGACTTGTGACTTTTTCCAAAATGAACATTTACTTGAAAAAAAAAAAAAAAAGAAAAAAAATTGTATAAATTTCAAATTTAGCGGAGAGGAGTGTAATGTCAGCCACAGAGAAGAACTTTAGATAAAACAACAAAAGCCTGATTGTGACGTACCTATATAGATAGTGCATATTATTTCCTGGAACCACGTTTTCGTTCATGCTGTCAGTTTTGAGTAATTACTCCTAACAAGTTTAATTATTAAAGTATTAATAATACTTAGCGAAACGCTTTAAATCTCTCCCCCTCCACATACATAACACCTACTTTGGCAGTTTTTTTTCCCCTCGCTCCTTAACAGGGCAATTAATTTCCCTCTCGGGGACCCGAGGCAAAGGAATTAATTGCGCTGAAAGAAGCCGTCTTTGTTCCGTCTCGCTTTGACGCCACGGGCGCCATGAATCGAGCGGATATCGCTAATGTCTCGAGGGCTTTATGAAGGAATTTCACCCGATGAACTGACGTCGGAAGCGATTTTATCGAGGGAATGAAGTGCCTTTACAGACTCGCTATGATGTCGTTTATCATTTCTCGAGAGCGGAGGTTGACATTTGAGTCGATGGATTCGCGTTTCCGTTAAACGTAAAGTAAAATATACTTCGAGCGTAAAGGAAATTTAATTTTGATAAATTGAACCGGACTCACATGAAGGGATATATCGAAAAACGGCGGGAGAAGAATGTAGACGCTCTGTGGGCAACTGCAGTGTTGCCAAATTCCAGATGTCAAAACCCCTGAGAAAACTTCAAAAACCCCCAAACGAGGAAACAATTCCCGAAAAACCCCCAAACGTTAAGGACGAATTGAACATAGAATATTTCAAATAAAACAATATCTAACTTCATATTATACATATCGATACCTTAAAGCACAAAGGGGATGTGTCCAAACATGGCATAATGAGAAAAATGCAAAATAAGTTTTTGATCAATGTACAAAAATAAAGATTTCTCCCATAGTTTTCAATTTCATAAAAAAATTCGCTAAATAAAAAATGTTTGTCTGGCCAAGATCTACAACCTTGTTTAGCCAGAACTTTGGTAGCACTTAACACTTCCAAGATAAACGCTCTTTAAATATTTGTCATTTTTCCGTTTTTTGGCCCCAAAAATAGATAAAAGGATCATGATTCTTGGAGCGATCGATAGGTCCTGATGAGTTGGTAGATTCTTTCGGTAGTGAAATCCCAAAATCGATATTTTGGGACATATCCCCTTTGTGCTTTAAGATATCGATATGATGTACCTATAATACAATTATACAATTTAAATAGTACCTAAAACTGTAAACGATTTAATTATCGTTCTTTCCGACTACTTATCGTCCAATTTATACATGCAATCGAGCCTTTGAACATGACAAATTATTTTGACAAGCATAGCAAGTCACAAAAACAAGTTACCAAAACATCAATACAAATTAGATATGCACCCTCAAGTAGGCACATCCCAATTCCCAAATGTTCTGAATTTGAGTACCAATCTTTCAAATAAATACCTAGCTGCAGTGGCGGTGCTGCTGTACCTTGAAGTTATTCCTTCTTTTTTAATTGTTTCCTGGTCCCCCTGACTTCTGTAAAAACCCCAAAACATTTCACCTCCAAAATTTGGCATTAAAAACCCCCCAAATTTGGGGAGAAAACCTCCAACTTGGCAACACTGGGCAACTGAGATCCGCCCGTCAGATAGTAGCCCTGAGCTTCTCTGGAACCGGACCGTAAGGAGAAGACTCTCGGAGTCCTCACTCCCGGTCACCTTGGCAACGGCCAATTTTATTTACTTATAAATAAAAGTATTCGTATACGAAGTTCGCTTTATGGAAACCTGTACAAAATGAAAGCATAGGTACTTTAGCAACCTAGTTTCATTAATAATCCTAGAATAATCTTATGTACCTACTTTCGATAAAACTTTTGCTAACCCCTTATGATCATCAATTCATCAACTGATTTCGGGTAACGTTGTCAATCAATAGTCCAACCGTTGATTAGTGTTCGATGGGTTCTCGCTGATATCACTTAGTTCGGGCTTCTAGGCTTAAAAGATAATATCCCTGGCCCAGAGAGGGATTTAAGTTGGGTCGTTAGCTCGTAATGTAATACACTTCGGGCTCGGGCCCGTTACGAAACGTTAACCTCGATACATTACGAGCGTTCAGCAGCCTCAGATGTCGTAAAAAGAAGGTAAGCACGGAAGCAAAAAAGGGAGGCCCCCCTAAACGGGAAAAAACCGACATCAATCAGACGATGCGGTATATTACCTAGCGAAGTCGGAATAGGCTTAGCTCAGCAGCGACGCACTGCCTGCTGAATCACGGATAGCCCGAAAAAATACGTCGACTTTCCAATCCAAGGATTTAATCGATGTTTCTATATTGCGGTAACTTAGCTCCTACCATAATTGTTGAGGAGTTGTAAAATTTTTTTCGTTGTTGAATTTTTCTGCCACAATAATTAAAAATAAGAAATTTATTTGCAAGTTGACAATATTAACAGCGTATTAACAATAAAGCAGTAGGTATATTTATAATAATAACAATATCACCTAAACTAACAGTTTATTGAATTTTTTAAAATATATTTTTATATTTTTTAAGTTTTATTTATTTTATTTTATTTTTATTTTTTATTATTATTTTTAATTATAATTTCTGGCAAAACTGGCAATCTCCACCCGAGGTAACTTTTGGGGAAGCGTGATTTATTGATATTTCGTTTATCCCTTCAGATTTTAACGCGCTGTTTTTCTAGTTCTAGTTCTGTTTTTTAGTTCTAAGCAATATTAGAAGCCTGAATATATTTTTCCCCTACAAAAAGTCCCCAATTTTTACTTCCATATTTACAGAGTAAATGGAAGTATTGTGATCGTCCTAAAATCGAGAATTGGAACGGAGATTCAGAAAAAACTTTTTCTTATACACATTTACTCAGAATCACTTCCTGAACAAGTGTCTGTGTGTCCGTCTGTCTGTCTGTCCGTGTGTCCGTCTGTCCGTCTGTGGTCATTTACAAAAATAGCCATAACTCCCTCATTTCTCAACCTTTTTTCAAATTTCTTGAACTGAAACGTTTGTCTCGGCAAGACCTAACACCCTGTTTAATCGGAATTCGGATAACGCACAGTATTTCCGATATATTTGCATTTTTAGTGTTTTCTATTTTATTTTTTTCCGGCCACAAAACTGAACCGATTTGACCGTTCTTGGTCTTAAAATCTTTGTTTTACCTTGCAGAATATGTGAATATTTTTTATATTCTCAAAATGTGGCGTTTTTCCATTTTGGGCGAATTTTAAAATTTTAATAGTGAATTTTTTGATATTTTTGGCCTGAACACCCTTAAAAGCAGTCAAAATATGATCAAATTGTGTCTCAATTTTACGTTTCAAAATATGGAAGTATTGGGTGTTATCTACGCACCACTGGTTTGTAATTGCATTAGCAAAAATGGAGATTGCATTTTTTGTTCGTGAATGCGGAGATTGCTACTTTTGAACTAAAACTTATTCGAAGATTGCTTGTTTTGAACTAAAAGACTCCTACTCACGATGTTCTTTTTACTTCCATATTTACAGAGTGAATGGAAGTTTTGGAATCGTCCTAAAATCGAGAATCGGAACAGAGCTTCAGAAAAAACTTTTTCTTATACACTTTTACTCAGAACCACTTCCTGAACATGCGTCTGTGTGTCCGTTAGTCGGTTAGTCCGTCTGTCCGGCTGTGGTCATTTACATGACCACATGAACCGCATCTTGTACATCCCGAGTAAACCTTATATTTTTTTACAAAAACAAGGTCGCGATGAACAGGAAATTCTCGTTGGAGCGTTCATGGTAATATTCACATATCCATAACCTTCCTCCGGTTATAACCGCAGTGTTTTCAACCTCTTACGAGAAATAGTTCACCCAACTTCGCCTAATAATTGCCAAGCTGAATCTCGTGAAAGCCCCGGGTTTGTGCGGGCTACCGCGACAATAAGGGAATTCTAGGAACCTGGAAACCGCCAGGTGGGATTATTGTGAATTATGATTGCAATGAAGGGAAGTCCCTTTGAAATCGAATTGCAAGTGCCGCGAATGGGAAAGATGAGTGTTTGAAATCATGTTATCGTTCAACATTCTCACGATTAACTTCTCCGCTAATTTGTAATTAATATTTTCCACTCCGATAAGGTCCAGAATGTTTTTGAAAGAGCAGCAAACCATAACGCACTTTGTAGGTCTAAATTCACCAAGTTATAACTAATAGATACAATTTATTATAGGTATAATAATAATAATAATGGTTATTATATACTTATAAAAGTATATATACTTTGGTAGGTACATAATATGTTATATTATAACTATAAAATTATATATACTTTTGTTCACTGCTGGAGCTGTACTCTCAGAGACATACTGGTAACCAGTGCGTCATAAATTACAATACAGCACCTAGTACTACTGCTAGCGCACATTAATGTGTGTAAACTCTTGGCGCTAGCAGTACTACCAGCTGCTGTATTTATCCTCTGACGCACTGGTTACCAGTAGTATGTTTCTGAGGGTACCACAACAACCACCTTTCCAGCTGTGCGCCAAATTATGCCTACAAACGGGGAAAAAAGAGGGAAACTTTTTTGGGGTAGTGGAAGAAATATTTTATTCTCGTCTTCTCGACACACTAATCATGAATGTCGTATTATACGAAGGTCCTCGAAAGCATCAATTTGGAAAGAGGTTAAATTTCCCTAAATTTCACTATAGTTCATTCAGAGAGTATCATACTAACTATAAGTAAGAGAGTAACTATAGTCGTTACCTAGAGGGTATTTCTACCACTCTGATGCAAACAAATAGGGAAAATAATATATCGAAGTTATATTATATATTGATATATAATATATTGAAGTGATTTCCAATTGGACTATGGAGCAATAATAACATAAAGAGGGAGCTCTCCTCACTAAATTTTACGAAAGATTTCAATTTGGCGAATCGCAATGGAGTTCGGTGATTCAACTTTAAGGATTACGCTCATATCTGGTAGTTTTGGTGTCCGAGCCCCGAGAATGATAGATGATAGCGAACGAGTAGAATTTGGCTTACCTCGCGCGCAAATTTGTACCAACCACTTCGATAGAAGGCGACCGGAGGCGTGCCCGTCGGCGTGTTCTTTCTGACGGGGACGAAGATGATCGCGGACGATATTTCAGTGGTTGGCACTCGCCGGGTGTATCCAATCGACGGGGACTCGGACTGCCGTGCTTGCGGACGGTGAGGAAATCTTGAGACGAGTCTACGAAGATTGCCGCCGAAGTTGAAGTTGAAGCGATGAATCGAAATTTTGATATAGAGTTGATATAGAGGTTTTCCTTTGACGCCGTTGCTGGAAAATTACGATTGTGTGAGAATATGCACGATAGATATGAGGCAATATGGTGAAGGCTGCGGTTTCAGAGTTACTTACAATCCAAAAATCGAGAAATTGGGTAAGTAACGGGATTCTGATGACCCAAGGGCGGAGAGGTAGATATCTATGAAATAGCTCATCCAGAGATCGCACGAGGAATGAGCGAAAAGATGGCGAGTGGCGAATTCGGCCACATTTTCCTCACCTTCTCCTTTTCTTCTTAGGGGGTATTTATTGAATTTCTGATTGGTTATTGGCGGAGTGGAAGCGTGGAAGTTGTTGAAGTGGAGACCAATAGAGTTGCAGGTGAGAGACAGGTGAAAACTTGTAGTGGGCTATGGTATTTACGGTGGAGCTGATATCGATGTGAAGACGTGGTGGCTATTGCAAACTAATCGATAGGTACATAGGAGTAAACTAAAATTAAAATAATCGAAAAAACAGGTGCGGCCGAAACATTCCGCCCACCAAATTTTGTCTAAAGAAAATTTTACGACTCATAAGCGGGATGGGATAGAGGTAGGAGAGGTGCAACCTGGACTGTTGGTCTTTTATAGGAGGAAGAGGTGGTTTTCACCGTGACCACTCGTACTATGCCATCTTTGCCGGGGTGAGTTTCGGCAATTCGACCAAGTGGCCAATGCATAACTGCGGATGAGGGGTCGCGTAACAGAACTAAATCACCTTCCTGGAGATTAGGAACGTTTTTGGTCCACTTGTACCTTTTTTGCAAAGTGGACAAGTATTCGATGTGCCAACGGGACCAGAAGTGTTGGTACATTTTGCGTACCAGCTGCCATCTTGACAGCAGGTGTTCTTTTTTATCAAGGTAAGAATATTCAGGGTGAGATGTTAGAGGGCCGCCCACCAAAAAATGACCAGGCGATAAATAATCGGACTCGCTCGGGTCATCAGATAGTGGGCAGAGCGGGCGAGAATTGAGTATAGCCTCAATTTTCGCAAATACGGTTGAAAGTTCTTCAAAAGTTAAAGGAGTATCTGCAACGGACGTCCTCATAAGGGTTTTTACAGATCGAACTCCTGCCTCCCATAGACCACCAAAATGTGGTCCATGAGGGGGATTGAAGTTCCATCTGACTCCCTTTTTGATTAAATAGTTATTTATTGTGGATTGAGTAGTAGAATTTATAAACCAGGCAGTTAGATCGCGTAAATGATTAGAGGCACCAATGAAATTGGTGCCACAATCAGAATACATTTCGGATGGTAATGCTCGACGAGAATAAAATCGCTCAAATGCAGCTAAAAAGGCTTCAGTTGAGAGACTGGAGACTGCCTCAATATGTAGGGCTTTGGTTTGCATACAGACAAATAAGCACATGTATACCTTGGATACTGGAGCTTTTCTCCGTAATGATTCTCTCATAGCGAATGGACCCGCGAAATCCACACCGGTGTGTATGAACGGCCGCCCACCTTCGAGTCTATACTTGGGTAAATTACCCATCAGCGGTGTCCACGGTTTGGCCTTCAACTTGTAGCATTTGATACAGAGAAAAATCCTTTTCCGTACGATTCTACGGAGTCCTGGAATCCAAAATCGGGTCTGAATAAGTGCTTGAAGTAGCAAAGGTCCAGGATGTAAATTAATTTTATGATAGTAATCGACCAACAGCAATGTAAAATGAGAGTTTGGAGGAAGTAAGATTGGATGTTTTCTCTCAAAAGAGAGGTTCGAATGTGAGAGTCGACCTCCGACTCTCCAAAGACCATCGGAGTCGCAAAATGGTAATAGGCTACTATATCTTGTTATCAGCTGTTTGCTGTCAGCTGGATTACCATTGAGGAAATAATGTAACTGAAGGTACTTGATACACCATTTACGAGCTGAACTAATATCGTTAACTGTCAGAAGGAAGGGATTTTGCCCTTGAAGGGAAGTTTTATTCCGGAATTTGCGAACGCTAATTTGCAGGATTGCTACGACGCGTATAAGTTTATACCAGCATGAAAATCGTCTCATCCATTCGATAAAGAATGGTTCGGTTGCTGTCACAGCAGGAATACTACATTTCAATTCCGGCAACGCCAAATCGGACGGAGGGATTGCAGAAGGCCAAAAGCGTTCATTGAGTTTTAACCATTTTGGGCCTTCCCACCATAGTTTGCAATCAACTAAATCGGCAGGGCATAATCCTCGAGATCCTGCATCTGCTGGATTTTCTCCAGATGCAACGTGAGCCCAAGTTACCAAGGGTGTTAAATCCAAAATTTCTTCAACTCGGTTGGCTACAAAAGTTTTGAGTTTGTAGCTAGGAGTTTTCAACCATCCCAAGACAATTTCAGAATCGACAAAGAAATTTATAGACGAAAGTGGGACTGGAAGTAAGTTGATGAATGAAGAGATTGACGCATAGAGTTGACTAAGCAATAAAGCTCCACATAACTCCAACCTAGGAACTGTCAATTGCTTGATTGGAGCAACCTTGGTCTTAGCGACCAAAAGGTGAGAAATTATTTCTTGCTCTTTCACTATTCTCAAATAGATCACGCCACAATAGCCCAAGGTGGATGCATCGGAAAATCCTACCAGCTGATACATGGACGTCTCATCAGCACAGGCAAATCGTGGGATTTGAATAGAGGAAATTTTGTGGAATTGCTGAATCAGAAAATTCCATTTGGAAATGGAATCACTTGGGAGAGAATCATCCCATCCCAAATCGAACTTCCACAATCCTTGCATGAATTCTTTCAGCAGGAATGTGGTAGGAGCGAGGAAGCTAAGAGGATCGAAAATTCTAGCTATCGTCGACAGAATCCCTCTTTTTGTAGGTTTTGTTTGAGGGAAATCGAAATTGTAGGAAAAGCAATCATGGGTCGGGTCCCATTGTAATCCAAGAATTTTTAATGAAGGTTTTTCTTCATCATTCATCGTGACCGGTTTACCGCTTGCAATGCTGGCGACTGAGTCCAGCAAATCGGGGTGGTTGCTTTCCCATTTGCTGAGAGTGAACCCACCCTTAGCTAGTAAGGAAATCGTTTGTTTTTGCAACTCTAACGCTTCAGATAGGGTTGGTGCGCCGGTCGCAATATCATCGACAAATATGTCCCTGACTAGCACCTTGGAAGCCTTAGGAAAAGATTGCCCTTCGTCATCAATTAATTGCTTGATAACGCGTAAAGCAAGAAACGGCGACGAGCTCAGCCCGTAAGTGATCGTGGCGAGCTCGTAAGTCTCTACAGGCATATTTGGGTCCGATCGCCAGTAAATATGAGTATAGGGGCGATCGTTTTCATTTACCAGAATTTGCCTGTACATTTTTACGATATCAGCAACGAAAACGTATTTATGCACGCGGAAATTCAATAGAATGTCGAAAATATGATTCTGCAATTTGGGACCAACTAGCAAAAAATCGTTCAAAGAACCATTGACAGTTTTTGCGGAACCATCAAAGACAACACGCAATTTTTGTTGATTGCGATCAATTTTCGTTACACTATGGTGAGGTATCAGGTACTTGGAGGGAGCAACAGTTTTGTACATATGCCCTAAATCGAGATACTCGTCCATGAAATCTATGTACTGCGATTGCAAATCCGGATTCCGCTCAAACTTTCGCTCCTGAGAAGCTAGTCGCTTGAGCGCCATGGATTTTGAATCACCGAGATTCGGCCGAACGTTGTTTTTAAACGGTAAAGATACCACATACCTCCCGGAGTCAAGACGATAATGTGTTGCGGAAAAATGCTTTTCACATTCTTCATTTTCAGGACTGCGCCGGCACAGTTTGGGTTTGATTTCTTCGACTTCCCAAAATCTGGACAAAAGGTTGTTCAAGTTTTGATTGTCGTCTGAAATACTTGTAGTAAGCAAGGTTGTACCAGAATTGAAGGAATCGTCAATAGAAGCTCTACCAATAATTATGTAACCAAATACTGTATCAAAAAGTTTTGGTAAGTTATCAGCCAATTGGACCACAGGACCGGAAATAATATCCGCAAATAAATCTGCCCCTAGCAGCATGTCTATAGGAGCGGGTTTCCCAAAGTTAGGATCAGCTAGGTAAAACCCTTGAAAATGTTCGTGAATTCTTTCAGGCAATGCGACGGATGGTAAATATGGAACTATTTTTTCAACTACAAGAGGATCGACAGTAATGTTCAAGGAAGAATTGTCCCTTGGTTGAATCGTGCATGTAGCTTGGCCCTTAATAGCATCGAAAACGGACCCACCAAGGCATGAAACCTTCTTAGAACATTTTTCCCAGTGAAGTCCCAATTTGTGCAAACACCTACGAGTAATGTAGGAATAGTGGCTGCATGAATCAACAACGAGCCTGATAGTATGCGTATGGTTTTTGCCATCAAGAATTCTTACCACTGCGGTTCCAAGAATAACCGTTTTATTATCGACCGTAGGAGCCGCAAGAGTTGAACCGATAGTTCCGTGGGACGAAGTTGAAGGAAGCTGAGGAATCTCTGTACGTTCAATATGTAAATACGTATGGTGCCGTTTTGGGCACAATCTGCAATGCCATTTGCTCTTGCAATCTGAAACGACATGGAAACTTGATAAACAGTTAACACAACCCTTCCAAGATTTTAAGAGTTCGTTGCGTTGTTTTGGAGACGCCGAGTTAAATTTAGGACAATCTAACAGTAATCTGCAATGCTTATTACATATGAAGCACTGTGCAGAGGGAGTGTTAGAAGGGGAGTTATCGAATTTGGGATTCGTGCGTTTTTGCACCGACTGGGTCACCAAAGTAGGTTTAGGCGATCGATAGGTTTTCCCACCGAAATAAGATTGAGGTTTAGCTGACCGATCAATGGAAAATTTAGTATGAGAACCAGTCGAATTTTCGAAATTGAGAGGACTATTTTCAGCAAGCTGCATAGCTAGGCATCTGTCTCTTATGAATTTGCTCAAATCATCGAACGTAGGAAATTCAACACTTTTATGAGAAACTTCAAACTGTTCTCTAGTGGTACAGTCTAAACATCTAATAGCTAGATGAAATAGAATAAACTCAGATGCATTAGGTATAGCTAACAGTTTAAATGCAGCTACACTATCAGAAATATTAGCCAAAAATTTTTTAAGAGAATCGACCGAAGGTTTTGCCGATTGTCCTTTGAAACTCAAGATTTGATTGAGGTAAGCAGCAGCTAACATTCTTTTGTTATCAAACGTTGATTCGATTTGTTTCCAAGCGAGTGGATAATTGAGATGTTCAATCGGCAAATGAGCAATTAAGCTAGCTACTGGACCCGAAACAGAAGTCACTAGATAGTGAAATTTTTCGATATTGCTTAAATTCTGATCGTTGTGTACAATAGAGAGAAAAGTATCTCTAAATTTCGGCCAACCAGTGAGTGTGCCATCAAAATGAGGCAAAGAAATTGTAGGCAAATGTCTAAGGTATTGACTATCATTAAAAAATGAATTACCTCGCATTTCTATTGATGAAGGCTGCGAAGTGCCAGCAGCAGCTGGTGGAGCATTAGATTTCTCAAATAGTTTTAAATAGTTCATTTGAGTTAAATAATAGGATTGCTTAGTAGAATGGTTATTAGATTTTTCCTCAGAAGTAAATGATTCTTTGATATCATGTTCATCACAATATTCAGCGATTGTTTCAATCAAGGATTCAGCTTTAGAATAATATTTTTCAAGTGACTGGTACATAGCCTTGAATGGCAATCGTTCCTTTTCGTCTGTTATCGCAAGACGACCCCGTTCAGAAATGGACTGGACCTCCTTTTGTGTAGTCCAAAGACGCTTTTTCAACGTCATCAAACGTTTTGGAACTTGCTCTTCCTCTGCGTTTGACATGATGGACAGGGGATAGAATTGAGGTAAAGGAGGGGGAGTGGGGGCGCAAGCGAATGCGACGAGGACTGGAGAGAGTGGGAGTAGCGAGGGACGTAGCGATTACGAATGATAGGGGGAGGAGCTTAGAATCGTTTAGCACCTACCTACGTATAGAGACGAATTAGAGCACGTTCAATCCTGAACGCTAGTTCTAGGGTACAAAAATCGAATGTACGCCAGTAATCGAACGATAATCGCAATTACACAAATCGATAGTGATTAAAAGCGAAAAAATATGCCAAAATTTTGGACAAAATGACAAAATAAGAAAAATTTGCTAATTTACAATAGAATTGGACGTAACCATGCTCTCGATACCAAAATTTGATGCGAACAAATAGGGAAAATAATATATCGAAGTTATATTATATATTGATATATAATATATTGAAGTGATTTCCAATTGGACTATGGAGCAATAATAACATAAAGAGGGAGCTCTCCTCACTAAATTTTACGAAAGATTTCAATTTGACGAATCGCAATGGAGTTCGGTGATTCAACTTTAAGGATTACGCTCATATCTGGTAGTTTTGGTGTCCGAGCCCCGAGAATGATAGATGATAGCGAACGAGTAGAATTTGGCTTACCTCGCGCGCAAATTTGTACCAACCACTTCGATAGAAGGCGACCGGAGGCGTGCCCGTCGGCGTGTTCTTTCTGACGGGGACGAAGATGATCGCGGACGATATTTCAGTGGTTGGCACTTGCCGGGTGTATCCAATCGACGGGGACTCGGACTGCCGTGCTTGCGGACGGTGAGGAAATCTTGAGACGAGTCTACGAAGATTGCCGCCGAAGTTGAAGTTGAAGCGATGAATCGAAATTTTGATATAGAGTTGATATAGAGGTTTTCCTTTGACGCCGTTGCTGGAAAATTACGATTGTGTGAGAATATGCACGATAGATATGAGGCAATATGGTGAAGGCTGCGGTTTCAGAGTTACTTACAATCCAAAAATCGAGAAATTGGGTAAGTAACGGGATTCTGATGACCCAAGGGCGGAGAGGTAGATATCTATGAAATAGCTCATCCAGAGATCGCACGAGGAATGAGCGAAAAGATGGCGAGTGGCGAATTCGGCCACATTTTCCTCACCTTCTCCTTTTCTTCTTAGGGGGTATTTATTGAATTTCTGATTGGTTATTGGCGGAGTGGAAGCGTGGAAGTTGTTGAAGTGGAGACCAATAGAGTTGCAGGTGAGAGACAGGTGAAAACTTGTAGTGGGCTATGGTATTTACGGTGGAGCTGATATCGATGTGAAGACGTGGTGGCTATTGCAAACTAATCGATAGGTACATAGGAGTAAACTAAAATTAAAATAATCGAAAAAACAGGTGCGGCCGAAACAACTCTTATCAAAAATTGTCAAAAATAAGTGAGGTAACCCAGGAAGATTTTTATCCGGTTCGATGGAATCGCTAATCTCAAAGGGGTACCCACCCAGCCTTAATTTCCCCGTTTCGATCAACCCTCAAAATCCTTTTTTCCCTTTTTCCCTGTGCGTAGGGATACTTTTGTACACAGCTGAGGGGGTGACTGTTGCGGTACTCTAATAAACGTACTACTGTTACCCGTCTGCAATAAAAGTTCACCTCCTAATCTCTCAGACTCCCACTATGAAAGCCACTTGATACCCCCCCCTCATCCGTTTTCGTCCTTTTCTAAGCATAAAAAAGCATTTTTCAAACTATTAAGTTGATGAAATGCCAACCATCCTGCAACTCACGACAGAAATTCGAATTCCTCGTTTCCTTGTTTCTCTGGATGTCACACACAGAATATGGACAGAATGGGAACTTGTAGGATCAGAGATATGAAGCTTTAGCTATCCGGCAGCAATTGACTCGCAAATTAGATTCCAGAGGGCGACGCTCTCCAGCCAGCGAAAAGGCCGCCCGAATAGAGAAGAATAATGGCGCCCCAACGACGGCAAGCCTCAGGACGACCGGCCCCAATTCAACTTTGAAGGGTCTTCCTCCAAGAGTTGTAGAGAATAAAGGGATTTATTTACCATGCGGGGAAACGAGAGCGGAAGTTTCACGATGAGCTGAGAAATTCGCCGTAGATGTTATTTCCATTTTCTCCCGTTCGCCTCATCCGACTGCAATTTCGGATGTGGGTTCCAAGTGCGAGTTTAATATTGCTATCCAAGGTAGCTATCGGATAAGAAAAATTATGAATAGGTCGATAATATTATTAGGTACATAACTTTTGGTTCATTTTTCTTAAGAAATGAACCTTTGTAATCGGTCGGGAAAAAATTTTTTTTAACACCCCCTGAAAATTTGTTGGTTTATGTTTCAAGGGGTGTAGAATCCGAATCTGCAATAAAAATTTTTTGTCCGTCCGCCGTCCGCCGTACGCCGTCCGCTGTACGCCGTCCGCCGTACGCCGTCCGCCGTCCGCCGTCCGGGGTTTTTCAGGGGGAAGGAGTAATCGAAAAATTTTGAAATTTTTACCAAAAATCAAGTTCCGTATCTAGTCGGTCCTAACGTCTCGACAGGTCCCTACCTTAATTTTAAGGCCAGTAAAACAGCTGTTGAAGTGGGAAAAAATTCGTGTTTTTCAGGAAAAAAGCAACATAGGCATGTGAGGCATCATTTTCTATAGATTTTTCTATTACGAATCGAATGAGACCATCGCCACGCCGATAGCTTCAACCGTTTAGGAGTTATTGCAGTTTTTGTGAGACATTTTTGAGTTTTTTAAAATTTTTACAATTCTTAATAACTCGAAAACGACTAGAGCCACAAAAATTGTTTTCCACTCGTTGGAATGCCCACAAAAACTTCTGTCCTCCCGATATCTTCAATTTAAAGAATCTAGTCGCATTACACAAATCAGCAAAATAAAAATCGGAAAAATTTGAGAATTTGGCCTCGGCTCTTAGATACGGTTGATTGATCTACTTACGACCACTAGCCTATTACACCAACAAGGTGATGCACTCACACTAGACCAGTTGCGCTTGGCAACATGAGAGCGAGACAAGCTTCAACAATGGTTCTGAGGCATTTTTAATTTCATTATTCAGAGAATTTAATTGTTATTATTCTGTTAATTCTGCAGGCAAATAAGAATAGATTGAATGGTGAATTTAAAAAAATTGAACTATGAGCTGCGTTGAAGAGATTGGTAGACAGATACCTATCGTGATAGTAAAGTGAGCAGTGTAGCTTTTTTTCGCCGGGTTGAAAAAGAAGCTTTTCTAAATCCCATCTAAAATACAATTTTATGCTTAAATTCTTGAATAATAACAACTAAATACCGTGTTTAAGGAGTACCTATATAAGTATCCCTAGGTTTGTCTTCGCAATCGAAAAATGAACCCCTGTGCAAAATTTGCAGAGCTCTTCGGATACACAGAAAACTAATGTACACATGCCACTGATCTACTTAGCAGCGTTTTTTTAAAATAAAAATGATCATTTTTGCAGAGCTTTTTGCTCGTGTTGCAGATGTTGTTCTACAGGGCTTGAAATTTTGGTTCATTTTTCTATAGAAATGAACCTTTGTAATCGGTCAGGAAAAAAAAAATTTTAACACCCCCTGAAAATTTGTTGGTTTACGTTTCAAGGGGTGTAGAATCCGAATCTGCAATAAAAATTTTTTGTCCGTCCGCCGTCCGCCGTACGCCGTCCGCCGTACGCCGTCCGCCGTACGCCGTCCGCCGTCCGCCGTCCGGGGTTTTTCAGGGGGAAGGAGTTATCGAAAAATTTTGAAATTTTTACCAAAAATCAAGTTCCGTATCTAGTTGGTCCTAACGTCTCGGCAGAACCCTACCTTAATTTTAAGGACAGTAAAACAGCTGTTGAAGTGGGAAAAAATTCGTGTTTTTCTGGAAATTTAAAACATAGTCATGTGACGCATCATTTTCTATAGATTTTTCTATGCTGAATCGAATGAGACCACCGCCACGCCGGTAGCTTCAACCGTTTAGGAGTTATTGCAGTTTTAGTGAGACATTTTTGAGTTTTTAAAAATTTCTACAATTCTTAATAACTCGAAAACGACTAGAGCCACAAAAATCGTTTTCCACTCGTTGGAATCCCCACAAAAACTTCTGTCCTCCCGATATCTTCAATTTAAAGAATTTGGTCACATTATACAAATCAGCAAAACAAAAATTGGAAAAAGTTGAGAATTTGGCCTCGGCTCTTAGATACGGTTGATTGATCTACTTACGACTACTAGCCTATTACACCAACAAGGTGACGCACTCACACTACGACCAGTTGCGCTTGGCAACATAAGAACGAGACAGGCTTTAACAAAGGTTCTGAGGCATTCCCAGAGGCATTCTGAGGCAACGTTTTTCTAAATCCCCATCTGAAATATCTACCAATTTAAACTGAAATTCTAGAATAATAACAACTAAATTCCGTGTTTAAGGAGAACATATATATCGTAAGATTTGTCTTTGCAATCGAAAAATGAACCCTTGTGCAAAATTTGCAGAGTTCTTCGGATATACCGAAAACTGATGTGCACATGCCACTGATCTACTTAGCAGCGTTTTTTATTTCCATTCTTCGAATTTCCCCGACGGACTACTTTTCTCGATTTTTTGAAAAATATTAAGGACCGCAAATTTTCGACCAAGGCTGCGGAGGCTGGCTCATTATGAATAACTTCATCAACGCCATCTCATCAAGTGTCGTTCCCCGTTTTCTCTTAATTTTCGCCTCCTCCGAAAAAAGGAAGACTCGACTCTTGGGAGTGGAGAAAAACAGGATAAAAAGACGCCAGAAGAGAGCGGGTCCAAATTTAAATGAATTATTAAATCCGCAAAGAAGCGACGCATCCCGCTCCCCCTCAGTTCCTTAATCAAGTTGATGGATTAAAGGACGAGGATGAAAAAAGAGGCGGTTGTGCAAAGTGTGTCTCAGAAATAGAAAAGATAAGCAAAAAAAGAGCGAGTGGCGTAAAAAGAAGAAAATAAAGAAACACCCGGACTCCGGAAAAGCAGACGGATAGCTCCTGGTGGGGTCTTGGATTTTATTTGCCAAAGTGTCGGCGGAAGAGTACCCCCGGCCAAGAGAGGGAAAGAAGTGGTTTGGCACCTGACTGGCGTTTTTATCAAGTCTCCAGTTTCTCCAGGAGAGCGTAACAAGTTTACCAACCCACGGAGTCAGCGATGTGAAGCTCCTTACTGAAGGACGGCCTTAGCAGATCCAAATCACGCCCATGAGGCATCGACTGAATACCTTATGATGTCTGGGGTCCGTTGCCGCTGCCGCTATGATATCGGCCTCCGCCATTTTTCTTTCCCCTTCCAACCTATTCAAATGAGGCTGAAATGTACTGCTCAGGACGTATTGGCAAAATAAATCGAGGAAAACGGCGCGTAGGTAATTACGGAGTACTGGCATGCTATGATGAAATTGGTTCACAACAATAATGCACGGCAAAAAACAGTGTAGCTCGAGTACGAAAGGTTTTTCCTCTCGCTCTTTCACGCCGAGTCTTTTGCTCACACTCGTCCACTCTTCCACTCATTCACTCTTTCACCCTTTCAGTTTTCAGCTCTTTTACTTCTCCACTCTTTCACCCTTTCAGTTTTCAGCTCTTTTACTTCTCCACTCTTTCACTCTTTCACTATTCCAATCTTTCACTTTTTCACTCTTTCAATCTTCCACTTGTCAGCGCTTCCACTCTTTCCCTCTTTTACTCTTTCAGTCTTTCACTCTTTCACACGTTCACTTTTTCACTCTTCCAATTTTCCACTTTTTCACTCTCCCAATCATTTACTCTTTACCTCTTTCACTCTTCCACTCTTTTATTTTTCCACTCTTTTACTCTTTCACACGTTTACTTTTTCACTCTTCCAATTTTCCACTTTTTCACTCTCCCAATCATTCACTCTTTACCTCTTTCACTTTTCCACTTTATCACTCTCCCAATCTTTCACTCTTCCACTCTTTTATTTTTCCACTGTTTCACTCTTTCACACGTTTACTCTTTCACTTTTTCACTCTCCCGATCTTTCACTCTTCCACTCATTCATTTTTTCACTCTTTTATTTTTTTACTCTTTCACACGTTCACTCTTCACTCTTTCACTTTTTCACTCTCCCAATCTTTCACTATTTCACTCTCCTAATCTTTCACTTGTCCTCGCTTCCTCTCTTTTACTCTTTCCCTCTTCCACTCGTTTACTCTTTCACTCGGTATCAGAGGAAAGCCTCTTCACGCTATTTTATTGTTCGTTGTCACACATTGCAACGGTTTCATTGTGCCGGCGAGTTGTTGCCGTGATCGGCTGTCGTTATCAGTGATTTTTCCGCGTTATCAGCGGTCGGGCGGGGAGCAATATTCTACGAATTTATCTCGCCTTATCAAATTAGCGAGCCGAGACTGCCGATGATGTTCGCCACAAATCATCCTCAAATGAAGAGCCGGAGGTTGATCGTTAGCGTGGCGGCGGCGGGAAGAAAAATCTTTTCACATCCGTACAATCCTCTCGGCCCACTTGCTGTCAGGTTTCCTTAAACTCATTTTTCCTAGCCCCCGACTAACGGGTCCTTATTATTCTTCCGAGGAAAACGGCAAGGCGTCGGCTAGTTGCGGAAGCAAACATGAAAAAGAAGCTTCCGCCTGGTAATTGCGTTCTGGCTCAATGGGGAAACGAGGCTATTCAAAATTGCCCGCCGGTAAATCTCGCCCGTTCATATTTGAAGGCGTCCTGGTTGAAAATGAAAACGCTGCTAAGTAGATCAGTGGCATGTGCGCATCAGTTTTCGGTATATCCGAAGAACTCTGCAAATTTTGCACAGGGGTTCATTTTTCGATTGCAAAGACAAATCTTACGATATATAGGTTCTCCTTAAACACGGAATTTAGTTGTTATTATTCTAGAATTTCAGTATAAATTGGTAGATATTTTAGATGGGGATTTAGAAAAACGTTTTTTCAACCCGGCAAAAAATAATCATCCTCTTAGCTTGGTCCTCCTTGCTTGACCTACCTATCTATCTTTTCAACGCAGCGCGTCGTTAATTTTCGTTGAAATCATCACTTAATCTATTCTTATTTACCTACATAACTAACAGAATAATAATAATTATTAAATTCTCTGAATAATGAAATTAAAAATGCGTCAAGAATGCCTCAGAACCTTTGTTAAAGCCTGTCTCGTTCTTATGTTGCCAAGCGCAACTGGTCGTAGTGTGAGTGCGTCACCTTGTTGGTGTAATAGGCTAGTGGTCGTAACTTACGACTCGTAAGTAGATCAATCAACCGTATCTAAGAGCCAAGGCCAAATTCTCAACTTTTTCCAATTTTTGTTTTGCTGATTTGTATAATGCGACCAAATTCTTTGAATTGAAGATATCGGGAGGGCAGAAGTTTTTGTGGGGATTCCAACGAGTGGAAAACGATTTTTGTGGCTCTAGTCGTTTTCGAGTTATTAAGAGTTGTAGAAATTTTTAAAAACTCAAAAATGTCTCACTAAAACTGCAATAACTCCTAAACGGTTGAAGCTACCGGCGTGGCGATGGTCTCATTCGATTCAGCATAGAAAAATCTATAGAAAATGATGCGTCACATGCCTATGTTTTAAATTTCCAGAAAAACACGAATTTTTTCCCACTTCAACAGCTGTTTTACTGGCCTTAAAATTAAGGTAGGGTTCTGCCGAGACGTTAGGACCAACTAGATACGGAACTTGATTTTTGGTTAAAATTTCAAAATTTTTCGATAACTCCTTTCCCCTGAAAAACCCCGGACGGCGTACGGCGTACGGCGGACGGCGGACGGACAAAAACTTTTTATTGCAGATTCGGATTCTACACCCCTTGAAACGTAAACCAACAAATTTTCAGGGGGTGTTAAAATTTTTTTTTTCCTGACCGATTACAAAGGTTTATTTCTATAGAAAAATGAACCAAAATTGATGGTGGCCGGGAAACTGAAAAAAAGCAGCCGGTATGGCTGTTGAGTTGAGCTCAACCAGAAATTTATTGGCTAAGGCTTCAAAAGCTTTCCATATAATATATGAAACTGCATATTATGCAGAACCATCTGATTGAAGTAGGACACCAGTTCGCAGAGCGGTGTAGAAGTTGTTTAAAAAAGAAGGAGAAGAAGAAGGTTGTTTAGACTTGTTGTTAATCTTTGGAGGGCCGAGTTTAGAAATTGCCAGAAAGTTTCGCGGCAACGTTGTTGTTGCTGTATGATGGAACAAATGTGTTGAGCATAGGCAAAAATTAATAATATCCATCAAGCCTTTTTACAACCTCCATTGTGCACCAGAGTAAAATGCTCGTGGAACATTGAAACTGTACCGCTAGGGATGAAGATGAAGGAATACTATTATGTTCCTTTGGCATTTCATTTCTTGAGGGGTAGAAGCATCAATAAAACACCTTCCTCAGCGAGGAATTCTTGATTCGGGTGCAGCACTTTCGGCAAGCCAAAACATGAACGCACGGCTCCTTTAAGCGCAAAGGAACGGCGATGATGAGAGAGTTAGTTACAAAGACAAGCCGAAGTTTTTTAAGTCGAATGTTCGCCTTTACTCCTTTCTTGATTGAAGAAGAACAAGAAAATGAAGCTTGCGAGCGTATATTCAGACAGCATACATTATGGTGAATCTACATATTCAGTTCTCCGGGTGCTCTCGCTTCGTAAGTAGAGCAAAATGTTAGGCAAACTTTCGTGAAAACAAGAACATCGAAAGGCGGTGTACAACTGAGAGTAAGTCGTAGAATAGTAAATTTATCGATTTTAGCTGAACTTCAAACCCACCATTTACAGTAGGTATACACACCAACATTTCACTTCATTCAGATATTTTTTAACATGAAAAAATAAAATCAGGTCTGGTGTTTGCACCATTTACTATATTTTTCCTCAATCGCCTTCAAATTTGGTACCTATGTAATTCTGGAAATCTATAGGGATTACCTAGCGTCGGGAAGTCCGCTGATGGGATTGGATGAGGAAAATTGGTTTCCAAAACGAGGTAACAATCATTCGTATTAGGCCAGATTGCCGTAACATGACGGACTGCCAGCTCGGTTGCGTGCACACGAGCTAATCTCCCATCCGAAGGAGAAATAGTGCGGGAAAAACTACGATATTAGGGTGGAAAAACGAGGCTTACTGTTTGTAACGGATATCCGGCTCACGCGAAAAGTGAAACCGAAAATGATGAAGCAGGAAAATTGATGCGGCATCGCGTTATCGGCAGTGACGTGGTAAATAATACTTAAAAAAAGGAAGGGTCGCCATCTTTTTGTAAGGAAAAATAACCAATGATGCCTACCACGGTTGCGAGAAGGGCCGTTTCAGAGATGAACAACTTTTATAAGCAGCGATAAATGAAAGCGGAGATAAGGCCCGTCGAAGTTCGTATCGGCTCGAAAGGATGGAGATTCTCTCAAACTCTCAATAGCCCTTTAAAAGGCCTATATCCGAGGGATTTTTTTTCGAGATGATAAATCGGTTTTCCCTCTACTGTCAGTTCTTTACTGGGCTGATCGATTATTATCGAAATGCGCGGTAAAATTCCCTCATTTTCAGCGGAGTCTCGGATTTACGGGCTGAAAACCTCAAAATTTGAACTTGAATACTGATTTAATTCAATTTAATTTATTTTAAACTAATTGAATGAGGTAGTGGCTTAAGGAGTTAGCTGGAATTGTTAAGAATTGGTTATAATAAGTTAGTTTTCGTTAAAATTTATAGAATTGATGGCTAGACTTTGTTAGAAGTAGTCACAGCTTGTGAGAATCGGTTAGAATTTGGTCGGACTCGCTAGTATTAGGTAGAATTTTTAGGATTAGGCAGAATCGGTTAGAATTATTCGGATAAAATAGTTTAGAATTAAGTAGAATTCGTTCCAGTTGGTTGAAATAGGTTAGAATAATCCAATTATTGGCTAAAATCTATAGGATTAGTTAGAATTGTTAGTCAGAATTGGCTAGAATCGATAGAATTAGTTAGAATTTGATACGTTTAAATCTGTTCAAATTCGTCATAACTCGTTTGAATCTGTTAAAATTCACTTGAGTTTGTTAGAATTCGTTCAAATTCGTTAGACGTTAGAAGAATCAGGGCCACTTTCACCATAAAAATTTTTGCTAGTAAAAGGTACCAACTGTTGAAATGTCTAATTATTCGACGAGAAAATTTAAATAATAATAATAATCAATTTAAAAAAAAAAATGAATTAATAAAAATAATAAAGTGACAACAATTAATTTAAAATAAAAATGAACAATTATGTTCATCAATAAAGTAAACTACTTGGACCTAAAGAAAAGCAAAATAATTTAAAAGAAGGTAAAAGAAATAAAATATAAAAATACAAACAACAAATTAAATAAAATGAAAATAAATTAAAATAAAATATTATAAATCAAATTTAAAATATCTATATAAAAGAATGAAATAAAATTATAAAGATAGAGTTGGCATAGATTATTCTCCATCTTTGCCAACCCTATCTTGCTACTAGTTCTAGTGCTCTCTAAAAGTGTAAATCTAAAAACAATGCGTGCTATTAAATAAAAGTGACATCTTAAATCCTAAAAGGCTGATCCTTCATTATCCTCGATCATCCGGACCTCTAATAGGTTACGGGCCCAGTTTAAATTGAAGGTAAGCCTCCTAAAGACTTTAAAAACTAAAAATCGGTCGATTACGTTCGACATAACCATGTCGTTCAATTCGTTCGAATCGGCGATCGACCAAATCGATCGACTCACAGACATCTCTTCATTTCCTCTTTGGAAATTCGAATTGAAAATTCTGCTCGAGTCGAAAGGCATTCTCGATGTCATCACACAAAAACCGGAAGCCAGCGATCTTCAGAATGATGAGTACAAACGTAAAGATGCTCGCACCCGGCAAGCTATCGTCGGCTCGATAGATCGGAAATGTCGTCTCCTCATTCTATCATGCGAAACCGCGTATGATATGTACTCAAAATTGACTGCCATACACGAGAGAGACACCGACTACCAAAAGAATTTGTCACTCGAAAACTTTTTCGTATTTACGTTCGATGATTCGGCAGATATTGCGACTAACATCAGCCGTCTTGAAAACATAGCACATCAGATTAACACATTAACACCAGGCAAAATTGATGAATCCATGTTAATGGCTAAAATAGTTTCCAGTTTACCTTCTTCTCGCTTCGACAATTTCATTACATCGTGGAATTCTTCGTCAAAAGATTCGAAAACTTTGGTGAACCTGACCGCACAGCTGATCACCGAGGAATCCCGGAGGGGTAAACGCAACGGAAATGACCAAAACATCGCATTCCAGGCCAGTCACCGTTCACACGCGAGCGGAAGTCGACAAAAACGTAAAAATTTCGCCAAATTCCGATGCAACATCTGCAAGAACCCTAAAAATAATCATGACGAGTCGAAATGTTTCTTCAGAAATAAACCTTCTAACCCTAGCGGGAAGAGAGTTGCACTCCTCGTTCATGAAAATAAAACCGCATCGTCTGACTGGATTCTGGACAGTGGAGCTTCATCCCATATGACGAATGACGTCACACAGCTGCATTCGAAGATATCCAGTGATGCCGTGATAAGTGTTGCCAACCAAGAAAATTCGATGAGGGCAAAATTTCAAGGAACCGTTGAGGGTACAAATTGTTCCCTACACAACGTTCTCTACGTCCCCGAGCTATCCAAGAACCTTCTATCGGTTCCTGCGCTCACCAGCAGAGGCGCTAAAGTCATTTTCGCCGACGATGACGTTCGGGTCATTAAGGACGACGAGGTCATTCTGGAGGGCCAAAAGACTAGAAATGGTCTTTTTGAGATAAGACTTGGGAGAGATCAAGCCCATTTGGCATCGGAAAATACCAACGTTATCTGGCACAAAAAGATGGCGCATCTGAGTGAAGCGAACTTGGAAAAACTTTCAAAAATGTCGACAGGAATGACCTGGAATAAAAATCTATCGATACCGTCTTGCGAAATCTGTCTAAAAGCCAAGGCGACAAGAGTACCTTTTGGGAAAAATCGCACTAAAGCTCAACACCCCCTCCAGATACTACATGCCGACGTATGCGGACCGTTTTCTGAGACTTCCTGGAATGGATACCGATATTTTCTCTCCGTCCTCGACGATAAAACCCATTACGCCGCCGTATTCCTGCTGAAATCAAAAGGCGAAGTCAAGGATCGACTAATTGACTACATCACTAAAATCGAAAATAAGTGGGAACGGAAGGTTAAAACGTTACGCATGGACAACGGAGGTGAATTCGTCGTTGAAGAATTGAAGAATTTCTGCAATAAAAAGGGCATCGAAACAGATTATTCGCCGCCATATACGCCGCAATTAAATTCACATGCTGAGCGCCTAAACCGTACGCTGCTCGACAAAACGCGTGCTCTTCTATGCGACTCAGGTCTCAAGAAGGAAATGTGGAGCGAAGCCTTGCTCGTTGCTACATATCTTCTGAATCGTAGCCCAACCACCGCTCTTGGAGACACAACACCCGCAGAAATGTGGTTTAAAAGGAAGCCGAACTTGTCAAGACTGCAGATTTTTGGTTCAACTGCATACGCCAAAAACCTAAAGCACCTAAAGAAGTTGGATGACCGTGCTAAGAAATTCATCTTCGTCGGATACGCTACAAACGCATACCGTCTGTGGGACGAGAAAAAGCGCGAGATTATCGTCTCTCGTGATGTCCACTTTCTCGACGATGCAGCCAAATTACCTGAAAACGCCAAAATGACTTCACCACCAGAAAAACCCGTCACTCTGGATTTCTCAGACTCCGAAAACGAGTGCTCGGACGAGAGCATTCGTCAAGTTGAAAACGGAGAATCTGAAACCGAGGACGAAAACTCCCGGACGTCGACTCCTGCGCCGCATGCACCTGAAGAGAGAGAGGATGAAGACGCCGCCGCTTCGGCATCGGACTCGACGAGAAGATCTTCCAGAAAGAAGACCCGACCAAGGCGACTGGACGACTTCAAGACGAACTTCGATGAGAGTGATTTGGACGGCGACGAATCTGCTCTACTCACGTATAAAGCCGCAGTGACCGGAGACGACCGTGACGTCTGGATTGCTGCAATCAATGATGAGAAGGAAGCACATGAGCAGAACGGAACTTGGACGCTTGTGGACGAGGCAGACGCCAAGGGCAAGAAAATCCTAACAAGCCGCTGGGTATTCCGCATTAAAGACGATGGACGCCATAAAGCCAGGCTAGTCGTTCGTGGCTGCCAACAGATCCCAGGTGTCGATTTCGAGGAAACCTACAGCCCCGTAGTTGGTACTGATGCCCTGAGGATTGTTTTCGCACACGCTGTCAAAAACCATCTCCATTTCAAGAAATTCGACGTTCGAACAGCATTCCTTCACGGAATACTGGAGGAGGAGATCTTCATGAGATTGCCCGAGGGATATGACAGCAATGGAAAAATATGCAAACTCCAAAAGGCACTCTATGGCCTGCGTCAAGCTAGCGAACGCTGGCACTCGAGGCTTGTGACTGTACTCAAGAAGCTTGGACTAAAACCGATGATCACTGACCAGTGCATTTTCGTCAATAAAAACAGATCGTTAATCCTCGCCATCCACGTCGACGACGGTCTGCTCTTCGGTAAGAACCTCAAAGAAATGGACAGCCTCTTGAAATCGATGAAGAACGAGTTCGAGCTCACCGTGGTCGATAATCCATCGACATTCCTTGGAATGGAATTTGAAAAGACCAAAGACTCCATCAAAATTACACAAAAGGCCTACACCGAAAGCGTTCTTCGGAAATTCAGGATGATGGAATCGAACCCAGCACCAACGCCTTTAGTTTCGTATAAGCCTCAAGACCAAGATAAAATCAAGAAATCGGCATATCCATATCGTGAGGCAGTCGGGGCTCTGCTCTACTTGTCCACGAAGACTAGGCCGGACATCAGTTTTGCCGTAGGATACAGCGGCCGTCACGTCGAAGATCCCGACAACCATGACGAGAATAACGTAAAGAGAATCATGAAGTACCTTAAGGGCACTTTGAATAAAGGCATCTCCTTTCACGCTAATTCTCCTGACGACCTGGAGGTGTACTGCGACTCCGACTACGCTGGGGACCGATCAAGTACCAAAAGCACCTCAGGCTATGTCATTTACTTCAACGGAGGTCCTGTAAGCTGGAAGTCCCGAAAGCAGCCGACAACATCTACTAGCAGCACCGACGCAGAACTTGTTTCCGCCGCTGAAAGTTGCCGCGAGTTGATCTACATAAAATCACTGATAAAAGAACTCACTGATAAAGACCGAAACGCGACCATGTACATTGATAACACCAATACTATTCGAATGATCAAAACTGGAGCAATGAACTTTAAGCGCAAGCATATTGACATAAAATATCATTGGTTAAATGAGAAATTTGTTGAAGGTTTGATGAAAGTTGATCATGTATCAACTGAATTGCAAATAGCAGACATTTTTACTAAGCCGTTAGGCCCGACCAAATTCAACTACTTTAGAAATAAGCTCATTACCTGAAATGGAAACTATTCTGATTTATATTGTCTTTTAATGCATGAAAAATTGTTAAAATGTTGAATGATTACTATTGTTTTATGGAAAAGGTTTTATTGGGATGTTTTATCAAGCATGAACTTATATATATATATATTTTTTTATAACTTTGTATTTTAGCATGAATTTTATCTAGAATGAACTTTGAAAAATTGAATTTTATTGAAAAATGATGAATTTTGTAAGGATTGATGTCTAAAATATTTTTTCTACGCCGAAAATTACGGAGGTGTGTTGAAATGTCTAATTATTCGACGAGAAAATTTAAATAATAATAATAATCAATTTAAAAAAAAATGAATTAATAAAAATAATAAAGTGACAACAATTAATTTAAAATAAAAATGAACAATTATGTTCATCAATAAAGTAAACTACTTGGACCTAAAGAAAAGCAAAATAATTTAAAAGAAGGTAAAAGAAATAAAATATAAAAATACAAACAACAAATTAAATAAAATGAAAATAAATTAAAATAAAATATTATAAATCAAATTTAAAATATCTATATAAAAGAATGAAATAAAATTATAAAGATAGAGTTGGCATAGATTATTCTCCATCTTTGCCAACCCTATCTTGCTACTAGTTCTAGTGCTCTCTAAAAGTGTAAATCTAAAAACAATGCGTGCTATTAAATAAAAGTGACATCTTAAATCCTAAAAGGCTGATCCTTCATTATCCTCGATCATCCGGACCTCTAATACCAACTTGAGGAAGATTTTAGTTGAATCTGTTAATGTGTGATGCTGAAATTTGGAACTATACTATCGGGTACGTACCGTTGCACCATGTTAGGTCACTGACGAAAATATTGCCACTTTTCTATTGGTGCTCATGCAAGAAAACCGAAAAAACTCTCGCCCTATAGGTATGCGGAAAAATATATCAAATACATTTTTCACCGTCATATTTTATTCGATGCGATTCGTTCTCGAGGCCGTCAAATTTCGCAAAGCGCATTGCAGGTTGGTGTACGGCGAACACGTCCAGGGCTACTTTGAGTTATGAAAGCAAAGATAAAACCTCGAGTCATTGAATAAATATTCAACGTCGGAGGCGGCCGGGACAAGTAGCTGCAGTATTTTCGTGTAATTGGGTAATTTGTCTGCCATTCCTTCTGCTGAGGGAGGATTCATTTGCATGACAGTCCAATTCCAGTTTGTATTCTCTCGATACGAAAATCGGATCAGAATCGCGCGACAATGAGAGCCGACGATGATTTGTGAGGGAGGGGAGTCGGTTTTATCACGTTGTTGCCGTGTTTGGCGAGTTTGTCATCCGCTTATTGCCGGCGGACGTATTTCTTGCTCGCGTTGAATTTCGGCTCACTTCGCACATTAGGTACCGATTTATCAGGTTAGGTTTATTGAAAAAGAGATTTCCCCAAGGGCCATCGATGGAAGTTTGTACCTACCTAAATCTAATTCATCGTCTATAATGGCATGCAGGTAAATAGGTTACCTATCAATAACGTGTATAATAAAAAATGCAAAGCAGACATTCTTCATGAATCGGAAAATTCTTAACTGAGAGTAGGCCTGACGAATTCAAACAAAGACGAGCTATCATAATTGGACGGCATTAAGCAGAAAGGAACCGACCACAAAAACCTAGTTTCGAGTAATCAGGTTTCAAAGTTTTATCAAGCATACAAATCCTGTGTTGACTGTGTTTTTCAAATTCGAATTTCAAAGGGAAAGCCTTATCAAAACGGTTGCTTCTTTTTAAGGAAAACGTAGTTGACCTAGCCCATTCTAATAGAGCTCTTATCTCATTTTGCCATTTTTTGTGGTTGGTTCCTCTCTGCTTAATGCCGTCCAATTTTGCTTCTTCTTCTTCTTGTTTTCCTGCCCTGGCGCTTCATTTCCCTTCAACTTCCTAAACAGGTGGTGTACGCCCTCATGTTATGGATAGAAACTTGACAAGAGCTCATGTCAGACATTTTTTGTTTATAAAAACACTTGACAACCGGGATGCTCATAATATTAAAAAAAATGTCTGCCATGAGCTCTTGTAAAGTTTTGATCCATCAAGAAACATGAGCGCATATACCACCTGTTTATGAAGTTGGAGCAAAATTAGGCTGGCATCCCTTTCTGAATTCAACTGCAGTGAGATGGCCATCGATACCTCATATATCATGTTTACCTAAAGTGATACCTCATATTGATGTTTGATAGCATCGGCGGTAGAATATCGATGCCAATATAATATCATAGGTCAACTATCAATAGTATGTACCACTGATGTATTGACCTAAAACTATCGATAGTTTTAGAGAAATATCGGTTTAAGTAGGTAGAAGAAAGTAAAATAAACAATTAATCAGTGGCGGCTCCTGCCCTTGAACCCAGGGGGTGCACTTAGGCCATAAGATAATAATATTATCTAGATCTATAATATAGATAATAATATATTATATTATGGAACAATCGCGAAGGGTCATGTTATCATAAACAGTTGGTCTCAGCCAAATATCAATTTCAACTAAGTAAATGCAAATTAATAGGAAAGTTTTCACACTTTCACGTCTCATTATTATAAAATGAACACCAAAAAACGTTCACTAGTGATAACAGAGGAATTTTAAGATGATTACCATCTACCAATTTTCAGAAACCCTATTTTGTAAAAGTTGAAATTGAAGTACCTAAGTATTGTCGGTTGCATTTCCGAGTCGTGGAGCGATTTTTAGCTTTTACCTTCAGTAAAAGCCCTTCCAGTGCAGGTGAGTAGCGGCCGGGTTCCCGGATTGCTATTTTCTTCTCCAAAGTAAACTTAGAAAAATTCAATTGAACTACCTTCACATCACTCATTTTTATTGAACCACAGAAGAAAACACCGCGATTTTTACTAAATCATATCAGTTTTCGAACTGATAAGATAAGATTACCTCGATTAGACCGCATTCGACCGCAGATTCGATCGCATTCGACCGGCGGAGCAGACAGAAAATGTGCACCTGGACGGTACGGTGAGGCATTGGCTGGCTCACTCATACACTTCCAGAAATACACGACCACTAAGACCTATGTAGTGCATTACTAGTTCGTGCACGAGCCGCCATACAGTATAGCGCTAGTCCTGAGGCTTTGCCAATGACGTTGTTGTTGTTTTTTAGAGATGATTGTGAAGAGTTAAGAATAGTGTGGCAGTGATAATGATATTATTAAGATAGGTCACCATGGAAGAACCTTCTTCTTCCATGATAGGTCACTGTTTTTTTCTTTCTCATTTTGGCCAGGGGGTGCACATGCTCCTCTGCTCCTGCCAGGAGCCGCCCCTGCAATTAATCATTAACTTTTCTCTGTGCCGTTCGTTGGCCTGCAATGAATCGCAATTCTGATGACATTATCGATAAGGTATTGTTCATATTTTAATGCCTGGGTAGTAGAAACACCAAATTTGTATTTAAACAACCTTAAAAGCACAATTTTATTTATGCAGGGTAAGTACTAAATTTTCCTAATGATCCTACAAACCACTGATATCGATTACCATGGATGAATATCGATATTCCAGCCAGATGAACTCAATTTTTTAAGAATTTTTAGGGACTACATATTTTTTGGTTTGTGTGATGTAAAAACATGGAACTTACAGTCGAGTCAACATATCGGATAAAGCCGGTGCTTCGTTTTAAAAAATATCGGCTGAAACTCAGTTGAACGACATCGGCTACGATCATCGATAGTAACAATTCGATGCCTACCCGATACTATCGGCCCTTGCATCATCGATGGGAAAATATCGATATATCGGAGGAAAACATCGATATTTCGATACTATCTACTATCGATGTCCATCCCTAAAATGCAGTCAAATCCATCATGCCATATTCTCAGCTGTGATTTTTCCGAATCATAGAAAATGTCTGCCATGCGCACTTGACGAGTCGTTATCGACCGAACTTCAGCAGCAAAGTGATTTCGCTGGAATTCATCTCTCCTGTGAGCGCCATCGCTGCATAAATGCCTGGCCTGGAAAGCGTAAAGTTGGAAGATAACCGGATAACACAATACTGAGAGGAAAACGTCTTCGAAGTGTTCCCCGGAAGTGTTGAAGTGAATTGAACTCGATAGGGGAGGGTAGAAAAATTAAATTCGTAGACTTCGCCGAGGAGTTTCCTCTTCGAACTGCTTCGTATTTCGCAGGAGCGGATGGAAAGTTTTCCCGGTCCCTTTGGGGAAAAGTTCGGTTCTTGCGTGAATAATATCTGACGAAGATGAAGTTTCAAGGAGAGGACGGGTTGGTTTATTGGCGTAGGTACCTCTCGGGGGAGCGCTATCCAATCAGTACGGATATTTTTACGGAGCCGCACATGCGTGCAGGTTAGGCCATCATAAGGATCGATAGTACCGAAATATCGATGTTTTCCTTCGATACATCGATATTTTTCCATCTATGACGCAATTTCCGATAGTATCGATAGTTCGTAGCCGATGTCGTTCAATTGAGTTTCAGCAGAATCTGCTGAATATCTGATATCTGATATTTTTAAACCGATGTATCGGCTTTATCCGATATGTTGACTCGACCGTAAGTTCCATGTTTTAGCATCACACAAATTCGAAAAATATATGGTCCTTGAAAATTCCCAAAAAATTGATTTCATCTGGCTGGAATATCGATATCCATCCATGGTAATCGTTATCAGCGGTTTGCAGAATCGATAGGAAAATTTAGTTGGTACTTACCTTGTATAAAGTATTGTGGTTTTAAGGTTGTTTGAATGCAAATTTGGTGTTTCAACTACCGAGGCATCCTTAACCTTGTCTTTTCCCATTAAAAATATCATCGATAATATCATTAGCACCGAGATTCTTTTTAGGCCAAGGAACGGAACGAAGAAAAGTTAATGATTAATTGTTTATTTTACTTTCTTTTACTTTAACCGATATTTTTCTAAAACTATCGATACAAACGCCGATACAACACGCGATACGCGTCGATACAATTGGTGTTACATACTATCGATAGTCGATCTACGTATCATATCAGCATCGATATTATACCGCCGATCGAACATCGATATATCGATGTATTAGGTATCGATGTATTAGGCTATTCGGAAGTGCTGAAATAGTAGTGGAAATATGTAGTTGCTTAAGGCAATTCTTGAGCTGAAAAATATGTGCAGTGTAAATCGATACCGCGTTCAAATGGTTTTCCAAACCTCTGCTCGAACCACGCCCGAAATATTTTGTCAAAATCCCTTTTTCAGGAATATTGTTTTATTTCAGCGCGTGTGCGTTCTTTAACCTCAAAAATGTTGCCTTTTTCCTACATGTACTGCACGCGAACGGAATCTTCCGCCGAAAAAACACGTCAAAATACTCGGCGAACTCTAAATGAATTTTGATTGTAACTGGTTCGAACAAGGGGAAAGAATTCTCATCAGACACTCGACTCGCGTCCGGGGGCTACGTTTGTAAACGACATCCGATTAGAATTCAGCTCCCAATGAACTTTTGTTGGAGGGGAATTGCGAAAGGGGACCTTCGACGGCGAACACACCCCATGTACATGCTCATACCGTCCGTATTTACACATGAGATCACATACCCTCCTTAGGGACCTGGTTTACTGACGGGAATGTTAATTTCGACAAGTGGATGTTTTTCCATGGGAGTAACCCTTTTCTGCGGCTTGAAAACATGTTATGAATCGAAATTACCGCATTGATTTGTTTTTGTATTTTGTTGGACGATTCCTAATTTGATGTGGAAAATACTCGAATTGATGAGAAAGTGTTCAATTTGATATGATAATGCTGTAAAATTGTCGATATCCGTACCGATACAAAACCTGATTTATAAAATGATCGATAAAAATTATCTGTACGATTATCGATATCCTAACCGATACAATAATTTATATAACGTTCGATAACAATGATCGGAATATCGATATAAATGATTTAATCGATTCAATATCGATATATTTATCAATATACTAATTGACATGAATACGGATAAATCATTTATATAATAAGTGACACAATAATTATATGACTATCGAAATAAAGATCGATGTACTGATCGATTTAAATGTAAATAAAATAATCGATTAATTGTTTATGAAATATTCTACATAAGGTTACGGCTCGGTTATTAATGGTATCGATATAATAATCACTAATAATAACAATTGATGTAATAATCGATATAATTGTAGATGTAATATTATAATAATACGACACATCATGTACCTAGGCATTATATTCCCAAAATTAATGCACCCATTCCTGAAATATCAAATCTTTCAGGAAATAATTCACCGATAATTAGGTATATGAAGTTTTCCTCCAAAACTGCATTCATCGATTATACACGATTACTGAATGCATCGAGTTTTGTCGATATCGATTTCGTTTTTTTCGATTTTCGATTGCTTATAGGTACCAAATCTGCTATGAATCGAAATCGAAAAACGAAACCGATATCGACAAAACTCGAAAGTGGATGAATTCATGCAGTTTTGGAGGAAAACTCTTCATATTGCGTTATAATGAATAATAGATTATTATTAGATAATAATCATGCCTCTTTCTGTTTCAGGAGCAACTGTGACGATAAAGCTGGTATGATTCTACGGCAACACTACGACCGGCCATACTTCCTTCCCGAAAATTCCGAAAACAAGAACACGGATTGGATATTTATGGGTACTCCAGGCTACGGTGCGCACATGCATGTGAGTATTTCCAAAAAACAATTTACTTACAACTTACTTATTTACTTATCTTATTTAATTATTAATTTTAATTTTTTTTTCAAAAATGAATTTGAGGTGAGCGATCTAATTTATTTTAAGATGATAACAGGACGATTTAATAAAAACTTTTGCTAAAAAGTCAACTTTTTTGTATCTGTGCCCAGAATAAGCAACAGATAAATTTCAACCCACTCAAGTTCGAAAAAAACGAATTCCGATACGCATTTTTGACGGGCTTGTAATTCGAGCTGTGTGAACGTCCCTATTCGGCCTTTTACCAGGGTATTATTTCATTATCAATATGGGCGAGCATCGGGTAAAACGTCCGGATGCCTTCGAAGAGAAAATGCTTCCGGGGTTTGCTCGGGACGTTATCGTCCAGTTTGCCAATAACGGACGGGGCAAAATATTATATTATTTCGCCCAGGGCGTGCAAGCTGGAGATGGAATATTCCAAAAGAGGCCCCGATCCCGTGCATCTTTTTCAGCAGTGCAGACCTCTCCAATAGTGCGAGGAACGCACAAAAATTCCCCGTTGTTGTCAGCTTTGAATAGTTTAGCTGGTTTTGCGCCCGTTATACGGGTATTATTCTATAGGAATTTATTCCGCGAAAATTCCACTCTATACCGGCGATGCTGTATTTCGGTTTGATTTCCATAGGAAATTTAGCGCTTTGATAATTCGAGCGATTACCTGATTCGAGAATGGTCGGCTAAATCCTCTCAAGAGCTTTGCTAACTTTTCTCTCCGTATAAGCACATTTGAACGCTTTCGAAGTTGAAATTAGTCGGCAATTCAACTCGTCCACATTCAATCAATAGGGCCCTTTCATTAAAACCTGCTCAGTTTGGAATTTATTCTGTGGAGAGCGACCAAACTGATTAGGTAGGTATTTGATTAAATGTCAGTGAAAATTTTCATTTTCAGTCTTCGATGTCATTGCAGATCAAAGTTTTTTTTTTTTCGTTCTGAAAAGCCACAAAATTGGCGAAGGCGCTGTTGCATCAAATGTGACGAAACACTAAACAATATTAAATATATGAACAGCTTAGTGACCATGAAGAACATAAATTTTATGTTCTTCATGGTCACTAAGCTGTCAGCTAATATTGAATCTAGCTGTTTTGCCATGCTCAAGGGCCCCTATTTTGTAAAGCTTGATACCCTGACAAATCCTATGACAATTTGGGTAAATATACGATGTGATAGGTAATGTCTTATCAGCTTACACGATAATTGTTGATGTTGTTGTTCCTCGTTTGGCCTTTGTCCCAGGATAAGGACCCTTGGAGCCTATAAGACAGTGTTGCCATATAATATTCACCAAATTTGTCATGGGTTTTTGCAGGGTAACAGTGATATCGAAAATTTACAGAATAGGGGCCCTCTTTGGAATTAAGTTCAATTTCAATGCTACAGAAATCGTTTCCCTTCGAGCATAATCGTCTCATTAGCGCAAATCCACTCGAACCTCGAAGTTGTTATCGGCAGGAAAGTTCGGGAATCGTCATTCCAACTCGCGGCGGCCCTGTCATTGAATGTGATCAAACTGTAACTCGCTCGACGCTGTTTTGGGATTCTGGTCGGCTGATAATGAACTTGCAACAACTTACTTAGCAGTCGGCCCCCGGAACTTGGAAGTTGTGATGAATGGTAGCGTTTCGGGTAGGAGCGCGTACGTACGAATCCGTAAGCCAGGTGGATCCGTAAAATGGGAAATCTTCGCTCTTCGGAAAAATAAGATCATCTTTTTTGTAGCAGCTCAAATTTCGATTATTTAGACGTCTGTGAATAATTTTTGATAAGCATTCGGACGATTCGGCATCTTCGCTGACCTTTTGGGCTTTTTCGTCAAAAAATCACTACTTGGGTATACCTACCCCAAAGCAAGGCATCCGCAAAGCAAGACAATCGTGGTTGGAAATAATTTTGAAAATAACTCGGGGCTCAGGCATAGAATTATTCACCGTCGCGCCCGAAAGTCTTTTGGGAACCTCATTACCGCATTAATATTTTACGTCGGTCGAGCCAGAAATGAAGTAAGCGACCATTATGATAATGCAAATCATCCGGTGACGAACTCGGCCTTTCTGCGAAAGTTGAAACGGAGAAATTTCGAGTCGTTAGGCGAGATTCTGCTCTTCTCTCCGACGGCCGTTATTTAATGCAGCATCCAGAGATAGCAATTTTTATTCCTGGCACCCTCAGCTTGCACCAGGGATGGCCATCGATACCTAATATATCGATAGTATCGGCGGTAGAGTATCGATGCCAATATCTACGATATTATATCAACTATGATAGTATCGACCTAAAACTATCGATAGTTTTAGAAAAATATCGGACACAAGTAGAAGAAAGTAAAGTAAACAATTAACCATTAATATTTCTCTGTGTTTCCTTGGCATATGAAGAATCTCAATTCTGATGATATTATAGATTACTTATTGTTGAGGGTAATATCGATTACCATGGATGAATCGATATTCCAGCCAGATGAACTCAATTTTTTGGGAATTTTTATTGGCTGAAACTTATTTGAACAACATCGGCTACGAACTATCGATGCCCAATACTACCGGCCCTTGCATCATCGATGGAGAATATCGATATATCGATGGGAAAATATCGATGTATCGAAGGAAAATATTTCGATACTATCGACTATCGATGGCCATCTCTAGCTTTCACCTCGAATTGTCAAATTTTGAGTGTTTGTAGCATTCCAAACATCTTAGAATCCGAAAAAATGTTTCCATCCTGTGGGGGTGTCATCTGACACCTTGGGGTGCGACCCAGAACTACATGGGCTACGAACTTATCCAGAAGTGCCGAAATGTCAACCCTTCAAAACCCCCAAATCGACGTTTCAGCCGAGAATCGATTGATTTTTCATTCGTCAGATCAATTATCATCACTATTGCGTCACAGTTTGAGCATTGAATATCAAAATGCGTCACCGTTTGAGCATTGAATGCCCAAACGCGTCACCGCGGCCAATCGTGGGCTTCCTCCAACTTAAAATGGATGTCGCCGAAGCAATTCATCCAACTGAACCTACCCCTTTTCCAGGAACAATCCACCCCCCCACCCCCAGCTCACCTGCCCATAGGCTTCTCATTATTTCACCCTCCGCGTCTCATGATTCGTCCCGCTACACACAAGTGTCACGTCCATTTCACTGATTAGACGCGACGGAACCGAACATTGCGAACAATTAATTATTACGCCCGGAACGGCGGACCTGACTGCAATCAGAACTGACACCGGCAAACGGGATCAAAACCGAGTTTGTGCTCAACAGGAAGGCAATATGCAATTTAGGATATTAATTATACAAATTATAACAATAATGGTTCATTTCTCGGTTTCTTTCATGATGAAATACAAATAACGAGAACAAGATGAAAATATTGATCAGAATACGAATGAGACCACAAATGAGAATACAAATAAGAATACGAGTAGGGGTAAGAGTACAAATGATGATACGAATAAGAATACAAAAGAGATTACGTATACTAATGAGGGTACGAATTGAAGTACGAATATACCAAACAGGAACACGAATAAAAATGCATAATGTGCAAAATTATTTAATAATACTACGAATAAGAATGTACAAATTATAAGAAAAAATGTGCAAATAATAAGAATACAAATAAGAATTAAAACAGATACAAGAAGATGAAAAATAAGGTAGGTAAAAAAATTGAAATTAAAAATTTGTACCCAAATCTTGCAACAACAGCCTTCAACCAAGAATCGAAAAAGAAAAAAATTAATAAAATTAAATTATTATCTTACCGTTCGATCAGATTAGTGACGTTTCGCTACTTCCGATATTTACTGATATCGATACTTAGCTTTCGGTACTTCCGATATTCGTATCGAATACCGTGGGATCGATATTTTACTAATATCAGTAAACATTATGGGGTATCGAAAAAGGCAATGAATCACCCAAAGAAATCTCTTTTATCAGGAAAAAATCTCCTTTGCCGTTATTTACTTCCATACTTACAGAGTAAATGGAAGTATTGGAATCGTCCTAAAATCGTGAAACGGAACCAGTGTTGCCAACTCGTCGCTTTGCTTTTTCTGTCGAACACCGAAAAAACCTCTGAATTCGACTAAAAACCTCAGACTTTCAAAAAGTTGTGTTCTTAACTCCAACATCTACGAATATAAAATGATCAAAGTCAACCTCAAACTCAACCAACTTCAAACCAACGTCCAACGTCAAACTTTGAGTTCAAAGTCAACTTCGAATTCAAAGTCAAACTCGAGATCAAATTCAACTTCGAGATCGAAGTCAACTTCGAGATCAAACTCAACTTCGAGATCAAAGTCAACTTCGAGTTCAAACTCAACTTCGAGTTCAAACTCAACTTCGAGTTCAAACTCAACTTCGAGATCAAACTCAACTTCGAGATCAAAGTCAACTTCGAGATCAAAGTCAACTTCGAGTTCAAAGTCAACTTCGAGATCAAAGTCAAACAAACAAACACTGAAGTTAAGTTAGTTAGTTGAATGAATTTGCATTTGGTCTCAGGTTGGAACAATTTTATTATCGTTCTTTCTACGTTTGACAAATGATATCGCTCTTTCTACGTTTGTATGGGAAGACACGCATAGAAAGTATCGAATGATACTCATGGTATCAAGTACTTACGTTTCGATACAATATCGATATCAGTACTGAAACTTCGACACTCATTGGACACCAAGTATCGAGTACATGGGGGTATCGAAATGTCACTAGATCAGATACGAAGAGTTCAGAAAAGAACGTACCTACTTATTCTCCTTCAGCCTCGCCTTATCAATCCCGAGACTCAACAATATCGAGTCAAGTGTTTGAAAAGGATGCTGAAAACATTGGCGATACCGACTCTGAAAAGAGGTAGTCGCTGGCTCGAAAAGACGAATTGCCGGAAAGGGTGAAAACATCCGACAACCTCGCATTCGTTCTTTTCCAGCCCCCCTCCCTCCCATTTTGCTCTCAGGCTGAAATCGAGACCGAGCTCCCACTCTGTTTTACCGTTTTGGTGGAATAAGACAGTTTACACGTGTCGCTTTTCGACGTCAATTGACTGAATGAAAAATACTGCGCCGAATATCGAAAGATAAGAAAACTCAGGGCTAACGTGCCTGAGTAGAATTCTGGAGATCCACCCCACACCCTAAGGGAGATGGGGTTCCTGGCTTGGTAATTTGATTTAGTTAGCAAAACAATTATGCGGATTGGGTTTATGAAGAATTTCCCATCAGATTTCAACTCTTTGAAAACCGGCGGCATTCATCCAGTGTTGCCGGATTGATATCAACTTTTTGTAGCCATCAGACTCAACATCTTCGAATGAAACTTTCCCATAACTCCCTAAATTCATCTACCCATAAAAATTAATCGTACGGATATTCTATTTTCAAAACCAGTGGTGCGTAGATAACACACAATACTTCCATATTTTGGAATGTAAAATTGTGACACAATTTGATCATATTTTGACTGCTTTTAAGGGGTTTAGGTCAAAAGTATCAAAAAATTCACTATTCAAATTTTAAAATTCGCCCAAAATGTTTTTGGAACATAAAAAATGTCCTCATATTCTGCAAGGTAAAACAAAGATTTCAAGACCAGGAATGCTAAAATCGGTTCATTTTTGTGACCGGAAAAAAATAAAATAGAAAACAATAAAAATTCAAATATATCCGAAGTACTGTGCGTTATCCAAATTTCGATTAAACAGGGTGTTAGGTCTTGCCGAGACAAACATTTCAGTTCAAGAAATTTGAAAAAAGGTTGAGAAATGAGGGAGTTATGGCCATTTTTGTAAATGACCACAGACGGACTAACGGACACACGGACACACAGACACTTGTTCAGGAAGTGATTCTGAGTAAATGTGTATAAGAAAAAGTTTTTTCTGAAGCTCCGTTCCGATTCTCGATTTTAGGACGATCACAATACTTCCATTTACTCTGTAAATATGGAAGTAAAAATCGAAACAGAATTCGAAAGCGGTATGAGGGTGAGCCAACAAAACTTGCTAATTTTGAATTTGCCGCCAAAATTTCAAGAATTTTCGTACGGAGGTGGGGTGGGTCTCATTTGGAGGAGATGTTGTTACAGTTTAGTTCCCGCGTAGGCCAGTTGACGTACTGAACGAGGAAGCAGCTTTTGCGACAAAAGCCATATTTTCGAATGGTTCCATCACAACGCAGAGACAACACAGCAGAGACAACGCAGACAACGCCGAGACAACGCAGCGACGTGACACGCTATCTGTCGGATGGTGAGATAACTATTTTCAAAAGTTAGTAGATCCACGTGAGACCGTGCTGATGATCGGGGAAAAATGGCCGCAAAGCTTTGAGTAGACCTTCCTTCTATTCAAACGACCAAGAGAAGAACTTTTATCCGAGTCAGCAGAGCAATCTTACCTGGATCAAACGAAACTAATAATTGGAAATAGTTAACTCACCATGCGACAGGAGCGTGTCACGTCGCCTTCTGTTGTCGCCTGTCGCTTCTCTGTTGTCACGATGGAGCCATTCGAAAAGCAGGATTTTGTAGCAAACGCTGCTCTCTCGTCCAATGCATGGCCTCAACTGGCGTAGGTGGGCACTAAACTGTGAGAACAACTCCTTAAAATGAGACTCACTCCACCGCATTTTTATACTTTCGCAAATTCAAAATCAGCAAGTTTTGTTGACATGATCAACCAGCTCCAGAGCTCTTGTCCAATTCATTTTCGGAGCAAAACGGATTTTTCAACGAGCAGGTATAATACCCTCAACTCATACCCCGGTAAACAAGTTTTGTTACCGTATTTCCTACTTCCAACTGGACCAAGTTCACGCTGTATAACTACTTATTATGCAAAACCGGTCGATCGTACATCAGACAGCGTTGATTCATACGTGAATTCGCGAGTTGGCCGAAGAGTTTATACACGGGCTGTTGAGTTCGCACAAATCCAACATGGCCACCGCTGATGGTTAAATGATGTTCCGAATCAGACCTCAACCGCTGGAAATAGCGGGCCTACTCATCGAGGCAAGGGAGTTTTCAACTTTCGACGTCGGCTTTTCAACGTTTATCCTCAGTTTTTCGGTAGATTCTAGCCAGTCGTAATGATTTTGAGGGCAATATCAGGTAGGTACTAAGAATAGTTAACTCGTTCATGGCAAATAAAGGTTCAGCAAGAAGGTTTTGCCAATTGGCGTCCGGTATCGACGCAGGTATGCAGTTACACCAAAAGTTACCTCGGCGACGATATTCTGCTGAATGCAATAATTTTCCAAACTACTCGAAATCGATACCGGTAATAAAAATCGAAATCGGTAATAACACGTCGCTTAAGTTCTAACACCGCCTAACTCAATTTTTGGCGAAAATGAGTTGGACACACCACTCGATAGATTTTTCAATAGGTAGCCGATATCATGGTAAAACTGCCAAGGAGATTGAACCAACCAGTGAAGGAGATGGAGAAGAGACAGCACCGCTCAATGTATTTCCATGTTGAAATAATTAGTTTTTTGTACCTCCTGAAAACTTGGAAAAATTGAGTTAGGTGGTGTTAGAACTTAAGTGACGAAAAGTTTTGTTGATTTTGAGTCGTTTGGAAAATTATTCAGACCCACGGTAGATCTGCAATGCGAAAAACCTGATAGTAAACAAAAATATTCCGGGCAATTTACCCGACTTCTGAATGGAGCTCGAAACCAAAAGTTGTTTACACCTCGAGAAACGGGGTCTCTCACAATGGCGAATGATTGAGAAGACTAGCCATTGCGGTCGTTACGGGGTCAGAAAAGGGAAAATAGGTCGTCGCTGGTCATTGTGTGAGACGTTTTATTGCAAGAAACGCTCCCAGTAAACAACAAACATCTGGGACGAATATTTCTCAGAGAACTGCTAGATGTAGGCATCACAAATTTCTGAAAAAAGACTGTACCCTACTCAATCGCAATTCTGTCCAATTCTTCCCGACATCGTACGATGCTGTTCGATATCGTCCCATACTGTACAATACTGTTCGATATAATCCGATGCTCTCCGATATCTACCGATACCGTTCGATATTGTACGACGCTGTCCGATATCTTCCGATACCTTTTGATAATATCTAGTACTATATTATAGTCCGACGCTATCCGATATCTTCCGGTACTGTTCGATCTTGTCGGATATTGTCCAATGTTAACCAATATATCTCAGTATAAACCCTATTGCACGCTCACAACGTTTCTCAAAGCTTCGTGACGTATGATAATAAATTTTGGTTCATTTTTCTATAGAAATGAACCTTTGTAATCGGTCAGGAAAAAAAAAATTTTAACACCCCCTGAAAATTTGTTGGTTTACGTTTCAAGGGGTGTAGAATCCGAATCTGCAATAAAAATTTTTTGTCCGTCCGCCGTCCGCCGTACGCCGTACGCCGTCCGCCGTCCGGGGTTTTTCAGGGGGAAGGAGTTATCGAAAAATTTTGAAATTTTTACCAAAAATCAAGTTCCGTATCTAGTTGGTCCTAACGTCTCGGCAGAACCCTACCTTAATTTTAAGGCCAGTAAAACAGCTGTTGAAGTGGGAAAAAATTCGTGTTTTTCTGGAAATTTGAAACATAGGCATGTGACGCATCATTTTCTATAGATTTTTCTATGCTGAATCGAATGAGACCATCGCCACGCCGGTAGCTTCAACCGTTTAGGAGTTATTGCAGTTTTAGTGAGACATTTTTGAGTTTTTTAAAAATTCCTACAATTCTTAATAACTCGAAAACGACTTGAGCCACAAAAATCGTTTTCCACTCGTTGGAATCCCCACAAAAACTTCTGTCCTCCCGATATCTTCAATTTAAAGAATCTGATCGCATTACACAAATCAGCAAAATAAAAATCGGAAAAATTTGAGAATTCGACCTCGGCTCTTAGATACGGTTGATTGATCTACTTACGACCACTAGCCTATTACACCAACAAGGTGACGCACTCACACTACGACCAGTTGCGCTTGGCAACATAAGAACGAGACAGGCTTTAACAAAGGTTCTGAAGCATTCTTGACGCATTTTTAATTTCATTATTCAGAGAATTTAATAATTATTATATATTATTCTGTTAGTTATGTAGGTAAATAAGAATAGATTAAGTGATGGTTTCAACAAAAATTAACGACGCGCTGCGTTGAAAAGATAGATAGGTAGGTCAAGCCAGGAGGACCAAGCAAAGAGGATGATTATTTTTTGCCGGGTTGAAAAAACGTTTTTCTAAATCCCCATCTAAAATATCTACCAATTTATACTGAAATTCTAGAATAATAACAACTAAGTTCCGTGTTTAAGGAGAACCTATATATCGTAAGATTTGCCTTTGCAATCGAAAAATGAACCCCTGTGCAAAATTTGCAGAGTTCTTCGGATATACCGAAAACTGATGTGCACATGCCACTGATCTACTTAGCAGCGTTTTTTTTTTTTGTTACATTGAATTACATTTTGTATTTTTTTTTTTTACATTTTTGAATTACATAAGCATTTGTTGCTGCATAGAGAACTTCATGGGTGGTTGAACGCCAAGAAGCCGGTGTATTTCCATGTCAGACACTGAGCATATTCTCCAGCTCAGAACGCGGAAAACATTCCGGTGTATCCGACCGCTTGGAAGAACACGGAACACAGAGAAAGTTGGCTCGGTACAAGGTACGGCGGATTCGCGGAGCCGTATTTCCGACAGCGGGTGTTGATACCTCGGGAAAACTGAGTTCAAATGGAAAACCCTCCGAGTAAATTAAAAGCGGAGCGGCTTAGCGTTTATGCGAGCCATAGATTGCATCGCTGCTACAGCTTCGTGCTATCTGCGTTTCGAGGAGAAAACTCCGCTAAGTGGCTGCTGTCGTCAGCGAAGGCTCGTCTCGTTTTCTCTTGTTTTCCCTCAGCCATTTCTAGTTCGAGCCTAAGAAGTCGCTCGGAAGTGAAGCGCAAGGGATTCTGGTGCATTTACTCCGGTTCTTTACACTATGGTGCTAATGGTCGGATGAATTATTCAGCAAGCTCCGCGAAATCGTAAAATTGTGACGTCAAAGATGCTCCCCGTTGTATCCTTTCGGGTTTTTGATCGACTCGATGTTGCAACCCCGCTTGCTGTAGGTCGACTTAGTGTTGCCAGGTTGGCTCACTCAAAATTCGGACTTTTGCACAAGGTACCTGGAAAGAATATCCCCATGCCTCCCATGTTCTTTTCTAGTGACCTGTTGCTCCTTTCATTCCGCAAAGAAAACCGAGGGTTTTCCCCCTCGGTTTTTTTTCGCATCGTTCGTTGTACGAGAGCAGAGTAGAAGTTAAGCCGGTCGTTTCCCGGCTGTCCCTCAACTGAAACTTTACCGGGTTCCCTAACTTATTGTCCATTTTTTAAAGCTTACTTATTGTCGCCTTCCATTTTGGCAAAGAAGACGTCACATTTATTTGCACCGAGTGGGCGCGAGAGGGGTAATTTATCGGTCAACTTCTCCCCCGACTTTTATCCTGAATTTTTGCCCGACTATAGCCAAGGATGTAACTGCATAATGGCGTTTTAAGTACTTCGAACGAACCACTTCCTTTAGTTGACTTAATTTATCCCTCCTTAGGAGTTTGTCGGCGAACTAAAATCTTGAAGTTTTGGGCGATTTGGCAATCGTAGAGTGAAGAATGAGGAACATGCATGAAAAAAAAATAAACTGTTTTTTCGCCATAATATTCCTTGTTAGGCTTCGAAAATGGTGTTATGGTGGATGACGGTTCGGAAAAGAGGTAATTAAAAGAGGAGCTAGGCTTAGTGAAAATCGCACATTTGAAGTCGAGCGGGAAAATGGCCAGCCGCAAGGTTACACACTGTGATGTCATCTTCCCGTGAACACCAGTGCAACCTCATCCGAGTTCATGTGTGTATGCTGTGATTGGACGGCGATAACGGAATTTTAGCCGTTACGTTAAGAAATCACGTCCGCACAGTGACGTCATACGGTTAACCGCCACATTCAAAAGGGCACTTTTCATTAGCGTTTTTCACCCGGAAAAATGTTGTTTTTTCGTTGTAGACCATCACTACATCATTTTCGCATCCTAAACAGCATCATTCTGGTGGAAAAAATGGATTTCGTTTTTCATGCATGTTCCTCATTCCCAACTAAAAATAGAAAATAGAAAAACTGAACTAATTGATTATAATCAATTAGTTCAGTTTACTATTTTTAGTTGAGAATTAATCCATAATTATGGATTACATTTTATTCGATCGAGAGCTCTATTATTAGTCGTAGGTACCAGTGGCGGCTCCTGCCCAGGGGGTGCACTTAGGCCATAAGATAATAATATTATCTAGATCTATAATATAGATAATAATATAATATATTATGGAACAATCGCGAAGGGAATATGTTATCATAAACAGTCAGTTGGTCTCAGCCAAATATCAATTTCAACTAAGTAAATGCAAATTAATAGGAAAGTTTTGCACACTTTCACGTCTCATTATTATAAAATGAACACCAAAAAACGTTCACTAGTGATAACAGAGGAATTTTAAGATGATTACCATCTATCAATTTTCAGAAACCCTATTTTGTAAAAGTTGAAATTGAAGTACCTAAGTATTGTCGGTTGCATTTCCGAGTCGTGGAGCGATTTTTAGCTTTTACCTTCAGTAAAAGTCCTTCCAGTGCAGGTGAGTAGCGGCCGGGTTCCCGGATTGCTATTTTCTTCTCCAAAGTAAACTTAGAAAAATTCATTTGAACTACCTTCACATCACTCATTTTTATTGAACCACAGAAGAAAACACCGTGATTTTTACTAAATCATATCAGTTTTCGAACTGATAAGATAAGATTACCTCGATTAGACCGCATTCGACCGCAGATTCGATCGCATTCGACCGGCGGAGCAGACAGAAAATGTGCACCTGGACGGTACGTTGAGGCATTGGCTGGCTCACTCATACACTTCCAGAAATACACGACCACTAAGACCGATCTAGTGCATTACTAGTTCGTGCACGAGCCGCCATACAGTATAGCGCTAGTCCTATCCGTCGGTGATCCTGAGGCTTTGCCAATGACGTTGTTGTTGTTTTTCAGAGAGGATTAATAGTGAAGAGTTGTGTGGCAGTAATAATGTTATTATTAAGGTAGGTCACTGTTTTTACTTCCATATTTACAGAGTAAATGGAAGTATTGTGATCGTCCTAAAATCGAGAATCGGAACGGAGCTTCAGAAAAAACTTTTTCTTATACACATTTACTCAGAATCACTTCCCGAACAAGTGTCTGTGTGTCCGTGTGTCCGTCTGTCTGTCTGTCCGTCTGTGGTCATTTACAAAAATGGCCATAACTCCCTCATTTCTCAACCTTTTTTCAAATTTCTTGAACTGAAATGTTTGTCTCGGCAAGACCTAACACCCTGTTTAATCGGAATTTTGATAACGCACAGTACTTCCGAGATATTTGCATTTTTAGTGTTTTCTATTTTATTTTTTTCCGGCCACAAAAATGAACCGATTTGAGCGTTCTTGGTCTTAAAATCTATGTTTTACCTTGCAGAATATGTGGATATTTTTTACATTCCGAAAATGTGGCGTTTTTTCATTTTGGGCAAATTTTAAAATTTTAATAGTGAATTTTTCGATATTTTTGGCCTAAACACCCTTAAAAGCAGTCAAAAAATGATCAAATTGTGTCTCAATTTCACGTTTCAAAATATGGAAGTATTGTGTGTTATCTACGCACCACTGGTTTTCTTTCTCATTTTGGCCAGGGGGTGCACATGCTCCTCTGCTCCTGCCAGGAGCCGCCCCTGGTAGGTACACATTTATTCTACGCCCTCGGCAGATTGCTAAAAAGGAAAATTCACTACTCCTATTCTTATTCTTCGAGGAAGGGAAAGCTGATTGCCTCAATTTCACGGGCTCTGGTCACGATTGGGACACGGTTGCCTGAACCTGGACAGCAGCTCCTCAATCTTATTGGACGACCGAGGGGGGAAAATCAAGGAAAATCGAGAGATTTTTTCAACTCTTTCCCTATTTCCTGGGCGATTTCAAAGGTAGGCCGTTATCGGTCGGCATCGAATTTAGCGGCTAAGAAAGTCATGACGAAGCTGCAACTCAGATGGGGGATGCCTTTTTACTTCCATATTTATAGAGTAAGTGGAAGTAATGGAATGGTCCTAAAATCGAGATTCGGAACGGAGCTTCGGAAAAAACTTTTTCTTATACACATTTACTCAGAATCACTTCCTGAACAAGTGTCTGTGTGTCCGTCTGTGGTCATTTACAAAAATGGCCATAACTCCCTCATTTCTCAACCTTTTTTCAAATTTCTTGAACTGAAATGTTTGTCTCGGCAAGACCTAACACCCTGTTTAATCGGAATTTGGATAACGCACAGTACTTCCGATATATTTGCATTGTTAGAGTTTTCTATTTTATTTTTTTCCGGCCACAAAAATGAATCGATTTGAGCGTTCTTGGTCTTAAAATCTTTGTTTTACCTTGCAGAATATGTGGATATTTTTTATACTCCAATACCATAGCGTATTTTCATTTTGAGCGAATTTTAAAATTTCGATAGAGTTTTTTGGTATTTTTGACCTAAACATCCTTAAAAGCGGTCTAAATATGATCAAATTGTGTCACACTTTTACGTTTCAAAATATGGAAGTAGGTATTGTGTGTTACCTACGCACCACTGCTTTATTTAGTAGTTATGCTCAACGTAGCATTCCTATTGGCTATCTTCCGTTTTCCTTTCCAAAAGTGTAGGTTTTGAGTTATGGATGTCCAAAAATGCGATTTTTAGGTATGTCGCTTGCAGTTTATTATTTTGAAATTTCACCCCACGAGCGGATGTGCACAGTAGGGATTGCCATCGATACCTACTCGATATTATCGGAATATCGATGTTTTCCTCCGATTTATCGATAATATCGGATGGAAAATATTATTTTCCATCGATGATACAAGGGCCGATAGTATCGGGTATCGGAAACTGAAAGACCTGCTTATTTCACACTGGCAAGTCTTATCTCCTCATTAATGTCTTGTAAAAATTGCCCGGGTGCGAATCCTTCGAAATTTCCCTCAACGTGACGTCAGCGGTGCCTGGCGGTAGCCGTCGTAGTCTGCGTTGTTGCCGTTGTAGTCTGCGTTGTTGCCGTCGTAGTCTGCGTTGTAGACGTAGGACGTACCTTCATGTTATCATAGCAGAAAGGAATACCGTCCCGTAACATCATCTTGAAATACGGCTACTGTTGCTTCAGGATCGAAAGCGAAGCGCCGGGTAGTTTGCCTTATGAATAATAAAATCCGACATCAAGCTGGCTGAGATGGGACTGATCCCTGGATGATATCAATACTTGATGCAGCATCGATACTTTCAACCCAATATCGATTCTGATATCAGCAATTGCTGCTGGCAATTCTGATTATCATTTATTATAAAAAGCTTACGTTTTCCTACGAACCGATTATTGAAATATTCCCTTCTTTTGTTGGACAGTCGACGGAATCACTGGCTTATAATATTCAAGCGCAACACAGGTTATGGGCCCAGTTTTGAAATGCCTACTTGCCTTTCTCCAACCCATTTCCATCTAAAGATTTTGATTTGGGAAAAATCTATGCAAGAAAATACCAAAAGTATGTGATTTGATGCTCCATTCGAAACATCGACAGTTAAGTATCGATACTTCCGGTATCGATTCTATCCTAGTTACCGATTCACCTCTCACTTCCTTCCGCTTCAACTAGTCGGTCCAATTTGACGATGGCCTCCTGGCCGTAATTACAGTTGGTAGGTGCGCTGGGTTGATCGGATACAGATACAGGCGCATCGCATTACCCGAGAGGCGGTACGTCTGGATACGGATATTGCGTACTCGGTCGACCGGTGATGCAGCTTATCCTTCATCATAGCCACGTATTGGACTCGTGATGGTAGACACAATTTGAATTTTTATTGCACTACGATAACGAGCGAATTTCAATTCGAATTATTTTCATTCAAATTATGTCAGGATTATCCAAATTTCAATTTCATCGCGATTTATTTGCAATATTCACAATTTTCACTCCACAAACAAAACTAACCCGTCGACTCCATTTTCCAACTTTTCACACACAAACCAAAAATCGATACCTAACCGATGTAGACCGTTCTCCAAACTGCACAGTGTTGCCGCTTCGGAAGTCTAAAACATCGTACACTGTCTTCGTGTGGCTTTTTGTAGGATTTTGATTTTAGGCGGAGGCGGACTCTACAAAATACAGAAAACTCATACGATACAGAAAAATCGTGCAATTCTGTGTTGACTGAACGATTTCTTGCAAATCCTCTGTTTTCCCTTTGTTAGAGTGGGGTAGGGAATTGGGAGGTAAAAATAAAATTTCACTTGTCAATTCTTGCTGACCAACTACTGCCTTTTAATAAAGAAAATAAATTTGATCTGGTTTTACGGTCTTTGATCTCTTACCTTTTCAAACTAATAAATAAATTAAAAAATCAATAATATGGCCAAAAATATTTGCAAAATAAATTTTCTTCTTAAAAATAAAAAGTTCGGTTGACCGACCCGCGAGTCGAATCGGTTCACACTGACGCGGACGCGACAGTCGCAAATCTAGCGACCGAAAAGACGCCACGGCACTACGACTACTCTCACCTGGTACAGACGACGAGGTACGGTATTCTGGCGGACGATACGCATCCACGGGCGTTGAATCCTGACCGTGAGGCGGGATTCACACTGCACGCGAAGCGAAGCGATGCTATGCGAAGCGATCGGAGGCGGAATTTCGAAGCGGTGCGAAGCGATGATGTGTTCACATTGCTAGCGATTACGGATGGGTCGGCCAGTCGAGTGTTTGGCGTCCCGCAGAGATTGTTACCGTCTTGTGCGTCTCCGGCAACGCACACCTGTGTTGCTAGTGTAGCAACCGGGCTGGAATGTCTCATGATTTGATGGCTGACGCCACAGAACAACTCAAGAAATTTCGATCGCGTGAAATATAGCTTCAAATCGCAAGGTTGCTTGCGATTGCATCAGCCACCCGCTCGAAAACGCACGCTACCTCTCCCCTTCGCTTGCAGTGTGATCACCCCACGCTCCGTCCCCTTCAAAAACCCTACTCGCCCGCCTGTTGTCTTTTCCGCGCGTAATCGCATGTCATCGCATCGCTCCGCTTCGCCCCAAATCGCAGGCAGTGTGAATAGTGATGGGCGATACCACTAGTGATGGCAACAAAAAATCGATTTTTTTGAAAAATCGATTTTTACGGTTTAAATAATCGATTTTTAAAAATCGATTTATTGAAGGCGATTTTTATTTAAAATCGATTTTTCTACCAAAAAATCGATTTTTACCTGTTTAAAATGCGTTGTTATATTACAATAAAAATAATACATTAAAATATTATCCCGTGTAGAGAATCTAATATAACGATCCATATTTACTCCAGCGTTCAGTATTCAGTAACGATGTGAGTTCTACTGTCACCATTTTACCACAGATCGAAATAGACGGCACTACCTTCACAACATAACTCGATCTCGTTCGAATCGAATCGTTGTCGTTGAGGTCTCCCCACTCTCTCCCTCCTTCCCTTCCCCGTCTTCAGAGAATCGAAAAGAGAGAGACAGTGAAGTGGAAGTGTCATTTGTAAACTTGTACTTTTATGTTACAGGCCCCATATATTGTTTTACACCATATTTTACTGGTATATCTCATAGATTTAAAAAAAATCGATTTTCTTTAAAAATCGATTTTTTGGTCTCGATTTTTAGTTGAAATCGATTTTAATCTTTCGATACATCGATTTTTTGAAAGATCGATTTTTCTATAAGTGTTGCCATCACTAGATACCACAAAATATTCGATACCAGTACTCGATACTAGTATCGAAACAAATATTCGATACTTCTCAGATATCGAAAGAAAATATTCGATACTGAAGAGTATCGAATCATATGAGTACTTTTTCATTTCACACACCGAATAAAATGTTAATAAAATGGAAATAACAGATTAATAACACTATTAAGCCCTGACGTTCTTTGTTTTGCGTTATATTATTTTTCAACAAGGTTAACAGGTCATTTCTATGTGTAAAAGTTATTTACTTATAAGATCAAACGAATGTCGAAGAAGTGGTGATGGAGATGGGGAGGAAAACGACCCAACGGTGTCATTCACACTGTCAAGTCCCAGAACTGCTTCCCTACTCCACGCAGGAATGTCAATTTGTCAACCATATCTGGCGAAAGTCGGTCCCTTTTGTAAATTTTATTAGTTAGTATAAATAAAGTAGGCAGGTAATTTTGAGACTATCCATTTGAGTATTTTTTCTGAAGTCGGGAAATATACTCGATACCTACACTAGTATCGAAGCAAAATATTCGATACCAAATGTACTTGGTATAGAAAGAAAATATTCGATACCATACTCGTATCGATAAGTATCGCCCATCACTAAGTGTGAAACCACCCTGAGAGTAGGAGTTGCACGTGGGTGTAAAGATGATCCGCAGATCAGGCGATCCCGACGATAGACGCGGGCAATCCGACGATGGACGGGTGTCCACGATTATCCTCCGGGCGATAGACGTCTCCAGACGAGGAAATCGGTCGGATGACAAGGATGCACAGACGGCAATACTGTGGTGACGAAACAGAGGTTTCCAAAAACGGGTCCAGTAGCGACATAGAGCTTCTAAAGAATGGCGATTTTTTTCAGACGATTTTCTTCTTCCAGCTCCTTTTAATTTTTGTTTTTGCGGCCATTCAAGGTCACGATTTTTGTCCAGCCTGTGGATTTTGAAAGCAGCGCACATAAACGTTCCTTTTTTACTTCCATATTTACAGAGTAAATGGAAGTATTGTGATCGTCCTAAAATCGAGAATCGGAACGGAGCTTCAGAATAAACTTTTTCTTATACACATTTACTCAGAATCACTTCCTGAACAAGTGTCTGTGTGTCCGTTACGTCCGTTACGTCCGTCTGTGGTCATTTACAAAAATGGCCATAACTCCTTCATTTCTTAACCTTTTTTCAAATTTCTTGAACTGAAATGTTTGTCTCGGCAAGACCTAACACCCTGTTTAATCGGAATTCGGATAACGCACAGTACTTCCGATATATTTGCATTTTTAGTGTTTTCTATTTTATTTTTTTCCTGCCACAAAAATGAACCGATTTGAGCGTTCTTGGTCTTAAAATCTTTCTTTTACCTTGCAGAATATGTGGATATTTTTTATGTACCTACTGAAATTTGAATAGTGAACTTTTTGATATTTTTGACCTAAACACCCTTAAAAGAAGTCAAAATATGATCAAATTGTGTCACAATTTTACGTTCCAAAATATGGAAGTATTGTGTGTTATCTACGCACCACTGGTTGTAGATTCAGACTCACAATTCACAATATTGTAAAATTATAAAATAAATTCAAAAAAAATTGAAATATAAAATTTTACAAAAATATAAAAAATAGTTAAAGCAAGAATGCCCAAATTTTACGGTGTTTGGTTACAAACACCCTTGAATAACTAACCGAATAGTTTAGGTACTACCTATTTCGTTTCGCCCGAAGATTTTTCACCCATCGTATTATTCGGTAAGAATTAACAGGCCTTCCCAACACAAGTTGTCACTACCTTTTCAGCCGAAAGATAAAATAATATTGTTAGCTCGTCTCCTGGCCCTTATCTGCTGAAAGCGAAGTTATCATCTCGAAGCAAAGCCCGCCGCTACATTCGGACTTGTCCAGCAGTTATTCAGACGAAAATGAGCTTCTTGACACTTTCGAACGAGTTTCGCCGACTCTGCAAGGCGAAAGGAGGAGCTTCACGGTACAAATTAAGTTTGAGGCGAAGTTACGACAAAAGCGAAAGCGTTTGTTGTCGGTTCCTTAGCGCTTTGTAAAGAGTAAAGTTAATTTCACGTTCCTTATTGTGTACGGTTGACGCACAATAGCAATTTAATGGAGATTAATGAACCGAATTCTAATTAAGAGTTGCCGCACGCTGAGGGGGAAATCATTTTAATTCGGTTCGCTCTCGTGAAATAATAGGGTTAACGACTCTTCGGGTATCGAAAAGTTGCGATATTACTGTCGTTTGGGTAAATTCGACTCTCGTCTCGTTTAAGGCTTTTCAACGCCGAGTGTTCCCTAGCATTTCGAAAGTTGAAGGGTAACATGCAGCGGTTGGCATGACAAATTTCGGAACTTGAAACAAAAATTATGAACATAAAAATACGTCGCGAATCTTTCTGGGAGGTGAGATTCCTTGGTAAAAGCCAACGCCAGAATCTGTCTCTTCCCTGGTATGATATGTCCCTTCCTTCCACAGCGAAAACAATGACAATTAAATGAAAAATTCACTGTAAACCGATTTTGTATTCCGGATAAAGCCAGAACGATCCTGCTTTCCGTTAAACTAAAAAAAAAATGTAAGCTCGATAAATAATCAATTTGAGCTCAAAAAATTGTTTTCCAATCTACGGATGCCCCTTTTCTGTGCATGCAAAACAGAATTTCAAAATGGTCAGGTTTACTTTCTGATAATAAACAAGAAAACAGCGTGGCAGACTCGTTGGATTTACCTTCTGTTAACCGAGGTAGGGCAAAAGATGATTTTCCGACAGTCGAATAAGAGCAAAAGTTCGGTTAAAATTCGCCGTTTCCCTCGCACGAGAAAACTGACGGGTAAGACTGGGAACTTCCCCAATCCCGCTAAGACTACGTTGAAGCCAATGAAGTTCATGCGGTGAAAAACGTTTCGAACCAATCAGCACGATGGATCTGAGCGACTGTGTCTGCCGGTTTGCGCTCCAACGATCCGGACTCTTCACCTCTTGACATCTCAGGAGACCCAGTTTAATACTTTCCATCAGTTTCCCCCCTATACATCCCATTCTTTATATTCGCGGGATATTTTCAGTTGTTTTTCCAGTCGACAGAAGTCGTCGAGGCTTGCGATCGGGTCAACATTTTCTTTACGGGCTGTTGAGCTGCCCACGTTCGGTTCGCGATTTTCTTTGCTGTGCTTATTTTACATTTTTCCCCTTTCTACGGACGGTTTCCACTTCACATTTGATTTTATGCGGCCCCGAGCTCAACAATCGATGATATTGAATACAGGGTGGAAGAATACTGGAGTATTTGTGGTATAGGTACGTGTGTGTATAGCTGTTCCAATATGCTACCTTGTATTAATCAATAACAAGTGTTACCAAGGTGCGGACGTCAAAAACCCGTGGGGCAGCGTCAAAAAACCCCCCAATCCCCCCAAATGAGGAAACAAACCCAAAAGTTAAATCACATGGAACAAGCTTCATACTAAACCCCTACAATTTTAAATAGTAGCTCAAACTGTTAATTATTGATTACTCATTCTTTCCGACCACCTATCATCCAATCAAAATTTCATACGAACCTTTAAACATGGCAAATTTTTTGGACAAGTGTAGCGCGCAAAGTCAGCCAATAAACGCACAAAAACATCATTACAAATTAGGTAGGTATTAACCCTAAGTAGGTAGGTACCAGTGATTACGGAACTATAGCGTAGGTCCCCTAGGCGTAGGTAGCGTGGGTCCTTAATTCCCAAATGGCCTTTGAGAACCGGAATATCTTTCTAATCAAATAATTGTGCAGTGGCAGTCATAGGTGTAATTTATCTGCTGTTATTAGCAGTTATATCTTCATATTTTGGGATATATATTAAACTTTTTCTCTGGAAGCTAAGCACCACCCAAATTACTGGGGATCGGGAAAACTGCCATGTGCACGAAACCACATCGCTTACACAAGTGATTTATTGGTACATATCGAACAGGGTATATGTCAATAATCGATTAAGAGAATCATATCGTCACAATACAAAATATCGATTGCACATTACAACATATTTTCAATTTTTTCCTAGTCCCCGTAAATCCCTAAAATTTCTAGACTTCCGTAAAAACCCCCAAATTTCCCCCTCTGGTATAAAAAACCCCAAATTTGAAGAGAAAACTTGGCAACACTGCCAATAACCCAGGATGACGCAACTTTTCTCTCTTCTTCTCCTTCTTTTTCAATTGCCCTGGCGAATTTGCTACGCAGACACACAGCTGAAGAGGGATATTCAACTACCGACATTTCATCAACATTTTTCAAATTTCCGAACAATTTTAGAACCTGTATGTTTCACGTCTACGCCAGACGCTCAATCCGTATAGAGCATAGGGTATTACGCTGATTGTACTGAAAATTGATCTCGACCCTTACAATCTGCTGAATTCAGTCGGTCGAATTCCTGCGGGAAATAAAGGAAGACCCTTTGGACGCGATTTGGCTGATCCGCACCGTATTTCCGGCCCTCGAAGGCCATCAATCAAAATTGAAAACTCGACTCCCTGCCATCCGGCAACAAACGGCTGCGCCCCGCAACATTGTTCCGCCCTTTCCCGCAACCCTGGAAATGTCCCAATCAACCCGGCCAGGCCATCAGCTGAGGTTCGTCTCCCCACGAATATTCGCCCATCCGATGCTGAAATTCTGGCAATCGCTATCGAACAGGGCACATACAATAATTGTTCCTGCGCAGTTGCATGGCGAATTTCAATGAATGATTTCAAAGTCAAAATTCCACTTTTTACTTTTATCCTCACAAACTCACCGGGGATGGAATTTTATTTATTTTCTAGATAACCCGTCGCGAATTGCTTAGAACATAAGAGGGACCAGGGGTGCCTATCCGAAAAGTTAAAAAACTCAAAGTGAAACTCAAACTTGGTTTGGAGTTTAAGTTTGAGCTTCAGTTCGAGTTCGAGTTTCAGTTTGAGTCTGAATTTGAACTTCAGTTTCAATTTCAGCTCGAACTCGAGTTTCAGTTACAGTTTCAATTCCAGTACCTATGAGTTTCAGTTTGAACTGAAATCAAATTGAAACTCAAAATGTTACTCAAACTGAAGTCGAAACTGAAACTCAGACTGAAATTCAACTCAAACTGAAACCAAGACTTGAACTCGAACTGAAATTCAAACTAAAATTGAAACTCAAACTGGAATTCAAACAAATTGAAACTGGAGTAGAAACTCATACTGGAACTCAAACAGAAATCGAAAGTGAAACTCAAACTGAAACTCAACTCGAACGCAAACTCACTCAAACTCGAACTGAAATTCAAAGTCTGACGTGTTAAAGTTTCAGTTTGAATTTGACATTGAGTTTGGGTTTGACTTTATGTTAAAGCTCACTTTCACTTATAGTTTGATTTCGACTTCGAGTTTGAGTCTCACCTTACGTTTCAGTTGTGCTTCCAGTTCGAGTTTCAGTTCCAGTTTGAATTTGAGTTCCAATTTTAGTTTGAATTTCAGTTCTGGTTCAAGTTTTGGTTTTAATTTCAGTTTGAGTATTAGTTTGCGTTCGAGTTCCAGTTTGACTTTGGATTTTAGTTTTAGTTTGAGTTCGGGTTTCAGTTCTAATTTCTGTTTGAGTAGGTATCACTTTCAATTTGTTTGTGTTTCAATCAGTTTGTGTTTGAGTTTCAATTTGAATTTCAATTCGAGTATGAGTTCGGTTATTAGTTCTATTTTCAGTTTGTGTTTCAGTTTGAGTTTGAGTTTCAATTTGAATTTCAGTTCGAGTATGAGTTCGATTATTAGTTCTATTTTCAGTTTGTGTTTCAGTTTGAGTTTGAGTATGAGTTTGCGTTCAAGTTGGAGTTCCAATTTCTGTTTGAGTTTCATTTGCAATTTCAGTTATATTTTGAGTTTCAATTCATATTTCGGTTTGAGCCTGAGTTACACTTTTTCACATCTCTCTTCACAATTTTCTGCGCAGGTCGACAACGTGAACAACCCGTCTTGGCAGGCGCAGCTCGTTGGGGCCAAAAACTGGACGCTGGAACCGCCGCCCGAATGCATATACGAATGCAAAGGTCACCAAATTACCGTGTACCCGGGTGAAATATGTGAGTATTTGGAAAATATTTTCATATTTTTTGAGCTAGGTGCAGGGGTCTACTGGCCAAAATGAGAAAAAAAACAGCGATTAGGATAATAAATTTATTGCTGGCACACTATTCTCAACTTTTTACCATTCTCAAAAACAGCAACAAAAAATGACAAAGCCTCGGGACTAGTGATTGAAAGGGGGAGGTAGGAGAAAGAAGAGAGAGTACTGTGTTATTGGTAGAGTGTTTTTTGAAGTATTAGTGAGCCAGTCAGAATGCTCAGCACACTGTCCAGGAGCAAACAGCTTGTCGTGCACCTCCTGTGGAATGCGGGGGTATCAGATAACAAGATTCTTATCTTATCAGTTCAAGTACTAATTTGTTTATTCTTCTCTTCCATTCATTTAGTTTAAATTGATGTTTGGCTGGGAAAAGCACACTGTTTTAGTAAACTGTCATACATTCCTTTAGCAACTGTTCCACAATTTTATGGTCTCAGTGAATAAGGAGGTTTAATTTTAGCCCGACCTAGTAGGTGTAATTTTTTTACCACTTCGACTCCAAATCGAGGCCCACACAATTCGACAGGGTCGATAATAATCTTCCTCCTTGCCATCGAGTGCCGATCGGCAAAAACGACCTCAATTCCGACGGTCCACTGAAAGATCAGATGGAAAAGCCGAAACCGGAGGGAGTTTGCGGCAAATGACTGAACTGAGCTGTTATCCTAATTAGATCTCGAATTCCCCGTGTCGATGTTGAAAAAGAGGCTCGTGAAGAAGGGTAAATTCGGACCCTCCAGATGTCCCAGGGTCATTCAATTAGCTGATGGAAGCTATGAAAGTTCTATAGTCTCCGTGACTGCTCAAGTCGCTTTAACTTCTCTGGTGGTCCGCTTAATGGGCATCGAAAAGGGGTAAGGGGCAAACGAACTAATTTGAAACGCGGTTCGGAGCGGTCGAATTTATGGGGGCGAAGTCGGACGTGGGTAATTTATTGTTGTCGGTCCGGGTGCCATGATTTAAGCAATGATTATTAACTGACGTTATAATTGAATCGGGTAAATCGAAAGGGGCAATTTTGAAAAGTTGTGGTGCCCACCGGGAGATAACTCTTACGGGCAATGTCAAGGCCAAAATAGTCAAATTTGGGTAGGTATCGGAAAAGTCAAAAATGCTGTGAAAATGGGTGAAGGATCCCATAGTACCTATGATAACTCGAGGGTGGGTACACAATATCCATTTCATCGACAACGACCCCCACCACCACCACCATACCAGCACCACCACCACAACCACCGCCGCCACCAGCACTATCACCATACCAGTACCACCACCACCATACCAGCACCACCACCGCCACAACTACTACTACCACCACTACTACTACCTACGTCAACCACCACCACCACTACCACCCTACCACCACCACCACTACCACCCTACCAGCACCACCAACACTAACACCAACACTCCCACACACAACACCCCCACCACTACCGCACTCAACACCTCCACCAGACCCCCCACCACCACCAGTACCCGCTCCACCGCCAATACCACCACCAACGCCAATACCCCCACCACAACGACCACCACCACTTCAACCATCATCACCACCACCTCCTCAACCACTGCAAAACACCACCGGTGATGACATGAAATTCAGATTCAAATAATGTTACAACAAAACCTGACGAGCGTTAGCGGTGGGAACGTTATTGGACACATTTCAACTGAAATCCTCCACATAACAGCACTTCGAATTGACACTCTGCACTTTTTTTTGCATTCCTACTACATTCGACTGCATCTCAAATTCTGCCGTACTGATCGGTTTCTGCAGGCCTATAAATGCAATCATCTCGAAATGGAGTTCCCCCTTCATCATTTTACAATCCGACGCGATTGTCCCGACGTTTGCCGTCGGAGGTACAAATAATCCGGGCAAATGCGATCGACTCGTTCAATACCTATTTACTGATGGGTATTGGCGCAGAATCTAAGTACCGGCGAAAACTAATACGGCTGAGTGGTTTTGCGAGATCCGGCGGGACCTGAAACCTCGGGACTTCCGACTTATCCGGCGACAAAATGGACCAGCATTGTGTAGATAACACGTGGTTGGATTCCATTATTGTTATGGTACGGTAGCTAAGTTGGTAAATTTCAATAAAAATTAAATACATAGCAAAATAAGTGGCGGTAAACCTGATGGAATAAGAGAACAATGACGTTTGAGTGTTACTTGAGCTGCTTGATTCTAGTAGCCAGGAGGCCATTTTGTAATATCCCAATGCATACCAATGCATCTACCTCAAAATTGAATAAAATTTATTCAATTATCGAGCATTTAGGTAATGCTCGATAAATTAAGTACTAAGGAATTGTTATTTTACCAATCAGGAATCAAAGAAAAATAAAATTCCGAATTTTAATTACAAAGACTGCCCAGCTCAGCATGCTTCGTTTTGCAGTGTTGTACTGCTTCCGTTACGCAGTGCTGCCAATTATGGGAACAATTTTCTCACATTCTCCTTCTAATCCAGAAGTCCGCCTATCTGGTACCCAAGTTCCCGGTACGACCGTCTGCTCTACTGAGAGATGTGCTTAGTTATTGAAAAAAATGTTTTTACTACGGTTCGTACCAATTTCATTATGGGCAATCTTCTTTTGAGGGGAAAAATGGTTCATAAATCTATTATTTGAATTTTTCACCATTTTCGCTGATGAATGAATGTTTGATGAGTTCACGAGTTATTTACCCTGCACCTGCGAATTAGCGAGATGAAATATGGAAGTAATAAACTGAAAGCTGATTTTTCCCTTCGATAGAGCAACGTCGGACTTAAGTAAATGCCATTTCCCGGTAGTGGCTTACCGTCGAAAGTCGGCCAGCGATTTTCAATATTTTCCACGGCCATATGAATATAATAGCGGGATACTCGGTGTATTTTAAATGTTTTCCCTGAATAATGATACCGGCTTAAACTTGAGCTGCATGCAGGCAATAGAATTAATAATATTATGTATTTGGATTCCCAAACACGCACTCAGATTAGTGAGTGATGGTTTACCGAGGAAAATCATGAAATATCAACTCAGCTAAAATAAATTCACCAACATGAATTAACAGAGCGCTGCTTATGCATTATCAATAGCGGAGTGGATTAGGTATCATAATTAATTAATTCATTTATGAAATGGGAAAAAATTACCCGCTGATGCATCATAACGAGCAATTTTTCAAATTGGTGTATAAAATATTTTATTTGATTATACTATACTTATATTTGGATGGTTATTTGGATGAATCGCAGGAGGAGCGGTGAGAGTAGTAGCAATATTCGATTGAGGGCGGCAGGGCACGCCCGGGGCTACTTCGGTTATCGGGCGAAAAGCGACGGCGGTTTCGTTTAAAATTATTCATTATAATATTATTATAATTATTATAATTCATTATATAGATTATATTATACATTATATGAATTATAATTCAAATGAACGCAGTTAACTATTTTTCCAATGGAGTTCGAAAAAATCGAAATACAATTACTTGATTACTGATAATTTTAAACGAAACCGCCATCGCTTTTCGCCCGATAAGCGAAGTAGCCCCGGGCGTGCCCTGCCGCCCTCAATAGAATATTGCTACTACTCTCACCGCTCCTCCTGCGATTCATCCAAATAACCATCCAAATATAGAACAGAATCAGGCCAAGTATAATCGAATAAAATATTTTATACACCAATTTGAAAAATCCAAATCCATCCAAAACCATCCAAATATAGAACAGAATCAGGCCAAGTATAATTAAATAAAATATTTTATACACCAATTTGAAAAATTGCTCGTTACGATGCATCAGCGGGTAATTTTTTTCCTCGTTAAAACTCAAACTCGGTTCCTTCTATTAGCTTTCCAAATCAAGTTAGCGTGACTGCTTATCATAATATGATCCAGTTATGTTGCCCTTCATCCGAAAAATTACGACTGGTTTTCTCTAGTTAGGCATTCCTACATTTAATTTCGAGCTCGGCATTTTCAAAAAAGCGAAGGTAATTCGTTGGAAACCATTCAGCCGGCCCGGTTTCTCTATTAACCGGGTGAAACCAGAGGCCAAATTATTCTCCTTGCATTCTCCGGGCCAAATGGGATTTACTCGAGTGCTATTAATTCCACGTATTTCATACAAAAACGGACAACCCTACGCTAGCATTCTACCGAATTAACTGTTACGAGAACAGTTTCATTCTAATTGAATCGCACTTGAAGTCATTTCGAACATTTTCCTCTATTTCACCTGCTCGGTGAAACGTATAGTTGATTCCCTGTGGAAAAATAATTCTCATTTTTTAATTTTTCATTTTTTATTACTATATTACTATATATAGTAATATATATATTACTTCCACATTTACGGAGTAAATGGAAGTATTGGAATCGTCCAAAAATCGAGTATCGGAACGGAGCTTCAGAAAAAACTTTTTCTTATACACATTTACTCAGAATCACTTCCTGAACAAGTGTCTGTGTGTCCGTGTGTCCGTTAGTCCGTCTGTCCGCGTGTCCGTCTGGGGTCATTTACAAAAATGACAAAAACTCCCTCAATTCTCAACCTTTTTTCAAATTTCTAGAACTGAAATGTTTGTCTCGGCAAGACCTAACACCCTGTTTAACCGGAATTTGAATTACTCAAAGTACTTCGATATATTTGCATTTTCAGTGTTTTCTATTATATTTTTTTCCGGCCACAAAAAAGAACCGATTTGAGCGTTCTTGGTCTGAAAATCTTCGTTTTACCTTGCAGAATACGTGGATATTTTTTATATTCCAAAAATGTGGCGAATTTTTTTCAAAATATGGAAGTATTGTGTGTTATCTACGCACCACTGGTTTTTATTAATTTCTGGGGGAATTAATTATTTAGTTAGTGAGCCATTTGTTTCCAAGGTTATAATATATAACATGTATTAACATACAATATACAACATAACATGAACATAATATGATCGCTTCAATAGAGCGTAGCTTACGCAGAAGAATAGAATCTCCGTCCAGCCGGGCAAATGCAGTTTACCTATGCAGTTTGCCATAAGTCAACTTTGGTGACCCTAAAAAATTAATTCTAAAACTTCTGTGGTTTATCCGAGCAGAAATTATCAAAATTTTCCGTACTCCTCATTTATCCCATGAAAAATCGTGGAGACAGGGTAAGTGCGGAGTACGGTTGTATTTCTTATATAGTTAGGCTAGTAATTTTGGGGGTCAGGAGTGTAAAAGAGCATATTTCAGACAGTCCTTGAAAATTTACAATCGCACAAAATTCAGACGGCGGATACAAAAACCTCCATCCCCTTGACATCAAAAGCACACCATATAATCTCACCCTGCTGTTATCAATCAGCCAACACCCATGGAGGGCATCCACATTTTCTTACTTCCAAAGACACCATTAAATGGTGCAAATTTTGCACTTACCCCCTTTCGCAGTTACCCCGCTAATTATTTTTCTAATCTAACCTCGGATTTCGCTGTTTCAGTTGTTCTGGACACCAACTCATGGTACCATTCAACCCGAATCGTATCGAACGGAATCAGCATCACCATCGGAGCAGAATATGACTAGGAATTCCGTCATTTCATTTTCAAAAAGGTCTGTTCCTTTAGGAACGAGGATTTTTCAAAAATTTAACCTATCTAGACGTATAGGTACCTTTTCAAAGTGAACTCTTGAGTTTTGGTCAATTTCTTATATTTTTATTTCTCGATCAAGCCGACGTTTCGGGTAGGCTTCTACCCATCATCAGGGCCTAATCAGGAACAATTTGAGTGTGAAAAAGACGGAAAAAATTTTTTTGAATTTAATTGAAAACAAACAATTTTTTCCAATGCGTCATTTGTTTTCAATTAAATTCAAAAAAAAAAAATTTCCGTCTTTGTCACACACAAATTGTTCCTGATTATGCCCTGATGATGGGTAGAAGCCTACCCGAAACGTCGGCTTGATCGAGAAATAAAAATATAAGAAATTGACCAAAACTCAAGAGTTCACTTTGATCGTCCAGTGGTCGATAATTCCTTCAAAAAATCTTCGTATACCTTTTAGTATTGCGAATTTTGACTCGAACCCTCCTGCAAGTTGTATTTTTGAAAATATTTCAGACTTTTTCCTCTTGGAGGAACAGACCGGAGGAGTCGATTTATCGCTATCTATGTTTCCATATTGGTCGTGTACAAAAGTTTCAAATTTCTAGGCCGTTCTTAACCTGAGCACATTGCAATGTTATATAGTTTCAGCATGATAGCTTTAGCCTAAGCTTCACTTTAGATTAAGCATATTTGTATTTTGAGTGTTAAAAAAATGTCTGATCGAGTCTTCTGGAATATATTTATATTTTAATAATCTATGTAAATTTCGAAGATGGAAAACTACTTGCATGTAGTTGCTTTGATTTCTTTTGTAATTTTATGAAATTGTTAAAATAACGTACTTGATTTTGACTGGTTCTGTTAATTTAACCTTCTACCACATTCGATTGAAAGAAAAACACGATACCCTTAGTGGGGTGGCACTGCCACCGTGGCAGTTGTCAACGGTTCCCCGGGTGGCAGTTGGGTGAAAAAACGGTGATGGGGTGGCAGTTGGGTATTGACCCCTGCACCAACGGAAGGTTTTTCAAAAAATTGCAGTGTTTTTCGAAAAAAATGCAGCGTTTTTCAAAAATGCCAAAATTAGTTTTTCTACCTTTTTTTTTAAAAGTCCGACTGTATTAAGGATAGACCCCCGTTTGGCTTCAAATTGTAGCTAATAATATTTGCAACAACCTCATGAGAAGGGAGCCCATGTTTTTTTACATTTTGATGTTGGCATTCAACTCGTAAAACAAGCCAAACTCAGAGGGCCAACTTTTTGGGAAAAATTACCATTTTTTGACAAGCTATATCTCAGAAGCTATTCAAGCTAGAAAGCTGTGGTTAAGCTTGAATTGTCACAAATTTAGACGTCTTCAACAATGTTTATTATATGTTTTCATGATATACGAAGCGTTCCAGAGATATTGGCAACCAAGTAAAAAATGTCCGAATATTTCGAGGTTTTTTGCTATTTTTGTTACAATACCGTGCGCATTCAATTCCACTTTAGCGCCAGTTGCCCACACAATAGAATGCTGTGAAATCGGCATTTTAATAAATCAAAGTAGTCGGTACAGAGTCGGAAGAGCCGTCGACCATTTACATTTCCCCGGCTTCAAGGAACTTTTAAGCGATATCCATATTCATTCGTGCCCGAGGGCGATGCCAACCTCTCCTCGAAAGGATCGAACTGTTCTCGGGATATAGGTTCATGAGAATAACTGTCACCCTGGCTTGTTCGGGATGCCCGACTATTTCGACGAAGGAAGTTTTCGGGATTCAAATATACCTATTATTCAACCAGCCGAATCTCGACCGAAGTTTTGGAAAATCGACATGCGTTTGAAATTAGATACGTCGATTTCACGTCTCGAATGCGGCGCAACAAAAAAAAAAATAGATTTCCGCTGGTTCCTGTCATGAAACTACTCATGACAGGAACCAGCGATCAAAACATTGAGGAATTAAAAATTATCCGTTAAAATAACGATTTAATTATAAGGCATAGATAGAAAAATACAATTTAATGAATAAAATACTAATTTAACAATTCAAAAATCAACCAGTTTTATAATAGGTAATGTTTAATAAAATCAATTTATTGCCTACATCGAGAAATTTTATATTTGTTTTTGATAAAATCTTGTAGATCTCAGAGCGTTTTTTTTTTTTTTTGACAACTTTGACACATGTTTTTATTCTCAATCAAAAGCCCATTTCCCGATGAGCGAACCGTAGTTGCTCATCTCGCCACCGGAAGTATCCGCGGGTACAAGAAAAGTCCTGAAGAAACTTTCAACGCTCCATCTCCACTTCCCGTCTGGAAGTTTCCAGGGAAAACTTGCACCGCCGTATATATTTTCCCCTAGTTTCGCCATAGCCAACTTTCTGAATGATGTTCCGTGATATATTGGTGCTAGAAAAGAGACAAAAGTATCGGATGGCGAGGATCCGCGGGAATGAGACGGGGCAACGCGACGACGAAAAATGTCAGTTAAAAATTTCCCCTTTTCCCCTCGTGCGATTTATGAATATCCCTCGACCACAGAGCGATTCTGGGAGCCAGAAAATGCACAGTGCTTAGAGCGCTTGGAGGACCATCTACTTGAGGGCGGCAGGGCACGCCTTGGACCACTTCGGTTATCGGACGAATAGCCAACGACTGGATATGCCCAGGATGTTAAACTTGCAACAGTAGACCCAGGGTCTGAGGCCACCTTCTCACTTACACTTAGGGTGGGTCTATCAATTTAGTTTTATTCATCGAATAAACATTATTCGCGGAGTCAACGTACCCATGGAAAATTTTATTTTAAGAACAATGGATATTCGATGAATGAACTGAATTGATGAACCCACCCTTAGTGAAGAACTATGGTAGTTGAAAGTTACCTAAGGCAGTTGAAAGTTACCTATGGTAGTTGAAAGGCACTTATGGAAGCTGAAAGGCACCTATCGAAGTTGAAAGTCACCTATAGCAGCTTTAAGTCATCTACTGCAGTTGAAAGGCTCATAATATCTGCTATATCGACGGCTAAGAACCAGCATCACATAACTCAATTTTCCCATTTTGAGAAGTGCACTTTACGATTCAAATTTTCGCACCCAATTTGATGGAAGTAAAAATACGGAATGATGGAAAAACTAATACGGAACGAACACGTTCCTCGTGAGTTTTCAAAAAACTAATAGTTCCATCAAATCGGGCGCAAAAATTGGGATCAGAAAGTGCACTCCTCAAAATGGGGAAATTGAGTTATGTCATGCTGGTTCTTAGCCGTCGATATTATACTTAGCAGAAGAAAGATCCCCAAGACCAAAGAAAGTCACCTATGACAGTTAAAAGGCTCCTCTGTAGGGTTGGCAACAAAATATCGATATATTGCACATATCGATATATTGCTTTCAATATATCAATATATTGTCATCGATAATTTTACTTTCAATATATCGATATATTGTCATCGATATTTTGCTTTCGATATATCGATATATTGTCATTGATATTTGTGCTCCAATATATCGGAACAATCGAAATTTCTGTTCCGATATATCGGTACATCTACATTCAATTACAATGGAAATAAAAAAAGATAATATCATCGATAATAAAAACAGTGATAGGTATCAGAGATTTTCGCTTGGATTCTGCTTGAGGATCATTAGGTAATTTTTATTTTACTCGCTACCTAACCCAGAAGAAGTTCCTATTTCATTTTTGGGCCAGCACCATCCAGGTGCAGGATCCAGGAAAAATTAACAGCCGATACATCAAAATCTCGATATATCGATAATTTATCTCCGATACCTTGGAGCCATCGATATGTTGCTAACGATACGTCGGAAAACCGATATACCTATCGATACGTTAAAAAATTTTCTATCATTAATAATTAATGCAATAATTATTATTGCATTATGGCATGAGTAAAACACCTGTGGCAGATATGGCATCATTCAGGCAGCATATCGAGACAGAATGGAAACTTAGGAACCGGAAGCGTATTTTTTTTTTTTGTAGTTTTTTCGCCTTCGATATTGGCCAGATCGACGATGAAACTGCAATACTGCCCAATTCAAAGCGTCGTGTCTTTCGGGGGCGTCTGGGTTGCCTACTTCTCAAAACTTGGATTGGTGGCAACTTGGCAAATCACGCGTCCATAGATTGCATGGCAAACGAATTGGGCAGTATTGATTCTACACCGTCGAGATAATTTTTGTCAATAAACCGGCCTTAACTGTTACAGTGGGTTCATCATTTCAACTTTATTCATCGAATAAATGTTAATCGCGGAGTTACTTGTTTCTTGGTAATGGAGACTGTAAATTCCCATGTCAACGTACCCACGGAAAATTTTGTTTGGAGAATGATGAACATTTGAGCCCAAGTCTCAGTAAAGCAAATGGTCGTACCGAGAACGTGGGGTGCCAGCAAATTCACGATTAGAGAGAGAATGTGATGATATGATTCCTACAATTGTATTATTTGACGACAAATAATTACATTTTACTGAGAAATCTACGGCATTGTTGTCGACGGATTTTCAGTTTATGGGTAAAAATCAAAACATATTTCCCGGAAAAGCCTCCTAGGGATGCTTCCGAACTCTGCGGGTATTTTCATCATTTATGAAGGGTCCGGCGCAGAATTCGTCCTGGGCTTATACGGAAATGAGGGAACCCTCGTAGGTAGAAAATAGTGGAATAATACATTTCACGAGGGTTGCCCTTGAGGTCTCTGGGGAACATGCCGTAAGGGAGATTACCCTATGCGGTAGGCAACAGGAAACACCTTCTGTGCATACGGCTCCCAATGCCGTATGCTGATTTGAATTTACCCCTACGAGCCTTCAACGTTTAGCCTAAATCAAAACGTGAAAGGCCGAAAGGGAAGTTTAACAATGGTGAACACAATTATTGTGTAGCAGGGGCTCCCTTTATAGTCCCACACAATAATGCATACGCTAAACTTAGTTCTATCAATAGAGACTTGACTTATTGAACCTTTTTGGACAGTATCACAACCTACGTAAGTACGATTCGGCAAATAAAGGGAAAAATCGCCATTTTTGTTGTTGTTGTATCAAATACAATAGAAGCAGATTCTGCTTCATTGTGGCGCGCAACCATTCATTATTTTTCTCTCGTAAGAACCGATAGCTTTATTTTCTACTTTCCATACAGGTAACACACGTTTTTTTCACTCTCCATTGTTAGACATGCCAAAATCATTTTTCCACATCAAAGCCGTACCAAAGGGGGTTTTTCGCTCTTGGAAAAAATCCAAAATCAATTTATTCCCTTATCGTAAAAGTTCAGCAGGTGTCCAAATGGGGTTTGCGGAAATTAAAGCCTCCGCCGTAATCCTATCGTTGCCGCTTCGAAAAAGTCATTACAAAGTTCCTGCCATTTTCTCCTCTGCACCTGCACACGCGAAGAGGCAGTCAGTGAAAAAACAGACTCGATACACCCCACGGAGGTTGGAGGCAATTTTCCGTGTCACGGGGAAAGTATAACGGAAAAAAACGTTCCGAAGATTGTTTGGATGGAAGGGAATCACCGCAGTGACGTAGAAGAGGCATCGGCCTTATATTTTCGACGATGTGCACACGGGCGAAGGTGAGGTTAGATCAAATTTCCGGAACCGACAACTCGGGTTGAGGCTAAAGTGCAATAAGGGATGAATGGTTTGTAGTCAACGAGGAAGAAGTATCGACTTGAAGCGGCACTAGCGACGAAAAGGCTTATCGCGAAAAGCCAGGCGTATTAGGGCTCCCCAGACATCAATTTTGATACTTACCCCACCACAGCATTACCTGTAGCCATACCGTATACGGCATTACGATAGTCGGTAACCTTATCGGGAATCAAATAAAACACGGCGTCCAAACGCAGCAAGATAATTTATGGCGTCGGTGGCCGAAATTACAGCAGCGAACGCGCCAGATGTTTCCGCTGGCTGAATATCCAAGCGAACGAACATTTTTGGAAAAATTTTTTGTTGAGTCTAAAAAAAACCTACCATATCGATGTTCGACAGTATCGTCGGTAGAATATCGATGCCGATATAATATCGTAGGTCATCTATCGATAGTATGCACCAACGATAGTATCGATCAAAAACTATCGATCGTTTTGGGAAAATATCTGTTGAAGTAAAAGAAAGTAAAATGAACGATTAACCATTAATTTTTCTATGTTCCGTTCCTTGGCCTACAAAGGATTTCAATTCTGATAATATGAGCAATAAAAATATTATTTGTAAATAAAATGCTCGGTAAAGGATGCAATTTTCCTATCGATCCAACGAACCACTGATATCGATTACCGAGGATGAATATCGATATTCCAGCCAGATGAACTCAATTTTTTGGGAATTTTCAAGGACCACATATTTTTTGAATTTGTGTGATGTTGAAACATGGAACTTACAGTCGAGTCAACATATCAGATGAGGCCGATATATTGGTTTAAAAAGTATCGGCTGAAACTCAATTGAACGAAATCGGCTACGAGCTATCGATACCCGATACTATCGGCCCTTGCACCATCGATGAAAAAATATCGATAATATAGGAGGAAAACATCAATATTTCGATACTATCGACTGTCAATGCCAATCCCTACATCTACCTCGGACTTGAATAAATGCTCGATGAATTACTTGGTGTTGTTTTACAAATCAGGAATTGAAAGAAAAGCAATATTCCGTAATACTAATATACTATATTAGTTACAAAGACAGCTCAACTACGCTCCGTTTTGCAGTGTTGTACTGCTTCTATTATGCGGTGCCAGTGTTGCCAAGTCGGGGGTTTTCTCCCTAAATTTGGGCGTTTTTCTACGCCAGAGGGGGATTTTGGGGGTGAAATGTTTTGGGGGTTTTATGGAAGCCAGGGGGACTACAAAAAAATTGAAAATGGAGAAATACAAACTAAAGTATGACAAAAGTTGAAGTAAAGACTTCACTGATATAAAGCTACACTTGTCAAAATAATTTGACATGTTTAAAAGTTCGATTGCATTGTACATTGTACATAGTTTATTTTTAATTCGCCCTTAACCTTGGGCTTTTTTTAGGATTTTTTTCTCATTTGCGGGATTTGGGGTTTTTATATGTTAACATTGTGCAGTGCTGCCAATTATAAAAATCGCATATTCTCACATTCCCCTTCTAATTCAGAAGACTGGCTTTTTTATCCATAACTGTTATTACCCCTTCCACCTTTTGAGGAGGGTAATGGGCCATTTTACAATTCATGCTTGTCAACTACTTGAGAATATTCGTATTCACCAACCTCCCCAGAGAAGCATCGCCAGACGGGAAATAGTGAAGACGAGTAATTTTTTATTCGAACCTGCGGTGTATGCACGTTTTCATTCGCAAAAAGCCACTCGCACATCCGCGATCGACAAGAGCAAATGGCAGGCAGATGCTTTTGCTAAGCACTTACCGATCTCCTGGATTTTCAAGAGGTTTTTTTCAACAGCTTCGGTCGTCCAGACTGTTGTACATCACTTCTACGTGACTCGAGGGCCGACGAAGGGTGGGCTTTTTCTGTTCCTTGCTGTAAACCGAACACGGACGAGGGGTAAGTAAGATGTGAAGTGGAATCGCTGATTTAATGCCGACGACGGGGTGGTATAAGGGGAAAAAAGTTCCCCCACCATTGAGAGAAATTCAGATATTTACCCCGGAGAAAACCTCCCGGTGAATTACGGGAGAATATAAGTGAAACAGATGCCTCGTGTGAAGCTGTGACGGATTTAGGATGTGGGAACATCAATAATACGACTCGGTCCCGCCGGGAGTTCGGAAAACGAGTGCGGCCAAGTCCAATTCGAGAGTTGGGACGGAAGAGTCCGGAGGAAGTCCGAGTTTTCTCGTCGGAAAACGATCGGCACGAGGAGGAAACCGTTTGGAAATTTATCGCGATACTGCACAACCCCTAGTAGAGCAAACTTACCCCTAGAAGGGATAACCTACCCCTACTGGAGCAAACCTCAGGGAACAACCGCTACACGGAAAGGGCCTGAGATGCTTAATCCATACAAAGTGGCTTATTGTCTTTCCTCGCTTTCTTCGAAACGAAAATCTTCCATTGGGTGCGAAGGGGTGAACAAGTTGGCTCGTTTCCTGTCTGTAATAACGGTAACCGAAGGTAGGTCGGAAGGAAAAGTGGTTTCTGGTTAAAGGTTCTTCCTGTCTTTATCGCCACCCGTGCTAACCTATAAGATACGTAGTTACCTACTTAAATTTTTAAGCATTTCGGGATGTGGAACTGTCATCAGTTATAAATGCAATCTATCGAAACTCAAAAAAAAAGTTTTGTGGAAGATTGCTGCGCAACTCTCAGATCGGGTGTTTAGGGTAGCCTGCATGCCAAATTTTTGGATTGGTATGCATCAGACAATACAAAACTCACATTCTCCGTCTAGTCCAGAAGACGGCTTATCTGGTTACCACGTTCTCGGTTCGACCGTCCGCTATACTGAGACCCAGACTAGGCTATCGAGTCTTTCCATTATCCATTTCACCTTATGGTAAGCCTCTTCATACAGTCAAACTCGAAGTCAGACTCACAATGAAACAGTAACTCAAACTCATATAGGGACGTTACGATACCACCAAAGTATCGATACTAGGGGTGGGCCAGGGGGGGCTCACTCCCTACGTTCGGCTGTTTGATGTGCGACAGTTTGGAGCGCTGCTATCGCAGTCTCCGGATACCCCCCCCCCACTCATCCCTCCCCATCTCATTCCATTCGTTTCGCGATGCCATTTGATTTAGCTATTTGTCCGTTACTACAGTCCTTCACGATTTGCATTATTTCGTCTTGTATTATTGTTTCATCTTGCAAGTGCTCTTGCTTGCAAGAATTCTTATTAAATTAGTAGATTTCTGCTGTGGCGCTAGCAATTAGGTGTCTGAATAATGAGCAATATTTCTAGAACGAAATCGAATACTTTAATGAATATTTGAAATTGGGAAATTCGTCGCTACGTGGAAATCTTGAATCATCTGGTTGTCCCTTAGGAATAACTTCCTACTGTTGACGACACTTCAATTCTCCCCCACTTGTCGAAGCCTAGACGACGTAGTCTCGAAGATATGCTGGACGACGGCGAACTCTAGTACCTAGATCGACGGAATTCTGGCGGCGCCGGAGGAGGCGGAATCGGTGTAGGAGTAGGTGGTCTTGGATCAGGAAAAATCATCGGAGCAGGCGTTGGTAGTTGAACTGTGGGGACTTGCAAAGGTGTAGACGCGTTCGGGTTTTCCGGCTGCGGTGGTTCATCTCCAAAACGTACTTTCTTGACTGACGTCGGTCGGATCTGGTCCAGATGACGTTTCAGAGTACGCCCGGAGTCTAACTTGACGATGTAATGGAGCACACCCAATTTTTCGATGATCTCTCCAAACATCCAAATGTATTTGTTCTGCGAGTAATCTCTCACCTGGACTCTCTCCCCCACTTTAAAAATTCGAACATGAGCATCAGAAGGCGAATTTGTCGTATGGTGGAAAGGCCGGATTGCGTCCAGTTTGATTCGAAGCGGACGGTGGAGATATAGCTCGGCAGGGGAGCGTCCACAGGCAAGTGGAGTCGCACGATAGTGTAGAAGGATGTCCTGGATTTTGGATGTCATAGAACGGTTTTCGTTGTCCATTGCTTTGAGTTTTTGTTTGACTGTTTGCACAAATCTCTCGGCAAGACCGTTCGTGGCAGCGTGTCCTGGTGCAATAAATTTTTGAAATACGCCTACCGAGGAGCAATAATGTTTGAACTCATTGCATGTGAAAATTGTTGCATTGTCGGAGACAATGATTTCTGGATACCCATGAGTCGAAAAAATATTATTGAGCAATGAAATGGTGCTGGCTGCTGTTGGTGGGGAGTTGAGCACTTTTACCTCCAACCATTTCGATTTAGCATCCACGCAAATCAGAAAATAGAAGTTATGAAATGGCCCGGCATAATCGATGTGGATTCTTTGCCAGTTTGAAACCGGTTCCTCCCAGGGGTGCAGTGGAGCCTTTGGGGGATTGAATTTTACCAGGGCACATCGCTCACAAGAACGTACCAGATTTTCGATAGATTTATCGATGTTATGCCAGTACACGTACCTACGAGCCAATTGTTTCATTTTTGTAACGCCACTATGAGTAGCGTGTAGTTCATCGAGCACAGATTTTTGGAGACTCTTAGGGATGACTACTCTGTTGTCCCTAAACAAAACTCCTTTGTCTAGAGTGAACTGACTCTCTTCAGAACCATTTTGAAGATTTTGTAACGTTTTGAGCAACTCGTCATCAGCTTTAGTTTCTCGAGCAATGACGTCAGCTGTTATGACTTCTGAAGAAATTTGAAAAAGTGAGCATTCATGCAAGAGTTGGACTTCGTTATTAATGAGCATGTCTGTGGAGAGTTTATTTGGCGCAACGGGTGCTCTCGACAAACAGTCAACATTTGCATTGGCTTCTCCTTTTTTGAATTTCACGGTATAATTAAACCCAGACAAGAACGAGGCGTATCGTAACAATCTACTCGATGTCATAGGCGGCAGTGATTTATTTTCGTGAAAAATCCTGCTTAGCGGCTGGTTATCCGTGACTAATGTAAAATGTAGGCCATATAAATAATTGAAGAAGTGACTTACGCCGAAAACTATAGCCAGTGCCTCTCTGTCAAGCTGGCTGTAATTTTCTTCCGACGCAGTCAATGATCTGGAAGCGTAAGCGATCGGTTTTTCACTCTTACCAACAATGTGACTCATTACCGCAGCAACTCCGTACGGGCTTGCGTCACAAGTGAGCACGATGGGTAGGTGAGGATTATAAGGCACTAAAACTCGATCGGACATCATCTCGTTCTTCAGCTGGATGAATGCAGCTTCACATTGGCTTGACCAGTGGAACTTCTGATTTTTTCTTAGAAGTTTCGGAGCGCATTTGTCTTAGTTGATAAGTCTGGAATAAAACGAGAATAATAAGTGATCATTCCCAAAAATCGGCGTACGTCGTCACAATTTTTAGGTCGGGGCAAATCTTGAACTGCTCGAATTTTCTCTGGAGATTTCGAAATTTTATTGAATTCAATTTCATGTCCGAGATAGTCGATTTTCTCTAAAAAGAATTGGCATTTATCTTTATTCAGGTGCAAATCGTGAGCTTCTAATCTAGCTAGGCAAGCTTCTAGATTAGTGAAACACTCTTCTTTCGTCGTACCGTGTACAATTAGATCGTCAAAGTAGAATTCGACTTTTTTCAGACCTCGTAGAATTTGATCAACGATTCTATTGAACTCTGCAGGCGCAGTCTTAATTCCGAAACTAAGCCTATTGACACGGTATGTACCACGGTGTGTAGTAATGGTTTGGATTTCACTACTTTCCTTGTCAACTGGAATATGTAAATACGCCTTGAAAATATCCAATTTGCAAAAGTATCGGGAGTCGCGTAAATCATTTAAAACGTCCGGAATATGACGAATCGGAAAATTGGCAGAAACGAGCTGGTCATTTACGCCTGTTCTATAATCCACACATAGGCGTACCGTACCATTTCCTTTAGGTATTACTACTAAAGGTGATCCCCAGTCTGTGACATCTACTTTCGAAATGATACCTGCGGATTCTAGGTTGTCTAACTCTTCTTCGACTTTAGCTCTGAGTGCAAATGGAACATTCCTTTCTTTAGTGTACACAGGTTTTGCGTTGTCCCTCAATTTGAGCTTGACTGTATGGTTGGGAACGCAACCTATTTCTTGTTTGAAAACGGTTGAATATTTTTGCAAAATATCATCGATAGAATTTATCTGGTTAGGACGGAAGGAAGTAGAATTTGTTACCGGATCGCAGTCGATTTCTTCCAGGCTTATTTGAAGATGTCGTATCCATACCTACTCTTCCCAGGATGGCGGGTCTTCCTTTGGGCACAATGAAGATTTCTTCCTTTGAACGTCGATTTTTGTACGTAACCGTCACGACAGCTTTTCCATTCGGGCGGAAAATCTCGTTCGTGTATGCTCGAAAACAGATATTAGAAGGTTCAATTTTAACATTCAAATCGAGATTTGAAAACACGTCTTCTGGAAGCAATGTATATCCAGCTCCAGAATCGACTTCGAAACTGACTGGCTTTGATTGAATCAATACTGTGGCAATATATTTTTGAGCATCAGACGTATCGGTTGATTGATATAAATCAATAACTGTATTCATAGTCGAAAGTTGGTTCAGACCATACAACTGGTCATTCTCAGAATTTAAGTAATTTGTATGAGCATTTGAATTTTTTCGAGCATTAGTATTTCCAGGATACTTTGGATACTTATCTTTGGAAAGTGTAACGATGCATACTTTGGCTACGTGTCCGGTACGATCGCACGACGTGCAATGCAGTGATTTTCTATCAACTCGGCAATCCGAAGCTCGATGGTTGTTTCGTGCACAAAAAAAACATAGATTGCTAACGCCTATTTTCGAATAGTCCATCTTCCTTTGGAATCGCGTTTGAGATTTTGAACGATTGAAGCTGGGTGAAACGCTACGATATTTTGAATTTTGGAAGGTTTGACGAGTTGGACGTTTTGAAACTTTGTGAATATCGTCAAGAATTGAATCTGGTGATGCAGGTTGCCTATTAGATAGAACCTGTGTCTCAAGACGGGAAGCTTCTAGAGCAGTTGCTTTAGTTAGAATATCTTTGAAGGTAGTGGCGGTTGATTGGAGCAGTTGTTCTCTAATCCAGGAATCTTTCAACCCTCGAATAAATTGTGCACGTAAAAATATATCGGCAACGGAAACTTTCTGATTACATTCGCACAAGACGGAAAATTCGCAATCAGAAATATCCCTTTGGAGAGATGCAACAAATTCGGGAATTGTCTCATTCGGTTTTTGGTAGGTGTTCAAAAAGTATCCTACCTTTTTCCTTCAAGATTCCTACTGTTGACGACACTTCAATTTCGTACTTATTAAATTCAATGAGGTGCGTGGCAGAAGACTGCGGCACAAATTCCAGCAGCCATCCTCATCTGAAATTGTTTCGTTTTCCACGATTGCCGGAATGCCATCCGAGGTAAGTCACATTTATTATATACTAACAGTATTATAATTAATAGTATAATAATATAATTGGTATGTTGAGGGAAGCTGAAAGACAGGAGATTGGGAAGGATCTTCATCAGGAAAACTGATTCATTATTCACGCGTAATGTACTTACCTAAACATACCTAACATACCTACTTACTCAAGGAAATTTTCGGTATGACGGTCAATGAAAATAATGTCCTAGTACCTACATTAAGTAAATTACTGAATCAACGAAAAAAGTTCTTCGGTTTTTTTTTAAGATAGGAGTAGATGTTTGAAATTTCTACAAAATATCCCCGGTTTTGTGAAGTAACAGACTAAATTCGAATTTGACGTGGAGTCAATAAATTTATACTTTCCAACAGGTTAGGACGGGTATGGTCAAAGTGAGCGATGGAAAGACAAGATCGACCCCCATGAGACTTCATTTGTCGGTGGAGCTGCTGAAACTGCAAAAAGTGGAAGTTCAACCGCCGAATCAAAACATGCGACCGTCTCCCTACGCTATCAAAAATACCTACGCTAAGTTCCTGGAATGAACGAAAATCTTTTTGCAAGCTGATTGTGTTATTTCCTGTGGCTGTGATTTTTGTAATGTAACTTTGCTTTGTAATTTAATAAAATATTTTACTTTCTAGAAATTTTCAAATTTTTATGTGTCATTCCTTCTTTCGATTATTTCAACTTCAGGTTTTCCTGTTTCCCCTAAAAAAAAGGATGTGGGAATTTCCAGTGAAACCTGATGAGAAAAATTGTATCAAAGTCATTAACCTACCCGAGAAAAAAAAATTTAAAAGGCAAAGAAGAATGATGTATTGGAAAATGCCTCCCAAGAACAGTTTTGAATATTGGCGGAATCGAGATTTTAAATATTGGCGGGATTGCGATTTTCGAAGGTGATCGCAGCGCTCCAACTTGTCGTGTGTGAAACTGCTACATCGCGGAGTGGCCAATCTCTATATATCTGTAATCTAATCTCAGGGGTGGGCATATCGGTTATATTTGAGTAACGTGAAATAACGTTCGTTACAAAAAAATAACTAAAAAAAAACTAGTTACAAAATAACTAGTTTTTTTCTTACGAGAAAAACGTGTAAAACAGTATTGCAGGTTTTCTAACCTCCTTATGGTCGTTATATGCGTTGTTAGTAGTTAAAATAACGAAAAACTGTCCCCCTTTTGATTTGATACTAGGAAAAATGCAATTTTTTCAGCACTTGAAGAATTGAGGATTAAGTTGGTTTTAAGTTATAGAGGGGAATATTTTTACTGGATCATACAACATATTTGTGAAGTGTCAAGTTTCGGCATGAATAAGGTTGAGATTGAGATATGAGGTTGAGAACGTTAAGGTAGGAGGTTGAAGTAAACGAAAATACGACTTCTATGAATTATGGGTTTTCTTTAATGTATGCAGTACTTTAAGGGTACATGTTGTCGTACTATCGACCTTTAGGGTACCGTCGAAAAAACAGCTAACTGGTAACTGTACGACTGGGACCAGAAACGAAAGGATGAAAAACAACGGATAACGGAATAACTAGGTAGTTACATATCAAAACGGTAGGCTTGGGCAAGTGTGAGTCCTTTGTCCTTTCTCCGCTCTAGAGGCCTTCTGCTCACACGCCACGATGGACACAATTGTTGCTTTCACTTTTAACTAAGTTCCATTTCTCTTCGTCTTCGATTACCTATAACCCAAATTCTTCTTCGGAACCAATTCCAAGGCAAAAAATTTTTAATTAAAAAAATTAATTGTATTTAATACAAGTCAGATTGAGATTATTGAATGCAGCACTCAATAGAGTTGGAGCAAAATCATTTAAATGTCCTGATCTGCAAGTTTTTAGAGAAACGCTATGCCTGTCTTGGCACCTACTAGCGTCGTTATTTTGTAACTAGTTTTTTCCTAAACGAAAAACGGTTATAACGTTATTTTTTCAAACTAGTTATTTCTAACTAGTTTCTCGTTATGTGACCCATCCCTAATCGATACTCGTTCCGATACGATATTTTTCGTTGAGCATCGATACCCGATATTATCGGCAAAAAAGTATCGATATTGCGATAATATCGGATCAAAAATATCGATACTGCCGATATTATCGATACTGTTACACTTGGGAAAAAAATCCGTTAGGTATTACAAGGGAAATGGAGTATTAACATATTATTACATTAACTAGATATAAACGACTAGGTATTTCATAATTTTATATTTTTCAATTTACACAAGCACATGAAACAGAATAAAAAAGTAAGTAGTGTAGTAATAAAACATTTTTAAAAAGAAGACAAATACACCGAAAAATATACGCCAATTTGACAGATTCCCAATATAGAAAATAAAATGAAAATAAATGTAGAAAAAATCATTGCCTGGAACACTTCCCAGAAAAGAAGTTTTTGTAGGTACATATTTTGGGGACAACCTATTGCGCGATTGGCAATAGATGGCCCCTGCCTTGGAAAATAACCGTTCACAGGGGACGGATGTGGCCTGCTGAATAGAACGATCGAAATGATTTCGTAAAAAAGAAAGCAACGAGGCTCAGAGATCACTATTAGGTAAATATCAACACTCAGGGCAGCCGCACCACGGGCTCAGTGCAGCCAGTACGTGGGGGAGTTTTCCTTTCACCGTGGGATTTTCCCCCTCGAAATTCCTACCCAACGTCTTGAGCTAAGGGCAATTAGAGCTCTACGAACTTTCCCACTTCTTCTTATTCTCTTCTTCTGCATCACCATGTGCGGCAAAACGGTCGGAACCGGCTGGTTTTATGGTGGATACAAAATTGTTAATTTTTCGAATTTCTCAGAGAATATCGGTGGGATCGGTCACAAAATATCGATACTTTCGATATTATCGTGAGAAAGTATCGATACCACGATAATATCGTATGTAAAATATCGATACAAATATCGGTGGTATCGGAAGAAAAGTATCGATACTCCGATATATCGGAAGTATCGTAACGTCCCTAAACTCATAACACTGCGTAACAAAAAAAAATCTTTTGGAAAATCGTCCAGGGTTTTCCACCGGAATTAGACTAATGGTGATGCTCTGAGTTCGAAAATACCCTTTGTTTGTTTCAATCAGGTCAGGTTTGTTCGCTACAGACATATTGGATATACAGACAAGCTTGATGCTGCTCATATTGGATGTTTTAATTTTGGAATAAAGAAAATATGACTTCGTCATTTGGAAACAGAAACACATCAGAAGCAACCATTTATATATGAATACTTGGCTATATATAGCCAAAAGGATATATCCTTTAAGAAAACCAGGATTGAACTCAAAACCCTCAAATTAAAATACGAGGGGGGACCCAAAAGTAACGGGAATCGAGCTGTAGGGGAAAGACTGCTGTGAGTGGTTCGTTGGCAAGTAAACTGTGACTCATTGTCGAACTCCAAGTAAAACTCACAGAGAGTTTCTATTCCCTTTTGAGTTTAACTTCGAGATTGATTTCGAGTTTGAGTTTCTATTTCATAGTGAGTTTGACTTCGAGTTTCTGTTTCAATGTGAGTCGCGTTTCAATGTGAGTTTGACTTCGAGTTTAACTATGAGTTTGAGTTTCTGTTTCATCATGAGTTGGACTTCGATTTCGATTATGAGTTTGGCTATCTTCTGTTCATTTGATCGGCTGATTGAGTAGAACTCCATACTCGAATAGGTAGGGTTTTTTTTTAATAACTGTTGACTTCAGTTCAACTCAGTTCTGTGTAATTTTGAAAGCTTTTCGTCTTTTACGCCATCATCAGCATTAGCAAGAATAACTTGAACAGATTGTCAAAACGAATAATGTCAAAAAATTGTCATGTTAAATGATTAGGTAAGGTACACACGGAGGTTGCTCAGTTATGAGTTTGAGTTTATGTTTCATTGTGAGTTTGACTTCAAGTTTGATTATGAGTTAAGCTGGGTTCACATGTGCGTAAAAGTCTGCGTAATCTGCGTATGCGTAAAGTGCGTAATGAGATCTGATTGGCTCGCAATTTTACGCGCGCGCAATTTACCTGGTAAATTTACCTGGCAGCCAATCAGATCTCATTACGCACTGTACGCAGTACGGAGATTACGCAGACTTTTACGCACATGTGAACCCAGCTTAAGAGTTTGTTTCCATGTGAGTTTTTATTTCGAGTTCGATTATGAGTTAGAGTATGTTTTTCATTTTGAGTTTGACTATGAGCTTGATTTCGATTTAGACGCTATGCGTCGCTCCCAACTGTAAAGCAATTGTGAATACCATGAAATCTCGATCCGTATTAAGGAGAGAGCATACTATGCTCTCTCGCGGTCACCAACTCAATGAGAAAGTTTCGAGGGTAGTCCGACAGAATGCGACCCCTCGTCGGGGGTGGGTTTGTGGAGGGTGGTATGAGTTACCATTTGAAGAAGACTCCTATCAAAAGGGGTGTTTAGTACCGAGGAAGGCCACCAGAATCGCAAGGCCTGCGATACGGATAATATCATGATAAACATATTATGTTTCAGGATACAGGATTTTTCAACTTTAAGTTGATAAACCTAATAGGTGTATTAGGTTTAACCTCTACGCGGCACAACGTCTAAAAATTATCCGGCAGCACAGCGTCGAAAATAAGTTTGATGGCACAGCGTCGAAAACCCGTTATCAGCACTTCCGTCAAAAAGCTCTTCCGTCTAACCCATCATAATTTTTCTCTCATGATTTTCCCAACTTATGGTAAAACTTCGAGTTTTGGACACGGGCGACGAACCTGTTTTCCGTTGAGCTAAACTAGTAGTCGTAGAAAGATGAAAACCATGATTTTCAACAAAATTCATGATGCTTCTTACCATTGATGGTGATGAAATTTTAGCTTTGTTTTTAGGTTGATGGCACAATAGATCCGTTGGGGTCGCGGTGCCTGGGGTCTAGACTGCATCCCTAACCGAGAAACAAAAAAAAATGTTTTCGGTTTTCGAAAAAAATTAAACGTAGAAAAAATGTAGACTCGTCACAAACTATCCTAAATGAACATTACCGACTGAGTATTGAAAAACATAATGTTTCAGATGTTTCAAAGAAAGGTTCGTTATGTGATCCGAAAACTCAATTTTCAAGGCCCAAAAATCTAAAACATAGGTACCTATCTCTTTATTGAAAATGCAAAAAAAAAACTGGTCTAACCGAAGTATTTGGATCTTAAGATAGATGCACAGAAAAGCTAAGCCAGGGAAAGGCCTTAAAAAAATCAAATATTCTAAATAAATTTTTTAGGGTTTTTGCTTTTGAAGCTTTATAGGAAATTGAATTTCAAGCATATTTTGTTTGGGACATTTTTTCGATCCGACGCTTCCTTATGGCCCAAAAATAGGATCAAACTTCAAAATTTAACTCAGCCTCAACGCCAGAACCAAACCCTGTGAAAATGCGTAACAAAATTCCTGTCTTGATTGTACCAATACAAAACAATGGGTGAGGACTCGTTTTCTTCTTCAGCACTGTGAACCAATGCCATCACCAAGGTGGAGGAATATCCGGTAAATAAAATCTCATCTGCCATTTTCAAAACTTGTACTCTATTTTTTTTTCATTTTTTATTTCATGGGCAATAGGAACAATTCGCTCATTCAGATCGTTCGTTCAATAAAGTTACAATATAACGAGAACGGTTAATAAATACAATGAAAAGACGAATTGACCAGACAATGTTCAACATTCTAGCATTCCAATTGAAAGTCTGAGTTCAGCAAAATTACGAGAAAATTAACCATTTGAAATGCTTGATATGGTTTTCGATGCTGTGTGGATGATTATACTATAATATCATATAATTATCTTATTAAACCCTATAGAATTGCACTAATCCTCGCTTAAAACAATTGTATGATTGCATTTGACGTTGTAAAGATAGAGCGGGAATTAAACGGGACCAGAGAGTAAACGAAGCATTGAAAAAATTGAGCCGACAGTCAGATTACTTTTTATTTCCTAAAGAATCGAAACGATAAATTTTCATTTGAAAAACGCACGTACCAGAAAATGAAATAATGGCTGGCCGGTATTTTTTATCCGAGAACTTTGTCATTTTTAAAAAACTCTAAACCCATCGATGGGCCCCTCGAGTCAATTTTTTATTGCTTCCGTTGAGCACGATTTTCAAAAATGCCGCGAATGAAAATTCGTAGCTGATTTTTACAACATTCAATCCCTCTCATTCGAAATATGTACTCAACATTTTGAGCTGAAAATAGGGATTTGATTTTTTTTTGACGACTGCTGAATTCGAATGCCTTGGTAAATTGATACATTCCGACACCCTCGGGGAGCCCATGATTAAATATATTCAGGCCACTTGAAATGACATACCTACCTTGACATTGAAAATAAGAACCTTAGGGTGGTAACAATTTTGAAGGACGGAAGATAATTCAACTAACAATAACGTATTTATGCTTAACGAAGATAAAAATTTAATGTACAAATTAAGGAGGGCAACAGGGTTGGTCGAAGTTTCACGAAATGGCTGAACTTAATGATTTGAATTATGTTTTCTGAATTATACATTAACGAATTTGGTTGAAGTAGATAATCAGATTTGCTCAGCGTCTTTTTTGTAATGACACGCTTGAATTGAAACTTCTCTTATCCAATTATTGAACCAAATTTCCCAATTTAATTTATTGATGAATTAACATCGTGCATTAAATAAGGTACTAATTAGATATTCGGAAACTTGCGAAAACCCGTTCCTCATCGACTCCTTTTGCAACATGATAATTTGCTCTTGGGACAATTGACGTAACTTATTATCATTTTAATTGCTTATAATTCCGTAAAAACCTTTCTGTTATTAACCTGATAAATTGTCCTTAAGTAAAACAACCTTTAAGGTGAACAAAATTCAATTGCGGATTAAGCAGTTTCACTAGAAAAGTGGAAAAGACTAAGACATCAGAATCGATTCAATTACTCACGCGCTACAGGAATCCGACTACAATAACGAAGTATAAATTTTTTTGAGATTATAAAATATAATCGTGAAAAACAAACGTGTAACTTTCATGCAGGTTCGCTATATCGAAATCCAAATCCGAATCAGGTCCACGTGACTCGAAAGTAGACAAAATGGTTATGTAGCAAAAATGTTAAATTATTCAATCCACGTCACATCCCACATTATGGTTTTTAGTTTTGTTGTTGTTGTGTTGCTGTTGTTTATTTTGTTGTTGTTGATGTTGATTTGTTGTTGTTGTTGTTGATGATGATGATGATGATAACGGTATTGTAAGCTAGTTGCTGTTGATCCGGTACGTGTCTATTGATGTACCTACTGCATGTATATTGTTGATGTGATTGTTTTTGGTTGTTGTTGTTGGTGTTCCTGATTGTGATTTTGTTGTTGTTGCCGATGTTGAGTTTGTTGCAGTTGTTGGTGGTGATGATGGTATTGTAAGCTTGTTGCTGTTGATCCAGTACGTGTCTATTGATGTTGTAGTGTACATCTATTGTTGATGTGATTGTTTTTGGTTATTGTTGTTGTTGCTGATGGTGATTTTGTTGTTGTTGCCGATGTTGAGTTTGTTGTTGGTGATGATGATGATGGTATTGTAAGCTTGTTGCTGTTGATCCGGTACGTGTCTATTGATGTTGTAGTGTATGTCTATTGTTGTTGTGGTTGTTTTTAGTTATTGCTGTGAATGTGGTTGTTTTTGTTTATAAATGTTGTAGTTTTTGTCGTTGTTGTTAGTGGTGGTGTTGCAGGGCTATTACTGTTCATTCAGTCTTCGTACATCCTTTCATCAACATGTGTGTGTTGTCGTTTGCGTTTGTTGTTGTTTCTTTTGATGTCGTTGTTTTGGTTGTTGTTGCTGTTGTTGTTTGTTTGTTTTTTGTAGGTCTTATTTTTGTTTTATGTTTTAACTGTGGCTGTCGTATTTGTTTGATGCGGTGGTACCTATGTGTTTGCTGTTGTGAGCCACCGATCCGACCTGATTCGTATAATAACAGACTGTATAATCATATCAGTATCACTCCTACTAAACAAAGGCAATCCTCCAACAAGAACATTTCGATTCTCTAATATTCGTACAGTCTCGCTAAATTAGACTAGAAACAATTGGAACTTTTATTCTACCTATCCGAGAAAGAATTGCCGTGAGACGATTTTGAAATCGTGCTGTCTGAATTAGCGTTATTCCTAAAGATCTTCATTTACACTAAGAAATGTCGAAAAATTGGGTTATCGATAATGGCTTATCAGGAACGTTCCGTCCGCCGTTTCGTGTTGGACATACGCAAGGGCGTAGCGATTTAAGCGTGCACCATACTTCCGCGTGAATTTAAAGTCGGTTTGGAATCAGATTGTTGTAATTCTGTTGTTGTTGTTGTTGAATCTACTCCCATGGTGGCGCTGATGTAAATCTTGTGACCATAGGTAATTTTGTAACTTTGACCATTTTGTAATTTTGTTAGCCCATATGTAACTTTGCTATAGAAGCTGTTGTTGCTGCTGCTTTAGCCATCAGGTGCAGAAAGCTTTTGACGTTGAACACGAAAATTGCATTGGATTGCAACAACAGCAAAATAGATTGATCGGGCAACGGGAGGTTCCGATAACGTGATTTCTAAGATTCTAGCCTCAATAACAAGCAACAACAACAACAACAACAACATGATTTTATCAGGCTCAGAAATCCAATTCAAAACCGACCGATGCTTTGTGGAAATTAACATTTCCAACGGAAAGAAGATTTTTTTCACAATAATCTATGAAATTCAGGGCTCCAAAATGTCCCTGGAGGGGAAGCTCTCGGTCCGACAGGGGTATGGTTGACAGGGGCATGCCCCCACTTCAGCATGGCGTTGCTGGGCGATTGCCGTTTCCCTTGGGCCGGCATCATTGGTGTTCGAACACGCGTAGCGATTGGATTATCATGTCGTCCTAGAAATTGAAAAATATATTTAAAATCTGACAAGCTAATGCTCAAGAAATCGGGATGGACGGACTTTCTAGCAGCTATATCTCCACAACTAATGGACCGATTTTGACTTTCTTGGTCTTAAAATATCGGCTTTTCAACGAACGGTAATTTTGCTTCGATAAATTAACCACGAAAACCCGCTGATTTTGAGTTATTAGCAATTTTTCACTCTTGTATATCACGCCGTAACTCTCCAATGCCTCAGAAATCTCACAATGTGTACGCTGTTATCATCGATTCAAAAACCGACGTCTGCCCCAAATTTCACCCCCATCAGGCAAAGAAGGGCACATTAGCGACATCAGTCTCGCATACTTCACTTTCTCTCTCGGCCACTTCGACTCCACAGTCTCCGTCTCTTTCCGCTTGTCAGCCGCTTTCCAAGATCAATACAGCTTCACGGAATACGCTACATGCAACAAAACACAAGGGAATAACTGAGCGGTTTAACCGAACTTCCTATCAGACGTATGTAGGTTTTTGCTGTCTCGTGTTTCCTGTCGTTTTATTCGGGTGCAAAATTTACGATTACCTTTTACGACGAGTAAAATTACTGCACTGTAAAATAAATAGCCAATATTCCTTAAAAGGAAATTACTTCATCTAGGTATAATTTTGATGCAGACTGAATTTTTTCATAAAATTGTACCGAATTTCAATAATTTTTTTTTGTTATTTTTCTACAATTATCCAAACCATGCCTAATCATCAATACTTGTTACAAGCAATTGCTACAGTAGCAGACATGTTATCACTGAAGGAAAGGCAGATAGTAGTAAATCCGACAAGGAAATCTCGGTAATTTTCTGAGTCTCAAAATACGACAGTACTTGACCGCGTAATTTCATCTGTTGCCATGGATACGGGCGGGTGAAGTTGGAACTAAGCCGGGCCAATTACGGCGGGCGATTATGCGAGCTATTTGTTAGAGACACAACTCGAGTCATTATTAGCCGACAGATAAAGAAGGTTGACGATTGAGGGTATGGTGTGCATCAACTGTGTTACAAACCGACCAATTTGATTGGAGAAAAAGAGCCCATCTTCTTGATAATTTTTTCTGGCGAATATCTTGAGGAGGAGTGTTGGTTCTAGGAATAGTCAGAACGTATGCCGCATCAGGGGAGAATTTGAAAATGGAATTTTCCGCAGCGCAATATTTTTGAAATTTATTTTCAGATTCATTCGCGTAATTTTCAAAAACATGCAATGTACAGGTAGGTACCTAGATATTTCATACCTAACACCTCACTATAGTTTATTCACACACCTTGATACCTGCTACACGACATCGATGCTATCAAACACCTCAATTTCCAACTTCCGGGTTGAAAATATCGAGGAATGAGCTACGGTAAAAGGGATTTTTTATGATATTCTTGCACGAGCGATTTGGATAATCCGTTCTACTTATTTCGTCAAGAATACTTGATGAACTTCAGGCAGCCGAAAGTCCAATGGTTTTGCGTAATATGGGCAATAATTTTCTCATCGTTGCTGGCCAAGGAAAATGGTAAGGAATCGTAGGTTAATTAATCCTTAAATGACAATATACAGAATGAAAAATCTTCAATGAGTTTCATGAAAGCGTCAATAATTCAGCATTTTAAATTAACTTTTGAGTTTTCCGTATCAAAATCACGTTTAGTTGAGCTATGATGAGAAATAAAGATTCAGTATATTAAAAATTAGGTACTGGCGTTAGTATAGTTCCGGAATTTTTCAACACTCGTAGTTTCTCTCTTCAGTTGTCAGTTTGTTCAATACAAATCCCTCGTTTAGGTCATGAGGCGAAAACGAAGCAAATCGCGCCCTCCAATCCGAAGGACGAGCAATTCAATAAATTGGCGATTTTCAAAATCGGCGCCAAAAAGAGACGCTCGCCAGCAACCCAAGCGGCGTCGTTGGGCGAGTTGACGAGCCAATTAAAGGAAAACCATTTTTGGCAAGAAGGCCCTCAACTCAAAAGGCAAGCGCAGCAGATCAAACGCGAATTCAAATGTCACCAACAGGACGCGGACATTGTCACTTGTTTTGGCGATGGTCGATTCTACCAGTTCGCCGGATCGTTGGAATCGCTCGACGCCGCCAGTCTCTCGGGAATTGATGGCGGGCATAAGACCAAACAGAAACGATTCATTTTCAAATCGTGGAGGAACAGAGACAAGAAAGAAAGGGCGGCGGATAGTTTATCGGAGGATAAAAAAACTGAATCCGTTCCGAAGAGCTGTTACGGCTTTTTAGCTCAAAAGGTAAGCTGGCTTTGTAGAATGTGAGAATAATATGGAAGTGGTTATTTTTTCAGGAAACTTTATCCAGCATGTGCATTTTTTTCTTGGCAATTCCAAAAAAGTCTAATCATTGCATCCAACCTGTCACCATAAATGAGGGCTACACGTCCGAAAGCGCTCCGATAAGTAGAAACCATAATAGAACTTAACACTCTCCAGAGGCTGTACTGGCGAAAGCGCTCCAACGATATAGAAAACTTAATAACTCCTCTCTTATATGTATCTATTCCTCAGACGACTTCGGGTGACCCCAGACAAAAATTTCAAACCAATTCACTATGATGCCTATACTACCGAAAGCGCTCCCACGGTAGAAAAGTTGAGAGAACTTTCCCTTTACCCATTTGCCTTCCTCCATCCAAAAGAAGTCAATGGGTGTCTACTAACTAGTTTCAAATCATTTTCTCAGATGAGAGCCGTGCAGTCGAAAGCGCTCAAATGATATGAAAGATGGAGAGCGATTTGTATTTTTTCTCATACCCTCATCTGTCCCAAAAACGTCTTAGAGTGAACATTGGCAATCACCATTCAAAATAAAATTCCTAATAAAGCCTACACTGCCAAAAGCGCTCTGATAATAGAAAACCATCAAACATCCCTTGTCTCATACCCTCATCTAAACCAAAGAAGTCTTTGAGTGAACACCGAAAATCGTCATTCAAACTATCAATCCTCATGAGGCCTACACTGCCGAAAGCGCTCCGACAATAGAGAACTAGTGAACATCCCTTAACTCATACCCTCATGCATCCCAAAGACATCTTTGAGTGAACACCGACAATCATCTTTCAAACTATCCTGCTGAGGCCTACACAGCCGAAAGCGCTCCAATGATAGGAAACTAGCAATCGTCCCATAACTCATACCCTCATCTTCCCCAATGAAGTCCATGAGTGGTCACCGACAATCATCATTCAAACTATCTTGCTGAGGCCTACACTGCCGAAAGCGCTACAACGATAGGAATCATCCCTTCACATCCCTTGATGTCCCTTAACTCATTCCTTCATCCATCCCAAAGACGTCTTTGAGTGGACACCGTCAATCAACATTCAAACTATCATTCAGCTTGAGGCCTACACTGCTGAAGGCGCTCCGACGATGGAAAACTAGCGATCGTCCCTTAACTCATACCCTCATCTACCCCAATGAAGTCCATGACCGCCCCATCCCAGCTACAATACGTCACTCCTGATCTTTCCATTGACAGGTGACGCCTCAGAAAGCGTTCAAATCCAACATCGGGAAGCCGTCGGCTGGAAATTTGGAAATCGACCTCAGGGAATCGAACGAGCCGAACATTGATCCTGCGAGCAAAGCGAAGGAGCCGAATGATCAGGCAGCGGCGGGCCATAAGGAGAAAAGAATGACCGCCATGAGCCGAAGAGCTCATCCGAGAAAGATAAGGTAAACCATTCTTAGGTTCTGATTGTTTTGATTTCCATCCAACTCGTGTGGAAAATATTCTATGGGTTTCTGGAGTTGGTTCAGAACCGGTTTCCAATCACGTCCAGAGGGCCGCTGAGGCAGTTTGGAAGATGGCTGGATTCTGATGCTCACTTTTGCGTTTTTCTACGATCGTCCAAGAGTTTCAGAAGCAGATTCAAATTATGCCCCACTCATGTCTGTCTGAGAAGGTTGTCTGGAGGCGGAATCGAGAATCCGGCTCCTGAAACGCTTGAACAAGAGAGGCTCCAGAAGTGCCATCTATGGAATCTTGAGTATCTGGAACTGGTAGGAATCTCGCATTGATTCCAATCCTATAATCTGATTTAAGCCAGGAATCAATCCACATCGACTGCTTGACAAGTGTGCAACACTCATAATTTAATGATTTCACAGACACAGACGTCGGATGGCAGCCAGAAGACGCCCAAGGAGCAAGCAGATGAGCGGCCTCGTTGGCTGTGCGACTGAGGCGTCCTGTCCCACATCGAGGACCACATGCTCCACCACATGTCCGACAACTTGCTCGACGACCACCACCTGCCCGACCACCAAGCCATGCCGTACTACCACCTGCACGACGACATGTCCGACGACGAAATCGTGCAGCACAACTTGTCCAACGACAAAATCGTGCAGCACTACATGCCCGACGACGACGAAGCCATGCCGCACAACGACCTGCCCCATCACGTCAACTTGCAGTACATTCTGCTGGAGCCGCTGCCCGCCGTATGAATTCACGGAACAGCCACTCTCAACTGTCACCTGTTCCACGCGATGTCCACCGATCCCGACGTGTTCATCTTGCGGCCAAACGAGCCCGTGCCCTTGCGACAAAACGGCAACCAAAAGGGGCAACAGACTCAGAAAACCACCAAAAGTCACCAAACAGCGATCTAGAAGGCGATCCAACAAAATTGCCAAGACACAACTTGAAAGGCCGGTTGGACGCCGGCTTACCAAAAGGCTACACTGACAATCCCAAAAATACGGGTTGGTTTTTGTGCAATGAGCCGGATTTTGAATAAACGCCCTAACTGGGAAGGCGATTTGTTATTTCTCCTACTCTTCTTCCCCATCCTCCTTCCCCTCATCCTCCTCCTCCGCGACTCCTCATCACCCTCCTATCGCCATCCCCTCTTCGTTCTCTTCTTCCCCCTCCTCCTGCCCCTTATAATCCTTCTACTCCTCCTCATCCCCCTCCTCCTACTCCTCATCCCCTCATCCTCTTTCTCAACCCCTTCTCCATCCCCTTCCTTACCACTCCTCATCCTTCTCGTATCCTCCTAACCTCCCCTCCTCCTTCTCTTCTTTACCCTCCTCCTCTTCCTACTCCCCTTCCTCACCCTACCCCCTCCAACTCATCCTCCTCCTCATCCCCTCCTTCTCCCACTCCTCGCCCCCTCCTACTCTTACGCTTCTTCATCCTACCCCTCCCCATCCTCCACCTCATCCTTACCCTCCTCCTATCCCTATTCGAGATGAGACTCCTCCTACTCCTACTCCTCCTCCTTCTCCTGTCCTCAAACCCTCCTCCTCCTCCTCTTCTTCAACCTCGTCCTCTTACTCTTCCTATCCTCATCCCCCTCCTCCTTCTCGTCTTCCCCCTCCTACTCTCCTTCCTCATCCTCATTCTACTCCTACTCCTCCTCACCCCCTCCAACTCCTTCTAACCTTCTTCCCACTCCTCCTCATCCTCACTCTCCTCCTATCAGTATTCTCCTCTCCCTCGTCCTCCTTATCACCCACCTCCTCCTCATCCCCTCCTTCTCCTCCTCCTCCTAGTTCACTTCCGCTCTTCCTCCTCCTCCTAGTTCACTTCCTACTCCACCTCCTCCTCCCCCTCTTCCAAAACTGAAGGTATCAAAATTATTAACGAACAAGTTCCGACTGAAGGCAATTTTACTAAAATTCTTAAAAGTCGTCAATTTTACGTTAGTTACGTTTTGATTTTCAACTTTTTCGTTCACACATTTTTCCAAACAATTTTATTTCCCCGATAATACCTTGAGGCACGACTCGATGAACTCTTCCAAGGTGATGACTCCATCTTGATTGATGTCCAGTTTCCTAAATACGATGTCCACCTGTTCGCGGCATTTCCGTTCGTCTTCAGCTGCCAGAATCGCCTGAATGAAGTGAGAGATTAAATTATTACAAATTGGGATAGTAGTTGACAAAGAAAGATATTTTTCCAATTTTCCATATTTACAGAGTAAATGGAAGTACTGTGATCGTCCTAAAATCGAGAATCGGAACGGGGCTTCAAAAAAATCTTTTTCTTATACACATTTACTCAGAATCACTTCCTGAACAAGTGTCTGCGTGTCCGTTAGTCCGTCTGTGGTCATTTTACAAAAATGACCTTAACTCCCTCAATTCTCAACCTTTTTTCAAATATCTTGAACTGAAATGTTTGTCTCGGCAAGACCTAACACCCTGTTTAATCGGAATTTGAATTACTCACAGTACTTCCGATATATTTGCATTTTTAGTGTTGTCTATTTTATTTTTTTCCGGCCACAAAAATGGACCAATTTGAGCGTTCTTGGTCTCCAACTCTTCGTATTACCTTGCAGAATATGTGGATATTTTTATATTTCAAAAATGTAGTGATTTAATTTTTTTTGGCGAATTTTAAAATTTGCATAGTGAATAGTGTTATCTACGCACCACTGGTTTTAAATTTTTAATGAAATTAGTATTTTGATCTTTTTCATCTTGAATATTATGAAAATGTAAATGTAAATGATGGTTTAATTGTTTTAACCCATAGGGCATCACAAGGAGTGGGTTTAGTTCTCTAATATCATTTAATTCCGAAAACCCCGAATGCCAGGGATGCCATGAATCATAAGGCTATGGACCAAATTTTTTATGGCACCTGTGGGAATCGAACCCACAACTCTCAGGTATAGCCTGCAGCTAGGCAGACGCGCTAGCCACTAGACCAACCCGTGAGCCCATCTTGAATATTATGAATATTGAATCTTGAAAATTATTCTCGACTGTCTATTGCAGTAGAACAACTTCAGAAAGTGTCTTTTCGATAATTGTACGGGGCTTGAATAACTTTCTTGCTAAAATCGCACCCACGCCATTCGAGTGGCGGATTTCCCCCGAATTTTCACGCAAGTACGTAAGCTCCTAACTCGAATAAAGTCTTCCCCGTTCTCTCGATCCTGTAAGGAATACATTATGCATAAGCAGGTGATCATCAACAAGTTCCCCATTCTCGTATTTTCCCCCTCTCTCACGAGCAAAATCGTCTTTCGCGATAAATTCGTATGAAATTCTAAGCTGTGGAAATGAATTCATCGGTTAGGATTCGATTAGCAATAATGGACGCATGTACAATAAAAATGAAAAAAAAAATGATGTGTGATATATTATCTTTCATTTTCAAGCACACGAACAATGCACAAAGAAACGTACGATGCTCACTATATCAGGAGGGAGGGATTGAAGCTGAACCGATTTCAAAATTCTACTACACCAATAAAACCAGTAAAATAAAAATTTAAAAAAAATGAAGAAAACGCTACCCATAGCGTATGTACCACTACGAAGAAATTTGACAGGAAAATCTTTACCCTAGCAATACATTTAATTATAATTGTTTAGGAATTAATCAATTAAGGATTTTTCAAATTAATAATATCATGAGAAATCTTTCGCATAAATTTAGATCCACATCTTCAGCATCTTCACATTTCGCACTCAATAAATCCAACCTTGAACAGGGAAACTTTCCCGGCCGAAGTGACTTTTCCCCCAATTTTCCCTATTTACCTTCGCGTCCACAGTTAACGAGAGTGGTGGCAAAAGTTGAACCCAAGGATAAAGAACGTTGAGGTGGAAAATTGCTGGCGTGACTGGATTGCGAGCCAGGGCCTTCGAGCTTATTCTATATCCTCGCAATACCCCCCCCCCCCCCCCTATAACTCTTATCTTTTGTTGAACGTTGCTGTAAAATAAACTTTGAGCCGAGGAAGTGGTTCGTTGGAGAGTGTTTATCTCGTCGGTCACGAAAAAACGCCGAGTTTACCAATCGAAATTTCGCAACAAGGATTAATTATTCGAAAATTGTGAATGAAATTTCCTGCTGTTTAAGATAGAGGGTACAGTTCAACTTGTCGAGAAAGTGAAGAAATCCCAATTTTCGACAAAAATGTAAATTTTCAATTGAATTGACAATTTTCAACAAAAAAGTCAATTTGAAAAAAAGATCAAATTTCTACGAAAATATGGATTTTACCAAACTGTCAATTTTCAACCAAAATGTCAACTTTAAAAAAATGTCAACTTTTGACAAAAATTTCGATTTTAAGCAAAAATATAATTTTTAATCAAGTTGAAAATTAACAACAAAAATGACAAATTCGGACTAAAATGTCAATTTCGGACAAAAATGTCAATTTTCAATCAAGTTGAAAATTAACAACAAAAAGGTAAATTTCTGGCAAAAATGTCAATTTCAAACAAAAATGTCGATTTTGGACAAGAATGTCAATTTTGGACAAAAATGTCAATTTTTGACAAAAATGTCAATTTTTGACAAAAATGTCAATTTTTGACAAAAATGTCAATTTTTGACAAAAATGTCAATTTTTGACAAAAATGTCAATTTTGGACCAAAATGTCACTTTTGAACAACAATGTCAATTTTGGACAAAAATGTCAATTTTGGACAAAAATGTCGATTTTGGACAAAAATGTCAATTTTGCACAACAATGTAAATCCAATCCAATGTCAAAAATGTCAATCCAAGGCAAATGAGAACAGGAAAATAAGCCCTAATTTTGGAAATGTGATTCCACTTCTCAAAAATGTCAATTTTCAATGAAAACTTGACTTTCAATAAAAACTTATTTTCAGCTCAATTCTTTCCCCAGCTATACTTTATTCGAAGTTCGCAAAGGAAAAGTTTATTGACGCGGGAACCCCATTATTTCTGCTACCGCGTTTCTCACCGAATTCGGCCAAAGGGATATTTTGTTTTTCCCTCATACGGTAGGGAACTTTCCCTAGTGAAGAACCGACCGGAAATTTCCGTCAGGAAAACATGTCCTCGGATCCCGCAGCAAAAACAAGTTCCAACTAAGACCGACGCATTTGTCTAGCCATCTATTGTTGCATTCTATTTTCTACAGCTGCAGACGATCTCTTTTCTTATAGCGGACAGATAAGAAAAGGATTTCTACCTCGGTGGCCATTTTCAAGCGCCCTACTTCTTCATCTACCTTGGCTATTGCTGTACCACTTTGGTACATCTCCCGGATTAACCATCCTACCCCACTCCGCTTTTTCACCAACCCTGGACTTCTTTTCCCCTTTATGAACGGATTCCTCTCTCATTTGTGATCATGTCCCACAGGAACTATAATATAGGAGAATATTATTCTCCTTTTGATCCTATGAGGGGGTGAAGCAAGAAAACATTTTCCTGCCTGTTATAAACGAAAAAATGTTTCAAAACTAGAGCATTTTTAACACTGTGAAGGGAAAATAGAGATATCCTTTGTCGCCTGGAAAATAGGTTATTTTAGAATCCCTGGTTTATTGTGTCGGAGGATCGTGGTGGAACTCATCAATCTGCATCTTCAGTTTGCGTGCTACACGTTTTCAAGATTCCATCGCCGGAAATCCTCGAGGGCTATCTTGTATTCAAATTTTTCGCCCAACAGCTCATCGCCTATGCAAATATCGACGAAAAAGAAAGGTGCGCGAGTCGAGAACGAGAAAGTATTTCCTTATTTCGGAACGTGATTGTACCTACCTTCTGAAATGTGTCCGTTTTTCAAAACATTTTCATTCAAGAATGAAAATGTCAATTTTGACAAAAATGTCAACTTTTGCTGAAAATTTCGATCTTTGATGAGAATGTCAATTCTTGATGAAAATTTAAACTAGGTATTGATAAAGATGTAAACTTTCGATTTGAATTCCAATTTTCAATAAAAATCACAGTGACGATGAGGACGTATCAGAAACATGAAAATTTCATGTATTTTGTGAAAGTAAATAAAGACGTCCATTAATTAAGGAAGAAATACGATGAAAATATAAAATCTACATTTCAGATTTTAGAATCTACATAATAGATTCGTTTTTAATTTTTGATGAAAATTACAGTTCATGATGAAAATGTCACTTTTTGGTGAAGATGTCAATTTTTGAATTTTTTATGACAATATCAATTTTTGATGAGAATCTTATTTTTTATGAAAATGTCAATTTTTGATGACAATGTCAACTTTTGATGGAAATGTCAACTTTCAATAAAAATCTCAATTTTTGATGAAAATGTCAACTTTCGATAAAAATGTCAATTTTCAATGAAAATGCCAATTTTCAATGAAAATGTCAATTTTCGATTAAAATGGTCATTTTTGATGAAAATGTCAACTTTTGATAAAAATGTCAATTTTCAATGAAAATGTCAATTTTAACGAAAATGTCAATTGTCAATAAAAATTGTCTTTTCTCAATAAAAGTGTCAATTTTCAACAAAAATGTCAATTTGCAACAAAAATGTAAATTTTCAATAAAAATGTCAATTTTCAATGAAAATGTCAATAATTGAAATGGCAATGAAAATGTCGATTTTCAATGAAAATGCCGATTTTTAATGAAAATGCCGATTTTCAATGAAAATGCCGATTTTCAATGAAAATGCCGATTTTCAATGAAAATGCCGATTTTCAATGAAAATGCCGATTTTCAATGAAAATGCCGATTTTCAATGAAAATGCCGATTTTCAATGAAAATGTCAATTTTCAACGAAAATGGCAATTTTGGTTGAAAATGTCAACTTTCAACAAAAATGGCAATTTTGGTTGAAAATGTCAATTTTTGATGAAAATGTCTATTTTTGATAAAAATGTCAATGATGACAATGTCAATTTTTGATGGAAATGTCAATTTTGGTTCATTTTTCTATAGAAATGAACCTTTGTAATCGGTCAGGAAAAAAAAATTTTAACACCCCCTGAAAATTTGTTGGTTTACGTTTCAAGGGGTGTAGAATCCGAATCTGCAATAAAAATTTTTTGTCCGTCCGCCGTCCGCCGTACGCCGTCCGCCGTACGCCGTCCGCCGTACGCCGTCCGCCGTCCGGGGTTTTTCAGGGGGAAGGAGTTATCGAAAAATTTTGAAATTTTTACCAAAAATCAAATTCCGTATCTAGTTGGTCCTAACGTCTCGGCAGAACCCTACCTTAATTTTAAGGCCAGTAAAACAGCTGTTGAAGTGGGAAAAAATTCGTGTTTTTCTGGAAATTTAAAACATAGGCATGTGACGCATCATTTTCTATAGATTTTTCTATGCTGAATCGAATGAGACCATCGCCACGCCGGTAGCTTCAACCGTTTAGGAGTTATTGCAGTTTTAGTGAGACATTTTTGAGTTTTTAAAAATTTCTACAATTCTTAATAACTCGAAAACGACTAGAGCCACAAAAATCGTTTTCCACTCGTTGGAATCCCCACAAAAACTTCTGTCCTTCCGATATCTTCAATTTAAAGAATTTGGTCGCATTATACAAATCAGCAAAACGAAAATTGGAAAAAGTTGAGAATTTGGCCTCGGCTCTTAGATACGGTTGATTGATCTACTTACGACTACTAGCCTATTACACCAACAAGGTGACGCACTCACACTACGACCAGTTGCGCTTGGCAACATAAGAACGAGACAGGCTTTAACAAAGGTTCTGAGGCATTCTCAGAGGCATTCTGAGGCAACGTTTTTCTAAATCCCCATCTAAAATATCTACCAATTTATACTGAAATTCTAAAATAATAACAACTAAATTCCGTGTTTAAGGAGAACATATATATCGTAAGATTTGTCTTTGCAATCGAAAAATGAACCCCTGTGCAAAATTTGCAGAGTTCTTCGGATATACCGAAAACTGATGTGCACATGCCACTGATCTACTTAGCAGCGTTTTTTTGAAAATGTCAATGATTGATGAAAATGTCTATTTTCAATGACAATGACCATTTTTGATGAAAATGTCTAATTTTTGATGAAAATGTCAATTTTTGATGAAATATTTCAATCATTGTCAATTTTCAATAAAGATGCCGATTTTCAGTGAAGTTTTACTTTTGACAAAAAATCGCAATTGGAAACGTGGTAAAAAATTCCTAAAAACAATGTTCTCTATTGTTGTGTATTTTCATTAATCTGAGCAGATAACCTAAACATTTTGAATTAGTTTTCAAATTTTTAGCTTTTAGGTAGGGATATTCTTGTCCTCTAAATCTACTACTTTGGCAAAAAAAAACACTAATGTTTTTAATTGGGTACACTAATGTTTTTAATTGGGAATAACACTTATGACTTTGAAACCCCTGTTCTCCCATCACCGTGGAAAACTACTCCGCCATTTTCCCTCTCGGCCCTCCTTCGACATTTCATTTCTCCCACAGTCAATATCATTGTTAGCTCCAACAATGGAGAGAAGCCACCGAAGAAAGCTCCTAAATGATTGGTTTTCCCGAAAATCGACTTCCATATACCTACTGAATAAAGGAAAATAAAGACGAGTTTCGTACCAAGCTCCCGCGGTTTTGCAGGGATTGGTACGAGCTTACATAACGTGTATTAAAAAAAGTCCATTGAAAATAGACTTTTCATCAGAAACTGGCATTCTCATTTGAAACCGACGTTTTCATAAAAAATTAAGGTGTTCATCAAAAACTGACATTTCTATAAAATACTAACTTCTACTACGTATTGAAATTCGCATAAAAATTGACATAACATTTTTATTATGAATTAGAATTTTCACTTATAATGAATTGAAATAATTAGAATAAATTGACATTTTTAAAATTATTTGACATTTTTATTATAAATTGATACTTTTAATCAAAATTGACATTTTATTATAAACTAGCTGTACCCGCCCGGCGTTGCCCGTGCAAAAAAATTAGATAATGCAGATAAGCGAATAGGGCAGGAATCTCTCTCTCTTCCCGCCCGTGTCCCCGTGCTGTCACTTTTTTCACTCAATTCACTTTTTTCACGTTTAAAACTCACTTTTTTCACTTTTTTTAAACTTAAAAACTCACTTTTTAAATTCACTTTTTTTACTTTTTTAAAATTAAAAAAAAAAAAAATTTTCAAAAATCGAAAATCGGGCTTCGAGGTCTTGTTGCCAGCCTCTTTGTGCTCCGTGTAAAAAATTCCAGGTCCCTGCGTGCGATAGATTTGGCTGTAGAGCTCGGTCAAACAAACACTTGCTTTTGATTATAGATAGATTGACACTTTTTATTAAAGTTGAAATATTAATCAAAAATTTACATTTCTATTAAAAATTGTGATTTTTACCGACAACCAACGTTTTTATCACAAACTGACGTTTTATTAAAAATTGACGTTTTTATTGAAAATTGACATTTTTGCCAAAAACTGGCATTATTACCGAAGACAGACATTTTCAATAACAATTGACATTTTCATTAAGAATTGTCAATGTTATTGAGAGTTAACATTTTTATTAAGAATAATTCTGTTAATTATTAACAGTTTATTAAAAGTTGACATATTAGTTTAAAGTTGACGTTTCTATTAGAAATTGGCATTTTTATTAAAAGTTGACATTTTTATTGAAAATTGACATTTTTATTAAAAATTGGCATTTTATTTAAAAATTGGAATTTTTATTAAAAATTGGCATTTTTATTTAAAATAATTACTGACTAGAAAAAATGATACGCGATAATCTGATCAGCGGTTTGATCACATCTCGTATTGTAAAATTCACCCCAACATTCTCGAATCTACTAATGAAATAAATAGAATTAGGTATAATGAAAACATTTCAGTAATCATGATGCAACAACGGGAGTAGCATTTCATGCGAGCATATGCAATCTGACGGTTCGGCCTCATTCAAGGACAGGATAGTGCACGGGTGATATATTAAACAGAAGCGACACGTAAAACCACTCACATTGCACGACTTTTTTTTGGAATTATCCAATTTCACATTGTTACATCACAAGGGAAGTGTCTCACAAGCACAATCGCACGTCAACGATTTTTTATGACAGTCAAAAAACTATAGGGGAAACAAGCTCCATAGAACGTGTTGGAAAATTAAAAAAAAAATTTTTCCCATTCTAATCACGAAATTTCCCATAATCCCTAACAACCAGATCAATCAAAATGCACAAGTTACAGTGCCAATTATAAAAGTTTTGTATCAAAATAAAATTATCAATTTTAAAATTCCGAGTTTATAAAAACTTCGATTTGTTTCCAGCTTAAAGAATTTAATGAATCACAAATTTTAACCGTTTGACGTTGTTAAGATGCGGACGAATATTCACACAAAAAATAACAAAAAAACGGCCTTTTGAAAACAAAACTATTATTACTACGTACCTAACAAAATACTGGTAATAACAATAAATATAAGATAATTTTCCAATTTTTTTTTAATCTCCCCTTCGGAAAGAAAACGCACAATAAACATTTAGCAACATGTTTTGACAACAACGTTGCGTTCCATATCGTGCTGACCTGGTATTGTTTTCCAATAATTTGTCCCTGAAATTTCAAACACACCAAATGAATGTACAAGTAGCGTGTTTCGAAAAATATATGTGAGAGCAAGCGAGCCAATTTTGACAATTTCAAAATAAGCCAAATTTATTTAGCGTGATAGCTTATTACTTTTCCAGCATTTGACATTGTCATTGGCCAAGCCTGAGCAATTTTGAAGTTAGCAAGAAAAAAACATGTTTTTGAGGCTGTACAAAATTTCCTTAGAGCATAGGAAAATATTCCGGTGCGAAAATTAGTATCAATTTTTTGAAAAGTATTAAATTTCAAAAATTTACTGAGAAGTTTTTCAATTTTATTTCAAATAACGATGAAAAAATTTAAAATGTATTATTTTTTGAAGGAATTCTCGACCTCTGGACGATCAAAACAAACTCTTGAGTTTTGGTCAATTTTAATTCTTTTTCTCGATCAAACCGACGTTTCGGGTAGACTTCTACCCATCCTCAGGGCTGAAAACAACAACCAACATAAGCTTATCGGTCAACAACTAACGATGCCTACACAGATGGAATTCAAAAAATAAAAAACATTGCTTGCCTTACCATATTCAGGAACAATTTGTGTGTAGAAAAAAGGAAAGATTTTTGAATCTAATTGAAACAATTGACGCATTGGAAAAAAAACACTTTTTTCAATTGTGTTTTGTGTTGAAAGTGTTTTTTTTTTCCAGTGCGTCAATTGTTTCAATTAGATTCAAAAATCTTTCCTTTTTTCTACACACAAATTGTTCCTGATTATGGTAAGGCAAGCAATGTTTTTTATTTTTTGAATTCCATCTGTGTAGGCATCGTTAGTTGTTGACCGATAAGCTTATGTTGGTTGTTGTTTTCAGCCCTGAGGACGGGTAGAAGTCTACCCGAAACGTCGGTTTGATCAAGAAAAAGAATTAAAATTGACCAAAACTCAAGAGTTTGTTTTGAAATGAATTATTCTCTAGATTTTTTATTTATTTATTTTAATATATAGATATATTTTAGTAAATTAAGCAATTGTATAAATACAAATTTGTATTAAATTTCGGGAGTGAGTTCGGACATAATTTTGTTAAAAATAGATTTTATTTTATTTTAAATTTTAAATTTTAAAATAAATTTTTTATTTAAGTCAAACTATTATTTTTACACTATTATTTTTAAAGCACAGATGACGCATTCATTGGTCGATCGGACAGGGCGATAACACATAGTAAACCAACAGACGAACTTACTTTGCCAGCAGACTTTAACGATAGCAAAGGTACGTGTATGAGTAAATACGTTGACAATTTCGACAGTGTTGTCAAACAGGTGTTATCAAATTTTCTCATGGCCGGTTCCTCAAGTTAGAACTGAAGTTAGATTAAACGTCTTGTTAGAATGGCTTGATAAACTGTCTCGTTGAATTCCATGTCATGTTGAATCAAATTCAGTAAATTTTACTGTATCGTTAAATTTAATGTCTTCTTAAACTTGATGTAAAAACGCCTGGTCAAATTGACGACTTTTTTTTATGTCATGGTAAATACACCCTGTTGTTAAATTTAACGTCCTGTTTGATTTAATGTTACGTTTACTTGTCTTGTAAAATTTGATGGATTTTTCAACTTGACGTCTCGTCAAATTCGATCTTACGGTTAATTTAGTGTATGGATGAATTCGCCGTCTTGTTAAACTTGATGTCTTCTTACAAAAGTTTTATCAAATTTGATGGCTCGCTTAATTGTGTTCTTTAAATTCCTAATAAATTATCAGAAAATCAAAGAAAACGGCCATGATTCTCGAATATATTCGACTATATATAGTGCAGCCATAATGTATGCTGCGAATTTATTATGGATTTGTAGTTACCTATGAACAACACACTAGTTCACAAGGCCTGCGTTGGTGAAAATTTGAAAATCACGAGTTCCAGATTTTCTGATTCCATATTTTCACTATCGAAGGCCTCGAGACCAACACATAATCAATGCACGCATCAACAAACAAACTATAGCGGGGTTTTTCGAAATTTCACCCACTCAATTCAGACATGATCAGTGCATAGGTCGCTTCGGGTTAATACAAACTACTTAAATAAGGCGTGGTGCTGGGTTACCAGTTCAACATTACACTCATCCATCATTGAATTATTATAAAATTTTTGCCTTTTCAGCTAAGCAATAACAATTTTAAAAAGCAATTAAAAAATGTGTCAATAGTGTTGAAAAAGTGTTTCCACCCCAGCAAGAGTTACTGATGAACTTTCAAAAAGAGAAAAAATCTACACCTAATGGACCAGCCGGTGATAAACGGCCTTGGAGGCAAGTTGTGGTTAATTTACGCCAAAATACACCTTCACTCCTCGTATTGGCATTCAAGGTGAAATTGATTGCTGCACAATGGACTATATGACGTCAAAGGCCGAATCATACGACAGAACGCCGCGTCCTGTGGGAGGGAGTCTACGCGGCAGTGCGTCGAAAAAATGTCTTTCGCCAAAGCGTCGAAAATGAGGAACGGGTCAGTCCGTCGGAGAAATGTCTTCCAAAAAAGCGTCAAGAGGGTCCGTCGAGAAATTATTTCAATCGATTAAAACCAGTGGTGCGTAGATAAAACACAATACTTCCATATTTTGGAACGTAAAATTGTGACACAATTTGATCATATTTTGACTGCTTTCAAGGCTGTGTAGGCCAAAAAGATCGAAAAATTCACTATTAAAATTTTAAAATTCGCCCAAAATAAAAAAACGCCAGTTTTTCGGAACATAAAAAATATCCACATATTCTGCAAGGTAAAACAAAGATTTTAAGACCAAGAACGCTCAAATCGGTTCATTTTTGTGACCTGAAAAAAATAAAATAGAAAACACTAAAAATGCAAATATATTGGAAGTACTGTGCGTTATCCGAATTTTGATTAAACAGGGTGTTAGGTCTTGCCGAGACAAACATTTCAGCTCAAGAAATTTGAAAAAAAGGTTGAGAAATGAGGGAGTTATGGCCATTTTTGTAAATGACCACAGACGGACGGACGGACACACAGACACACCTGTGGGCACTTGTTCAGGAAGTGATTCTGAGTAAATGTGTACCTATAAGAAAAAGTTTTTTCTGAAGCTCCGTTCCGATTCTCGATTTTAGGACGATCACAATACTTCCATTTACTCTGTAAATATGGAAGTAAAAATTGATGTTATATCTCGTTCCTGTGCTAAACGAGTTCAATTCAATATCGATAAAAACGTCACTATCGATTACTTTAATCGTCTGACGGGCTGACCCGAATGCACTTTTCGACGCAGGGACTGATAAGAATTTTTCGACGCGAGGACTGATAAGAGTTCTTCGACGCTTTGCCGCGGGCTATTTTTTTGACAAAATGAACCGATTTTAGCGTTCTTGGTCTAAAAATTTTGTTTTGCTTTGCATACGTGGTTTATTTTTGTATTCAGATAGCTTGTCATAACTTTAGGCGCGTTTTGAAATTTGAATTGAGTTTTTTGATACTTTTGACCTACACAGCCTCAAAAGTACCTAGTCATGAATGTCGAAAATTCGAATTATGAACATGTGTGTTATCTAATAGGTCGTCCTGGGGGACAATTTGGCGAACAGGCCGAGGTATTACTGTAAGATATTCATTCAACGAATTCAGAAAGCAAAGTGAACTTTTATTTGGAAACTATAAACAGGTTACCGTGGGCGTAACCATTAGAGGATGTTATGACATCTCCCCTTCTAACGCAGCGCTGAACTTGTAGCAAGTCGAGATGAAGGAGCCCTCAGCGCCGTAATTTGGTTCCGGTTCCGCTGAACTATGGCCCCAGTTTCGGTCACCACCAAGTAAGATCTTGGCTGATTGGCCTTCTCTTTCACCTTCCCCCTGCACCTCATGTTTTTGATCCATACATCCTGACCGTTTTCTAAAGCTGGGAACTCGTGAGTAGCACCATGGCGGCGATCAAAGTTCTCTTTCATCCCAGTTCGGTGATGCCGTTCTTTGTGAGCCAGCTCTTCTTGATTGGGGAGAGAAGGCACCAGACGATCGACGACGACAGGCACAGTCGTACGCAACTTGCGTCCCATCAATAGTTCGGAAGGCGAGTACCCGTTTTGTAGCGCTGTCGCATTGTATAAAAGTAGCCCCTCTTCCCAGCTGTTGCACTTGAGTATCAGATGCTTGGCCGTTTTTACCGCCGACTCTGCCAAGCCATTCGATTGGGGGTAGGTCGGACTGCTTGTTACAATCTCGAAACCGTAGTGATCTGCAAATTTTTTGAACTCGTAGCTGTTGAAGGGAGCACCGTTGTCACTTCTGAAACGATGAGGGACACCGTGGTAGGAAAATACCTGCTTCAGAACCTTAATTGTCGTTGGAGCATTATTGGATGATACCCGATGAATCAACAAGAATCTTGAAAAATAATCTTGGATTATTAGATAGTTTTCGCCCTTGGCTTTCAAGAAGTCTGCCCCTATCATCGACCATGGTAGGGATGGGAACTCTGTCGGGATAAGAGGCTCTGACATGGTTCTTTGGTGCTGTGCACAGATAAAGCAGTCCCGAACCTTTCTGTCGATGTCTTGGGAAATTCCTGGCCACCACACTGTATCTTTGGCCAAATTGCGACACTTGGAAATGCCAAGGTGGCTGGAATGTATTTTATCCAAAACCAGTTCTCGTAGCGAACGGGGTATAACTATTCTGGATCCGTATAACAAAATTCCCTTGTGAGCTGACAGCAAAGTTCGGTACTTATAGAAACTTCGTATCTCTGGATCAGAAGAATCATTGTGAGTCCAGTTCTGTAGTTTAGAGATGACGTTTGGCAAAGTTGTATCTTTGTTGTAGTGTTCTCTAATAAGATTGTGTAGTACATCTGAAACAGGCAGTGAATTGTACAGAAGATTATCATTTGAACGAATTACCTCTGCTAGATCCAAATCGTCATCTTCCCAAGCGACGTTGGGGGTTCTTGAAAGAGCGTCTGGCACGTGAAACGATTTTCCAGGGACGTGAGTTATAGAATAGTCAAACCGCATCATTCTTAATCTTAACCGTTGGAGACGGGGCGTCAAATCCGCTAGGGGTTTGCTTCCAAATAGTGAGACGAGAGGCTTGTGATCCGTTTGGATGTGAAATGGCTTTCCAATCAGGTACAGGGACAGCCGCTCGCAGGCCCATGTGAGCGCGAGTGCTTCCTTCTCAATCTGAGCGTACCCTTTTTCAGCATCATTTAAACCCCGAGAAATGTACATAACCGGTCTGAATGCACCTTCTTCAAGTTGCTCGAGTACCGCACCGAGAGCGAACGACGAGCTATCAGCTGAGACCCTGACGATTGCATTCGGGTCGAATTGCCTCAATACGGGAGCAGAAGACATGGCTAGTTTCATTTTCTCTAGAGCGTTTGAATGTACCGAAGACCATAAAAATTCGTTTTTTGACTGTAGCAGGTCACGTATAGGTTTTGTCAGATCTGCAGCATTCTTCACGAAGCGAGTGAGGTAGTTGTACATTCCCAAAAGACGTCGTACTTCTGAAGGATTCTGTGGCTGAGGTAGATTCATAACGGCGTTTATTTTCTTAGGATCAGGACTTATTCCATCGGCCGAAATCACATGCCCGAGAAAAGTTGTCTGATCTGTTCGAAACGTACATTTTTGTTTATTCAATGTCACATTGAATTTTTGAAACCTTTCTAGGACTAACTTCAGCGTTTTGTCATGCTCTTCTTTTGAAGGCCCAAAAATTAGCACGTCATCCATCAAATTGACTACACCATCAATCCCATCAAGAATCTGAAACAATCTTCGCTGGAAATGTTCTGGAGCTGAAGTAATCCCAAATGGAAGTCGGTTGAAACAAAACCTTCCAAAGGGTGTCACAAAAGTCGTCGTCAACTTTGAATCTTCAGCAAGAGGCACCTGCCAAAAACCCATTCGTGCGTCCAGCTTGGTAAACACCTTTGCGTTCTTTATTTTTGCAAGCGAGTCTTCAGTGGATGGCAACACTAATCTTTCTCGGACCACGAACTTATTTAATTCAGTGTAATCGACGCAAAGCCTAATGCTGCCGTCTTTTTCCCAACTACGACGATCGGCGCGCACCATTCCGTCCCGGTTGTCACCTTAGTGATGATGTTGTTGGCCTCCATTCTTGCCAGCTCATTTTTTACCGCCTCTATCAACGCAAGAGGTATACGACGTGGAGCTGTTATGGCGTATGGGATTGTGTCCTGCTTGAGTTTGATAGTGTAGGGATCACCCGACATTTCTCCTGGAATGTCTTTAAAGAGGTCAGGAAAGCTATCTTCTACATTGACATTCAGTATATCCATCGGAGGTCTATTAAAAGTCAGAATCTGGAGATTATTGATGGATGACCTACCCAAAAGAGGCCGACCTAGTTCTTTGATTACAAACAATTTGTCTTTGATTGTTCTTGCGCCCCACTTGAGAATGGCTGTAAAAGTTCCTAAACACGTTAACGATCCTTGACCAGCATGTGAAATAACGCCTCTGTGTGGCGTCAAACTGAGACGAGAAACTTGAATGGTGTCAAGTACTGTAGGAGAAATACAAGTGAAATCAGCTCCAGTGTCAATTTTAAAATCGATCGCATGCCCATTCAGTATCAAAGACAACGAGTAAGGAACTGAGCTATTTATTTCCGCGCAATGTATAGCATCTAGCTGGAGAGCAGAATAACGATGATCTAGATGTTCGACGTCTCTAGTCTCGTTGTGTAGATCAACTTCGACCTCCTCCGCAGAACGTTTCTTCTTGAAACAACAGACTTCATAATGCCCGACAATGTTACAGAATTTGCAACGCACGTTTTGAGCTGGACAGTCTCCCAACCGATGTAAAGGGGTACGGCCGCAGCGGAAACAAGCCCTGGGACGTCTGGGATCCCCAGCTTTGAATTGTCCCTACGAGCCTGAGAACCAACGGCGAAAAGTTCTCGACCTTCTCTGATGAGGTTTTGCTGACTGTTTACCAACTCTGCCTGTTTAGCGCGAGTAACTGCTGAATCGAGAGTCAAATCGGAGTCGAGCTGTAATTGTGCCGAGAGACTGTGATCTGTTATCCCTATGACGACTTGGTCCCGAATCATCTCGTCAGTAAGTAGACCGTAATTACAGTTTTTTACAAGCTTGTGAAGTCGCGTTAAAAATACGTCAAACGGTTCGCCTACTTCTTGAACAGTTTTTCTGAAGCGAACGCGTTCGAATACAACATTGATCTTTTTACGTAATACTTACGAAATCTCTCGACAATGTTAGCATAACTTACGACTGCAAGTCGAAATGAATCCAAAATGTCCTCACCGTCTTTCCCGATGCACGTCATGAACACGTTGATCTTCATCTGATCCGGCTCCTTGTAAAGACCGGAAGAGAAATAGTAGCGTTCGTAACGCCGAAACCATTTGCTCCAGTCTTCTGACCCTGGGTCAAATTTTTCTGGCGGAGGACCCGAGTACCTGAATACTGGTCCGCTTCTTGAATCTTCGCCAACTGGATTGTCATCAGAATCGTTGGATTCATTATGTTTCTTCGATTTTTTCGTCCGCAGCGCCATGTAAGATATTCATTCAACGAATTCAGAAAGCAAAGTGAACTTTTATTTGGAAACTATAAACAGGTTACCGTGGGCGTAACCATTAGAGGATGTTATGACAATTACAAGATCGTTAGCCTTGCTGTATCGCTACACCAGCTGAAATGTAAGGCTGAATCAGCAGGACACTCAACAATACAAGGACCTTGCCGTCGCTCCAAACTTAGCACCCATTGTTCCCCCAGCATTTCACCGGGCGAACAAGATGTGATAACGACGAGCCAGAGAAGCGACGGGATCATGAGTTTCAGGTGTCAAAGTCCTTCGTAATCATGACGAGGGTTTAACCTGAAAGCTTATCAGAACTTTGGTTTTCCAAAGAACCGATCTTGTTATTGAATAACCACAATAAAATTTTTATTATGTCGCTACGGAGACTATTTTCTGTTTAATTCGTTAAAAGAAAGCGGCAACAGCTGGAAATACCGGATAATGACTAACGGCATCCTGCTGAGATGGCATTCTATAAAGTGCTAATTTTAGGTAACCAAAAGAAGCCACTCAAATTTGTAACATTGTTGTTGTTGCTATTGTTTTTGTTGTTGTTGATGGTGATGGTTATGCTCCAGTTTCGATTCTTGAATTCGTTGTTCTTATTGTACTTGTTTTTGATATTGTTCTAGTTTGTGTTATTGATGTTGTTTGTGTCATAGTTGTTGTTTCTTTTTTATTGTGGTTGTTCCTGTTACTTTTGTTGTTGCAGATGTTGGGCGTGTTATCTTGCTCCTTTTGTCACAGTAAAATTAGTTGTTGTTATTGCTGTTGTTTGTGCTCCTGTTGTTTTTGTTTTATTGTGGTTGTTAGTGTTATTTTTGTTGTTGTAGATGTTAGCCATGTTATTAATCATGTTTCTCCTGTTGTCTCGGTGAAATTTGTTGTTGTCATTGCTGTTGTTTGTGATATTGTTGTTATTGTATTACAGCGTTATTTTAGGGGTTCGTTTTTTGTTGTTGTAGTTGTTGGTCGTGTTATCAATGATGTTGCTCCTGTTGTCACGGTAAAATTTGTTGTTGTTATTGCTGTTGTTTGTGATATTATAGTTACTTTGTCACAGCATTGTTGTTGTGGTTAGTGCTTTGTGGTTGCTTGATTTATAGATGTGGTTTGATTTACAGCTGTGGTTTGTGTTATTGTTGATGTTGCTGTTTTTGTTAACGCTGCTCCCTCTGCGGTTGTTTTGATAGTGCCTATTAATTTGTTGTTGTAGTCTTAAATGGTGTTGTATTTTCGTTCAAAAAAATATTTTCAACTACTTAGGAAGCAACTATTCAGTATGGATGAATGTAATCAAGAACTTATCATTTTGTAGCTCGACAGTTGAATGTCGATTGTGCAGGGCAGACTTATAATACATAAATAAATGGGTAGACTGAACGAGTTAGGTGCTGGAATAATTCAATTCAGGCTGGAAAATTGAGGTTTACCATTGGGTTTTCACGTAAAAATCTAAATCATGTTTTGTTGACTGTCGGGTACTAAAGTAATAATATTACAATACATAATAATATTACATAATATTACAACATATTATGTTGTAAGCGAGTATATGGAAGTGAATGACTCTCATTCAGAAAATGTGGTCGAAAAGGACAAACCGCTCGCTCTGTCTACCCACGGTGGCCGAGAAATAAATGCAAATATTTAATTTAACAGTCAACCACATCGATGCGGTTAGCTGCGAATGGAAAATAATGATTTTTTAATATTTTTGCATCTTGCTTCAATCCCGGCCACAAATATATTCCTGAATATTTAAAGTTTGAGGAAAATTATGTTACAAAAGTTAGAGAAAAAAAATCCTTCAAAAAAAAATTTAATTCGATTGAACTCACATGATTTGTCCGCTTGCCCATCAGCTCGTGTACGGCAACGACGATTTCACCGAGTTCGGATCGTGTGATGCATCCGTCGCCATTGATGTCGTAGAGTTTAAAGGCCCATCGGAGTTTTTCGTAAATCGAACCGCGAAGTAGCGTAGATAATGTTACTAATAGGTCCTGCAATATAAACAATCGTCAGAGGGTGCACGGAAGGGATAACAATTGTGATAATTGGCAGTGACAAGGCAATTTTGGTCAGCTGTCCAACAAAAATTGTTAAACGATTTTGAACCATGGCAATAGCCTTGGAACGGAATGGTTCAATCTTTCAACCATGCCTTTCTTGGGTAATTCATCTTCAGAATACCCATTGACTAGCAATGGACAAAAAAGCACTCATGTACTCGGATCGGGGAGGGATATTTACTGTGCGAATCGGCCACGCTGTTAGAGGCTTCAAGGGAGAGCATTCCCAATTGAAAACCCCCCAAAGGTGCCAGACACGATAGCCACAAATCAAAGTCTGCCCATCTTTCCTCAGTCCCATTTCAACGGGGTTGTGAAATATGGCCGACAAGGGCGCGCAAAAGGCACCAGCTCGCGATCCGTCTTTGGTTTTCATTCAACGTCCAAGTCACAGCTTTCAAAGACGAAATCGTCGGGGGGTTTTCCATTTTCGAAAAGAAATGTTCGACCTTGGTTTGAGGAAAAGGGGAATTTTTCCTCGCCATTGAATCTTTTGAATGATTGGCTAAGCAAAGAAAATAAAGAAATTCGGCTCCATTAACGATATGATAAACAGTACCTAATATTTTCTCTTAATTCCAATTTTAAACCAGTGGTGCGTAGATAACACACAATACTTCCATATTTTAAAACGTAGGTAGGTACATATTTGAAAAAATTTGATCATATTTTGACTGTTGATTTTTTTGACTGTTTAGGTCAAAAATATCAAAAAATTTACTATGCAAATTTTAAAATTCGCCAAAAAAAAGACTACATTTTCGGAATATAAAAAATATCCACATACTCTGCAAGGTAAAACGAAGATTTTGAGACCAAGAACGCTCAAATCGGTTCATTTTTGCGGCCGGAAAAAAATAAAATAGAAAACAATAAAAATGCAAATATATCGGAAGTACTGTGCGTTATCCAAAATTCGATTAAACAGGGTGTTAGGTCTTGCCGAGACAAACATTCCTGTTCAAGAAATTTGAAAAAAGGTTGAGGGAGCTATGGCCATTTTTGTAAATGACCACAGACGGACACACAGACACTTGTTCGGGAAGTGATTCTGAGTAAATGTGTAGAAGAAAAAGTTTTTTCTGGAGCTCCGTTCGGGTTCTCGAATTTAGGACGATCACAATACTTCCATTTACTCTGTAAATATGGAAGTAACAAGCAGAAAGAAAAATTAAAGTTACTTGAATGAATTTGCATTTGGTCTCTGGTTGGGCTAATTGATGATATCGTTCTGAGAAAGAAAGAAATGATATCGTTCTTTCTACGTTTGTAAGGGAAAACACCCATTGAATGTATCGAATGATACCCATGGTTAGGGACGTTACGATACTTCCGATATATCGTACTCGCACGTATACTGCCGTCCTAAGATAAAACGTCCTGAGTCGCCTGCAATTTAAATGGGACTTAGGACGTTTTATCTTAGGGCGGCAGTATATATACTTTGTAAATTTGGAAGTAAAAACAAAAGACAATTTGGACATTGCGAAAAATCTCATTATAAAATTCTGGATATTATCGCTTTTTTATGAGCATTAAATGCTCCAGAATTTTTTACTTCCATATTTACAGAGTAATCCATTTAATGGAAATATTGGAATCGTCCTAAAATCGAGAATCGGAACGGAGCTTCAGAAAAAACTTTTTCTTATACACATTTACTCAGAATCACTTCCAGAACTAGTGTCTGTGTATCCGTTAGGCCGTCTGTCATTTTACAAAAATGACCATAGCTCCCTCAATTCTTAACCTTTTTTCAATTTCTTGAACTGAAATGTTTGTCACGGCAAGGTCTAAATTTGAATAGTGAATTATTTGATATTTTTGACCTAAACACCCTTAAAAGCAGTCAAAATATGATCAAATTGTGTCTCAATTTTACGTTTCAAAATATGGAAGTATTGTGTGTGATCTACGCACCACTGGTTCGTTGCTACTACCAACGGCAAGTGATCTACTTTCCGCAAATGGCTTTTTGGTACTATTGTTTACTTTTCACGTCAATAAATAAGATTTATTGTCCATTCTTGAAAAATTTCTGTTAACTGAGTGCAATAAAATTGAATTCCCTAAATCGCGTTCATGATGAAAACATGTGTAGACATTTCCGACTTCCCAGCATGAACCGGAGAACGGGTTCATTCCGAAGTTGCGTAAGTTCTCATTCCCGCTCGGCGGCTCGAAATGTTTCCCATCCGTCATTCTAACCTTCACACGTCTACCAGCGCACAGATACAGGGGTGCACGTTTCGCTAAAAAGTTTCGCCATTCGAACTTCCACTAAGGTCTCATACCCTGGAGCTTTTTGCCCTTTGACGAGCCTCTACGGTCTAACTTCTTTCATATTTTATTTCCATCCCGATTTTTGAGCAGTTTTGGTTCATTTTACTTAAGAAATGAACCTTTGTAATCGGTCGGGAAAAAATTTTTTCTAACACCCCCTGAAAATTTGTTGGTTTACGTTTCAAGGGGTGTAGAATCCGAATCTGCAATGAAATTTTTTTGTCCGTCCGCCGTCCGCCGTCCGGGGTTTTTCAGGGGGAAGGAGTTATCGAAAATTTTTGAAATTTTTACCAAAAATCAAGTTCAGTATCTAGTCGGTTCTAACGTCTCGACAGAACCCTACCTTAATTTTAAGGCCAGTAAAACAGCTGTTAAAGTGAGAAAAAATTCGTGCTTTCCAGGAAAAGTTCAACATAGGCATGTGAGGCATCATTTTCTATAGATTTTTCTATGCTGAATCGAATGAGACCATCGCCACGCCGGTAGCTTCAACCGTTTAGGAGTTATTGCAGTTTTAGTGAGACGTTTTTGAGTTTTTTAAAATTTCTACATCTCTTAATAACTCGAAAACTACTGGAGCCAAAAAATTCGTTTTCCACTCGTTGGAATCCCCACAAAAACTTCTGTCCTCCCGATATCTTCAATTTAAAGAATTTGGTAGGATTACACAAATCAGCAAAACAAAAACCGGAAAAATTTGAGGATTTGACCTCGGTTCTTAGATACGGTTGATTGATCTACTTACGACCACTAGCCTATGACACCTACAAGGTCACTCACTCTAGACCAGTTGCGCTTGGCAACGTGAGAGCGAGTCAAGCTTTAACAATGGTTCTGAGGCATTCTTGACGCATTTTTAATTTAATTATTCAGAGAATTTAACAATAATAATAATTATTATTATTCTGTTAATTAAGAATAGATTAAATGGAGAATTTTACAAAATTAAACGATGCTCTGCGTTGAAAAGATAGATAGGTAGGTATTTATCAAGCAAAGAGGATGATTATTTTTTGTCGGGTTGAAAAATCGTTTTTCTAAATCCCCATTTAAAATACAAATTTATAATGAAATTCTAGGGTAATAACAACTAATTTCCGTGTTTAAGGAGTACCTATATATCGTAAGGTTTGTCTTTGCAATCGAAAAATGAACCCCTGTGCAAAATTTGCAGAGTTCTTCGGATACACCGAAAACTAATGTGCATATGCCACTGATCTACTTAGCAGCGTTTTTCTCTTGAGGTAGATTTTTTCTAAAAGTGCGTCGTACATTATCAGGGGTATTTTTTCGGCTTTTTGGATTGATTCGAGTATCGGTTTACCTACTTGAGTCAGTATGGATAAGCCTACATTTAGTTATCTTAGATACTTATCTAGTATCGTGAGGATTCCTCACTGAGGAAGAGTGTCGGTTCTAGGGATAGTTAGAACGTATGCCGCTGGAGACCGTCAAATGGGGCTGCTGATTTAGGCAACAGTGGGCTATCATTTACGGAAACGACAACGTCCTTATCAAAAAATCTTCGATAGCCAAGGCCAGGTCTCAATAGAACAGAGGGTCGTACCGAGAAGGTGGGAGGCCGGCTTCAGGATTAGATGTATTCTTACATTACCTAACTATAGATTTTTTCGTTACCCCGTTGTAGAACTTTTAACCGAATTGTGCTATAATACATCCCAAAAAATAACAATAAAACCGGAGCATTTTTTATGCAGGGCCAACCCAGCCTTACATTTTTCTCTCTCGGATGCGAACCCTTTTTTACACCCAAGCCTGCGACTGTTAGGGTTATTTGAAAAAGGAGGACTTTACTACTGTTGTAAAACATCACTGCGCTGGGCCGAAGTCGTAAAAAGTTTCAAAATCCTTGTCCGCTTTATTGGCGATATAGTCGAACTCAAACGCGGGTTTTCCGACTTTTCACGAGTTATGTGTCGAGGAAGGTGAACAATATTGATATGATACGTTTTTACGAGAGGCATAGACAATGTAGTGTTCGGCATTTTTGCCCGAAAATTTTTGGGTTTTTCTAGTTTTTATGAAATACGTTTGGTTTTTATACTTTCGTTATCTTAGTAGAAATGTTTACTATCATAACATCACTAATCTTTTTTTAAACGTTAAGAACATAAATATATTTTTATTATTTGATATTTTATTTTTATTATTTTATTTTTTATTATTTAATTTTATCATGACATGATAAAACACATTGTGTTTCTGAATAATTAATTATAATAATTTTCCAAGGGAGCAAATGGTAATCGAATTCCCGTTTTTTCTAGTTTTAATATTATACAATTGGTATTTATACTTTCGTTATCTTAGTAGAAATATTTATTTATTTTTTTTTTTTTTGGTTCATTTTTCTTAAGAAATGAACCTTTGTAATCGGTCAGGAAAAATTTTTTTTAACACCCCCTGAAAATTCGTTGGTTTACGTTTCAAAGGGTGTAGAATCCGAATCTGCAATAAAAATATTTTGTCCGTCTGCCGTACGTCATACGCCGTCCGGTGTTTTTCAGGGGGAAGGAGTTGTAAATTTTTGAAATTCTCACCAAAAATCAAGTTCCGTATCTAGTTGGTCCTAACGTCTCGACAGAACCCTACCTTAATTTCAAGGACAGTAAAACAGCTGTTGAAGTGGTAAAAAATTCGTCTTTTTAAGGAAATTTGCAACATAGGCATGTGAGGCATCATTTTCTATAGATTTTTCTATGCCAAATCGAATGAGACCATCGCCACGCCGGTAGCTTCAACCGTTTAGGACTTATTGCAGTTTTAGTGAGACATTTTTGAGTTTTCCAAAATTTTCCCATATCTTAATAACTCGGAAACCACTAGAGCCACAAAATTCGTTTTCCACTCGTTGGAATCTCCACAAAAACTTTTGTCCACCCGATATCTTCAATTTAAAGAATTTGGTCGTATTACACAAATCAGCAAAACGAAAATTGGAAAAAGTTGAGAATTTGGCCTTGGTTCTTGCAATCCACGGTTGATTGATCTACTTACGTACACAAGCCTATTACACCAACAAGGTGACGCACTTACACTATACCAGTTGCGCTTGGCAACGTGAGATCGAGACAAGCTTTACCAACGGTTCTGAGGCTTTTTTGAGGCATTTTTAATGTAATTATTCGGAGAATTTAGTGATAATTATTATTCTGTTTATTATGTAGGCAAATAAGAATAGATTAAATGGTGAATTTAAAAAATTAAACGATGGGCTGAGTTGATAAGATTGGTAGATAGATACCTACTTATCAAGGTGGGTAGGTTTCTATCGAGCAAAGTGGATAATGTGGCTTTGTTGCCGGGTTGAAAAAAAAGTTTTTCTAAATTCCCATCTAAAATACAAATATATACTGAAGTTCTAGAATATAGCAACCGAATTCCGGGTTTCAGAAGTACGTATATAACGATCATAAGGTTTGTCTTTTCAATCGAAAAATGAACCCCTGTGCAGAATTTTCAGAATTCTTCGGGTATACAGAAAACTAATGTACACATGCCACTGATCTACTTTTTATATATATATTTTAAGTGCTACTGGACCTGATTTTAAATTTAAATTTATTTATTTTATAAAGGAGCCTTTTGTGTGCCACCACTGGTGGCCCACCAGTCATTTTTATTTCGTTTGTTTTTGTTTTGTTTTAGTCATTGTTTGATTCTGTTTGGCTTTCTAACTGACGGGCTGGAGAAACTGAGAAGACCAGGAGGGACAAACTCCAATGTTGGAGGGCTACTATTGCTTACTAATTCCTAGGATTGTCTGAAGATGGGAGCAGGGTGTTCTATTGGCCGAATCCCGACTATTTTCATCAGAATAGAAATATTTACCATTATAACACCACTTTATATTTTCTTCTAACGTTAAGAATATAAAAACGCTGCTAAGTAGATTAGTGACATGGGTACATTATTTGTCTGGGTACCTCAGAAAATAAAGTTCAAATAGTTGGAGTAGGTCGGTTTATCATCATATCATTTGTGGAGTAATGGTCAATCGTGAATTCAATTATGCCGAAAAGGTACGTTTTCACAATGATAATAAATAGGTAGGTATAAAAAGAAAATACCTGGCGGCTGCTTTCAAAGAAATATTTCCTGAGGCCTGGCGGCAAGAAGGCAGCCATTTTGTTAACCGCGTTAACAGGTGACAACTGTTATCAAGATCCGCCCAATTAACATAAGCTGTCCAATCCCAGCTTCACACTTTCAGTTTCTAATAAATCTGAGCCAATAGACGACGAAAGAGCCGGTAGGGGTAGGGGAAGTCCCCTACTTCCCCACCCTACCAAGATCAAGGGTGGGAATGTTACAGCCGCCATTTCGTATTCCTCACGCCTTGAACCGATTGGAACATGTGCCGTGAACCCATGAAAACTGCAAAACCGCAATTTCAGCAGTGTCACTGCCCCCAAAATTGACCCTGTTGACCAAAATCTCGAAAAAATGCCAAATTTCATGTTTCATAGTCAATATCTAAAGATTCCCGCCAAAAAACCCCGAAGTCAAATCCATCATTTTTTTGAAATTTTTCCTAGGCTAGGACCTTGGATTTTCCAGCTGAAATCGGTTTTTTTCATTTTTCTTAGTCCTGGAGAGTTGTAGAAAATTGCGAATTTTTTGTGTCATGTACCTGCCCAAAACCTACTCAAAAATATTTTTTTTGGAATTTTAACATTTTTTTTAAAGGGTCAAAAAAATATTTTTTGTTTAGGTCAAAAATTAGTCTTTAAACCAGTTTTTGATTACTAAACCCCAATCGATTTTGACTTATAGGGAGTGAAAAATGTGTAAAAACCTTCAAGGAATCCAACGAGCTCAAAAAATTCAAAATCGGTTCAGTAGGACTCCCTCAAATTGCCAAAAACGCGAAAACGCAGAAATCGCATTAAGAAATTCAAGCCAAACCGATTCAAAAACCAAATTTTCGAATTTTTTCGGAAAAACCACCCTAACTTATGGTAAATCAAGCGAGAAACACGGGAAAAATACTCAAAAAATTCTAAACCCACGGCATCACCTTCAAAATTGAGATTTTGTGTTTTTTCAAAAATATACCCTAATTATGCCGAATTGGACCCGTTAACCTTCTCCGATCGGATTGCCCGGACAATATGCCTCAAGTTGGAGCAAACCACAACTTTCAAGACTAATTTAGTCAAAATCGGATCAGTATTTCAATACGAAGTGGCTGGACGAAATTTTTGGCCAAAATTTCGTCCGTCCACTTCGTATCGAACCCCTGATCCGATTTTGGTGCGGTTGGTCCTAAAAGTTGTGTTTTGCTCCAACTTGAGGCATATTGTCAGGGGAATCCGATCAAAAAATTTTAAGGGGTCGAAAACCCAAAAAAACTGTTTTTGAGATCATGACTTTTTTTACATTTGATCGTTTTTGAGTAGTCTAGAGTTGATTCAGAGGATTCCCTTATAGGAGGTGCACGTCACAGGAAAATTTGCTAAACGCTCGTTTTTTTTTTTTGAAATCGGACCACTCCTTCTATGCGTTTTGCTGCTGACGGCGTACGGCGTACGGCGTACGGCGTACGGCGGACGGACAAAAAATTTTTATTGCAGATTCTTGTTCTAGAACCTCTGAAACGTGAAAGAACAAATTTTCAGGGGGTGTTGTAAAAAAAATTTTCTTGAACAATTACATAGGTACATTATTTCTGGAAATAATGTACCAAAATCGATCGAATTTTTTGAAAAGTAGCTGGATATAACTACATCGGCGTACCTATGGGAGGGAAACATTGTTTTCATAAATTTTTCGAAATTCCGTTTCGCAGTAAAGGTTTTGTATTCTTATTACCATTTTCCAAGGGAGCAGATAAAAATCAAATTTCAGATATCCAACATACCTAATAGAGAAAATTTAAAATATAAATTCATGCATTCTCACAAATGAACTCTAATCTACTCTAAAGAAATCTGAAACGCAACTACTGACTCTGAAACTGATGGCTCCGTTGCAGTTGACGTCGAACGCTTTGAACACGTAATGTGCGTATAGTGTGGCATCTGGAACAAAAATCGACTAATCTAGTCTATTTCTGCAGCTACAAAAAGCGAAAAGATCTACTTATGGGCGAATATCGAAAATTGCTAATTCAGATTGAAAAATATCAACTATAAAGTTAGTCTATACTACGGGCTAATCATCTGACTAACATGTTTCTTCCTGCAGCTAGAGACGTGTAATGATAAAAGTATAGAAACTGGCGCTTTTGGATTTGTACGCACCGACACGTTTCCAACTGATGGGAGTCAATGAGATATAAAACGTTTTGTACATCGTCACATCTAGAAGTAGGCTAACAGCAAGATTAATAAAATTTATTGAATAATTTTATTTAAAAACATTTATCGTTTATTTATTTTATTTTTTCTTTGTTTATTATTTATTGTATTACTTCCATATTTACAGAGTAAATGGAAGTATTGTGATCGTCCTAAAATCGTGAATCGGAACGGAGCTTCAGAAAAAACTTTTTCTTATACACATTTACTCAGAATCACTTCCCGAACAAGTGTCTGTGTGTCCGTTACGTCCGTTACGTCCGTCTGTCCGTCTGTCTGTCTGTCCGTCTGTCCGTCTGTGGTCATTTACAAAAATGGCCATAACTCCCTCATTTCTCAACCTTTTTTCAAATTTCTTGAACTGAAATGTTTGTCTCGGCAAGACCTAACACCCTGTTTAATCGGAATTTGGATAACGCACAGTACTTCCGATATATTTGCATTTTTAGTGTTTTCTATTTTATTTTTTTCCGGCCACAAAAATGAACCGATTTGAGCGTTCTTGGTCTTAAAATCTTTGTTTCACCTTGCAGAATATGTGGATATTTTTTACATTCCGAAAATGTGGCGTTTTTTTCATTTTGGGCGAATTTTAAAATTTCAATAGTGAATTTTTCGATATTTCTGGCCTAAACACCTTTAAAAGCAGTCAAAAAATGATCAAATTGTGTCTCAATTTCACGTTTCAAAATATGGAAGTATTGTGTGTTATCTACGCACCACTGGTTTTTGTTATTATTTATATTAATTGTAATTGTTTATATTTTCATTTATTACTTCCATATTTACAGAGTAAATGGAAGTATTGTGATCGTCCTAAAATCGAGAATCGGAACGGAGCTTCAGAAAAAACTTTTTCTTATACACATTTACTCAGAATCACTTCCCGAACAAATGTCTGTGTGTCCGTGTGTCCGTCTGTCCGTCTGTGGTCATTTACAAAAATGGCCATAACTCCCTCATTTCTCAACCTTTTTTCAAATTTCTTGAACTGAAATGTTTGTCTCGGCAAGCCCTAACACCCTGTTTAATCGGAATTTGGATAACGCACAGTACTTCCGCTATATTTGCATTTTTAGTGTTTTCTATTTTATTTTTTTCCGGCCACAAAAATGGACCGATTTGAGCGTTCTTGGTCTCAAAATCTTTGTTTTACCTTGCAGAATATGTGGATATTTTTACTTCCATATTTACAGAGTAAATGGAAGTATTGTGATCGTCCTAAAATCGAGAATCGGAACGGAGCTTCAGAAAAAACTTTTTCTTATACACATTTACTCAGAATCACTTCCTGAACAAGTGTCTGTGTGTCCGTGTGTCTGTGTGTCCGTCTGTCCGTGTGTCCGTCTGTGGTCATTTACAAAAATGGCCATAACTCCCTCATTTCTCAACCTTTTTTCAAATTTCTTGAACTGAAATGTTTGTCTCGGCAAGACCTAACACCGTGTTTAATCGGAATTTGGATAACGCACAGTACTTCCGAGATATTTGCATTTGTAGTGTTTTATATTTTATTTTTTTCCGGCCGCAAAAATGAACCGATTTGAGCGTTCTTGGTCTCAAAATCTTCGTTTTACCTTGCAGAATATGTGGATATTTTTTACATTCCGAAAATGTGGCGTTTTTCATTTTGGGCGAATTTTGAAATTTTAATACTGAATTTTTTGATATTTTTGACCTAAACACTTTCAAAAGCAGTCAAAATATGATCAAATTGTGTCACAATTTTACGTTTCAAAATATGGAAGTATTGTGTGTTATCTACGCACCACTGGTTTATATTACAAAAATGTAGCAATTTTTTTTGGCGAATTTTAAAATTTGCATAGTGAATTTTTTGACATTTTTGACCTAAACACGCTTGAAAACAGTCAAAATATGATCAAATTTTTTCATATATGTACGTTTCAAAATATGGAAGTATTGTGTGTTATCTACGCACCACTGGTTTTATCTATTATTTATAACAAGATTTATAAAATATAAATAAATAAGTATGAAATAGTTAAGTGGTTAGCTACAAAATATTTAAAACACTTGTGTTACTAAAAATAAATAAGTATGAGATAATCAAGTGGGTTAACCAACTATTTAAAAAACTGGTTACGCAGTTAATTCTTGTTTACCACCGAATCGTCATACTAGATGTTGAGGAGACTGCGAACTGAAAATCAAGGACTTATCAAGAGACATTGCTTCGTAAAGAACAGCAGGTTCCAGTAGTAGGATGTTCCAAACAGCAATAACAACTAGTCAAGTCGCCAATATCGGAGCCCTTGTTTCATCTCGGTTAAAACTTCCCTGGCCCGAGTCGTTTCGAGTTTTATTGGCCGCAAACCCGCATCTATCGGATCCGCTTGTCCTTCGCGTGTTGACTAATAAAGCGATTTCTCGACAGTTGTACGACTTTTCTCTGCGGACTTCGCCCGTAGGGCGGGGATCAAGGGTTGACTGAAGTCTCAGGGCCCCTGTAGGCGCCTGGCACGAAGCCAGAATGTCTAGTCGACCGAGCGATGGTGGAAGCTTATCAAACTGTACCCTATTCTTCTGTTCTCCGAAAATGCAAAAAATGCCCGGAAAAACGTGATTATTTTCGAGAATTTTTATTTTTTACTTTCCAGTTTTTATGCATTTTTTAATTCGGTCAATTATATTTTTAATACCTACCTATCTTTCGGTAATTTGCGACAATTTTTTAAAATTATTTCAAAAATCTCTGAATGTGTTTCAAAACTCGATTTTGGAAATTGACCGGTTTTTGCCAATAACGACGCACTCCACTCAAAATTTCCTCAAAAACCAATTTAAAACATTTCGTGGGTTCAATGCTATAAGTGGCTAACCCGAAATTCATAGTTTTGAGATAATCGAGGAAAACAGATGAGACGCCCGGTTGACTTCACTCTGGGAGCTGCATAGTGTTTGTTTGGCTATAGCCAACATATTTGTTGGTGACTCCATCAGTTCTCTAAAACCCTTACCAAGGGTTACCAATGGTTTTTTGTGAAAATCATATCAATTAATTAATCGAGAGAATTCGAGTTAGCCACATTTAGCACTGAGCCCACGATTTCAGATCGCATGTATCTACTACCGAATTCAAAATTGGTAATTAACAACAAGCCATAGGCTGTTTAACTCAATGCCATCGTCAATGCAAACGCCGATTAGTGACGTTTCGATACTTCCGATATTTACTGATATCGATACTTAGCTTTCGATACTCCCGATATTTGTATCGAATACCGTGGGATCGATATTTTACTTATATCAGTAAATATTATGAGGTATCGAAACGATATCGAAAATCACCCGAAGAAAATTTCTTTATCAGGAAGAAGAACTTGCTGGTAAACCAATCGAAAACTACCTTCCTACTAATTTATTGGTTCCTATTGGTATTACCTGGACCAACCAGTAATTTTGGGTAGCCTGCCGGAGGACTTTTTGTCAATATCAACCAAATTGCCGTTTTTTTCTTCTCTTATCATGCTTAAAATATTTTTAGTTTTGCGTTTATAACAATGGATAAAGTAAGTAACTTCGTTCATACACCACTTTTTATCATTTTCCTTTACCTTTGTCAGTGCTGTCTGAATATAAAAACAAGCAGAAAGAAACACTGAAGTTACTTGAATGAATTTGCATTTGGTATCAGGTTGGGACAATTTTATTGAGAAATGATATCGTTCTTTCTACGTTTGTAATGTTCATTACTAATGTCCAGAAATACCTGTAATGTCCAGAAAACACCCATAGAAAGTATCGAATGATACTCATGGTATCGAGCACTTACGTTTCGATAAGATATCGATATCAGTACTGAGACTTCGATACTCATTCGATACCAAATATCGAGTATATGGGGGTATCGAAACGACACTATTAGTGACGTTTGGATACTTCCGATATTTACTGATATCGATTCGTAGCTTCCGATACTTCCGATATTCGTATCGAATACCGTGGGATCGATATTTTACCAATATCAGTAAATATTATAAGGTATCGAAACGATATCGAAAAAAGTCAATGAATCACCCGAAGAAATCTCCTTTGCCGTTTTTAACTTCCATATTTACGGAGTAAATGGAATAGGAAACGTCCTAAAATCAAGAATCGGAACGGAGGTTCAGAAAAAGCTTTTAGTTATACAGATTTACTCAGGATCAGTGTTGCCAACTCGTCGTCTTGCTTTCCCTCTGTCGAACACCGAAAAAACCACTGAATTCAAACTCAACTTCGGGAGTAAAGTCAACTCCGAGTTCAAAGTCAACTTCGAGATCAAACTCGACTTCGAGATCAAAGTCAACTTCGAGATCAAAGTCAACTTCGAGGTCAAAGTCAACTTCGAGTTCAAACTCAACTTCGAGATCAAACTCGACTTCGAGATCAAAGTCAACTTCGAGAATAAAGTAAACTTCGAGATCAAAGTCAACTTCGAGATCAAAGTCAACTTCGAGTTCAAAGTCAACTTCAGGTTCGAACTCAACTTCGAGATCAAAGTCAACATCGAGATCAAACTCGACTTCGAGATCAAAGTCAACTTCGAGATCAAAGTCAACTTCGAGGTCTAAGTCAACTTCGAGATCAAACTCGACTTCGAGATCAAAGTCAACTTCGAGAATAAAGTAAACTTCGAGATCAAAGTCAACTTCGAGATCAAAGTCAACTTCGAGTTCAAAGTCAACTTCGGGTTCGAACTCAACTTCGAGTTCAAAGTCAACTTCGAGATCAAAGTCAACTTCGAGATCAAACTCGACTTCGAGATCAAAGTCAACTTCGAGAATAAAGTCAACTTCGAGTTCAAAGTCAACTTCGAGATCAAAGTCAACTTCGAGTTCAAAGTCAACTCCGGGTTCGAACTCAACTTCGAGATCAAACTCAACTTCAGGATCAAAGTCAACTTCGAGATCAAACTCAACTTCGAGATCAAAGTCAACTTCGAGATCAAAGTCAACTTCGAGTTCAAACTCAACTTCGAGTTCAAACTCAACTTCGAGATCAAACCACTTTACATCATTTTCATTTACCTGAGTCAGTGCTGTCTGAATATAAAAACCAGTGGTGCGTAGATAACACACAATACTTCCATATTTTGGAATGTAAAATTGTGTCACAATTTTATCATATTTTGACTGCTTTTGAACTGCAGTTGGCTGCAGTTGACTGCTTTAGGTCAAAAATATCAAAAAATTCAGTATTAAAATTTTAAAATTCGCGAAAAATGAAAAAAACGCCACATTTTTGGAATGTAAAAAATATCCACATATTCTGCAAGGTAAAACAAAGATTTTAAGACTAAGAACGCTCAAATCGGTTCATTTTTGCGGCCGGAAAAAAATAAAATAGAAAACACTAAAAATGCAAATATCTCGGAAGTACTGTGCGTTATCCTAATTCCGATTAAACAGGGTGTTAGGTCTTGCGGAGACAAACATTTCAGTTCAAGAAATTTGAAAAAAGGTTGAGAAATGAGGGAGTTATGGCCATTTTTGTAAATGACCACAGACGGACACACGGACACACAAACAATTGTTCAGGAAGTGATTCTGAGTAAATGTGTATTTATACATCGGAACGGAGCTTCAGAAAAAACTTTTTCTTATAAGAAAAAGTTTTTTCTGAAGCTCCGTTCCGATTCTCGATTTTAGGACGATCACAATACTTCCATTTACTCTGTAAATATGGAAGTAACAAGCAGAAAGAAAAATTAAAGTTACTTGAATGAATTTGCATTTGGTCTCTGGTTGGGCTTATTGATGATATCGTTCTGAGAAAGAAAGAAATGATATCGTTCTTTCTACGTTTGTAAGGGAAAACACCCATTGAATGTATCGAATGATACCCATGGTTAGGGACGTTACGATACTTCCGATATATCGGAGTATCGATACTTTTCTTCTGATACCACCGATATTTGTATCGATATTTTACATACGATATTATCGAGGTATCGATACTTTCTCACGATAATATCGAAAGTATCGATATTTTGTGACCGATCCCACCGATATTCTCTGCGAAATTCGAAAAATTAACAATTTTGTATCCACCATAAAACCAGCCGGTTCCGACCGTTTTGCGGCACATGGTGATGCAGAGGAAGAGAATCAGAAGAAGTGGGAAAGTTCGTAGAGCTCTAATTGCCCTTAGCTCAAGACGTTGGGTCGGAATTTCGAGGGGGAAAATCCCATGGTGAAAGGAAAACTCCCCCACGTACTGGCTGCACTGAGTCCGTGGTGTGGCTGCCCTGAGTGTTGATATTTATTAGTGATCTCTGAGCCTCGTTGCTTTCTTTTTTACGAAATCATTTCGATCGTTCTATTCAGCTGCTTGTTCCGCGCTCAGCTATTTTCAAAAGGACGTAAGTAATCGAGTTACGAGTGCCTAGGGATTTTTTTCTGTGTTGAAATATCTTGATTCCCTATCAATGTTCTATTTAACTCCGCAGCGTCCTAATGGGTCCTCCGACCAGCGGCGTGTGGAAGTTTTTTCGCAAGAATAACGCCAAAGATCGTTTATACATAATTAATGTAATAATATGTTAATGCTTCATTTCCCCTGTAATTTCACCAAGTGTTAAAGTATCGATAATATCGGCAGTATCGATATTTTTGATCCGATGTTATCGCAATATCGATACTTTTTTGCCGATAATATCGGGTATCGATACTCTACGAAAAATATCGTATCGGAACGAGTATCGATACTTTGGTGGTATCGTAACGTCCCTACCCATGGTATCGAGTACTTGTGTTTCGATAAGATATCGATATCAGTACTGAGACTTCGATACTCATTGGATACCAAGTATCGAGTATATGGGGGGGTATCGAAATGTCACTACGCCCATCACTTGAAAGAATTTGTAAACGAATACGGATCCGATCCCCAGTCATTAGTGTCAACGATGCAAACTGTATTAATAAATGGTCCTATATGAGTTGGTCTATATTCATCTATTTCAATCAAATATCTAGGGTATATATTAGGTCTCAGTAGAGCAGACGGTCGTACCGAGAAGGTGGTAGGCCTACAACAGGCGTCGATAGGGAATGCCAGAATACCCCAATGGAGAAGCCAATGGAATCCCACAGGTAACCTCGTTTTTGCGCCAAAATTCAGGCTAATATTCTGCATTTTTTGACTTAATGCAATTATGCGAAATTAGGTAGGGAAATAAAACAGGACACTAGCGCAGATGAACGGAATGAATATTTTAATTCAAATGACGTCAGTGTTACCACTCCAATCAGGAGTACAAATAGTTTCGCTCAAATGCGGAGAATCGGCCTAACTATCGATTCGAATTGGAGCAAGTATTTACATGAGTAGGGGATGGAATCGCACGAATGAATACAGTTCGATACCCTTCTAGAATATGACACGAAAGGCAATCAATCACCCGGCGTAACTTCCCCTTTGCCCGTCGGCGTTGGCGTCCACTGGTCCATTCTCGTGTTTTATCGCTATCGTATCACAATCAGATGATAAAACATTGCCCATCGTTCAATCTCAATTGATTCTGGGTTTCGAAAAGCGTCGATATTCTCGAATGAATATTTTCCTTTCAATGGCCCTCCAACTCTTGGAACGGAAATAGTTGCGATGATTAAATCATAAATGAATAAATTTTATTCGTCTTTTAAATTAACATCAGATATGTACGGTCAAATTTGAATTTTCCACGCCAAATTCAAAATTTTACACGAAAGTGCGGAATGTTTTCAAAAAACTCAAACGTTTTGCCATAAAATCGGGTTCCCAAATAATTTAGAATAAGTTGACGCTAAAAAATGAGTAGTTTAGTATGGCATAAATTCAAAATTTTATTTGAAATTGAAACTCAAAATGTTATATAGGTAAGTACCTACATACCTAATAAATTAAAAACTCAAAATTAAATCGAAATTTGAAATCCGGTATTTTAATTTAAATTTAAAACTCAAAATGTTGAATAAAGTTTAAATTGGACATTCTCTAGAAATTCAAAACTTATCGAAATTCAGAATTGAAAATTATATTAAATTCAAATTTTTCAGGCATTTTCTCGTAATTCTTAACCCCAGTTTTTATGATGGTCAAAACAACGACACTACAACAACAACGACAATAGCCTTATGAACAGTTGGATAATTTCCAACTGTAAAAAATAGTACCTAGGTACTTAGGTGTTTTAATTTAACTGCTAATTTTGGGACTCGCTCCTCGCCAATTCGATGGTGCATGATCGCCATTTCAATTGGGAAAGGACTCAAATTTGTAAGATTCCCGATCAGATACAATCGTCGAGGTACACATGGGAAAAAGCGGCGAATTTCGATTCAAAAGTAAGTTTGGTATCGACTGAACAATAATTTAAAAAAAATAAATAAAAATGGCAAAATTTTGAATTTTGCTGGTTGGTAAAAAAATTCAGGAACCGTTCAGTATGAGATTGTTGATGCAAAATTACTACGGGCATGCGTGGTTCTCGGCCAAACGGAAGTTCATTTCCGACGTCAGAGCTGAGGCCCTACTCGAAAGCGCTTTCCTCAGCAGGCGCTACATCGACAGAATGAAAGTGTTCAAAGTGAAACAGCAAGCGACAAACGCCAAAACTGATGAGCCCCGCTATGTCTATCCAAAGTGAGCCCTAATATTTTCCCCTAATTATTTTTTAAAAATATTTTTTATCGCTTTTTTATTTTTTACTTCCATATTTACAGAGTAAATGGAAGTATTGTGATCGTCCTAAAATCGAGAATCGGAACGGAGCTTCAGAAAAAACTTTTTCTTATACACATTTACTCAGAATCACTTCCTGAACAAGTGTCTGTGTGTCCGTTAGTCCGTTAGTCCGTTACTCCGTTAGTCCGTTAGTCCGTCTGTGGTCATTTACAAAAATGGCCATAACTCCCTCATTTCTCAACCTTTTTTCAAATTTCTTGAACTGAAATGTTTGTCTCGGCAAGACCTAACACCCTGTTTAATCGGAATTTGGATAACGCACAGTACTTCCGATATATTTGCATTTTTAGTGTTTTCTATTTTATTTTTTCCCGGCCACAAAAATGAACCGATTTGAGCGTTCTTGGTCTTAAAATCTTAGTTTTACCTTGCAGAATACGTGGATATTTTTTACATTCCGAAAATGTAGCGTTTTTTCATTTTGGGCGAATTTTAAAATTTTAATAGTGAATTTTTCAATATTTTTAGCCTAAACACCCTTAAAAGCAGTCAAAATATGATCAAATTGTGTCACAATTTTACTTTTCAAAATATGGAAGTATTGTGTGTTATCTACGCACCACTGGTTTTTTTAAATATTCAAACAATTTTTTAAAACTTGATTTTCTCAATTTTCCGAAATTTTCCAGGTTTAGAAATATATACTTATATATTTGCCCCTTATAATTTTTTGAGAATATTTTCTATCGCTTTTTTCTAATTTTAATTTCTTAAAAAACATTTTAAAACTTGATGTTCTCAATTTTTCCGAAATTTCCAGGTTTAAAAATATGCCATATTTGCCCCTAATAATTTTTTTAAACAATTTTATTTCAAAATAGGTACTTTATCACTTTTTAAGTTTTATTTTTTTTTAATTTTCAAAAAACTTTTTAAATTTTGATTTTTTTGATTTCCCGAAATTTTCAGGTTTAGAAATATACCGGCGAGAGTCAACTCGTATCGTCGAAAGCCGCCGAATGTGCAAAGTTGAAAACCAGCGATCGCGAGATTATCCTCCCGAATGAATTACATGTAGCGATAATTGTCGGTCGATATAGCGACTTAAGTAGGTAGTTGCTCCGCTTAAATATCGCTAGTCCTTGTAGCCTCATGTTAGCTGCGACAATATACGATTGATGAAACAATATTCTCGTTTTACACAATCTTGGACGTGGGAAAGGGGAATAAGCTTTGCAGGACCAATATCGGTTCAGCTGTTGATTAGGTATCGTTGAAATAAATTTCGTTGATTGCCGGATTACTCGAGCGCTGTAAGAAGGTATGGTAAAATTTTCAATTTGGTTAAATTAAAAAAACATTTTCTTACAGTCACTCAAAAAAAGTTCAAACTTATTTTGTATCAATTCAAGGCCAATATTGGAAACATTATGCTTTTGAAGAGCAAAATCGGTTCAGCCGTTGCTGATATATGGTTAAAATAAATTTCGCCCCTTTTGAGGTGCTACGTGGCTGCCATTTTTAAAACCGGGGACGTTTGCCAGGAACATCCGGGTAAAAACGTCCAAGAGGCCAAAAAACGTGAAAGCGCGAGCGAAAATGAAAGGTCAAATTAGGTATTTATTTCATATAAATAGGTACTTTAGAGGACGAAATGGCGAAAGCGCTTGCCACTATGAGTTATTCGATCCTGACAAGTACCTCGTTTTTTTGGAACTTATTTCTGAACGAGTTAAAGTCGTGCTGAGGCCAAAAAGACGAAAGCGCTGCTAGAACATGATAACCGATTGAGCCTGCTAGTACGACACGATAGGTACGCACAATAACGTACCGGTATCTGCAATAATAGGTAATTGTGCAGGAGGAAACTTGGATGCCAAAAGGGCGAAAGCGCTCGAGAAAACCAACTGCGGATTGGTTAGATGCCCACCTGCCCAAGTAAAGATCGGGAAGAATTAAAACTCGAAAAGATGCCCAAATAGGCGAAAGCGCTCGTAAACTTGCAGAAATACTCACGATCGAAAGCGCCGGCACAACTTCCAAATTATCCCGAAATAATTTACCAGAAAAAAATGTTTTCGTCATTTAATGACGATTTCCAAAGTTCACGCGAATTCTCGTTTCTCATTTTTTGAAGGTATCAGAGCGTAAAAAAGGCAGCCGAAAAAATCGCGCATTAACTGCCGTTTTCCTAAGGTCAACGCAGTAACTGCGAAGCGTCGAAAATGTCATCGGGGAAAAACGTCGAAAATGCCAAAAGTGGCGTAAATGGCTAAATGTCCCGGCAGCGTGATATCCTGGCTCAAGAGATGGAGACACCTTCATGGGCGAATTTGTTCTACCCAAAACTCAGGAAAGTAAAAAAAATTCAAACTGATACACAGGATCAAACTAGAACTGATACTCAAACTCAAACGTCGGAAGAAAAATAAATCCAAACTGAAAATGATTCCAAACCAAACTGATACACAAACCCAAAGTTAAAGGTCAAAAGAAGGGTAAACTCAAATTGAACCTAAAACTGAAACTGACACTGATACACAAACTCCATAAACTCACAGGCTCAAAATCAAACTCAAACTGAAAATCAAATTCAAACTTAAACCCAAACGCAAACTGAAATCGATACCCAAACGCAATCTGAAAGTCGAAAAGAAACACAAACTCAAACTGAAAATCAAACCCAAACTGAACCAATCGAAAACTAAACTGACCATAAGTCGAAGTGAACTTCACACTCAAACTGAAACTCAATCTGAAAGTCATAGTGAAACACATACTCAAACTGACACCGATCACAAACTCCATAAACTCACAGGCCCAAACTGAAGATCAAATTCAAACTGAAACTCAAATGCAAACTGAAATCGATAGGTACCCAAACTCAATCTGAAAGTCGAAGAGAAACAAAAACTCAAACTGAACCATAATCTGAAAGTCAAACTTCAACTTGAACCGAAATTCAAACTGAAACTGAAATTAGAACAGAAACTGAAATAAAAACTCAAGCTCAAACTGGGAATCAATTTTCAACTCGAAGTCAAACTGAAACTCATCTCAAACTTCAAATTCAAAGACAAACTCATACTCACACTCGAACTTAAACTCAATCTAGAAGTCAAATTTAAACTGAAACTGAGATTCAAACTTGAATTCAAATTGAAGCTCGAACTGAAATTTTCAGTCGCACTCAACCTCAATCTTCAAGTCAAATGGAAACACAAACTCAAACTCAAACTGAAGCTCAAACTTACACTGACATTGGAACTGAAACGGAAAATCAATCTCCAACTCAAACTGAAAGTCAAACCGAAACTCATATTGAAATTCAAACTGAAACTTACACTGTGATTCAAACTGAAGCTCAAACTGAAATCCGAATTGAAACTCGAACTGAAATCAGATTGAAAATCGAGTTTCAGTTCAATTTCAGTACCTATGAGTTTCAGTTTGACTTTCAGTTTGAGTTTGCGTTTGAGTTCCAATTTCAGTTCAAGTTTGAGTTTCAGTTTCAGTTTAGTTTGTGTTCCCCTTTGAGTTTGACTTTGACCTTTGAATTAAGTTTGAGTTTCAGTTTCAGTTTAGTTTGTGTTCCCCTTTGAGTTTGACTTTGACGTTTGAATTAAGTTTGAGTTTCAGCTTGAGTTTGACTTTGAATTTCAGTTTGAGTTTCAATATGAGTTTCAGTTGGATTTTCAGTTTGGGTTCCAGTTTGATTTTCTTTGAGTCTCTGAACTAAAACTTAAACTAATATTGATACTCGTACTCAAGCTCAAACTGAAACTGTTACTCAAACTCAAAGATCGAATGAAAGGTAAACTGAAACTGAAACTTTTAAGTATCAGTTTGAGCTTGGGTTTACCTTCCTCTTGCCCTTCGAGTTTGAGTACCATTATCAGTTCGAGTTTGGGTGTACCAGTTTGAGTCTCAGTTTCAGTTTTAGGTTCATTTTGAGTTTGAGTTTACCTTTCATTCAACCTTTAAGTTCGAGTATCAGTACGAGTTTATCAGTTTCAGTTTGACTTGTTGTTCGAGTTTCAGTATCAGTTTTATCTTGTATCTTAGTATCAGTTTGAGTTTACCTTTCTTTCAACCTTCGAGTCTGAGTTTCAGTTTCAGTTCGACCCTGTGTGTTAGTATCAGTTTCTGTTTGAGTTTACCTTACTTTCGACCTTCGATTTTGAGTTTCAATTGAGTTTGAGCTTGTGTTTGTTTCAGTTTGAACTTGAGCTTGCGCGTCAGTGACAGTTTGTTTGGTTTTTTTTTCAACAGACTTAATTGTACAAAATGTGTCACTTTGAGTTAAGGTTTTAGTTTCATTTTAGTTTGAGTCTGAGTTGGACCCTGCGTGTGAGTGTCCGTTTGAGTTTCAGTGCGACACCATCTACCGGAAGTGAACATAAAATACATTTTGTATTGACTTTATATCGGGTGTCGGTTCGGATTAAGAGCATCGACGGAGAACAAACTATTGCCTCTCGTAAATTTCCCATAGTCGCTTTTCTCGAGAGACATTACGAGGGCTCTTCATAAACAGTCCGTCGGAATGTGCTATGGAGGGCATAGAAGTTGAATGGATTTTACGTCTTCGCGAAGAATTCTCTAGGCGAAATGGCTTTCTTAAATTTCTGGTAACGGTTGAGCCTGGGTAAGTGCGTGATATCGTTACAGAAAACCTATGGGAGGCATTTTTCATCGATTAGACATCAATTTGACATATATATCGATTAGACATCATTTTGACATTTTTATCGATTAGGCATCAATTTGAAAATGCTATCGATTAGACATCAATTTGACATTGATATCGATAGGCATCAATTTAAAAATGCTATCGATTAGACATCAACTTGAAAATGATATCGATCACACATAAATTTGATATTAATATCGAATGGGCATCAATTTGACATTTATATCCATTAAACATCAATTTGACTTTGATATTGATCACACATCAATTTGATATTGATATCGATTAGACATCAATTTGAAAATTTCTCAAACATCGTTTTATTTTGAGGGTCACAAATAAAACCAATCCATAGATAAATCTTCGAGCAAATTTTTTTACTTCAGGCTCTTTGAGTTCAGCTTGAATGCAAGCAAAAAGAGCCTTTGACATTTGCAGCAATGGCGGGCATAGAGTAATCTCTCAAGGGAAATTAGCTGCGGCGGAGCGACGGTTTCTTCTCAAAGACCTTTCCGTCCACTTGGTAGCCCACATTCTGCGATGATCCAGACTAATTACCGCGGTGCATAAACTGGCCGCGGAAGAGTGGCAATTTGATTTCAAGGAAAAGCCACTAGTGGAAGTCTCGAGTGTTTTTTCCGTCGCGGAATAGGAAATCGTCGAAAAGTAAAAATCAGGGCTTTAGTTAGCAGATATGTGGAATTTTTCCAAAAAGGCCGCGGGGCCACCTTCTCACTAGGTCCGTTTGACCATCAGCCGGATGACCATCGATCTCAGTACCTATCAATCTGACGGAAATCAATCACGGGACCATTGCCCAACAAAGGTCCCACATTACATCATCCCCTAAATTTCTGACCCCAACTTATTTTGAGCAACCAATGGTTGCCAACCATGGAAGGAGTAGAAGGAAGATCCACTACAAAGGAAGCTGTGTAAGGACGTGAACCGTGGCGGTCTCTAGCGGAATATGAAGGAACCAACCTAGTACTTAGGCATCCGGTAGTGGTCACTAGTGTTGGTTTCTGAAGCAGTAAACAACACTAGCGACCTCTACATATATCGATTCGGTACCTATCAATACTTTAAATTTGATACAGATATTTTTGGTACGAGACTTTGCTCCTGATACCAGAATAGAGAAAAAACTAGCAGTATCAATACGATTTTTTAAATTTTCTCCAGTAATTTTCAGGATTTGAATACGCTCAAATCGACCCATCTATTTCGAAGCCGAAAAAAATCATTATAATATAATATACCTATTATATAATTCGAAAAAACCTTCGTAGTTCCCAGATCTAGGTACTCTTTCTTCGAGTTCTGCTTCTTGTGATCCAATAAATCAGTCTTTTTCTAGCTTGAAGAACCTCAAGGCTTACTAACAACATCAATACACTTTTTACCGTGATAATACTCTCATCGAGGTAATACAAACTACCGATGGTCAAATGGGTCTAGTGAGAAGGTCGCCATCGCTAATTGGTTTTAAAATTTTGAATTCGTAAATGATAGAATTGAATTAAAGACCTCATTTAGTGTAGCAAACGAGGATTTCGCTTCGAGGAATGAGGATTTCGATTAGAAATGTATAATCTAATTTTCTGCATTGATAGAGTAGATAAATATCTATGTTCTATTTCGAGGCAGATAATTAGACTATAAATTTCTCAAGCAAAATCCTCCTAGCTTGCCTGAATGATAGGGTTTTTATTCCAATTCTATTATTTACAAATTCTAAATTTGAAATTGACTTTATATTATAAAAACACTAGCTGTACCCGCCCGGCGTTGCCCGTGCAAAAAAAAAAAATTAGAAAATGCAGATAAGTGAATAGCGCTCTCTTTCCCCCCCCCCCCCACACACACACACAACATTCCCCGTCGATAAAAAGGCAGATACAGGGCTACCCAACCATATAACTCCCGTTATCGTACCTTCAGTCATTCTTGAGTTGTATCGGCACAAACATTGTATACTTTCTTTTAGGACCCCGTAAAACAATCAGTTGTAAAAAATTGATAGCTGTACCCGCCCGTGTGCCCGTGTTGTCACTTTTTTCACTTAATTCACTATTTTCACTTTTTTAAAATTGAAAAAAAAATTTTTTTTTCAAAAATCAAAAATTGGGCTTTGAGGTCTTGCTTTTATTATTATAGATTATTCAAAAGCTGCCCAAGGTCTGCGGCAGGCGAGAAATCGGAATCTTAACAATCCACCGGCCCTAGTTTGAAACGACAACATAGATCTCGATCCTTTCGACTTTATTTTATGGTCAATCACATATGCGAAGCCTACCAGCCACAAAATCATGGATTTGGTCCAGATTTTTCCAAAATTTCACTCTAGGCTTTCCTAGCTGTGAAGAGTTTGGGGGGCCCCGGATTTTGGCAATTTTTAATATCAATTGCAATAATTGCGTCTGTTTGTGTGAAAAGGAACAATAGATATTTTGAAAGAAATATTTCAATTTTTTCACCGACTTTTATCTTGCCGAAAGTGGTTTTTGAGGTAGCTGCATCGGCAACAAATCGTCGCTTAAGCGGCAACGTGCTATAACTCAGTTTTTCCAGCAAAACCCAAAAAACTGTTTTGATTGCTGAAAACTGTTGATTGGAGAACGTGGCTTGGAAACGCCAATAAAATTTATTGGGTTCAACCCCGACGCCACCTCGACCAATCACAGCAATGCATTCCCTTAACCCCATGTTTGTATCATTTGGGACAGAACTGGCCACACTTGGCTTCAGTTTTATTGCAATTCTAACAACGGACATAGATCCACAGCATCGTTTTACGGTCGTTATTTGGCTAAAAATTGAGTAATAGCATGTTGCCGTTTGGGCGACGAAATTATCATTCCAATTTTTATTTTCAGAAAAATTGGTCTTTTTAAAACGTCCAGAAGGTGGCGGTCTCTAGCGGAATATGAAGGAACCAACCTAGTAATCAAGCACCCAGTAGATTCTGCAGCAGTAACCAACATGAGCGACCTCTACATCCATCGCTATCGATTTGGTACCTATTGATACTTTACATTCTAGCAATTTAGGTACTGTCAATCGCAACCTCGATTTTCGAGGTCCCAATTTCAAGGCTGCTTGCTTGCTACCTTAAAATTGGAACCTCGAAAATCGTGGTTGCGATTGACAGTACCTAGGTTGCTGTGCTCGTCTCCATACCATGCGAGTTTTATGGAAACGGAATGTTTATTTTTTTGAAATTGACCAATGAAATGTGCAAAGGAAGTGCTGGCGCATCGAGCGGTCCTTATGCCTAGGAAGTGTTGTGAATACGGGCCTAATGTACTTCAAATTTTGATACATAATATGTACGATATTATCGTGTGCTCAGTGCTAAAAGTGGCTGACTCGAATTTTCTCGATTAATTAATTGATATGATTTTCACAAAAAACCATTGGTAACCCTTGGTAAGGGTTTTAGAGAACTGATGGAGTCACCAACATATATGTTTGGCTATAGCCAAACAAACACTATGCAGCTCCCAGAGTGAAGTCAACCGGGCGTCTCATCTGTTTTCCTCGATTATCTCAAAACTATGAATTTCGGGTTAGCCACTTATAGTATTGAACCCACGACATATTTTTGGTATCGATACTTCGCCTCTAATAGGTACCTACCAGTAAAGTGAAAAAATTGAGTCATCTTGCCGCTTAAGCGGCATTTTATCATTTCAATTTTTATTTTCGGAAAATTTTTTTTTTTAAATTGTAAAGATGACGTTTTACTGAAAAAACTCGTCATTTTGTCCTGTCGGACATAAATGAGATCAGCACCCCCTGAGTGGGGGGCCTTCGTGAATAATTCAACCCCTCGCCGCCCGACAATAGCCAGCGAATTCGCCTCCCGGGCTTCGACGGCCTGTACAGCGGCCGGCTCAGCTCAGCAGCAATCTTCCGTTGGCTCGAATTCAAGTAAGAATTTCCGCGCTTGGCGAAAGAACAAGAAAATCTCAATCGCCGCAATTTGTCAGAGCCTCGGCGTCTGAATATCGCGCTGAATATCAAATATTCCAGCGGATGGGCTGAAATGACGTTGCATACTGCGCTCCGAGATTGTTGCATAGGCGCATGCGCTGGATATTTTTCAGAAATAATTTCCTCGAGAAAAGTGGGCGCTATTTCAGTGAGACGAAGAGGGAAACAAAGCCAGTGGAGCTTAGATAACACACAATACGTCACAATATTTTGAAACATGAAAAAATTACACAATTTGATCATAATATGATTGTATTATGTAGAATATTATTTTGAGTGCTTTCAAGGGTGTTCAAGTCAAAAATATCAAAAAATTCACTTAAAATTTTAATTCTCGCCTAAAAAAATACGCCAAGTTATCGAAATATAAAAAATATCCACATATTCTGCAAGGTAAAACAAAGATTTTAAGACCAAAAAAGCTCAAATCGGTTCATTTTTGTGGCAGGAAAAAAATAAAATAGAAAACGCTAAAAATGCAAATATATCAGAAGTACTGTGAGTTATTCAAATTCCGATTAAACAGAGTGTTAGGTCTTGCCGAGACAAACATTTCAGTTCAAGAAATTTGAAAAAAAGGTTGAAAATTGAGAGCGCTATCATATAAACTAATATAATAACCTTTAATTCTTAATTTTTTTCTGCAATACTTAATTTAATTATTCTTTATGGGTCAAATTCACGAATAAATATTTGGTAAAATTTGAAAAAATTGTATTTGATTATATTTATATTCAAATTTAATATTTTACACTTCAGAATACTAAAATTCCCGTGTTGCTCGTCTCTGGATTAACAAGACTAGGTTATAGGTAATTTTCATGCCAAAAAAAGTGGTTAGGCATCGAAATGTACCTAGTGGGACAAGTAATTAGTTAAGATTTGGAAAAAGAACACATAATATGGAACAATAAATTATTGTATATCAGGTACTAGCAAGGAATGAGTCATGGGGAAGTTTGAAAATACCAGAATCATTTGCATTTGTCTCGGGGAAGTTTGAAAATATCGGAATCATTTGCATTTGTCTTGTCGCGAAACCCCCTAATCAGTTTACCTTTGTTCTCGGAAGCTGACTTGACATGAACGAGTATTGACCTTTTGTGTATCTTCGAAAAATATCCTCTCACCACGAACAGGTACATCAACCTTTGGAAAGTGGGGGCCCAGAGGTTTTTCTCGGATTATCCGCCTTCTCCCCTTGCAAAGATTGGGATAATCTTATCAATCGATTTCGACCTATCGATAGGTCGACATCAGCTGGGAATTCTCCGCAATCGCGATCAAAGTGTTCTCAAAGTAGTTATATATAACTGTAGATATAGCTACTTTATCTAAAACCAGTGGTGCGTAGATAACACACAATACTTCCATATTTTGAAACGTAAAATTGAGACACAATTTGATCATATTTTGACTGCTTTTAAGGGTGTTTACGCCAAAAATATCAGAAAATTCACTATTAAAATTTTAAAATTCGCCCAAAATGAAAAAACGCCACATTTTCGGAATGTGAAAAATATCCACATATTCTGCAAGGTAAAACAAAGATTTTAAGACCAAGAACGCTCAAATCGGTTCATTTTTGCGGCCGGAAAAAAATAAAATAGAAAACACTAAAAATGCAAATATATCGGAAGTACTGTGCGTTATCCAAATTCCGATTAAACAGGGTGTTAGGTCTTGCCGAGACAAACATTTCAGTTCAAGAAATTTGAAAAAAGGTTGAGAAATGAGGGAGTTATGCCCATTTTTGTAAATGACCACAGACGGACACACAGACACTTGTTCGGAAAGTGATTCTGAGTAAATGTGTATAAGAAAAGGTTTTTTCTGAAGCTCCGTTCCGATTCTCGATTTTAGGACGATCACAATACTTCCATTTACTCCGTAAATATGGAAGTAAAAACCGCCACATTTTCGGCATTTAAAAAATATCCACATATTCTGCAAGGTAAAACGAAGATTTGAAGACCAAGAACGCTCAAATCGGTTCATTTTTTTGGCCGGGAAAAAAAAAAATAGAAAACACTAAAAATGCAAATATATCGGAAGTACTGTGCGTTATCCAAATTTTGATTGAACAGGGTGTTAGGTCTTGCCGAGACAAACATTTCAGTTCAAGAAATTTGAAAAAAGGCTGAGAATTGAGGGAGCTACGGTCATTTTTGTAAATGACCACAGACGGACAGACGCACAGACAGACAGACGGACGTAACGGACACACAGACACTTGTTCAGGAAGTGATTCTGAGTAAATGTGTATAAGAAAAAGTTTTTTCTGAAGCTCCGTTCCGATTCTCGATTTTAGGACGATCACAATACTTCCATTTACTCTGTAAATATGGAAGTAAAAAATTATTCCACATTTTTTGATCGAAAAAATAACTATTTATTGAAGGTCCTTCGAAGTTCGCGTTCTTTTCTTCGACATCAGTTGGGAATTCTTCGTAATCGCGATCAGTGTCCTCAGAGTAGTTATATATAACTGTATCCATATCTACTTGGATAAACTATAGATATAAATCTACTTTATCTAAGAAAAATTATTCCCCATTATTGGTTTAAAATAACTAATTATTGAAGGACCTTTGGACTTTTTATTCTTTTGCCAGGTGCCAACAATCACTAATGCATGCAAATATTCTATTTGACTACCAAAAAGAGAGCGAAAATCCAACTCGGAACGTCTCCTCATTAAATACATTAAAAACAAAATTATGAAATTTCCGAAAAATAATTTAAAAACGTTACCGCTTGGCAGGGGTGTCCAGCCCCCCCAAGGGCAATGGCGCATGCCCCCCCCCCCCAAGTACCCCAATACCCAACCCTTTAGTTTTTAACATTAGTCAGTGTATGACGATAAAATTCACATCTCACATTCTAATCTTCCAAAGGACATTTTTTACCTTTGGTCTTGTGAGGAATTCTTTCTGTTTTCATTATTTAGCTATGTCAATTTCGATCTTGATGATTGGTAAATGATTTATCAGTACTTTTAACTGTTGAGTAATTCTCATTTCTCTGGTAATCGTCATCGTTTCAAATGTTGACATAAAATCTACAAAAAAAAAATCATGCCCCCCCCCAAAATGTTGATGGCGCAAATTGCGCCATGCTCCCCCCTTCTGGGCACCCCTGCCGCTTGGTGATAAACGGCAAGATCCGCTAGTGAAAATAATAGCTCGCTAGTTAAAAATCGATAAACTGTTAGTTGAAATCGATATCGGATCAATTCGATATTCAATACTATCGATACTCATCCCTACTCGAGCACGCTAAGGACGTGAGTACCCTGGGCCCTTCAGTACCCAGACAGACGTCTTCGTCAATCGTCCTAGTCCTTACAATATAAGTGTAACAATTTTTACAATTACTTTTATCCTGTATAATTAATTTTCGACGGTTCCAGTTCTAATTGACAACCGCTCTAGTCGTAAGTACATTTATGATTTTTTTATTTTATGACTGTTAATATGAATTTTGAATGTAAAATAATTCTTCTTTCAGAAGCAGAAAATTGGAAAAATATTTGAAAAATTAAATTTTTTTAAATTGATTTTTACATTGAATTGCTTGGTGAAAAATTAATGATGAATTTTTATGGCGGAAAAATTCAGTAGAACAATTTTAGCAGAATGATCCTTAACAATTTGTCATCAGTCGTACAATTAGCTATTCAACTAAATTAATCAAAATCGAACAACCCACTCTAATTCAAAATATTTCCTTCATAATCTTTTTTTACATTTTTTTTGCATTGCCGCCAAATCAATTATTTCGAATTACTCGCTACGAAACTCAAAACGTGGGTTGTTAATGCGATCATGTTTTCACATGTCTTTAAACATCACTCTTGGTCAGCTGCTTTTCAGATGCTGTTAACCAATCATGTTACAACTTGTTGTATTCCCTGCGGTGGGGATTAGATCATTTCGATGTCGTCCATTTCGACTACGAGTTCACCAATACGATTAGTTCTTTCATTCTATCGACTACCTATTTTTAAATCAAAATTGGATAATTTTCTCCAAAAAATTTTTCTTGTAGAACTTGCCTAGATTATTGTCAGTATTTTATATTATCGAATACAAAGCGACTACAAATACTCGGAAAAAATAATTTTTTTTTTTTTACAATAACAATAACAATTATTGTTTTACCGAACTTTTGAGGGAAATTTTTAGATTCTTTGGACGATTCCTTGCTTACCATTTAAATTGGAAATCGTCCCGAAAGGCAAAAAAAAAATTGAAAATTGCTGCCAAAATCTTTTTTTAAGACGATTTGTTTTTAACTTTAGTCATTATCCGCGCCTTCTAAAGCCGGATTGTTTGTTGTCAAATTTCTCATTTTGAGCTTTTTTATTTTAGGCCCTTAGAAAAGAAACAAAAACGGGAAAACTGTCAGATAGTAAAAAAGCTGTCTGGCGCGTGCATTTAAATTTTAGAAAATACATTTTTCAACATTTTTGGCTGTAACGCGATGTTCAGTGAAACATTGTACTTTACTCACTATTTCTGAGTAATTGGCATCTTTCGTGTTTTCTAAATTAAAGTAAACTGCCGTTCCAGACGTTGGGCTTTAGCCCGATGAACGAAGTTGTCCCGGATGTGCACTGCCGTCCAATATGAGGATATGACGCTCTGATCTCATATTGCTTTTAATTTTAGATTTTTAGTTTTGGTTATCATTACCTATTGGATTGGTAATTTTTTCTAGTTAGCGCGAAAAGTATGGTCGTAAATGGTTTTAAATGCTGCTCTCAGTTTTGAGAATACGGGAATATATTTCTTACATTTTTCCACTTATCTTTTTACGTATATGTTCATTGATTTTTTTAAATATATTATTATAAAATATTATATTATATATCTATTTTTTTACATATTATGTAAAAAATATATATAGTATTTTATAATAATAGATATATAAAAAATCACATATTTTTACATATATTTTCATTGATTTTTTTAAAATATATTATCATAAAATATTATATTATATTATACATCTATTTTTTTTTACATATTTTGTAAAATATATATCGTGGGCTCAGTGCTAAAAGTGGCTAACTCGAATTTTCTCGATTAATTAATTGATATGATTTTCACAAAAAACCATTGGTAACCCTTGGTAAGGGTTTTAGAGAACTGATGGAGTCACCAACATAGCCAAACAAACACTATGCAGCTCCCAGAGTGAAGTCAACCGGGCGTCTCATCTGTTTTCCTCGATTATCTCAAAACAATGAATTTCGGGGGAGCCACTTATAGCATTGAACCCACGATATATAATTTTGTTGTGAGCCCGCCAAAGTGTGCCCGTTTTGGCTCACTTAACGCCCGTCCAATGCTGCTGGGCACACAAAGGGGTCTAATATTGACCTAATAATAGATATATCAAAAATCTATAATGGTGTATAGGTAATATATTTTATAATAATATATAAAAAAATCTATAATATATTTTAAAAAATCTATAATATTTGTTAAAATTTAAATTATAGTATAAAATTAAATAAAAAATATATTATATATTTTATTGATTGATTTCATTCGTGGCTTCATTGGTTATTTTAATTATTTTATTTTTATTGTTAAATTAGAAATTATTTTATTATTAACTATTTAAATAATAAGGTAATTATTCACGATTCAGTTGAAGCTACTCAAGTCGACAGTTCTGCGAATTGCACAAGAAAAGAATTGGATTAGTTGGCTGACAAGCGTTGACTTTCCGAGTGGACGGTCGGCTTGAAAAGGACCGCATTGGTTCCAGGTAGTCAACCCGTATCTGTCTGGGAGGTAGTCAAAACATTACCATTTCTTTGGGTCTTTTAGGATAATGTCCTTTTCATTATCCGTGCCTGTCACCCTAATTTTGATCCTGCGCCGTCTTAACGGTACATTGCCGAGGTACAATTATCAGGAAACGCCTTGCGCAGATAACACACAGTGCTTCCACATTTTGAACTTCAAAATGTGTCCAGTTTCTTCTTACTATCTTCTTATTACTTATCTTATATCTATCTCATTTGAACCATACAATACACTGATTTGAAGTCTTCTACAACAAAATTAAAAAACATTGAGTTATGGCCCACAGCAATTATAATTGCTGTTATAAATAACTTTTTTTTTAATTTTTATAGCCTTTCCTAAGAAAAATCTATGATTTATTATTTATTTATTTTTGTGTGTTTGAATAATTTCCAAAATTTTAATTTTCAAAACCAATCAACTCAAAATTAATTTCGGTCGTAATGAAACTATAAAAATTCATTCTGATCTGATTCTTCAAATGAGTTAATCGTATCTACTACAAAAATTAACAACATTAGTGTACGCAACATTGGTGTATTTCTGAGGGTGCGGCAACAATCAACGCAACGTCTGTGCACAAAATATCCCTACAAAGGGGCAAAAGAGGGTATTTGTATTTCAGTAATAAATACTAAATTTATATAAAATGATTATACCTACCAAAATTTGCTTATTTAATAGGCAAAGTAGAGACAAAAATTTATAAATTTATAATTAAGAGAAAAATGTAATATTACAATGCTTTACAAATAAATAAAACATTTCCCTCTTTTTCCCCTTTTTTGGAATTGTAGGGATAATTTTGTACACATCTGATGCCGTATCTTCAAAAATGTACTACTAACGGGCTATTGAAACAAGGAAAAAAAGAGGAGTTATTTTAGAAACAGTAGTATAGAAGTCACGAACATTTTTAGTACATTTTAGTATTTCCATCGGCAAGAAAAAACAAATTGGGTTTTTTCACTTGTTCTTCTTCCGGGAAATTCGCCTGAAACGATTTTGCCATGCGATTCCAGATGGAAGGAGATCTCAATAAGCGTATCCGTGTGGATCTATTTAAGGAACCGGTAATTGACAAATCTCTTGAGAAAACACAGCAGAAAAAGATGGAATACCTATTTTCTCAGGTAATAGGGCTGTGGGACTAACTACGTGTTCCCTAACTCATCATTGTAACTAACAACGTGAAGTCGTCACCAATAACCAATTCCTAGGTATATGTTGTGTTTTAAGAAAACAATGTTCATTATTTGAAATTTTTAGGTAGGCAACAACTATAAGTGCCTCTCCGAGGGCTAACAGAACTTTTTCAGAATTAGAAATTCCTAGGATTAAGCGCACTTTTTCAAAAATTCCAATTTTTTTCAAGATTAAGAGCAACACTTTTTACAATTCAAATACTGAATTTTAAACGCGACTTTTGGCGATTAATCTTGGCCATTCTTATTTTCATAGGGTAATACATGCAAAAACTTCCAAAAATCCTATGCAAACTAAAACACGAAAATTGGTTAGTTAAAGCCCCTCAAATTTGAGGAAAAATATTAATTCGGGAAAATCCAAAATTGAATAACAAAAAAGGTATTGGAACAAGGGAAAATGAGCGTGTAACTGAGCAAGTGCCTTAATAAATAATAGGTTTTTACTTCCAGATTTACAGAGTAAATGGAAGTATTGTGATAGTCCTAAAATCGAGAATCGGAACGGAGCTTCAGAAAAAACTTTTTCTTGTACACATTTACTCAGAATCACTTCCTGAACAAGTGTCTGTGTGTCCGTGTGTCCGTTAGTCCAATAGTCCGTCTGTCCGTCTGTGGTCATTTACAAAAATGACCATAACTCCCTCAATCCTCAACCTTTTTTCAAATTTCTTGAACTGAAATGTTTGTCTCGGCAAGACCTAACACCCTGTTTAATCGGAATTTGGATAACGCACAGTACTTCCGATATATTTGCATTTTTAGCATTTTCTATTTTATTTTTTTCCGGCCGCAAAAATGAACCGATTTGAGCGTTCTTGGTCTTAAAATCCTTGTTTTACCTTGCAGAATATGTGGATATTTTTTATGTTCCGAAAAACTGGCGGTTTTTCATTTTGGGCGAATTTTGAAATTTGAATAGTGAATTTTTTTATTTTTTTGACCTAAACACCCTTAAAAGCAGTCAAAATATGATCAAATTGTGTCACAATTTTACGTTTCAAAATATGGAAGTATTGTGTGTTATCTACGCACCACTGGTTAATCTTTGAGATTTCCTTCGATCAATTTCAATTTTTTTTTTTTTTTGAAATTTGATTTTTTGTCAAAACCCTATTTTATTGTTGGAGTGTTGGGAATGAAAATTTGCTGAAATATTCAACCGGACCAAAAACGTGAAACTTGGTCGAGAGCCAAAAAAGTTGAAAATTAGACTTGAGAAACTAAAAATTCGAAATTCGGTCAAGAGACCATAAACGTCAAGAGTCAAAAAACAAATTGGTCGAGAAACCCAAAAAAAACGTGAGAATCGGTCAAGAGACCAAAAACTTGGAAATTGGTGGAGGGACCAAAATGGCGAAAATTGGTTGAGCGGCCAAAATTGTGAAAAAAAGAAAAAAACCGTGAAAGTTAATCAAAAGAACAAAAATGAAAGAATCAGTCTAGAGATCGAAACCTTGAACATTGGTCGAGAAACCAAAAACTTGGTACGGTGACCGAAAACGGGAAAATTAGGTAGTTATTTTGCTAGAAATCAGAAAGGAGCATCCGAAAATTCAGCATATTCGGTACTGTTGTCTACTATAATTAGCTGCATAGTCCTGCAAAATCCAAACCACTTAATAAGTGTCCTAATAAGTCAAAATATTGTTTCAGGAGTGCAAAGAACTGTTCACAATGTCATCTTCGGCGTCGCTGGATTCCTTCGGCGGCCTGAGCTTCCAGACGCCCTACACACTTTCGTCGGGGAGCAGCGGCAGCTCAACGTCCGGCTCTCCGGCAGGGACCGAATCCTTGGCCACGTCGATCTACAGCGACAGCGGCGTGGGGAGCGGGCAAAATATGAAACGCAAGTGCAACCTCTGCGACTGCACCTCGGCAACACTGCACGAGCTGCCCTGCCTGCACAACTTCTGCCAGGGCTGCTACGAGGCCAACGGCGGCCAGCTGGTCGATGCACTCGAGTGCGAGCCTTGCAACAATGACGACATAACTTTTACCAACGGCCTCACGTCAGGCCTGCTTTTGGAAATCAACGCTACCGAGCCGAAATCGAAAGAGGAAACCGAAGACAGATTAAGCGGCGACGAATCCAAGAGCGAATGCACTTCTTGCACCGAGCCGTCGAAAGCCGTCGCGACATGCATCGACTGCAAGAAATTCCTATGCCTCAACTGCGAAATGGCCCATCAGTTCATGTACTGCTTTTACGGCCACAAGGTCGTCCAATTGACGGACTCGGAAGTTTCAAGCAGCCAAAGCATCAGATTCTGCCCGCAGCACGGCACCGAATTCGTCAAATACGTCTGCCGCAGCTGCGATTTGAACATGTGCAAACAGTGCGCGCTCGCCGATCACGTCGGCGACGCTCACGACGTCTCGATGCTGGACGACGCGAGCGTTCGCAGGGAAGAAGATGCGCTCCGCACGGTCAGCGGGTGGAAAGCGAAGGCATCGGGGCATAAGAAAGCGCTGGAGTCCTTGGACGCGACGCCCGACGGGCTCCTCGTCCATTATCACAAAGCAGTCCGCGAAGCGCACGAAACCTTCGACTTCTACATGTCGACTTTGGAAGACAGGAAACAAGAATTACTCAGGCAGTTGAAGAGCGTCTACTCCGAGAAGATCGTGGCGAGCCAGATGATGCGCCAAAAGGCGCAAGACGTCATCGACGAGATTCACCAAGCTTGCCAGCTTTTCCAGCGAATTTCAGTGCAGCCGGACCGCGTCTCTGAGGGGTTCATGGTCGAGAAACTCGTCGACTCGAAATTCGAGTCACTCAAGTCGATCAATCTAGTCGCCAACCTGCAGAGCAATTGTATTCTGGAGTTCGTCAGCAATTACCAAGCGATCCAAGTTGGCGTCAAGAATACGTTCGGCTACATTCGATCTGGATCAGCGGGCAAGATGGAGTCGTACAACGAGGAGTCGGTGTCGCGTTTCGTGGGCGAGCCGCTCGTCGCCGGCCCGGTTTCATCGTCGACGATCGCCGAAGTGATTCTGTCAGATAGCTCGGCGAATCTGACAGCGAATAATTCGCTCAAACGCTACAACGCCGCTGAAACGCCCGTAAAGTCTGAGAAGCCAGGGCGTTCTGGATATTCGAAAGCTGTAGAGCCTGCAGTGTCTTCGACGTCGAAACTGCTGCCGATGGCCGTCCCGTCGTCTGGCCATAGGCACATAAGGCGCCAGAAGATGAGCTACGACTGCAAATTCGGCGAATTCGGCACCCTCGACGGGCAATTCGGCGAGCCGAGCGGCGTCGCAGTCAACGGCCAGGACAACATCATCGTCGCCGATACGCAAAACCACCGCATCCAAGTCTTCGATCTGGAGGGCAGGTTCAAATTCAAATTCGGCGCTTCGGGCCAGGACGACGGAAGCTTCAGTTTTCCGAATCGCGTCGCAGTCGACCAGACTTACAACGATATTATCGTCACCGAGCGCTACCCGACCTGCCAGATCCAGATCTACAACCAGTACGGCATGTTCATCAGGAAGTTTGGCACGGAAATCCTCTCGCACCCGAGGGGCATCACTGTCGACAACAAGGGGCGCATCATCCTCGTCGAGTGCAAGGTAATGCTCGTCTTCATTTTCGACAGGCAGGGCACCGTGCTCAAGAAATTCGGCTGCTCCAAACATTTGGCGTTCCCCAACGGCGTCGCCGTCAACAACCGCGAGGAGATCTTCATCAGCGACAATCGCAGCCATTGCATCAAAGTATTCAACTACGACGGAGTCTTTTTGCGACAGATCGGCGGCGAAGGAATGACAAATTATCCGATCGGCGTCGCCATCGATTCAGCCGGACATGTCCTGGTCGCCGACAATCACAACAATTTCAACCTGACAATTTTCACGCAGCAGGGCCAATTCCTGTCCGCTTACGAAAGTAAAGCGAAGCACGCGCAATGCTACGACATGGCGGTCACCGATAAAGGGTCGGTCGTCCTGGCAACCAAAGAGTACCGCCTTTTCGTGTACAACTACACAGTCTAAAGACCCACCGCATGTTGGATTACGTCGCTGCAGACACGTCCTGGTCGCAATTCGACGATTTTCGAGTGTCTTTATGCTCCGAATTGACACTTCACCGAGCACTGCAATACTCCAATTGGTACTCCAACATGGCAACTTTGGTATTCGCTCAATTCATGCATTTACTGTGACTCTCCAGGCCATCGTTTCACGTCGAATTAGTAAATTCTATGTAACTGCAAATTGTCGTAAGAGTAAATTTTATTAAATTTTTGTAACTTTGTTCGTACAATTGTGAAGACTGTCTGATATTTTTTATCAAAAATGTTTCGACTCAAGACTGCAAATTTGACTACTCGAGCGTACGTTTCATCGCTCGACTTTTTCTCGACAAATTCAATCGTTTTCTTTTTACACATAATAATTATTGATCAGTTACATTTATCGGTTTACCACTTAAATTTTATTCGTCAAATTAAAGTTATGCCTAGTCAAAATTGATTTGTTTTTTCGTAGGGCTGCAGTTTTTCAATTGGCTTACCAAACCCAGCCCTAGTTTTCTAAAATTTAGACAAAGCGATGTTATTCGTAAAATTCGGTTATCGTAATATTTTGACGTGATTAAATTTTTTTCTGGCATTTTACTCGAAAATTTTTGGTGGTCGGTTGTTTTCATTTGCGTTTTGCACGAATTTATGCCAAAGTTGGGTAATTAGATGATAAGTTTTGTCATAACATTCTATTATCGATGTTGTGCTATTGAAAACGATTTATTATGTTCTATTATGTATACGACCGGTTAAATTGATAACATTTTACCAACGATTACCAGCGAGTTGTCGAGTTTTACAATTGATTTGTAATAAAACTCGACTTTTTTTCGATGCGATTGTCATTATCTGATACAAAACAGCGATTTTTCCACATCTAATATTAATTCGTTGGAATTGATTTTTTCTCAAAAATTTTGTACTCACGTTGAAATTTCCTCTCGTATTTTGCCCGTTTTACGAGATCATTCGACGTTTTCGAGTCAAATATTGTTTTGGCGAAATTTGATCATTACCTACCGCTATAGGTACTATTGAGATAGCTGGTGTTTGACTTTTTCACTCATTTTATTCGCATTTCTCAATTTTGTTATAAACCTCTGTAATTATTAGTATTACGTCTTTTTTTTTAAAATCATGACTGCAAACGTATTTGCGTTTTTATTGCAATAAACTTTCGTCAAAAAATGCAATCGTGAATATTTTTTGCCGGACTTTCCCGAGTTATCCTAGCATATTCCAAATATTGATGGGAACTGAAAACCTAGGCAGATACCTATTAATTCAATTAATAATTAATTAATCATTATTAATATAATAATAATTATTATATAATAATAATAAATTAAATTAAATACCAATAAAAGCAACTAATAAACCAGTGGTGCGTAGATAACACACAATACTTCCATATTTTGAAACGTAAAAGTGTGACACAATTTGATCATATTTTGATTGCTTTTAAGGGTGTTTAGGTCAAAAATATCAAAAAATTCACTATTCAAATTTCAAAATTCGCCCAAATTAAAAAAACGCCAGTTTTTCGGTACATAAAAAATATCCACATATTCTGCAAGGTAAAAGAAAGATTTTAAGACCAAGAACGCTCAAATCGGTTCATTTTTGTGGCCGGAAAAAAATAAAATAGAAAACGCTAAAAATGCAAATATATCGGAAGTACTGTGCGTTATCCAAATTCCGATTAAACAGGGTGTTAGGTCTTGCCGAGACAAACATTTCAGTTCAAGAAATTTGAAAAAAGGTTTAGAAATGAGGGAGTTATGGCCATTTTTGTAAATGACCACAGACGGACAGACGGACTAACGGACACACAGACACTTGTTCAGCAAGTGATTCTGAGTAAATGTGTATAAGAAAAAGTTTTTTCTGAAGCTCCGTTCCGATTCTCGATTTTAGGACGATCCCAATACTTCCATTTACCTACTCTGTAAATATGGAAGTAAAAATAAAATTAAATAATAATTATTTTTTATTACATAATTAATTTAATATAAGAAGTAAATGGAAGTATCGAAATCGTCCTGAACTATATATAACTCGCTAAATTAATACTATAAATTATTATTATTAAATTCTATTAATATAAATAATTTATAATTATTATAAATTATGATAATACTATAAATATTTATAGATTTGATAGATTAATATTTATGGATTGAAATATTTATAGATTAGATAGATTGATGATATTATACCTAAATATTTATAGAAAACTATATTTTTTAAACAGTATAAGACAAAAATTTATATTTTGGCAAAATTTCGGGAATGTGTTCAGACATAATTTTGATCAAATGTTCTCTTCAGGCATATAATATATAGGTATTATATAAATAGTACTATAAATTATTATTATTATTATTAAATTCTATTAATATAAATTATAAATGATGAATTATTTAATTCTCATTATAATGGATATAAATATCCGACTTTCTATCATCCAATTTATGTACGAACCTTTAAACTTAACAAATTATTTTGACAACTTTTGCTCCCAGAGTCAGTCAAAACATCAATACAAGCATTTAATAACAATTATAGAGTGCCTATCTTTCAAACCAAATAGCTATGCAGTCTTAGCTGGCATTCATCTGCTGTACTTAGCTGTTATTTCTTCATTTTTTCCCAGTCTCCCTAACTTCCGCAAAAACCCCTGAAAAATTTCACCCCCAAAATCCCCCTCGGGCATTAAAAAACCCCAAATTTGGGGAGAAAACCTCCAACATGGCAGCACTGCCTCCAGCATGGACGGGCGCTTGATTTTCTTGAACCTTCCTTCGTTGTTGCCGTTGCATCTACTTCCATGGTGGCCCTGATGTTGTGGCCATTGGTGTGCCAACCTTCGTTCATCCCTCGAGACAAGGATTTTATCAGTGTAATCTTATCACAGGAAGTTCGCAGGTGTTTTCTTCACGATGAAAGGAACCTAAAGGGTGTAACTTCGGGTCCTGCCAGACGGGGCGAATGACTCCCTCGGGAAAAGACTCGCTTTCCAGGACCATGGGAGCATAAAGAGGGCCTAATTAGGTTAAAATTGCCCTTCGTTATGCCACTTTTAACTGGGAAATCGAAGGCAACAGCTGGTATTTTAATTTTGAGTTTTCACTAGAAATTCTGCCAGGTGCCAATTTGTCTCCAACTTTTATGCTTTCACGTTCAAGTTCATGGGGCATTTTACAAAATGGTACTATTTGAGTTTAACTTTTCCAAGATTTAAAAATTTTTGGAATTTTTGGAGATTTAAAATTTTCAAAAAAGTTAGTTGGGAGTTAGAGATTGCTATTATAGGGGTCGTGTACCAGTTGTAAGTCGATAATGTACAGAATCTGTACTACAGATTCTTGTATTTGTGGTGGAAATTTGACAAATTTTATCAATCAAGTTTAAACCCCTAAAGAATGAATGTACTGTGAGTTGCCAGAATGTAGGAAACAACCAAAAATCCCGAGAGCAGTTCCACCATGATATATTAGGTAGGTACATATTGTATAACATATTATATTAGTGCTTCCCTAGCTGTTCCATAATTTTATCCAGGGTAGGGGGTGACTTTTTTACCCTAGACAGTGAAAGATCAATGAAAAATTTGTGCATCCATTCTAAAAATGTAGGTATCGTAACAAAATTTATTTTTAATCAAATGTATGTGACTGAGGGGGGAGTGGGAGCGTCTGGGGGATCTTCAAAAATGTTATTCATCACAATTTTCGTACTAGAAAGGATATGCTGAGATAAAAAAAATATCCTAGAGAGCGACTTTTCTACCTGAGACCATAAAAGATCAATAAAAAATTAGTGCATTAGTTCTAAAAAAATTTCCAACTTTCTTTTGAAATTAGAAAGGATATGCTGAGATAATTAAATAGGTATCCTAAAGAGTGATATCAATCCCAGAGACGGAGGTAACAATCTGCAATCATTAGTGAATTTATTATAAAATTTTATCTGTATTTCGATACTAGAAAGGTAACTGAAGAAAAATATCTTAGGGAGTGACTTCATCCTGAGAGAGAGGTAAAACCTTGTGCTCTCATTAGTGCATTAATTCTAAAAAAAATTTTCGACGTTACATCGATACTAGGATGCTTAGATAATTGAAACAATTTTTAACGGATTTATGGCGCAAAAAAGTTCTTCATGAACAGAAAAATTTATAAATAAATTTAGGTATATTGTTTTTGGCCGAGTGTTTTGGGCTAGGGAGTGGCAAACAGCCTAGGAAATTCGGGGAAAATGTTGACTAGGCAAAAAACCGAACGAAACAGTACCATTTTCATAGAAAGACCCATACGCTCACCAGTTTACGTTTTACAATTCAATTTTTAAGAATCTAAAAATCAGTAGTATCTCGTAACTTGTTGGAAAGGGAGGGAATGGTAAACTCCAAGATAGGTAATTCCCAGGGAGGCCGGCGGAAGAAGATAATTTTTCACCCCCGTCTACTGTTACCAACGGGTGGGGGTGGGGATTTACATTTTTATGTAAATGGGATTTCACGCCAAATCCTCTCATCTTCTCGGCCGGGGTGATTTTTCCGTAGGGACAATTTCCTTCGCCAGAAAGACGATCCTAATCCCGGGGTGGTGGGAAAATCCATAAAAATCCTAGTTCTTTCAGTTCATTAAATAAATATCAATGATCCAATTTACTTATATTATGGAAAATAACGTATTCCATAGTCGTAATATAGACGAAGGTTGAATCACAGTGAGGGAATTTACGATGAATTAAATTGACAGGGGTAACAACAATAATCCTTTATTGACCCCGAGCATAAAATATCAACAGTTGGAGTGGGCGAATGGCCGATAGAATACAATATGTGTCCAGCGGGGGAGAAGTGGCTCTGCCGATACACACTCGAGAAAGCTCAATTATTAATAACAACAAACCCTTAAACAATCTCCGAGCCAATAAAGAATATTGAATGTTTGCCTATGGCCACAGGATCATACAATCAGTGCCGCCAAAAAGAAGATGCAACAACAACAAAATTGGGTATTTTCCCTCAGAATTTGAAATGCGCTCGGGCAAAATCTATATTTAATATAGATAATATTTTTATGAATTTTCTCGATTATTTCTATTTATTCAACATTCAATTTTGTTGGTTTGTAAAAAGCTTTCAAGCTGCCCGTTGATCAATTAATATTAAATATTAATAAATTTTAAATAATGTTATATTAAATTTTAATAATTTATATATATTTTCTTTTAATATTTTATTTTATATTTATATTTTATTATAAAATATTTATATTTAATAATTTAAATAATAATAAATTTTATCATTTGAGAGCTTGATGCATGGTCCAAATATTTTAGACCAGTGGAACGTAGATAACGCATTACCTACATATTTTGATACGTAAATTTCTGACAGAATTTGATTATATTAAATATAGTCCAAATTTTGGACTACTTTGGAGGCTGAACTAAACGTCGTAAATGTGGAAGTAAAAATCAGCAAAATTCAAATGAGAAAATTCCCAAATATCTGAATAACCAAAATTGTGACATTCAAATCAAATGTTATGGGTAGAAACAGGAACAATGAAAAATTCATGATTTTCCAAAAACTTCCCGATAATGTACACGAATTTTTACGTTCGAAATTTTGACTTTTTATAATAATTATTATATGTAGATTGGCACCAACCTAGTAAACATTTGAATTTTCAATATTTTTTAAATTGTTTTATCTAATAACAAAATAAACAATTTCAATTATAAAACCAAATAATGAAGAATTAAGAATATAAACTATAGAACAAGAGTATATCTAAATCAAGAACCAAAACCAGAATAAAAATCATAGAATGGAATTAAGTCAAATTAGGTATTATCATAAAATCGGTATCTAGAATCAATAATCGGAATCAAAACCAAAAATTCATTCATGGAATTATGAATTAAAATCGAGAAGCAAAAACAAGCATCAATACCAAAAAATCAACATTGGAGGAATCGGTATCAAGAGTCAAAATCGTGAACCAAAATCAAGGGTCAAAATCAAAAATTAAAATCAATGGTCAAAATCAAGAATTGAAGATCAAAAGTAATTTTAATTTACTACTTATTTGCTTATTTAATCGATGTTCGAGCTCGTTTGAAGTTTTTTCATGTTTCAGACTTAATCTCAGTAAAATAGCCACAAGTCCCTTAAATATTAGATTTTTAACAAAAATGAGAATACCGTTAAAAGGAGCGTTAAATTTCCAATAAATAAATAGTGCAGATTTCTAGCACTAAATTCAAAAAGCCAAAAATTAGGTCAAAATTAAAAGTGCTCAATTTTACCAATTGCCAGTTTTGTAACGCTGGTTTCGGACTAGAAAAAAATCAATAAGTAGAATTACTAATGCTCTTAAATTAATTTAATGCTCTTTACAACGGTATCATCACTTTTTTGATTTTCTACTATATTAGATATTTTAGTCGAAAACTCGAAGGGAAAATTAGAAGCAAAAAAGTGCACTTTTTCGGGGGCTCACAAAAAAATTTATAGGACAAAAATTGGAGCAAATGAGCTAAAGAATCGACCTTTTCGAGGATAATTTAAGTGTGAGCATTCCCTGTTCATTCAAAAATAAATCGATTAAAAAAACTAGGAAATTATGAGTTAGTGAACGTTTTCAGGAATTTCTCAAACTTGAAGCAAATATCTACTTTTCATTATTTTCGTACTAGTACAAAATAGGTACCATTGAAAATTCCAAATTTTTGTACTTCTAATTCTTTTATAAAAGTATTATAGGTAATGGTAAAAAAATCAAAATTTGATATTTTGATTTTCTCTCCGCATTTTCCCCCTCGATATTCTCGTTCTAAAATTGGCATTTCAACGAGTGGGAAAATCCTTTGTTGCGCCCTACAATCCTATTGGCAAAGAGCACAAAACTCCCCGCGCGCCGTGAACGTTCATTTCCGACTGCGGTCGAAACGACCTTTGGTAAATGCGAGCCACTATGTCAGTCACAAGAGCACACACTACTGGAACACACACTACTAGAACCTTTCGCCAATGGCTTTCCAACACTAGCCACTAAACCAATGCTGTCTGTTTCTGCAAATTGCCAACGGCTTTCGGTGAAATCTTTCCCCGATTTAAACAGAGCCGGTCTTGAAATGGGCCCAATAAATTACAAAATTTGTAATTTTTAATTACAAAAGTTGCAAAGTAATTTTTTCATCATTTTAATATTTTTCATTATTATATTTTTTGTGATTACAAAGTAATTGTAATAATTTGTAATTTGTTATTTAATAATGTTATAAAATGTTATTTAATAATGTTATAAAATTGAAGCTGCTCAGCTTGAAAAAAAAACTTAAAAGTATGGAAAGTGATTCCGTTTTTAAAATTCCCTCGAATCACAGGAAATCGAAGGAAAACTGGGCGCTTGAAATAACAATCCCCGAAATTAATAGTAACAGTAAAAATTACAGAACTTAACTAAAAATTGCTAATAATTACTCTGAATAATATACTACCGACTATGAATAAATTATTTACGATAGAAAACTAAGGTTTACTGTACAATACCGAGTATTTTTACACTATTCTCTATCCTATTTTAACTCTCTATTCTAGTACCTAATAGGAAAAATAAAATCGGATCAATGGGCACTCACTGCCGTGTGGGAAGAACTTGGTATAAATATCTCTAAAGGCATCTTCTTGGACGACCCCTTCAGGGCATTCCTGAAAAAAAGAAAAAAATTATCATTGCCAATTTTATGCGTGATATTATGAATAATTAAAAATGTTGAAATCTAGAGTAAAAAAATGGTTAAAAAATGTTGTTTGTGTTTATAACATCATAAAGTACAATAAATGTAAAAAATATTGAATTTAATTGATTAAAAGATCACGTAAAAGGATAATTGATACAAAAAGTAAAAAATATAAAAATGAATGAATCATCATTAATTATTAATAACTTCGTACCTATTTGGTTTCTTTCAAGGTCATCATTTAAATTTTTAATATTTCAATCAATATCAAGAATCAAAATTCAGTTTATAGTAGATAGGGGTAGCAGTACAATATTTTGGTAACGACAGTCTCAATTCTCACCAATCTAAATTTTGTTCAGGTACCTACCAGTGGTAGGCTACCACTACAATAATTTTTATTGATTGAAAAATTAGGAATTAAAATAAAGCTCGAGTACAATTTTATCATGACTGTTTTACGATTCTGTCTAAACGGATTCCACCTCATCGAATCGTGAAACGGAGGGCGCGCACAAATGTATGAAATAATTCAACAGCGACTGGAAACAATCGGGTTTTCTTTTCTACCCCTACACTGAGTCTCAACCCCTTTTTTACTTGGGAAAAAAAATAAAAAAAGGAAACCCCGTTTTCATTTCACTTTTTCCGGCTCGGAGTTAATTAACATTTGAATCGTACAGAAAAACTTCATAAAGCTTTTCTAATCGTAAATTCTCCGCCGACTTTTTCCGCTTTTGAACCCTTCCCGCTGTGAAAGTGATAACCGTTTCACAATCATCTGCGAAAGGTGAAAGAACGGGATAAACCTGAATTACTCATAATCTCATTCGCAATTCTCCATCCAAATTTATTGCCTAAAAATATTTTTACTTAATGACTGTCAAAGCAACATTATGGAAATTTGATGTTTTGATGCACCTGGGTGATTCTCAAAAAAAAGCAACATTCATGTTAATCGACCATAACTCGGGAACCAATCATCTGAGACTCGTGATTTTTTTTTCTATCTGTTCACGGGGCGGCCGCTGACGTAATCCAACCCAAAAAATAAGGGGGAGGGATATTGGAAGTTATTTATTGCTAATCAAACGTTCAAATGTTCAGTTCCGTGCCCTGTAGCAGTATACGTTTTCAAGATTCGAAAGGTAAGTATTGATTGAAACCAGCACATTTCCTTGAAAAAAATTCCTTGAATCGATTCAGAATTCGTTCTTCTATATGTTTTGCAAGCTTATATCAACATTTCTTTCGAATTTAGTCGGCCACGGTACCTCAAACTTGTGTACATGATTTTGAGTTCAGTTCCATGGCTTCATCAAAAAAGTGTCCCTTCGCATCGAGTATGAGGGACAAAAGCCGGGAAACTGCATCAGTAGTTGGCAAAACTGTTCGCCTCTATGGCCCTACAGCTGCACGGCGCTTTCACCTCTCATTGCTCCGCCAGCGCTCCTGAGGTGAACATGAACGCGTGGGTGTTTTTTCTCCATTCCTTTCCATGCCCCTATATAATCAATTCTAATTCGACGCTCATGCTTATTTTTTTGCTTTCAACGCATTCTACTCGTCTGTTACCATTAAGAAAAATTCAATTTAGCACCTTAAATTATTTTTACAGTAGTATACAATGGATTGAAGAACGATTTTTCAGTTCCATGTCCCAATCAAATTCCTTCCCATGGCCTTATTGATAATGTGATGTGGCCATGGGACCGACGATAAGGACATGGGAGTGAAAAATCAGATCTTTAGCATTGCAGTTTTTTAGATTTTGATGGTTTTAAGTTGAATTGAAAATAGCGTAGGTACTTGATTGTTGAGTGATGTGAGAACCCCTTTATTATTTCAAGTTGTTTTATTCAGGAACTACATCGATGGCTCCACCAAAATTGTTCACTCCAGCAGAAATAAAGGAGCGTAGAAGGCTCCGGGAAAAAGCCCGGATGGAAAAAAATCAGAAACGACCCAGTCCTACCATCTTATTGTGCATCAATGAGCCAGTGGTTTTATTATTAAAATTCAGTTATTTTATTCCTATGATGAGTTTGATCTCAACCGAGTGTTTAAAATTGATCTACTAACGAGTAACAATGTTAGAAAAAAGTTTGAAATTTTTCTGAGCAACAAAATTTTAAAAATTGACTCGACCCAAAAAGTTGCTTTTTTTAGAATCACCCACCTGTGTACCTGAATTACTATAGGAATGCAATCTAATGCCCAGAAATTGTTCTTAATTAGGTACCTATAAAATAATATTAGACAGTTATCAACAGGTAGTGAGCAAAAATTAAACAACCTACGTGAATAATAAACCCCTGTGTATTTGCAGCGTTTTCTTGACTTTTGATTTATTACTTCGATTCTTGATATTAATAATTTATTTAGATTTTTGAATTTATTTATTCTTTCAGATAATTGATATTTATAATTCATAATTGATATTCGTAATTGATTCTTATTTTAATTTTTTTTTTCATTTACAATACAATTTTTTTACATTACATTCATAATCGATTGTGATTTTCAATTTTTTTCATATAATTAGTCATAATTTATATAATCATCGATTTTGATTTTTTAATTTATTTATTCTTTCAGATATTACATTGGTAATGTTCGATTTCCAATTCTTTACTCTTTTTTGCTAATTGAACTTTTGATTATGACTTCGAATCGAAAAGTTATGAAATCAATAAAGGTATTCACTCTTTAACATGAAATGTTGCGACTTTCGATTTTATCGTCACAACTCAATTATTCAGGTTCATGTCGAGTCCGGCATAAACCCGATGAAAGATGGACATGTCTCTTGAGACCGAAGCTCTGATGAGGGTCAACGTTAAGGTGACCGCTTAGCCGGCCACGTTAACCCCCTACCCTTAGCTCGTCAGACTTACCCTTAGCCCATTACCCATGGCGCATTGTGCTATCCTATTAGCCTGATGAGCCCTTCCTACCCGATATGGCGACATGTCCACGCCATTGTTGGAATGGGAGTTGAGAAAATGGATATTCGCATGCAACCATTATGAACGCAACAGTTTTTTAAACGCGAGAAAATTCAAAAAATTATTGTATATAAAAGTTGAAAAAAAAAAACGCTGGAAAGCTTTATAAAGAAAGGTTGTTAATATAAGCTAACATAAGCTTTATAAGTTATGTTAATTCGGTCGATCATGTTCTGGGTAATTTATCAGTTGAATACGAAATTTGAGGTTATTTTGGCAACCCATTTTTGGTAAACCATTGGAGTAGAGAAAGTTTTAAAAAATGACAATCATAAAAATGTGTGGATGCGAATGAGTTAAACGCCTTGCACGTGACATTCTATACTCAATTAGGCACATCCCAGACAAACAGCCGTCAACTTAATCTACTTATTCAACTCGAACGCTTCTAGTACAGGTAACCTGCCTTTAATTTCATTACAAATGTCTCCCTCCAACAGTTTTAAGACCATTGCCAGTCTACAAGTTGGTTTTAGCATAGCAAAATCAAAATAAGAAGCGTATTGAATTAAATTTGTCGACACTTCCTAGTGCCCTTAAAAATAATTTCGTTCCATGAAAATATTGGAAAAAATTTAAAAAAATCTATTACGGTGCAAAAAATACTTTTTGCAGTTATCCGCATTTTCCGTCGCTCGGTATCTACGAGCTCCAATCCGACCGATAGCGATAAGTTCGCCAGTTAGTTCGAACTACATAGTCTCCTAGGGAACCGTCGGATTCCATCGAACTCCTGTAAAGTAGGAGGGACTTTATCTTTCAGGGAATCTCTTACTCCCGTGTAGCCGAACGTCCAAAACTAAGTCACTACGAGCGAAGGCCCCGAAAGCTGTCTAACTATATCAGACCAAGTTGGACCGCTATCGGGAAGATGGCCGACTTTTAGTTAACTCACGATACACCTTTGATATCAACTGACAAAATGGAGCAATGACAAATAAAATTGTAAAAATTTCTTGTAAAAAACGCTGCTAAGTAGATCAGTGGCATGTGCACATCAGTTTTCGGTATATCCTAAGAACTCTGCAAATTTTGCACAGGGGTTCATTTTTCGATTGCAAAGACAAATCTTACGATATATAGGTTCTCCTTAAACACGGAATTTAGTTGTTATTATTCTAGAATTTCAGCATAAATTGGTATTTTAGATGGGGGATTTAGAAAAACGTTTTTTCAACCCGGCAAAAAATAATCATCCTCTTTGCTTGGTCCTCCTTGCTTGACCTACCTATCTATCTTTTCAACGCAGCGCGTCGTTAATTTTTGTTGAAATCATCATTTAATCTATTCTTATTTACCTACATAACCAACAGAATAATAATAATTATTGAATTCTCTGAATGCTGAAATTAAAAAAGCGTCAAGAATGCCTCAGAACCTTTGTTAACCCTGTTAAGCCTGTCTCGTTCTTATGTTGCCAAGCGCAACTGGTCGTAGTGTGAGTGCGTCACCATGTTGGTGTAATAGGCTAGTGGTCGTAAGTAGATCAATCAACCGTATCTAAGAACCGAGGCCGAATTCTCAACTTTTTCCAATTTTTGTTTTGTGATTTGTGTAATTCGACCAAATTCTTTAAATTGAAGATATTGGGAGGACAGAAGTTTTTGTGGGGATTCCAACGAGTGAAAACGAATTTTGTGGCTCGAGTAGTTTTCGAGTTATTAAGAATTGTAGAAATTTTGAAAAACTCGAAAATGTCTCAGTAAAACTGCAATAAATCCTAAACGGTTGGAGCTACCGGCGTGGCGATAGTCTCATTCGATTCAGCATAGAAAAATCTATAGAAAATGATGCGTCACATGCCTATGTTTCAAATTTCCAGAAAAACACGAATTTTTCCCACTTCAACAGCTGTTTTACTGGTCTTAAAATTAAGGTAGGGTTCTGTCGAGATGTTAGGACCAACTAGATACGGAACCTGATTTTTGGTGAACATTTCAAAAATTTACGACGACTCCTTCCCCCTGAAAAACCCCGGACGGCGGACGGCGTACGGCGGACGGACAAAAAATTTTATTGCAGATTCGGATTCAGTAACAGTGACAGTAACAGTGACAGTAACAGTGACAGTAACAGTGACAGTAACAGTGACAGTAACAGTGACAGTAACTGTTGGCATATTGGATCGAATACAGTAACGTAGCCAGGAGACAACTTGCTAATGGTACCCAGAAGATGATAAATAAATTCAGTTCGAATCTTGCATTTGAATGTTATAATATGGTGCCAGGTGTAAACCAAAGAAAATGAAGAAATTGGAAAAACAGCTCCAGTTGCTCGAGAAGAGACCGGAACAGAGCATAAAAGAACAGAACAGAACAGATTGGCACAGAACATTACAGAACAGATAGGAACAGAAATGAATGGAACAGAACAGTTGGGAACAGAGAGGAATGGAACAGAACACAACAGATCGGATGAGAGAAGAAAGGAACAGAACACAGCAGAACAGAACCGAACTGAACAGAGCAGGTCAGAACAGAATAGAACAGTAAAGATGGAAACAAAATCGAATAGAACAGAACAGAATGATCAGAGCATACTGGATTTGAACACATCAGAACAAATCAAATCGGAGAGGAACAGCTAACAAAGAGAACAGCATTGTCCAGAAGACAGGATACAGCCCAGCGCAACGGCAGTAAAAAAAAAAAAAAAAAAATCGGCATGTTGGCATATTGGATCGAATACAGTAACGTAGCCAGGAGACAACTTGCTAATGGTACCCAGAAGATGATAAATAAATTCAGTTCGAATCTTGCATTTGAATGTTATAATAGTAACAGTGACAGTAACAGTGACAGTAACAGTGGCAGTAACAGTGGCAGTAACAGTGGCAGTAACAGTGGCAGTAACAGTGGCAGTAACAGTGGCAGTAACAGTGGCAGTAACAGTGGCAGTAACAGTGGCAGTAACAGTGGCAGTAACAGTGGCAGTAACAGTGACAGTAACAGTGACAGTAACAGTGACAGTAACAGTGACAGTAACAGTGACCGTAACAGTGACCGTAACAGTGACAGTAACAGTGACAGTAACAGTGACAGTAACAGTGACAGTAACAGTGACAGTAACAGTGACAGTAACAGTGACAGTAACAGTGACAGTAACAGTGACAGTAACAGTGACAGTAACAGTGACAGTAACAGTGACAGTAACAGTGACAGTGACAGTGACAGTAACAGTGACAGTAACAGTGACAGTAACAATGACAGTAACAGTAAAAAAGTATCAGTAAAAAAGTAAAAGTGACACATTAATTGTAATGCTGCAACACAATAAGAGTGATTCAGTGGTGACACAGTAGGTGACACAGTAACAGTGATACAGTGACAGTGACAAAGTAACAGTTATACAGTAACAGTGACACAGTAGCAGTAACACCCTAACAGTGACACAGTAACAGTGAAACAGTAACGGTGACGGCTGAGAGATGACACTAGGTAGTGAAATCGATCCATCTCTGGGACCTTTGGATTACAATGAACCATAGATTCGAAGGTGTCCCTATATTTTGGGAAATCAGTTATTTTTGTTCCGTCGAATTTGGGTGAAGCAATTTTCGGCAACGAAGAGTTGAGAGATTCATTGGCCAGGGTTATGTTGGCTGCACTGCTGGTTAAATTAAGCGGGTCTGGAGTTTCTCGTGACTTCAACGTCGAAAGATAGTTCGGCAATGACTAGCGTGCCTCTTGACCCTAAGCCATTGAGCTTTGTCGTTGGCGTCTGGGAATTGGTCTCCTTCATCTGCATCCTCATGAAGTTGTATCAGTCTCATCCAAATTTCTTCATACTTATCCCAATATCGGTCGAGAATACTGTACATACCTTTGAATTCTAGAATCATCGATTCATCGGTAAGAACATGCTTGCTGATGTCCTAAGTCGATTGAATTTCAATGGCGTTGTAGTTGAGCTGACGTTTTTAACTTTCCACGCTCTTCTGCATCGCTGACCGCCCGCCCGCAGGGTTAGAAGGAGGCTGGGGAGGAGGTTCTTTAGAGGTTCCCTGTGGGGGAGGGTCTCCTCTGGGAGGAAGTGTTCTAGGCATTCTCAGTAGGTTTAAACAAGTGGTGGATACAGAAATATGCTATTTGAATCACACAGGCCTAGTGAATTCACGCAAAGTTCCTGTTATATAAAAACCTTGTAGACCTGGTTCCTTAAAAGAAATATACATACAACCATACAAGAAAAACAGAAATATACAACCATGCTCTGCTACCAAAAATGTTTCCAACTGTTCGCCTTTCTATCAAAAAAAGGTCAAAACAGGAAACCGAAAAAGACGGATCTGGGAAGCAGGTAGGTGAAATATACAAGCAAAACAATTTGCGTGCCAAAATACATCTCGTAAGTAGATATCGACGGCGAAGTGGTGAGATCTCGTGTCTCCAATTTCGTACCTGCACGTGCACATTAGAGATGTCATGGAAATTCAATGTGGTTACATAGGGTACCATAGGAATAGTGGCGGTCTTAACAAAATGGAGATACGAGATCTCACCACTTCGCCGACGATATAATGAATTACTATGGAAAATTAAAATGCTTTTTGGAAGCTTACCTAAAATGTGGAGCTCCAAGAACTTAAATTTAATTAAAATATTAAAATAAAATTATTGAAGTAGGTAAATCAAATTGCGATTTTCAATAATGAATCAGACGAAAATCCAATGGCCTTTTATGGCAATATAGCAATATGAGGCAATATGAAGGTAACACGATGATATGAAGGCAACACGATAATCGTGTTTTAATAAGTAAAAAAAAGTTATAAAATAACCCGGGTCAGGGTAAAAGTTAGATCCGACCTGGAGAAGCGATGCAGCTTGAAGCATTCGTTAGCTGTCCATAAAAAAATACTTGAGTGGCCCTGAACGATGGTAACGCGAAGACTAGCGCCGGAACAGGGACATTCCACATCTTTCAAATTTATGGACGCAACGGTCGACAAAATTGGATAGCAGGCGGCGATCCAGTTTTTCGCCGTTGCTGAAGCTGATGAGGCTGTAGGTAATGAGCTGAAGAAGCTGAAGCTGGTAAACTGTTAAACTGACGCTGCTGCTGTTAAACTGGTACTTCCAAACCACTGCAAGAAAATTGGAGTAATTTAAAATTCAGCTCATAATAAAAATCTGGTGAAACTGAGTCCCAGAGAGTTTATGAATTCACTTTATCTACTTACAGTGGGTAAGGCTATTAAGACAGAGTCGAAGAAAAAAAATTTGGCTGCAAATCCAAAAGGCTGAACGGAGTTGTACAATTTATCAGGCGATGAGTAAGAGGACGAGGACGAATTGGCACTTCGACCATCGACCGCAGACTGATGACGTGGTGGCGATAAGCAAGACAGGCTGAGCGTTAAGCTCATGAACTCCTGCTGAGTGGTACCTTACGTGTGGCCGATAGGGGGAACTACCTTCCGATGTGGGGAAAATTTTATCTCCCGTAGTTCCGGAAGTTATGTGGGGTGGAAGGTGGAACTCTGACTGGAGATGATGAGTCGACATGTCGCTGCACATTTAATTCCTCTCCTAAACACTAGATGGGATTGTGAACAGCGTGAACGATACCTTAATATAATATATTAAGGTATATTATATCAGTGATATAATATATTAAGGTAACCCATGGCCGATACTGTGTACTACAATTACTTATGTATTACACTGTGCAGCCGGATTTGATATTGGCCCACGCACGACCTTGAGGGAGTCGTCGGATAAATTCCAATTTTCGTCGTTCGTTCCGCCATTGAAGGCTCGGAAAGCGGGTCATTCGGGGAAAACCGTCGGTATTCGCGATGGGTCAACCTAGGGTTTCTAAAGCGGACTCCCCGAAAGGGCAAATGAACGTTCAGGTTTGAAACACGGGGGTGTAAAGAGAGGATGGAAAAGCTCATTAACCTCTTATTAAATTCACTTCTTTTTTGCTGAAGACCCTCTTCGGATTAATTGGGACGAGCTCCGAGTTCCTCATCCCTGTTCCTTGACGTCAGAAATGAGGGCAGAAATGGTGAGAACAGCTTCCACTTCAAAAAGGAAACGACGCTGTAGAAAATTATGTAGAATTATTATTATTACCTTTTTCGTTTTTTCAACCCGTCGCCAACAAAGATTTACATAATTATTCGCGTGGAAATAAATTTCAGATCATCGCGCATTTTTTTTAATGACCGCGTTGGTAACCGCAACATGATTGGGAATCAGAGTAATTCAACTCGAATAATTTGAGTTGTAATAATTATTATTCGAGTCACAACTTGAGCCAAAAAAAATTTTAAAAACGGGAGAAATTTTCAATTTTTTGTTGGAACTTTGGAACAGGTGAGAATTTTCAGGTTTTCACGTGGGAACTCCTTTTTCTTAGGCTCAATTTTTATCGAACGAATAAATCATTTGAAACAATTTTCAATAAACTCGGGCCAAAGAGATTTCCCAGCCATTTAAATGGGATTCTCTCCTATTCGCATAATTCATCAATATACAACTCCTCCGCAAAATACATCCGACAGGTCCGCGTAATTCATTATTCACTCCCCCGCCCCCAGTTTCGTCTTCCGTTTTCTTCGGCGGAGAAAAAGCAGAGCCGAGTTCCAACTTTTCTTATTTTCCCCCATTTCCCCCTTAACAAACCCTAAAGTGGAGCAATAAACCCCTTCCCTGGTTTTTCAACATTTCTACGTGCTCGGAACGAACGGCCCAATTTGCTCATTCGAAAAAATCATTTAAATTCACTAGAATTTTCTGCAACGAAGAATTGCATCGTAGGTTGAATTTATTCGATGGATCATAGTTTCCTGGCATCGGCCCAATACGCGGTAATTGACCGTCGAGTAAAAGACCGATTCGTTCGATATGTCCATCGAGGAATTAATAAACGAAAATATCAGAAAAAAAATCTGAAAAAAAGCAGAAACACGCGAAGAACAATTTTCGCGAAAAATAGCGAGATAATAATTGCGTGGAAATAAATCATCAAAGAAAATGAAAGGCAAAAATCTACCCAAAACATTGTCATGCTAGCGTGATTATCTATCTGGAAATGTTTGATCTGATACAAAAAAAAAAACTTGACCATTCCCGATACGACCTTCTCCGTGTTCGATTTTTCGATAGATAAAACGTAGGCCTCGTACATTTTTCATACCTACGCCCTTAGCAACAAGTAGCCTCGTTTTCTTATCAATATTTCATACGCTTGCTACTACAAGCTTGAAACAACTAGTTACTTATCAGAATACGAAAGTGATTCATCGTCGCAAAAATTCAATACGAGGCGGAAGTAGGAAGGTTTTTATTATTTCTGCCAACAACAATATCCAATCAGTCTTCGCTCGATTAGACTCAAGATGAGTTGGTCGGAAAACACCAAATATTTAACTGAACCTGAAAATTTTGCGCACGAATTTTCCAGAAAGAGATTCAACGAGAAGGCTCTTGGTAATTTTTTCTGCTTTCATTTGTTTGTGCGTCTATTGCTGCAAGCGTCCATTTCTTCATCCGCTGATGGTTCATTCGTTCATTAGTTCAATCTTTTATTTGTTCATTTGCTCATTTGTTTATTCTTCATTTTTTCATTTGTTCATTTCTTTATTTGTCCATTCTTTCATTCGTTTATTCATTCATTTGTTCATTGAATTATTCGTTTATTTCTTAACTCGTTCATTTTTTCTCAGTTAATTTGTTCATTTGTTCAATCTGCCATTCGATTGGTCATTCGTTAATTTTCTATTCGTTCATTCATTCTTTTGATTATATTTGTGTATATTCGTTCATTCCTTCATTTGTTTGTTTGTTCATATGTTCATTCTGTCATTGAAGTGAACATTAATTTATTCTGTATTCGTTCATTCATTTATTTGATTCTGTCTGGGTATATTCGTTCATGCGTTCATTCCTTCATTTGTTCATTAGTTCATCTAGTTGATCATTTACTTATTCTCTAGCTGTTCATTCATTTATTCGATTGAATCTGTTTATATTCCTTCATTTTTCATTGGGTCATTTAGTTGATCATTCATTAATTCTCTATTCATCTATTCGTCTATTCTCTATTCGTTCATTCTTTCATTTGTCAATTCTTCATTCGCCTTTCCGTTCATTTGTTTTCTCGTTTATTTGTTCATTTGTTCAATTGTGCATATTAGTTCATTTTTAAATTCCTCCCTTCTTACATTTATTCTTTTTTTTTGCTAATTAATTTATTCAACTTTGTATACAAATTTAATTAATTAATTTCAACTTCAATTTTTATTAATTTTTTAAATTTATTAATAAATTTATATAATTAACATTATTAATCAGTAATTAAAATTATATAATCACATTGTGATGTTTATACGTATACGTATTATGTTATATGTAATATAATATTATTATGTTGATTTTTTATGTTTTTCATATTTATCGTAGATATCAATCGATGACTGTATGCTGACAAAATATTTGACTATTTTCGTTGTTTTATTTACACTTGTCCGATATCGGATGAGTAGCTGTCGGGAGGCGAGCCAATAAAATGTTACGGTCTTCCCTCGGCGAAAACATCTCATCTATTTATAATTAAGTGGCGTCGCGGTTTTCTGTCCTACATTCCCCAAACTGTCTCCAACAGAACGTCGTTTTTGGAAAGAAATTACTTTTTTCTGAAGCAAAAAAAATCAGGTTCCCATATTTTTAGCTAGATTTTGGCTAGAATAGTCGGCTCACAATTGTGATGAATAATTTCCTCGAGTGGCTTTCCAGAATGACCTGAGTCAGTTGACACCCGGCCCAAAATTCCGGTTACGGCTTCCGTTACGGTCCCGGTTACGATCGCGCAGTCCGGTTACGGGTCCGGCAATAGTTTCCGGTTACTCCCGTAAATTGGGCACGGATCCGGTGTGCGCTCCGGTTACGGTCCAGGTACGGGTTCGTTTACGACCGTAATACCCGATTACGGTTACGACCGGAGTCTCGGATTCCGGTTACGGCCGTAATTGTAGCAGGTACCGGTTACGACCGTATTTGTAGCAGGTTCCGTTTACGACATTCCAGCAGGTTCTGAAATTGACAGTACTCAGACTCAGAGACAAGCAGCCGGCGAGCCGCTGAATCAATCGCCAGAGCGAGCGCCAAGTCTCGAGGTGCGCAAGCCCACTCACAGCACAGCGGTGCACCTCCCCCGAAATTACCCTGCTAGGCGCTGCCACCGACTTGAGGGTGGGCGCTTCGGGGCCTGGGCCTGGCTTGTCTAGCTGAACGCCAGGCGACCGGGAGATCTGTCGAGTGTGAGGCTCCGGAGGCTCTGCTTCAGGGCTAGACCAATGGGTTCTGGATTGGAATCGACCAGTATCGAGAAACTCCTCCAGGGCTCACAAATTTTCTTCGTGGCGAATCCCATGCCTCAGGAGCCGGAACCAGCAGGAGTCCGATCGTAATCGGGTGAAGTCCGGTCGTAATCGGATCGACTCCGTCCGGAGATGGTAGTAGTCCGGCCGGAACCGGCAGAAGTCCGGCCGGAGCCTGCAGGAGTCCGGCCGGAACCAGCGAGAGTCCGGCCGGAATCGGCAGAAGTCCGATCGTAATCAGGAGTAGTCCGGTCGTATTCGGATCGAATCCGATCGTAACCGGAAAATTTCTTTGGATTTCCGATCGTAACCGGAAATTTTCGTCAAATTTACGACCGTAACCGGACTTTTTGGATAAATTTACGATCGTATCCGTAAATTTTCATCGTAACCGTAACCGGGATTTTGGGCCGGGCAGTTCTTCAGACGAATGCCGATTTTGACCGGATTTCAATCGATTCCGATGTATCGCTGATTCGATACTTTCAAAAACTAATTCCAAGTGCCCATCTCGATTAATCGCAACCCTCTAATCGATTTTCCACCAGCTGAATTATTTTCTCGCATAGAAGACGAATGGAGACTCTCCATTGGAGAATTTATGGGGGGAGGGGGTTTTCCCAATTAATTTTTCTCAATTTTCATTTTTTTAATTTCAATTTTTTTTTTTTTCAATCAATTAATTTTCTCAGTCTCCAAACGTCTCGATTAGGTTATTAGGGTTCCTGCTGCCAAAAATAGTGACGAGCAAACGAAAAATATTCAGAAAACTAAAAATATCATTCATTTCTACACGTCTGGAGAGTTTTCGGAATGTCATGGATATTTTTACCCTTGGAAGTTATGGATCTACAGATATTCCCCCCACCGGATACTTAAGGCCGGTCAGGGATCTTACGTTTCTCGCGACAGCCGTAAAAGTACCCGATTTACGACCGACCGAAACTCCTCTGAGACACTTTGCGGGTATTTTCACCTCGATCGTGTCCAGAACGTCTTCGGTTCAACGACTTGCAATGGAAGTGCAAAAATAAAAATTGCCACCGTTTATTTCGAGTGAGGCTGGAAGTTTTACGATCTCGATTTTGGCAAAGGTTCATTTGACTCCTGAAAAAATCCAGTTTGTTGTTCTTAAACGGATTAATATTTTTGGCTGATGGTTTTCCTAATCGCCTTCATAGTTTGTCCTAATCGTCTCATGAAAATACTTGAACATTTACCATTTTCCCAATATTTCAACTTGGAATATAATATATAAATCATATTATGATTCAAATAGTTTTGACATTTTTACGAACGCTTGCTTGAGCAGTATTATCGGATTTCACTCCAAGGGCGAGAGGACAATCAGTAAAAATGGCGGAAAAGCTCTGAAGGAAATTCGCCGAGGGGAAATCCCCACTCGAGGCTGGAAAACGCTTTATCCCCTAAGAAAAATATACGCTCCAAGTGATAAGAATATTATGTACATGTGCAGGATGAAGGGCATCTTTCGATAAACAATTCCACACCGTGCAATAAGCGGATAGTAGGATTGGAATTTATCGAGGTTTTCCGGAATGCAGGAACGTATAAAATCACAAGGGAGAAGTCTTAAAATACTTCACTTTCTTTTTTATAATCTGTTTCGAGAATCTGCCACCGTGTTGAGAAGTTTAAAAGCTACAATTCATCTTCCGTTTCTAATCGAGCGGAGAAAATTGCATTCGAATTGCAGTCGAGGAAGGTGGCCAAGTGTAGTCGACCTATGATACGTTGAAGCCAAGGGAGTGATTTACGACTCCGCCACGCAATCTGATGATGATTACGTCCTCAGCTTTCAGACCTTCGAGCACGATCGTTTCTCGTCCTAGTTTGAGGATAGACGTGATTAGAATCATTCGATGATCATTTGGCGTCATATCCGAGGCAAAATCTAAGTTGCGGTCGGTTAACAACAAGAGCAGCAGCAGCAACAACAACAACAACAACAACAACAACGATGTCAACAACATGAACCACATTACCAACAATATCAACAACAACAATAACAACAAAAATATTAACCGCCACAACATAGATCACAACAGCATCAAAAATAATATCAACAACAACAACAACAACAACAACAACAACAACAACAAAACTAACAATGCCAACCTCGGCAATAACAACATCAACAACAACAACAGCAGTAGCAACAACAACAATACCAACAACATCATAAACAACATCAACCACATTACAAACAAAATTAACAACTGTGGATGAATGATCGACCCGTGAGAATGTTAACTGATGTCAGCAGATCAGGGGTAGGGTCATACGAAGAAAACTGCCTCTTTCGCCGAGCTTTCGATGTATTTTAACATCTTCATCAGGGCCTATAAAACAATGCAGAGCAACCAAAGTAAGGAAATAACAAAAACAAATAACATCTAACAATCATGAAACACCACTTTAAAACATACTTAGAGACTGAATTACGTGGTCAAGCCCTGAAGACCACCGTCTTTGGTAATGCAGACCATCATTTTTTTAACTAAAAACAAACATTTTTTGTGCAATTAACAATACAATTTCAAACAACTAACAAGTAACACACTTTTTAGGTTGTGCTCAGGCCTCTACTTACCCTATTGTAATATTGTAGTAGTAAATCAACATCAAAATTTTCCGGCTAGTCAACAACTATGTATAAAATTAGTCCTTTTTAAATAAAATCAACAATCAAAAAATATAATAATTTAATTTGAGCTCATAAATCAACAAACACAGAGAGGAACATGGAGATAACTAGAGTATCAGCTACTATCACCCAGCCAGTTACTTTTCATGACTAGAAGGCATTCCAGGATGGACATGATTCCCGTTTCTTAAAACATTCAACCAGTGAGTTCCAATGGTACAATTTTGTGCATGGTGTAGTTGTGGGTGCTCGTATAAATGTGTGTGTGTATGTGTTGACATGTGGTTTAAGTGTAAATGTTGCGTGTAAATGTTATGTGTAAATGTTGCGTGTAAATGTTATGTTTAAGTGTTGCGTGTAAATGTTATGTGTTTTTATGTTTCGTGTTCTATGTTCTCAGGTGTGTGTGGACCATTTCTGACTAGATTACAGGTACGAGCCGCTTTTATATCGGCCAGGGACACCCGCGTACACCGAGCTAATTCCGTTGACATCCGTCTTCTTATTGCAGGTATTTTCCGTCAGCATGATATGGAGCTTCTCCTTGAACTCCCGTCTGCCTCTCTTCAGCTCCCGATCTTCAATGCTGACTATCTCAAAAATCGAAGACGTGTCCGGTTTCATTAGCGTGCTGTGAAAGCATTGTTCCTTCATCATGCTCATTACGGCAATCACGATTGTGCCTAGCCATTCTGACTTTCAAATATGAAATAGTATGCCCAACATAACATGTTGGGCAATCGCGGCATATTTACCTTATATACCACTCCCGATTGTAGCTGCATCGGGTCACTGGCTTTCAGTCTTGTGTGTAGACGGGACATTTTGTTTCTGTACTTGAAAACTACTTTTATGTTTACTGAAGATATTCCTTTCTGTAGCAGAATCTTCAGCTTTGGAGAGATACCTTCAATGTAGGTAAGCCCCATAAAGACGGTCGGCACAACCTGCGCTGCCTGAGCCGCAACAGACTTCACCATGCGACAGTCCCTCAGCATTCCGAACCCGTGGAGACCATTCCGATGTTAATCTGGCCACCAACGATCTCGGATAACCATTGGTCCGAAGCATGTCACTGACCAGTATCTTGTTTGTCTCCCGGTATTCAGGGGAACATAGCCGCAGAGCACGGCCGATAAGCTCCTTAGCGCAGGCGATCTTCATTGAGTAGGCGTGCGTGGACCGGAAATCGAGGCATCGATCAGAGGCAGAAGGCTTCCTATACCAATCCGACGATAAAACACCAGACGAATCCCGGATCATGAGGACATCCAGGAATGGAAGTCTCCCGTCGATCTCCCGCTCACATGTGAATTGAAGCTTATGGTGATAAGAGTTGAATATCGCCAGCGTGTCTTCCACATAGGTTTCGGGCAGGATGAGAAACAGGTCATCAACATATCGCTTGACTGTGCGAAGCTGAAACGGGAGCTGCAGAGCCACCCAGTTGAGGAGGTCCACCATCACCAGACCGGCCACATCAGAAGACAGCACTCCTCCCATAGCAACGCCTGAGAGTTGTCGCACAAATGTGTCATTATATTGGAAATACCCCTGCATACATGTCAGCTCGAGCACGTCCAAAAACACATTCAACGGAATGACCGTATGCTCTTCTATGTGAGTCCAGTGGCGCTCGACTAAATAGACAACTATTTCCAAAGGGACGTTGGTGAAGAGCGACACAACGTCGAAAGACACCATCAGTTCATGCTCCTGCAGGACCTGTCCATTCATTTCCTGCTGGAACGTGTACGAGTTGGTAATATCATAATTACCAAGCGATTTCAGAGGTGCTAGGAGGTCCTTAACAAGGTTCGCCGGGTTTGCAGTTGTCGCACCTTGTAAAGGACCTCCTTACGCATCTGAAATCGCTTGGTAATTATGATATTACCAACTCGTACACGTTCCAGCAGGAAATGAATGGACAGGTCCTGCAGGAGCATGAACTGATGGTGTCTTTCGACGTTGTGTCGCTCTTCACCAACGTCCCTTTGGAAATAGTTGTCTATTTAGTCGAGCGCCACTGGATTCACATAGAAGAGCATACGGCCATTCCGTTGAATGTGTTTCTAGATGTCCTCTAGTTAACATGTATGCAAGTATACTTCCAACACAATGACACATTCGTACGGCAACTCTCGGGCGTGGCTAGTACTGTCGTCAGATGTGGCCGGGCTGGTTATGGTCGACCTTCTTAATTGGGCGCAGCTCCCATTCCAGCTTCGCACAGTCAAGCGATACGTGGACGATCTGTTTCTCATCTTGCCCAAAACCCATGTTGAAGACACGCTGGCGATCTTCAACTCGTATCACCCGAAGCTGCAGTTCACCTGTGAGCGGGAGATGGAGGGGAGACTTCCATTCCTGGATGTCCTCTAGATCCGGGATTCGTCGGTGCTGTGTCTTCGGATTGGTACAGAGCCTTCTGCATCTGATCGATGCCTTGATTTTCGATCTACGCACGCCTATTCAATGAAAATCGCCTGTGCCAAGGAGCTTATCGGCCGCGTGCGACTATGTTCCCCTGAATACCGGGGAGACAAACAAGATACTGGTAAGCAATATGCTTCGGACCAATGGCTATCCAGGTCGTTGGTGGCCAGGTTAACGTCAAGTGGTCTCCTCGGGTTCGGAATATAGAGGGACTGTCGCATGGTGAAGCTCGGTTGCGGCTCAGGCAGCGCAGGTTGTGCCGACCGTCTTTATGGGGCTTACCTACGGTGAAGGTATCTCTCCAAGCTGAAGATTCTGCTACAGAAAGGAATATCTTCAGTAAACATAAAAGTAGTTTTCAAGTACAGAAACAAAATGTCCCGTCTACACACAAGACTGAAAGCCAGTGACCCGATGCAGCTACAATCGGGAGTGGTATATAAGGTGCCATGCGATTGCCCAACATGTTATGTTGGGCATACTATTTCATATTTGAAAGTCAGAATGGCTAGGCACAATCGTGATTGCCGTAATGAGCATGATGAAGGAACAATGCTTTCACAGCACGCTAATGAAACCGGACACGTCTTCGATTTTGAGGGAGTCAGCATTGAAGATCGGGAGCTGAAGAGAGGCAGACGGGAGTTCAAGGAGCTCCATATCATGCTGACGGAAAATACCTGCAATAAGAAGACGGATGTCAACGGAATTAGCTCGGTGTACGCGGGTGTCCTGGCCGATATAAAAGCGGCTCGTACCTGTAATCTAGTCAGAAATGGTCCACACACACCCGAGAACATAGAACACGAAACATAAAAACACATAACATTTACACGCAACACTTAAACATAACATTTACACGCAACATTTACACATAACATTTACACGCAACATTACACTTAAACCACATGTCAACACATACACACACACATTTATACGAGCACCCGCAACTACACCATGCACAAAATTGTACCATTGGAACTCACTGGTTGAATGTTTTAAGAAACGGGAATCATGTCCATCCTGGAATGCCTTCTAGTCATGAAAAGTAACTGGCTGGGTGATAGTAGCTGATACTCTAGTTATCTCCATGTTCTTCTCTGTGTTTGTTGATTTATGAGCTCAAATTAAATTATTATATTTTTGATTGTTGATTTTATTTAAAAAGACTAATTTTATACATAGTTGTTGACTAGCCGGAAAATTTTGATGTTGATTTACTACTACAATATTACAATAGGGTAAGTAGAGGCCTGAGCACAACCTAAAAAGTGTGTTACTTGTTAGTTGTTTGAAATTGTATTGTTAATTGCACAAAAAATGTTTGTTTTTAGTTAAAAAAATGATGGTCTGCATTACCAAAGACGGTGGTCTTCAGGGCTTGACCACGTAATTCAGTCTCTAAGTATGTTTTAAAGTGGTGTTTCATGATTGTTAGATGTTATTTGTTTTTGTTATTTCCTTACTTTGGTTGCTCTGCATTGTTTTATAGGCCCTGATGAAGATGTTAAAATACATCGAAAGCTCGGCGAAAGAGGCAGTTTTCTTCGTATGACCCTACCCCTGATCTGCTGACATCAGTTAAAATTAACAACAGTATCACAAATAATAATAATAACAACAACTACAACAACAACGGCACAACAACAGCAACAGCAGCAGCAGCAGCAGCGACAACAACAACAATAACAACAACAGTAACAACAACATCATCAACAAAAAAGTCAACAACAACAACACCATAAGTGACAATTCCAATCTCAACATCATCAACAACAACCACGACCACAGCAGCAGCAGCAACAACAATGCCAACATCAACAACAACAACAACAGCATCAGTGACAACAAATTTTTTGGTTCTTTTGTTCTTCAGAGTATTAAATAGGTACTTCAAAAAAAGTTGATGTTGTTGTAGGCAATTTTGTTGTTGCTGCTGCTGTTGTTGTCGTTGAGGCCGGCATTGTCGGTTTTGTTGTTGTTGGTAATGTTGTTGTTGATATCAAATGTTAATAATTTAGGGCTATTCTGGATTGTTGATAATGGGAATGGGATTGTCATGCAAAGCATGTTGTTTGTGACCTCAGAGACGGAAAAACCGCTACTCTATTCACCTTGAAGAAACAACGGTTGCCAGCAAAGGCAATTCCAGAGACATTATTTAATAACAAATTTTGTTATCTGCGATAGTGGGGATGTGCGAGGGTTGGAAAGGCCAATAAAATTGATTAGTCTCAATCCCAACGCCACCTCAACCAATCACTGCAAGCCTTCACCCACCACCGAAACTTGACTTCTTCCAAGTACGGGGTTCCGTGGAGATCATTGCATGGTTCAAAATTTGGATAAACAAGGCAATTGTTTGAAGATTTTTCTCCGACAATCCTCAGATGGAAAATCTAGAAACTGCTTCAAATCTTGAAGGATCTCAAAACGACGGACGGTTCCGTAAACGCATTGAACAGTTGAACTATAGGAAACGGCTCAAAGAACCGACTTATGTGTTGCCCAAGCCAGTGGAACCAATTTTCAAAAGAAAATTCCCTGCAACCGACGATCAGGAGGTTTTGAGTCCGGAAAAAAATATTTTCCAACTTCCGGCAGATCACGATTACGAAGAGTACGGAGAATTCGACGAATTTTACTATGAGGGATTTGAAGAAAGTAAGTAAAAACCTGTGGACTTCTTATATGGTCAGGGAAATTTTGATAACTTTATCTTCCCAAAAAAATGTTCAACTGGTTTGTCACAAGGATGCACGCTTGGTCCGATTTTCGTTTGTCTGAATATCGATCTAACCGATTTTTGTTTTACCTAGAAAATCCAGAGGAGGATGTTGAAATTGAGGAAATCGAAGGTAGCCCACAGACCGACAGTGTCGAGCTGCAATCACCACAAAACCTGGTATATCTATGTCTCAAAGTGATAGCCGATAATTTCAGCCAATCGCACCAATGCGTTCAACTTTTGACGGAAACACATCTCAAAACGTTGTTTGAGCTAGTCGATTTCCGCAAAACCGAAATCGGACTGGCAGCGAAAGTGATTGGCAAGTTTAGTAATAATTTGCAAATAAATTGATAAATTCCCGACGTGACTTGAGCACGACAAAAACACAGATGACATTAACACAAACCAGTGGTGCGTAGATAACACACAATACTTCCATATTTTGAAACGTAAAATTTTGACACAATTTGATCATATTTTGACTGCTTTTGAGGGTGTTTAGGTCAAAAATATAAAAAATTCACTATTCAAATTTTAAAATAGAAAACCGCCACATTTTCGGCATATGAAAAATATCCACATATTCTGCAAGGTAAAATGAAGATTTGAAGACCAAGAACGCTCAAATCGGTTCATTTTTGTGGCCGGAAAAAATAAAATAGAAAACACTAAAAATGCAAATGTATCGGAATTACTGTGCGTTATCCAAATATTGATTAAACAGGGTGTTAGGTCTTGCCGAGACAAACATTTCAGTTCAAGAAATTTGAAAAAAGGTTGAGAATTGAGGGAGCTACGGTCATTTTTGTAAATGACCACAGACGGACAGACGGACGTAACGGACACACAGACTTCAGGAAGTGATTCTGAGTAAATGTGTATAAGAAAAAGTTTTTTCTGAAGCTCCGTTCCGATCCTCGATTTTAGGACGATCACAATACTCTGTACATTTACTCTGTAAATATGGAAGTAAAAACAACTAGAGCAACAATTGAATCTTTCAACATATCCGTTGTTTTCGGATGATGCGGCAACCTCAACTGATTATTTCCTTCTCAGATGACGACTCTTACTGGAAACGAGGGACTAACCTTACCTGGCCCATTTACCATCGACCGTGGGCTCGCTCTAGATCGTGGAAAATTTATTTCTTGGAAAAATGGCTTTCGTCGACACTTTCGAACTTGGAGCCCGAAGATTTGGATATGGAGAAAATCGAAACGTTAGCTAAAGACGTCGCCGATTATATATACAGTTTAACCATCGAGGGGCTCAAAGTACCAGAATGGCCTGCGGCTGTCGACGTTGACAGTTCTTCAGACGAATCCGTTGATGTGGACAGGATTTCGATCGATTCCGATATGTCGCTGAATCGATACTTGGACAAACGTATAAATTATTTTCCGATGCCCGCATCGATTAATCGCCTTCCGCTCAAATCGATTTTCCAACAGCTGACCCATCTGACGCACTTGAATTTCTCGTTCGGCTATGACAATTTCTCTCTGGACAAAGACGTCAAATTCGCGAAATTGACCGACGACGATATAACCAATCTGGCGCAAGCGATTGCGATTTGCAGTTCCCTGTTCTGTTTCAAATTGTCGCGTAGCAAATTCACACCGTCGCAACTGGACACAATACTCTTGGGGCTGTACGCGTTGGAATCGTTCCGAGAGGTGGAACTGTCGAATTTACAGCTGACCGACGACCACATGATGACTGTGACGAATCTGTTAAAAACCAAGAGCAACATGTCGATTTTGAGCTTGAAATGCAACTCGATCGGCCCAAACGGGCTCGCCAGACTTTTGCACACCGTAGTCTTGAAAGATTGCCGATTGAAAATCCTCGACGTATCGATGAACCCCGTCGGAGATGCAGGCGGTGTGGCGATGGGGTCACTTCTAGCGAAGAAAAATCGATTCTTGAAAAGAGTTTACATGAGCGGCACCGGCTTGACGCATTTGAGCGGCTACAATTTCGGCATTGTACTTTACTTCAACAAATGCCTCGAAGTGCTCGATTTGAGCGTGAACCGGTTCGACGACTTTGCCGCAGAAGCGCTTCTCAGAGGTGTCGAGCACAATCGTACGCTGAAACGCTTGGATTTGAGGGAGTGCGGCATACCTTTTCCAACTGTGAGGGAAATCGAGTGCATTTGCTTCAAAAACGGGCGAACTGCCAGTCAGAAGAGCTACGTCTACCCCGCTGCACATCCGGAAGATTTCTGGTCAGGATTCGAAGAAATGGACGAGGAACAGACGAACGAAAAAGGCGAAGTCGACGGAGAAAACGAGGAGGAAAATGTCAATCAAGAGATCACCGCGATTTTCATCTGGGCGACTGCGCGGATGAAGCCTCGTAACAAATTCATGCTGATCAGGGACATCCACGCTCTGATGAAGCGGACAGTCTTCACGACGGGTTTCAATGCCGTGGCCGATACGCTGATTTTGATAAAGCAGAAAGAAATCATCCAAAAAGCCAAGATGGACGCCAAAAGGGAGAAAGCCGAGGCCACTGAAGGATCCGGTGTGACGGCAGATTATTCCATTCAGGACTACATGCGGAGGAGCGACGAGAAGACGAAGGCCGACTTTGCAGAACTGGAAGCTCTCCAGGTCCTCAAGTACACCAATCGTTGCGGAAGGATCGACGTCCTTTTCAAATCGCTGACTCCGGAAAAGATCGAAGAACTGCTCAAGAACATTGGCAAGATTCTCTTCAGCGACACCGGACTTCCCTCGGCGGCCGGGATGAGTTTGCCGTTCGCGAAGAAATGGTACCGCGCCTTCGCCGATCCCGAGCCGCAGGACGAAGCGACCGGCAAAGCGGGAGATGGCTGCGAAGAACTCGAAGAAGAGTACGGCGAAGAAATCGCAGATGGCGAAATCGAAGAGAATTTCGAGCCAACTTCCGACCTGCTGAGACGCTCCATGAGAAAAAGCGATTCCCCGGCGACAACGTCGGCGATTCCTTCGAGAAGCAAATCCACGGCTGCCGTGCCGTCCATGGCGTTTTTGACTGAAGACGAATTCCAAAATATGCGAGATCGGGCGCTCGATATGCGAGCCAAGTTCAAAAAATGGCCCAAAGAGGGGCCGCCGCAATTTCCGAAAGTCATACCGTTCGAAATCGTCAAAGATTGTCACGACGATTTGGCCGGGACTGGAAGCGAGAAAGAGGACGATTTACCGTACTGGCTGAACGAGTGGTCGCAGAAATTTTGAAATGAAATAAATTTCCGAATGTTCGGTTAGAGCCTTTCCTATTAATTTAGTATTGTTTTAAATTTATTTACAAGTTGTTTCTTCATTTTTTGTCGTCTAATTCAGCTAATTTACTGTCCCCTTTTTTTACATATTGATACATTTTTATTTGTATATTTTATTTACTGTTATTATTTTGTCATTACTTCCATATTTACAGAGTAAATGGAAGTATTGGAATCGTCCTAAAATCGAGAATCGGAACGGAGCTTCAGAAAAAACTTTTTCTTATACACATTTACTCAGAATCACTTCCTGAACAAGTGTCTGTGTGTCCGTGTGTCCGTTAGTCCGTTAGTCCGTCTGTGGTCATTTACAAAATTGGCCATAACTCCCTCATTTCTCAACCTTTTTTCAACTTTCTTGAACTGAAATGTTTGTCTCGGCAAGACCTAACACCCTGTTTAATCGGAATTTGGATAACGCACAGTACTTCCGATATATTTGCATTTTTGTAGATGGATGATCGACTCTTGTAGACTATTGTTGTCAGCTGATCAGGGTTAGGGTCTACGATAAAAAACTGCCTCTTTCGCCGAGCTTTCGATATATTATAATATCTTCATCAGGGCCTATAAAAGCAACACAAAGAAACAGTTTAAGAATATTTACAATGAACCAAGTAGGTTGTTAAAATAGTGGTGTTTCTTTTTTGTTAGATAATGTTCATTGTAAATATTCTTAAACTGTTTGTTTGTGTTGCTTTTATAGGCCCTGATGAAGATATTATAATATATCGAAAGCTCGGCGAAAGAGGCAGTTTTTTATCGTAGACCCTAACCCTGATCAGCTGACAACAATTTGCATTTTTAGTGTTTTCTATTTTATTTTTTTCCGGCCACAAAAATGAACCGATTTGAGCGTTCTTGGCCTTAAAATCTTTGTTTTACCTTGCAGGATATGTGGATATTTTTTATATTCCAATAATGTATTTTATTTTTATTTTGGGCGAGTTTTAAAATTTTAATAGTGAATTTTTTTATATTTTTGGCCTAAACACCCTCAAAAGCAGTCAAAATATGATCAAATTGTGTCACAATTTTACGTTTCAAAATATAGAAGTATTGTGTGTTATCTACGCACCACTGGTTTTTTATTTCGTTTTTTACCTTCATGTCTATGTTTTTATTTATTTATTTCTCATTTTTCATGTATTAACATTTACTGTCCCTTTTCTTTACATTTTTTAAAATAATATTTCATAATATTAAATAGTATATATTAAATTATCAATTAAATAATATATATTATATTTTTTATCATTTTGATTTTTACTTCCATATTTACAGAGTAAATGGAAGTATTGTGATCGTCCTAAAATCGAGAATCGGAACGGAGCTTCAGAAAAAACTTTTTCTTATACACATTTACTCAGAATCACTTCCTGAACAAGTGTCTGTGTGTCCGTGTGTCCGTGTGTCCGTCTGTCTGTCTGTCCGTCTGTCCGTCTGTCCGTCTGTGGTCATTTACAAAAATCGCTATAACTCCCTCATTTCTCAACCTTTTTTCAAATTTCTTGAACTGAAATGTTTGTCTCGGCAAGACCTAACACCCTGTTTAAGCGGAATTTGGATAACGCACAGTACTTCCGATATATTTGCATTTTTAGTGTTTTCTATTTTATTTTTTTCCTGCCACAAAAATGGACCGATTTGAGCGTTCTTGGTCTCAAAATCTTTGTTTTACCTTGCAGAATATGTGGATATTTTTTACATTTCAAAAATGTGGCGTTTTCTCATTTTGCGCGAATTTTAAAATTTTAATACTGAATTTTTTGATATTTTTGACCTAAACACGTTCAAAAGCAGTCAAAATATGAACAAATTGTGTCTCAATTTTACGTTTCAAAATATGGAAGTATTGTGTGTTATCTACGCACCACTGGTTTATTATTATTTTTATTACTTCCATATTTACAGAGTAAATGGAAGTATTGTGATCGTCCTAAAATCGAGAATCGGAACGGGGCTTCAGAAAAAACTTTTTCTTATACACATTTACTCAGAATCACTTCCCGAACAAGTGTCTGTGTGTCCGTGTGTCCGTGTGTCCGTCTGTCCGTCTGTCTGTCTGTCCGTCTGTCCGTCTGTCCGTCTGTGGTCATTTACAAAAATGGCCATAACTCCCTCATTTCTCAACCTTTTTTCAAATTTCTTGAACTGAAATGTTTGTCTCGGCAAGACCTAACACCCTGTTTAATCGGAATTTGGATAACGCACAGTACTTCCGATATATTCGCATTTTTAGTGTTTTCTATTTTATTTTTTTCCGGCCACAAAAATGAACCGATTTGAGCGTTCTTGGTCTTAAAATCTTTGTTTTACCTTGCAGAATATGTGGATATTTTTCACATTCCAAAAATGTGGAGTTTTTTCATTTTGGGCGAATTTTAAAATTTTAATAGTGAATCTTTCGATTTTTTTGACCTAAACACCCTTAAAAGCAGTCAAAATATGATCAAATTGTTTCACAATTTTACGTTTCAAAATATGGAAGTATTGTGTGTTATCTACGCACCACTGGTTATTTTTTTTTATTTTTAGTTTTGTTTTATAGTTTTATTTGCATATTTTATTTACTGTTATTGTTTTGTTATTTTTTATTTCTTTTTTACCTCTATGTCTATGTTTTTATTTATTTATTTTTTCTCATTTTTACTTCCATATTTACAGAGTAAATGGAAGTATTGTGATCGTCCTAAAATCGAGAATCGGAACGGAGCTTCAGAAAAAACTTTCTCTTATACACATTTACTCAGAATCACTTCCTGAACAAGTGTCTGTGTGTCCGTTACGTCCGTCTGTCCGTCTGTCTGTCTGTCCGTCTGTCCGTCTGTCCGTCTGTCCGTCTGTGGTCATTTACAAAAATGGCCATAACTCCCTCATTTCTCAACCTTTTTTCAAATTTCTTGAACTGAAATGTTTGTCTCGGCAAGACCTAACACCCTGTTCAATCGGAATTTGGATAACGCACAGTACTTCCGAGATATTTGCATTTGTAGTGTTTTCTATTTTATTTTTTTCCGGCCGCAAAAATGAACCGATTTGAGCGTTCTTGGTCTCAAAATCTTCGTTTTACCTTGCAGAATATGTGGATATTTTTTACATTCCGAAAATGTGGCGTTTTTTCATTTTGGGCGAATTTTAAAGTTTTAATACTGAATTTTTTGATATTTTTGACCTAAACGCTTTCAAAAGCAATCAAAATATGATCAAATTGTGTCACAATTTTACGTTTCAAAATATGGAAGTATTGTGTGTTATGTACGCACCACTGGTTTCATGTATTTACATTCGTCTTTTACATTTTTATTCTGAATATAATTTTTTTTCCACCGTCCATTATTTTATGTTGGTTTAAAGAATACTTGTTTAATTTAACATTTTTTAAGTTGTTTAATTCAAAATAGTTTAAGTTCTATTAAAAAAAGTTTTTAATATTAAAGTTTTTCAAATTCGTTTTTTTCTTGCATTTGATTTTATTGCATTTTTTCATTTTTATCAATTACTTTCTTTGTTTTTTAACCATTTTTTGATTCTGAAAAAATTGTTAACTTTATTTTTCCTATTCTATATTTTTAGTTTGTATTATTTATTTGCACTTGAATTATCTTCTCAAATTATTTACGTTCAAATTGTTCGTTTATTTTTCTTATCTTTTTTTATCATTCCTCGCATTTTTATTGTACTCATTTTTCCATTCTTTAGGTCATAGGTATATATGTTTCAATGCCTTTTATCGATTTTCTGGTAAACCGGTAAAAACTGTTGACCTATTTGGCAGAGAATGTAACGTCTACCGATGAGGCGTTCCTCTCTTTTTCCACGTACTTTTCCACCCAGTAACAAGTTACGCCTTGCAACCCCGAGCAAAATGGCCATTTAGACAGCTAGGTCGGTACATTTTCATTTCCGGTTCCGCCGGCCGGCTACTTTTCTCTATTCACGACTGGAAATCCTTCCAGTGGATACAAAAGGACGAGTTTCCGTAAAGATGAAATTTTTTCAATTCCATGCGGATACCTTCGTTTTTGCTTCCATATTTACAGAGGAAATGGAAGTATTGGAATCGTCGTAAAATCGAGAATCGGAACGGAGCTTCAAAAAAAACTTTTTCTTTCACACATTTATTCAGAATCACTTCCTGAACAAGTGTCTGTGTGTCCGCGTGTCCGTCTGTCCGTGTGTCCGTCTGTGGTCATTTACAACCAGTGGTGCGTAGATAACACACAATACTTCCATATTTTGGAACGTAAAATTGTGACACAATTTGATCATATTTTGACTGCTTTTAAGGGTGTTTAGGTCAAAAATATCAAAAAATTCACTATTCAAATTTCAAAATTCGCCCAAAATAAGAAAAAGAAAGAAAGCAAGACCTAACACCCTGTTTAATCGGAATTTGGATAACGCACAGTACTTCCGATATATTTGCATTTTTAGTGTTTTCTATTTTATTTTTTTCCGGCCACAAAAATGAACCGATTTCAGCGTTCGTGGTCTTAGAATCTTTGTTTTACCTTGCAGAATATGTGGATATTTTTTATATTCCAATAATGTATTGTATTTTTATTTTGGGCGAATTTTAAAATTTTAATAGTGAATTTTTCGATATTTTTGGCCTAAACAGCCTAAAAGCAGTCAAAATATGATCAAATTGTGTTACAATTTTACGTTTCAAAACATGTAAGTATTGTGTGTTATCTACGCACCACTGGTTTTATAATATCTCCGTAAAATATATTTCTTCATTAGTGACATTGACATTTTTAGTTGTTATTTTGAAATTAGAAGGTTTTGTTGGGATGGAAACATTATTTCCATTTTGTATTGCAATAATTAGCTAATAATGATACGATAAGGTGCAATTTTTTCAACGTCATGCAGGTACCTAACGACAACGTTTTTATATTTCCTCAAATAAATATTTCCATGAAAGTGACATCGGTTCGTAGATAATTAGGTAAAAATTAATTATAAACATGTTAGTTGGAGTAGGATGGCTACATAATTCACCAAAAAAATGCCCAATAAATTTTGATATTTTTTTCCGAGAAATTCCCAACAATTTCCTTTTTCCATGCATTGTGAATCTGCTGAGATAGGTAGAACTTGTTTTCAGAACGTAAATTTAAAGCTCGATAAATCTGAGTCTGTTGATGTTATCTTTTATTTCGATAGTTAGTTTCCCTTCTCAGAAGAAGCCAGGTGGTTTCGTTGAGAATAGTTGATTTTGGCTAGAGGCCAGCCCGAAGGAGGATGTACCTTTGATACTTAGAAGCTCGTATCACACGAATGTCAACGATACTGGCAATAACCAGATAAAAAACAAAACTTCCATATTTTGATACGTAAATTTTTGTCACAGTTTGGAAATATATATAAATAGTATGACAGACGCTCCAGGGGTGAAACGGGGGCAAGTCTGCGTTTCTCTGTAATAATAGAGAAAGAACATTAAATGCCTCTATTTCGGGTTTTCTCTATAGAATAGTGACGTTTTGATACTTCCGATATTTACTGATATCGATACTTAGCTTTCGATACTTCCGATATTCGTATCGAATACCGTGGGATCGATATTTTACGAATATCAGTAATTATTATAAGGTATCGAAACAGTATCGAAAAAAGTAAATGAATCACCCGAAAAAATCTCCTTGGCTTGTGTTGCTAACTCGTCGCCTTGCTTTCCCTGTGTCGAACACCGAAAAAACCTCTGGGGGCCTATTCTGTAACCTGAAAGCAATATCGACGGCTAAGAACCAGCATGACATAACTCAATTTTCCCATTTTGAGAAGTGAACTTTACAATTCAAATTTTCGCACCCAATTTGATGGAACTACCTATTAGTTTTTTGAAAAACTAATACGGAACGCTCACGTTCCTCGTGAGTTTTTCAAAAAACTAATAGTTCCATCAAATCGGGCGCAAAAATTGGGATCAGAAAGTGCACTCCTCAAAATGGGGAAATTGAGTTATGTCATGCTGGTTCTTAGCCGTCGATATGTCTTTGGAAATCAATATTGATTTGCCATGGCAAAGCTAATGACAACGTATGACAATTTGTGTAATGAAACGACTGCCAAGACATATTGCTTCAACTTTACAGAATAGGCCCCCTGAATTCAAACTCAACTTCGAGATCAAAGTCATCTTCGACTTTAAACTCAACTTTGAGATCAAAGTAAACATCGAGAACCAAGTCAATTTCAGAGTTCAAACTCAACTTCGAGATCAAAGTCAACTTCGAGTTCAAACTCAACTTCGAGATCAAAGTCAACTTCGAGATCAAAGACAACTTCGTGTTCAAACTCAACATTGAGATCAAAGTCAACATTTAGATAAAAGTCAACTTCGAGTTCAAACTCAACTTCGAGATCAAAGTCAACTTCGAGAACCAAGTCAACTTCGAGTTCAAACTCAACTTCGAGATCAATGTCAACTTCGAGTTCAAACTCAACTTCGAGATCAAAGTCAACTTCGAGAACCAAGTCAACTTCGAGTTCAAACTCAACTTCGAGATCAAAGTCAACTTCGAGTTCAAACTCAACTTCGAGATCAAAGTCAACTTCGAGATCAAAGTCAACTTCGAGATCAAAGACAACTTCGTGTTCAAACTCAACATTGAGATCAAAGTCAACATTCAGATAAAATTCAACTTCGAGTTCAAACTCAACTTCGAGATCAAACCACTTTCCATCATTTTCATTTACTTGTCAGTGCTGTCTGAATATAAAAACAAGCAAAAAGAATAATTGAAGTTACTTGAATGAATTTGCATTTGGTCTCTGGTTGGGTCAATTTTATTGAGAAATGATATCGTTCTTTCTACGTTTGTAAGGGAAAACACCCATAGAAAGTATCGAATGATACCCATGGTATCGAATACTTATGTTTCGATAAAATATCGATATCAGTACTGCGACTTCGATACTCATTGGATACCAAGTATCGAGTATATGGGGGTATCGAAATGTCACTACTATAGAATTTACAATAATTCAATAATACAATAATATTTACAGAAGTTAATCACATAAGTAGGTACCTATCACTCTTATTATCTTATCCACTTTCGGTCCGTCCTCTGCCGTGGCCGACACAACTACTGAAAAAAAGCGGCGTGATTTTCTTTACATATATTTTGACTGTTTTTGAGTGTTCACGCTGTTCACAATCCCATCTAGTGTTTAGGAGAGGAATTAAATGTGCAGCGACATGTCGACTCATCATCTCCAATCAGAGTTCCACCTTCCACCCCACATAACTTCCGGAACTACGGGAGATAAAATTGGCCCCGTCTATCGGCCACACTTAAGGTACCACTCAGCAGGAGTTCACGAGCTTAACGCTCAGCCTGTCTTACTTATCGCCACCACGTCTTCAGTCTGCGGTCGATGGTCAAAGTGCCTAATTCGTCCTCATCCTCTTACTCATCGCCTGATAAATTTTACAACTCCGTTCAGCCTTTTGGATTTGCAGCCAAATTTTTTTTCATTGGCTCTGTCTTAATAGCCTTACCCACTGTAAGTAGATAAAGTGAATTCATAAACTCTCTGGGACTCAGTTTGACCAGATTTTCATTGTGAGCTGAATTTTAAATTACTCCAATTTTCTTGCAGTGGTTTGGATGTACCAGTTTAACAGCAGCAGCATCAGCATCAGTTTAACTTCATCAGCATCAGCTTCACCAAAGGCGAAAAACTGGATCGCCGCTAGCTATCCAATTTTGTCGACCGTTGCGTCCATAAATTTGAAAGATGTGGAAGGTTCCAGCGCTAGTCTTCGTGTTATTATCGTTCCAGGCCACTCAAGTATTTTTTTATGGACAGCTAACGAATGCTTTAAGCTGCGTCGCTTCTCCAGGTCGGACCCAACTTTTACCCTGACCAGGGTTATTTTATAACTTTTTTTTACTTATTAAAACACGATTATCGTGTTGCCTTCATATTATCGTGTTACCTTCATATTATCGTGTTACCTTCATATTATCGTGTTACCTTCATATTGCCTCATATTGCTATGTTGCCTTCATATTGCCATATATTGCCTTCATTGCTATATTGCCATAAAAGGCCATTTGATTTTCGTCTGATTCATTATTGAGAATCGCAATTTGATTTACCTACTTCAATAATTTTAGTTTAATATTTTAATTAAATTTAAGTTCTTGGAGCTCCACATTTTAGGTAGGCTTCCAAAAAGCATTTTAATTTTCCATGGTAATTCATTATATCTACTTATTTTGACACGCAAATTGTTTGGCTTGTATATTTTACCTACCTGCTTCCCAGATCCGTCTTTTTCGGTTCCCTGTTTTGACCTTTTTTTTTATAGAAAGGCGAAAAGTTGGAAACATTGAGGTTATTAGGTCAAAAATATCAAAAAACTCGCCTTACGAAATTTAAAACTCGTCTAAAACCAAAATTCGTTGAGTTTTTGGAATAAAAAATATTCCCGTATTTTGCAAGGTAAAACAAAGATTTCAAGACCAAGAACCCCCAAATCGGTTCATTTTTGTGGTCAGAAAAAAATAAAATGGAAAAAAACTGGAAATGCTAATGTATCGGAAGCACCGAGAGTAATTCAAATTCCGGTTAAACAGGGGCCTTACTAAAACCATGATCCCATTTCAATCTCATAAAAAAAAATATTAGGGAAAAATTAAATAGTAGGTAACAACACTTAGAAATCAATGGCAAATATTTATTGCTTTCTAATTGGCTTAAACGGGTAAAATATAACCGCCTCGATTCGATTATGTAAAGTAGAATATACACAAGGTCAAGTGTCGGAATAGGTAAGTTAAAACGTCCTAAATTGGCGCCATGGGCCGTTTTTGTAATGCGGGGCGTCGAAAAATAATATTGAGGCCAGGCGCAACGATTATACTAGACCTGCACGACTTGCGTGTCTTGAAGTGGGAATCTAACCTGTGAATGCCGAAACGCGCTCGGGAGGTTTATTTATTAAATAATTTAATTATTATCGTTTCTTATTGTAAATTGTGATGCTAAATCTCCAACCAGAGGTGCGTAGATGACACACAATACTTCCATATTTTGAAACTTAAAAATGTGTCACAATTTGATCATATATCAAAAAACTCACTTTGCCAATTTTGAAACTCCCCTAAGATCAAAATACGTTAAGTTTTTGGCGTATAAAAATAATCCATGTATTTTGCAAGGTAGAACAAAGATTTTAAGACCAAGAACGCTCAAATCGGTTTATTTTTGTGGTCGGAGAAAAGTTTTTTGGACCTAAACAGCCTCAGAAGTAGTCAAAATACAATCGAATTGCGCCCAAAATTTATGTATTGAAATATGGAAGTTATCTACGTACCACTGGTTGGAAATTTAGCATCACAATTTACAATAAGAAACGATAGGTACCTAATAATTGAATGAATCAACCTCCCGAGCGCGTTTCGGCAGGTTAGATCCCCACTTCAAGACACGCAAGTCGTGCCGGTCACTTATAATAGCTGCGCCTGGCCACTATATTATTTTTCGACGCCACGCATTACAAAAACGGACCATGGTGCCAATTTTGGACGTTTCAACTTACCGATTTCGACACTTGACGTTGTGTATATTCCACTTTATATAATCGAATCGAGGCGCTTATTTTTCATCCTTTTATTTAATATATTTGTCATTGATTTCCAGGTATTTTTACCCACTATGTTATTTTTCCCTTGATTTTATTTTTGTAAAACATTTTCGTTATGTAACAACTATTTTTACAAGTTATCGTAGATACCTAACGTGCGCGTTATATAAGCACCAATTTTTACTTCCATATTTACAGAGTATTACTTCCATATTTACAGAGTAAATGGAAGTATTGTGATCGTCCTAAAATCGAGAATCGGAACGGAGCTTCAGAAAAAACTTTTTCTCATACACATTTACTCAGAATCACTTCCTGAACAAGTGTCTGTGTGTCCGTCTGTGGTCTTTTACAAAAATGGCCATAACTCCCTCATTTCTTAACCTTTTTTCAAATTTCTTGAACTGAAATGTTTGTCTCGGCAAGACCTAACACCCTGTTTAATCGGAATTCGGATTACGCACAGTACTTCCGATATATTTGCATTTTTAGTGTTTTCTATTTTATTTTTTTCTGGCCACAAAAATGAACCGATTTGAGCGTTCTTGGTCTTAAAATCTTTGTTTTACCTTGCAGAATATGTGGATATTTTTTACATTCCGAAAATGTGGCATTTTTTCATTTTGGGCGAATTTTAAAATTTTAATAGTGAATTTTTCGATATTTTTGGCCTAAACACCCATTAAAGCAGTCAAAATATGATCAAATTGTGTCACAATTATACGTTTCAAAATATGGAAGTATTGTGTGTTATCTACGCACCACTGGTTATCCTTTTCTCTTTTGTTTTTATTTATTTTTACTTCCATATTTACAGAGTAAATGGAAGTATTGTGATCGTCCTAAAATCGAGAATCGGAACGGAGCTTCAGAAAAAACTTTTTCTTATACACATTTACTCAGAATCACTTCCTGAACAAGTGTCTGTGTGTCCGTGTGTCCGTGTGTCTGTGTGTCCGTCTGTCCGTCTGTCCGTCTGTCCGTCTGTCCGTCTGTCCGTCTGTCCGTCTGTGGTCATTTACAAAAATGACCATAACTCCCTCATTTCTCAACCTTTTTTCAAATTTCTTGAACTGAAATGTTTGTCTCGGCAAGACCTAACACCCTGTTTAATCGGAATTTGGATAACGCACAGTACATCCGATATATTTGCATTTTTAGTGTTTTCTATTTTATTTTTTTCCGGCCTCAAAAATGAACCGATTTGAGCGTTCTTGGTCTTAAAATCTTTGTTTTACCTTGCAGAATATGTGGATATTTTTTACATTCCGAAAATGTGGCGTTTTTACTTCCATATTTACAGAGTAAATGGAAGTATTGTGATCGTCCTAAAATCGAGAATCGGAACGGAGCTTCAGAAAAAACTTTTTCTTATACACATTTACTCAGAATCACTTCCTGAACAAGTGTCTGTGTGTCCGTGTGTCCGTTAGTCCGTTAGTCCGTCTGTCCGTCTGTCCGTCTGTGGTCATTTACAAAAATGGCCATAACTCCCTCATTTCTTAACCTTTTTTCAAATTTCTTGAACTGAAATGTTTGTCTCGGCAAGACCTAACACCCTGTTTAATCGGAATTCGGATTACGCACAGTACTTCCGATATATTTGCATTTTTAGTGTTTTCTATCTTATTTTTTTCCGGCCACAAAAATGAACCGATTTGAGCGTTCTTGGTCTTAAAATCTTTCTTTTACCTTGCAGAATATGTGGATATTCTTTTTGTACCGAAAAACTGGCGGTTTTTTATTTTGGGCGAATTTTGAAATTTGAATACTGAATTTTTTGATATTTTTGACCTAAACACCCTTAAAAGCAGTCAAAATATGATCAAATTGTGTCACAATTTTACGTTCAAAATATGGAAGTATTGTGTGTTATCTACGCACCACTGGTTTTTTTTTTTTTTAAGAAGAATGGTTTGAATCGCGTCCGCGCCGTTCGTGTGACCCGTCCTTCCTCTCTATCCGCCGTTTACTTTCTACTACGTTTTCTTCTCAGCCTCTCCACTGTCGGAAGTTGACGATCTATTGACCGATCGGCAGGTTAAGAATCTGTTGCGGCGTTTCTCACCTTTTCCAACTCGCTTTTTCGCCCGTTCGGACGCTCCGGCGATTCCCTGATCGATGGCCCAGAATTCGGCTTTGAGCTCTGGTTTTAAACATTATTATTATTATTTTTATGATAAATTTAAAGATTTTTCCGCATTTTCCTCCGTATTCATCATTATTATTTTAATAGTAGGTATCTATTATTAGCTACCTACCTATAAACATTTTTTAATTTTGCTTTTTATTTAATCGATTCATTAAATTCAACATTTTTCGTACTACGATTGTATCCACTTGAGAAAGTGAGCGATGAGGGGAAATTAACCGAATGGACAGTGAAAGTCATCTGCGTGTTAGAGGAGAATTGAACATGAAAAATAAGCACCTGCCTCGCGACACGAACTCGACTTATCTCGCGCAGTTTTTCACGAACGAATCACACTTACGAAGATTTCATTGCACATTTTGTCCTTCATTGCAAATTTTAAGCTATTGTTTTTTATTTTTATTGGGTTCAGTTTGAAAATTATTAGCACTTGCATTGGCATACTTGCAGATGACAATACCTACTTCTATGAAAATTTATACTTTTGAAGTTTCCTATCTTCATTTCATTTTTTCCAATTTTTTCTTTCTAATTTATTTAATTTCCATTTTATTCAATTTGTAAGGCTTTTTAGTTTGCGTTTGACAACTGTTGGTAATACTGGAGAGTTTCACTCGAGTTTCCCCCACCCCATCCCAAAACAGTTGTAAATAAATGTAAATGTAAATGTAAATGATGGTTTAATTGTGTAATCCCATAGGGGATTCACAAGGAGTGGGTTTAGTTCTCCAATCTCATTTAATTCCGAAAACCCCGATTGCCAGGGATAACATGAATCATAAGGCTATGGGCCAAATTTTTCATGCCACCTATGGGATTCGAACCCATAACTCCCAGGTAGAGCCTGCAGCCAGGCAGACGCGCTAGCCACTAGACCAACCCGTGAGCCCCATCCCAAAACAGTTTTTGAAAGCATTTCGACGATGAAACTGCAATACTGCCCAATTCAAAGCATCGTGTTTTTTGGGGGCGTCTGGGTTGCCTACTTCTCAAAACTTGGATTGGTGGCAACTTGGCAAATCACGCGTCCATAGATTGCATGGCAAACGAATTGGGCAGTATTGATTCTACACCGTCGATTTATTCATTATCTAAGCTTCGAAAAATATCCTTTGTAAATATGGTAATCTCTTTTATTTCTTTGGGCATAGCATGTTAGATAACCTAGCATGTGTGACCTCTGATATCTTATCTTCAGATACGTTCCTTTCCATGATTGAGCGCACTGATTTCAACGCTAACATGTTTCACCGCTCAAATTGAAGTGAATCATGAAAAAAACAGTTGAAATTTTTGAAAAGAAAGGCGAAACGCAAGGTAAATTCACATATGTGTACCAGAAAAAACTCTGAATCATATTGTTGAACCTACCTCAGTTTTCGTCTTTTTGGAAGAAAAGTCTCAGTTTTTCCAAAAATAGAGGTTTGAAAAATGGACTTCTTTCTTAATTAATTTGTCAGATCAAATGTTCGATTTGTAAAACAGCACTTTTTAAGCAAGTTTAAAAATTAAAAAATAATTTTTTTGCCTTTTTAATTAAATTTGTCAGAATTTTTTAAATTTTGAAGAAGTTTTCAATTTATGCAAAAATTAATTTGTTTACTTGATTTTTACTTCCATATTTACAGAGTAAATGGAAGTATTGGAATCGTCCTAAAATCGAGAATCGGAACGGAGCTTCAGAAAAAACTTTTTCTTATACACATTTACTCAGAATCACTTCCTGAACAAGTGTCTGTGTGTCCGTTACGTCCGTCTGTCTGTCTGTCCGTCTGTGGTCATTTACAAAAATGACCGTAGCTCCCTCAATTCTCAACCTTTTTTCAAATTTCTTGAGCTGAAATGTTTGTCTCGGCAAGACATAACACCCTGTTTAATCGGAATTTTAATAACTCACAGTACTTCCGATATATTTGCAGTTTTAGTGTTTTCTATTTTATTTTTTTCCGGTCACAAAAATGAACCGATTTGAGCGTTCTTGGTCTTAAAATCTTTGATCTTTGACCTTGCAGAATATTTTTATGTTATGCAGAATATTTTTTATGTTCCAAAAAACTGGCGTTTTTTATTTTGGGCGAATTTTGAAATTTGAATAGTGAATTTTTTGATATTTTTGACCTAAACACCCTTAAAAGCAGTCAAAATATGATCAAATTGTGTCACAATTTTACATTCCAAAATATGGATGTATTGTGTGTTATCTACGCACCACTTGTTGTTAAACTAATCGTTTTGAATTGTGGTAGAACACTGACTGGCTAACGTAAGAAATGAATTTTCTGCACCTATAGAAAACATGAAAAATCAAGTTAAAAATTAAAAACAATAAATTTGTTCAGAAAGAAAAACCTATCTACTGTAGCGTACCTACAGTTCGTTTCCAAGAGTGCATAGACACAGACAGTTGTCATCAACAAAACAATTTAATTTTTTTCCAAGTCCGCGAGTTTTCGAGATCGAGGTTTTTGTATCCGAATTCATCCTAAATAAATATCCTTCTTTTTTCGTTCAGCTAATATAACAACCAACTATGAACGATAATGGTGACTCCCTCACATCTGGACAAGCAACCACCGACGATGCCGTAAGTGCAGTGACCATCAAGCTTCCGCCTTTCTGGCGTCGACGTCCTGACTTGTGGTTCCTTCAAGCCGAATCCCAATTCGAACTCCGTCGCATCACCCGTGAGCGAACCAAGTACAACTACGTCATCGGCGCTCTCGACGTCGACTCCATGGAGCAAGTCAGCGACATCGTCAGTCAACCACCCGGTGAAAACTGCTATGAACAAATGAAAGCGAAGCTGATCTCAATCTTCTCGGACTCGGAGGAGGCCAAAATCCGACAACTCCTCCAGGAACTCGAGTTAGGCGACCAGAAGCCATCGCAGTTCTGGAGGAAGATGAAAGACCTCGCCCAGAATCGTTTGACGGATGAAATCCTCAAAACCTTGTGGCTCCAGAGACTTCCCACATCGGTCCAACAAGTTCTGACCGGTAACAAGGAGGCGATGACATCCCTGATCATCACAGCTGACCGGATCGTCGAAATCACAGACTCCCGTCCACAGGTGAACGCCGCCGTTTCCGGTTCCAACCCTGAAATCGCCCGTCTCGTTCAAGCCATAGAGAACCTCGTCAGTCGCATGAACCAGCTGGAAGCACAACCACGGCGCAGCCGATCGCGATCGCGGCCAGACCGATCAAAACCTAGGCGCCATCGCTCCAGCACTCCAGCTCAGGAAGGTCTTTGTTTCTACCACAGCACGTATGGAGACAAAGCTCGGAAGTGCGAATCTCCGTGCTCTCGCCGTCAACCTCCAAAAAACTAGACGTCGGCCGAATGGACAGCGCGGCAACCATTCGGGACACATCGAGCCGCCTTTTCGTGACCGATCGATCATCAAAACGCCGATTCCTGATCGACACCGGCTCCGACGTTTGTGTTATTCCTCCCTCGTTTGAAGACAAACGTGCAGGTCCCCACCGGCGCTCTCTCTACTCCGTCGACAACTCCCCTATCAACACCTATGGCGAACGTCTTCTCACCCTCGACCTCGGACTCCGTCGATCCTTTCGATGGGTTTTCCTAGTCGCGAACGTGTCCCACCCTATCATCGGAGCGGATTTCCTCCGTTTCTTCAATTTGCTCGTCGACCTTCGCGAACGGAAAATCGTGGACGCGGAAACCCGTCTAGCTACCCAACCCCTCCAGCTAGGTCCCTCCGCTGCCTCCGTCCAATCCGTCCGCGCGATCAACCAAACCGACGAATACGCGTCCCTCCTTCGCGAATTCTCCGAGATCACGCGTCCTCCCACGTTCAACACTACCTCTCCTCCTCACAAAACGGTTCACGTCATCGAAACTGCCGGTCCTCCATTGTCTAGCCGATTTCGTCGTCTAGCACCAGACAAGCTCAAGATCGCCAAAGAAGCTTTCCAGGCTATGATGGATATGGGCATCTGTCGGCCATCCAAGCCCAGTTGGGCCAGCCCTCTCCACATGGTTCCGAAGAAAGACGGCACATGCCATGTGGTGACTATCGTCGCCTGAACAAAATCACCAAACCGGATCGTTACCCAATTCCCCACATCTTCGATTTCTCTGCCATCCTCGCTGGGAAGACAATTTTCTCCAAGATAGACTTATTCCGTGCCTATCACCAAATCCCAGTCGACCCCGAGAGCATCGAGAAAACCGCAATAATCACCCCTTTCGGATTATTCGAGTTTCCGGTCATGACTTTCGGTCTACGAAACGCCGGCCAGACGTTTCAGCGTTTCATCAACGAAGTCCTTGGCGACTTAGATTTCGTTTTCGTCTACCTGGACGATATTTTAATCGCTTCTTCGTCCGCGGACGAGCACAAACAGCACGTCCGCAAAGTGTTCGAACGCCTCCAGCACCATGGCATTTGCTTGAACCCAGCTAAATGTTTGTTTGGCGTCGAAACCCTCTCCTTCCTCGGTTTTCAAGTCTCCGCCGACGGCATTCGACCACTCCCGGATCGCATAAACGCCTTAGTCCAGTCATACGACCTGCGAACAACTTCGTCGTTTCCTCGGCACCATAAACTACTACCGCCGATTCGTGAAACGTTCCTCGTGGCCTCAGGCGATCATCCACGACTACCTGGCCAAGAAGAAGAACAAGGACACTATCGATTGGACACCGGAACTCGAAAACGCGTACGAGAAATGCAAGGCCGACCTTGCAAACACGACCCTCCTCGTCCACCCCAAACCTGACCTCCCACTCATTCTCCGCGTCGACGCATCCCAAGTAGCAGTTGGAGCTGTCTTAGAGCAAGAGTTGAGCGGTAAACACCATCCTCTTGGCTATCGACTTTTTTGGGATTTTTTTAAAAATATTTTTATCATATTGATTTCTAAAAAAAGGTTTTTCCTCACAAATGTTCGATTCCAGACAAAATACCAACCGCAAAGGTTTCGTTGAAAAAATCGAATTTCATCCAGCGGGACTAACCAATTTCCGCCACGGCATTTAAACTTTCGCATCGCCCATTACCGGGCGCACGGAACGGATGGCGAAACGATCCCTTTGCGTGTCTGCGCCATGCATACTGTATACTTATAAAATTACCTTTCACCGAACTATACTGTTCACGTTTTGTTCGCTCGGGATTGACAGCTAGATTCGAATTTGAAGGGTAAGGGGAAAGAACAGGAAATGTCCATTTTTCCCAAAAACAAGCTTAATAGCGCATTTTGTAGGAATTCAAAGGTACTAACCGTATAGTGAAACTCCAAGGGGGAAAAAGTATAAATGTCGCACTGAGAAGCAACGAAAGATTCGGTGTAAGGGGAAAAAACATAGAATTTAAAATACAAAACCTGCTTTTTCTCTAAAAGTACTTTTTGTGACATTCCTCGTTCCTTCCCCTTACCCTTCATTTGTTAGAAAACTTTTCGAAAATCGTTTCATACACTGCTAACATTTCGGAATCTAGACGGTCGACATTGTCAAAATTAATCAACTAAAACGTTCAGAATGACAAATTTCAAATTATGCAAGCAATATAATTTAATTTTTGCATAATTAAATTTTTTACGTTTCTAAATCGTAGGTCTTAATTAATTTTTGTACATTCAGAACAACAGAATTCTCAATATAGTTAGTTGTAAAATGACGAAAATGTTTTTTTTTTTAACAAGATCAAGGGAAAAATAAAATAGTAGGTAAAATTACATAGAAATCTATAAAAAATACATTATTAACGGATGAAAAATAAGTATCTTGATTTGATATCATAAAGTGGAGTATATACAGCGTCAAGTGTCGAAGTCGGTAAGTTCAAATGTCCAAAATTAGCGCAATGGTCCGTTTTTGTGATGCGGGGCGTCGAAAAATAATACAGAGGCCAGGCGCAGCTATTATACCTGACCGGCACGACTCGCGTGTCTTGAAGTGGGGATCTAACCTGCGAATGCCGAGCGTACGTAAATGTTTGACACAATTCAATTACAATTTGACTAATTTTGAGGCTGTTTAGGCCCAAAATATCAAACCAGTAGTGCGTAGATAACACACAATACTTCCATATTTTGAAACGTAAAAGTGTGACACAATTTGATCATATTTTGGCTGCTTTTAAGGGTGTTTAGGTCAAAAATCTCAAAAAATTCACTATTCAAATTTTAAATTCGCCCAAAATAAAAATACGCCACAATATCGGAATATAAAAAATATCCACACATTTTTCAAGGTAAAACAAAGATTTTAAGACCAAGAAAGCTCAAATCGGTTCATTTTTGTGGCCGGAAAAAAATAAAATAGAAAACACTAAAAATGCGAATATATCGGAAGTACTGTGCGTTATCCGAATTCCGATTAAACAGGATGTTAGGTCTTGCCAAGACAAACATTTCACTTCAAGAAATTTGAAAAAAGGTTGAGAATTGAGGGAGTTACGGTCATTTTTGTAAATGACCACAGACGGACAGACGGACTAATGGACTAATAGACACACGGACACACAGACACACGGACACACAGACACTTGTTCAGGAAGTGATTCTGAGTAGATGTGTATAAGAAAAAGTTTTTTCTGAAGCTCCGATCCGGTTCTCGATTTTAGGACGATCACAATACTTCCATTTACTCTTTAAATATGGAAGTAAAAACTCACTACGTAAATTTTAAAAATCGCCTAAAAAGAAAATACGTCAAGTTATCGAGATAAAACCAGTGGTGCGTAGATAACGTACAATACTTCCATATTTCAAAACGTAAATAAATGGCACAATTTGATCATAAAATGATAATTTGATCAAAATATTATTTTGACTACTTTTAAGGGCGTTTAGGCCAAAAATATCAAAAAATTTACTATTCAAATTTTAAAGTTCACCCAAAATAAAAATACAAAACATTTTCGGAATATAAAAAATATCCACATGTTCTGCAAGGTAGAACAAAGATTTTAAGACCAAGAACGCTCAAATCAGTTCATTTTTGGGGCCGGAAAAAAATGAAATAGAAAACACTTAGAATGCAAATATATCAGAAGTACTGTGAGTTATCAAATTCCGATTAAACAGGGTGTTAGGTCTTAGGTGTTAGGCCGAGACAAACATTTAAGTTCAAGAAATTTGAAAAAAGGTTGAGAATTGAGGGAGTTATGGTCATTTTTGTAAATGACCACAGACGGACACACGGACACTCAGACAATTGTTCAGGAAGTGATTCCGAGTAAATGTGTATAAGAAAAAGTTTTTTCTGAAGCTCCGTTCCGATTCTCGAAATTTAGGACGGTTACAATAATTGGAAGAATTATTCTTCCATTTACTCTGTAAATGTGGAAGTAAAACCAGTGGTGCGTAGATAACACACAATACTTCCATATTTTGAAACGTAAAATTGAGACACAATTTGATCATATTTTGACTGCTTTTGAAAGTGTTTAGGTCAAAAATATCAAAAAATTCAGTATTAAAATTTTAAAATTCGCCCAAAATAAAAATACAATACATTTTTGGAATGTAAAAAATATCCACATATTCTGCAAGGTAAAACAAAGATTTTAAGACCAAGAATGCTCAAATCGGTTCATTTTTGAGGCCGGAAAAAAATAAAATAGAAAACACTAAAAATGCAAATATATCGGAAGTACTGTGCGTAATCCGAATTCCGATTAAACAGGGTGTTAGGTCTTGTCGAGACAAACATTTCAGTTCAAGAAATTTGAAAAAAAGTTGAGAAATGAGGGAGTTATGGCCATTTTTGTAAATGACCACAGACGGACAGACGGAAGTAACGGACGTAACGGACACACAGACATTTGTTCGGGAAGTGATTCTGAGTAAATGTGTATAAGAAAAAGTTTTTTCTGAAGCTCCGTTCCGATTCTCGTTTTTAGGACGATCACAATACTTCCATTTACTCTGTAAATATGGAAGTAAAAATAATTGAATCAAGTATTGAAAACATTACGTTTTTCAAGAAGTTATACATCAAATAACCTCATTCTATAGATTTTTAGATGCTGAATCAAATGAGACCATCGCCAGATAGCTTCCTTCCAGATAGGCTTTTCAGTGAGCGCCCCTAGGTAGCAGAGTGCGAGAATCTCTTGATTTCGTCAGATTCATTGGAGTTTTGACTTACAGCACAGATATTCCAAACCCTTGGATAGCAGTGAATTTGCCCCAAACACCGATTTCAATTTCCATTGGAGGATCCGTATCTGGTTATGTTATTATTATTATGTTACTATATCTGGTAGTGAATGGAGATTTGTGGCGGCATTTCCAGCCTCCTACCCCCTCCTGTCTTCTCGCTACGCCAGAAAATGTCTGCTTTGGCAATTTTTTTTGCAATTCTACTGGCAAACATTCACTAATTGGAAAAATTCCAAAAAAAACCCAAAGCTAATGCGTTTTGTTGCTGACGGCGTAAGGATATTTGTTTCTGTTGCAGATTTGTGTTCCAGAACCCTCTGAAACGTAAAAAGTGGTGCGTAGATAACAATACTTCCATATTTTGAAACGTATAATTGTGACACAATTTGATCATATTTTGACTGCTTTTAAGGGTGTTTAGGCCAAAAATATCGAAAAATTCACTATTAAAATTTTAAAATTCGCCCAAAATGAAAAAACGCCACATTTTCGGAATGTAAAAAATATCCACATATTCTGCAAGGTAAAACAAAGATTTTAAGACCAAGAACGCTCAAATCGGTTCATTTTTGAGGCCGGAAAAAAATAAAATAGAAAACACTAAAAATGCTTATGTATCGGAAGTACCTACTGTGCGTAATCCGAATTCCGATTAAACAGGGTGTTAGGTCTTGCCGAGACAAACATTTCAGTTCAAGAAATTTGAAAAAAGGTTGAGAATTGAGGGAGTTATGGCCATTTTTGTAAATGACCACAGACGGACGGACGGACTAACGGACACACGGACACACAGACACACGGACACACAGACACACGGACACACAGACACTTGTTCAGGAAGTGATTCTGAGTAAATGTGTATAAGAAAAAGTTTTTTCTGAAGCTCCGTTCCGATTCTCGGAAGTAAAAATGAGAAACTAAAAATATCATCATGACACTCGAAGCTCTTCAATCCTCTTCTACTGCTTCTGTGTGTTTTAAAATGTGTTCAAGTCTGAAAAAAATGAAAAAATATTACAAAATTTGGAATTATTTAATAATTAGAAAATACGTGAAAATATATTTTAAAAAATATGAAACCAAAAAAATTATATTCGGACACTTGAACTGCTCTACTGTCTGTCTACTCTCTCTCCTGTATCTTTTTAATTATCTTTGTCTCTTTTCTCCCATTTTCCCTCCCTCAAGAAATTGGAATGATCGCGAGAAACAAAAGACGATCCTCTCCATTCATGTCCCAGGTTCGGACATGCGCAGTCGGGGAGAAGAACATCCGGCGAAGACTGGATCATTGAGTGTGGCGAATACGAGGGTACACAAAACAGAATAGCCAGGTGTTTAAAGGGAGGAAGGAGGGCCTGCGTTGCCATGGTGACAATTTGAGGTGAACACTCGACTGAGGATCATTAGAGGGCGACTTTTGCGCGGGGGATGAAACGAAGATTTATGGTGTTTTAGTCTTAGTTATAACAATGAGCCACAGAAAAAATCTCTTCTTGGGGCGCAAGTTTCACGTTTTTTTTTTTTAAATAAATGATATTTTAGTCTTTAAATGACTTCCCATTAAGAAAATAAATAATTACGAAAATAATGACTGCCGAAAACCTAGCTAAGTTAATAAAAAAGTCGAATGCGCCAATTGTGTTGCAAGATGTAGATTTTTGTAAAACATATTCGTAAAGAAAATAATTGTGTTTTCTGGAATAGTATCGGGTGTTATTCACTGCATTGGAACAAGTTCCATTCATTGAATACGAGGGCGGCTCACGTTGGCAGCATTGTCGAGGTTTGGTAATGGGGTTTGAAATTTTCATCGAGCGAACGAATCCCGCCATGCAAAGCCTCCGGGATCACAAATAGTTTAAAAGGTCCCCAGACCGAGGCTGGCTTGTTTTGTGCTTTTTGTAGGAGGAAACCGCCGATGTATAACAATTTTGTACCAAAAAAGCCAGAATGTCAACGCTGGAATTCGCTAATTTTCAGGTGGTATTCTTTACTTTTGCCGGAATTTTTCAATTTGCGAAAGGTTTTTTAGTAAAACGGTTGATCTCAAGTTCAGAAGTAGTCCGGTAGTCCAGAAGTAGTCCAGTAGTCTAGTCACAAATATCGCAATTCCAAATTCAGAATGTCGATAATATGGAATTATATAAGGTTGAATGTTTAAATGGTTGAATAATTGAAATAATAAATAATTGAAGGGCGTTGGGTACAAAGGGCCTAAGTGCCAAATTCCATTTTTCGCTGGTTTTGTTGATTTCCACACCTACAGACCAGTGGGATATTGTCTAGAAAGGGCCTAAGTGCCAAACACGTCTCATCAGTCCGCCACGAAGCATGTTTGCCAACCTCTTCCATCCAAAAATTTCAGAACGGTGGGCAAATCAACTTTAAATTTGCAATAACTTTTTTTTTTAATTGTGGCACCTAGGCCCTTTGTACCCAAAGCCCTTCAATTGAATAATTCAGAATTTTGAAATTCGAATTTTGATAATATTTTGATTGGTACTTTAAAATAAAACAATTATTGTTTTGTGGAAATTCCAAAAACTGCTAATGTAGCCAATTGTATATTTTTCAAATGAATATACCTACACCCGTTTTCAGATTTGAAAAATGTTGTGTTCTTTAGGAGATAACGCCATTTTTATCGCCTCGATTGCAGCGCTACCTGTGCCTCATCTTGATAACTACGCAAACTTCGAGTTGCTATAATTCCGGTCACATGTAAACGATTATATCGAATTAAATTTCAAATTCAAGATGATTTTAAGGGCAATAATAAATCATGTTTTAGTACCTAAGCCAAGTCCTCAATTAATAGGTAGTTTCAAAGCCAGGCTAAGCGTATCTGCTTCTAGAGCTGGTGAAGGTACCTTTTAAAATGTTGTTTTTCCCAGCTAAATCAAAAATGTTTTTCCAAACTTCGTCCGTCGTAGAAAAACTTATTCTTTCATGCGGCTGCTTCGCGTTCCTTCGGCTACAAATTTCCTCCTCGAAAATTCGTAAACAATCTCGGTAAACAAACAGCGTGTTTATGCTACTCGGGATGAAGCGATGATCCGTCTATTCGGGTAATATCGATTTGTTTGTATATCGGCGGAGCGAAGAAGTCAGCTGCCACACATAACGCCAGGCGGCTTGACAGTGAAAAATTAGACCCCGCCGCCACACGGGCGAAAAAAAGGTATCCACCCCGGTTATTGAGCTTAGATGGGCACTAAAGCCGAAGTTTCAGCTTGTTGAGCTTCGCGAAGTGAATGCGAACCTGGCGGGATGCTGTTGTACTAATTAGGTAGGTATGCAAATCGAATAATCGATACATTTGATCCGATTAATCGGAGATTTATTTATTTGGTATCTCGATTTTTTTTAAATTAATCGATTTTGGACCAGTTAATTGTTCTCAATTCGGGTGTTTGATAAATGCGAACCCAGCGGTATAATGTTGTACAAATCACAGAAATTATTAAACTCACGTGAAAAACTATAGATAGTTGATGTATTGAAAAACAGACCGTGCGTTTGATTTTCAGGCGAGTACCATGCGGAAGTTGGGATGCATACCGATTAACAATTAATCGATATTTTTGACACAATTAATCGGAGATTTTAAATCGATGCCGTACTTCGATTTTTAGATAAATCGATTGTTGTACCAGTTAATCGGTTATAAAAAATCGATTAATCGGTCAAATCGATATTCGCTTCTAATAAATCGATTGATGTTGTAATCGATCATTAATTGTATTTGAATCATAAGCGCGGTGCAGAGTACTACCTAAAACTGTGATACAAATAATCGAAAATCTATTCTAAAAAGTCAACCTTTCCTTACAATAAATCGATTGATGTTGTAATCGATTATTTTTATTCGATGTTGCATTCCCATGAGGAAGAATTCAAAGTTTATGACTCGCAATTTTGCATAGATTACCAAGATTACCAAGAACATTGTCTTATGAAGTTAATATGGTTTTTAAAAATTGGATTATCAATGAATGCCCAGTGATTCGCAAGCTGTACTCCTTTGGCGAGTTATGCTCGTCCCAGGCTGTATTTTCCTGAGGCCAAAAGGGAGTAACCTTTTTCAATTTGCCACAACTGTAGATCCTCCCGAGGTTCTTCAATATTTAAACGGCCCTGGGCGGAGCCGGCATAAAATACCAACTTGGTTAAGAAAATGGAAGAAGGTTTCACTGGAGTATTGTAGCACTGCGCGTAATTGATGTAAACGTGTAAAACATGGTTTTTACAAGCTACCAATCGATGGAAAATTATCGAGAGCTGTTTAAAAATCAGATTTTGGTTTATTTTGATAATAATAAATACAATTTTTATGATTAACGTCCGTAGGTGATTTGTTTTCCGTAAGTGAACTTTTTTGTTACATTTGTCAATATAATTTTTCCATCATATTATAATTTTGATATTTTTTATATTTATTTTGGATATTTACTTTTTTTTTTTTTACATCAATGTATATTTGAATTATGTGGCTGATGGTGGAGGGGGAGTTTCTGGGGGATCTTCAAGTCCGCTATGATGTAGGGATTTCCGCTTAGGTTTCTAGTAAAGGAATCGGTGCTCCGTCTTCTAATCCTAAGCTTCTGATTCGTCTTCTCGTTCCTCGAATTCTCATGGGCTGGTTAGGGCTGGTTAGGGCTCGGATGACTGACAGTTGGGTTTTGACTCGAACCCATTGTGTGGTCTGGGATAATGGTTTTGACCATTTTTCGGATAGTGTAATAGCCATTTATTTCAGAAAGGTTTCGTATTCTCTGTGCATCACCCCTTCTGCTGAAACTATAAGTGGTGTGAAGGAACCCCTCAAGTCTTCGGCGGCGCGGTCGTACTTTCTGTGCTTTGCTTTGGCGGCATTTCTAGCAATGACTTTCCATTCTTGGGTGGCATAAGAGGGAGCTTCAGCGTTTATTACGCGTGTGTCGAAAAACGCTGTCCTCTCAGGATTCCATACCCCGTGAATTTTTATGTCGGCCACTAATGTTGGGTTTCCTTCGAGTCCTTCTTGCAATACGGGTTCTGTTGCGACTTCATTCCAAGCCATACTTGCCATGAGAGCGCATTGGTCTCTGACCAGATCGTGCCCTCTTTTGACCAGACCTCCTTTCAAACAATTGAGGGCGTGATTGTTGGTCATGGGAAGCCCGCAGCCATCACAATATTGAGGTAGATCTGAAAATTTTTGATATTTACTATTTATATTGATATTTTTTTATATTTTTGATTTTTTTTAAAGCATTTTTACTTCCATATTTACAGAGTAAATGGAAGTATTGTGATCGTCCTAAAATCGAGAATCGGAACGGAGCTTCGGAAAAACTTTTTCTTATACACATTTACTCAGAATCACTTCCCGAACAAGTGTCTGTGTGTCCGTGTGTCCGTGTGTCTGTGTGTCCGTGTGTCCGTGTGTCCGTTAGTCCGTCCGTCCGTCCGTCCGTCTGTGGTCATTTACGAAAATGGCCATAGCTCCCTCAATTCTCAACCTTTTTCCAAATTTCTTGAACTGAAATGTTTGTCTCGGCAAGACCTAACACCCTGTTTAATCGGAATTTGGATATCGCACAGTACTTCCGATATATTTGCATTTTTACTGTTTTCTATTTTATTTTTTTCCGGCTACAAAAATGGACCGATTTGAGCGTTCTTGGTCTTAAAATCTTTGTTTTACCTTGCAGAATATGTGGATATTTTTTATTCCAATAATGTATTGTATTTTTATTTTTAACGAATTTTAAAATTTTAATAGTGAATTTTTCGATATTTTTGGCCTAAGCACCTGTGCTTTGGCCTAAAAGCAGTCAAAATATGATCTAATTGTGCCACAATTTTACGTTTCGAAATATGGAAGTATTGTGTGTTATCTACGCACCACTGGTTTTATATTGATTTTTTTGATTTTGATCTTTTCCATCATATTGTGATAAATTTCTATCATAATAATTGTTAATTAATACCTAATTAATAATTTTTATATTTTATTAATTTATTTTAATGAATGAATTTTATAAAATGAATTATCAATAGTAATCAATGATCGTTTTATGCATATTATACCTAATATCTAACTAATCTATAATAATAAAAGCAAGTGTTTGTTTGTTTGTTTGACCGAGCTCTCCAGCCAAATCTCTATCGCACGCAGGGACCTGGAATTTTTTACACGGAAGCACAAAGGGGCTGGCAACAAGACCTCAAAGCCCAATTTTCAATTTTTGAAAAAAAATTTTTTTTTAATTTTTTAAAAAAGTGAAAAAAGTGAGTTTTAAACGTGAAAAAAGTGAATTGAGTGAAAAAAAATGACAACGGGGACACGGGCGGGTACAGCTATCCTATGGGGGAGAGATTCCTGCGCTATTCACTTATCTGCATTTTCTAATTTTTTCGCACGGGCAACGCCGGGCGGGTACAGCTATACCTAATAATAATAAAATGTTAATTTTAATTATAATCAATTAATAAACGTCATCTCCTGCTCTCCATCTGCTTGTGTTAATTGTGACAGAATGGTAGCGAACGTCGAAAATCATTTCGCGATAATATTGCGTTTGGATTTTTTCATCCCTCAGCATTCTTTGCTACATTTACATTAGTATTCAGAGTGGTAAACGTTATTTTCGATTACCATGTTACCCCTGTCGACGGTCAACTGATGTTCTGAATGTACAGAAGCTACGCCTTCTGAATACATAATGTAAGATTTCAACCCCCAGACCGAATTATACACATTTTCAGAGAGGTACAATTCAAAATCTTAAAAGTGCATCATGAAGATTGAGTGGGATGACCTTTTTTTGGAATCTAATTTTCTTTTGAAACATAAGTGGCGGTGGTGGTTATTTTTGCCGGTTGGGTATCGGTTTTTGGTTGGTTGGGATGGTTTTAGTTAATTTACCTAATTGATTCGTATTGATTTTTACTTCCATATTTACAGAGTAAATGGAAGTATTGTGATCGTCCTAAAATCGAGAATCGGAACGGAGCTTCAGAAAAAACTTTTTCTTATACACATTTACTCAGAATCACTTCCTGAACAAGTGTCTGCGTGTCCGTGTGTCCGTTAGTCCGTCCGTCCGTCCGTCTGTGGTCATTTACAAAAATGGCCATAACTCCCTCAATTCTCAACCTTTTTTCAAATTTCTTGAACTGAAATGTTTCTCTCGGCAAGACCTAACACCCTGTTTAATCGGAATTCGGATAACGCACAGTACTTCCGATATATTTGCATTTTTAGTGTTTTCTATTTTATTTTTTTCTGGCCACAAAAATGGACCGATTTGAGCGTTCTTGGTCCTCAACTCTTTGTTTTACCTTGCAGAATATGTGGATATTTTTTACATTCCAAAAATGTGACGTTTTTTCATTTTGGGCGAATTTTAAAATTTTAATAGTGAATTTTTCGATATTTTGGCCTAAACACCCTTAAAAGCAGTCAAAATATGATCAAATAGTGTCACAATTTTACGTTTCAAAATATGGAAAGTATTGTGTGTTATCTACGCACCACTGGTTAATTCCATATTTACAGAGTAAATGGAAGTATTAGAATCGTCCTAAAATCGAAAATCGGAACAGAGCTTCAGAAAAAACTTTTTCTTATACACATTTACTCAGAATCACTTCCTAAACAAGTGTCTGTGTGTCCGTTACGTCCGTTACGTCCGTCTGTCTGTCTGTCCGTCTGTGGTCATTTACAAAAATGACCGTAGCTCCCTCAATTCTCAACCTTTTTTCAAATTTCTTGAACTGAAATGTTTCTCTCGGCAAGACCTAACACCCTGTTTAATCGGAATTTGGATAACGCACAGTACTTCCGATATATCTGCATTTTCAGTGTTTCCTATTTTTTTCCGGCCACAAAAATGAACCGATTTGAGCGTTCTTGGTCTTAAAATCTTTGTTTTACCTTGCAGAATATGTGGATATTTTTTATATTCCAAAAATGTACTGTATTTTTATTTTGGGCGAATTTGAAAATTTTAATAGTGAATTTTTCGATATTTTTGGCCTAAACACCCTTAAAAGCAGTCAAAATATGATCAAATTGTGTCACAATTTTACGTTTCAAAATATGGAAGTATTGTGTGTTATCTACGCACCACTGGGTTTTCATTCGACGAGGATAAGAAGAACAGGCCATTTCATTCATGATTAGGTTTCAATATTTAATTCACTCACGTACCTGCTTGAACCCACGATACATAACGCGTATCTCTTGTCTGGTGAATTTCGTCTGTCTGCAGAGATCTTCGAGGGCGACGAGCGGAGCTTTCGGCAGACGGCATGGCTCGATGTCAAAGACGGCATCTTCCACCGGACTGTCGGGCGGCGTTGCCATACTACACCGATTTTGAAAGAATTATTCCCCCGAGAAACGCCACGATTTCGACGAAAAAATGTTCCGGAATGAGCGAAATTCTACGCCAATCGATTTGAAAAGCATCTATAGTTTTACGAAAAAGTCTTTCATCGGTAAACGCAGTTTTTAAACTAGAGAAAAATACAAACTTGAGCGAATGTCCAAATATCGTCGGAATCTATCACTAGCAAGCGGCTGAAGTTATTTCCGAGGGAAAAGTCTACTTATGCGATATATTTTACCGATATATACAAGGGTATTTGAAAAAAGAAAAACTTTCTTCGCCCTTTTTCAAAACGCGTTCTCCCGAAATTCCGCCGGACGCAATGGCCGCACCGTCCGGATTCCCGGGCCAAACTGGGGGCGGCGAGTTCTGTCAAGGGTTCCGTCCCACGGCCCACTCCCACCCCCACTCGAGCCTCTGGACCCCCGATACATTTCCAAAGGCCTTCCAGCCTGTTTGGCCTTCCCGGCCAGGCGTAGGCGCTAATCGACGACTGGATTAGTACGAATTCCGCCGCTAGGCGCGTCACTTCCGAATAAAGCGAAATTGAGGTTTAAAAGCGAACGCTTTTAATTATCGTATAAAATAAGAATAAAATAATAATAATAATAAAGATAAAATTATCGTATAAATAATAAGTAGACGAATTTTTCTGTTTGGAAATTAAAGGCAGGTTTTATAGATACAGGGTTGATGGAACTTATTGCAAAAAAAAACGCTGCTAAGTAGATCAGTGGCATGTGCAGATTAGTTTTCGGTATGTCCGAAGAACTCTGCAAATTTTGCACAGGGGTTCATTTTTCGATTGCAAAGACAAACCAGGCAAAAAATAATCATCCTCTTCGAAACGATATGTAAACAATTTTTTCCCCGGTTAAAATAAAAACATAACACAAGTGAGTGAGATAATTAAAAATGTACTCACTCAAAAAAAAAAATAATGACAAGGTGAGGGTCTGAAAGAAAAAAACGCTGCTAAGTAGATCAGTGGAATGTGCACATTAGTTTTCGGTACCTATATCCGAAGAACTCTGCAAATTTTGCACAGGGGTTCATTTTTCGATTGCAAAGACAAACCTCACGATATATCGGTAATCCTTGAACTCAGAATTTAGTTTTTATTATTCTATAATTTCAGTATAAATTTGCATTTTAGATGGGAATTTAGATGAACGTTTTTCAACCCGGCAAAAAATAATCATCCTCTTCGCTTGATAAATACTTACCTATCTATCTTTTCAAAGCAGCAGATCGTTTAATTCCGTGAAATTCACCATTTAATCTATTCTTAATCACCTTCATAATTAACTGAATAATAATAATGGGAGAACACCATTCGCCCCATCGTCATTTGACCCATCATCATTCGCCCCAATGTCAAACGCCCCAGCGTCATTTCCCCCAGTAATATTTTATATTAATTAAAAATTAGATGGGGCGAATGACGGTGGGGCGAATGACCCGTTTTGACACTTTTTGATCATTCGCCCCATCGTCATTCGATCCAACAACAACTGATAAGGAATAGCTGTTCAGTCGATCGGATCGTATTATCGTACTTTCAAGAAGTTTCCGTACACTAAATTATATACCGTACCGTCATTATTTCCATTTAAAATTAATTCTAGTTCTATTAATATTTTCTTTCAAGTATTAAACACCGAAAGTATTGAGTATCAAACACCTTGGTGTATCCAACACCTACTCGGATAAGTGGGTAGGCTATAAAATATCTTGCTTGATTAGCGTTTGACTGATGAGTATGTCGAATTGGACTGATGAGGGATGTTTTTCTGTCTTGGAGATGCGAGCGCAGCGAGCATCCAGGTCACCTGATCTGTAGGTAGTGGGGGTCTCTAGAAGAATTAAATTCTTACGCAAATTTTGCGTGTTTTGTGCACTTAATGAGTGTACGAAAATACGATAATTTCTACCACCCTCAAATTTCCGTACTCCACGAGAGCTGGGAGGTGGGTGCTCAGTAGCTTCTTCCGCTTCAGCTTACTTATCAGTTTTGGCTAATTGCCCGTGGGCGTTTGATCCTGGGGCGTTTGATGCTGGGGGAAATGACAGTGGGGCGAATGACACAGTATTTATTTTCAATATAATATTTACCATAATTATTTTGAAAAAATAAATTAAAATAAGAAAAATATTGGGGGAAATGATCGCGGGTCAAATGACGGTGGGGCGTTTGCACTTGGGGCGAATGATCTCGGGTCAAATGACGCTGGGGCGAATGACAGTGGGGCGAATGAACTCGGGTCAAATGACGATGGGGCGAATGATAGTAACCCATAATAATTAATAAATTCTCTGAATAATGAAATTAAAAATGCCTCAAGAATGCCTCAGAACCATTGTTAAAGCCTGACTCGCTCTCATGTTGCCAATCGCAACTGGTCGTAGTGTGAGTGCGTCACCTTGTTGGTGTAATAGGCTAGTGGTCGTAACTTACGACTCGTAAGTAAATCAATCAACCGTATCTAAGAGCCAAGGCCAAATTCTCAAATTTTTCCGATATTTATTTTGCTGATTTGTGTAATGCGATCAGATTATTTAAATTGAAGATATCGGGAGGAAAGAAGTTTTTGTGGGCATTCCAACGAGTGGAAAACGAATTTTGTGGCTCGAGTAGTTATCGAGTTATTAAGAATTGGGGAAATTTTGAAAAACTCAAAAATGCTTCACTAAAACTGCAATAACTCCTGAACGGTTGAAGCTACCGGCGTGGCGATGGTCTCATTCGATTCAGCATAGAAAAATCTACAGAAAATGATACCTCACATGCCTATGTTGCAAATTTCCTTAAAACGACGAATTTTTTACGACTTCAACAGCTGTTTTACTGTCCTTAAAATTAAGGTAGGGTTCTGTCGAGACGTTAGGACCAACTAGATACGGAACTTGATTTTTGGTAAAAATTTCAAAATTTTTCGATAACTCCTTCCCCCTGAAAAACCCCGGACGGCGGACGGCGTACGGCGGACGGACAAAATTTTTATTGCAGATTCGGATTCTACAAACGTAAACCAACAAATTTTCAGGGGGTGTTAAAAAAAAAATTTTCCTGACCGATTAAAGGTTCATTTCTTAAGAAAAATGAACCAAAAACGCTGCTAAGTAGATTAGTGACATGGGTACATTATTTGTCTGGGTATCTCAGAAAATAAGCTTCAAATAGTCGGAGCAGGTAGGTTTATCATCAAACTGTCAAAATTTGTACACTAATAGAAAAATGTGCAAAAAAATTCAACGGAATCTGGCTATTAACATTTTGATCAATGGATGAAAAATAGATAGAATCTATCTATCTGATGCTTTTATTTGCCGATACAAAATCGTTGGTGGATTAATAGTCAATGGTGAATTCAATTATGCTTAAATGGTACGTTTTCACCGGGATTGGCAAACTGCGTCCCGTTTATACAAAGTGCGTCCCGCCAAATATTCAGCCCTTCTACAAAGTGCGTCCCGCCAAATAATCAACCCTTCTACAAAGTGCGTCCCGCCAAATAATCAACCCTTCTACAAAGTGCGTCCCATGGCAATGTGACCAGTTACTGTCACCGTTACAGTTCGTTTTTCACCCAAAGTTCGGAATATTAATTCGTCGTCAATTTTCATTCGTAAACTCGTCATAATTATTCATTTTTAAGGCTTCTTATTGAGCTCGGGATTTGGCAAAAATTTAAGGGAGACATTCTTCACGAATTCCATCATCGTAATGTTACCCCGCGTCAAGCATGACATCTTCTCCCGAAGGAATTCTTGTCTGTCGAACGCATTAATATATAAGTGTCTTGCTGAATCGACTTTAGCGTTTCTATAATTTTCTATGAGAAGCCTAGAAAATGAATAATTGAAGGGTAAGGGGAAGGAACGAGGAATGTCACAAAAAGTACTTTTAGAGAAAAAGCAGGTTTTGTATTTTAAATTCTATGTTTTTTCCCCTTACACCGAATCTTTCGTTGCTTCTCAGTGCGACATTTATACTTTTTTCCCCTTGGAGTTTCACTATACGGTTAGTACCTTTGAATTCCTACAAAATGCGCTATTAAGCTTGTTTTTGGGAAAAATGGACATTTCCTGTTCTTTCCCCTTACCCTTCAATTATGACGAGTTTACGGATGAAAATTGACAACGAATTAACATTCCGAACTTTGGGTGAGTGGAAATAGCAACTTATGGGGCGTGGAACAGTTCGCCTCCCCGTTGGTACGCCCTGGGCAACGCTAAACGAACTGTAACAATGACAGTAACTGGTCGCATTGCCATGGGACGCACTTTGTAGAAGGGTTGATTATTTTGCGGGACGCACTTTGTAGAAGGGTTGATTATTTGGCGGGACGCACTTTGTATAGGTTCCAAGGGCTCTGGGACGCAGTTTGATTACACCCGTTTTCACATTGATGATTAAATAGGTATAAAAAGAAAAAAACGCTGAACGATTAGGTAAACGAGACAGTGAGTCATCGAGACGTGAGTTGACGAGGTCCCTTACCTGGGATTAGGTAAACAAGACAGTGACCCACTGACCCATAGACAGTGAGGTCTCGTAGGGATAGAAGGTCTCTACCTGAGATTTCCAAGAATAAAGGACCCCGTTTCTCAGAAGGGAACAGACCTGCCCGTTAATTAAACTGTCAACCGTATTAATATAAGCTGGCTTATCGCACCTTCACTTTCTAAAAGCCGAATCGCATCTGCAGTTCCGAGCCTAAAAACGGACGAACTCGTGTAGAAAACCGTTATCGAAGGTGGGAATGCATCTGACGGAGAATTTCACACATTCTTGTGCACGACATTTTTGCTTAACCCCATTGGTGCTTAGACCGAAAAACCGAGACAATTGCGAAAAAAAACCGAATTTGGCCTTATCATTCCCCCGAAATTGACCCTGGTGACCAAAATCTCGAAAAAATGCCAAAAATGTTTCATGTTTCAGAGTCAATATCTAAAGATTCCCGCCAAAAAACCCCGAAGTCAAATCCATCATTTTTTGAAATTTTTCCTAGACCTTGGATTTTCCAGCTGGAATCAGTTTTTTTGCATTTTTCTTAGTCCTGGAGAGTTGTAGTACATTGCAAATTTTTTGTGTCATGTACCTGCCCAAAACCTACTCAAAAATATTTTTTTGGAATTTCAACATTTTTTTAAAGGGTCAAAAAAATATTTTTTGTTTAGGTCAAAAATTAGTCTTTAAACCAGTTTTCGATCACTAAACCCCAATCAATTTTGACTTATAGGGAGTGAAAAATGTGTAAAACCTTCAAGGAATCCAACAAGCTCAAAAAATTCAAAATCGGTTCAGTAGAACTCCCTCAAATTGTCGAAAACGCGAAAAAGCAGAAATCGCATTGAGAAATTCAAGCCAAACCGATTCAAAAACAAAATTTTCGAATTTTTTCGAAAAAAAACCCTATTCTGTGGTAAATCAAGCGAGAAACCCGGGAAAAATACTCAAAAAATTCTAAACCCACGGCATCATCTTCAAAATCGAGTTTTTGTGTTTTTTCGAAAATGGACCATACTAATGCCGAATTGGACCCCTTAACCTTCTCCGATCGGATTGTCCGGACAGTATGCCTCAAGTTGGAGCAAACCACAACTTTCAAGACTAATTTAGTCAAAATCGGTTCAGTAGTTCAATACGAAGTCCACTTCGTATCGAACCGCTGATCCGATTTTGGTGCGGTTGGTCCTAAAAGTTGTGGTTTGCTCCAACATGAGGCATATTGTCAGGGGAATCAGATGAAAAAATGTTAAGGGGTCGAAAACCCAAAAAAAATGTTTTTGAGATCATGCATTTTTTTACATTTGATCGTTTTTGAGTAGTCTAGAGTTGATTCAGAGGATTCCCTTATAGGAGGTGCAGGTCACAGGAAAATTTGATAAACGCTCGTTTTTTTTTGTTTTTTTTTTAAATCGGACGACTCTGACGAATATTAATTATTAATATCCTCTAGCCGACACTGCGTAGCTAATATCTCCTGAGGAAGGCCTTGCGGGCGCAAGCGCTCTGATAAGGGCTGATTATATCAACCTGGATGGTACCATAGTACGTTTAATCACTTTTTCCTCACCTGATGAGAAATTACGAAAATGCATCTTTTCTACATAGTCTTCTCATAGGTGGCTAGTTTATTCCGCATTCAAACTCACATTTCACCGTCAAATCCTCAAGTCAAATCCTAAGGTCGACGATATAATAATTATATTATTAAATTAAATTATAATTTAATCATTAAAAAGCCGATTAAATGGGCAAGTTTTCCTGAACTTCGGACACTCCTAGCACGTTTTCTCAAAATACAGTTAGCGTATGAGTATTTTCAGAAAATGTTTTTCTTCTATTTTTGACGTTTAAACCGCATTCGCGGTATTTAAAAGTTAGCTTTTTATTACGATTATAATCGTGTATAAATACACTTGACATATAGGAAATTTAACGCTGAATTCAAAAATGTCCTCAAAATTTTATTCTGAACGGGAGAAATGTAGGTTTTCATGATACAAAAGGCGCTTTTCTGAGAAAAAAACATTAAAAAATTCTTTCTTGGAAACGAAAACACGCATAGAACACATTGGACGACAAGTATCAAAGTTAGAAGTCGGACAAAAAATTTAATGGTCGACAAAAACAGTTTCAGTTACAATAAATATGTAATAAAATATTATTCAGGGTGCTCAATCTTAAGATTATCTTCCTCGGACAGAGTTAGTTTTTCACCTCATTTCCCACAATTTTAGTTCTAATTTTCAGTTCGAAACGTATGAGGAAAAAACGATAATTTTGAAAAATTGAGCAATTCTCGATTTCGGTTCAATTTTTTGGTATTTTAACTTGATTCTAAAAAGCGGCAAATGCTGTAAATTTGTTGGAAATTCAACGCTCTTTTCAACGGCATCCTCATTTTTCCAATTACTCTAATATTTGAGGCAATTGTGGCTATTTAACTGAATCTCAGTCAAAAAGACGAGAAAAATCTTTAAAGTCAAAAAGCCTACTTTTTCTGAGGCTCACAAAAAAGTTTACAGAACAAACATTGTAGCGAATGAGTTAAAGAATCGGACCCTTCAAGGAAGATAATCTCAAGCACCCTGTATGGCTTCTCACGAGTGTGCCTTACGTATGTGCTGCTTGAGATTTGAGAATCGGCAAGATGCGTAATCGCACTGCGTACAATTGAACGGCTTCTCGCCGGTGTGCCTACGTACGTGCTGCTTGAAATCCGATGCTCTGTTGGTAGCGTATTCGCATTCCTTACAATTGTAGTCCTTGCCGGTCTGATCGGTCTGCGACGATTCCGCCGAACCGGCCGGCTTGTGCCATTTCATGTGTTTGTCGAGAGTCGACGGCTGGTTGCAGACGTAACTGCATTCTTTGCATTTGAACGGACTCCCGTCCCGGTGCCATTTCAAGTGACGCTTCAAAGCCGACGACCGGCCGAAGGAGCGATTGCATTTCTCGCAGGTGAACGGCTTCTCGCCGGTGTGTTTTCGCATGTGCTCCTCGAGCAATTCCGACCGTGTACAGGCAAAGTGGCACTGAGAACAGTTGAACGGCTTTTCCCCGTGCGTTTGCAAATGGTTGGTGAGGCTTACGAACGACGCACAACCATAGCCGCACTCCGGACAGGTGAACGGCTTCTCGCCGGTGTGTTTCCGCATGTGCCGCTTGAGATTGGCGGCTTGGACGCAGGTGTAGCTGCATAACGTACAGCTGTACGGCTGCTCGCCGTTGTGCATACGAATGTGCTGCTTGAGGCTTGACGAGTAAGCGCAGACGTAATCGCACTGCGAACAGCTGAACGGCTTCTCGCCGGTGTGCCGTCGCATGTGCTGCTTCAGTTCCGGTTGGGTGGAGAATTTCTTCTCGCATTCCCCGCAACTGAACGGCTTCTCGCCAGTGTGCGTTCGTATGTGCTCCTTGAGGTACCATCTTTTGGTGAAGCCCTTACCGCACTCTATGCAACTGTACGGCCTCTCACCGGTGTGGTTCAGCAAGTGCCGCTTGAGCTGCGATGAGCTGACGAAACCGTTGCCACATTCTGTACAAGTGAACGGCCTTTCGCCGGTGTGCGTTCGAACGTGCTCCTTGAGTCGCGATCCTTTGGAAAAGCCTTTGCCGCATTCCAAACAGCGGAACGGCTTCTCGGACGTGAGATCTGCTTTGGCGAAAGTACCTTCTGAAATATTGAGATTGCTGACGGAATTTGGCCGCTCTGTATCGCCATCTTGTTGGTTGCATCCAGAATCTAAAGCCTTCATTGGCCCACCGCATTCATCCTCTTCTTGCTTGATAGTGTCCGGCTCCATATCGACATCAATAGCGTCAGTGTCGCCTTGGGGAAGAGCAGAATAAGTGCCACCCATGTGCATTCGCATGTGTCTTTCAAGTCGACTTGGGGCGGAAAAGTTTTCCCCGCGTTCTGCACAACTGTATCGCATCTCCCTCCCGTGCGTCAGCATGTGCCGCTTGAGATGCGACGAGCTGAGGAAGCCTTTGCCGCATTCTGAGCAAGGGAATGGCCTCTCGCCGGTGTGCGATCGTATGTGCTCCTTGAGACGCGACCCTTTGGAAAAGCCTTTGCCACATTCTGAACAGCTGAACGGCTTCTTGGACGACTGATTTCGTAAGTGCGTATTTGATGATTTGGTGGAACTGCCTTCGTGCTTGCCATCTTGCTGATTCCATAATGAATCTAAAGCTTCGGTTGGTGATATTGGCCCACCAAACTCTTCCTCTTCTTGCTTGATCAAGTCCGGCTGAATATCGACATCATTTGGAACAGTAGAACTTCGATAAGCCTCACCTGGCTGCGAGCCGTGACCTGAAAATCGTCAGATCAATAACCATCAATAACATCAATAACACTGAAATTGGGGACCTCAAACCTAGATCAAACCAGTGGTGCGTGGATAACACACAATACTTCCATATTTTGAAATGTAAAATTGTGACACAATTTGATCATATTTTGACTGCTTTTGAAAGTGTTTAGGTCAAAAATATCAAAAAATTCAATATTAAAATTTTAAAATTCGCTCGAGATGAAAAAACGCCACATTTTCGGAATGTGAAAAATATCCACATATTCTGCAAGGTAAAACAAAGATTTTAAGACCAAGAACGCTCAAATCGGTTCATTTTTGCGGCCGGAAAAAAATAAAATAGAAAACACTAAAAATGCAAATATATCGGAAGTACTGTGCGTTATCCAAATTCTGATTGAACAGGGTGTTAAGTCTTGCCGAGACGAACGTTTCAGTTCAAAGAATTTGAGAAAAGGTTGAGAAATGAGGGAGTTATGGCCATTTTTACTTCCATATTTACAGAGTAAATGGAAGTATTGTGATCGTCCTAAAATCGAGAATCGGAACGGAGCTTAAGAAAAAAATTTTTCTTATACACATTTACTCAGAATCACTTCCTGAACAAGTGTCTGTGTGTCCGTCTGTCCGTCTGTGGTCATTTACAAAAATGGCCATAACTCCCTCATTTCTCAACCTTTTTTCAAATTTCTTGAACTGAAATGTTTGTCTCGGAAAGACCTAACACCCTGTTTAATCGGAATTTGGATAACGCACAGTACTTTCGATATATTTGCATTTTTAGTGTTTTCTATTTCATTTTTTCCGGCCACAAAAATGAACCGATTTGAGCGTTCTTGGTCTTAAAATCTTTGTTTTACCTTGCAGAATATGTGGATATTTTTTACATTCCGAAAATGTGGCGTTTTTTCATTTTGGGCAAATTTTAAAATTTTAATACTGAATTTTTTGATATTTTTGACCTAAACACTTTCAAAAGCAGTCAAAATATGATCAAATTGTTACACAATTTTACGTTTCAAAACATGGAAGTATTGTGTGTTATCTACGCACCACTGGTTGTAAATGACCACAGACGGACAGACGGACGTAACGAACACACAGACACTTGTTCAGGAAGTGATTCTGAGTAAATGTGTATTAGAAAAAGTTTTTTCTGAAGCTCCGTTCCGATTCTCGATTTTAGGACGATTACAATACTTCCATTTACCTACTCTGTAAATATGGAAGTAAAAACCCTAGATCGAACACTGAAGACACTGGAGACTGAGGAAGACTGAATTTCACCAATCTGTACCTTGGGTTTCTGGATCGTCGACGATTCTTGGCCCATCGCACTCCTCTTGCTTGATAGAGTCAGGCAGAACTTCGACATCATGTGGCACCATAGTGCCACAGCCACCGGAGGGAGGGGTACAACTCTGAGTCTCATCTGCCTGCCGGTCAACACCTGCAAATATTCCAATCAATTTCCATCAAAAACACCGAAATCGGGCATACCAAAACTTTCGATCCAACGCCAATTTGAGAAAATCAAATTTGAACCATCGACTACGCCATACCTTGGGTTGCAGAATCGTCGACTTTCCTCTGAGAAATCAACCCGCCGCTCACTTCTTGATTGGTGGAGTTTGGCATTATCAAGAGATAGTACGGATAAGGGATAATCCCAACTACCTCTTGGAGAGGGGTGGTATTCAGATTAGCGATTGCTGGCGGCTGGTCACTTTGTGCCACCGGGCCGGTGCTACCTGACGACTTGTCACCGGTGTGCCTCCGCATGACGTGCTTCTTCAGACCTGACGCTTCAACGCTAGCATAATCACACTCCGTGCAACTGTACGGCTTCTCGCCAGTGTGAATTCTCACGTGCCGCGCGAGATGCCTTTCCGAGAAGAAGCTTTTCCCGCACTCCGTACAGCTATACGGCTTTTCGCCGGTGTGTATTCGCATGTGCCGCTTGAGGATTGACGGAAATATGCACGCATAGTCGCATTCGGTGCATTGCAACGGCTTCCCATCGCTGTGCGTTCGAATATGCAGCTTGAGAGTTTTCACAGTTGCACAGGTGTAGCGGCACTCTGAACAGCTGAACGGCTTCTCGTCGGAGGGCTTCTGTTTGTGTTCGTTAACAGTCGGCTGTGAGTTTTTGAGCGGCTCGTCAGTGTGCGTTCGCATGTGCCCCTTGAGGGCTGCTGAATTTTTGCAAGGATGAGCGCATTTAGGGCAAGTGAATGGCTTTTCGCCATCGTGCGTGCGCAGGTGCAGCTTGAACTCTGCCGATTTGGCACAAGTGAAACTGCACATTGAACAAAGATAAAGCTCTTGGCCGGTATTCCATTTCTGCGATTCTCCGTCATCATCTTGACCGTTGCATGGCAGACCTGAAAAATTAGTTACATGTTAAATTTGCCCAAAAGTTATAAGCTCACTAACCCTCAAAGGCCGTATCGTACGTCAGACCAAAGTCTGTATCAGACGTCAGACCGTTCTCCCACAAGCCTCCCCACAATCCTACAAACATTTATGCAGGTGCGCAAAAGTGAACATATCCATAGGGTCAGCCAATCAGAGAATAGGGTCTGTGCGTCTGTACGTGGGATGGGGAGGGGAAGGGTCTGACGCGTGATAAAGGCTTGATAAAGGCGTGATAAAGCAAAGAATCGGTCTGCCCAGACGGTCTATGGGATGGGGAGGGGAACGGTCTGACGCGTGATAAGGGCTTATCAAGAAAAAATGCGATTGGCCCGATTTAATGATTGCAATCCTCCGTACCCTGGGTTTCTGAATTTTTGGCCTCTTGGGGGAAAATTGCCCTACAGGATTCCTCCTCTTCATGTTTTATTGAGTCCGGACTGACATATCCCGGGTCAGCGGTTATGATGTCACCTCGAAAAGATGTGTCACTCTGATAAGTGTCATCTGGCTGCAAATCAGAATCGACCAGTGCGCAGATTTGTAATATGTACGATGTTACCATTATAACAAAAATCAAGAATAACTGCGACAAATCCGGAAAAGGCGTTGATCTCAATTACCTCTGAAGGCTCTGATTTTATTTCCGTCTTAATCTCCATTGGCATCCGCTCTTCCCCCACAAGAAAGTTAGCCTACGGTCAGACGATGGCAGAAGGATCAACCACCGATAGACTGAACAAGCCCAGATGAAAATTATGTACCATACAAAGATGATTGGAGAAAATCGCAAAGAACTTTACTGTATAATATACACCATAATATTATACGAGGATCACAAGCACAACAGTCATGACGCAAACAACCATCGGTGAGCGGTATCTATCAAAGGACTCCATCTCCTTCTTTACTTCGCGCCGGCCGAGATAGTGCTAGACAAGTAAATTATTGTACCAACTAGACCACGTACGACGACCACTAGGCCACAGGGAGGTTCGTTTTGAAGTTCGAATCTGCCTCGTCGGTTTTTTTTCGTTTTACAAATGATACGTGATTGTGTTTTTTGACAATTTTGGTCATCATATTCCCAAAAGTAGTGAAATATTATCAAATAGTTTGAAAACCAAAAAATCACAATGAGAACACAAACTAAGCTGAAATAAAAACTCAAACTGAAATTAAAAGTCAAACGCGTACACAAACTGAAAATAAAACTCAAAAGAGAAAATCTAACTCTAAGTGAGAATCAAACTTAAACTCATACCTACCTACTAAATAGGTCCTACTTACTGAAGTTAAACCGAAACTGAACCCCGATTTGAACGTCAAAGTGAAACACAAGCTAAACTGGAATTGAAACTCGGAATGAAATTGAAACTGAAACTCAAATGGGAATTCGAAGTCAAACTCAGATGGAAACTGAAACTCAATTTGAAAGTCAAAATGAAACACAAACTGAAATTGAGATTCAAACTCAAAGTGAAAATCAAACGCAAACTCAAATTGAAAATCAAACTCGAACCGAATCTTCAAGTTGAATTGAAACTTATGGGGACATTCTAACTGAAACTAAGTTTCTTCTAGTAAGTCTTACTACACTGAAATTCAAACGAGCTCAAACTGAAACTCAAACCATCGATGTTTCAGTTTGATTTTCAGTATCAGTTCAAATTTCAGTTCAAGTTTGAGTTTGGTTTGCAGTTCGAATTCGAGATTCAATTTCAGATTGAGTTTGAATTTCACTTTGACTTTTAGATTGTGGTTCAGTTTGAATTTGTGTTTCAATTTTTCCAGGTATTTGGCTTTCTTAATTTGATGGTAGACGATAATCCTAAGGATACCTAGCCCAAGGTTAGGCGCTGGAAATTTAAAAGCCTTTCTAACGGTGTGCATTTTTTTGTAATTTCATTAAGTCAAAAGCACAGAAAAACTTTGAAGTGAAAAAATTGTATTTTCTCTCAAACCCACAACAAATTTCGTCGGTTAACAATTTATGCAAATTATCTTAAGATTCGCACATTTTCAAAGACGATAACTCAACAACAAGAACAACCTGTATAGGGTACAAGGCTTCTCACTTAAGTCGGCCACACACTATCCAATTAATGGCCGTTGGGGGGGGGGGGGATGAGCGTTGCTTGAAATTCAAATTTATTGGGTTCAATGCCGACGCCACCTCGACCGATCACACCACATTCCTACTCCCCTCCACCGACAATCAGACAGCGTATAGCCGACCATACACTATCCGATTGCTGGTGGAGGGGGTAAGAAAATGCACTGCGGAGATTGGTCGAGGTGGCGTTGACGTTGAAGCCAATAAATCTAACCGGGGTTTCGAAGCCATCTTCCCACGTTCATCCCCCTCGGGCAGCCAGCAAAGCAGATAATGTGTGGCCGACTTTACGTATCTATAGCGGGTGTTCCATGCAATCGAAACCGTTCTTGCCAATGTGGTCGATCTGCGATGATACGGGGCGAGCATAGCTGTGGTCTAAGGAGCTGACCGGCATGTCGCGGTTAAAAGAACCATCGCATGCCTCAGAAGTGAATGGCGCAGTGCGTTTTTCTAAGTGTTCTTCGAGCAAATCCGACTCGCTGCTGACAAAACGGCACTCTGTACCGTCCATTTTGTGCGTTTCTCCGTGGCTGATGATGTCTGCTGACGATTCGCACCGGTAGCCGCACTCCATGCAAATAAATTTTCTCTCGTGCTTTGGCATGTGCTGCTTGAGTTCCGATTTCCTGGAGAATCTCTGCCCGCGCTTCTCGCCGGTGTGCCTACGTACGTGCTGCTTGAAATCCGATGCTCTGTTGGTAGCGTATTCGCATTCCTTACAATTGTAGTCCTTGCCGGTCTGATCGGTCTGCGACGATTCCGCCGAACCGGCCGGCTTGTGCCATTTCATGTGCTTGTCGAGAGTCGACGGCTGGTTGCAGACGTAACTGCATTCTTTGCATTTGAACGGACTCCCGTCCCGGTGCCATTTCAAGTGACGCTTCAAAGCCGACGACCGGCCGAAGGAGCGATTGCATTTCTCGCAGGTGAACGGCTTCTCGCCGGTGTGTTTTCGCATGTGCTCCTCGAGCAATTCCGACCGTGTACAGGCAAAGTGGCACTGAGAACAGTTGAACGGCTTTTCCCCGTGCGTTTGCAAATGTTTGGTGAGGCTGACGAACGACGCGCAACCATAGCCGCACTCCGGACAGGTGAACGGCTTCTCGCCGGTGTGCTTCCGCATGTGCCGCTTGAGATGGGAGGATTGGACGCAGGTGTAGCTGCATAATGTGCAGCTGTAGGGCTGCTCGCCGTTGTGCATACGAATGTGCTGCTTGAGGCTTGACGAGTAAGCGCAGACGTAATCGCACTGCGAACAGCTGAACGGCTTCTCGCCGGTGTGCCGTCGCATGTGCTGCTTCAGTTCCCATTGGGTGGAGAATTTCTTCTCGCATTCCCCACAACTGAACGGCTTCTCGCCAGTGTGCGTACGTATGTGCTCCTTGAGGTACCATCTTACAGTGAAGCCCTTACCGCACTCTATGCAACTGAATGGCCTCTCGCCTGTGTGCATTCGTACGTGCTCCTTGAGTCGCGATCCTTTGGGAAAGCCTTTGCCGCATTCCAAACAGCGGAACGGCTTCTCGGACATGAGATCTGATTTGGCGAAACTGCCTTCTGAAATATTGACATTGCTGCCGGAATGTGGCCGTTCTGTATCGGCATCTTGTTGGTTGCATCCAGAATCTACAGCCTCCATTGGACCACCGCACTCATCCTCTTCTTGCCTGATCAAGTCGAGCTGAATATCGACATCATTTGGAACAGTAGAACTTCGATAAGTCTCACCTGGCTGCGAGCCGTGACCTGAAAATCGTCAGATTGACCTTCATCAATAACACTAAAATTGGGGACCTCAAACCAAAGCTAGATCAAACACCAATTGAAGCAGACAGGATTTCACCAATCTGTACCTTGGGTTTCTGGATCGTCGACGATTCTTGGCCCATCGCACTCCTCTTGCTTGATAGAGTAAGGCAGTACTTCGACATCGTGCGGCACCATAGTGCCACAGTCACCGGAGGGTGGGGTACAACTCTGAGTCGCATTCGCCTGCCGGTCGACACCTGAGAATGTTCCAATCAACCTCCATCAACAACACCGAAATCGGGCATACCAAAACTTTCGATCCAACGCCAATTTGAGAAAAGCAAATTTGAACCATTAAATCGACGGCGAAGTGGTGAGACCTCGTATCTCCAATTTCGTACCTGCACGTGAACATTAGAGATGTCATGGAAATTCGATGTGGTAACATAGGGTACCATAGGAATAGTGGCTGTCTTAACAAATGGAGATACGAGGTGTCACCACTTCGCCGTCGAAATACGCCATACCTTGTGTTTCCAAATCGTTGACTCTCCTCTGAAATATCAACCAGCCGCTCACTTCTTGATTGGTGGAGTTTGGCATTATCAAGAGATAGTACGGATAAGGGATAATCCCAACTACCCCTTGGGGAGGGGTGGTATTCAGATTAGCGATTGCTGGCGGCTGGTCACTTTGTGCCACCGGGCCGGTGCTACCGGACGACTTGTCACCGGTGTGCCTCCGCATGACGTGCTTCTTCAGACCTGACGCTTCAACGCTAGCATAATCACACTCCGTGCAACTGTACGGCTTCTCGCCAGTGTGAATTCTCACGTGCCGCGCGAGATGCCTTTCCGAGAAGAAGCTTTTCCCGCACTCCGTACAGCAATACGGCTTTTCGCCGGTGTGTATTCGCATGTGCCGCTTGAGGATTGACGGAAATATGCACGCATAGTCGCATTCGGTGCATTGCAACGGCTTCCCGTCGCTGTGCGTTTGAATGTGCAGCTTGAGAGTTTTCACAGTTGCACAGGTGTAACCGCACTCAGAACAGCTGAACGGCTTCTTGACGGAGGGCTTCTGTTTGTGTTCATTAACAGTCGGCTGTGAGTTTTTGAGCGGCTCGTCAGTGTGCGTTCGCATGTGCTCCTTGAGGGCTGCTGAATTTCTACAAGGATGAGCGCATTTTGGGCAAGTGAATGGCTTTTCGCCATCGTGCGTGCGCAGGTGCAGCTTGAACTCTGCCGATTTGGCGCAAGTGAAACTGCACATCGAACAAAGATAAAGCTCTTGGCCGGTATTCCATTTCTGCGATTCTCCGTCATCATCTTGACCGTTGCATGGCAGACCTGAAAAATTAGTTACATGTTAAATTTGCCCAAAGATTATAGCGCACCAACCCTAAAAGGCCGTATCGCACGACAGATCAAATTCTGTATCAGACGTCAGACCGTTCTCCCACAAAACTCCCCACAATCCTACAAACATTGATGCAGGTGCGCAAAAATGAACATATCCATAGGGTCTGTGTGTCTGTTCGTGGGAGGGGGAGGGGAACGGTCTGACGCGTGATAAGGGCTTATCAAGAAAAAATGCGATTGGCCCGATTTAATGATTGCAATCCTCCGTACCCTGGGTTTCTGAATTTTTGGCCTCTTGGGCGAAAATTGCCCTACAGGATTCCTCCTCTTCTTGTTTTATTGAGTCCGGACTGACATATCCCGGGTCAGCGGTTATGATGTCACCTCGAAAAGATGTGTCACTCTGATAAGTGTCATCTGGCTGCAAATCAGAATCGACCAGTGCGCAGATTTGTAATATGTACGATGTTACCATTATAACAAAAATCAAGAATAACTGCGACAAATCCGGAAAAGGCGTTGATCTCAATTACCTCCGAAGGCTCTGATTTTATTTCCGTCTTAATCTCCATTGGCATCCGCTCTTCCCCCACAAGAAAGTTATCTGTGGTCAGAGGATGGCAGAAGGATCAACCACCAATAGACTGAACAAGGACAGATGTAAGATTTTCATCATTTATTATTTAATAATGTACCATAAAAAGATGAACTGGAGAAAATCGCCAAGAACTTAACTATCTATGATTAGTGATGGACGATACTTATCGATATGAGTATGGTATCGAATATCTTCTTTCGATACCAAGTACATTTGGTATCGAATATTTTGCTTCGATACTAGTGTAGGTATCGAGTATTTTTCCCGACTTCAGAAAAAATACTCAAATGGATAGTCTCAAAATTACCTGCCTACTTTATTTAGGGTGAAAATATAATGAACGACAGAAAAGAGACGTCAGCACGACAGCATTTCGAAACGGCCGATAATCTCTCGGAACGACGAAACAAATCCCTTTCTCCCGACAGCTCATGTACTCGTAAACAAAGGGTTTAAACTCCAAGATGATAACGCCGAGATTAGTGGTTCCCCCTCCGATTGAAATTAAAAAAAAATAATTTTAAAAATTACGTTAATTTGTATGGGAATTGGGACGATTTCGACTCTTTCCGACGAATTTATTACGGCACGAGTAAAATTAGTCTTGGAAAGGAAAAATCAACCTGCAGCTGCCCATATTTTTCAAAAAACCTACTATGCTAGCACGTCATCGGGATGCAAATACGGCTCAAGATAACTCAACCCCCACCTGAAGCAAAATCCGTCCAAAAACGGAAGCGGGGTCGGCCAACCAAGGCAAAGAGTGCCTTCCTGACACAATAATGATTCATTTATCATTTCATTGACTGTACATTATTAAATAATTACAAATTTACAAATAATTACAAATTTTGTAATTATGTATACTTTTCTGTAAAATTTAATTTAATTGTGTGGACGAATGCAGTCGTGTCAACTAATTAAATTGATTAATGCATACATGTCGTGTAAAATTTTTTTTTTGCGTGAAATTAATTTTTCTGTCGTTTGTGGATTAAATAGTCGTTCATTATCTTTTCCCGGAGTTGAAAACATTTTTCTGTCGTGGACGGATTGTTTCGTCGTGAAAGTGAGAATCGCTGTCGTGCATTCGTACTTTTGTGTCGTGCGATTAAATCACACCCCTTTATTTATACTAACTAATAAAATTTACAAAAGGGACCGACTTTCGCCAGATATGGTTGACAAATTGACATTCCTGCGTGGAGTAGGGAAGCAGTTCTGGTACTTGACACCGTTGATGTCGTTTTCCTCCCCATCTCCATCACCACTTCTTTGACATTCGTTTAATCTTATTAATAACTTTTACACATAGAAATGACCTGTTAACCTTGTTGAAAAGTAATATAACGTAAAACAAATAACATCAGGGCTTAATAGTGTTATTTAATTGGACGATTAAACGAACTTACCTGTGAAGTTCAATCGTAATTATGTGCATCCCAGTCCGAAGACACCACGTGAGAACAATTGCAGCTCCTCGGTCAGGGAGCGCAAACACCGATACTTTTAAAGAGACAAAAATGTCTATCATGCTCTCTGCAGACGAGGACACTTCGGCCTCTGCCCATATCATCTGCTGGCGCGCCTGCTACATAAATTTCAGTCATTCAAAGATTTTCTGAAGTTGATGAAGATTTGACCACGGGTGGGAGGGTAGTACAGGGGAGTCCCCTGAGGGGACGTGGTGTCTTCGGACTGGGATGCACATAATTACTAGGGATGGGCGTTTCAGTTCCTTTCAAGAAACGAAATGTAACAGTTTCGTCTTACCCTGAAACCGTTTTGGCGAAACCGTTTCAAAACACATGTTTCGGCCTCAATGTGATTCATGAATGAAACGTACGTGAAGCTGGCTGAGGTGAACGGTTCCTTTCTCTGCTTCGGTTTCGGTTTCTTCATGCATCTTCCATACATCCGCAACGGAAATTCCGTTGCGGAATGAAACGGAGAAACCGGAGCGGGGAAATGACTCGTTCGTTTCTGGTATTTCGTTTTTTTTGAAACGGCTATTTCAGGCAACATGAAACGGTTTCATCGTTTTTCCTTATGAAACCGTTTCTCCGAAACGGTTTCACGTTTTTTTCCCATCTCTAATAATTACGATTGAACTTCACAGGTAAGTTCGTTTAATCGTCCAATTATGTGTCATCCCAGTCCTCAGACACCACGTGAGAACAATTGCAGATGTTCAAAGATATCCAAATCTGCATCAACCTCAGAGATTCTGGTCTGAGATACAGCAATAAGGTTACAGTAGATGTTACTTAATCTAAGTCGGCCGCAGTGAAATATAGACAATTAAATCATTTCACTAAGGGGTACTGGAAAAAATACCCGTATGAAGTAAGCTATTTGATCCTTCCACACTTCGATAGCCAGATTTCGCAAACTACGCAGCCTGCGCCCTTCAGCTTGAAGGCTTTTTTAATGGCTTCCATGGTCTTACCACGACGGTAGGCTGTCGAAGTCGAGGCATGCCGGACTGAGAGGGGTTTATAATTTGGCAGTCGACCCCAGTGGTGGCTAACCCGACTCTCACCCAGCGACTCTGGGTTTGTCTTGATGCGGCCGAGGATGGACTAGTCTAAGTGATGAATAATTTTTTACATTCGGGAGGTCGCCAAGAGCGTGTGAGTAGCAAGTATTGCTCCAAGCAGCTTGTAACACACAATGTTGAATCTTCGGAGAAGAAAGGCAAATCCTGGCCAGGCTGTGGATTGTTTGGAAGGAAGACTTCAAAGGATTGGGAATGTAAACCCTCAGGCATGCCTCTGAATGTATGAAATCCTGATGCAATGTATAGTCTGAAGTCTATGTAGTGTAGCTAAACAGAGAAAAGCAACCCACCCTCTTGCCACACAGTCAACGTCACCATCAATGGTGGCTTTAACATAGTTGAGGACAACTTGGGGTCCCAAGTGTTGGAATATGGCGGGTTAGGCGGACGTTACCGAAGAAAAACCCCTTTAAGAACTCTTTTGATGGAAGGATCATGGCTAATATCTCTATCTGCAATAAGTGATATAGCTACGCGATGGGTATTAAGCGTTCCATACAAATGGGGCGATTTTTCAAAACTTGTTGACAAAAAACGAGAGAGCTTTTGGGATCTTGGTCGTGAGTGGAGGTCACCTTCTCTATAGACAGAATTTCCAATACAGCCTGAGTGACGATTCGTACTGCTGCATCGTAGAAGGGGTGATACTTTCTAGTAGCAAGTCGCTTACGTTATCCGGGATACCTTTCCCGAGGAATCAGTGGCGAGGTCTCACGGGGCAATCAGGGCAAGCAGGACTTGACAATCGTTACTCAAGAACTAGCATACCATAACTCACGTTCATGGTTCTGAAGGAAAAAATTTATGCTCTGTTTTTAACTTAGAATTTGCCACTGCGAGAAATGCTTCCCTCACAAAAGGATAAACCTTACCACCAGGATAAGGGTCCGGCAAAAGTGGATGAGGGCCCTCAGAGCTCGGAGGAGGATCTGGAAGGTCGTTAGATGGGTCGAAATGAAGTTGTAAAATTGCAAGTTTTACAAACAGGAGCTTTGGGCCCTGCGTGGTATCACAACAATCCCTTTAGCCTTATCAACAACAATTTTTTTTTTTTTTTTTGGGAGAATTTCCAAATTCAGGTTTTCAAATACATAAAACTTTTCACGGTCACGGGCCAATGTGAATGCATCCATCTTCCAGGAGGCAATGTCAGGATGCCAGGAACGAATCGCCGGCACTTAGCGCTTCGAAGTTACATGTTAGGAAGAGGCAAATAAGTCGACTTCCGGTCGACTGACCTGATTCGCGAATGCTTTCGTCAAATACCTCCAAATTCAGAGCACACTCTGAATCAGAAGGCTTTGCTTTGTCGTCGGGCAGAGTTCTATAGCCATAATCGTCTTCATAACTGTCCGACGAACTAATGTAAGAAAATGGTTTGGAGTCCTAGAAAACGAATGTGATTATCGCAAAATTGATTATCTCGAATGGTATGGGTCCGTAATTTCGATTATCAAGTCCGTAATTTCCAACAGATGAGGAGAATACTGGTAAGAAATTTTTTAGACGCCTGAGGACCGATTCATTCGTTTCCATGACCATGGTGAACCCGAGATTTCTCAACAATCTCACTGTTTTCGACATAGTATGTCGATCACAAGGCTGGTAATTTTTTGCAATGACGCGGAAATCATCCAGGTAATTCAAACCAATTATCCCCTGGGGACCGCAACTCTTGTAAGATCGGCCTACAGAGTTTGGAGGACGTGTATGGGGCTGATGGACATTCAAAACAGAGACAAGTGAATTAATAGAGCCTGTCGTGAAAAAGAAACGTAAATAACTCGAGGATCCACTGATAGCATGCAATACGCCTCGCGGAGGTCGATTGTGGCTCAATAGAAAGTTGAGCCGTGGCCCTATAATCCTTTTCTTCCCGCAAGGTTTGTCCGCAATGAAACTTGGTGAAATGAACGGATTGGGTTCTGGATGATAAGGCTCAATAGCGCCAATATCTGGCAAAAGATTCATTTCTGCCTGCATTGCTAAGTTTTTGGATTCCGAAAAAGTACGTCGTTTAGTAAAAGGATCTAAAATTTTGAAATGAGATTTCTACGGGAGGCGGTCTGTAACCTTCTATCCATCCCCAAATAGTAGAATTTCAAGTTAAAAATTTCCAATCTTACTATAAATTACGACCTCCATGCAGTGTCGACGAAGATACCAGTTTTTTTTATCTAGATATAGATAGGATATTTTGCTATAAAAATATCTAGATCGGATACAGATACCTACATAGTATCTGTATCTGAGATACAGATACTGAGAATATATCTAATTTAGATATAGATACTGATAAATTTTGGACGTATATTTTCTATCTAAATTACGTTGTGCGAGTAGTGGCTATTCAAAAAAGGGGTATTATTCGGTTTATAATCACTCAAAAAATGAATTTTCCCTTAATTGCTTAATTTTATCAATCTATGAGGCTTCGGGAAAAAAAATTTTTTTAACACCCCCTGAAAATTTGTTGGTTTACGTTTCAAGGGGTGAAGAATCCGAATCTGCAATAAAAATTTTTTGGCCGTCCCCCGTACGCCGTCCGCCGTCCGGGGTTTTTCAGGGGGAAGGAGTTATCGGAAAATTTTGAAATTTTTACCAAAAATCAAGTTCCGTATCTAGTTGGTCCTAACGTCTCGGCAGAACCCTACCTTAATTTTAAGGCTAGTAAAACAGCTGTTGAAGTGAGAAAAAATTCGTGCTTTTCAGGAAAAAAGCAACATAGGCATGTGAGGCATCATTTCATATAGATTTTTCTATGCTGAATCGAATGAGACCATCGCCACGCCGGTAGCTTCAACCGTTTAGGAGTTATTGCAGTTTTAGTGAGGCATTTTTGAGTTTTCCAAAATTTCCCCAAATCCTAATAACTCGAAAACTACTCGAGCCACAAAATTCGTTTTCCACTCGTTTGAATCCCCACAAAAACTTCTGTCCCCCCGATTTCTTCAATTTAAAGAATTTGGTCGCATTACATAAATCAGCAAAACAAAAATTGGAAAAACTTGAGAATTTGGCCTCGGCTCTTAGATACGGTTGATTGATCTACTTACGACCACTAGCCAGGGCCGTCCAGAGCCAAGCCGGGCCCCGGGGATAAAGACTCGACCGGGCCCCCCCCCCGGTCAATAAAAGCATTTTTTCTAATTTGCATATTAGTACGTAAAAGGCCCACGGGCGGGCCCGGGCCCCCTTGGGCCCCGGGCCCCGGGGATTTTGCCCCCCCTGCCCCCCCCTCTGGACGGCCCTGCCACTAGCCTATTACACCAACAAGGTGACGCACTCACACTACGACCAGTTGCGCTTGGCAACATGAGAGCGAGACAAGCTTCAACGAAGGTTCTGAGGCATTTTTAATTTCATCATTCAGAGAATTTAATAATTATTATTATTCTGTTAATTATGAAGGTGATTAAGAATAGATTTAAGTGAATTTAACGGAATTAAACGATCTGCTGCGTTGAAAAGATGGATAGGTAGGTATTCATCAAGCGAGAAGAATGATCATTTTTTGCCTGGTTGAAAAAACGTTTTTCTAAATCCCCATCTAAAATACAAATTTATACTGAAATTATAGAATAATAACAACTAAATTCTGTGTTTAAGGATTACCGATATATCGTAAGGTTTGTCTTTGCAATCGAAAAATGAACCCCTGTGCAAAATTTGCCGAGTTCTTCGGACATAAAGGAGGCTTCGGCTGAGCTTAACTGAAGAAGCGAAGTATAGAAAATTTTATCTAAGTTAGATAAAAATTAGATACAGATACCCATTTTTTATATCTAGATAGGATACAGATACGTGGGACGCAATTTTATCTAGATACAGATACAGATACAAAATTTTCGGTATCTATATCTATTTTAGATACAATTTAGATACAATATCTAGATACCGTCGACACTGCCTCCATGTCGTTGGCTGCGAGGTATTTCCGATATGATTCCCGGGAAGATGGGCATTTTTCCCTAGTTCCGTAAGGGTGACGTCAATGGCTGTCTTACCTCAGCACAAATTTTAAGGGTCTGGGGAATCATGGATCATAGTGGGGTCATCATGGCAGGTCAGGGTTGGTGGGGAGAGGAGATCTAAGATGCTTGGAGGATTGTATTTAGCCAAAAGCTCTCTCAATTCTGTATAGAGGGTCCCATGGTCCCGTGATGAGAACATCGTTTTCATGATCTCCCGAATTCATGTGAATGGGACTAAAAGTCCGTAGAGTCCTGGAACTGTGGCATTTATTTTTGCACTGCAAACGATTTCAGGGGCCTACTCCGCAAATCCGAAGCAATATGTCCTGGGAGTCGCTATCGACTCATTACCCAAATTGTCATATGTTGCCATCAGGTTTGCCATGGCAAATCAATATTGACCTCCTAAGACACACCGCCCCCAGTCCACAGAACAGGTCTCCTGAACTCAAAACATCATAATATGGGAATTATTTCCATAACTTATCATTTTGTATAGGTACCATGTTTGTTACAAGTTTCTGTCTACCAGTACTCGAAATTGTTATCTGTTGTTTACGCACCTGCGTTCCTGGGCTCCGCGCTCGCAGCTTAACGGTTCCCCCAGTTCCGAACTAGGAATTCTGTCACCGCGAACGACAAAACCCGACTGCGCAATGGCGTATGCGCAGAACCGCTCTGAACAGACAAGGGTCCATACCTCATCCGACCGCTAGTCGTGGGGCCGGATCAACTCATTGCTTTAATTGGTTGCGATTATTCAATAAACTACTCAAATAGATTTCATTAGCGTTCAAAACCACGTTCCTATGGTAATTTAACTTCCAGCAGCCAGCATTCGGACAGTGAGTGGGCACCCCCAGAACTCGCACCGCGAACGAACCTTTTGAGGCATCCGACTCAACTTTCACCACCCCAGTGACGGTTAATAGAATCGACAATCCTGTGAAGGTTAATAGAATCGACAATCCTGTGAAGGTTAATAGAATCAACAATCCTGTGTAGGTTAATAGAATCGACAATCCTATGTTGATTAATAGAATCGAAAAAACCTGTGTAGGTTATTAGAATCGACAATCTTATGTTGATTAATAGAATTGACAAAAACCTGTGTCGGTTAATAGAATTGACAAACCTGTGTCGAACGGGAGAATCAACACTCCTGTGTCATTCGTCCGAAACACTCTTGTGTTCGGACACCAGAATGAGCGCGCTTGCGCTGACGACCAGAATCCACACTCTTGCGTAGAACTGGTCGAGCTTCATCTTGTCGACGCACAGAGCGAGCCTTATGCACCATAAGGCCGAGCTCTGTCGGATGTGGCGGTCGGAAGAATCGACACTCCTGTGTCCGTCGCTCGAAACACTCTTGTGTTCGGTCACCAGAATCAGCGCTCTTGCGCTGACGACCAGAATCCACACTCTTGCGTAGCACTGGTCGAGCTTCATCTTGTCGACGCACAGAGCGAGCCTTATGCACCATAAGCGAGCCTTATGCACCATAAGGCCGAGCTCTGTCGGATGTGGCGGTCGGAAGAATCGACACTCCTGTGTCAGTCGCTCGAAACACTCTTGTGTTCGGTCACCAGAATCAGCGCTCTTGCGCTGACAACCAGAATCCACACTCTTGCGTAGAACTGGTCGAGCTGCATCTTGTCGACGCACAGAGCGAGCCTTATGCACCATAAGCGAGCCTTATGCACCATAAGGCCGAGCTCTGTCGGATGTGGCGGTCGGAAGAATCGACACTCCTGTGTCAGTCGCTCGAAACACTCTTGTGTTCGGTCACCAGAATCAGCGCTCTTGCGCTGACGACCAGAATCCACACTCTTGCGTGGAACTGGTCGAGTTCCATCTTGTCGACGCACAGAGCGAGCCTTATGCATCATAAGGCCGAGCTCTGTCGGATGTGGAACGCGAGCCCTTCGTGCGACGAGGAAGAGGAATGGCGCCTGCGTCGATCGTGCTCGTTCCTACGAGCCGAGAGTCGACGGACGTTTCTTCCCAACTTCCTCAACTTGTTCAACAACTGTCGATGTCGGAAAACCGCATCCGAATCTGAACGGTGATTCTATCCTGAAAAACGTGAATTATTGGCCAACTTAGAATTACAAAGGTAAAAGGAGATGACCACTTACGACCTTAACTCAAGTCGATTCCTGGAAGAGGTTGAATGGCCTCAAGGTCGGCTACCTCCGTTGACCAACTACTACACTTCACCAAAAAACGGCGAACTTCCGCGGTCTCCAGCTACTGCACTTCACCAAAAAACGGCGAACTTCCGTGGTCTCCGGTAATCATTAGTCGGACAACGACTAATTTCAACAATCACCAATCGAGAAAAGGCGATTTAATTAAATTTTAAGCAAAATGTAAAAAGGGAGAGCCTAAAAGTACCGATGTCGCGCGCACCGAACACGAAGACTGAAATGTATGTAGCAGGCGCGCCAGCAGATGATATGGGCAGAGGCCGAAGTGTCCTCCTCTGCAGAGAGCATGATAGACATTTTTGTCTCTTTAAAAGTATCGGTGTTTGCGCTCCCTGACCGAGGAGCTGCAATTGTTCTCACGTGGTGTCTGAGGACTGGGATGACACATAATAATATTATGTGTCATATATTATATTATTATCTATAATATAGATATTATCATAGATCTAGATAATATTATTATCTTATGGCCTAAGTGCACTCCCTGGGCTTAAGGGCAGGAGTCGCCACTGCTCAGTACCGTAATCTTTCCGTTCTAAAATTATAAAAACTGTCATTTAGGTATCTTGAGACCAATTTTGACCTATTCTAGAAGCACCGGGTATTTGGTAGCATCGGAAAGACATAGAAAAGAAGCTTGAAGTTGGGAACCTCGTGCCTGGACAGGACAGGGCCGTGACAAATCGACGCATTTAATTTTTTTCTTAGTGAAAGACTTAATTGATCGTAACAAAAAAAATGGCATTTTGCGAAAAGTGAAATAGTACAATTTAAAATTTTGCCCAACTTCAAATTCATAAGAGGGCCCCCACAAACCTTCTGGACATTAGGGATGGGTATCAATACCCGATATTTGAAAACATCGATATTTTACCATCAAGCATCGATATTTTTGTATCGATACTGTGCCTCTAGATAATATCGAGTATCGATACTTCAATTCCGATATTTGGAAATATCGGCACATTATTCATGTCATTCCTTTTTTTCTTCTTTTTTTTTAATGAAGTACCACCTTGGAGCAATATTTACATTATATTTTTCTCTTTTGTTCTTTCATGAACCTTATTTTTTGATAACCTGTCCATTCAGTGCAATAGTACGATGAAGACGTGAATTGAAAAAAAATTATTTATTTAAATCTTTTGTGCATAGGATCCTTAGACCCCTCCTAGCGTACAATCACAATAGCTGGAGAGTAGATATTATAATATTTGCATCATATACATATAATAAAATTTAAAGAAAAAATATACACATAAATGTAGAGAAAAATTGATGATGAGAATGTCAGAAAAACAGATTCAGAGCAACAATGTGTATAATATACCTATGTATATTATAGGTATAAGTATCGATACTCGATATTAATAAATATCGATACTGCGCTTGGCCGATATTTGAAGTATCGATACCAGCCGTTCGATACAGTACCGATACAAAATATCGATACATTGTCAACGATACCCATCCCTACTGGACATCACTTCTGCCCTTTCTGTGAGAATGACCCAGTAACGGACAAATCGCTAAATCAAAATGGCATCGCGAAACGAGTAGAATGAGATGGGAAGGGATGAGTGGGGGGGGGGTATCCGGAGACTGCGATAGCAGCGCTCCAAACTGTCGCACAGCAAACAGCCGAACGTAGGGAGTGAGCCCCCCCTGGGCCGGCATTTTCGGTGTGGCCGTCAAAAACCCCTGCGGCAACGTCAAAAAAACCCCAAATCCCCCCAAATATGAAAAATCCCCGAAAAACCCAAAAGTTAAGGATGAATAATTCATTTTTAAGCATTAAAAATATAGGTACTATTTCACATAAAACATACCTAACTCCATATTATACAACTACAATTTCAAAATTTAATAATTTAAGTAATATTTAATATTACCTAAAACTATAAACTATTTAATACTCACTCTTCCTGACTACTTATCAGTAAAGTCAGTGAATTAACATACTAAAATATCAATAAAAATTAGGTTATTACCTATCCATGTAATAACCTACATCCATGTACCTAGACGTACATCCCAAACCCAATTGGCTTTTATTTGAGTACCTATCTCTCAATTCAGTTAGCTGTGCAGTGGCAGCCTCAGCTGTTATTCATCTGCAGCACTTAGCAGTATTTCTTCATTTTTATACTTTTTTCTAGAATGTATAACCTCAAGAAAAACCCCCAAAATCCCCCTCTGGCGGAGAGAAAACCCCCAAATTTGGGGAGAAAACCCCCAACTTGGCAACACTGTAAGGTACCTAGGCAAGTTTCACTTCAAGGCCAATCGATGCCGAGTCGAATCAAGAAAAATCAACAACACTACCGTTTCAATCCACCATAGCTTTTGAACGGATCAACCGATAATTTTCCGGCAGCCACCAATCGATACAAAATTTAATCGAGAATAAATGAGATTATGTGAGAAAATGCTGATAACCCAACAGTTTTCGAGCCAAAAATAGTTTTTGTTGGACAAGCCAGGGGCCCCCATCAGGAACACACAGGAGACAGCTGGACGAAAATGAGCCATCGGCCGCTAGGCGCGCAACCGTCGAGAATTACCGTCAATTAATTACCATCAGAAGATTCTTCTGCTGCAAACTGAGTTTGCCGACTTTCCACGACCGTTAACAGTGATGGGCATGTAAATTATTGTACCCACCCCATGGTCCCCTTAATCAAGAACAGTTTCGTTTACGTGGGATTTTCCCCAATCCCACCTAGTGATGGGCGATACCACAAAATATTCGATACCAGTACTCGATACTAGTATCGAAACAAATATTCGATACTTCTCAGATATCGAAAGAAAATATTCGATACTGAAGAGTATCGAATCATATGAGTACTTTTTCATTTCACACACCGAATAAAATGGAAATAACAGAATAAATAACACTATTAAGCCCTGACGTTATTTGTTTTACGTTATATTACTTTTCAACAAGGTTAACAGGTCATTTCTATGTGTAAAAGTTATTAATAAGATCAAACGAATGTCGAAGAAGTGGTGATGGAGATGGGGAGGAAAACGACATCAACGGTGTCATTCACTCTGTCAAGTCCCAGAACTGCTTCCCTACTCCACGTAGGAATGTCAATTTGTCAACCATAGCTGGCGAAAGTCGGTCCCTTTTGTAAATTTTATTAGTTAGTATAAATAAAGTAGGCAGGTAATTTTGAGACTATCCATTTGAGTATTTTTTCTGAAGTCGGGAAAAATACTCGATACCTACACTAGTATCGAAGCAAAATATTCGATACCAAATGTACTTGGTATCGAAAGAAGATATTCGATACCATACTCATATCGATAAGTATCGCCCATCACTAATCCCACCATCTGAGGTCTGACTCAAGTATCAGCGTTTATACGATTTATGACGGAGTTTCCCCAAATAATCGTGCTTTTTTATATCATAGCCTTATAGGAAAATCAATTTTAAGCAACTTTTGTATAGAACAATTTTTTATCCTTACGCTCCCTTATAGCTGAAAATCGAGTTCAATTTTTTTGAACGTCTGTCATTTTCCAAACATAAAAGACGCGTTGTGGCACAGAGGACCGCGGGCGGGACGACTTGGGTTATTGGATGGCGAGATTTTCTACGAGTTAGTGGGAAGGAGACCCTAATTACTCCCCTAAAGGAAGCAATAGAGTTTTGTACACCTGGAAAAATGCTTCATGGCTACATGCCACAGAAGATTGAAAGAAACCGACGAGGCACTCGTGATCCGCTCAGGAGTTGGTGATTCAAAATCACAAAAATAATTGTAGCACTTTATTGATATTTACAAAATTCAATCAAACCGGCAATAAAGTCTTGTGGCTTCAATTAGGAAAGCGCAGATATTGAATCACAAAAAATTATGAAAATATCCACTACAGAACGTACCTAACCAAACCCAAAGTACTCCATTTACATGAAGAACGTGTTTTTCACTAAAAATGGCAACTTCACCTAGGGCTACTTACTTTCACCAAACATTTACCGAGTCGATGGTCGCTGTTTGTAGCTCTGCCAACAGATAACCGACCAACAGTAACCAATGAGTCGGTAAATTTAACGCGTCGGTAAATGTTTGGTGAAAATGTCCCCAATTCTGATTTCAGTCTATCCATGGATTCACACTGGTGTGATACTATGGATATTCACGTCATTCCGGCGGTGGGTTCGGCGCCGAACTCGAGTGTTTTCGCAAATGTCTGTTCAGGTTCGTCGAAGTGCTAAAAGCGCAATCGCATTCCTTACAACTAAATGGCTTCTCACCTGTATGCGTTCGCATGTGAACTTTGAGATTTTTCGAGGAAGTGCAAACGTAACTGCACATTGTACAGCTAAATGGCTTCTCGCCAGTGTGCGTTCGCTCGTGCATCGTCAGCTGCGCACGGGTGGCGAAGCCGTTCCCGCATTCCAAACAGCCGTACGGCTTCTCCCCGCTGTGCGTCAGGAGGTGGCGCTTGAGGCGGGACGAGCTGGCGAAGCCGTACCCGCATTCCGTACAAGTGAACGGTTTCTCACCGGTGTGAGTGCGCATGTGCAACTTGAGCTGCGATCGCCTAGCGAACAGGGCATTGCATTCCGTACAGCTGAACGGCTTCTCGCCCGTATGCATTCGTACGTGCTGTTTAAGATGCGACGAGCTGCCGCAAGTGAAAGTGCATTCGGTACAGCCGAATCGCTTTCGGCTAGCTTGCCATTTTTGCCATTCTTTCTCGCATTGGAGCGGGTTGATGAATCCGTCACCTGCAGCAAAAAAATTTCAATTCCATCTTTTAACGCAATAGTCTGCAATAAAAACAAAACGTAGGAGTCAGTGCCGCTTTTTGTTCACTCTGCCGGCGCCAGGTAGCAACTTTATGGATCCTTTTCATCACAGACAGACTATAGACCACTGATTACGAGGTGATCTCTGGCTGAGCACATGCTGCGTTCTCAAGAAATTAACTGTTGAGAGATCGGTAAGCGTTTTTTCTGATAATCGGCTATTGATGAAGCGACTTTGAGTTTCACACCATATTCACCCTGAAAGACCAAAATCGGTTATGACGTTTAGACGCCATTGTTCTTTGAAGCAATGCGTACCTTGGGTTTCTGAATCTTTGCCCGTTTCTGGCGATGCTCCATCGCACTCCCCCTCATTTTGCTTGAAGTCTGTCAGCACTAGATGATGCTGATAAGCGATTACGCCTAGGTCGGCTTGGGGAGTGCAATTCTGGTGATTGTCATCTTGCTGGGGGTCAAAATCAAGTGGCATTTAGGCGAGAATCTGTGGCATCGAGATGGTGGGGAATATCACGAATAACAGCGACAACAATAGAAAATCACCAACCTCTGAATCTGAAGGCTCAGATTTTATTTCCGTCTCAATCTCCATAGATATCTGCACTCGGCTTCCTCAAGATAGTGAACCTGCCGTCAATACATAAAACTCTATCCTGTTGGTATGCTTCGAAGTGGGTATCAATTTCTCTAGGGCTCACCACTCAAGGGCCACCGTCACCAATCCTTTACGTTTTGATAATTGCTGTAGGCATAGTCACGAATCTATCATTGACTACACATGGCAACTGCTACTTTCTCAAAGACAACTGCTTCAATTTGTGTAACTGGTAAAAAGACTACCGAGAACCTCTCTTATCTGATTCTTTGCTTTATCTCCTTCTTGAACACAGCAACGGCCGCGACAGTGATAGACACGATACGGACCGAAACTTTTTCATCAAATGAAGGTCAAAATTTGACCTACAATTTGGATTCGGGAATCTCAAAAGCTACGTTTTCCTCATTTTCCGACAAAATACCCATTGGCGTCAAGATCCCATTGTAATAAGAAGAAGCATGAATTTCATCGCTTATACCATCTTGCCTCTTAATTTACGTAAAGTGCTACTATCTTGCTAAAGTGCTACTGATCGCATAAAAGTTCGGGGGCGATTCAAAAATAACGGCCACAACTATGTCATCAAAACATTTCATACAAGAGTTACTTCCAGAACCGCGTTCATATGTCAGCAACACGAGTATGCAATCACGAGATTTGCTAACTAAAACAAACTCGGAACTTTAAGTTAACAAGGATACTGTTGGGAATCTGACATTTTGGGTCAGTTTTTCCTGGAACATGCCCAGAGTTAACTACTTGAACTAGTTCTACAATAACGTTGAAAAAATTGTAATAAAAAAAATGTTTTCGACTTGGGCCCAATTTGTTGTTGTCTTATCTAGATGCTGGAAAGCCCCGGATACAGTAAGGTTTCTGGAAATTTTGTGATCACTCTAATACATAAGGGATTTATAGCCTTTTACTGAGACAACCGAGAATTTATTCATCTATTTTTGAATTGCACAGTTGCAACACTGTCATTTGCTGCTGGGAATAACTTCTGAGTTTAGGGCTTGGAGTGATTTCACTTCACCGGTGAAAATCACCTATTACCGACATTTCACTGCTACCCCAATCACCTGTTACTGAAAAAACCCCGTTACTAATTTCACTGCAAAAAAATAAAGCAGGAATTTGCCCGCGGGAGATTTTTTTCAGGAGAAATAGAAACCAGTGGTGCGTAGATAACACACAATACTTCCATATTTTGAAACGTAAAATTGAGACACAATTTGATCATATTTTGACTGCTTTCAAGGGTTTTCAGGTCAAAAATATCAAAAAATTCACTATTCAAATTTTTAAATTCACCAAAAATGAAAATACGCCACATTATTGGAAAATAAAAAAAATCCACATATCGTGCAAGGTAAAACAAAGATTTTAAGACCAAGAAAGCTCAAATCGGTCAATTTTTGTAGCCGGAAAAAAATAAAATAGAAAACACTAAAAACTCAATTATATCGGAAGTACTGTGCGTTATCCAAATTTCGATTAAACAGGGTGTTAGGTCTTGGCGAGCCAAACATTTCAGTTTAAGAAATTTGAAAAAAGGTTGAGAATTGAGGGAGTTATGGTAATTTTTGTAAATGACCACAGACGGACAGACAGACAGACGGACGTAACGGACACACAGACACTTGTTCAGGAAGTGATTCTGAGTAAATGTGTATAAGAATAAGTTTTTTGTGAAGCTCCGTTCCGATTCTCGATTTTAGGACGATCACAATACTTCCATTTACTCTGTAAATATGGAAGTAAAAATTGAAAAACAGCTATAATTATCACTGATGAACGCACCACAAGAGACTTGAACGCAAGCATTAAAAAGCTCATTACAAGTTTTGAGAAGAAAACAATAGTGGAGTTAATTTATAAATACCTAATTCAATTTCACTAGAAACTGGGTGAAAAAAGGATACCCAACTTGAGATTAGATGAGTTTGAAAATTGTTCAAGCAAAAGGAATCAATTTATCCAAAAACGAGACGAGGAGGGAGTTACAAATAATACGAATCACAGGCGACTTACAAACGCGCCAGATCACGAATAACAGCCGATAACGACAGGCAACTAGGTGAGCACAACAACAAGGAGGTGACTGGATCACGGGGGTGACTGGATCACGGGGGTGACTGGATCACGTCAGTAACATGGCTGCTACCGAGAACAGGGCACATGACGAATCACGGCATCTGCCAACTAGGTGAGCCAATCACCGATCACTGCTGAGTAACACCCCTGTGAAAATCACTGGGGGTGATTGAGTAATACCCCTGTGATTTTCATTCTCTGCAGCCCATAGGTGATCGAGAGAGTGATCCAGGGAGGTGGATCCGCTCTGATTTTAGGCAGGTTGTTGTTGTTGCTCATCTCCTTGTTGGCATTTACCCCTAAGGACGTAGTTTGTGTTGAAATCTATTTTTTTTTTGCAGCGTAGTTGTTAGTTGAATCTGATGATTTTGGCAACGTTAAAATATTTATGAAATTAGTTTTTTGAAACTGTAATATGACCTTAGTGTTAAGGCTTTTTTTGCCAGAAAGTAAAGCGATTTGTGCGTTCTTGGTCTTAAAATCTTTGTTTTACCTAGATACGTGGGTGTCCTTTATGTGTGGGAATTTTTTATATTCTGATAACTTGACGTGTTTTGATTTTAGGCGAGTTTGGTTAGTGAGTTTCTTGACATTATCGATCCAAACAGCCTCCAAAGTAGGCCAAAATTCAGTAAAGGTGTGTCTAAAATTTGCGTATTAAAATATGGAAGTATTGTGTGTTACCTATGCACCACTGGTTACCCCGTGAAACTAACGTAAGAATGAGGTAGGTCCAAAGTTCGTTAAAAATCGTTGAGCCGCCCTGACAGTGATTATTGTCACCGGTGATTTCACCCTGTTACTGGTGAGTAACAGGAACTTGGTAACAGGTGATTGGGAAATCACCGTTTTTCCCAGCTCTATCTGAGTAAGCTCTATCTATTGTTGTTGGAAATCCAACATCTATTGTTGTTTCCATAAATTAGTTTTTCAATTGTTGGCAAAACCGGTTCACCAATCAGTGCTGACGTTCGCAGGGAAGACATCTCCAGAGAAATGTTGAAATCGGGAATTTTCCCCGCTTTTTGTTTTCTTTGCCACCGCCAGGTGCCGACTCCTACGTAATCTTTTTATTGCAGCCCATAGTCCATTATTAGGTACCTACCAAAAACCTAATTTCAGCGTTTTTACTTCCATATTTACAGAGTAAATGGAAGTATTGGAATCGTCCTAAAATCAAGAATCGGAACGGAGCTTCAGAAAAAACTTTTTCCTATACACATTTTCTCAGAATCACTTCCTGAACAAGTGTCTGTGTGTTCGTCTGTGGTCATTCACAAAAATGGCAATAACTCCCTCATTTCTCAACCTTTTTTCAAATTTCTTGAACTGAAATGTTTGTCTCGGCAAGACCTAACACCCAGTTTAATCGGAATTTGGATAACGCACAGTACTTCCGATATATTTGCATTTTTAGTGTTTTCTATTTTATTTTTTTCCGGCCACAAAAATGAACCAATTTGAGCGTTCTTGGTCTTAAAATCTTTGTTTTACCTTGCAGAATATGTGGATATTTTTTATGTTCCGAAAATCTGGCGTTTTTTTATTTTGAGCGAATTTAAAAATTTTAATAGTGAATTTTTCGATATTCTTGACCTAAGGGTCATTCTCACAGAAAGGGGCAGTTTCGGGTTGGAGTTTTCAAAATAAAAATTTTCCTCCAATTCTGCGCAAAAAATTTGGAAACCCTCTCTTCAATGTTCTAAGTGAAATTCAAAAACTATCCAAACAGTGGCTGCCTTATTTAGGCCGGAAAAAAAAATTTTTAAGACCAAGAACGCTCAAATCGGTTCATTTTTGAGGCCGGAAAAAAAAAATAAAATTTAAAACTCTAAAAATGCAAATATGTCGGAAGTACTTTGAGTTATTCAAATTCCGATTAAAAATGGCGAAATTCTAGCTAAAAGAGGGAAGAATGGAACTATTTTGTCCTGCAGAGTGCTGGAACTGTCACGGTCCTGTCCTCCTCATCCCTTCCCTGTCCTCGAATTCAGAGATGTGGACAGGGCCGTGACGGACAGGGCCGTGACAAAACATAGGTTTTTTGACGCTCCTGTCCACACAGTAATTTTTTTTCCAAAAATTATTATCGTAATCGAAACTGCTCCACGCTGCGTACGAGGTACTGAGAAGTAAAAAAAATTAAGTTTGAATACCTACTTTGAGAAACAGGACAGGGCCGTGACAGTTGTGTCCGACCAACAAGGTTCCGGCCGACGTTCTATCTCGTCACTGGGTTAAATCTCGACAAAAATCCAAAGCTAGCCGGTGTTCTGGACCGTTGAGACTCGTGCCAAAATGATGGAGGGAAGAAAATCCGGAAAAAACCCTGAGAGGACCGCGAAAATTCGAATTCTTTGACAGGACAGGGCCGTGACTGCAAACCTCTGGACACCCCTATTTTCATCTCAGTACCGTAATCTTTCCGTTCTAAAATTATAAAAACTGTCATTTAGGTATCTTGAGACCAATTTTGACCTATTCTAGAAGCGCCGGGTATTTGGTAGCATCGGAAAGACATAGGAAAGAAGCTTGAAGTTGGGAACCTCGTGCCTGGACAGGACAGGGCCGTGACAAATCGACGGATTTAATTTTTTTTCTAAGTGAAAGACTTAATTGATCGTAACAAAAAAAATGGCATTTTGCGAAAAGTGAAATAGTACAATTTAAAATTTTGCCCAACTTCAAATTCATAAGAGGGCCCCCACAAACCTTCTGGACATCACTTCTGCCCTTTCTGTGAGAATGACCCCTAAACACCCTTAAAAGCAGTCGAAATATGATCAAATTGTGTCACAATTCTACGTTTCAAAATATGGAAGTATTGTGTGTTATCTACGCACCACTGGTTATTTATTGTAGGCAATTACACAATGCAACCACACGAAAGGTCAAGTTAATAATGCGCAATAATTTAATGTATTTACATGAATTGCACTTAAAAAATTGACACGAATGTATTCACATGAATGTACTTTTTAATTCGATATTTTGCTCCAGTGACTTCTCATATGCAGCCTCAGGTCGCCCATTCTTCGACTTTTATCTGCGCAATGCTCTTCTCACCTTCTTGCTTGATGGAGTCGGGTATTTCGAAACCAAACGGATAAACGATTATTACGTCCTCCGAAGGCTCAATCCCCACAGTCTGCTCACTTGTTCCACAAAAACCTGCGGTCAAAACACGATAGCTAAAAGCTTCTTGGATTGAGATCAACGGGGCAAGAGTGGAATAATTTTAACAAAAACTCAAAATTGTCATAGTATGAACGCACTTTCGCTCCCTGTATCGGTAGGTGTCAGCGCGCTCGTATGGTCCCGGCGAATTCCGTATTCCCTCATCAATCGTTCATTTACTTCAATTTCTCGTCGGGCCTAAAAATTATCACATATTAGGTCAAGTCGTAAACTACAGTAGGTACGAGTCAGGTAAGTACACACTATATCCTGTCAGTGATAAAAAGGATGAGTGGAAGTCTGTTGGTGCCTGGCAGAATGAAATTGAAGCCATAAGCTTAGAAAAAAGAGGCACTTTAGTTGTGCTGTTGGCTAAACTGATCACCCATTACGATCAAGGTTTTTGAGAGAGAGTGTCATGCGATTCAGTACTGACGTTTGCAGGGAAGACAACTCCGGAGAAAAAGGGAAATATTCCCCGCTTTTTGTTTCGCAAGTTCACCACCTGGTATCAACTTCTACGTATTCTTTTTATCGCAGACAGACTATGGATCGTTGCTTCAAGACCCGGAAAATGAAAGCGAAATTTGATGGTGGGGAAACAAAACTGCCCAATCCTTTTGCCGTGCAATCGCAATCTATGGACACGTGATATGCCAAGTTGCCATCCAAATTTTGTAAAGTAGGCAACCCAGACGCCCCCAAAAGACACGATGCTTTGAAGTGGGCAGTTTCACCTTCGATTTGGCAGCAACGCGGCCTCGCCTCGTATCAAAATATGGAAGTATTGTGTGTTATCTACGCACCACTGGTTCAAGAATGACCCTCAAAACTTACCGCGCAAGATGCTGATGAATCGGGTACGAATTTTTTGTAGTCCATGATTGCCGGTGGATGGACGAAATGTTTAGAACAGATGAAAAGGTTCGGTGATATTTGCCGGACTTTTTTGAACCTGGCGTCGTTCCTTTCGCACCTGGTCATCCACTCTTGCACAGTTCTGCACTTGTCGCAGTTTCTCACATGTTTTTCTTCAGTTGCGTCGTCCCAGGTTAGCACATTATCCCTCAGGAGAAGGCACGGTTGTGGAAAACGATAAAACTTTGTGCCTACCTCGTAGCCCGGCCTGCCTACCAGGCCGCTGCTGTTGCATTGCCCAAAACTACAGTACCGGTGACTGCCCGGCATCACTAGAGTTGATTTAATACCAGTTTTGATGTTTCAATGTACATGTATGTACTAGTTTTGTTGAAATGGGCGGAAGTGAAAATATTCTGCCGAAAAAGGAAGAACGCTTCTATAACCGTTTGATCCATAACCTCCGGTGATCAGCTGGTTTCGAAACGTCACAACAATGATAGACACGTAAATTACTATGACTGCTTGGCTTCAACTGCATTTCCTCACAATTCTAGTATCGACGATTACCTGATTTATATTAAAATTTAATATAAATAAATTTTGTTGCCTTGAAACTCCTCTCTGTCTTCAAGGCACTCATTGCGATTATCTTGACACTCCTCTCTGTCTCCGAACTCCCCATTGGCGACTCAGATTAACGATGAGCGCTCTGGCGGCCGAGCGGCGGAACTAGTATTGGTTGGACAACCCCGGCTCCAGTCCCTTGGAAAGCATAGCGATTGACCAGTTTTTTGATGAATTTTCTTTGATAACTCCAGAATGTTCTAGCTCGAGTGATTTTATACTTTTCCGTATGGATATTGGTATTGTTAACGCGAAAGAAAAATGAAATAGGCCCACTGACTTATACTAAAACATTGTTATAATAAGTCTAAGTAGGATATCTGGGTCTCAATAGGTCTCAGATCATGTCATCACGCTGGTTTTGTTTATTTTGGTGACGAAAATTTCCAATTTTCTCGCACGTTGCCATTCATTAGACTAATCATACATGAGTATAAAACCAGTGATGCGTAGATAACACACAATACTTCCATATTTTGATACGTAGGTACCTACATTTCTGACGCAATTGAATTATGTTTTGACTGCTTTTGAGGCAAATAAAAGCATCTATCTATTGATCAAAATGTTAATCGCAGGTTTCCTACGAAATTTTTACTTCCATATTTACGGAGGAAATGGAAGTACCTATTGGAATCGTCCTAAAATCAAAAATCGGAACGAAGCTTCATAAAAAACTATCACTTATACACATTTACTCAGAATCACTTCCCGAACAAGTGTCTGTGTGCCCGTCTGTGGTCATTTACAACCAGTGGTGCTTAACACACAATGCTTCCATATTTTGAAACGTACATATTTGACAAAATTCGATCATATTTTGACTGTTTTCAAGGGTGTTTAGGTCAAAAATATCAAAAAGTTCACTATTAAATTTTAAAATTCGCAACAAAACAAATCGCTCCATTTTTGGAATATAAAAAATATCCACATATTCTGCAAGGTAAAACGAAGATTTTGAGACCAAGAACGGTCAAATCGGTCCATTTTTGTCGCCGGAAAAAAATAAAATAGAAAACACTAAAAATGCAAATATGTCGGAAGTACTGTGAGTTATTCAAATTCCGATTAAACAGGGTGTTAGGTCTTGCCGAGACAAACATTTCAGTTCAAGAAATTTGAAAAAAGGTTGAGAATTGAGGGAGTTACGGTCATATTAGTAAATGGATGAGAGACTGTCCAACCAATAGCCGCCATTGTAGAGGCGACCGCAGCGCACTCATCGGTAATCTGAGTCGCCAATCACGTCTTGAAGTTGAAGGTCCTGATAACCTATCATGAACGATATTCGGACTTTCCCGCTCAATGAATTTTTTGACAAATCCTTTCCCCAACTCCAGAGATTGGCGACTCAGATTACCGATGAGTGCGCTGCGGTCGCCTCTACAATGGCGGCTATTGGTTGGACAGTCTCTCATCCATTTACTCCGTAACTCCCTCAATTCTCAACCTTTTTTCAAATTTCTTGAACTCTCTTTCTTGAAATCTCTTGAACTGAAGATTCTGAGTGGGCAAAGTTTTCAAAAATGCATCTTGTCTGAGGACGTCACAAAAATTTGTGGCGATTTTTAACCCATCTAAGGTTGAGAAAATGCACCTGACACAAATCAAACTCCATTTTTAAGCTCAAAATTTCAAAATTTCGAATTTTGGGCACACGGTAATTACCAATACTGACATGGTGATTACTCGTAGCTCCTTGTTGATTACACTTAGGCCCATATTCACAACACTTCCTATGCTTAAGGGCCGCTCGATGCGCCAGCACTTCCTTTGCACATTTCATTGGTCAATTTCGAAAAAACAAACATTCCGTTACCATAAAACTCGCATGGTATGGAGACGAGCACAAAAATCTAGGTACTGTCAATCGCAACCACGATTTTCGAGGTTCCAATTTTAAGGTAGCAATTGAGCAGCCTTGAAATTGGGACCTCGAAAATCGAGGTTGCGATTGACAGTACCTAAGTTTATTATATATTTATTATTATATATATTTATTCCACATGAATTACACATTTCTGAGCACGTGAATTACATTTGCAACTTTCAAATGAAATAACTAGATTCTAATTAATCCTAGAATAAATTATAAATACACGCTCTAAACAGCTGTTCAAGCTCTTCAACATAATAAAAGAGAAGAAGTAATATTTTGAAAATTGTGGAAGTTATAACATGCCATGGTAATTACAAGAGAAAAGTCACTCGCCTGACTGAGAACCTTTGATGTGGGCTGTATCTTCTAAACTGAAAGAAGCCGGTCTGGAGCAGGTATCGTGAGCTCAAGCAGGGTTGCCACCTTACACAAGTTACAAGATGGGTTCGTAATATCCCACTTTCCGTGTCAAAATATCCCATTTGATTATTTTGCACGGTAATTACTTCTTTTTTTGGGACAAACATTGTTGACCCCTCTACACTCCCAGATTTGGTTAATTGGAGACTTTCTCATGATTTCTGATCATTCCACTCATCTACTTGAACAAAATTTTTTTCTCCTCCCTGAACATTGGCATTAGAATGCCAAAGGACAACTTTGAAATCCAAAATCGAATTTTGGGACAGCCACGGTAATTACATTTTGTCACTTAGCATGCCTAAAATGTACATAATTATTGTAATGTGACCTAATTCAACAATTGTTTCTTCAAGATGAGAGTCTCTTCTTTGATTTGAGACAAAGAAGTTTGGGATAACACGCTTTGGTAGCCATAAACCATGCCCGGACTTGATTATTGCCCGTAGTTTGAGAATCACCCTGAAATGTTTGTCTCGGCAAGACCTAACACCCTGTTTAATCGGAATTTGAATGACTCACAGTACTTCCGACATATTTGCATTTTTAGTGTTTTCTATTTTATTTTTTTCCGGCCACAAAAATGGACCGATTTGACCGTTCTTGGTCTCAAAATCTTCGTTTTACCTTGCAGAATATGTGGATATTTTTTATATTCTAAAAATGGAACGATTTTTTTTGTTGCGAATTTTAAAATTTGCATAGTGAACTTTTTGATATTTTTGACCTAAACACCCTTGAAAACAGTCAAAATATGATCCAATTTTGTCAAATATGTACGTTTCAAAATATGGAAGCATTGTGTGTTAAGCACCACTGGTTGTAAATGACCACAGACGGGCACACAGACACTTGTTCGGGAAGTGATTCTGTGTAAATGTGTATAAGTGATCGTTTTTTATGAAGCTTCGTTCCGATTTTCGATTTTAGGACGATTCCAATACTTCCATTCCCTCCGTAAATATGGAAGTAAAAATTTCGTAGGAAACCTGCGATTAACATTTTGATCAATAGATAGATGCTTTTATTTGCCTCAAAAGCAGTCAAAACATAATTCAATTGCGTCAGAAATGTAGGTAGGTACATACGTATCAAAATATGGAAGTATTGTGTGTTATCTACGCACCACTGGTTTTATACTCTTGTATGATTAGTCTAATGAATGGCAACGTGCGAGAAAATTGAAAATTTTCGTCACCAAAATAAACAAAACCAGCATGATGACATGATCTGAGACCTATTGAGACCCAGATATCCTACTTAGACTTCTTATAACAATGTTTTAGTATAAGTCAGTGGGCCTATTTCATTTTTCTTTCGCGGAAAATCATTGGTGAAAGTCATGGTTGAACCAACAAGGAACGAAGAGATACAAACAACTATGACAAAACCCCAAGTTTTCACGGTATTTATCTAGTGCCTATTATTTACACCCCTTGAGAGATCCTCCTCCCCCTTTCATCTTGAATACGGTAACCTACCCCAGAGAAAGACTCGGGTAACCCCCCATGAAAGGTTATCATATATGTTAACATACGATTTCTGACTGAGGTAAGTAAACATTCGTTCGTTCTCTGCATTTTTGCAAGAATGCAAAAAGTTTGGACAAGCACACTGCGCGGGTAACCCAATCCATCGCTTGTCTCAAATGCTTTCGAACAACGTTTGCCCGCCGATTGAATTTCTTGCTGAAGAAAAGAGTTGAGATGCAATGGATAAAGCAATAAATCTGGAGCCATCAGAGGTGAGACGGATTTTCCTGAGTTGTAATTGTTAAAAGGCGATTGTGATGGTTATGGTGGGTTCTCCAAGATTGTATGGACTGGTCGAATCGGCAAATTCAAGCTGTATGATCGGACGTATCTTCCCAGTGCCGATTGAGACTAATACAGGCTCAATATTGTTACTTTCGATATTCCGTTGTGATGCATCATTGTAATTTTTGCGATTTCTGCCCACAAAGATCGAAGATTCGGGAGCTCGAGATGAAGTCACGAATACCGTGGACACGAATACAAATTTTGAGCAAATTGAAGGTGAGTCGACGTTGATTCACACGTATCTGAAACTTGGAGTCGATTTTCATCATAGTAGTTTGTTCATAATTATCCTATTATCATCACAGTCTGGTCTTATTAAGGAACTCCACATCATACATTCTTCATTAATTACATACTGCGCTTCATTGTTGCAGACGAATGGCGAGAATCATCATCCGAGAAAACCGACGGGAAGGGAGGGGGAAAATGTCCACATGCTAGCCCAAAATGTATCACCAAGATTGTTTCGAGGCACAGGAACGCACATGCTGTAGAGAAACCATTCAATTGTACACAGTGCAACTATGCCTGCACTACACACCCACGCCTGGATCAGCATATGCGAACTCACACTGGAGAGAAGCCATTCAGTTGTGCACTATGCGGTTACACATGCAGTACACGGTCAAGTATCCATCGGCACGTGCAAAATCACACTGGCAAGAAGCCCTTCAGCTGTACTGAATGCGGTTACGCCAGCGCTCGTTCGTCAACTCTCAAACGGCATATGATAACACACACTGGCGATAAGCCGTTCAAGTGTAGCGAATGCGACTATACTGGCGCACTTATGTCAACTCTCAAGGTGCACATGCGAACTCACACTGGCGAGAAACCGTACAATTGTGAAGAATGCGGTTACGCTTCTACGTATTTGACAAATCTCAAGCAACACCTGCTATCTCACACTGGCGAGAAGCCGTTCACTTGTACTGTATGCAACTGTACCTTTACACGTTCGTCAACCCTCAAGCAGCACTTTCGAACCCACACTGGTGAGAAACCGTACAGTTGCACTGAATGCAACTTTACCTGTGCCCTCTCGTCAGCCCTCAAGGCTCACATGGTAATTCACACGAATCAGAAACCGTTCAGTTGCACTGAATGCAGCTTTACCTGTTTATATTTGTCAGGTCTCAAAAGGCACGCTAAAATTCACACTGGCGAGAAGCCGTTCGGTTGTACGGAATGCGGTTACGCCTCTGCACGTTTATCGCATCTCAAGCGGCACATGAAAATTCACTCAGGCGAGAAGCCGTTCAGTTGTGCAGAATGCCGTTACGCCTCTGCACGTTTATCGCATCTCAAGAGGCACATGAAAATTCACACTGGCGAGAAGCCGTTCAGTTGTACAGATTGCGGTTTGGCCTCTGCAAATTTATCAGATCTCAAGCGGCACATGTTCACTCACACTGGCGAGAAGCCGTTCGGTTGTACAGAATGCGGTTACGCCTCTATACGTTTATCGCATCTCAAGCAGCACATGCAAACTCACACCCGAGTGAGGCCGTTCAGTTGTGCAGAATGCGGTTTCGCCTCTGAAAATTTGCCGCATCTCAAGCGGCACATGTTGACTCACACTGGCGAAAAGCCGTTCAATTGTACAGAATGCGGTTACGCCTCTACAAGTTTTTCGCATCTCGAGCAGCACATGCAAACTCACATTCGAGAGAAGCCGTTCAGCTGTGCAGAATGCGGTTACGCCGCTGATCGTTTATCGCAGGTCAAGCAGCACATGCTAACTCACACCAGCGAGAAGGTGTACTGCTGTACTGAATGCGGTTGCGTCTGTGCAGATTTGTCAACTCACAGATTGCATGTGCAAGCACACAACAGTGAGAAGCCGTTGAGTCGTACAGAATGCGGTTTCACCTACTCCAGCGGTCAACCCAGCCTGGACGCCACGCACAACCGCAAGGTGTATTTCAGGTGTACCAAGTGCAGCTTTACCACCAAACTACCAGCGAGACTACTTAGGCACAGGCGAATACACAATGGTGAGAAGCTATTAAGTTGATCAGTTTATTGAACGATCTGGTGAAATGGGTTGCAAGACTCTGCATTAGTCTTGCTACATGTTATGACTGTGTGCAGGTGACATTTCCGGCGAAAGAAGTGAACCTCGAGGGAACAGTAAATCTGAGCCTTCGATTTTAGATGTGAGTTTTGAATAATTCGCAGAATGTGACAATTTGGTTTTGATTTCTCTTTATGTTTCTAATTTCGATCTTCGACTTGTAGCTGGCCGACATTGATCATAACTACGCACTTCATTGCGCCAACAAGGGTTCTCTTGCGCACCATGTCGAACTACTCCCCCACTCCATCAAGCTAGAAGAAGATGATTGCCTTGTTCTCCCCATAATGGGCGAAGACTCAGAAACCCTAGAAGGAGGCCCAAGGCGAATTGAAGGTTAGTCCGCTCTTATCTGTTATCTTATCTCTTATCAATTCAGAATTGACTGAACATTGACGGTGCGGTTACCTACCCTCAAAACTGGACGTTTCTCCAACTTGCATGCAATATCTCAATAAAAAGTCACATAATTAAGCATATCTTTTCACAATCCAATGGTCCATGTACGAAAATTATTGCAGATGACAACGCAGTACCCAGAGTCGTGTGTTTGGACTATTGGACCCAACGTTCACTGCCGATGGACTCCTAACAAAGTGAAAACGATCTGCAGTTGAGAAGCCGTTCTCTTGAAAAGTGCGCGGTTACGCTTCAACCCAAAAAAAAGAAAGTTGAACAGCAGAATCAGGGACTGAAGAACTGAACCTTTACTTTTACTTCAAGCTTCGCTTTTTGTTTGACCTTCGATTTTTGCGTCATGTCTCACATCCTGTTTCTATTTCAACGTCAGTTTCTGTTGCAACATTAATTTCACTTTCAACTTATGTTTGTTTAGCCGCTTTAGTTGTGCTTGTGACTTTCATTTTTCATTTTCAACCTTCAAGTAAGGTTTTTAATGATAATTGAAACTGAATAAAAAATAAATAAGTTTTGCTCATTCATGACCTCAACCGGGCCTGACAAAACGACGGCGCTTGTTAATCGCTTTTTGCTGGGACATACTGATGCGAAAATTCTCAATGGTAATGGGTACCGGGTGCTTCTTTGGATAGATATATTTTTGTTGATAAACCGGGCCTGACTCGAAAATTCATGAGCTACATTTCTAAGAAACTACAAATTCGGAGGGTAATGGATATTCGATGAATAAACAGATGAACCCACCCTAAATCCAACTCCATGACAAGGAGGAAATCAACTATTTTATCCAGAGGTCTTATAGGGCAAGCAGTAATTACCTTGACAATCGTTACTCAAGAACTAGCGTTCCATAACTCATGTTCTTAAGTGACAAATCGTCGTTGAGAATGCAACATCTACTATCTGCTTTTCAGGAAAGACAAAAAACCGAATCGTAGTCGTACCAAAGACTTCTATTTGAGTTTTCCTTTAGTTTTACAACTTAGACTTAATTCTCTTAAGTTGATTTTTTCGCAAAACTAAATCAACCAACCAACGCCACGCTAGATTTTGCTTCAAACTCAATAAAAACCTCATTTTGCCCAAAATGCGAGTTAGCACATGTTGCATCTTCAACAACGAAATACCAGTTTTTTGATGAATTTTCTTTGATAACTCCAGAATGTTCTAGCTCGAGTGATTTTGTACTTTTCCATATGGATATTGGTATTGTTAACGCGAAAGAAAAATGAAATAGGCCCACTGACTTATACTAAAACATTGTTATAATAACTCAAAGTAGGATATCTGGGTCTCAATAGGTCTCAGATCATGTCATCACGCTGGTTTTGTTTATTTTGGTGACAAAAATTTTCAATTTTCTCGCACGTTGCCATTCATTAGACTAATCATACATGAGTATAAAACCAGTGGTGCGTAGATAACACACAATACTTCCATATTTTGATACGTATGTACCTACATTTCTGACGCAATTGAATTATGTTTTGACTGCTTTTGAGGCAAATAAAAGCATCTATCTATTGATCAAAATGTTAATCGCAGGTTTCCTACGAAATTTTTACTTCCATATTTACAGAGGGAATGGAAGTATTGGAATCGTCCTAAAATCGAAAATCGGAACGAAGCTTCATAAAAAACGATCACTTATACACATTTACTCAGAATCACTTCCCGAACAAGTGTCTGTGTGCCCGTCTGTGGTCATTTACAACCAGTGGTGCTTAACACTAAAAATGCAAATATGTCAGAAGTTCTGTGAGTTATTCAAATTCCGATTAAACAGGGTGTTAGGTCTTGCCGAGACAAACATTTCAGTTCAAGAAATTTGAAAAAAGGTTGAGAATTGAGGGAGTTACGGCCATATTAGTAAATGGATGAGAGACTGTCCAACCAATAGCCGCCATTGTAGAGGCGACCGCAGCGCACTCATCGGTAATCTGAGTCGCCAGATTGGCTTGAGGCGCGTGGGAAGGTTAGTGAAGAGCCATCCACTGACGTACCAATCGGTCAACAAGACAACAAAAACAACTAGCAGGGAGCGGCCGAGTTGTACCCTGAGAAATAGGGATGGGATATCGGAAGAATAATATCGATATCAGTATCAAATGATATATCAAATAAAAATATCGATATCCGATATATATCGGAAGAAAAATATCGATATCCGATATTATCGGCCAAAAATATCGGAACATTATATAGCAGCCCCACATAAAAGTATTGAAGATTATTCTGCCATTTAACGTGAAAGAGGTAACCTGAATAGTTTGGTGATCAAAACTGAAGATAATGTTCCGATATTTATATCAACTGTGAATCTATAATAATAAAAGCAAGTGTTTGTTTGTTGGTTGTCTCCAGCCAAATCTATCGCACGCAGGGACCTTGAATTTTTTACACGGAAGCACAAAGAGGCTGGCAACAAGACCTCAAAGCCCAATTTTCAATTTTTGAAAAAAAAAATTTTTTTTTAATTTTAAAAAAGTGAAAAAAGTGAATTTAAAAAAAGTGAGTTTTTAAGTTTTAAAAAAGTGAAAAAAGTGAGTTTTAAACGTGAAAAAAAGTGAATTAAGTGAAAAAAGTGACAACACGGGCACACGGGCGGGTACAGCTATAGCTATGGGGGGGGGAGAGAGATTCCCGCGCTATTCACTTATCCGCATTTCCTTATTTTTTTGCACGGGCAACGCCGGGCGGGTACAGCTAGTATAGTATAAACTAAATAAACCTATAAAGTTTATAGGGTCTAAAAGTGTGAACAAGTTGCTTGCTGGTCAAAGAAGAAGAAGTACAGACAGAAATCAGAATCTGATACAACAACTAGCCCTCTCTACCTACATCACAACCTTTGACACATATATACGAATACTGATACGATATTTACGTACGGATTTATGATTCCTTTATACCTGTTTTCATTAATAAAATCTGCAAAATCAAGCACGAATTCATTGATTTTTTTGCTCACCTGTTCATAATTTAATACTTGCGCTAGCTACCCATTTCTCAGTTGAGTTTTTTAAAACCGATAATATCGCAAGGAAAATATCGATATTCCGATATTATCGGAATCAAAATATCGATAATGAAATATCGGATATCGCAAGGAAAATATCGATATTCCGATATTATCGATTTCGATATCCCATCCCTACTGAGAAAACACCACAAAAACCAAAGTTGTGTGAACCATGTCATGGTTGTACCTACTTACCTTGGCTGGCGTGAGTCTGGGTAGTAGGTTGCTCAAATACTAACTTAGATTTGATATTGCTGCAGCTGACTTTTCGGCAGGTTGACTTTCTTGCTGAAGAAAATCATTGACACGATGGAAACTGATGGAATGAATATCCTCTACAGACCGAGCGTCCATTTAAATGGACATGGCTTTGAATGTCCCTCAGGCCCCAACTATTGAAGATTTAGTTTTTTCCCCCGGTCCTACGTATTTTCCCGATCCTAGGGAACTACGGTAACACTGATTTGCATCGCTCTTATGATATCTTAATTAGTTGTTATCAGTTAACATGGAGCCTTAACAGAGGCGCTCAATTTTCGGTAGGTTTTAGCGCTTAAATACCGTATTTTCAAATAATTTTGATAAAAATTTGTTGCCAAGGGTCTCCTGGATACGGTGAGTTCATAGAAATTAAAGATACGAGGGAAATTCGTAGTGAAATACATTTTTGAGTGTTGTCCATCTAAATGGACGCCAGGACTATGTCCCACCACCGAGTGTCCAATTAAATGGACATCCTCAGGACTTTATCGGGTACCTATGCATATCTGTAAGGTATTTTGTTCATTGTTGTTATTAATTTTGGTACATTCTTTCCAGAAATAATGTACCTATGTACATTATTAGTAGTTTTGTTATTTATGCAGATTTTCTCTGTTTTTACAGATAATTTTTTAAAAATAAGTTAGGCCAAGGCCATCGAAAATCGATCTCATGCATCTCCCAGCTATTGCAAACATGAAATTTTTCATGTTTGCAGTAGCTGGGAGATGCATGAGATCGATTTCAATGGCCTTGGCCCAACTTATTTTTAAAAAAAATATCTGTTAGAAGAAATTCAAACCTAGTCAAGGTCCCTATTTAACTGTATTTTACAGTTTCACTATTTTTTTATTCTATTTTTACACTGATACCTCACCAAAAAAACACAAAATGACTACTTACTGTGATCACTCAAGACAAACTAGTGTTCCTATGAACAAGAAAGCTTTAAGTGCCTAAAAAAATCATTATTATTCATAATAATAGATACTTAGGCAACGAAAAGTGAGTAAACTCGGATTTTAAATGCAGCCAACTCGTCAAAAAGGACTGGGGGGATACAGTCCTCATGTCCATTAAAATGGACATTTTGAATTTTTTGACCCAATTAAAATTTTTTTGAAATAACACTTTTTTTGCCTTATTTGGACCCCTAGAAACTCGAAAAAGTAGAAAAATTTGAGGTAACTCTTTTTGTGCAAGCTCAGGTCTGTGGAGGATATAGAAATAAAACTGGAGCCTTTAGAGGTGAGACTGACTTCCCTGAGTTGTAAATGATAATTGATAAAAGTTAGTTGTTATGGTTATAAGGGCGGGTTCATCAAGATTGTCAGTATGGCATGTTTGGATTGACCATTCCGAACCGATTCGAGCCATAAGTATCGCCAATCGCAACTAAAACGGGCCCAATATTTTGGTACATCTGTATGTAATAAGAGCACTTTCCGTACTGATGCATCACGGCAATTTTTGTGTTATCTGACAGCTCCCAAATGCTATCTGCCAGGAAGAACAGAACTATCAAGTCCCGGAGCAATTGCTGCCCATAAAGATCGAAGGTGAAGAGATGAAGGCCGAGGAGAGGAAAACCAATTTTGAGCGAATTGAAGGTTAGTCGACGTTGATTCACACGTAGGTATCTCAAACCGAAAGTTGGTCGTCTTCATACATCTATTATCTCCAGATTGGCTCGAGAAAAAGCGTCTTCTAAAAATCCTCTGCTTCTTTCTTGTTAAAAAGAGCCTACGGATGTGTGAATTTAGCAGCTTGATCAGAGATCACGAAGGAACTCCATTAATTACATGCTGCAATTTACTGTTATAGACGAATGGCAAGAACCATCAGAGAAAACCGACGGGAACGGAAGGGAAAATTTTCCACAGGCCAGCCCAAAACGTATCACCAATCTTGGGTCGAGGCACAAGAACCAATCAAATGCTGAAGAGAAACGATTCAGTTGCGCACAGTGCAGCTACGCCTGCACTACGCGGCCGCGTCTCAACCAGCATATGCAAATTCACTCTGGCGAGAAGCCGTTCAGCTGTGCACTATGTGGTTACGCCTTCAGAAAACGGTCTAGTGTCAACCGGCACATGCAGTGTCACACTGGCGAGAGGCCGTTCAGTTGTACTAAATGTGATTACGCCTGTGCGCGTCCTTCGACTCTCGAGAGGCATATGAAAACACATTATGGCGAGAAGCCGTTCGGCTGTGCAGTATGCGGCTATAGATGCCTGACAAGGTCGCTTATCAAGCGGCACATACGAACTCACACTGGCGAGAAGCCGTTCAGCTGCATCGAATGCGGCTATTCTTGCTCGAATACGACAACTCTCAAGGTGCACATGCGAACGCACACTGGCGAGAAGCCATATAGTTGTGAAGAATGCGGTCATGCTTTTACGCATTTGACTAATCTCAAGAACCACATGATAACTCACACAGGCGAAAAGTGGTTCAGCTGTACAGAATGCAGTTATGCCTGCATCACACAGTCACGTCTCAACCAGCATATGCAATCTCATACTGGAGAGAAGCTTTACAGTTGCACTGTATGCAACTATACCTGCGCATATTCGTCAGTTCTCAAGGGGCACATGCGGACTCACACTGGCGAGAAGCCCTACGTTTGTAAAGAATGCGGTTACGCCTGCAGTAACCGGTCGAATTTCAATCGGCACACTAAAACTCACGCTGGCCAGAAACTCTACCGTTGCACTGAATGCGATCACGCCTGTGCACGTCCGGAGCATCTCACGCGGCATATGAGAAGGCACGCAAGCGGCAAGCCATTCAGCTGTACAAAATGTGGCTACGCCTGTACTGATCTGAATAAGCTCGAACTCCACGTGAGCGCGCACAACAGTGAGAAGTCGTTCAGATGTACCGAATGCAATTACATTAGCACCCTCAAATCCCGCTTCAAGCTGCACATGACTATACACACTGGCAACAAGCCGTTTCGCTGCACCGAGTGCGACTATGCCTCCGCCCATCGGGAAGCTCTCCATCGGCACATGAGAACGCACACTGGTGAAAAGGCGTTCAGTTGTACTGAATGCGATTACGCCTGCGCAACGCGCACTACTTTCAGGAAGCACAAGGCCACACACACTGGCGGGAAGCCATTCGATTGTAAAGTGTGCAGTTTTACGTGCTCCAGCGGTTATCAACTCAGCCGGCACTCAGAGACACACGATCGCAAGGTGCATTTCAGGTGTACCAAATGCAGCTATACCACCAACCAACCAGCGAGACTGCGGCAGCACATGGAAATACACACCGGTGAGAAGCCATTGAATTTGTTGTTGTTGATCTACTTCTGCCCGATGACAGAAGTCCTCGTGGGCCCATTAAAATTGGCCGTTTGTTATCATTTTACACTCTACATGTTATGAATGTGTGTGTAGGTGACATTTCTGGCAAAAGTGAGCAGCAAGCAGCGGAAGAAAACAATAAATCTGACCCTTCGTTATCACAAGTGAGACTGATTTCTGAATACTTCGCAGAATGTGACGATTCAGCTTCGATTTCTCTTGCTGTTAATTGCTGCCTTTGACTTGTAGCCGGCCGGGATCCCCAACTTCATTAGGCAAGAAGAAGAGGATTGCCTTGCTCCTCCTATGATAACCGAAGATTCGGAAACCTCAGAGGGAGGCCCCGTGAAAATTGAAGGTTAGTCTGCTCTTATCTGTTATCTTATCTCTTATCAATTCGGAGTATGCTGAATATTGACGGCACGGTTACCTACTGTCGAGTCTGGACGTTTTTACAGCTTACATTTAATTTCTCAAAACATTTTCCACTTACTCAATGTACATTTTAACTTCACTCCCTCACATACAATCTAACGGTCCATGTACTAAAATGATTACAGATAACAACGCAGTACCCAATGTCGTCTGTTTGGACTATTGGACCCAACGTTGACTACCGATTGACTCGTAACATCAAAATTGTCCCAGCATGCCCTGCCGCCCTCAAAGGGAGGCCAAGGGTTCTCAAGGATTATCCAATCGATGCCAACGATCAGAAACCAAATAATATATTTGAGCAAAAACAGTGACTATAATTTGCATTTAATGCAATTGAATACCTAATCAAAATTCTGTCACATAAAAACATTAAAACACATTTTCCATGAAAGTTGTACAACTCCAAATGAAATTGGTTATCAAAAATTGAAAATAATTCGGTCAGGTGTCAGGTGAATATTTGATTTATGAACATTGTTCATCTTCAGTCCGCATCCTCTCTAGCTCAGGTTTGAACGTGAAGGAACCATTCATTCAATTCAAAATTTCGGCACAAAACTCATTTTGTACGAAATACCCAAAAGGGTAACGTATTTATTGCACAAAAACACCAGCAAAGAGGTTTCTATTGGATTGAAATTGGCTGACCGCGGTCTCGAAGTTTAACTCAAACTGAAGTTCAAACTCGAAGTTGAACTCAAACTAGGGACGTTACGATACTTCCGATATATCGGAGTATCGATACTTTTCTTCCGATACCACCGATATTTGTATCGATATTTTACATACGATATTATCGTGGTATCGATACTTTCTCACGATAATATCGAAAGTATCGATATTTTGTGACCGATCCCACCGATATTCGCTGAGAAATTCGAAAAATTAACAATTTTGTATCCACCATAAAACCAGCCGGTTCCGACCGTTTTGCCGCACATGGTGATGCAGAAGAAGAGAATAAGAAGAAGTGGGAAAGTTCGTAGAGCTCTAATTGCCCTTAGCTCAAGACGTTGGGTCGGAATTTCGAGGGGGAAAATCCCACGGTGAAAGGAAAACTCCCCCACGTACTGGCTGCACTGAGCCCGTGGTGCGGCTGCCCTGAGTGTTGATATTTACCTAATAGTGATCTCTGAGCCTCGTTGCTTTCTTTTTTACGAAATCATTTCGATCTAGGGATGGGATATCGGAAGAATAATATCGATATATAGTATCAAATGATATATCAAATAAAAATATCGATATCCGATATATATCGGAAGAAAAATATCGATATCCGATATTATCGGCCAAAAATATCGGAACATTACCTATCTTCAGTTTTGATCACCAAACTATTCAGGTTACCTCTTTCACGTTAAATGGCAGAATAATCTTCAATCCTTTTATGTGGGGCTGCTATGATCAGATTAAATATCAACTGTGAATCTATAATAATAAAAGCAAGTGTTTGTTGGTTGTCTCCAGTCAAATCTATCGCTCGCAGGGACCTTGAATTTTTTACACGGAAGCACAAAGAGGCTGGCAACAAGACCTCAAAGCCCAATTTTCAATTTTAGAAAAAAAATTTTTTTTTTAATTTTAAAAAAGTGTAAAAAGTGAATTTAAAAAAAGTGAGTTTTTAAGTTTTAAAAAAGTGAAAAAAGTGAGTTTCAAACGTGAAAAAAGTGACAACACGGGGACACGGGCGGGTACAGCTATAGCTATGGGGGGGGGAGAGAGAGATTTTTCACTTATCTCACTTATCTGCATTTCCTTATTTTTTTGCACGGGCAACGCCGGGCGGGTACAGCTAGTATAGTATAAACTAAATGAACCTATAAAGTTTATAGGGTCTAAAAGTGTGAACAAGTTGCTTGCTGGTCAAAGAAGAAGAAGTACAGACAGAAATCAGAATCTGATACAACAACTAGCCCTCTTTACCCACATCACAACCTTTGACACATATATACGAATACTGATACGATATTTACGTACGGATTTATGATAACCTGTTTTCATTAATAAAATCTGCAAAATCAAGCACGAATTCATTGATTTTTTTTGCTCACCTGTTCATAATTTAATACTTGCGCTAGCTACCCATTTCTCAGTTGAGTTTTTAAAAACCGATAATATCGCAAGGAAAATATCGATATTCCGATATTATCGGAATCAAAATATCGATAATGAAATATCGGATATCGCAAGGAAAATATCGATATTCTGATATTATCGTTATTATCGTTCTATTCAGCAGGCCACATCCGTCCCCTGTGAACGGTTATTTTCCAAGGCAGGGGCCATCTATTGCCAATCGCGCAATAGGTTGTCCCCAAAATATGTACAAAAACTTCTTTTTCTGGGAAGCGTTCCAGACAATGATTTTTTCTACATTTATTTTCATTTTATTTTCTATATTGGGAATCTGTCAAATTGGCGTATATTTTTCGGTGTATTTGTCTTCTTTTTAAAAATGTTTTATTACTACACTACTTACTTTTTTATTCCATTTCATGTGCTTGTGTAAATTGAAAAATATAAAATTATGAAATACCTAGTCGTTTATATCTAGTTAATGTAATAATAATATTATGTTTTTAATTTTTAATGTTTTATTTATTATTTATTATTTTATTAATTTTTAATGTTTTAATTAATATTATGTTATTATAATAACATATTATGTGTCATCCCAGTCCTCAGACACCACGTGAGAACAATTGCAGCTCCTCGGTCAGGGAGCGCAATTGTAATACCTATCTAACGGATTTTTTTCCCAAGTGTAACAGTATCGATAATATCGGCAGTATCGATATTTTTGATCCGATATTATCGCAATATCGATACTTTTTTTGCCGATAATATCGGGTATCGATACTCTACGAAAACGCTGCTAAGTAGATTAGTGACATGGGTACATTATTTGTCTGGGTATCTCAGAAAATAAAGTTCAAATAGTTGGAGTAGGTCGGTTTATCATCATATCATTTGTAGAGTAATGGTCAATCGTGAATTCAATTATGCCGAAAAGGTACGTTTTCACAATGATGAATAAATAGGTAGGTATAAAAAGAAAATACCTACCTGGCGGCTGTTTCAAAGAAATATTTCCTGAGGCCTGAGGCCTGGCGGCTAGAGGGCAGCTATTTTGTTAACCGCATTAACAGGTGACAACTGTTATCAAGATCCGCCCCATTAACATAAGCTGTCCAATCCCAGCTTCACACTTTCAGTTTCTAATAGCCGAATCGCATTTTTGCAGTTCTGAGCCAATATATTGGCTTTATAAACGACGAAAGAGCCGGTAGGGGTAGGGGAAGTCCCCTACTTCCCCACCCTACCAAGATCAAGGGTGGGAATGTTACAGCCGCCATTTCGTATTCCTCACGCCTTGAACCGATTGGCCGTGAACCCAAGAAAACTGCAAAACCGCAATTTCAGCAGTGTCACTGCCCCCAAAATTGACCCTGTTGACCAAAATCTTGAAAAAATGCCAAATTTCATGTTTCATAGTCAATATCTAAAGATTCCCGCCAAAAAACCCCGAAGTCAAATCCATCATTTTTTTGAAATTTTTCCTAGGCTAGGACCTTGGATTTTCCAGCTGAAATCGGTTTTTTTCATTTTTCTTAGTCCTGGAGAGTTGTAGAAAATTGCAAATTTTTTGTGTCATGTACCTGCCCAAAACCTACTCAAAAATATTTTTTTTGGAATTTTAACATTTTTTTTAAAGGGTCAAAAAAATATTTTTTGTTTAGGTCAAAAACTAGTCTTTAAACCAGTTTTTGATTACTAAACCCAAATCGATTTTGACTTATAGGGAGTGAAAAATGTGTAAAAACCTTCAAGGAATCCAACGAGCTCAAAAAATTCAAAATCGGTTCAGTAGGACTCCCTCAAATTGCCAAAAACGCGAAAACGCAGAAATCGCATTAAGAAATTCAAGCCAAACCGATTCAAAAACAAGATTTTCGAATTTTTTCGGAAACACCACCCTATGTTATGGTAAATCAAGCGAGAAACACGGGAAAAATACTCAAAAAATTCTAAACCCACGGCATCACCTTCAAAATTGAGATTTTGTGTTTTTTCAAAAATATACCCTAATTATGCCGAATTGGACCCGTTAACCTTCTCCGATCGGATTGCCCGGACAATATGCCTCAAGTTGGAGCAAACCACAACTTTCAAGACTAATTTAGTCAAAATCGGATCAGTATTTCAATACGAAGTGGCTGGACGAAATTTTTGGCCAAAATTTCGTCCGTCCACTTCGTATCGAACCGCTGATCCGATTTTGGTGCGGTTGGTCCTAAAAGTTGTGTTTTGCTCCAACTTGAGGCATATTGTCAGGGGAATCCGATCAAAAAATTTTAAGGGGTCGAAAACCCAAAAAAACTGTTTTTGAGATCATGACTTTTTTTACATTTGATCGTTTTTGAGTAGTCTGGAGTTGATTCAGAGGATTCCCTTATAGGAGGTGCACGTCACAGGAAAATTTGCTGAACGCTCGTTTTTTTTTTTTTGAAATCGGACCACTCCTTCTTTGCGTTTTGCTGCTGACGGCGTACGGCGTACGGCGTACGGCGTACGGCGGACGGACAAAAAATTTTTATTGCAGATTCTTGTTCTAGAACCTCTGAAACGTGAAAGAAAAAATTTTCAGGGGGTGTTGTAAAAAAATTTTTCTTGAACAATTACATAGGTACATTATTTCTGGAAATAATGTACCAAAATATCGTATTTCGGAACGAGTATCGATACTTTGGTGGTATCGTGACGTCCCTAACTCAAACTCGAAGATAAACTCAAACTGAAATTCAAACTCGAACTGGAAGTCGAAGTTAAACTCAAACTAAGGTTCAAACTTGAACTGGAAGTCGAAGTTAAACTCGAACTGAGGTTCAAACTCAAACTTGAAGTCGAAGGTAAACTCAAACTGAGGTTCAAACTCGAACTGGAAGTCGAAGTTAAACACAAACTGACGTTCAAACTCGAACTAAAACTCGAAGATAAACTCAAACTGAAGTTCAAACTCGAACTGGAAGTCGAAGTAAAACCCAAACTGACGTTAAGCTCGAACTGGAAGTCGAAGTTAAACTCAAACTGACGTCCAAACTTGAACTGGAAGTCAAAGTTAAACACAAACTGACGTTCAAACTCGAACTGAAACTAGAAGTCAAACTCAAACTGAAGTTCAAACTCGAACTGAAACTCGAAGTAGGTAAAACCCAAACTGACGTTCAAACTCGAGCTGGCAGTCAAAGTTAAACTCAAACTGAAGTTCAAACTCGAACTGGAAGTCGAAGTTAAACATAAACTGATATCTTATAATTAATTGCATTAATAATTAATTATATTAGAAAAACATCAGTACCTACATTGCCTAGAAAAAAATATGTAAACAAATGCGGATCCGATCTCTGCTCATTACTAAGCAAGTTTAAATTACTAAGCATGGGACTTCGGGAAATCGGAAATTTTCGATAAGCTCTAACATCGATGACACCTATCGATGACGTGTTCATGGTATCGATGTTCCCCCAACATCAATGATCAAATTCCAAAACTTCGGCCTCCTTCCCGCCATGCCTCCGAAGTGCGCAGTCCGCCGATCCTGCGTCTTGCGTCTGCGAGTCCTGAAACACGTGATATTTTTGCGTTATGGAATTTTTAAATCATGTCATAATTTGTCATAGCATTTATCACGTTATATTATTTTATGGGAAAAACTTTGAATTATCGTGAACTGGCATGGTACCATTACCTTCCCAATGAACTATGGTGTACGACTATGGTACCTACCTACTACAATCATCTGATAATAACCGAGTATCTGATGAGTATAGAACATGATAATGCTAAAATTGAACAAACACCAACTAAGCAATCCAACTAATCTACGAAATATAAGGAATTGAGCTGAATGTCTTCCTAGTCCAATCGGCTGCTCTTCCTCCAAGTGGTCGTGTTTGGTGCCTTTGTCAGCAGAATTCTTATCAACTTGAGTAGATCAAGCCCTATCATTTGTCCAATTTGACTCATCAGGGCAACGCTGATCACGCATTTTTTAAAGTGGGTAGCCCAGGGCCGGCATTAACCGAACTGTTGAGGGGGCAAGCACTAATTGAAAAGCAATGCTGAATTTCATTAATTCATGAGATGACTACCACTAGCGTAGTAGGGTTGGGTAATAATTTTCAAAAAAGTTTCTACTTAGTTTCTTCTTTTTCTTGGGGTTTTTCTTAGTTTCAACCCCATTATTTTATTGCAAAATGCAGCGAATATAATTGAAGAGTAAGGGGAAAGAACAGGAAATGTCCATTTTTCCCAAAAACAAGCTTAATAGCGCATTTTGTAGGAATTCAAAGGTACTACAGTGAAAACTACTATAGTGAAACTCCAAGGGGAAAAAAGTATAAATGTCGCCCTGAGAAGCAACGATTCGGTGTAAGGGGAAAAAACATAGAATTTAAAATACAAAACCTGCTTTTTCTCTAAAAGTAGATACTTTTTGTGACATTCCTCGTTCCTTCCCCTTACCCTTCAATTATATCCTTTCGGATATTCGTTCTTACTCCGTACAGTGCATCCTCGACATTACATTCTACATTATTATCTATTGGTGTGTATTGAATCCGTTTCGATCCATTCGTAAATATGAGTGTACCTACTTCTCTCCAGCGACTGAAAAAAGGTAAGATGAATATTTCGTTATTTTCACAATGAGAAAGTACGACATGATGCTATAATGAGTCAAGTTAGGTATAACCAGTGGTGCGTAGATTACACAATACTTCCATATTTTGAAACGTAAAAGTGTGACAGTTTTTGATCATGTTTCAACTGCTTTTATGGGTGTTGAGGTCAAAAATATCAAAAAACTATGCAAATTTCAAAATTCGCCCGAAAAAAAAATTCGCCACATTTTTGGTATATAAAAAATATCCACATATTCTGCAAGGTAAAACGAAGATTTTAAGACCAAGAACGCTCAAATCGGTTCATTTTTGTGGCAGGAAAAAATAAAATAGAAAACACTAAAAATGCAAATATATCGGAAGTACTGCGAGTTATTCAAATTATGATTAAACAGGGCCTTGCCGAGACAAACATTCAGTTCAAGAAATTTGAAAAAAGGTTGAGAATTAAGGGAGTTATGGTCATTTTTGTAAATGACCACTGACGGACCACAGACGATTCCAATACCAGCTCCCGCAATTCTCAACCTTTTTTTCAAATTTCTTCAACTGGAATGTTTGTCTCGGAAAGACCTAACACCCTGTTTAATTGGAATTTGAACAACTCGCAGTACTTCCGATATTTTTGCATTTTTTGTGTTTTTGATTTGATTTTTTTCGGCCACAAAAATGAACCAATTTGAGTCTTCTTGGTCTTAAAATCTTTGTTTTACCTTGCAGAATATGTGGATATTTTTTATATTCCGATATTGTGGCGTATTTTGTACTTTGGGTGAATTTTAAAATTTGAATAGTGAATTTTTTGACATTTTTGACCTAAACACCCCTAAAAGCAGTCAAAATATGATCAAATTGTGTCACAATTTTACGTTTCAAAATATGGAAGTATTTTGTGTTATCTACGATAGGACGATTCCAGTACTTCCTTTTACCATGGGAGTAAAAAGTCGAAGTAATGAAGCGTGATCGAGAAGCAACAGTGGAGATAACAGTAGTCAGCTAGTGGAGATAGGTATCAGTTGTTTGCTACATGTAGGGATAACAGTTTTTCCTACGTGGAGAGATAACAGTTGTTTGCTACATGTAGAGATAAGTTGTTTGCTACATAAGTTGTTTGTGGTAACAGTTGTTCAGGCCGCTTCAGCGAACAAAACTTGTGTTCATGTACAACTAAATTGCTCAGTGTTTTTTCAAGTGCCGTTTCAGTTGCCACGACCTGGCACAAGCATAACCGCATTTCCGTATCAGCATGCTGAAAGTTTTCTATCCCCTTTTGGTTAATCATCCCATCAGTTTTTTCAGCTGGTTCTTCAAGGCACTCACCTGCAATGATACAGAAAGGGCAGCAAGTTCGATAGGAGTTTATGACTGATTTATGCTGCTTCTTTTTGCGATTATTGGCCAAACCAATCGTAACCATGGTCAGATAATCAGGGGAAAACGTGACTTACCTTCGATTCGCCATGGACTTTTTCCTGCATCCTCCGTCTTCATTTCATCTTGGGATTCTGTATCGTCTATCTTTTTCAAAGACAGTGGATCGGGTACTCGGTTGTTCTCTTCTTCTTGCTTGATAGAGGCTGGCAGAATTTCAACATCGTGCACACTCTGTTCATCACCTGGCTTCCAGTCAGCCAGCCACAGCTACAAAAAATTCATCATGTACCTACCCGCTTTTGCCTGATGCTTGATGAAAGTTGGTAACTTATCCAACAGGGTCCAGCAAGTCTAATTTAACGACTTGGTAAATTGTTTTCTACAAGTTGCCCCAAAAAGCTTCAATCACATTTGCAACAATTTGGAAAAATCATTTAAAGGCTCCAGTTTTACTTCGCTCTCCAGCTCCATTTTCGTAAATTCTTTTCCGGAATTGAACCTGTGGGCAAATCATTCGAACCGAGTGTGATTCTCTCTCAAGCCCACAATTTCACGATTTTCGTCTGTGATCGATCGAGTTGACACAGAATTACTTATTGAAAAGGTAAGTAAATTACCTTTATTTTCTTATCTTAGAGTTTATAACCTGTTCTTGTGCTAACCTTGATTTGTTTGCTCTCTCTACTTCGCAGTGGTGCCATTCAAGAAAACCAGAGTGAAGTTAGCATCGGTTCAGCAACGGTCAACTGCGTGTTTCTTTTCTAAATTTTCGGACTCTAGGGACGTCTAGGAACACATTTATGGCAATTTTAAAATTGTGCCACCAGTCATACAGTCCGTACAGCTCGTTGCTAACTGTTCCTTCATACATTCCTTATACAGATCAGGTGACCTGGATGCTCGCTGCGCTCGCATCTCCAAGACAGAAAAACATCCCTCATCAGTCCAATTCGACATACTCATCAGTCAAACGCTAATCAAGCAAGATATTTTATAGCCTACCTACTTATCCGAGAAGGTGTTGGATACACCAAGGTGTTTAATCCTGGTGGCACAATTCTTGTACAGCCAGAAATGTGTTCCAAGACGTCCCTAGAGACCAATTAGTTAGAAAAGAAACACGCAGTTGACCGTTGCTGAACCGTTGCTAACTTCACTAAGCTTTCAAGAAATCGTAAGCTCGTATCATTAACAGTAGAATCAGTCTTTAGTCCGTATCTGGTACGTTACCAACAGATTAATATTCGTTCAAAAATTGAAAACTGCTCCCACCCTGCTTTAGTAAAAACCTGCACTGAAAAAGAATGGGCAAAAATGATACACCGACGGTAAGGTTCGCTAATTTCCTCACAACACGACGCCGAGACCAAAAATGGCGTTTTGAGAAGAATGCAGAATCAATTTTAGATTAATATATGAAAGTTTACTTCTTCCGTAATTTAAACGCCCCTGGCACGGAGAGTTTGACAACTTTGTCGTGTAGTTTTCTCTGAACCTCGTTCAATGGGGGACTTTGATACCACACAGATAAACGCTATAACCTAGTAGTTTTTCTTTTCTTACGGCCCAAAAAATGATTAATCGGATCATGATTCTTAATGCAATCGATAGATCCTGATGAGTAGACTTCTCGCAATACCGACATTTTGGGACATATTCCCTTTTTGCGCTGGTATCGCATTAGTCTTGTGTTGTGGGGGAATTACTTTCCAAAAATTAGATCATTGGCGTCTTTATTACATTGCAAAACATCGTGGGAATATTCCAAACAAGCAATACCCTACGTCATGATTTAATCATGAGCCAAGTTATGGAAATTCACTTCAGGTCTGTTGTCCCTAGTGAAGAACGTTTTTAAACCCGAAAGCCTTGGTAAAAGGGGCTCATAGCTTTAAACTATTTCAAATCGTATGGAGATTGTACCTTGAAATCAAATAAACTGTGAAAAATTCTACATTTTTGAAAAATTGCCACACCTGGTACCAATCAGGTGCAAAAACGCACAACAATTTGCTAGTGGTTGTTCATCAGACGCCATTACACCCTTTTGGCTCTTTTTTTTATGTAGATTCATGCCCTTTTATCTTAGGTTTATGGGTTCAGTAACTGTTTTTGCTGGGAACAAATCTTATAGCTCCATGTAATCAAGAAAGCATGTAGATAACAGTGTTGTTCCTAGTTATAAAAGTTAAAGATCACAATAGCTTCGGTTAGCAAAACTGGCGCGCACACAAAAATTCAGTGTTTTCTCAAGTGCCGTTTCAGTTGGGATGACCTGGCGCAAGCATAACCGCATTCCTCACAACTGAAAGGCTTTTCGCCCATGTGTTTCCGCATGTGCTGCTTGAGAGATGCAGGAAGTGCGCAGACGAAGTCGCACATATTGCAACGGAATGGCTTCTCGCCCGTATGGGTTAGCATGTGCTGCTTGAGCGCATCCGAGCGTGCGCTGCTATAATCGCATTCAGCACATGGAACGGTTTCTCGTCAGAGTGTTTCTGCATGTGCAGTTTGAGGGTATACGACTGCGCACACGTATAATCGCATTCCGTACAGCTGAACGGCTTTTCGCCCGTGTGTTTCCTTACGTGCCTGCTGAGATCTGACGGTGTCGTGCACATATAGTCGCATTCTGTACAGCTGTATCTGTACTGCTTCTCACCAGTATGTGTCAGCATGTGATGCCTGAGTGCGTCCGAGCGCGCAGTAGCGAAGCCGCATTCGCTGCAACTAAACGGCTTCTCACCGGTGTGCGTTCGCTGATGCTTTTTGAGAGCTGACGAGCTTACGCAAGCATAACCGCACACGGTGCAACCGAACGGCTTCTCGCCGGAGTGCCCTCTCATGTGCTGCTTGAGATTCGACATTTGCGCGCAGCTGAATGTACACTGTGTGCAACTGAACGGCCTCTCGCCAGTATGTGTTAACGTATGCCGCTTAAGGTGTGACAAGGTGGTGAAAGTGGAATCGCACTCTGCGCAACTGAATGGCTTCTTGCCAGTGTGCGATATGATGTGCCGCTTGAGATGCGCCGAGGTCCGGTAAGCGTTACCACACTGCGTGCAGGCGAACGGCTTCACGCCGGTGTGCACTCGCATGTGCAGGTTGAGACTCGACCGCACGGTGAAGCAATTTCCGCATTCTTGACAAGTGAATGGCTTTTCCCCAGTGTGTTTCAGCATGTGGCGCATGAGGACGGAACGTTGAGAGCAGGCGAAGCCGCACTTGGCGCACTTGAACGGTTTCTCATCTGTGTACGAATTGATTATAAGGCCAGACCCGAGCTGGGAGTCCGAGTCGTTGTGCAGAAAGTCATCCTCGGTTTTCTCGGGTGGGTGTCCTTGGAAATCTCCTGCAACAATAGAGAAAGTTAGCAACTATGATAAATTCATGCTGATATAGTTGAATCTGTTGGTTCATTTACGCAAAAGTACGCCAAGTTTAGGGTGATAGGTCGTACTGATATGGACATCCCAGTTCACGAAATTTGATAAAAGGTTAGGAATTATGGACATTTTTGTGAATGACCACAGACGGACACTCTCCATTAGGATGTCCCTTATATGGGGAAAAATTTTTTTTTTGGGAAATTTGATACGCATACTCTCTCATTTTTTTCTCATAGGTCTAAAACTATCGTATGTGAAATATTTTCCCCCTAGGATGACGTTAACCCGTGCCGAATCGTCGCCAAAGTTGGAATATACGAATTTGGGCTTTTTCGCTAAAATCGCCCCTTCCTCGAGACACTCTGAAATTTTTTCTGGCCGTCGCGGTTGTTTGATTGACTCGAAATTTTTACCATATATTTGAGTAATATTAACGAAGATTTGGTAAAAATTTGAAGAGGATCGATCGAAAAATACGATTGGTAGAAAAGGTTGAGTGTTCAAATGTTGTCTCGTTTTTCCAAAAATAATTTAGCTCTTGCACTGACCCCGTAAGATGTTTACATGAACCTGTCAGTTCATGCATCTTCATAGGCATTAGATAAGATGCTTGAACTAACATTCAAAAATGTGGGGTGAATTCGTATTATATTATCTCAAATCCGGGATCATCGCAACCGTGCATAGACGTGCAGCAATATGTTGATTCTGGATTCGCGCTCTGCCAATGTTTCATATTCTCCTCAGTAACCCTCTGTCATTGTCCAAAAGTCTGTTGTCTTCCTAGGCGTCGAGTTCTCCTCTTAAGGCTTGTTCACACACCAAATTGGCAGTTAAGAAGGGGATAGCGGATTATAAAAGTGTCTGGCCGATCGTGTTCAGGTCTCAAGCCAATACGCCCTCTTCGTGGAAGACACTTTTCTCGGCAGTGATAGCAAGTACAGCCCTTTACGCTGCAGAAGCATGGAGCCAGTGTGAGCTGCTCGAAAGAGTTCAAGTTACAGCGTCCCTGCTTGGCTTGGGATGGAGCACGCCGTATTACCTCGTCAGGGCTTCAACTAGAACCCACCTCAAACTGCATATTGGGAAGGGAATGTTTAGCTGGTTTCTGAAACTCCAAAGTATGGGCTAAGAGCGGCTTCCTAGGACTTTTACAGGCTTCTAGAGCTTGAAAGCTCGCTGACCCCTGCAGTTCAGGCAGCTGCTCGCTCAGGCGGACTGCGAGGGACTCCTGGAACCGCAGGATTATGCCCGACTGAAACAACAGCGAGAACTCTTTGTAGGACGCTCCGCTCCGCCTGGAGGACGTTGACGAGTCAATCTTCTTTCAACCAAGTCCCAAGAAACGTCCTATGTTCCTTCCTACGGAAGGCCCCCCAGACATCCTAGGATGTCTGGGGGCCTTCCGTACTTGGAGGCTGCCCTGCCACTGTGCGATAAGCGACTTCTAGCTCAGACAAGACTAGCAGGTCTCCCCTTCTGTCGGGTATACTTGGACAGGCTCCGCATAAAATTCTCAGTGGATCGGAACTGCCAAGTTTGTGATCTGCCAAGGCCTGACACCTTAGAACACCTAATCGCAGAATGCGCAGTGTTTCGAGCCGAGAGGCTCAAATTTTTGGGTTGTCCGAGGGCCAATCACTGCTAGCCATGACTATCAAGAACCCTGCAAGTTTTATTGGTTTCCTGCAGACGGTCCTTAGGCTCAGAGCCTTCGAGGTTTCAGAGGGAACTGTTTTCTGAGGAAAAAATGTATTACGTACTTTCCGCTTTTGGCCAATAGATATTTTTGGTACCTGCTTACTTAAGAAATTTAAAAAAAAACTCCGATACATAATATTTAACGCTCAAGTAATCTTTCTCCAAAAAGAAAATATTTAATTCATCTTCACTTTTGTGCCTATTGAAATCTTGCCAACTTTTGTAATGGCCTTATTGGCTTTATACAAATAAACTCTTATTTTTCTTCTTCTTGTACTCCCAGCAGCTCTTTGGCCTCTCTGAAGACGGGGTGAACATTTAAAGTCGATTCGTCAGAGATAAGAGTCAGTAAAACCGTCTGAATGCAAGTTTCCGATAAAACAGGCACCAACAATAGACTTACAAGATTTCTGTAGCCCGCAATTTCCATCCAATCCTCTTCAAATTTTTACCAGATCTTCGTTAATATTACTCAAATATATGGTAAAAATTTCGAGTCAATCAAACAACCGCGACGGCCAGAAAAAATTTCAGAGTGTCTCGAGGAAGGGGCGATTTTAGCGAAAAAGCCCAAATTCGTATATTCCAACTTTGGCGACGATTCGGCACGGGTTAACGTCATCCTAGGGGGAAAATATTTCACATACGATAGTTTTAGACCTAAGAGAAAAAAATGAGAGGGTATGCGTCCAAAAATATTGAAGTTGAAAAATAAGGGACACCCTACTCTCCATACTTTCCAGGAACAATGGCCCATTTATGGTCCGCTTTTGAAAGCTTTATTTTTGTTAAAATAGGTATTATGCGTAGCTTATATATTCTATCAATAAACTGAATTGATGAACCCTTATACAGTTTGAGATTCAGCTTATAAGAGTTGACCTACCTTCAATCGGTAGGTGATTTCCCGCATCTTCTGCCTTCATCTTTTCCTGGGTTTCTGAATCGTCCATCTTTATTGGAGACAGTGGGTCAGGCACTCGGTCGTTCTCTTCTTCTTGCTTGATAGAGGCTGGCAGGATTTTGACATCATGCTCATTTTGGTCATCGCCTGGCTGCCAGTCTGATAACCACAGCTGCAAAAAAATTTAACTAAAAATAAAAGAAAAAAAAACTCCACAAAAAAGCTTGAAAAATTAGAACACAAATTGTAGAAAGATTTTTGAAATGATAAGGAAACAATAACTATTGAAGGACCATTTCTACTGAATAGCTCAGTACCAGGCTCCTCACTTGATTTAGCTCAAATGGTTAAGGATATGTCTAGCTAACGACTAAAATCGTCGTCAGCCCCCTGGACAAAACAGACTCACATCGACGGGCTCCAGTTTAACTTCTGCCTCCAATTCCATAGTCACAATTCTTCTCTTCTGTAAGGATACCTGAGGACAAACAGTTTTTTACAGAATTGGAGGCGATTGCCATTAACTGTCGGCCACCCACGATTTCCAAGTCACTTTTTACTTCCATATTTACCAGATCTGGAAATGTCGTCGGAGCAGGGTACCAAGGCGGCTCGTCGTTCGATGGCATTGACGATGCATCATTCTTAATGACTAACCTTGGCACTATCCCCGCTCCAATGCTTGACCAATTGTACCCACTAGGAACTTGTTGAACTCAAATCCTGACATCATTCAGATGTCTTCAAATTGTTCAATGTTTTCAATATCTGCCTTGCTTCTTAAAAATTTAAGAAATCAAAAACTTCCTTCATTTCACCGTCTCAATCTCTCTGTTCTGAACTGAGAATAAGAAGTGAATTTATTGATACTAACTTACTCTATTTATATTTCCCCATAAATGTTACTCATCAGGGAAAACAACAGTGTTTTCTCAGTTGTTACAACACGCAAGGTTGTTTACTTACCTTTTTCTTCAGCTGAACATCCTAACATGACATATCGAAGGCAACCGAAAACAAGAATAACAACAACAACATCAGCTGAACAGTGTTGCCACTTCCCCATCATCAATACGGGCTGAAAGTCCCTCTAAAATGGGCTAGCAAAAACAGCCGAATGATCGGTATGGGGAGGCTTCTGACTCCACCATAAATAACTGGGACTAACGACCTATCCTACAAATTAGGGATTTTAAATTAATTTATTAAAGTTTATTTCTCCCATAATTTAAACGCACCAGGCAGAGGGATCGACAATCTCGTCGAGTTGTTTTCTCTGAGCCTCGTTTAAAGAGCACTTTCATTGCGGACAGCACATCTGTGATAAACGCTCTTCGAGTATCTACCTATTTGTAGTTTTCCTATTTTTTCGGCCACGAGAATGATCAACCGGATCATGATTTTTGGTGCGATCGATACCTAGTTAGACTGATGAGAAGACTTCTTGCAACACTGACTTTTTGGGACAGTGCATTAGTCTATTGTCAGTTAATAATTTTCAAAAAAGTAGATCTTTGACCCCTTTATTACTTTACTAAATACAGCGGGAATATCAAAACAAACAATAAGACTTTGTACGAGGATAGACGGCACAATTTTATCATCAGTCAAGTTGTAAAAATTCACTATAGTCTACCTATAGGTTTGTCCCTTGCGAAAAAAGTTATTGAACCCTTAAAACCAAAGTAAAAGGTGCTTTTTGCATCAAACTGTTTCCAATAAGAGGGAGGTTGTACCTTGGAATCAGCAAAACTGTGATTTGGATGGAAAAATTGAAATTACTGGAAAATTGTCACACCTGGTGCCAATCAGGTGCGAAAATTCGCAACAATTTTCATGCAAGTGGTTGCTTAAGGCCGTATCACACGTCAGACCTTTCTCCTCCCCATCCCACGGACAGACACACAGACCCTATTCTCTGATTGGCTGATCCTATGGATATGTTCACTTTGGCGCACCTGCATCAATGTTTGTTATTATTCATCTATGGAACCTTATTTCTAAGAAAAATTTTCAATGAATTTGCACGTAAAAATCACCAAAGAATCGGTCTGTCCAGACGGTCTTTGGGATGGGGAGGAGATCGGTCTGACGTGTGATACGGGCTTTATCAGACGCGATGGGACAATTTTGGCTCGTTTGATACAGGGTCGGTTCGATGAGGCCAACTCTGGGCAGTCCTAAACTAGTTACTAACGACGCCAACCAAATTCAACCAAGCACGTGACTTGAATTGGTTTGGCGTACCTAGTTACTGGTCCGGGATCGTCCAGGGCTGGCCTTATGGAACAGACCAAAAAATAGGGGGTTCAATTACTTTTTTAATGGGGACAAAGTTTATAGTATAAACTTTATACCTCCAAGAAATCAAGAAGGCATGTAAATTAGAGTGTTCCAAGTTATGAAAATTATAATTTTCAGTCACGATGGCTTAGACAAACTAATATCACTGTGTACAACAAAATGGCTCAGAGTTTTCTCAAGCGCTGATTCAGTTGGGATGACCTGGCACTAGCATAACCGCATTTCTTACAACTGAGTCAACTTGAGATGCCTGAGTGCGTCCGAGCGCGCAGTGGCAAAGCCGCATTCACTGCCCCTAAACGTCTTCTTGCTTGAGTGCTTTCTGTGCCGGTGTGCGTTCAAAACGGGCGTGAATTCGCAGATGCTTTTTGAGAGATGACCGCCTATTAGTAGCATATTCGCAAACAGTGCAACTGAATGGCTTCTCGCCAGTGTGCTTAAACGCATGCAGCTGCAGTTCATATAAGCAGGTGTGGGCGGAGTCGCACAATGTGCACTTGAATGGCTTCTCGCCAGTGTGTGTTAACATATGCCGCTTCAAATGTGACGCGTAGATAAAAGAGGAATCGCACTCTGTGCAACTGAATTGCTTCTTGCCAGTGTGCTTCATCATGTGCAGCTTGAGTTGTGACGCGGTGGTAAAAGTGGAATCGCACCGTTTGCAACTGAGTCGCTCCTTACCAGTGTGCGTTTTCGTATGCCGCCTCAGATGCTGCAAAGTGGTGAAAGCGTAATCGCACTGTGTGCACTTGAACCGCCTCGCGCCAATGTGCTTTGACTTATGCCACCTGAGTTGTGACTTGACAGCAAAAGTGGAATCGCACTGTGTGCAACTGAATCGCTTCTCGCCAGTGTGCGTTGCCGTATGCCGCGTCAGATGGTACAAGGAGATGAAAGCGGAATCGCAGTGTGTGCATTTGTATGGCTTCTCGCGAGAGTGGAATCTGATATGACGGTTCAGATCAGACGAGTTGGAGAAAGTGGAATTACACTGTGTGCAACTGAATGGCTCCACACAACCGTGCGTTGTTGCCATATGCCGCTTCAGATGGCGCATGGCGGTGTAAGCGGAATCGCACTGTGTGCACTTGAATTGCTTCTCGCCAGTGTGTGATAAGTTATGCTTCTTCAGATATGCCGAAGTTTTGAAAGTGGAATTACACTGTGTGCACTTAAATGGCCTCTCGGTAGTGTGCGTTATCATGTGCCGCTTCAGCTGTTTCAAGTTTCTAAAAGCGTAACCGCACTTTGTGCAACTGAATGGCCTCTCGCCAGTGTGAATTGACATATGCAACTTCAGTTGCTGCGGGGCAGTAAAAGTGGAATCGCACTGTGAGCAACTGGACGGCTTCTTGCCTGTGTGTATCCACATGTGTCGCTTGAGGAGGGAACGTTGGGAGCTGGCGTAGCTGCACTCAGCGCACTCGTATTTTTTCTCATTGGTAGACGATTTGATCCTGAGGTCGGACTCAATCGTCTCGGGTGGGGGTTCTAAGCACTCTCCTGCAATGATAAAATGCGTCAAGTATGAATAGAGTTTATTCTGGATTTCGTGGGTGTCAGGGCAACATTCATTGTCATTTTGGTTACTTTCAGGAAAGCCCAAACCCTGGTTGTCAAGGGATAGACCCCTGAAAAGTACGACTGAAACAGTTCAATAAAGTTGCTCTGGCACTCTATTTTTTGATCTACTATCTATATGCACTTCAGTGTTGAACTGCGGCGTTTTCAATCCCCTTCCCGCCCTTGGCCGAGTCAACGTTGATTGAGATGGTCGTAAATAGATGAAGGGTGCCAGTTGCAAAACGACCTAAGTGCCATTTTTTCTCAAACTGGGTTTTTGAGTGTTTAGGGTCTCGAGTGCCACGCCGGAATAGCAGAAAAAATTCTAGACCAACAGTGCTGCTCCAAGCGGTTCAAAATCGAATCCAAACATCAAAACGGCCTAAGTGCCAAATTAGTTGCACAGCTGGAAGCAATACTTTGCTTTGAAAGATGACACACAGACACTTTTTCGTGAAGTGATTCAGAGTAAATTTTACTCTGAACACATTTAATGTGTACAAGTAAAAGTTTTTTCTGATGCTCCGTTCCGATTCTCGATTTTAGGACGACTCCAATACTTCCATTTACTCTGTAAATATGAAAGTAAAAAGTGGATCTGCTCGTGAGTGTCTCAAAAAGAGACGCACAAACCGTGAACCGTTTGTAAATTCGAGAGGCTGCCCAATTCCTGGCAAGACGGTTCTTGAGGATATTGTTACTTGCAAAATTTGCAACTTACATTTAAAGTAAGTTTGCTTGTTCTATATTATCTGTGCGTGCAAGAAAGGAAATGTGTCGCAAGTTCTTGGCTTTGGGCGAGAATGTCAGCAGTCATTCTGGAGAAACTTGATTTCTTTGGATACTTTGAAAAGACGACGTCACGGAAAGTACAAAGATGGAAAAAAATCGTCAGACCCGTTCATGAGAAGGGTTCCTAAAAGACATTCCGCTGTTAGAGAGGCAATTTGGCATTTGAAGAAGATTTTGGTGTTTGAAGAATGTTTTGGTGTTCAATTAGTACATGTTTCAAGTTATACTTCAGTTTTTTGTTCTCTAAAAGAAATATTTTGTACCATTTACGAATGTGCAAGTAAATTGGCACTTACGCCGTTTTGAAGTTGGAGGATTTTTTTTTCTGTGCCCTTTATTAATTTCAGGGGAAACACATGCTGAATTGTTAGGGTGATGCGTCACCAGTAATGCAAGTTGATAATCATGTTTTTTCTGCGCCTTGTTCGAATATTGTAAACATTTTCTTCTCTCCTGAAAAATTCTTGCTTGGGCACTTAGGTCGTTTTGCCACTGGCACCCTTCAGATAGTATGGTCCATTTTTGAAAGAACGCAAAAACTGTTTTGTTAAATGAAAAAAAAAGAAGTTTTTAACCAACTCTGGTTTGACTTTCCAAGAAACAACCTACTTATTTGGCGAATAGTGTTGATGAAGAGTTTTCCTCCATATCTGCATTCATCCACTTTCGAGTTTTTTTTGATTTCGTTTTCTCGATTTTCGATTGCTTATCATGCTATAGGTGCTATGAAACAAAATCAAAAAACGAAATTGAAATCGAAAAAACTCGAAAGTGGATGAATGCAGTTTTGGAGGAAAACTCTTCATAGGTATTTGATTAATAAACTGAATCAATGAACCCGTCTATAGTTTGAGATTCAGTTCATACAAGTTGACCGACCTTCAATCGGTAGGTGATTTCTCGCATAATCTGTCTCCATCTCTTCCTGGGGTTCTGAATCTTCCATCTTTATTGGCGCCAGTGGGTCAGGCACTAGGTCGTTCTCTTCTTCTTGCTTGATGAATGGGAGAATTTCAACATTTTGCACATTTTGATCATCACCTGGCAGCCAGTTGGATAGCCAAAGCTGCAAAAAAAGAAGAAAAAAAAAAAAACGCTGTTAAGTAGATTAGTGACATGGGTATATTTATTTGTCTGGGTATAACAGAAAATAAAGTTCTAATAGTTGGAGTAGGTAGGTTTATCATCATATTTTAGGAGTCGAAATTCGTATGCTAATAGAAAAATGTACCAAAAAAATGTCTTCGGAATCAGTGGCGGCTCCTGCCCTCAAACCCAGGGGGTGCACTTAGGCCATGAGATAATATATTATGGAAAATCGCGAAGGGAATATGTTATCATAAACAGTGTGCTTTTCTCAGCCAAATATCAATTTCAACTAGGTAAATGCAAATTAATAGGAAAGTTTTGCACTTTCACGTCTCATTATTATAAAATGAACACCAAAAAACGTTCACGAGTGAACTAGTAGTAGGAACTAGTAGTAGTTGAAGTACCCTATTTTGTAAAAGTTGAAATTGAAGTATTGTCGGTTGTATTTCCGAGTCGTGGAGCGATTTTTAGCTTTTAGGTACCTTCAGTAAAAGTCCTTCCAGTGCAGGTAAGTAGCGGCCGGGTTCCCGGATTGCTATTTTCTCCTCCAAAGTAAACTTAGAAAAATTCAATTGAACTGCCTTCACGTCATTCATTTTTTATGCCACAGAAGAAAAACAAAGTTCTTCCTTCCGCGATTTTTACTAAATCATATCAGTTGTCGAACTGATATGATAAGATTACCTCGATTAGACCGCAGATTCGATCGCATTCGACCGGCGGTGCATTCTGAAAAATCGCTCCTGGACACTACGTTGAGGCATTGGCTGGCTCACTAACACACTTCAAAATCATACTACCACTAAGACCGCAGTCTACCGTAAGCGCCAACCTATCTTGTGCATTACTAGTTCGTGCACGAGCCGCCATACAGTTAGCGCTAGTGTAGCGAACCTCCTCCTATCCGTCGGTTGCCAATGACGTTGTTGTTGTTTTTCAGAGAGGATTAATAGTGAAGAGTTGTGTGGCAGTAATAAGGTTTATAGTACTTTTTGAAATTAACATGCCGGGATATAGTACTTTTTGAAATTAACATGCCGGGATATAGTACTTTTTGAAATGAAAACTGGTTTACAGTACTGTGTAAACACCCCGGCTAGGAGCTCGTAAACATTGGACGGTCGCCAGCGATCGCCGCCACTTCCTTCCGGCTCGGAACCCATCTCGGGTGGTTAAAACATGTTTCAGGAAGAAGTTTAAGTAAAAAAAATTGCCGGTAGACTCGATGAAAAAGTGAAAAAGTGGAAAAACTAGTGGCTTCGGCGGACGCGGAATACGTATGCTTGACAACTTAAAATACTGGTTACCCGGGCTCAAGAAGCCTTTGCGAGGGTTTTAACAGGTTATTCTACTTCCCCAAACATCGAATATGTGTCATCGATAGCAGCAAAACCACAATACTATTGAAAAACAACTAAAATCTCTGAAAAAGTGAAGGCAGAGCTGTATTTTGTGGATATAGTACTTTTTGGTTTGAAACGACCAACGCGAAGACTGTTTAATACTGGATATAGTACTTTTTGAAATGAACATTTTGTAGCAGCCCCAAGGGCCTGGATATAGTACCTTTTGAAATGAAAATGAGATTTCACTTCCCATTTTAATGAGGATAGAGTGATTTTATCTTGGAAATGGGTTTATTTTTGCGTAAAACTCGCCCCCAAAACCCCCAGGAAAGTCTCATCTTGATTTCGAAAAAAATGGCGTTTAGTACCTTTTGGAATTAACATCCTCATTTGAACTTTTTGAATACCTAAGTACTTTAGAGAGAATTTAGCGGATTCTCTGACCCGAGGTGCTCAACTAGAATAAATTTGCTACATTTTCGTTTTTGTTTTAAAATTGGACAACCCCTTTCATGCGTTTTGTTTCTGACGGCATACGGCGGACGGACAAAAACGTTTTATTGCAGATTTGTGTTCTAGATCCTCTGAAACGTCAAAGAAAAAATTTTCAGGGGTGTTATAGAAAAAAAGGGTTCCCGACCGATTACATAGGTACATTATTTCTGAAAATAATGACCAATGGACCCCAAAAAAATCGTGAAAAAGTAAAAAATAAAAACAAAATTTGAAAGAAAGATTTTGACAGCCATTTGTGAAATGCTAAGGAAACTATACCTATTGTAGGACCCTTTCTACTAAATAGCTCAGTACCAAGGACGACTCCTCACTCGATTTAGCTTAAATGGTTAAGAAACGAATAAGAATATTTTTGAGCAAACAACTAATCGTCTTCATTTAGAGGATATATCCTCTTAGAAAAAACAGACTCACATCGACGGGCTCCAGTTTAACTTCTGCCTCCAATTCCATAGTCATAATTCTTCTTTTACGCAAGGATACCTGAGAACAAACCATTTTTCACAGAATTTGAGATGTTTCTGATTTACTGTCGGCCACCCACGATTACCATGTCACTTTTTACTTCCATATGCACGAAGTAATTGGAAGTATAATTTATTCGGTAATTTAATGCATGATAAAACAAATTACTGAATTTTTCAATGTTGGGAGAGTGCGATTTGATTCTATCGCTGGGAGCGGTGTTCCTCAAAATTCATTCATTCTGTAATGAAAGGGTTTTGGAACTTACAGCGTTATTTAGATATTATATTGCCCACCCTATGAACCATAGTGCATGCAATATTAGTGAGGAGAATCGACTTTTAGTATTCATTAATTAAGATAAATTAAGATAAATAAATTCATAAATTAAGATTAATTAAGGGCTGGTTTTTCAACGCACTTTTATTGTAGATTGATTTTCACCTAGCATCATCCCTGTATCCCTCTGTTCTGAACAGGGAATAAGTGAATTTATAAATACAAACTTACCTTAGTAAGTAATATTATTGACCCTACATTCGAGAAAATTACATAGGTAAATTATTTTTGGTAATAATGTTCCAACAATACATCTTTTTGACTGGTTGTTCTCTTGCCTTAACCTCAGCTGAACAGTGTTGCCAAAGGCCCATTAAGATTAAGGGATGAAAATCCCTTAAAGGGATCCCTTCAAACGGGGCTGGGAAAAAGGGCTGATGGAATGGAATCCCGCTAAAAAATGTGATAATTTTCAAACTAGAGGTTTTATTTAGATTAAAAAAAATAAAAAATAAGTAAGCCAGGCAAGAAATCGATGGAACCATATAAGTAGAACGCAAAGAATACAATAGGTAGGACCATTTCGATACCTTAACCCGGTGATTTTTGGCAAATCGCAAAAGAAGTTTGCTTGTGTGCAACCCTGTGATTTCATTGGGCGCATTTCGATTTTTACCGACAAACCTCGTTCGACATATAATATATTCTTTGATATTATCAAAGAATCAATCCAAATTGCAACATATCGAAAAATAAAGCGATATTCGCCTCTGGAGGCTCGAAAAGACCTCTGCCGTTCCCTTTTTGTTGGGTTTTAAGGGGTTTCCAGTCGGGTATGGACAAATTTTTGGTGTGCGCTGGAATGATCTCTAACATCCTTGTAGGGATGCCAGCACACGATTACTTAATATAATTCTTACAAATTCCAATCGACAAATGTTCTTTATTCGGGGAAAATTGTTGCCACGTGAATTTAGTTGTCAGGAAATTGTCTGGGATTAATCATCTGGAAAATTATAAACTAAGAAACTGGGTCTCTGGAGAACTGGAGACCCAACACTCTCAAATCTGTCTCTCGAACCAGTGATGCCAACCGAGGGAAAAAATTCCCATAATTAGGGAAATTTGGAAGCCCATGGGAAAGGCGAGGGAAAAAGGGAATTTTTTGCCGCGTGAGGGAAATATTCTAAAAACTCGCTTTTAACTAATGGATAACTCGTCCACGATCTTGCTTTGTAAAAAATCAGGTCTACTTTCGCCTGGGGTCTAGAACACTATAATACCAGTAAAAATAATTCAACAAAGTAATAGTTTAATCACTTTTTATTGGTACGACCACGGACGGAAATCACGTAGTACACTATAGGAAACCAAGGTCGGTAACGTTAATGATAAATTAAAGTAAAAACATTACCGTATTATGAGATATTCCCACTGTTTCTGCAATGCAGCCAACCTAAGGCCAGCGCGGCAACTAAATTATCTCTTAAACGCACGGAAAGAGGGCCTAAGACCCCTACAAAGTGATCTTTTCCTTGTAAATAGCTATAAAATGCGTAAAAGCATGCGAGGGAAATTTAGACCTTGCGAGGGATTTTTTTATGGGAAATTCAGCTTATGTGTGGGAAATTATGTGGGAAAAAGCTTACTCATGGGTTGGCATCACTGTCTCAAACTCAAATCCAGTCATACCAATATCTCAAAATCGAAAAAATGGCCGTACGCCTTTGTGCTTTAATGCATCGATTCAGTCAGTAAGCAGGAACAGAGAATGAATAATATTCCCTAATAAATAATATTCCCTAATATTATCCCTTATAAATCCCTCATGCGCATCAGGCCTAATGAAACATTAGCAAAATTCGGTAATTTCCTCCCAAGAATCAATTTTTACTTCCATATTTACAGAGTAAATGGAAGTATTGTGATCGTCTTAAAATCGAGAATCGGAACGGAGCTTCTGAAAAAACTTTTTCTTATACACATTTACTCAGAATCACTTCCTGAACAAGTGTCTGTGTGTCCGTCTGTGGTCATTTACAAAAATGGCCATAACTCCCTCATTTCTCAACCTTTTTTCAAATTTCTTGAACTGAAATGTTTGTCTCGGCAAGACCTAAAGACCTGTTTAATCGGGATTTGGATAACGCACAGTACTTCCGATATATTTGCATTTTTAGTGTTTTCTATTATATTTTTTTCCGGCCACAAAAATGAACCGATTTGAGCGTTCTTGGTCTTAAAATCTTTGTTTTACCTTGCAGAATATGTGGAAATTTTTCACATTCCAAAAGTGTGGCGTTTTTTCATTTTGGGCGAATTTTGAAATTTTAATATTGAATTTTTTGATATTTTTGACCCAAACACTTTCAAAAGCAGGCAAACTATGATCAAATTGTGTCACAATTTTACGTTTAAAAATATGGAAGTATTGTGTGTTATCTACGCACCACTGGTTTATTGATCAATCTAAGTTTATTTCTCCCATAATTCAACGCCCCAGGCCAGAAGGGATTGAAAACCTCGTCAAGTTGGTTTTTTGATCCTCGTTTAACGGGAACTTTGATAGCGCACAGCACATCTGAGAAAATCGTTTTTTAAATTTCCTTTTTTTTTCGGCCCTAAAAATGATCAACCGGATCATGATTCTTGGAGCAATCGATAGATACTGATGAGTAGACTGCTTGAAATACCGACATTTCGAGACGTATGCCCATTGTGCGCTGATACCGCACTGGTTTATTGTGTTGTTGGTTAATAATTTTCAAAAAGTTACTCCTTTATTACATTGCTAAATACAGCAGGAATATCTAAACGAACAATGAGGATTTCGTCGGTCAAGTGGCAACCTCAGCTATTTTTTTTTTAGTTTATGCTACATTTGTCTGGGATTGTCCAGGGCAGGCCTCATCAAACAAACTCAAAGTTTGAGAATTCAATAACATTTTTGGCTGGAAACTAACCTTATACCTCCATGCAATCAAGAAGGCATGTAGTTAACAGTGTTTTTTCAAGTTATAAAAATTATAATTTTCAGTCTCGATGGCTTAGACAAACTAATATCACTGTGTACGACAAAATGGCTCAGTGTTTTCTCAAGTGCCGTTTCAATTCGGATGACCTGGCACTAGCATAACCGCATTTCTTACAACTGAGGAAAAATGAGATGCCTGAGTGCGTCCAAGCGGGCAGTGGCAAAGCCGCATTCACAGCCCCAAAACGTCTTCTTGCTTGAGTGCGTTCTGTGCCGGTGTGCGTTCAAAACGGGCGTGAATTCGCAGATGTTTTTTGAGACATGCCTGCCGAGAAGTTGCATATTCGCACACAGTGCATCTCAATGGCTTCTCGCCAGTGTGCTTGAACGTATGCTGCTTCAGTTCATACGAGCATTTGTAAGCGGAGTCGCACAGTGTGCACTTGAATGGCTTCTTGCCAGTGTGTAACATGATGTGCCGCTTCAGATGTGCCAATGTTTTAAAAGCAGAATCGCACTGTGTGCAACTGAATGGCCTCTCGGCAGTGTGCGTGAACGTATGCTGCTCTAGATGCTGCAAGGTTTTGAAAGCGCAATCGCACTGTGTGCACCTGAATCGCCTCTCACTTATGTGCTTTATCTTGTGACACTTGAGCTGTGACGCGGTGGTGAAAGTGGAATAGCACTGTGTGCAACTGAATCTCTTCTTGCGGGTGTGTGATCTGGTATGCCAGTTCAGATCAGACAAGTTGGAAAAAATGGAATCACACTGTGAGCAACTGAATGGCTCCACACTACTGTGCGTTATTGCCATATGCCGCCTCAGACGAAGCAAGGTTCTGAAACCGTAATCGCACTGTGTGCACCTGAATGGCCTCTCGCCAGTGTGCTTTATCATGTGCAACTTCAGATGCTGCGCGGCAGTAAAAGTGGAATCGCACTGTGTGCAGCTGAATGGCTTCTTGCCAGTGTGTTTCCACATGTGTCGCTTGAGGCGGGCACGTTGGGAGCTGGCGTAGCTGCACTCAGCGCACCTGTATTTTTTCTCATTGGTAGACGATTTGATCTTGTGGTCCGACTCGTTCGTTTCGGGTGGGTGTTCTCGGCAATCTCCTGCAATGATAAAATGCGCCAAGTCTGATTAGCGTGTTTATTCTGGATTTCGTGGGTGTCAGGGCAACATTCATTGTCATTTTGGTCACTTTCAGGAAAGCCCAAACCCTGGTTGTCAAGGATGGGATAGACCTCTAATAAGTAAATGAAAAACCGACCTTCAATCGGCAGGAGCTTTCCCACATCTTCTGTCTCCATCTTTTCTTGGGGTTTAGAATCTTCCATTTTTATTGGAGCCAGTGGGTCAGGCACTGGGTCGTTCTCTTCTTCTTGCTTGATGAATGGTAGAATTTCAACATCTTGTACGTTCTGAACATCACCTGGCTGCCAGTTGGATAGCCAAAGCTGCAGAAAAGAAAAAATGTTTAAAAAAATAAGAAAAAAAAAACACTCCAATGAAGCTTGAAAAAATAAAAACACAAAACTAAAAAAGGATTTTTACAGCCGTTTTTGAATTGATAAACAGATAATACCTATCTTAGGACCCTTTCTACCGAATAGCTCAGTACCAGGGACAACTCCTCTCTTGATTTAGCTCAATTGATTATGAAACAAATAACAATGTCTAGCTAACGACTAAAATCGTCTACAACCACCTGGACAAAACAGACTCACATCGATGGGCTCCAGTTTAACTTCTGCCTCCAATTCCATGGTCCCAATTCTTCTTTTATGAAAGGATGCCTGAGGACATACCATTTTTTTACAGAATTTGAGGCGATTGCCATTAACTGTGGGCCACCCACGATTTCCAAGTCACTTTTTACTTCCATATGCACGAACTAAATGGAAGTATAATTTATTCTGTAATATACCTAATGCATAATAAACCAAATTACCGAATTTTCTCAATGTTGGGAGAGTACGATTTGATTCTATCACGGAGAGTGGTTTTAGTTTTCCTCACAATTCATTTGTTCTGAAATGATAGGGTTTTGGAACTCACTGTGCTATTGCTGCTACCCAACATTCACAACATTCACACATTCAACATGTTCACCAGAGAGAACAACACATGTACCTAGTTGACTGGTTGCAGTGTTGCCAAGGTGAGGACGTCAAAAACCCCTGAGACAACGTCGAAAAACCCCCAAATCCCCCCAACTGATAAAAACAAATCCCGAAAAAATCCCCAAAATTTAAGGCGGAATTAAAAATAAAATATTTCACATAAAATAAAACCTAACTCCATATTATACATTTATAATTTTAAACTGTACCTACCTGAAAGAATAAATTATTTGATACTCATTCTTCCCGACTTCCTATCATCCAATTTATAAACGAACCATTAAACTTGACAAATTATTTCGACGACTCAGTCAAATCATCAATACAAATCTCCTACAAGCCCCCCTCGTTTTTCGTTCGTTTTTTTAAAAATTGGGCAACTCCTTTCATGCGTTTTGCTTTTGACGGCGTACGGCGGATGGACAAAGTGAAAAACCTTTTTATTGCAGATTTGTGTTCTAGACCCTCTGAAACGGGAGAGAAAAAATTTTCAGGAGTGTTGTATAAAAAAGATTTTTCCGACTAATTGCATAGATACATTATTTCTGAAAATAATGACCAATAGACTCCAAAAAAAGCGTGAAAAAAGTAAAAACTAAAACAAAATTGGAAAAAAGATTTAGACAGCCATTTGTGAAATGCTAAGAAACTATACCTATTGTAGGACCCTTTCTACTGAATAGCTTAGTACCAAGGACTACTCCTTCCTTGATTTATCTTAAATGGTTAAGAAACGAATAAGAATATTTTTGAGCTAACAACTAAATCGTCTACATCCACTCAGAAACCAGTGGTGCGTAGATAACACACAATACTTCCATATTTTGAAACGTAGAATTGTGACACAATTTGATCATATTTTGACTGCTTTTAAGGGTGTTTAGGCCAAAAATATCGAAAAATTCACTATTCAAATTTCAAAATTTGCCCAAAATGAAAAAACGCCAGTTTTTCGGAACATAAAAAATATCCACATATTCTGCAAGGTAAAACAAAGATTTTAAGACCAAGAACGCTCAAATCGGTTCATTTTTGTGGCCGGAAAAAAATAAAATAGAAAACACTAAAAATGCAAATATATCGGAAGTACTGTGCGTTATCCAAATCCCGATTAAACAGGTCTTTAGGTCTTGCCGAGACAAACATTTCAGTTCAAGAAATTTGAAAAAAGGTTGAGAAATGAGGGAGTTATAGGTTATAGCCACTTTTGTAAATGACCACAGACGGACCTGTTCATTAGTCTGACTGAAAAATTGAGTGCTGTTGACTGCGATTATTTATGTGTCAAAATATTGGTTATTAAACAAAGTTTTGAGTTGCTCTAGGTGTTATTAGGTAACACCTATAACTTATACTTTCTCTCAACCTACAATAGCTAGGGTATGTACCTATTAGTATCTGTGATTCAGAAAATAGTAGAGTATTCAGTAAGTATTAATTGTTTGGTTCTAATTTGAAGACACTTAGTGTTTAGTTCCTACTGGGTTTTTTCCAAATTCTATGACGGTGTCACGCCTTGAGAGTCTCCAAGAATGTTTATCCACCTGCCTAGCTGTTTTCAGAAAAGTTTTATTTCACTCAGGTTTTCATTTGTTACTCACTTTAGGCATGTGGCTTTAACGAGCTCGTACAGCAGTATTATGCTGCTGTTATTCATTACTGTAGCAGTAAAGAATTTTCACCTCCATGTACCTCTCCATTAGTGAGAAGGACGCACGTGTCGATGGCCTGCTCGTCTTTTTTGCTGTTTCCTCCCCCTAGGTTGAGAAATGAGGGAGTTATGGCCATTTTTGTAAATGACCACAGACGGACAGACGGACGTAACGGACACACGGACACACAGACACTTGTTCGGGAAGTGATTCTGAGTAAATGTGTATAAGAAAAAGTTTTTTCTGAAGCTCCGTTCCGATTCTCGATTTTAGGACGATCACAATACTTCCATTTACTCTGTAAATATGGAAGTAAAAACAGACTCACATCGACGGGCTCCATAGTCACAATTCTTCTTTTACGCAAGGATACCTGAGGACAAACCATTTTTTACAGAATTTGAGACGATTCTGATTTACTGTTGGCCACCCACGATTACCAAGTTACTTTTCACTTCCATACTCACAAAGTGAAATTTACTTCCATTTAATGGAAGTTATTTATTGGAAGTTATTTATATCGTAATTTATGGCATAATAAACCAAAATAGGGAATTCTCCCAATGTTGAAGAGTGCGATTTGGTTCTATCACAGGGAGCGGTATTAGTTTTCTGTTTCATTGTGAGATTGACTTCGAGTTTTATTATTAGATATAACGCGCTGATAAACAACAGCTGATGCTAAGTGCACTAAAGTTATAACATAATATTTTATTATGAGCAAAATCGGAATCCCCGCTTGGACACTTGCCTTCTTTGCTCTCCGATAAATGGATCTACTGGACCTCTGCCGTTCCCTTTTTTGGGTTTTAAGGGGTTTCCAGTCGGGTATGGACATATTTTTGGTGTGCGCTGGAATGAGCTCTAACTCTCAAATCCAAGTCTCTCAAACTCAAATCCAGTCATACCAATATCTCAAAATCGAAAAAATGTATGTACGCCTTTGTGCTTTAAGGCATCGATTTGGTCAGTAAGCAGGTACCTACAGAGAATGAATATCCCTAATAAATCCCTCATGCGCATCAGGCCTAATATAACATTAGCAAGATTCGGTAATTTCCTCCCAAGAATAAATTTTAGATTAATCAATCTAAGTTTATTTCTCCCATGATTCAACGCCCCAGGCCAGAAGGGATTAAAAACCTCGTCAAGTTGGTTTTTTGATCCTCGTTCAACGGGAACTTTAATAGCGCACAGCACATCTGAGAAAATCGTTTTTTTAGATTTTCTTTTTTTCGGCCCCGAAAATGATCAACCGGATCATGATTCTTGGGGCAATCGATACATGCTGATGAGTAGACTGCTTGCAATACCGACATTTCGAGACGCCGATATCGCACTGGTTTATTGTGTTGTTGGTTAATAATTTTCAAAAAGTGTACATTATAATGTTATAAACTCCTTTATTACATTTCTAAATACAGCAAGAATATCTAAACGAACAACAAGGATTTGTACGAGGAACGACAGTACAATGTTATCAGTAGTCAAGATATGAAAATTCACTATGGCCCTTGCGAACGAAGTTATCGAACCCTGAAGACCTAAGCAACAGGTGCTTATTGCATCAACCGTTTCAATAGTAGTGGGGATTGTACCTTGGAATCAGCAAAACTGCAATTTGGATTGAAAAAATTTAAATTTCTGAAAAATTGTCACACCTGCTGCCAATAGGTGTGAAAACTCACAAAAATTTTCATGCAAGTGGTTGTTTATCAGACGCCCTGGGACAACATTTATGCTAAGAGCCGCCTTTTGCCAAGGGGTCTGTTCAATCAGGCCAGAACCGTGCAGTCCTGGGCAAGCTACTAACGACGCAAAGCAAATTCAACCAATCACATGACTCGAATTTGTTTGTCGTCCCTTAATCGTCCCTCAGTTACTTGTCTGGGATAGTCCGGGGCTGGCTTCGTGGAAAAAAACCAAAGTTTGAGGGTTCAATAACTTATTTGGCTGGGGACTAACCTTATACCTCAAAGTAATCAAGAAGGCATGTAGATTACAGTGATGTTCCAAGTTATAAAAATTATAATTTTCAGTCACGATGGCTAAGACAACCTAATATTGTCTTAATATTGACATTGTGTACGACAAAATGGCTCAGAGTTTCTCAAGTGCCGTTCCAGTTGGGATGATCCGGCACTAGCATAACCTCATTCCTTAAAACTGAGTCAAAATGAGATACCTGAGTGCGTCCAAGCTCGCAGTGGCAAAGTCGCATTCATTGCCCCTAAACGTCTTCTTGCTTGAGTACGTTTTGAGCCGGTGTGCGTTCTAAGCGGGCGTGAATGCGCTGATGCTTTTTGAGAGATGACGGCCTGGAAGTAGCATATTTGCACACAGTGCAACTCAATGGCTTCTCGCCAGTGTGCCTAAACGTATGATGCTTCAGTTCATTCACGGTGGTGTAAGCGGAATGGCACTGTGTGCACTTGAATCGCTTCTCGCCAGTGTGTGATATGATGTGCCGCTTCAAATGTGCCAAGCTTTTAAAAGCGAAATTGCACTGTGTGCAACTGAATGGCCTCTCTTCAGTGTGCGTTAACATATGCTGCTTCAGAGTTGGCAAGGTTTTGAAAGCTGAATCGCACTGTGTGCAACTGAATGGCCTCCCTTCAGTGTGCGTTAACATATGCTGCTTCAGAGTTGGCATGGTTTTGAAAGCGGAATCACACTGTGTGCACCTAAATCGCCTCTCACTAATGTGCTTTGACTTATGACGCTTGAGTAGTGACGGGGAGGTAAAAGTGGAATCGCACTGCGTGCACTTGAATCCCTTCCTTCCAATGTGCTTTGACTCATTCAGCTTGAATTGTGACGCGTTGGTAAAAGTGGAATCCCACCGTTTGCAACTGAATTGCTGCTCACAAGTGTGCGTTGCCGTATGCTGCCTCAGAAGGTACATTCTGGTGAAAGTGGAATCGCACTGTGTGCATCTGAATGGCTTCTCTCCAGTGTGCATTTTCATATGCCGCCTCAGATGGTGCAACCTTTTGAATGTGGAATCGCACTGTGTGCACTTGAATCGCCTTTCGCCAATGTGCTTTGACTTATGCAGCTTGTGTTGTGACGGGGTGGTAAAAGTGGAATCGCACAGTTTGCAACAGAATTGCTTCTCACAAGTCCGCGATGCCGTGTGCAGCCTCAGGTGGTACAAGGTGGTGAAAGCGTAATCGCACTGTGTGCATTTGAATGGCTTCTCGCGAGTGTGCGATCTGACATGCCAGCTCAGATCTGACGAGTAGGAAGAAATGGAATCACACTGTGTATAACTGAATGGCTCCGCACTAGCGTGCGTTGCCATATGCTGCTTCAGATGGCGCAAGTTGGTGTAAGCGGAATCGCACTGTGTGCACTTGAATCGCTTCTCGCCAGTGTGCGTTGCAGTATGCTGCATCAGATGGTGCAACCTGGTGAAAGTGGAATCGCACTGCGTGCAAATAAATGGCCTCTTGGCAGTGTGCGATCTGATATTCCAGTTCAGATCTGACGAGTTGGAAGAAATGGAATCACTCTGTGTGCAACTGAATGGCTCCACACTAGCGTGCGTTGCAATATGCCGCTTCAGATGGCGCAAGTTTGTGTAAGCGCAATCGCAATGTGTGCACTTGTATCGCTTCTCGCCAGTGTGTGATATGCTATGCTTCTTCAGATATGCCGAGTTTTTGAAAGCGGAATCGCACTGTGTGCACTTGAATGGCCTCTCGGTAGTGTGTGTTATCATGTGCCGCTTCAGCTCTTTCAAGGTTCTGAAAGCGTAATTGCACTGTGTGCACCTGAATGGCCTCTCGCTATTGTGCTTTACCATGTGCAACTTCGGATCCTGCGCGGCAGTAAAAGTGGAATCGCATTGTGTGTGAATGAATGACTTTTTGCCAGTGTGTTTCCCTATGTGTCGCTTGAGGAGGGAACGTCGAGAGCTGGCGTAGCTGCACTCAGCGCACCTGTATTCTTTCTCATTGGTAGACGATTTGATCTTGTGGTCCGACTCGTTCGTCTCGGGTGGGTGTTCTCGGCAATCTCCTGCAATGATAAAATGCGCCAAGTCTGATTAGCGTGTTTATTCTGAATTCAGGGCAACATTCAATGTCATTTCGGTCACTTTTAGGAAAGCCCAAACCCTGGTTGTCAAGGATGGGATAGACCTCTAATAAGTAAATGAAAAACCAACCTTCAATCGGTAGGAGTTTTCCCACATCTTCTGTCTCCATCTTTTCTTGGGGTTTAGAATCTTCCATTTTTATTGGAGCCAGTGGGTCAGGCACTGGGTCGTTCTCTCCTTCTTGCTTGATGAATGGTAGAATTTCAACATCTTGTACGTTCTGATCATCACCTGGCTGCCAGTTGGATAGCCAAAGCTGCAAAAAAGAAAAAATGTTAAAAAAAAAATAAGAAAAAAAAAACACTCCAATGAAGCTTGAAAAAATAAAAACACAAAACTGAAAAAGGATTTTTACAGCCGTTTTGAATTGATAAACAGATAATACCTATAGTAGGACCCTTTCTACCGAATAGCTCAGTACCAGGGACAACTCCTCTCTTGATTAGCTCAATTGATTATGAAACAAATAAGAATGTCTAGCTAACGACTAAAATCGTCTACAACCACCTGGACAAAACAGACTCACATCGATGGGCTCCAGTTTAACTTCTGCCTCCAATTCCATGGTCCCAATTCTTCTTTTATGAAAGGATGCCTGAGGACATACCATTTTTTTACAGAATTTGAGGCGATTGCCATTAACTGTGTGCCACCCACGATTTCCAAGTCACTTTTTACTTCCTTATGCACAAAGTAAATGGAAGTATAATTTATTCTGTAATTTAATGCATAATAAACCAAATCACCGAATTTTCTCAATGTTGGGAGAGTACGATTTGATTCTATCACGGAGAGCGGTTTTAGTTTTCCTCACAATTCATTTGTTCTGAAATGATAGGGTTTTGGAACTTACAGAGTTATTATAGATATTATCTGGCCCACCCAATGAACCATAGTGCATGCAATATTGGTGAGGATGACTTTTTGTATTCATTGCAATGATAAATAAAGGGATTGGGTCAATGCAGTTGGAGCTAATTTAATAGTAGATTTATTTTCACCTAGCATTTTTTATACGCTGCATCCCTCGGTTCCGAAGAGGGAATAAGACGTGAATTTATAAAAACATACTTACCTGAGTACCTAAGTAATATCATTGACCCAACATTCGATGTTCACCAGAGAAAACAACTCATGTAGTTGACTCTTGCCTTAACCTCAGCCGAACAGTGTTGCCAGAGGCCCATGATCTATAAGGGCAGAAAATCCCTTAAAAAGGAAATACGTAAAAGGTCTGATAAAATAGAATCCCGTATAAAAATGTAATAATTATTGCCAGGATCAACACTGCCCAATTCAATTTTTGGCGGTTTTGAGTTAAGAACGTCATCTTAATTTCACGCTCGATCCAACGGTGGGGTCAGATTTTAAATTCGGACGGTGCAAATACGAGAAAAATCGCTTTAAGCAACACTGCCCAATTCCAAAGTGCAATCAACAGTGCCCAATCCTATGCTTTTGGCTTGGGAAGAGGAGACCCTCTCGGTTGGGAAGTGTTTAACAATAATTTCATTTATTTGATACATGATTTATCGCATGATTATTGATCTCAATAACCTCCGTCAATAATTGAAACGGAAAAAGTAAAAATTATGTTACTTTTGGCATGGTATCGGCCAGTTAAAAATTGAGGATGGATTTGGGCACTGTTGCTTCTTCAAAAATTATCGGAGTTGTGTGATACTATTAGAATCAGTCATTGTTGATGGATGGGTTTAGGCATCTTATTTGCAGATTTTAATTGTAGTGATGAACCCCGAATGTTCAAATGCTGCAACTTAGGCTGATTTCGGTCCCTAAATTGTGCTCCACGGCCCAAATGCGATCCCATCATCAGTTCAGGACCCGCCAGACACGTATGATTCACAGTATGCGTGAATCAGTTTTATAAGAAGTCTTGGCCAAGTACCAAACTCAAAACTTAGTAGGGTACATAACTCCACAAAGGGAAAAACTAATTTCCTCCATAAATGAATTAATTTGGGTTTCAACACAACAACAAAATTTAGACGTACCTACCTAGGTATGTACCAGAGTTGGATAGTAATGATTACTTTGAGTAATGATGACTTTGAGTAATGATTACTTTTTAAATTACTTTTTGAATTACGCTGAGATTAATTGCAATTCCCATTCCAATTCCTGTAATGGTAATCGAAATTCCAATTACTTTTTTAATTACATGTAATGGGAATGGGTTTTTTGAATTCCCATTACAGGAATTGGAATGGAGTAATGGGAATGGAGTAATCCGATTACTCGCGAGTAATCCGATTACTTCCCTGTAATCCAATTACTCGCGAGTAATTAGAATACACTGCATAAACATTGATTCCTTGAAAGAAAAAAGTCTTTCAACTGTAACCACATTGAATTTCCATGACATCTCCAGAGAAATCAATGTTTATGCAGTGTATTCTAATTACTCGCGAGTAATTGGATTACAGGGGAGTAATCGGATTACTCGCGAGTAATTGCATTACAGGCGAGTAATCGGATTACTAAATTCCCATTCCAATTCCTGTAATGGGAATTCAAAAAACCCATTCCCATTACATGTAATTAAAAAAGTAATTGGAATTTCGATTACCATTACAGGAATTGTAATGGGAATTGCAATTACATTTCTTCAAAGGAATGGGAATTTGTAATGGGTAATGGGATTCCTTTTTTATCAACCCTGGTATGTACCTAAAGTCGGCCATGCACTATCCGATTGCAGGTCGTTGGGCCAAGAAAATTCATTGTTTTAATTTTTCAAGATGAATCAATAAACAACTCAACTAAATTTCATTGGGGTACAAAACCACGTTCCCATGGTCATCCTCAACACATCATCCGCAGTCGGATAGTGAGTGGGCACCTTCAGAAAGTAAAAAATCAAGGGCTATGTTCTTAGCAGTTCCTTTGCATAGGAGCCGTTCGATGCACCAAAATAAATTTAGCGCGATTTATTGGTCAATTTCAAAAAACCAACATGCTTACCGTTCTCATGCAACTCACATGGTATGGAGACGATCACAGCAACCGAGGCAGAGACAATCGCAACCATATTTTTGCCGTCCCAATTTCAAGATTTCTCGCTAGCTACCTTTTGAAATTGACCAATATAATGTACAAAATTTATTCTGGCGCATCGAACAGCCCCTAGGAAAGTTAGGAAAGTTCTTATTTTGCTAGGAATACTCTCAATTTGACATGCATCCAGATAGGAAATTTTCCTATCAAATTGCCATAGAAATTTCTCAATTTGGTTCGGGAAATTTCTAATTTGACATGGAAAATCCTCAATTCGGCTTGGAAAACCTATGTATGTTGCTAATTCTAGCTCAATTTCTATTTTAACGAGGATTATTCATGACCAATAGTCTACAACAACACTCGATCAACAGTGCCCAAATTGGTGAATGTTGCATCAACACTGCCCAAATCGATGAATTTCATGATCCGAAGTGATCCAGCATAAAAAAACATAAAATTTTCATTTCAAACCAACATAGAACCCCTATGGAGGAAAAAAGTTGAGGATAAGTTGCATATATACGCTAGGAATCAGTTTTTTGGCTCTCCTGAAAAGTGGACGAAATTGAATTGGGCACTATTGCCGTTTCACCCTCGAATTTTCACTCTAAGGGGTTTCATCCATTACGTTTTTGCCTTAAAACCATTGGTATTTTGGCTGTAAAACCAAGAAAACTGCAAAAACACGTGATTTAGGCCTTTTCACTACCCCGAAATTGACCTTGTTGACGAAAATCTTGAAAAACGCAAAATTTCATGTTTCTTATTCGGTATCTTAAACCCCCAAAAAAAACCCTGAAGTCGATTCCGTCGTTTTTTGAAAATTTTCCTAGGTTCATACCTTGGATTTTCCAGCTAGAGTCGGTTTTTTGAAAGGAACCATCTTAGTAAACCATATAAGTAGAGCGAAAAAATTTTTTTTGCGGGTCTCGGAGCAACACCCCCATTTTTGCCAAAAATGAGTTATGCATATGGTTGGAAAGCTCTCTCCAGCACAGATTCAATAAAATTTGAAGTTCCATCGCAATTCCAATAGGATGTGCGCAATTCACGTATTAGATAACAACTTATATCGTTATTGTGTCGGTAACGTGCTGTACTTTCAGCTATTTGGCATCGTTTACCGTTTCAGACGAGGTGGCCTCGCATGTGCTCCAAATTTTACCACAAGAGCGATTTTATTAGACTGCTTTTATCTTATTTTTTAAAGTTTTTTCCATCCTAGACAACCAGGGTTTTGGCTTCCCTGGAAGGCGATCAAAATGACGATAGGGGGTGTTGCTCTGGGACCCGAGGAATACAATATGACAATTTGTTCTGTAAGCAGAGCATGAACATCCCACAGAGATGCAACAGAGCATGAATATCCCTTTTAGACTTTAGTGATCAACCGAATCATGATTCTTGGGGCAATCGATAGATAGGTACTGATGAGTAGACTTCTTGCAATACCAACATTTTGAGACATATGCCCTTTTTGCGCTGATACCGCAATGGTTTATTGTTTTGTTGGTTAATAATTTTCAAAAAGTATACCTCCAACTCCTTTATTGCATTGCTAAATACAGCGAAAATATCTGAGCTAACAATAAGGCGGGATTCACACTGCACGCGAAGCGAAGCGATGCTATGCGAAGCGATCGGAGGCAGAATTTCGAAGCGGTGCGAAGCGATGATGCGTTCACATTGCTAGCGATTACGGACGGGTCGGCCAGTCGAGTCTTCCGAGTTACGGAGTCTCCGGCAACGCACACCTATGTTGCTAGTGTAGCAACCGGGCTGGAATGTTTCTTGATTTGATGGCTGACGCCACAGAACAACTCAAGAAATTTCGTTCGCGTGAAATATAGCTTCAAATCGCAAGGTTGCTTGCGATTGCATCAGCCACCCGCTCGAAAACGCACGCTACCTCTCCCCTCGCTTGCAGGGTGAACACCCCGCACTCCGTCCCCTTCAAAAACCCTACTCGCCCGCCTGTTGTCTTTTCCGCGCGTAATCGCAGGTCATCGCATCGCTCCGCTTCGCCCCAAATCGCAGGCAGTGTGAAACCACCCTAAGGCTTTATAGGAGGAACGACGCCACGATTTTATCATTAGTCTAGTTATGAAAATTCATAATTGGTTTGTTCCTAGCGATAAAAGTTAATGAACCCTGAAGACAAAGGTGCTTTTTGCATTAACCGTTTCCAATACAACTGGGGATTGTACCTTGGAATAAGCAAAACTGTAATTTGGATTGAAAAAATTTAAATTTCTGAAAAATTGTCACACCTGGTGCCAATAGGTGTGAAAACTCACAACAATTTTCATGCAAGTGGTTGTTTATCTGACGCCATGGGACAATTTTGGCTCTTCTTGGTATAGATTTATGCTATAATAAGATAAGAGCCTCCTTTTGCCTCAATCAGACCAGTACCGTGCAGTCCTGGGCAAGCTATTAACGACGCCAAGCAAATTCAACCAAACGCATGACTGGAATTTGTTTGGTGTCTTAGTTACCTACTCGTCCGGGATCGTCCAGGGCAGGCCTCATGGAACAAACCCAAAGATTGAGGGTTCAATAACTTTTTTAGGCTGGGAACTAACCTTATACCTCCATGCAATCAAGAAGGCATGCAGATTACCGTGTTGTTCCAAGTTATAGAAATTATAATTTTTAGTCACAATGGCTTAGACAAACTAAAATCAGTGTGTACGACAAAATGGCTCAGAGTTCTCTCAAGTGCCATTTCAGTTGGGATGACCTGGCACCAGCATGACAGCATTTCTTACAACTGAGTCAACATGAGATGCCAGAGTGCGTCCAAGCGCGCGGTAGCAAAGCCGCTGTCACTGCGGCTAAACGTCTTCTTGCTTGAGCGCGTTCTGTGCCGGTGTGCGTTCTAAGCGGGCGTGAATTCGCTGATGCTTTTTGAGAGATGTCCACCTATTAGTAGCAAATTCGCAAACACTGCAACTGAATGGCTTCTCGGTAGAGTGCTTAAACATATGATGCTTCAGAATTTTCAAGGTTTTGAAAGTGGAATCGCACTGTGTGCAACTGAATCGCCTCTCGCCAGTGTGCTTTATCATGTGCAGCTTGAGTTGTGACGCGGTGGTAAAAGTGGAATCGCACCGTTCGCAACTGAATTGCTCCTCACCACCAGTGTGCATTTTCATATGCCGCCTCAGATGTTGCAAGGTGGTGGAAGCGGAATCGCACTGTGTGCACTTGAATCGCCTCTCGCCAATGTGCTTTGACTTATGCAGCTTGAATTGTGACTTGGTGGTAAAAGTGGAATCGCACAGTTTGCAACTGAATTGCTTCTCACAAGTGCGCGTTGCCGTGTGCCGCCTCAGATGGTACAAGGTGGTGAAAGCGTAATCGCACTGTGTGCATCTGAATGGCTTCTCGCGAGAGTGCGATCTGATATGACAGTTCAGATCTGACGAGTTGGAAGAAATTGAATCACAGTGAGTGCAATTGAATGGCTCCACACTAGCGTGCGTTCCCATATGCTGCTTCAGATGGCGCAAGTTGGTGTAGGCGGAATCGCACTGTGTGCACTTGAATCGCTTCTCGCCAGTGTGCGTTGCTGTATGCCGCCTCAGATGGGGCAAGCTGGTGAAAGTGGAATCGCACTGTGTGCAAATAAATGGCCTCTTGGCAGTGTGCGATCTGATATGCCAGTTCAGATCTGACGAGTTGGAAGAGATGGAATCACACTGTGTGCAACTGAATGGCTCCACACAACTGTGAGTTGTTGCCATGTGCCGCTTCAGATGGCGCATGGTGGTGTAAGCACAATCGCACTGTGTGCACTTGAATCGCTTCTCGCCAGTGTGTGATATGCTATGCTTCTTCAGATATCTCAATGTTTTAAAAGTGGAATTGCACTGTGTGCACTTGAATGGCCTGTCTTCAGAGTGCGTTATCATGTGCCGCTTCAGGTCTTGCAAGGTTTTGAAAGAGTAATCGCATTGTTTGCACTTGAATGGCCTCTTGCTAGTGTGCTTTATCATGTGTAACTTCAGATCCTGCGCGGCAGTAAAAGTGGAATCGCATTGTGTGCAACTGAATGGCTTCTTGCCAGTGTGTTTCCATATGTGTCGCTTGAGGAGGGAACGTCGTGAGCTGGCGTAGCTGCACTCGGCGCACCTGTATTCTTTCTCTTTGGTAGACGATTTGATCCTGCGGTCGGACTCGGTCGTCACGGGTGGGTGTTCTTGGCAATCTCCTGCAATGATAAAATGCTGTATGATTAGCGAGTTTATTCTAGATTTTGTGGGTGTCAGGGCAACATTCATTGTAATTTTGGTCACTTCCAGGAAAGCCCAAACCCTGGTGTTCAGGTATGGGATAGACCTCTAATAAGTAAATGGAAAAGCAACCTTCAATTGGTAGGAGTTTTCCCGCTACTTCTGTCTCTAGCTTTTCCTGGGGTTCAGAATCTTCCATCTTTATTGGCGCCAGTGGGTCAGGCACTGGGTCGTCCTCTTCTTCTTGCTTGATGACTGGTAGAATTTCAACATCTTGTACATTCTGATCATCACCTGGCTGCCAGTCGGATAGCCAAAGCTGCAAAAGAAGAAAAGAAAAAACCACTCCAATAAAGCTTGAAAAATTAAAACACCAAACGGAAAAAGGATTTTGGCAGCCGTTTTTGAGATGATAGGGCATAGAGGATATTACCTATAGTAGGACCCTTTCTACTGAATAGCTCAGTACCAGGGACAACTCCTCTCTTGATTAGCTCAATTGATTATGAAACAAATAAGAATGTCTAGCTAACTACTAAAATCGTCTACAACCACCTGGACAAAACAGACTCACATCGACGGGCTCCAGTTTAACTTCTGCCTCCAATTCCATGGTCACAATTCTTCTCTTCTGTAAGGAAACCTGAGGACAAACAGTTTTTTACAGATTTTGAGGCGATTCTGATTTACTGTTGGCCACCCACGATTTCCAAGTCACTTTTCACTTCCATAGTCACAAAGTGAAATTTACTTCCATTTAATGGAAGTGTAATTTATTCTGTAATTTATTGCATAGTAAACCAAAATAGGGAATTATCCCGATGTTGGAAGAATGCGTTTGATTGAGGGGTTTTAGTTTTCCTCAAAATTCTATCGTTCTGAAATGGTGGGGTTTTGGAACTTAGTGTTATTATAATGCCCACCCAATGAACCATTGTGCATGCAATATGAACAATCAATGCAATAATAGTGAGGAGAATCGACTTTTTGTATTAATTGCAATGATAAATTAAGGGCCAATTTATCAATGTTACTATTATAGTAGATTTATTCTCGCCTAGCACTTTTTATACGCCACATCCCTCACGGAATAAGTAGTGAATCTATAACTAAAAGCTTACTTAAGTAATGTCATTGACGCAACATTCAAACTTCACCAGAGAAAGCAACACATCTAGTTGACTGGTTGTTCTCTTGCCTTAGGCCCGGTGCACACTTGCGGCAAAACGACGCAGGACGCCGCGTCATTTTCAATCGGATAACTAGAAATACACAGAGGAGCATTGTGCGGTGCACACGGCACGCCGATACCTATCTGCAGCTCGCGTCACTCCGGATAGGTATCGAGGTTGACGCAGGTACCTGTGGGACGCGCGTTGGGGCCGATAGCTATCCTGCCGCCCGATACCCCTATCAGTACTCAAGAGGCAATCGGCCGGTGCACACGTGCAGCTGCGTCAAACCTGCGTCAACCAGCCTTTCGGAAATTTTTCGGGAATTTCAGCCCACTCGAGGTGGCGATAGTGATGGCAACAAAAAATCGATTTTTTTGAAAAATCGATTTTTACGGTTTAAATCGACGATCCCACAGCAACACCCCGTATCGTCATTTTGGTCACTTTTCAGGAAAGCCAAAAAACCTGGTTGTCAAGGAATGAAAAAACTTAAAAAAAAACTATAAAAGCAGTCTAATAAAATCGCTCTTGCGGTAAAATTTGAAGCACATGCGAGGCCACATCGTCTGACACGGTAAACGACGCCAAATAGCTGAAAGTACAGCTTGTTACCGACACAATGACAATGCAGGTTGTTATCTAATACTTGAATTGCGCACATCCTATTGGAATTGCGATGGATCTTCAAATTTTATTGAATCCGTGCTGGAGAGAGCTTTCCAACCATATGCATAACTCATTTTTGGCAAAAATGACGATACGGGGTGTTGCTGTGGGACCGTCGAAATAATCGATTTTTAAAAATCGATTTATTGAAGGCGATTTTCATTTAAAATCGATTTTTTTACCAAAAAAATCGATTTTTACCTGTTTAAAATGCGTTTTTGTTATATTACAATAAAAATAATACATTAAAATATTATCCCGTGTAGAGAATCTAATATAACGATCCATATTTACTCCAGCGTTCAGTATTCAGTAACGATGTGAGTTCTACTGTTTCTACAGTCACCATTTTACCACAGATCGAAATAGACGGCACTACCTTCACAACATAACTCGATCTCGTTCGAATCGAATCGTTGTCGTTGAGGTCTCCCCACTCTCTCCCTCCTTCCCTTCCCCGTCTTTTAAATGTTAATAAATACATAAACGATAAATCAAATATTTTCTTTATTTACCTTTTTAAATAGTTGTTTTCTAGAAGTCAGGGGACTATTTCATAAACTTACACGCTTACAAGTACAAGGTGTACACCGGTAAAAATATAAACTACTATTTTAGACAAATTATACTGATCATACCACTCAGCAGAAGAATAAAAACAATGATCAGTTCAAATCAGCTGATTCACCATGTCATTTGTAAACTTGTACTTTTATGTTACAGGCCCCATATATTGTTTTACACCATATATTACTGGTATATCTCATAGATTTAAAAAAATCGATTTTCTTCAAAAATCGATTTTTTGGTCTCGATTTTTAGTTGAAATCGATTTTAATCTTTCGATACATCGATTTTTTGAAAGATCGATTTTTCTATAAGTGTTGCCATCACTAGGTGGCGAGCGAGTGACTGACGCCTCCCTGACGCGGGTTGGCCTATCGAGAGTGTGCATTGAAACGAAGATAGGACGCAGATAGCTATTCCTAGGAAATGACGCGGCGTCCTGCGTCGTTTTGCCGCAAGTGTGCACCGGGCCTTAACCTCAGCTAAACAGTGTTGCCAGATGCCCATGATCTATAAGGGCTGAAAATCCCTCAAAAAGGGCCATTGAAAAAGGTCTGATGAAATAGAATCCCATATTAAAATATAATAATTTTCAAACTGAGGGGTTTTATCGAGAAAAAAAAAGCACTAAAAAAATTTGTCATGCCAGGCTAGAAACCAATGGTGCGTAGATGACACACAATACTTCCATATTTTGAAACGTACAATTGTGACACAATTTGATCATATTTTGACTGCTTTTGAAAGTGTTTAGGTCAAAAATATCAAAAAATTCACTATTAAAATTTTAAAATTCGCCCAAAATGAAAAAACGCCACATTTTCGGAATGTGAAAAATATCCACATATTCTGCAAGGTAAAACAAAGATTTTGAGACCAAGAACGCTCAAATCGGTTCATTTTTGCGGCCGGAAAAAAATAAAATAGAAAACACTAAAAATGCAAATATATCGGAAGTACTGTGCGTTATCCAAATTCCGATTAAACAGGGTGTTAGGTCTTGCTGAGACAAACATTTCAGTTCAAGAAATTTGAAAAAAGGTTGAGAAATGAGGGAGTTATGCCCATTTTTGTAAATGACCACAGACGGACACACAGACACACGGACACACAGACACTTGTTCAGGAAGTGATTCTGAGTAAATGTGTATAAGAAAAAGTTTTTTCTGAAGCTCCGTTCCGATTCTCGATTTTAGGACGATCACAATACTTCCATTTACTCTGTGAATATGGAAGTAATGAAAGGAACTATAGTGAACCATATAGGTAAGTGGAACGCAAAAGAATTTTTTGTATTCAATAATTACAGTACAACCATTTTAAGAAGCGATCTTATTTTACCATTACCTTAATTTTGATAACCTACGCTTATGCTATCTAACAATGTAATCACCAGACAGGGAACAGCGCCATTGGTGAGGTATGCAGGCGCAAAATTCAACACCCAGCGAGTTTCAAACCTAGAATTGACCCCCTGTTCACAAAATCAAGAACTCGTATCAGGAACGGTAAAGTCTGCCTTTAGTCCTTATCTGGTGCACCACCAGCAAAATGTGGAGGGAGCATTTTTCAAGATGATAACGATAATAGAAGCTTGCGCGTCTCGAGGGGAAGCAAAATGTTACTTTCTTATGCCGGACTTGAGGAGATCAATAAAATTTATTAGTATTTAATACTGATGGGTAGACTTCTTGCAATACCAACAATCTGGGAATATTCCCTTTGGGCGCTGATACCGCAGCGGTCTATTGGGTTGTCGGGTAATCATTTTCAAAAAAGTAGATCTGTAACACCTTTATTACACTGCTAAATACAGCGAGAAAATCTAAGCCAACAATAAGGCTCTGTACGAGAAACTAAGCCATGATTTAATAATCAGCCGAACTATGAAAATTCACAAAAGGTTTGTCCCTTGCGAAAAAAGTTAATGAACCCTGAGAACCTAGGCAAAGACTTTTTGCTTAGGTTTTTAGGTTTTTGGGTTCAATAACTGTTTTTTTTTTTTGAATCATGAAGGCATGTAGATTACACTGTTGTTACAAGATATAAATGTTATAATTTTCATTCACGATTGCTTAGAGAAAACGCTGCTAAGTAGATTAGTGTCATGGGTACATTATTTGTCTGGGTATCTCAGAAAATAAAGTTCAAATAGTTGGAGTAGGTCGGTTTATCATCATATCATTTGTGGAGTAATGGTCAATCGTGAATTCAATTATGCCGAAAAGGTACGTTTTCACAATGATTATATAAAGTATAAAAAGGTATAAAAAGAAAATACCTGGCGGCTGCTTTCAAAGAAATATTTCCTGAGGCCTGGCGGCAAGAAGGCAGCCATTTTGTTAACCGCGTTAACAGGTGACAACTGTTATCAAGATCCGCCCCATTAACATAAGCTGTCCAATCCCAGCTTCACACTTTCAGTTTCTAATAGCCGAATCGCATTTTTGCAGTTCTGAGCCAATAAACGACAAAAGAGCCGGTAGGGGTAGGGTACTGTTCCTGTTTGTGTTTAGGTTTTATTTTCCTGTTCAGTTTCAGTTTGAGTTTAATTTTGAGTTAATATTTTCAAGTTACGTTGAATTCATTTGCCAGCGTCCATGGGAGGGCCATTGCCTGAAAAATCAAAATTGTGACGGAGATTTAAAAAAACGCATTGAAATATTTCACTCGAAATCGCTCTCCGAACATCAGAATTGAGGGTTTGGGTAAAAAAATGTATCACGCCCAATATTTTCGAGTAAAAAAATTTAATCATCGCCACACATCCTTCATGTATCTTTTCGACTTTTCCAATTCCTTCAATTCGAGTACAGCCTCTTCATTGGTTATACCTGAAACACATTTAAATGTCGATTTCCTCATCGAATGATATTGCAGAAAAATCGGGAAAAACAAGATTTTAAGAATTTACCTGATTTTTCTCGTAAAATAGTTAAAATCGTAGCGTCGACGTCTTTGGCCATGTGAGACGCGTCGCCGCAAACGAAAATTTTGCAATTTCGATTTTTCATCAACTCGTAAATTTCGTCCCTATCTTCGTAGAGGAGGTCCTGCGAAAATATTGCACGCTGTAATCGCGAATAAGGCCAATTTTGAATTGAGCTCTACAAAAATTTATCAATTGTGATTAATGATCATGATTAATGTAATTCGTGTATAATGAGTGAATGAATTAAAAATCGCGTAACCTCCTCGTACCTGGACATATTTGCAATTGTTGCTCTTTTCTGGATCGCGGGAAAAGCAAACTCGATTTTTGGTCAGGACACCGCGGCTCATAAATCCTTCCATGTCATCTCTATATTAAAAAACGTGAATGATTAAATATTTAAAAAAATTAGATTGATGATAAAGCATTTGCTCAATATTAACGACTGGTTAAGATACAAATTAAGCCCAGCCCATAATAGTCGTTAAAGAGGTTCGAAAAATCAATTATTTGATACAACCCGTAGCCCCAAAAACCTATCTGGGGGGGGGGCCAAATTTGCAACTCACTTGTAAATTTGATCTTCGTTTGGATATCGACATCCAAAATAGAGGCATCGGTCAATATTTTTTTCCGATTTTTGACATCCACCTTCACAAGCAAGGTGTTCTAGAAAGCCTTTAACACAAGTTAACCATAACTGACAGCGATATTTATATTCATAAAGCGTCGTACGGATAAAGCGTCAACTACTCTCTTGGGGCCAGAGAGTGTAGCACAACGTCGACAAGGCAGATCGTATGCAGAAGAAAATTTTGGTTCATTTTTCTTAAGAAATGAACCTTTGTAATCGGTCGGGAAAAAATTTTTTTTAACACCCCCTGAAAATTTGTTGGCTTACGTTTCAAGGGGTGTAGAATCCGAATCTGCAATAAAAAATTTTTTGTCCGTCCGCCGTCCGCCGTCCGGGGTTTTTCAGGGGGAAGGAGTTATCGAAAAATTTTGAAATTTTTACCAAAAATCAAGTTCCGTATCTAGTTGGTCCTAACGTCTCGGCAGAACCCTACCTTAATTTTAAGGCCAGTAAAACAGCTGTTGAAGTGGGAAAAAATTTGTGTTTTTCTGGAAATTTGAAACATAGGCATGTGACGCATCATTTTCTATAGATTTTTCTATGCTGAATCGAATGAGACCATCGCCACGCCGATAGCTTCAACCGTTTAGGAGTTATTGCAGTTTTTGTGAGACATTTTTGAGTTTTTTAAAATTTTTACAATTCTTAATAACTCGAAAACGACTAGAGCCACAAAAATTGTTTTCCACTCGTTGGAATGCCCACAAAAACTTCTGTCCTCCCGATATCTTCAATTTAAAGAATCTAGTCGCATTACACAAATCAGCAAAATAAAAATTTGAGAATTTGGCCTCGGCTCTTAGATACGGTTGATTGATCTACTTACGACCACTAGCCTATTACAACAAGGTGACGCACTCACACTAGACCAGTTGCGCTTGGCAACATGAGAGCGAGACAAGCTTAACAATGGTTCTGAGGCATTCTTGAGGCGTTTTTAATTTCATAATTCAGAGAATTTCGACGGTGTAGAATCAATACTGCCCAATTCGTTTGCCATGCAATCCATGGACGCGTGATTTGCCAAGTTGCCACCAATCCAAGTTTTGAAAAGTAGGCAACGCAGACGCCCCCAAAAGACACGATGCTTTGAATTGGGCAGTATTGCAGTTTCATCGTCGATTTAATTGTTATCATTCTGTTAATTATGTAGGCGAATAAGAATAGATTGAATGGTGAATTTAACAAAATTGAACTATGAGCTGCGTTGAAGAGATTGGTAGACAGATGCCTATCGGGATAGTTAAGTGAGCAATGTAGCTTTTTTCGCCAGGTTGAAAAAAAAGTTTTTCTAAATCCCATCTAAAATACTAATTTATGCTTAAATTCTTGAATAATAACAACTAAATACCGTGTTTAAGGATCACCTATATAAGTATCCCTAGGTTTGTCTTTGCAATCGAAAAATGAACCCCTGTGCAAAATTTGCAGAGCTCTTTGGATACACAGAAAACTAATGTGCACATGCCACTGATCTACTTAGCAGCGTTTTTATAATCGATATTGTTGTCGCAATCGACCATAAGCTGTACCTGGATAACACAGGATTCCGACATGGTATCGATTTTTTAATCGATTCAGATTATTGTATTATACAATTATATTACAACTTACCTAATAGGTAAGTTTGTTGTGTTGTTCTCATGCTCTGTTGAGTTTTTACCGTGTCAAGCTAGTGTTGTACACTTGCGATTTATGACGAAATTTGTAATAATATTTAATATTATTACAAATCCATATAATAATACAAATATAATAATACAATAATAATACAATATATAATATACAAATATAATAATACAATAATAATAACGAATATAATAATACAAATCCATGTAATAATATTTAATATTATTACAAATCCATGAATTTGCATTACATCGGTAAACTTACCTACAAATGGGGCTATCCCGGATCCCGGTCCTATGAGAATCGAAGGTATTCCTGGGTCGGGGCAGCGGAAATCGTTCGGCTTCCTAAAATACAGAAGGACCTTCCGAGCCAAAGTTACAAAAAATCACACAATTGGCGAAAAATCGATTAAAATCGCGATAATTGATCACCTGATCGCAAATTGGGTCGTTTATCTTCTCGTCGGATGACAATTTGAGATTTGCCACTTGCGTCGAAAGGTCGGCAAAGCTTTCGTATTTCTCCTTCAGCCAGCTCGTACAGATGCCGGGTTTTCCCGATGTTGTCGTCACAACAGTGAAGACGATCCTGATTTGATTTGGGTACCTTTTAGGGCTAGAAGCTATGGTGTAAGCCCTTGGCTGGAAATCAAAAAATACACGAGGTTGAAAAAGCGGAACTGCCAACGTTCGCACGGTCCTAGAGAAAACGTCGCCACATCACTCCCCCGCCACTGCAAGTGGAGCATACAACATCGAGAAATTGGAAATGAAGAACGAGATATTACCAGCAATCGAGGCAAGTGTTCCAGCAGCAAGTGCAATGGTGGCTTACATGATGGCCGCTGTCGAAGAAAATCGCACAATAAAAACTGCTGCCGGAGTACGATTTCATTATATTTCGTCGAACCCTCTTTCGAACAGAGCCCCAATATGAAATTACGATCGGCGGTATCGCTTGTAAATTCGGCAAGCGACCTGAGGAATGCCTATGGAAGAAAACTTTATTTGAGAATTTCACCAGGATATCGACTGATAACGATGCTTAGGGCCGCTTTATCAATTGTCGGTTATCCAATAACTCATAGCTAATCACCAGGCTACTAATTTCATGGTGATTTTTGGGTGGTTGCGCATAGGCTGTGTCTCCGAGAAATTTGTAGCCAAGAGATTGGCTATTAGTTATTGGATAACCCACAATTGATAAAGCCAGCCTTAGGGCCGCTTTATCAATTATCGGTTATCCAATAACTCATAGCTAATCACCAGACCACTAATTTCAGGGTGATTTTTGGCTGGATGCGCATAGGCTGTGTCTCCGAGAAATTTGTAGCCAAGAGATTAGCAATTAGTTATTGGATAACCGACAATTGATAAAGCCAGCCTTAGTGTGCGAAATTCACCTTTTTCAAAATACCTCTGATGTCTATAACGTTGGTTAGCAAATATCTAGGGGTTGTATCCAACGGTAAATAGGGTGGCAGTTTCTTTTTAGACCCATCTATCAGCCTCAGTCTTACCAAAGCGTCAGCCTTGGACTCCAAGTCAAGTAAACGCAGCAATTCGTCGACTTCCTCAGGGCGGTTTTGAGGGATGATGCCGACGGAGTCACCAGGCGAATAATTACGCGAACCCTGCAGGAATTACATGACACAATACCATGGTGTGACACATGACACGGCACATGACATGACGTGACACATGACAAGACACATGACGTGACACATGACAAGACACATGACACGACACATCACGTGACGTGACGCATGACACGACACATCACGTGGCGTACGACACGACACATAACATGACATAACACGTGACGTGACACGTGACATGACACATGACGTGACATGACACATGACGCGACACATGATACGAGAAGTGACATGCGAATGACTTTTTATTCATTCTCATACCTCATACTTGAGAATGAGTTCTATTCTTTCTTTAGATCGATTTTTGGCAAAACTGCTCAGACTCTTCCCTCCTGAAATTTGCGCCGATTCCAATTGAGAATCCCCAAATGGGAGTATAGTATTTGATAGGTGATCAATCAAATTTTGCTGTGAAAAAGAAGCTTGTGTAAGCAAAAGATTAGATCAGAATTTAAGGCAGTGTATATAATATATGTGAGTACACAATTGAATTATTGAGTATATCATGTTTTTCGTTAAAACCAGAGCTCGTGACCAAACTTACAAGAAAAGAAGTTTAATTGAACTGTTGTTACCTCGGGTGGTTTTTCGTCAGCGAAAATGCAGTCAATAAAGGAGGTCGTGATTGGTGGCAACGTCCAATTATTTTCAGCGCCCATAGTAGGTTTTTACTAGAGCATTTATTGACGTCGATGCATTTAACTGACTTAATTGAAAAATTGATGGAAAATGTAGCCTTTTTCCGACAACCCAAGAACGAATTGCGCACGCTGCAATATTAGTCAATTTTCATCTTATGTTTGTTGTTGTTTCGTCTTCTTTTGTCCTTAGTCCTTGGAAAACATGTCCTAAACATTCTTATAATTCCGTATCGTCAGTCCATCTGTCACGTTAAATTGTCAAATTGCAAGACTGATTTCATTCTTGAGTCAAGAATCTTTACGGGAAAATTACTTATGTACCGATTGAAATAAACCCCCTTGCTTGACAGGGATATTTTGGATCAATTTTTTCCCGAAAGGTACGTGCTCAACACGTGGCCTTGAAGGCAACGCCGGGAACCCGCACAACTGACTACCGCTCTTTAAAGAAATAAAGATAGAACTGTAATCCTGACCTGTCGTGTCACATGTACAGCATTTTTTTAGGCACGACTAGCTTAACCCAATTTTTCCAATTTCATTTTTAATGATTTTTGCTTCTATATTTTTTGCTTTTTTCATATACCTAATAATTATTGATGATTCATTAAAGTAATTATATTAATTGTATATTACCTATATATTTGTAGCATAATATGTAATTATCGTTAATATTTTACAAAGGAAAGCAGGTAAATACCGACTTTTGTGAATAGGTATTTGATATTTTCTATGTATTTTATTCGTCTTTTAAGTAGGTAGGTATTCCTTAATCTGCCTATTTAATTTAGTTATCAATTGCGTTTATAGTTTTTAAATTTTATACCGACTTCAAAAAAGAGGATATTTTTCTTATTTTTTTGGGACTAGTAGGTAATATTGGTGATGCTACAGCCAAAAATGTCGTAAAATTGTTCAAATAAATGCATTTATTCTACTTTTTTTAATTTTTTTATTTTGTAATTTTAGACTTGTTTATTTTTAACATTTTCTTTAAATGTCATTAATGATGAATGGCTTTGTTATTGAATAATATTCTCCCAGCGTTTTATCTTTCGTCTTGCAGGACGGAATTTCAGTTTTTCCTACTTGTGTTTCAGGCTGGCTACTAACGTGGAGGGAGGCGAGGCGTAGGGGGCCTTGCCCCCTCGCCCCCCACCCGGTGACCGCACGGCCCCGAGGGGCGCTCACGTTACAAATGAATCCCTACAATACTAGTAGAAAACGACGTCCACTGCGTGCCTTCGTCAGGCAAATATTTCAATTTCCAAATCACTCAATTTCAATTCACCGGTAAAATAGGCGAAATTTCGGATAGGCAAACAATATGCAAAAGGCAACAAAAAGAAAGCTCCTTGAGGAGGTCCGACCATACGACGAGTACGACGACTCAGCTGAAGGTAAGTTGGCGTAAATTTAGTAATAAAAAATTTGGCACATCTAAAAATGAATTTTTTTCAAATTGAACGTCATTAGCATTCGAATCTATCTAGCCCATCAGCAAAAAAAGGCAATTCGTACTAATAGTGTTAGTTTTTCCAATGGTTAATACCCCAGGCAACTATATTTTATTTTAAATATTTTCTTTATTTTATTGGTTATCAAAATTGAGGATTGATTCCTTGTTAGCTCGATGAATGAGGGAGTAATGTGTGTGAACCCCCATCGTACTACACTGGGAGGCTTCTATTTTTTTCGCCTGAACCCCTCGGCCCCCTTCCCCCATTTGCACCCCCTCCCCGTCTGCTTACCCAACTTGCTACTGAGGGGGCCGTGCCCCCCTCCTAGGTTAGAATTATCTCTCGACTCATAGGAGCCACCGAACGACGCAGATGTTGGAGATTCTGTAAAACAATAATTTGGGATTTCGTTTATTCAGCAGCTTGAAAAATTGGTACTTTTTTTCGGTACAAAACTGCATAGGTAGGTATACCCGGTTGTCATATCGTCGCTTAAGCGGCCATATGCTATAACTCAATTTTTGGCTAAATTGAGTTAGACCTTATTTATATGGTAAAACGATGTTGTGGATCCATATCCGTGGTCAGAATCGCGAACCAGTGGTGCGTAGATAACACACAATACTTCCATATTTTGAAACGTAAAATAGAGACACAATTTGATCATATTTTGACTGCTTTTAAAGGTGTTTAGGCCAAAAATATCAAAAAATTCACTACTCAAATTTTAAAATTCACCAAAAATGAAAATACGCCACATTATTGGAAGATAAAAAATATCCACATACTGTGCAAGGTAAAACAAAGATTTTAAGACCAAAAACGTTCAAATCGGTCAATTTTTGTAGCCAGAAAAAAATAAAATAGAAAACACTAAAAATTCAATTAAAAATCCGAAGTACTGTGCGTTATCCAAATTTCGATTAAACAGGGTGTTAGGTCTTGGCGAGACAAACATTTCAGTTCAAGAAATTTGAAAAAAGGTTGAGAATTGAGGGAGTTATGGTCATTTTTACTTCCATATTTACAGAGTAAATGGAAGTATTGTGATCGTCCTAAAATCGAGAATCGGAACGGAGCTTCAGAAAAAACTTTTTCTTATACACATTTACTCAGAATCACTTCCTGAACAAGTGTCAGTGTGTCCGTGTGTCCGTTAGTCCGTCTGTGGTCATTTACAAAAATGGCCATAACTCCCTCATTTCTCAACCTTTTTTCAATTTTCTTGAACTGAAATGTGCGTCTCGGTAAGACCTAACACCTTGTTTAATCGGAATTTGGATAACGCACAGTACTTCCGGTATATTTGCATTTTTAGTGTTTTCTATTTTATTTTTTTCCGGCCACAAAAATGAACCGATTTGAGCGTTCTTGGTCTTAAAATCTTTGTTTTACCTTGCAGAATATGTGGATATTTTTTACATTCCGAAAATGTGGCGTTTATTATTTTGGGCGAATTTTAAAATTTGAATAGTGAATTTTTTTATATTTTTGACCTAAACACCCTTAAAAGCAGTCAAAATATGATCAAATTGTGTCACAATTTTACGTTTCAAAATATGGAAGTATTGTGTGTTATCTACGCACCACTGGTTGTAAATGACCACAGACGGACAGACAGACAGACGGACGTGACGGACACAAAGACACTTGTTCAGGAAGTGATTCTGAGTAAATGTGTATAAGAAAAAGTTTTTTCTGAAGCTCTGTTCCGATTCTCGATTTTAGGACGATCACAATACTTCCATTTACTCTGTAAATATGGAAGTAAACCAGTGGTGCGTAGATAGCACACAATACTTCCATATTTTGAAACGTACATATTTGAAAAAAATTGATCATATTTTGACTGTTTTTAGCGGTTTTTAGGTCAAAAATGTCAAAAAATTCACTATGCAAATTTTAAAATTCCCCAAAAAAAATTCGCTACATTTTTGTAATATAAAAAATATCCACATATTCTGCAAGGTAAAACGAAGATTTTGAGACCAAGAACGCTCAAATCAGTCCATTTTTGTGGCCGGAAAAAAATAAAATAGAAAACACTAAAAATGCAAATATATCGGAAGTACTGCAAGTTATCCAATTAAACAGGGTGTTAGGGCTTGCCGAGACAAACATTTCAGTTCAAGAAATTTGAAAAAAGGTTGAGAAATGAGGGAGTTATGGCCATTTTTGTAAATGACCACAGACGGACACACCCACACACAGACACTTGTTCGGGAAGTGATTATGAGTAAATGTGTATAAGAAAAAGTTTTTTCTGAAGCTCCGTTCCGATTCTCGATTTTAGGACGATCACAATACTTCCATTTACTCTGTAAATATGGAAGTAAAAACAGAAGCCAACAATGCTGTGGCCAGTTTTGTCCCAAATGATACAAACATGGGGTTTAGGGAATGCATTGCCTCGATTGGTTGAGGTAGCGTCGGGGTTGAACCCAATAAATTCTATTGGCGTTTCCAAGCCACGTTCCCATGTCCATTCATCTCTAACAGCCCGCAATCGAAACAGTTTTTTGGGTCTCCTGTAAAGTTGGGAAAACTGAGTTATAACTCATGCTATAAATAGCATGTGGCCGCTTAAGCGACGATATAGGACTTTCTGAACTAAGTTGAAGCAATAATTGGACAATTATTGTCCTCATTAAATTGCGAATTTTACAAATCGAATTGAGGATTTTCAAAATTAATTGATTATGTACCAACCAAATTGAAAATGTTTCAGCCCCAATTGCCTTGGAAACTTCTCAGTACTTAGGTACGATTTGGAAAATTGTCGATTTGATTAGGGAAATTCTCAATTTGATTAAAAAAATTCTCAATCCGATTTGGACCATTCTCAGCTTGATCAGGAAAATTTCTCAATTTGATTTGGAGACTTCTCAACTTGATTTGAAAAATACTCAATTATATTTGAAAAACTCAATTGACCCCACATTAACCCCCGCCCCCCCAAAAAAAAAAAATGAAAAATATGGCCCCCAAAAAATTGTTGATTCCAGACGACTCGCCATACCAGCAAGGAGAAATCGAAAACACAGACGACGAAAAAACTAACTCGCTCAGTCCGAAAAATCGTCAAAAATCTTTCAAAATCGAATATGAGAGCGCCAACGGAGCTCAGCAGCCATCAGTTCGCATACTGACGTCATTGCCCGACGTGCCGTACCAGCCGGGAGACGTTCCTCCGTACCGGGATAGGAGGCGGCCTCATCTTTTCCAAAGCAAATGGTACAAGCTGTACCCCTGGTTGCATTTCGACGTGACTTCCAAGAGCATGTTCTGCTTCCAGTGCATTTCGTCGATACTGCTCGGCACGCTGCCTCCGCCATCGGCTAACATTTTCTGCCAGGGCGGGTTCAGGAATTGGAAAAAAGGCGTCGAACGCTTCAGGTCAGTCACGTTTCGAACAGTCGTGGACTCTTAAAAATCGACAAATTTTGTAGTAAGAGAATTCAATATTTTTGCATGTGGCAGTTGGTCTTTGGCCCATTCTAAGTTGGAAAACCGGAGTGAAGTTAGCAAGTGGAGAGGTCTTGAAGTTTTTTGCTGCCAAATCAGTAACGGCCATTCAATAAGTCGTCAAATGGTGGGAAGTGTTGGGGGTATGTGGGGGTGGGAAGTTGGTAAAATGTCTCTTTAAGTTTTGTTTGACGCCAAATCAGTAATGGCCGAAGCAACTGCAGGCGTTTGCCGTTGAGGCGTACTTCCAACGCTCCAGTGTTACCACTCAGCGTACCCGAAAATCGATCATTACTTGGGTTCGATTATCGGCTAAAAACAACTTGGGTGGCAACACTGGAGCGCCAGTTCAAAAAGTACGCCTCGACGGCAAACCCCCGTTGTTTCTTCTGCCTTAACTGATTTGGCGTCAAACAACACTTCAAGAGACTTCACTTTACCAACCTTCAACAAGATCCTTCCTGCCATTTGATGATCCAGAATGCATCGCCAGTGTTGCCAATTTGGGGGTTGTCTCCCCAAATTTTGGGGTTTTCTCTCCTCCAGACTGGGCTTTTGGGGGTGAAATTTTTTGGGGGTTTTCTAGGGGGTTTATGTGGAAGTCCTGGGGACTAGGTATGTTTTATGTGAAATTGGATATCTTTAATTAATTTTTAACTTTAGGGGTTTTCGAGGATTTTTCCACGTTTGGGGTTTTTTTGACGTTGTCTCAGGGGTTTTTGACGGCCGCACCTTGGCAACATTGCTCAAAGCAAAATAATTTGCTTTCGCTGCAAGAAAATAAATCATCCGACTAAATTAGCAGCATTAAGCTTTGTTCACATGGCGTACGGTTGACCGGATCCGGTCGGCCTCTCATTGGTCGACGGGAGAGCGTGCCCCCTTCACCACCGCGACCACACCGTACCGTACCAATGAGAGGCCGACCGTACCGACCGGATCCGGTCAACCGTACGCCATGTGAACCCAGCTTTAGAAGTACAAACACTTCCCTCCTTCCAGGGTCCACGAAAATTCACCTACGCACAGGCAGTCGTCGGAATTCTCCGTCCAGCCACTGTTCGATCTCAAGGAGAAATGCCGCGGCGTTGAAATCATCGTTTCTTCGATTAACTTCCTGATAAGCGTAGGCTACAATACCCGCCAGACGTATTTATCCGACCTACTGGCCCTGCGCCGAGCCGACTCCCCAGCCCTCGAGGAGCACCTGGCGAAAGCCGAATTCTCCAAAGAGGACGAACGAAATTTGTTGGATATTATGAAAACCGTCACAATGCGAAAGGTCAGCTCTTTTGTCAAAGATCGAACGTACGGCCTGATTTTGGAAAAAGTCTCCGTCCAAGGGAAAACCATGTTTGCGGTCAACGCGAGAGTTTCGAGGGCGACGAAGCCGGAAGAATATTTCATCGGCCTGTACGACGAAGAAAATATCCTCCACGAGTTGGCCAACCATTTGGACGCCGAGGGCCTCTGGGTGTTCAGTTGCGATTCGAAACCCATCGCTGAAACCCTGGAAAGCATTCAGCCTGGAGTCCATAGAGTGCGGAGCCTCGATAATAGTTTGATGGTGGATCTGCAAGATTTGCTGAAGACAAGATCTCCTGCAGGCAGGACCGTTTTGCTGATCGAGGAAATCGCCAAAACCCTTCCCGGCTTGGTTGAAGAATCTTCGGAGCCGTTGTGCCCCGGGTGGTCGGCTCAATTAACCAAAATCCTCCCTTACGTGCTCGACAATTACGAACACATTTTGGAAGAATTGGGCGACGAAAAGGATCGATCGTTTTCCAAATTGAAAATTCTCGAAGAGTTGAAAAAATCGACGACCGTCTTCGACATATTGATGCTCAAAACGCTGATCTACCCGGTCAACAATTTGTGCAGCATGATCCGCAAATCGGAATCGTTCAGATGTACGAGAGAAGCTGTCGATTCTGTGCTCCATATTCTCGAATCGTCCAAGGCCGACGACGATTTTGAATCGTTCGTCCGAAAGTACAAAAAAACTGTCGACTTGTTGGAATTGCCTGTCAGCGATGCTGAAGATGGCCGAAGACTGAAGACGGCCTTTATTGCTACCATTGATCTGATAATCGATTACCTGAAGACTTACTTCAACTATCAGAGTTACGATGAATTGATCAAAATGGAAGACGTTTTGCTGCTCAATGACGACGCTTCTCTCCAAAAAGCGGAAAATGTAAGTCTATAAAGTCTCGCGGTTTTCCAGCCGAATTGTCCCCTCGCAAATCGAAACAGCAGTTTTCTCTTTTCAGATCCTCAGATCCAATGGCATAAAATTAGACGCCATCGCTATGGAGAAACAAATGTTGAAAAAAATCATTCGGACCGATGAAACCGAGAATTTATCGCTCCCGAAATTGATCGATGAACTCAGAAACTTGCCGGCTGGCACTTTGGGCCTGTTGCCCCACATTCTCAAAATTGTCGATCGGCTAATCTTGGCGGTATTTGTGAAAACCGGAGATGGCTGTAGCCGGATGAGGTATGCTCCAATTTGAAATAATTCGCTCCTGATTTGGTAATGTTTTAGGCCATCTTGTTGACTACAGTCATGCTGATACAGTAACAGGTAAAAACATTGACAGTTAGAAGTAACAGTTGCCACAGTAACAGTCACTGTTCAATACCAGTCACTGTTACAATAATTGTAATTATTATTCGTATAATTATAATAATAATAATAATTATTATTATTGTTATAATTAATTATTATAATTGTGTCGTGTAGTTGCAAACCCGGCCATCTCCAAAATGCAAAATTTTTCAAAAAATTCGATTTTTTGTCACGCTGAACTAGATAGACTCTAAAACCATTCTTTTTGCTTTCAAGGGCACATAAGGGCTGAGTGTTTGAAAACATATTCTTGAATGGCTTGGGCATGTGGAGGGGGGGAGTTATTCACAATCTTATCTTGAATTTGGCCGTTTTTGAAACTCATTCTGGAGTTGGCCGTTTTTGCAGCAAAATCAAACTGAGGTTTTGCTGAATTGGATGTTTCAAAAACGGCCAAATCCAAGATAATTCAAGAATATGTTTTCAAACACTCAGCCCTTATGTGACCTAATGTGGCAAAAATAATGTTTTTACAGTCTATCTAGTTCAGCGTGGCAAAAAATCACCTTTTTTGAAATATTTTGCATTTTGGAGATGGCCGGGTTTGCAACTACAAGACACAATTCTGCAACTCTCGCGGGTTTGGAGATGGCCGGCTATGAAACTCATGAAAAAGAGGATTTGGCCGTTTTTGCAGCACATCATGATTTTCAAACGCTTGTCCAACAGGGATTCGGCTAGTTTTAACATGGTTTCTTAGTTCCGATCCATGGATCCTGTGTATTAGGACTCAGGAAGCAGAAAAAACGCAATTCCGAAAATTAAGGAGTTGGCCGGTTTTGCAACTACGCGACACAATTATCGTATATGGGTGATTCTCAAACTACGGGCCATTTTCAGTGGGCAAAGTTTTCAAAAATGCATCTTGTCTGAGGACGGCTCAAAAATTTGTGGCGATTTTTAACCCATCTAAGGTTGAGAAAATGCACCTGACACAAATCAAACTCCATTTTTAAGCTCAAAATTTCGAATTTTGGGCACACGGTAATTACCAATACTGACATGGTGATTACTCGTAGCTCCTTGTTGATTACACTTAGGCCCGTATTCACAACACTTCCTATGCTTAAGGGCCCTCGATGCGCCAGCACTTCCTTTGCACATTTCATTGGTCAATTTCGAAAAAACAAACATTCCGTTACCATAAAACTCGCATGGTATGGAGACGAGCACAAAAATCTAGGTACTGTCAATCGCAACCACGATTTTCGAGGTTCCAATTTTAAGGTAGCAATTGAGCAGCCTTGAAATTGGGACCTCGAAAATCGAGGTTGCGATTGACAGTACCTAAGTTTATTATATATTTATTATTATATATATTTATTCCACATGAATTACACATTTCTGAGCACGTGAATTACATTTGCAACTTTCAAATGAAATAACTAGATTCTAATTAATCCTAGAATAAATTATAAATACACGCTCTAAACAGCTGTTCAAGCTCTTCAACATAATAAAAGAGAAGAAGTAATATTTTGAAAATTGTGGAAGTTATAACATGCCATGGTAATTACAAGAGAAAAGTCACTCGCCTGACTGAGAACCTTTGATGTGGGCTGTATCTTCTAAACTGAAAGAAGCCGGTCTGGAGCAGGTATCGTGAGCTCAAGCAGGGTTGCCACCTTACACAAGTTACAAGATGGGTTCGTAATATCCCACTTTCCGTGTCAAAATATCCCATTTGATTATTTTGCACGGTAATTACTTCTTTTTTTTGGGACAAACATTGTTGACCCCTCTACACTCCCAGATTTGGTTAATTGGAGACTTTCTCATGATTTCTGATCATTCCACTCATCTACTTGAACAAAATTTTTTTCTCCTCCCTGAACATTGGCATTAGAATGCCAAAGGACAACTTTGAAATCCAAAATCGAATTTTGGGACAGCCACGGTAATTACATTTTGTCACTTAGCATGCCTAAAATGTACATAATTATTGTAATGTGACCTAATTCAACAATTGTTTCTTCAAGATGAGAGTCTCTTCTTTGATTTGAGACAAAGAAGTTTGGGATAACACGCTTTGGTAGCCATAAACCATGCCCGGACTTGATTATTGCCCGTAGTTTGAGAATCACCCATATTATTTACAGTTGTAAATCGTATTATTACAGTTGTTACTATTCCATTCACTGTTACAATTACAATTATCTACTATTACAATTAGTCACAGTTACAATCATAGTCACTGTTACAATTTCAGTCACGGCTACAATTACAGTTGTTACTATTCCATTCACTGTTACAATTACAATTATCTACAATTACAATTAGACACAGTTACAATCACAGTCACTGTTACAATTAGTAACTTTTACAGTTAGTCACAGTTACTGTCACTGTTACAATTAGTCACAATTACAATCACAGTCACTGTTACTATACCAGTTGTTACTATTCCGTTCACTGTTACAATTACAGTTATCTACTGTTACAATCAGACACAGTTACAATCACAGTCACTGTTACAATTAGTCACTGCTACATATAGTCACTGCTACAAATAGCCACAGTTACAGTCACTGTTACAATTAGTCGCAGTTACGATCACAGTCACTGTTACAATTTCAATCACGGTTCCAATCACAGTCACTGTTAAATGTAGTAGTTACAATTACAGTCACGGTAACAATTGCTGTCACTGTTACAATCATTGTCACTCCTACAATCTCTCAATGTTTCTTTCAAAGGGAACGAACAAAAATTCCCTTTTTTCAATTAAAACGTTCCTCTTTAAATTTTTTTCTTTTTTTTGCAGACTTGTGCGAAAATTTCTGGACGCATGCCAGAGTGCGGATCTGATCAACGAATTGAGCATACTCTACGTTTATAGAGCGGAGCCTTTTATGAACATTCAAGAAGTAGCCAGGGAATATTTTATGGCCAACCACACACGATTGATGGCTTTGTGCAAATAGTGATTATGACAACGAAGATAAAATTGAAGAAAACATTTTTTTCATGATGAACCCCATCAAACACCGTCCTGTTGTTACTCAAATTACCTACTCAAATAAAAAATAAAAAATTGAAATATGGTAGATACCTTTAAGTACCTGGTAAATTATTGTTGACAATATTTCTGATCTCAACCAGTAAATCTAACGCCAATTTTAGTAAAGTTCCCAGGCGTTGCTTTTGCCCTGTAACCAAAATTGCCCTGGGCGTGCCCTGCTGCCCTCTAGGAAACATAGCTTTCCATTGACAGTTTTTCACCTCTGAAATCTGAACGTATGTGCCTAAATTTGACAATATCTTACCAAGAAGAGATTATTTTTCGCTCACTCGATACATCCTACTCTTATCGGTAACTATGTGTGATTTTATGTGCCTTGTAACCAATGGAAATCCAATTAAAATGCGCTATTTTCCGAGTTTTTAATTATGAAATTACCTGCTTTATTTTGATAATTTCGCCTCGCCATGGACGGAAAAACGACATGAGACGAATAAAAATGTCATGTACCTGGAATTTCTGTTATAACAATTTCATTTCTGGAATTTCTGTTATAACAATTTCATATCAGGAATTTCTGTTATAAAAATTTCATATACCTACCTAGTACCTGGGATTTTCGTTACAAAAATTTCATATCTGGAATTTCTGTTATAAAAACTTCATAATATGAAGTTATTCCAGATATTATCTGGAATTTTGTTTTTGTCGACCATGTATTTTGCACATATTTTATGCAAATACCCTACAACATTTCAGGCCGCTTATGGAAAAATTTAAAATCCCTCAAACGGGATAAAATTAATACAAACGGGACACATTGTAGGGATTTTCCGTTAGATTTAAGGACATTTTGGGGATTCCTTAACTCTCGGTTATTTCCTGGATCGTCCTTAATAGTAACAAAACGAGAAATAGACCGGATGATTCATTCGTTCGATCCGAAAACCGGTTTTTTGCTGTGAGTAACAGAACATCCAAAGCCCGGTTGCAATTTCTACCGGTTTTTCCGCTTCTCATGCCGCCGTCTATTCGTATAATCCAGACCTAAATATGGCGATGGTCTCTGTAACTAATGAGTCAACAATGCGATAAAAATGTCATTGAATTGCAGAAAAAATTAATGATTTATACAGAATCCGTAATGAGTAATCAACGATACAATAGCAATAAGTACCAGGAATTTTCATGGAAAACAATTCTTCCTATAGTTTGGGTGTGAATAATCGATAAATTTGAAAATATGATACAATAAATAAATATAGGTAGGTAATTACTATAATTTGATACTACCGAAGTCTCTAAACTTCTAACAAACCTTATGTTAAGTTTAGCGAAAACAAAATGTTTCCTGATTCTGGGCCTAAATTACACAATATTTCCAAGATATTTACCTAATTTTTTAAAAAGCCTAAAAGAAATTTTATTCGACTTGAAAAAATTAAACTTTTATTATACGAAAGAAATTTTTCCTGATTCTGGGCCTGAATTATACGATATTTCCAATATATTTACCTAATTTTTGAAAAAGGCTAAAAAACAGTTTTTTCGACTGTAAAAAATGTATTTTTGGCGCCCGCCTGCGTAACGTAAAACTTGCAAGGAAGCGTTTGAGCTACGGTTTTTTATTTTTGGGCCTTCAAAACTGCGGCAATAATTACAATAATCGTTTGCCCACGTTAAGGCAGTCCTGAGAACGAATCCAGGAATCAAATGGGCTCATGGAACTTTCTTCGAATCGGTTTCGGGATTTCCACGCTCTATTTCTCCTAACGAAATACAAAACCCGTCGCTAAAAAAGAACATCTTCACTAAATTTTACTATAGGTAGGTACGTACAAAAAAAATTTTTAAAAATAAAACAAAGTGTTGAGACGAGTGTAAAGATTGACTTCCGTGAAGAGGTCGATCCTTTAGCTCAATTGCTTTAAACGTTTATTTCGTGTTTTCAACTTAGTTTCAGTAAAATAGCCATAAATCTGTCAAATTTTGGAGCAATTGCAAAAATGAAGATACCATTGGAGAGCCCGTTAAATTTCCTATATACTTACGAAATTTGCAACATTCTAACTAATAGTTACACAAGTAAAAGGTAGGAGCCAAATTCGAGAATTCTCAAAAATTTAGCAATTCTTGACTTGGGCAGAATTTCCTGCGTATTTAACTAAATGTTAGAAAGCTGCAAGTACCTAAGATTAAAGGAACTTTGATGGGCTTTCCAACGGTATCCTTATTTTTGTAATTGATCCAAAGCGTAAGGTATTTATAGCCACTTAACTAAAACTGAGTCGAAAACATGAAAAAAATCTTCAAAGCAAAAAAAGTCTACTTTCCCTTGGGTTTCCTCAGGTACTTATTGCGCAGTCAATTCTCCGATTGAAAATTCGATTCGAGGTCGCCATTGGTTTTCATTCAAATCGCATTCTGTCGGCGTCTCGAAATTCCGAAAACATCTGTCACGAGAATTATCTGTTAATCGACTTCTAATTACATCGCCGATTTGACAGTCGACCGACGTCTCAGCTGATATCGTTAAATAAGGACTTGTTTCGAATTTTGATTTGAATCGCTCCGAAGACACTGACGGCATGTCCTCCTTGATCCTGTGCCAGATACCATTCGATGCACGTGTTGCAAGAATTGCATTAATTCAATTGCAGCACCGTATTATGCATTATAACTACTGTGTACTACTACGTGCCATGTATGTACCACGTATGTTCCTGTATGTACCACCTATGTGCCTGTACGTTCCATGAATGTACCATTTATGTACCATATGTAGGTACCAGGATGTACCATGCACATACCTGTACGTGCCATTCATGTTCCATTGTACTATGCATATACCATGTTCGGTATGCCTTCGCAGTATAGTTGTTAACCATAATACCTATTTGTGAAAATTTGCTTACAAAAAAAAACCGAATTCCAAAATTCCGATTTTCAAAATTTCGGCCACTATTACGTCGTTTCCCAATGCCGGGACAGAATAAATAAATCGACGGGTGTACATTTCGGCCACGTATCTAATACGTCGATTGACCGTGGTTCCTTTTTTTTGTCAACTAGGCCGGATTTGCGCTCTTCGTGGTTTGGCGAACAACGGAGAAAATCGGAGGCTTCGGTTTGATAAATTGCCGGGGTCAGACTGCCGATAGGTACACAGGTAATATATCGACGGTGTAGAATCAATACTGCCCAATTCGTTTGCCATGCAATCTATGGATGCGTGATTTGCCAAGTTGCCACCAATCGAAGTTTTGAGAAGTAGGCAACCCAGACGCCCCCAAAAGACACGATGCTTTGAATTGGGCAGTATTGCAGTTTCATCGTCGATATTTCGTATTCCCCGTCAGCGTTACATATAATCAGTGTAGACGGTATCTAGATATTGTATCTAAATTGTATCTAAAACAGATATACCTAGATACCGAAAATTTTGTATCTGTATCTGTATCTAGATAAAATTGCGTCCCACATATCTGTATCCTATCTAGATATAACCAGTGGTGCGTAGATAACACACAATACTTCCATGTTTTGGAACGTAAAATTGTGACACAATTTGATCATATTTTGACTGCTTTTAAGGGTGTTTACGTCAAAAATATCAAAAAATTCACTATTCAAATTTCAAAATTCGCCCAAAATAAAAAAACGCCATTTTTTCGGGACATAAAAAATATCCACGTATTCTGCAAGGTAAAACAAAGATTTTAAGACCAAGAACGCTTAAATCGGTTCATTTTTGTAGCCAGAAAAAAATAAAATAGAAAACACTAAAAATGCAAATGTATCGGAAGTACTGTGCGTTATCCAAATTTCGAGTGAACAGGGTGTTAGGTCTTACCGAGACGCACATTTCAGTTCAAGAAATTCGGAAAAAGGTTGAGAATTGAGGGAGTTATGGTCATTTTTGTAAATGACCACAGACGGACAGACGGACTAACGGACTAACGGACACACGGACATACGGACACACGGACATACGGACATACGGACACACGGACATACGGACACACGGACACACAGACACTTGTTCAGGAAGTGATTCTGAGTAAATGTGTATAAGAAAAAGTTTTTTCTGAAGCTCCGTTCCGATTCTCGATTTTAGGACGATCACAATACTTCCATTTACTCTGTAAATATGGAAGTAAAAATGGCCATAACTCCATCATTTCTCAACCTTTTTTTCAAATTTCTTGAACTGAAATCTTTTTCTCGGCAAGACCTAACACCCTGTTTAATCGTAATTTGGATAACGCACAGTACTTCCGATATATTTGCATTTTTACTTCCATATTTACAGAGTAAATGGAAGTATTGTGATCGTCCTAAAATCGAGGATCGGAACGGAGCTTCAGAAAAAACTTTTTCTTATACACATTTACTCAGAATCACTTCCTGAACAAGTGTCTGTGTGTCCGTTACGTCCGTTACGTCCGTTACGTCCGTCTGTCCGTCTGTCCGTCTGTCCGTCTGTGGTCATTTACAGAAATGGCCATAACTCTCTCATTTCTCAACCTTTTTTCAAATTTCTTGAACTGAAATGTTTGTCTCGGCAAGACCTAACACCCTGTTTAATCGGAGTTTGGATAACGCACAGTACTTCCGATATATTTGCATTTTTAGTGTTTTCATTTTTATTTTTTTCCGGCCGCAAAAATGAACCGATTTGAGCGTTCTTGGTCTTAAAATCTTTGTTTTACCTTGCAGAATATGTGGATATTTTTTACATTCCGAAAATGTGGCGTTTTTTCATTTTGGGCGAATTTTAAAATTTTAATAGTGAATTTTTCGATATTTTTGGCCTAAACACCCTTAAAAGCAGTCAAAATATGATCAAATTGTGTCACAATTTTACGTTCAAAATATGGAAGTATTGTGTGTTATCTACGCACCACTGGTTAGTGTTTTCTATTTTATTTCTTTCCGGTCACAAAAATGAACCGATTTGAGCGTTCTTGGTCTTAAAATCTTTGTTTTACCTTGCAGAATATGTGGATATTTTTCATGTTCCGAAAAACTGGCGTTTTTTCATTTTGGGCAAATTTTGAAATTTGAATAGTGAATTTTTCGATATTTTTGGCCTAAACACCCTTAAAAGCAGTCAAAATATGATCAAATTGTGTCACAATTCTACGTTTCAAAATATGGAAGTATTGTGTGTTATCTACGCACCACTGGTTTAATCAGACAATTCTAGAGCCGCAAATTCAGTTCCGAACTTCGAGTAGGAGGGGGAGTTTCTTCTCGCATTTAAAACCAGTGGTGCGTAGATAACACACAATACTTCCATATTTTGTAACGCAAAGGCGCCTAATAAATTATTAAACTAATTAAATAACCCAAAAACCGTATATTATTAAATTTGAAGATAAATTATAAACAAGAAGATAAATATAAAGACTGATGAATATATAGATAAGATAAATTATGGACAATTCATAGTTTTGATAATATCTGCAGGTAAATCCTTCATAACGATAGTGACTCCCATTTGATGGTAGATTCAACATATTTACCTATAATTTTATAAACCAATAAGTTTTAAAAAACAAATGCAAAGGCACCTAATAAATTATTAAAATCATTAAATAACCTAAAAATTGTCTATAATTAAATTTGAAGAGTAATAAATAAATTATGGACATTGAAATTGAACACAATCAAGTCTAGTTCATAAAAATGTATCCCTCGATTCGAAAAGTTCATCCTCATTTTTGATGGGGAACGCGCGTGAAAAAATCGCCGACGAAACCTGTACGCCTCATTAGGTGGAGAATTTCTTAGTAATTTGTCCAGAGCGCCAGGATCGTCCAGGATCTGATGGTGGGGATCCTGGGGGCAAGTGTCTATGTCGGCATCCCAGGATCCGCCACCCAGTCGGTCGTTTGGTCAGTGAATCGTTCGTATCCGGACACCAAGGTGCGCCAGGTACCAAGGACTACGACACGCGTAGCTGTGCGATAATTGTCGATAACAACATTACATAGCGACACGGTATGTTTTCACTCTTGTCTACGCCGATTTTGCGATTTCAAAACTCAAAATCCTTCAAGTACCGAGGAATTTTCAAAAAAAAAAAAGTGCGATTTTTGGCATTTTCAGACTTTTTGAAATAATTGTAAATGTACGTAGTTTTGGTTAATCCAAGTCTTTTCTCACTATGAAACGTTTTCTTTTGAATAATTAGTTTGACCTGTTTTGATTTCGGTGTTCAAAAAATTATCCCAAGAGAATGTTTCTTTAAACGTTAAAAATGTTTTTGGTCGATGAATTTTTTTGTGTGCAGTTCTTCACATAATCATGCTCCCAAAATTCGGTTCTCAATCCAAAATAGCTTAAGGATTTTATCAGTATTTCAGAGCCCCAAAATTAAATAGAAACTTATCTATCATCTATGTATTTACTCATCTTAGAAGGCGCAAAAATTTGAAATTTTTCGGTCGAGTCTGTTCTCAAATCAGAAATTTGAATATTGTTTTCCCTTTTATAAAATACTACGATCTTAGCATAAATGATTCTTTTGAAAGCGCCTGCGCATTGATATTTTCCTCGTCGCATTTCATAACACGGTTGGTAGCACATATCTAAGCTCTGTCTAATCGTATAAATTATTGCTAATTATCTGATTAAAAAAGAAAAAACAACTCTGGGAGAATCCCGAGCTCAATTTCGATAAACACTTAAAATCTGCGGGAGATATTACAGCGTTCCATGGTCGGTAAAACAAATACAATTGTTCAAGAATCACACTCATGTCAATAGGAATGTTTTTAAAAATATTTATTTTTTTTTTAATTAATTTTTACTTCCATATTTACAGAGTAAATGGAAGTATTGTGATCGTCCTAAAATCGAGAATCGGAACGGAGCTTCAGAAAAAACTTTTTCTTATACACATTTACTCAGAATCACTTCCTGAACAAGTGTCAGTGTGTCCGTGTGTCCGTTAGTCCGTCTGTGGTCATTTACAAAAATGGCCATAACTCCCTCATTTCTCAACCTTTTTACTTCCATATTTACAGAGTAAATGGAAGTATTGTGATCGTCCTAAAATCGAGAATCGGAACGGAGCTTCAGAAAAAACTTTTTCTTATACACATTTACTCAGAATCACTTCCTGAACAAGTGTCTGTGTGTCCGTGTGTCCGTTAGTCCGTCTGTCCGTCTGTGGTCATTTACAAAAATGGCCATAACTCCCTCATTTCTTAACCTTTTTTCAAATTTCTTGAACTGAAATGTTTGTCTCGGCAAGACCTAACACCCTGTTTAATCGGAATTTGGATAACGCACAGTACTTCCGAGATATTTGCATTTTTAGTGTTATCTATTTTATTTTTTTCCGGCCACAAAAATGAACCGATTTGAGCGTTCTTGGTCTTAAAATCTTTGTTTTACCTTGCAGAATATGTGGATATTTTTTACATTCCAAAAATGTAGCGTTTTACCATTTTGGGCGAATTTTAATATTTTAATACTGAATTTTTTGATATTTTTGACCTATACACTTTCAAAAGCAGTCAAAATATGATCAAATTGTGTCACAATTTTACGTTTCAAAATATGGAAGTATTGTGTGTTATCTACGCACCACTGGTTTCAATTTTCTTGAACTGAAATGTGCGTCTCGGTAAGACCTAACACCTTGTTTAATCGGATTTTGGATAACGCACAGTACTTCCGGTATATTTGCATTTTTAGTGTTTTCTATTTTATTTTTTCCGGCCGCAAAAATGAACCGATTTGAGCGTTCTTGGTCTCAAAATCTTCGTTTTATCTTGCAGAATATGTGGATATTTTATACATTCCGAAAATGTCACGTTTCTTCATTTTGGGCAAATTTTAAAATTTTAATACTGAATTTTTTGATATTTTTGACCTAAACACTTTCAAAAGCAGTCAAAATATGATCAAATTGTGTCACAATTTTACGTTTCAAAATATGGAAGTATTGTGTGTTATCTACGCACCACTGGTTTATAATTTAATTTCATTATTATAATTTTTTATTATTTTTTACTTCCATATTTACAGAGTAAATGGAACTATTGTGATCGTCCTAAAATCGAGAATCGGAACGGAGCTTCTATTTTATTTTTTTCCGGCCACAAAAATGAACCGATTTGAGCGTTCTTGGTCTTAAAATCTTTGTTTTACCTTGCAGAATATGTGGAAATTTTTCACATTCCAAAAATGTGGCGTTTTTTTCATTTTTGGCGAATTTTAAAATTTTAATAGTGAATTTTCTGATATTTTTGACCTAAACACTTTCAAAAGCAGGCAAAATATGATCAAATTGTGTCACAATTTTACGTTTAAAAATATGGAAGCATTGTGTGTTATCTACGCACCACTGGTTTATTATTTTATTTTACACAAACCATGTAGGAATAAGCTTGGAACAGATTTATTTACGTACATTTAATAGTATTGGAATTCGTTAGGTATACTCCGATGCTCGAGGAAATTAAATATAAAAATAAATGAAAATATTTTTCCCGGGTTCCTTGGAGGAATTGGTGTCGATTCAATCGTAACAATGGAGCGCCGACAATGCGCAGCTGACAGGTCCTGGAGGTGAGACGTAATCATAATTTTGGCGAAGAAGACGAAGATGATAGACGGAAGTAATTTTCCATGAAATTCGCAGTTCCCTCTTCGATCAGTACAATAGTTAACCACCGTAACCGAAGGATAACTGGATTCTATTCAGATAGGTCAAAATCTCAACAAAAGTATAGCGAAAAATTTTCAAGACACATAAAATTTGTGCAATGGAAACCCAACTGCGATATATCGCAAAAAATCAATGATAATATTAGAACATGAGAATTCGAGGAACGAGAAGACGAATCAGAAGCTTAGGATTAGAAGACGGAGCACCGATTCCTTTACTTGAAACCTAAGCGGAAATCCCTACATCATAGCGGACTTGAAGTCCCGCCAGAAGGGCCGGCTCCACCATCAGCCACATAATTCAAATATACATTGATGTTTAAAAAAAAAAAAAAAAAAAAAAAAAAAAAAAAATATTAGAATAATTATGTATAATTATTCTAATTTTATCATTGATTTTTTCATCCCGGTAGCAGGCGGCAGCATTTGTTAAATTTTAACAATATATTCCAATTCTACAGGCACAGACTCCGATTCCCGGAATTTCCCTACTTTGAAGGCGCCATGACGTTTTGAATAGCTCCAGATGCTTTGAATGGCGTCATGACGCTTTAAATGGCGTCATGATGCTCCGAGTGGCGTCATGGCACTTAAAACAGTTTCAGACGTTTTAAATGACATCATGACGCTTATAATGGCGTCATGACGCTTTAAACGGCGTCATGGCACTTTAAAAAGCATCAGAAGCTTTAAATGGCGTCATGACGCTCTGAGTGGCGTCATGACGCCATGCATGGCATTTTAAACAGCTTCAGACGCTTTAAATGGCGCCATGGCATTTTAAACAGCTTCAGACGCTTTCAATGGCATCATGACGCTTTAAATGGCGTCATGGCTCTTTAAAAAGCTTCAGACGCTTTAATGACGTCATGACGCTTCAAACGGCGTCATGGCACTTTAAAAAGCTTCAGACGCTTTAAATGGCGTCATGGCACTTTGAACAGCTTCAGACGCTTTAAATGGCATCATGACGTTTTAAATAGCTCTAGACGCTTTGAATGGCGTCATGGCATTTTAAAAAGCCTCAGGCGCTTTAAATGGCATCAAGACTCTTATAACAGCTTCAGACGCTTGGAATGGCGTCATGACGCTTTGAATAGCTCTAAGCGTTTCAATGGCGTGATGACATTTTTATCTAACTGCAGTTAACGTAGGTAATTCAAGTATTTTCAGGAACCAATTTTTTTCTCGGTAATTGATATTTTGACTGCGATTTTCGTATTTAGGAGTTTTTCCAAAGAGTGTACTCTAAGCGATCAGGAAATTAACGCTAAATCCAAAAATGTCCTCAAAAGTAAAAAAAATGTGGTTTTGAATCGGAAAAATGTGGTTTTTATTAAACAAAGCGTGGTTTTCATGGAAAAACTTCCGTAAAACCGTTTCTTGGAAACGAGTTGAGATAAAAACATGCAGTTGGCGGCGTTTTGATCTAGTTTCACTCAAATTTTTTTCACACCAGGTTCGAGACACCCGAAATACAGCATTTCCAAATCGAAAATTTCTCAAACCAAATCATGCACTTTTTGAACGATTTTGGAATTTTCAACTTTAAAACCCCTCAATTCGACTGCGAAAACTCTCAATTTGGAAAATTGCCATTTACATTCGGAAACGCTGGATTTACATATCATTATCCGGTACCAGGATACCTATTCGTTAATTCAGTCCGATACCACCGCGAAATCGATGGATGCGTCAGCTTCTCGCGACTGGGGTCTCCATTCCAAGAAGGTCGCGTTGGTCTGGGACGAACTTGAAGTTCAAAATGGACCGAGGAGAACGAGATTTGCAAAAATGCCTTTTATTCAAATATAGCGACCTTTCTTATCATCGTTGGAATATTTTAAAAATATTTTTCCTCATGATCGAAATTTGAAATTTCTCTCTTACCTTTTTTGCTCGATATAGTGTGCATCTATTATAGATGAAGTATAATACTATATATAATAGGAGTATAATACTCCTTGTTTTGTCGGTCTGGCATCCGCTGCGAAGCTGAAGATCACGATCGCTGGCCGAGCAGGTTATTAGGATTGGCCTTGGTTTAACGTCATACCATCTCGAAGATACGGAAAATCGAATTTCTTCCTTTTTTTCTCGAAATCAATCATTAGACTGTATTTTGTTTTTACTTCCATATTTACAGAGTAAATGGAAGTATTGTGATCGTCCTAAAATCGAGAATCGGAACGGAGCTTCAGAAAAAACTTTTTCTCATACACATTTACTCAGAATCACTTCCTGAACAAGTGTCTGTGTGTCCGTGTGTCCGTGTGTCCGTTAGTCCGTTAGTCCGTTAGTCCGTCTGTGGTCATTTACAAAAATGGCCATAACTCCCTCATTTCTCAACCTTTTTTCAAATTTCTTGAACTGAAATGTTTGTCTCGGTAAGACCTAACACCCTGTTTAATCGAAATTTGGATAACGCACAGTACTTCCGATATATTTGCATTTTTAGTGTTTTCTATTTTATTTTTTTCCGGCCACAAAAATGAACCGATTTGAGCGTTCTTGGTCTTAAAATCTTGGTTTTACCTTGCAGAATATGTGGATATTTTTTATGTTCCGAAAAACTGGCGTTTTTTTATTTTGGGCGAATTTTGAAATTTGAATAGTGAATTTTTTTATATTTTTGACCTAAACACCCTTAAAAGCAGTCAAAATATGATCAAATTGTGTCACAGTTTTACGTTCCAAAATATGAAAAGTATGGTGTGTTATCTACGCACCACTGGTTTATTTTGGGCGAATTTTGAAATTTGAATACTGAATTTTTTGATATTTTTGACCTAAACACCCTTAAAAGCAGTCAAAATATGATCAAATTGTGTCACAATTTTACGTTCAAAAATATGCCCCTGTGCAAAATTTGCAGAGTTCTTCGGCTACACCAAAAACTGATGTGCACATGCCACTGATCTACTTATTTTTCTCGAAATCAATCATTAGACTGTATTTTGTTTTTTCGACTTGACACGCATGTAAATAAGGTGTGAATTGATAAATTTCCAAAACTGAAATATTCGGATCGATAATTGATCATTAAAATACAAATTATTCGTATTTTAACCGCATTTTCGGCGCCAGTAAAAAACTTCGAACAAAAAACACGCGAATCGAAATTTAAAATTAGAATAGAATTTTAAGTTATTTGAATTATGAATAATTAATTATTTGAATTTCTTGAAACAATAAGCACCTATGCTTTTTTGAAATTAAAAATCCGTACATTCGCTACTTACGTATTTATTAGCAATTAATTACTAGTAAGTTACAGGCTCTCCACGCCTCCACAGAATATTTCTTGATTAAATTTATCAATCTTTTTATTATTATTTGATAAATTGCTAAAGCCAACGGCTGGAATAGGTTCGTAAATTTGCACTTCTTATGGATTGACCCTGAAATGGGCAAGGCCAGTGTCTGACTCTCGTCGACTGATGCAAGACGCGATTATTTCTGCAAAACCTGATCACTCTCGAATACGAATGAGCCTCTGCTAGGAAGAAAGAAGAAAAAGTTCCTCTAATTTTGATCTATGGTTTAAAAAAAATAAAAGAATAGAAAACAAGGCAATTTTTCGATAATAACGTAAACTACTTTTTCGAATGATTCATTAAAATGGAGACAAATTAGAGTCGTTTTTGTGCCAGTTTTTCCAACTTAATTCTCTATTTGTTTTGAAAAAATACTTGCGCACTATGTACATGGGAATATTTTAATAGGTACAATAAAAAAATTAAATTAAATATTTATTTTATATTATTTATAGATATTTACTATTAGATATTTCATGGTTCAAATATTTATAATTAAAATATTCATTATTTAAATTTTTTATCCTTATTTATTTTATTTTTAAAAATTTTTTCTATCCTTATTAATTAATTTAGGAAAAATATTTATTCATTACCTATTTACCTACATGAAAAGTTTGTAAATTCTTCTCTAATCTTGCAAGTTTACTTTTATTTTGTAAGAAATATATAGTAATAAATGCATCAATTTTTGGTACATTATTTCCAGAAATAATGTACCTATGTAATTGATCAAGAAAAAATTTTTTACAACACCCCCTGAAAATTTGTTCTTTCACGTTTCAGAGGTTCTAGAACAAGAATCTGCAATAAAAATTTTTTGTCCGTCCGCCGTACGCCGTACGCCGTACGCCGTACGCCGTCAGCAGCAAAACGCATAGAAGGAGTGGTCCGATTTCAAAAAAAAAAAAAAAAACGAGCGTTTAGCAAATTTTCCTGTGACGTGCACCTCCTATAAGGGAATCCTCTGAATCAACTCTAGACTACTCAAAAACGATCAAATGTAAAAAAAGTCATGATCTCAAAAACAGTTTTTTTGGGTTTTCGACCCCTTAAAATTTTTTGATCGGATTCCCCTGACAATATGCCTCAAGTTGGAGCAAAACACAACTTTTAGGACCAACCGCACCAAAATCGGATCAGCGGTTCAATACGAAGTGGACGGACGAAATTTTGGCCAAAAATTTCGTCCAGTCACTTCGTATTGAAATACTGATCCGATTTTGACTAAATTAGTCTTGAAAGTTGTGGTTTGCTCCAACTTGAGGCATATTGTCCGGGCAATCCGATCGGAGAAGGTTAACGGGTCCAATTCGGCATAATTAGGGTATATTTTTGAAAAAACACAAAATCTCAATTTTGAAGGTGATGCCGTGGGTTTAGAATTTTTTGAGTATTTTTCCCGGGTTTCTCGCTTGATTTACCATAAGATAGGGTGGTTTTTCCGAAAAAATTCGAAAATTTTGTTTTTTAATAGGTTTGGCTTGAATTTCTTAATGCGATTTCTGCGTTTTCGCGTTTTTGGCAATTTGTGGGAGTCCTACTGAACCGATTTTGAATTTTTTGAGCTCGTTGGATTCCTTGAAGGTTTTTACACATTTTTCGCTCCCTATAAGTCAAAATTGATTGGGATTTAGTAATCAAAAACTGGTTTAAAGACTAATTTTTGACCTAAACAAAAAATATTTTTTTGATCCTTTTAAAAAAATGTTAAAATTCCAAAAAAAAAATATTTTTGAGTAGGTTTTGGGCAGGTACATGACACAAAAATTTCCAATTTTCTACAACTCTCCAGGACTAAGAAAAATGCAAAAAACCGATTCCAGCTGGAAAATCCAAGGTCCTAGCCTAGGAAAAATTTCAAAAAAATGATGGATTTGGCTTCGGGGTTTTTTGGCGGGAATCTTTAGATATTGACTATGAAACATGAAATTTGGCATTTTTTCGAGATTTTGGTCACCAGGGTCAATTTTTTCGCAATATTCTTGGTTTTACGGCCTATGGGGTTAAGCAAAAACGTGATACAGGACAAAACGTCGGGTGATAAATTCCCTATCAGATGCATTCCCACCCTTGATAACGACTGTATTATCCGAGGGCGTCGGTTTATAGGCTTGGAACTGCAAAACTGCAATTCGGCTATTAGAAAGTGAACGTTATTGGGATTAGCCAGTCTCGCATATTAATAGGTGGACAGATTAATTAAGGGAATTTAAAGCGCTGTGCGGTAAATAGATGCGATCCCGAGTGAGGCCTTTTCGGAAATCTCAGGTATCAATACCGTATATGAGGGACCCGCAGGGACCTGGTTTGCGTCCAGGTAAAGGGAAGGGATTGGGGAGGGGCATTGTCCCCTCGTGATGAGACCTCGTCAACGGGTCTTGTTTAATCGCTCAGTGTTTTTTTCTTCTTTTTATACCTATTTATTCATCATTGTGAACAAGTACCGTTTAAGCATCATTGAACTCACCATTGACCATTACTCCACAAATGATATGGTGATAAACCTATCTACTCCAACTATTCGAACTTTATTTTCTGTGATACCCAGACAAATAATGTACCCATGTCACTAATCTACTTAGCAGCGTTTTTTCCATAGATACTAAAAAGTTCTCTAAATGAAAAAACTTGTCATAACCAAAGTAGAAGAAAATATTTAAAAATTCGATTTAATTAAGCTTCAAAACAAATTTTGGGCGATTTGGCAAACAGGGAATCCCCCCCCCCTCTGTAGGTGGTAACAGATGAACTTGCTAACTGGCTACCAAAACCGTACGCTAATATTTCGAGTAAACTGATGTCTACGTCCTTCGACATTCCAGTATCCTGCAGAACTGGAATCATAAGGAAAATCCGACACGGAATCGTTCGAATTTACAGAGTAAATGGAAGTATAGTGATCGTCCTAAAATCGAGAATCGGAACGGAGCTTCAGAAAAAACTTTTTCTAAAGCCGGGTCTACACGCTCTGTTTTGTACCACGATTTGCTTGCGCAGTTCAAGACGTTGCAGACAAAACGTTGCGTATGGACCGGAAAACTGCGCAGTTTTGGGGCCGTCAGGAAAACTGCACAGTTGCAGCGACTTCTGATCTCCCGACCTTTGAAAACCGTGACCTGCACAGACATGTCGCTGCGTGTAGACGGTCGCTCCGTTTTCCGTTCAGTTTTGTTCCTCACTTCGCCCTAATTACCCAACGATGTCGGACCTCCGCAGCTGTTCCCGCGAATTTTTAAGTGATTTTTTAATATTTTAAATTATTTGAATGATTTTTAAGTGAGTCCACATCCATCCTCAAGTAGTTCCGCCAATCGTCAGGTTCATCACGTAGTTCCCGCAATAAACGGATATGGGAAAACTCCCCCCTTTTCAAAAGCCATTTCCGTGACCATAAACGCCCGATTCTTCGGTAACGTTCCGATCTTCTTTTTTTTACCGCACAAAATGCAAAAATTGCCCACAGCAGTACCTCCTCCATGGCGATATCTTACAAAACTGAACGAAAAAGACTGTGCCGTGTGGACGCTCACAGTCGCTCCGTTTTCATTCCGTCCTAAAACTGCGCAAACCTAAAACGTGGTTCAAAACGGAGCGTGTAGACCCGGCTTTATAGGTACACATTTACACAGAATCACTTCCCGAACAAGTGTCTGTGTGTCCGTGTGTCCGTCTGTGGTCATTTACAAAAATAGCCATAACTCCTTCATTTCTCAACCTTTTTTCAAATTTCTTGAACTGAAATGTTTGTCTCGGCAAGACCTAACACCCTGTTTAATCGTAATTTGGATAACGCACAGTACTTCCGATATATTTGCATTTTTTGTGTTTTCTATTTTATTTTTTTCCGGCCACAAAAATGAACCGATTCGAGCGTTCTTGGTCTTAAAATCTTTGTTTTACCTTGCAGAATATGTGGATATTTTTTATATTCAAATAATGTATTGTATTTTTATTTTGGGCGAATTTTAAATTTATAATAGTGAATTTTTTCATTTCATATTTTTTGGCCTAAACACCCTTAAAAGCAGTCAAAATATGATCAAATTGTGTCTCAATTTTACGTTTCAAAATATGAAAGTATTGTGTGTTATCTACGCACTACTGGTTTTACAGTAAAATTATGTCAACCCCGAGGAAACGAGAGGAGTAAATTGTCGAGCGGTTGAGAAATAAAATAAGCCAAAGATTCCTTTGAGAGAAAAATTTAATTTTTCATGTTTTTATTAATTGTTGCAGGTAAAATGGGAAATGAATGGACTGCAGCTTTATTATTCATAGCCATGGCAGCGGTCAATTCACAATTCGGTAAGTGGGTCAAAAACTTAAAAAAAATGAAAATGAAACAGTATCAATTCAGTAAAAAAACAGTCTTGAAAAAGTGTCCACCATTTTTTAAAGGTCAATCAAAAAGTTTTTAATAATAAAAAAAATTCAATTAATTATTTATCAATAATAATTCAAAACTATCAAGCCACAATACAGCTGGTTTTCAAAACAAATAAACGTATTTGTACATTTAACTTAATTTGCACGTCAAACTTGATTGGTGCAATTTCATTCGAGAAATTGCAATACAGGGACGAAAACGTTCGAAAATATTTTTTCGCTTTGGAAAATATTCAGGAACGAAATTATCTACCCGTTTAGGTGGTAATACCTGGCAAGGTAACTCCGGTTCAGGTAATCCGTCCTGGCAAGGTAACCCGTGGCTGCAGAATTTGCAGCAGCAACAGCAGGCTGCACAGCGGCGGAAATGGATAGAAATGCAGGCTGAAGCAGGTACTCCAGGTTAGTTTGGGCTCAAATTTTGCCAAATCGCCATACCTACCAATTGCGGCTCGTTTTTTCAAGAAATTTCACATTTTTTGGCACTTTTATGGAATCGGGAAAGTTTTAAAAAACATTCTTGCGAAGAAAAAATTCGTTGATTTGATTTTTGCGCACCGGTGAAAAAAATTTAAGCCCAGATTGACCGAAAACTACGTGTGTTCATGTAGACCGTTGATCCAACTTTGCCTCCTGGACGGCAAAAATGCTTCGACTGCAATTGCACGCTATTTTGTCCGATGTGTACAGCACCGAGTGGTCACCCTTATGTGTCCGTATTGTAAATAACTTACATAACTTACGCTCACATGATGAAAAAAAAAACTGATAAATATGAAATTACCACGTTTTCAATTAAAATTATTCAATTTCACGCATACATGTAACCTATTATTACATACAAAAATCAATCGGCGCAATAAACAAAAAATTTCAAATTTCAGTCAGAGCGCAACAGGGGAGTACGAGCAATTGCCGCACGCCCCGAGGAGAGCCCGGCAATTGCGTTAACATCCGGCAATGCGATCAGCTACTCGACCTTCTGCGAGCGTCGTCGAACGACCCAAAAGTCGTCGAATACCTGAGAAAGTACGCACCGGGGCTATTTCGATTATTTCCGACATTTTAATTTCGTCCTCGTGAAATAGTATAAATGAAAGTGCAAGTGAACGTGAAAGTGAGATTAAACATGCAAGTAACCTATAAAATAAAATTGAACGTGGAATTGAAGGTGAAGGGCCATGGAACCTCCACCAAAAATTTGTTGAAATTCCTTCACAGAAGTACTAGAAACATGATAGGTATATTTTGCATGATCAAACTGTCAAACAGAAACTCAAACTCACAATCAAACACGAAGTCAAACTCACAATGTATCAGAAACTCAAACTCATAATCGAAATCGAAGTCAATCTCACAATGAAACAGAAACTCAAACTCATAATCGAAATCGAAGCCAAACTCACAATGAAACTAGAACCCAAACTCATAATCGAAATCGAAGTCAAACTCACAATGAAACAGAAACTCAAACTCATAATCGAAATCGAAGTCAAACTCACAATGTAACTAAAACCCAAACTCATAATCGAAATTGAAGTCAATCTCATAATGAAACAGAAACTCCGACTCATAATTAGGGATCGGATTTTTATGTATTTAAAAATGCCAAATATGTGACATATATATGTATTAATTTTCATAAAATATGTGGAAAATATGTAAAAAGGTTGAATTATTTGCAAACAATATGTGGAAAATATGTAAAAAGGTTTAAATATTTGCAAAAAATATTTGGAAAATATGTAAAAAGGTTTAAATATTTTCAAAAATTATGTGGAAAATATGTAAAAAGGTTTAAATATTTTCAAAAATTATGTGGAAAATATGTAAAAGGTTTAAATACTTTCAAAAAGATATTTAAGCCCAATGAACAACAAGATTTGGTTAAATTATTTCCAGAAATAACGTTCCTATGTAATCGGTCGGGTTTTTTTTCATCGCCCCCTGAAAATTTTTTCTTTACGTTTCAGGTCTAGATAAAAATCTGCAATAATTCTTTCCCGTACGCCGTCTGAAGCAAAAAAGAGTTGTCCAATTTCAAAAAAGCGAAAATTTAGCAAAATTTGCAAACATTTTTCAAATTTAATTCATTATAGTTGTGAACCTCGGGTAAGAAAATCACTATAAATTAAACAAAAACGTTCAAGTGTCAAAAAAATACTGTACCTAAAGTCAGAATTTCAAACAAAAACAGTTTTTTTGGCCTTTCAACACCTTAAAATTTTTCGAACGGATTCCCCGGACAACATGCACCAAGTTGGAGCAAACCACAACTTTTAGGACTAGTTTCATTAAAATCGTTTCGGTCAAAATTGGTTGAAGGTTAAGGGGTCCAAATCGGCATTAACATGGTCCATTTTCGAAAAAACACAAAAACTCAACTTTGAAGGTGATTTCGTGGGTTTAGAATTTTTTGAGTATTTCCCCCGGGTTTCTCGCTTGATTCACCATAGGATAGAGGTTTTTGGATGAGGAATGATGTATTCAAAAGTATGGAAAACTACCTAAAATTAGCAAATATGTGTTTTTGTGGACCAAATACCTATTTGAAAAATATGGATTTATAGTGGAATATGTCAAAATATGTGAAATGAAAGTGGGCTTAAACGGTTCAGAAAATGTCAGTATGAACACGTCTACTTGAAAAACATCAGTGCATTGCCTAGAAAAAACGCTGCTAAGTAGGTTAGTGACATGGGTATATTATTTGTCTGGGTATCACAGAAAATAAAGTTCGAATAGTTGGAGTAGATAGGTTTATCACCATATCATTTGTGGAGTAATGGTCAATGGTGAGTTCAATGATGCTTAAATGGTACTTGTTCACAATGATGAATAAATAGGTATAAAAAGAAGAAAAAACACTGAGCGATTAAACAAGACCCGTTGACGAGGTCTCATCACGAGGGGACAATGCCCCTCCCCATCCCTTCCCTTATACCTGGTCCCTGCGGGTCCCTTATATACGGTATTGATACCTGAGATTTCCGAGAAGGCCTGACTCGGGATCGCATCTATTCACAGCACAGCTCTTTGAATTCCCTTAATTAATCTGTCCACCCTATTAATATGCGAGACTGGCTAATCCCAATAACGTTCACTTTCTAATAGCCGAATCGCAATTTGCAGTTCCAAGCCTATAAACCGACGCCCTCGGATAAAAAGTCGTTATCAAGGGTGGGAATGCGTCTGATAGGGAATTTATCACCCGACGTTTTCTCCTGTATCACGTTTTTGCTTAACCCCATTGGTGCTTAGGCCGTAAAACCAAGAAAATTGCAAAAAAATTGAGCCTGGTGACCAAAATCTCGAAAAAATGCCAAATTTCATGTTTTATAGTCGATATTTGAAGATTCCAGCCAAAAAAACCCGAAGTCAAATCCATCATTTTTTTGAAAAGTTTCCTAGGCCTTTTCAAAAAAAACCTTGGATTTTCCAGCTGTAATCGGTTTTTTGCATTTTTCCCAGTCTTGGAGGGGCGTAGAAAATTGCAAATTTTTTATATCATGTACCTACCCAAAACCTAGGTACTCAAAATACTTTTTTTGGAATTAAAATTTTTTTTTAAAAGGCCAAAAAAGTATTTTTTTTAGGTCAAAAATTAGTCTTTAAACCAGTTTTTGATCACTAAAACCCAATCAATTTTACAGGGAGTGAAAAAGGTGTGAAAACCTTCAAGGAATCCAACGAGCTCAAAAAATTCAAAATCGGTTCAGTAGGACTCCCTCAAATTGCCAAAAATGCGAAAAACCGATAAAAATCAAAATTTTCGGAAAAAACCCCCTATCCTATAGTAAATCAAGCGGGAAAGCCGGGAAAAATACTCAAAAAATTCTAAACCCACGGCATCACCTTCAAAATTGAGATTTTGTGTTTTTTCATAAATATACCCTAATTATGCCGAATTGGACCCGTTAACCTTCTCCGATCGGATTGCCCGGACAATATGCCTCAAGTTGGAGCAAACCGCAACTTTCAAGACTAATTTAGTCAAAATCGGATCAGTATTTCAATACGAAGTGGCTGGACGAAAGTTTTGGCCAAAATTTCGTCCGTCCACTTCGTATCGAACCGCTGATCCGATTTTGTTGCGGTTGGTCCTAAAAATTGTGTTTTGCTCCAACTTGAGGCATATTGTCAGGGGAATCCGATCAAAAAATGTTAAGGGGTCGAAAACCCAAAGAAACTGTTTTTGAGATCCTTACTTTTTTTACATTTGATCGTTTTTGAGTAGTCTAGAGTTGATTCCGAGGATTCCCTTATAGGAGGTGCACGTCACAGGAAAATTTGCTAAACGCTCGTTTTTTTTTTTTTTTTTTTTTTAAATCGGACCACGTTTTGCTGCTGACGGCGTACGGCGGACGGACAAAAAATTTAATTGCAGATTCGTGTTCTAGAACCTCTGAAACGTGAAAGAAAAAATTTTCAGGGGGTGTTGTAAAAAAATTTTTTTGATCAATTGCAATGTAATGTAAGGTCTATGTCATAGACCTATGTAATGTACATGTACATTATTTCTGGAAATAATGTACCAAAATATGTAAACACATACGGATCCGATCCCTACTCCTAATTGAAATCGAAATCAATTTCATAATGAAACAGAAACATAAACTCGTAATCGAAATAAACCGAGTTGCTGTTTTATTGTGAGTTTGAATTCGATTTCGCTTATGAGTTAGAGTTTCTGTTTCATTGTTAGTTTGACTTCGATTTCGATTATGAGTTTGAGATTCCGTTGCATTGTGAGTTGGACTTCGATTTCGATTATGAGTTTCTGTTTCATTGTTAGTTTGACTTCGATTTCGATTATGAGTTTAGGTTTTGGTTTCATTGTGAGTTTGACTACGATGTCGATGAGTTTGAGTTTCTATTTCATTGTGAGTTTGACTTCGATTTCGATTATGAGTTTGAGTTTCTGTTTCATTGTGAGTTTGACTTCGATTATGAGTTTGATTTTTTGTTTCATTGTGAGTTTGACTTCGATTTCGATTATGAGTTTAGGTTTTGGTTTCATTGTGAGTTTGACTACGATGTCGATTATGAGTTTGAGTTTCTGTTTCATTGTGAGTTTGACTTCGATTATGAGTTTGATTTTTTGTTTCATTGTGAGTTTGGCTTCGGGTTTGATTCCGTCTCATTCAGGGTTTCACTTTCAATTACACTTTTAGTTTCAGACTAAGGTTTGTTTTGGGATCAATGAATGTTACCAATTTAGATACTTCCAATGACTTTAACTTGCACTTGGGATTTCACTTCGAGTTTCGCTTGACGGTCTTTCTTTCGCCTCGATGATGATTTCTCAGTTCCAGCATACCATATTCTCAGTTCGCAGTGCGGCCGCGATTCACAAAGCGTCCTCGTCTGCTGCCCATCGCAGGCGCAAGGCGACCAACCCTCGGTCAAACCGACTGTGCAACCGACGCCCAACAGGCGAGACAACGAACCTGGAGTGCGGGACCCGGACATACCTTCTAACCTTCCATCACCTCCGCAATGTGGCAAATCCGAGGTGTCGCATACGCGAATTGTAGGTGGCGTTCCAGCCCAGCTGGGTAAGCAGACTTTTTTTTGGAAATCGGTCAGGATGGGTAGTAGGATTTTATTTTTTATTTTTAATTATTGTTTTTATGTTTTGGTTCATTTTTAAGAAATGATCCTTTGTTATCGGTCAAGTAAATTTTTTTTTAACACCCCCTGAAAATTTGTTGGTTTACGTTTCAAAGGGTGTAGAATCCGAATCTCCAATAAAATTTTTTTGTCCGTCCGCCGTCCGGGGTTTTTCAGGGGGAAGGAGTTATCGAAAAATTTTGAAATTTTTACCAAAAATCAAGTTCTGTATCTAGTTGGTCCTAACGTCTCGACAGAACCCTACCTTAATTTTACGGCCAGTAAAACAGCTGTTGAAATGCGAAAAAATTCTTGCTTTTCAGGAAAAGAGCAACATAGGCATGCGGTGCATCATTCTCTATAGATTTTTCTATGCTGAATCGAATGAGACCATCTAGCTTCAACCGTTTGGGATTTATCGCTCTTTCAGTGAGACATTTTTGAGTTTTTTAAAATTTCTCCAATACTTAATAACTCAAATACTACTCGAGCCACAAAATTCGTTTTCTACTCGTTGGAACCCCCACAAAAACTTCTGTCCTCCCAATATCTTCAATTTGAGAATTTTGTTGTATTAGGTACACAAATCAGCAAAACAAAAATTGGAAAAAATTGAGGATTTGGCCTCGGCTCTAAGATAGGGTTGATTGATCTACTTACGACCACTAGCCTATGACACTAACAAGGTGACGCACCCACACTAGACCAGTTGCGCTAGGCAACAAGAGAGCGAGTTAAGCTTTATCAATGGTTCTGAGGCATTTTTAGTTTCATTATTCAGAAAATGTAATAATTATTATTATTCTGTTATTTATGAAGGCGATTAAGAGTAGATTAAATGGTGAATTTAACAAAATTGAACGATGAGCTATGTTGAAGAGATTGGTAGATAGATACCTAGATAGCAGTGGCGGCTCCTGCCCTTAAACCCAGGGGGTGCACTTAAGCCATAAGATAATAATATTATCTAGATCTATAATATAGATAATAATATATTATATTATGGAACAATCGCGAAGGGAATATGTTATCATAAACAGTCAGTTGGTCTCAGCCAAATATCAATTTCAACTAAGTAAATGCAAATTAATAGGAAGGTTTTGCACACTTTCACGTCTCATTATTATAAAATGAACACCAAAAAACGTTCACTAGTGATAACAGAGGAATTTTAAGATGATTACCATCTATCAATTTTCAGAAACCCTATTTTGTAAAAGTTGAAATTGAAGTACCTAAGTATTGCCCGTTGCATTCCCGAGTCGTGGAGCGATTTTTAGCTTTTACCTTCAGTAAAAGTCCTTCCAGTGCAGGTGAGTAGCGGTCGGGTTCCCGGATTGCTATTTTCTCCTCCAAAGTAAACTTAGAAAAATTCAATTGAACTACCTTCACATCACTCATTTTTATTGAACCACAGAAGAAAACACCGCGATTTTTACTAAATCATATCAGTTTTCGAACTGATAAGATAAGATAACCTCGATTAGACCGCATTCGACCGCAGATTCGATCGCATTTGACCGGCGGAGCAGACAGAAAATTTGCACCTGGACGGTACGGTGAGGCATTGGCTGGCTCACTCATACACTTCCAGAAATACACGACCACTAAGACCGATCTAGTGCATTACTAGTTCGTGCACGAGCCGCCCCATACAGTATAGCGCTAGTCCTATCTGTCGGTGATCCTGAGGCTTTGCCAATGACGTTGTTGTTGTTTTTCAGAGAGGATTAATAGTGAAGAGTTGTGTGGCAGTAATAATGTTATTATTAAGGTAGGTCACTGTTTTTTTCTTTCTCATTTTGGCCAGGGGGTGCACATGCTCCTCTGCTCCTGCCAGGAGCCGCCCCTGCTCTGGATCGATATATCTCCTGCGATACTCCGTATCAGAATATCTGGAGTATCGATAGTATACCCAATACAACCCAACTATTACTCAAGGTGACCCAATTTGAATCAAAATACCCGCCGATCGGAGAATCAGAACACTTAGCCACCTTGACCAATCACAGCTGGAACAGTTTTTCGCTAACTCGAGTTATGGTGTTTGACTATGCCAGCGACTTATTGAGCAGGAGTTTGTAATGGTTGATGAAAGATATGTCCGATGGTATCTCTGAATAGGGTGAAAACGTTACACCGGGTTCACTCAAGGATTTTGGCTGATTTGAGTTTCATCTTTCTAGCCGTGTTCACTTCGCATTGCCCCCCCTTCAGGGCATTTGGTGAGGCAATGAATAGCCACTATCTTCTTGAGGTCGGCAGGGCACGCCCGGGACAGCTTCGGTTAAAAAATCGCCTTTTTTCAGGTTAAATGCTGTTTTGGCAGGTGTTTTATCAGAATCGCCATTTTTTGTTGCTCCCGGCCGAATGATCTGAGTTCATCTCGTTCAGAATTGGTGAAATTGGCCCTAGAATGTAAAACCCTTAACCAAGTTTGTAGCTCTCCTTTGTACTAAGTTCCAAAACTACCCGCATTTTTACGGATCCCTCAATTTTCCCAATGGAATCTCTTGTATTGAGAATTATTCGTTTCAAATTACGCTAGTACTGATATCTCCATGTTCTTCTCTGTGTTTGTTGATTTATGAGCCCAAATTAAATTATTATATTTTTTGATTGTTGATTTTATTTAAAAAAGACTAATTTTATACATAGTTGTTGACTAGCCGGAAAATTTTGATGTTGATTTACTACTACAATATTTACAATAGGTTAAAAAAATGATGGTCTGCATTACCAAAGACGGTGGTCTTCAGGGCTTGACCACGTAATTCAGTCTCTAAGCCCTGATGAAGATGTTAAAATACATCGAAAGCTCGGCGAAAGAGGCAGTTTTCTTCGTATGACCCTACCCCTGATCTGCTGACATCAGTTAACAGTCGCCTTTTTGTTTCTAGAATGTCATAGGACATTTCCAGGAATTTCCAAGTTAGAAAATCGTGGGCGGGGACAGCCATGGAGCGTTACACAATGAGAATGTTTGCGTTGGGTTTCACCCCTGAACCAACAGGTAGCGTTCTTATTTCATGGTGAACTAATAGAACACACCTATTATTTACTGGAAAAAATTGGAAAAAAATTCAAACGTGTCTGAGTAGGGTGTTATTGCCCAGGGACAAGAAATTGACAGTTATTTGGGAATCAACCATATATTTGTATTTTAGATGGGGATTTAGAAAAAGTTTTTTTTTCAACCTGGCAAAAAAGCCACATCATCCACTTTGCTATCTACCATCGCAGCTATCTATCTACCAGTCTTATCAACTCAGCCCATCGTTTAATTTTTTTAAATTCACCATTAAATGGTGAATTGAAATGGTGAATAGATTAAATTTTAATCTATTCTTATTTGCCTGCATAATAAACAGAATAATAATTATTATTATCACTGAATTCTTCGAATAATTACGTTAAAAATGCCTCAAGAATGCCTCAGAACCGTTGGTAAAACTTGTCTCCATCTCACGTTGCCAAGCGGAACTGGTATAATGTGAGTGCGTCACCTTGTTGGTGTAATAGACTAGTGGTCGTAAGTAGAAGATCAATCAACCGTATCCAAGAACCAAGGCCAAATTCTCAACTTTTTCCAATTTTAGTTTTGCTGATTTGTATAATACCTACGACTAAATTCTTTGAATTGAAGATATTGGGTAGACAGAAGTTTTTGTGGGGATTCCAACGAGTGGAAAACGAATTTCGTGGCTCTGGTAGTTTTCGATTTATTAAAAATTGGGAAAATTTTGGAAAACTCAAAAATGTCTCACTAAAACTGCAATAAATCCTAAACGGTTGGAGCTACCGCCGCGGCGATGGTCTCATTCGTTTCAGCATCGAGAAATCCATAGAAAATGATACCTCACACGCCTGGGTTGCAAATTTCCTTAAAAAGACGAATTTTTTCCCACTTCAACAGCTGTTTTACATGCCTTAAAATTAAGTTAGGGTTCTGTCCAGACGTTAGGACCAACTAGATAGGGAACTTGATTTTTGGTAAAAATTTCAAAATTTTTCAATAACTCCTTCCCCCTGAAAAACTTTTCTAAAAACATTTTTATTGCAGCTTCGGATTCTACACCCTTTGAAACGTAAACCAACAAATTTTCAGGGGGTGTTAAAAAAATTTTTTCCTGCCCGATTACAAAGGTTCATTTTTACTTCCATATTTACAGAGTAAATGGAAGTATTGTGATCGTCCTAAAATCGAGAATCGGAACGGAGCTTCAGAAAAAACTTTTTCTCATACACATTTACTCAGAATCACTTCCTGAACAAGTGTCTGTGTGTCCGTGTGTCTGTGTGTCCGTGTGTCCGTTAGTCCGTCCGTCCGTCCGTCCGTCCGTCTGTGGTCATTTACTAAAATGACCATATCTCCCTCAATTCTCAACCTTTTTTCAAATTTCTTGAACTGAAATGTTTGTCTCGGCAAGACCTAACACCCTGTTCAATCAAAATTTGGATAACGCACAGTACTTCCGATATATTTGCATTTTTAGTGTTTTCTATTTTATTTTTTTCCGGCCACAAAAATGAACCGATTTGAGCGTTCTTGGTCTTAAAATCTTTGTTTCATCTTGCAGAATATGTGGATATTTTTTATATTACAATAATCTATTGTATTTTTATTTTGGGGCAAATTTTAAAATTTAAATAGTAAATTTTTTGATATTTTTGACCTAAACACCCTCAAAAGCAGTCAAAATATGATCAAATTGTGTCTCAATTTAACGTTTCAAAATATGGAAGTATTGTGTGTTATCTACGCACCACTGGTTGTAAATGACCACAGACGGACAGACGGACACACAGACACTTGTTCAGGAAGTGATTCTGAGTAAATGTGTATAAGAACAAGTTTTTTCTGAAGCTCCGTTCCGATTCTTGATTTTAGGACGATCACAATACTTCCATTTACTCTGTAAATGGGTCATTCTCACAGAAAGGGGCAGTTTCGGGTTGGAGTTTTCAAAATAAAAATTTTCCTCCAATTCTGCGCAAAAAATTTGGAAACCCTCTCTTGAATGTTCTAAGTGAAATTCAAAAACTATCCAAACAGTGGCTGCCTTATTTAGGCCGGAAAAAAATAAATTTTAAGACCAAGAACGCTCAAATCGGTTCATTTTTGAGGCTGGAAAAAAAATAAAATTGAAAACTCTAAAAATGTAAATATGTCGGAAGTACTTTGAGTTATTCAAATTCCGATTAAAAATGGGGAAATTCTAGCTAAAAGAGGGAAGAATGGAACTATTTTGTCCTGCAGAGTGCTGGAACTGTCACGGTCCTGTCCTCCTCATCCCTTCCCTGTCCTCGAATTCAGAGATGTGGACAGGGCCGTGATGGACAGGGCCGTGACAAAACATAGGTTTTTTGACGCTCCTGTCCACATAGTAATTTTTTTTCCAAAAATTATTATCGTAATCGAAACTGCTCCACGCTGCGTACGAGGTACTGAGAAGTAAAAAAAATTAAGTTTGAATACCTACTTTGAGAAACAGGACAGGGCCGTGACAGTTGTGTCCGACCAACAAGGTTCCGGCCGACGTTCTATCTCGTCACTGGGTTAAATCTCGACAAAAATCCAAAGCTAGCCGGTGTTCTGGACCGTTGAGACTCGTGCCAAAATGATGGAGGGAAGAAAATCCGGAAAAAACCCTGAGAGGACCGCGAAAATTCGAATTCTTTGACAGGACAGGGCCGTGACTGCAAACCTCTGGACACCCCTATTTTCATCTCAGTACCGTAATCTTTCCGTTCTAAAATTATAAAAACTGTCATTTAGGTATCTTGAGACCAATTTTGACCTATTCTAGAAGCGCCGGGTATTTGGTAGCATCGGAAAGACATAGGAAAGAAGCTTGAAGTTGGGAACCTCGTGCCTGGACAGGACAGGGCCGTGACAAATCGACGCATTTAATTTTTTTTCTTAGTGAAAGACTTAATTGATCGTAACAAAAAAAAATCGCATTTTGCGAAAAGTGAAATAGTACAATTTAAAATTTTGCCCAACTTCAAATTCATAAGAGGGCCCCCACAAACCTTCTGGACATCACTTCTGCCCTTTCTGTGAGAATGACCCAAATATGGAAGTAAAAATGAAGGCGAGTAAAAAACGTTGGAAATTAAACGTGAAATTTCCGACCTACTTGATGCCTCGCATTAAGTCGGGACTAGAAAAGGTAGAAATAGAATTTTTACTTCCATATTTACAGAGTAAATGGAAGTATTGTGATCGTCCTAAAATCTAGAATCGGAACGGAGCTTCAGAAAAACCTTTTTCTTATGCACATTTACTCAGAATCACTTCCCGAACAAGTGTCTGTGTGTCCGTGTGTGGTCATTTAAAAAAATGGTCATAACACCCTCATTTCTCAACCTTTTTTCAAATTTCTTGAACTGAAATGTTTGTCTCGGCAAGCCCTAACACCCTGTTTTATCGGAATTTGGATAACGCAAAGTACTTCCGCGATATTTGCATTTTTAGTGTTATCTATTTTATTTTTTCCGGCCACAAAAATGGACCGATTTGAGCGTTCTTGGTCTCAAAATCTTTGTTTTACCTTGCAGAATATGTGGATATTTTTTATATTACAAAAATGTAGCAGATTTTTTTTTTTTGGCGAATTTTAAAATTTGCATAGTGAATTTTTTGACATTTTTGACCTAAACACCCTCAAAAGCAGTCAAAATATTATCAAATTTTTTCATATATGTACGTTTCAAAATATGGACGTATTGTGTGTTATCTACGCACCACTGGTTTAAGAAAAATGAACCATAAATTGAAATAAACAATTTAATATGAAATGAAATAAAATAGCTTTTTCGAGGTCAAACCTAAGCATTTTTGGGGAAAAATATTACTCTATTTTCAATGCATCGACGGTTGAAGTTTTTGATTGAGAATGTACTATACTATACGCCGTATAGGAAATTCATCAGGGCGTCCTGAAAACATCGTTCAAGGATATTTTCGGATTTGTATCAGCTAGGTAATTGAACTCATCAAGGATACAGGTGGTGTAATTAAGGTCACAGTTGTGAATCTCCAGGATCGAACGTTCACTTTTTGGCTTCATCCTTATTATCCCGAATTCAGTGAAAGGGATCGGAGACCATGAGGTTAATTATCCAATCCTCACGTTTGGTGCGGAAAAACTCTACCCCAGAATTTTCGAATTTTGTGGTCGGTTTTTGGGATTTGCCTTTTGCTTCATTTTTTGAAATAATTTTATTTATTTAATTTTTATATTTATTTTTATTTAAATTTTTTATTTAATTTAAAAAAAATTATGTTTAATTTTTATATTTTATTTACTTAATGTATTTTTCAACTTTAGGTGCTTGGCCATGGCTCGTTGTCTACGGGTATAGAAACCGAAGGAACCCCGCAAGTGCGACCGAATGGCTTTGCGGCGGCGCTCTAGTCACGGAAAGGCATACAGTCACCGCCGCACATTGTACGCAGCATCCATCGTTGGCCATGTATGAAAGTTCATGATCCGTTTTTGAAAATCTAAAGATAATTTTTACGCTCAATTTTTCTAAATTACCAAATTGGCATTTTAGGTACGTGGCTCGTCTGGGGGAGCTCAATTTGGACCCCAACGTAGAAGACAATGCTACACCTGTGGACATCCTGGTCACGCGGGCGATAAAACATCCACAGTACAGTAAATTCTCGCACGACATTGCCATTGTCGTGCTGCAGAAGCCTGTGACGTTTACGAGTAATTTTTTCCATTTTTACAGATTAATAACAGTGTAATACTTAAAAAAAATTATTATCGACTTAAATCTAGAATCGGAACGGAGCTCCATAAAAACCTTTTATTTATACACATTTACACGGCAAGGCCTAACACCCTGTTCAATCGGAAATTGAATAACTCACAGTACTTCCGATATATTTGCGTTTTTAGTGTTTTCTATTTTATTTTTTTCCGGCCACAAAAATGAACCGATTTGAGCGTTATTGGTCTTAAAATCTTTGTTTTACCTTGCAGAATATGTGGCTATATTTTATACTTCGATAACTTGGCGTATTTTCATTTTGGACAAATTTTAAAATTTGCACAGTGAGTTTTTCGAAATTTTTGACCTATACACCCTTCAAAGCAGTCGAAATATGATCAAATTGTGTCACACTTTTACGTTTCAAAATATGGAAGTATTGTGTGCTATCTACGCACCGCTGGTTCATTTTTCTTGTTTTCGGAGGCCACATATGCACTTTCCCGCGATTTAGCACTTGCCCCGGTTTTTTGCACACACCCCGTTTTAGCACTTGCCCCGCATCACCTTTTCTTATTTTCGTCGTTTTCAGAGTACATTCAGCCGATCTGTCTACCGTTCGGAAAGGAATTGAGATCCAATAATTTCGTGTCGAAAAATCCTTTCGTAGCCGGATGGGGGGCGGTAGAGTTCAGTAAGTTGATCGTAATCCATTTCATATAAAACATTTGTCGACATTTTCCAAAAATTAAAACCAAAGACGTATGAACCGATTAAACAATTTATCCACTTATTTCAGGGGGCAGCTCGTCTAAACAGCTCATGCAAATACAAATTCCCGTCGTGGATAATGGAGGCTGTGCTGACGCGTACCGAACAGTCGGCGGTGACATAACGCAACGTCAGCTCTGCGCAGGTGGACGAACGGCTAAAGATGCTTGTCAGGTTGGCATCACTGATAAAATATATGTTCATATTTACTTAATGCAAAAATTGTGTCTAAACATAATTCTTGGTAGTCAATGTAGACATAACCTAAAAAATTGATTTTTCAATATTTTATAAAAATTATCGAATGACAGTTTTTCAGGTTATGGGCATTAAGGGAAATGATTGAGAGAGAATAAGCCTGAACGGCTCACATCGGTTTGTTGTTACTTTGCGTTGATTTTTTTGAGGTTATGTTTTCATTGACTCCCGACTGCCTTTGCTCGGTCTGTTCGAACAAACTAGTCGTTTCAGATTAACCTGGGCTAAACATCAAAAAATTTTCAGGGTGACTCCGGAGGGCCTCTGATGCTCCCCAGAGATGGCTACTACTATTTGATCGGAATCGTCTCGTTCGGATACAGATGCGCCACCCCTGGCTTCCCAGGCATTTACACGAGAGTGACCGAATACTTGGACTTCCTGGCGGAGAATTTGAACCGTTGAAACAATTTTTCAAAATTAGTTTTTGTAAAATTGAGCTTGCAGTGGCGTGAAAGAGTTGGCTCCGAAGCTGAGCGAAACTGGGGGCTATTTCGTAAGCTTGAAACACTGTTTGAAAGAGAAAAAAAGAGACCGCGATTTCTACAGATCAGTAACCTTTGAGCGCCGCCATCTTGGATCTTTCGGTCTCTGGAAGGTGGGAGACAGTGAGATTATCTTAGCCGTCCTTTCCACTTTGTTTTCCGCTCGTGATTTACTGCTCATTTGTGTTGATCTTTTGAAGTGTTCATTCAATTTCGGCAGATTTTTTTCGTTTTCATGTTATTTTCCCAGTGTTTTGACTGATTCCGTAACACTTTTATGAGTGAAAGTCTCTCAAAGCAGCCCTACAGACTAGAGACTATCTTCAGACAGAATAGCCCCCCAGGAGTTTCAGTTGAGATGCATACATTTTTTTGATCGTGTGTTACGGGGATACGCCTCGGATTTTGTTGTTTTTTTAACAAAACTATTCTGGGTGATTCTTAAACTAGGGGCAATTTTGCGTCTAAAGCCTCTGAAATTTTTCTCATTAGACCGACGCTTTTGATTTTTTACCCCAATTTTAGGTTCTGATCAGCCCTACGTTGGGAATGGCAGCAACAACAGAATAGTTGGTTTTTAAAGAACGTAATTAGGTGATTTACCTAACGATTCACATTGTCGTGGCAGGTCTAAAAGTTTAAATTCCCGACTAAGCAGTTGATTATCATCCATTTGATACATTTCCTTTGAATGCGATTTTTTCCTCGTTCAAGTTAGGGATCTTACGTTTAGAAAAAGAGTATTGCAATGCTCAAGTAAAACTCATTTCAACAATTACGATCAATGAAAAGTTGTCTATAACTTTTCTTAACATTGTCGTGGCTAGAACAAATCCTCGGCTATGCAAAAGGGATTTGGGTTATTTTGGATTTTGAAGATAGTTTCGGAAAGCGGTAACCCTGGCAGTCTCTGCCAGTATGCGCAAAACGTGCCAGCAGCTTTTTCAGTCATGAAACAACCCTCTTGAAGAGAATATTTCAGGTCCTACGCACCTTTATTCGTAACATTGTCGAGGTCGTTTCTAGTTCTATAATTTTAATAAACATGATTCCATCTAATGCATGTTTTCACAACGTCGTTAGAGACTGTAATTAATGCCCATTGGAAGAACCTTGAGACATGATAAGTTTTGACATAATTTGATCTTGAAGTTGAAAACCACATTGTCGTGGCTTTTAGTTTTTCCTTCCATATTTACAGAGTAAATGGAAGTATTCTGCCGTCCTAAGTTAAAACGTCCTATCTCAGTTTTTAGCGTTTTGAGAAAAACGCGGTTAAGTGAGATTGTTTGCACCGTCCACGTTTTTAACCCTAGCTATTTGGAATTTTCACGATAGCTCCTTGACATCACCCCCCAACTTTGTCAGTTGTCAACAAACCTCAATATTAAACCAGCAGGTAGAAATTATCAATTGAAGTGCAAGAAGTCGAAGATAAGACTTTGTTGTTGTTGTTCGTTTTCTTGTCGTGTGCCTTAGGCCACGTTCGACATTGGTTTTTATACCTAGGATAGGACTTTTTAACCTAGTAGTAGTAGTTTTTGGAACTCAGTATTCGAAGATGAATATCTTGCCCACATCCATGACAGACACAGCTTTGCTACTCACTAGGCCAGAAAGTCCTAACTCCTTTATTTGAGACCTCCTTTATTTGACTTAGGACGATTTATTCTAGCACAAGTTACTGAATTTTTTCAGTTATACAAGGTCAAAGTGTCCTAACTTTCTGCTACTTAGGACTTTTTAGCCTAGGACTACCAAGTTAGGACTTTCTGTTCTTGGATGGAGGCGGAAATTGACAAAAGTGAGATAGGACAAAGCCATTTTTCAGTCCTTTCCAATGAAGATAGGACTTTCTAACCTGGCCCATCAGACGCGTCATGTCAAAATCTATACAACCACGTCCTTAACTCAAAAAGCGAAAAAAATGAGATAGGACGTTTTAACTAAGCGGAACGGAGCTTCAGAAAAAACTTTTTCTTATACACATTTACTCAGAATCACTTCCCGAACAAGTGTGGGTGTGTCCGTCTGTGGTCATTTACAAAAATGGCCATAGCTCCCTCAATTCTCAACTTTTTTTCAAATTTCTTGAACTGAAATGTTTGTCTCGGCAAGACCTAACACCCTGTTTAATCGGAATTTGGATAACGCACAGTACATCCGATATATTTGCATTTTTAGTGTTTTCTATTATATTTTTTTCCGGCCACAAAAATGAACCGATTTGAGCGTTCTTGGTCTCAAAATCTTCGTTTTACCCTGCAGAGTATGTGGATATTTTTTATATTCCAAAAATGTAGCGAATTTTAAAATTTGCATAGTGAATTTTTTGACCTAAACACCCTCAAAAACAGTCAAAATATGATCAATTTTTTTCAAATATGTACGTTTCAAAATTTGGTAGTATTGTGAGTTATCTACGCACCACTGGTTACCATTGTCGTGGACATTCAAAATTCCAAAAGTTCACGACGATGGTAAAATTAGATCATTATCTTTTTTTGCCAACCTTAGTACCTACCATCGCGTACCGCTCTTTACCCTAGTTGTTCAGTGACTGATGCAACTTAGGTTTTACAGGAAAACATGGGGAAGCAGAAGAGGCTGCCTAGCTGTTTTCATTTTTCTCAAAACTTGTTTGCATTTTCAGTTTAATGTCAAGAAACGATTTGTCCAAGCATAATAAGCAGTTTTTCCGTTCACCAACCCAAGAAGGTAATTGCTACTGTATCAAACTGGAATTTATTCCCATTTTCATGGACAAATTAACATTGTCGTGGACCCGAATTTGAAATTCAAATTTTTGACTTGTAAAAGTGATTCATGAGCTGCCATTACGTTTTTACTTCCATATTAAATATGTAAATTTTACAGAGTAAATGGAAGTATTGTGATCGTCCTAAAATCGAGAATCGGAACGGAGCTTCAGAAAAAACTTTTTCTTATACACATTTACTCAGAATCACTTCCTGAACAAGTGTCTGTGTGTCCGTTACGTCCGTCTGTGGTCATTTACAAAAATGACCATAACTCCCTCAATTCTCAACCTTTTTTCAAATTTCTTAAACTGAAATGTTTGTCTCGCCAAGACCTAACACCCTGTTTAATCGAAATTTGGATAACGCACAGTACTTCCGATATAATTGAGTTTTTAGTGTTTTCTATTTTATTTTTTTCTGGCTACAAAAATTGACCGATTTGAGCGTTCTTGGTCTTAAAATCTTTGTTTTACCTTGCAGAATATGTGGATATTTTTTATATTCCGAAAATGTAGCGTTTTTTCATTTTGGGCGAATTTTAAAATTTTAATAGCGATTTTTACTTCCATATTTACAGAGTAAATGGAAGTATTGTGATCGTCCTAAAATCGAGAATCGGAACGGAGCTTCAGAAAAAACTTTTTCTTATACACATTTACTCAGAATCACTTCCTGAACAAGTGTCTGTGTGTCCGTGTGTCCGTTAGTCCGTGTGTCCGTTAGTCCGTGTGTCCGTTAGTCCGTCTGTCCGTCTGTGGTCATTTACAAAAATGACCATAACTCCCTCAATTCTCAACCTTTTTTCAAATTTCTTGAACTGAAATGTTTGTATCGGCAAGACCTAACACCCTGTTTAATCGAAATTTGGATAACGCACAGTACTTCCGATATATTTGCATTTTTAGTGTTTTCTATTTTATTTTTTTCCGGCCACAAAAATGAACCGATTTGAGCGTTCTTGGTCTTAAAATCTTTCTTTTACCGTGCAGAATATGTGGATATTTTTTACATTCCAAAAATGTGGCGGTTTTTCATTTTGAGCGAATTTTAAAATTTTAATAGTGAATTTTTCGATATTTTTGGCCTAAACACCCTTAAAAGCAGTCAAAATATGATCAAATCGTGTCCCAATTTTACGTTTCAAAATATGGAAGTATTGTGTGTTATCTACGCACCACTGGTTTACTTTAGCGGGTATAACTGTAATCCATTAAAAAAATTTCACGAACTTTGAAAACATTTTTTTTTTAAATTTTCTCTGATCAAAATTGCCCCTAGTTAGAGAATCACCCTTCTATCCTCGAACTAGCTCAAGCATGTAGTACCTAGTGTTCAATAAAATTTATTTAAGGTCAAGATTTAATCTTCACCTTATTGCCTACACTGAACATAATTCGCCGACTAGTCGATAAAGGGAGTCCAACGTTATTGACGGTACTTGCAGTGTTTAATTGTAGTTTAGAATTTGAGTTTTTTACCGAAAATGTAATTAAATTTATCTACCATCAGCGGGTTTCCTTGTGACAAATGCCCACTGAGGCTCAGTGACTGAGCTAAAGAATTAAATATTTAAGAGAAGTAAATAAAGAATTGATACGTCTACCTGTTTAATGTAAGAAATGAAATAAAACCTACCAATTGAAATTTGATATTTCATTATGGAGTTCACGTTGGTACTTTCCACAAGATTCGAAGAGAGCGCGCTAATCAAACTTGGCGCGCAAACAAGATAACAACTTCTGTGACATTTCTGTATGCATGGTCAAAACAGTTCGTATGCAACATAAAAAATGTCAATTCTAATTATCAATAGTTTTGTTACAATCGATCATAGGTTTCACTCGTAAAACACAGGCTACCGATATAGTATCGATTTTTCTATCGATTAAAATAATTGCACAAGGTTTGCACAGTCGGCAGGTCGTATGCACGGCTGATCATATCGTGTGGGTATTCCGGAAGTACCGTGGTATCACGAGTTTTAGTGCGCATAGTATCGCGATATTCCACCATTTCCTACAATGGGGAATAATATTGCATGTGCATTGACTTACCTAGGATCCTCTTCTTAATAGGTAAAAGGTTGAATCGAATGAACTTACTTTAAAACCATTGATATCCAAACGAAATTTTATAGAATGAATTATACACGTATGAACACGATGAAGGCTCGATGAGAACAGGGGAGAGGAGAAAGCTTCTACGCAACAAGATGTCCGCCAAAAAAAAGAAAAAGGCGGTAAAACTTCTCGAGAATAGTATACGCAAGACTGTGGGAATTACACCTCCCTGACAGTCCCCCCTAAGTCCTCACAGGCTTAAATCAAATTGAGATTTACACAAAAAACATCAATCAAAGTGAACGTAAGATCAATACGGTAGCGAAGATCTCCCTTGAGAAATGTTCTTGAAATTGGCTTGTTGACAGTGGTTGCAAATTCGTTCTTCGTTCTTTCAGCAAAGACCATGGTTTTTCAGTGTTGATCTGCTGGAATGAATGTGACTCGTTGATTGACGTCGAATTTTGTGTAGCTGACTTGTTGATCGATTGCTTAGCGGAAGTTGAAGGTGTTGGCTCGTTAACGCAACAGCAGCAGTAATGAATATGTTTGCCCCAAGATGTTCGTCCATTCTGGAATTCATTAAATTACCAATAGACACACAATAGCCATATAATCCATATACAATTCATTTAAGAGAAACCGTTTTTGGTATGAGACAAGAATTCTTTGATGCCTGACAAAAATGAAGGTAGGTATGTTTATCTGGGGTAGGCAGATACCCATTATTACATCCAATCAATTTCTCAAGAAGTGAATCCTAACTTCCAGAACAAAGGTCAAAAGGCAGATTGAAAAATCAATCCTGAAACCAGTGGTGCGTAGATAACACACAATACTTCCATATTTTGAAACGTGAAATTGAGACACAATTTGATCATTTTTTGACTGCTTTTAAGGGTGTTTAGGCCAAAAATATCGAAAAATTCACTATTAAAATTTTAAAATTCGCCGAAAATGAAAAAACCCCACATTTTCGGAATGTAAAAAATATCCACATATTCTGCAAGGTAAAACAAAGATTTTAAGACCAAGAACGCTCAAATCGGTTCATTTTTGTGGCCGGAAAAAAATAAAATAGAAAACACTAAAAATGCAAATATCTCGGAAGTGCTGTGCGTTATCCAAATTCCGATTAAACAGGGTGTTAGGCCTTGCCGAGACAAACATTTCAGTTCAAGAAATTTGAAAAAAGGTTGAGAAATGAGGGAGTTATGGCCATTTTTGTAAATGACCACAGACGGACAGACGGACAGACAGACAGACGGACAGACGGACACACGGACACACAGACACACGGACACACAGACACTTGTTCGGGAAGTGATTCTGAGTAAATGTGTATAAGAAAAAGTTTTTTCTGAAGCTCCGTTCCGATTCTCGATTTTAGGACGATCACAATACTTCCATTTACTCTGTAAATATGGAAGTAAAAATACTGGGAGAAGCACCCAATTCTTCAAATCTAGAATCAAAAATATTGCATAATTTGCACCCTGAATTCTGTATCAACTCATAACATGGGCGTATTAAAGGTTCAATGTGGCAGGAAATAAAAACGCTGCTAAGTAGATTAGTGACATGGGTACATTATTTGTCTGGGTATCACAGAAAATAAAGTTCAAATAGTTGGAGTAGGTAGGTTTATCATCATATCATTTGTGGAGTAATGGTCAATGGTGAGTTCAATGATGCTTAAATGGTACTTTTTCACAATGATGAATAAATAGGTATAAAAAGAAGAAAAAACACTGAGCGATTAAACAAGACCCGTTGACGAGGTCTCATCACGAGGGGACAATGCCCCTCCCCAATCCCTTCCCTTATACCTGGACTCAAACCAGGTCCCTGCGGGTCCCTCATATACGGTATTGATACCTGAGATTTCCGAGAAGGCCTGACTCGGGATCGCATCTATTCACCGCATAGCGCTTTAAATTCCCTTAATTAATCTGTCCACCCTATTAATATGCGAGACTGACTAATCCCAATAACGTTCACTTTCTAATAGCCGAATCGCAGTTTTGCAGTTCCAAGCCTATAAACCGACGCCCTCGGATAAAGCAGTCGTTATCAAGGGTGGGAATGCATCTGATAGGGAATTTATCACCCGACGTTTTCTCCTGTATCACGTTTTTGCTTAACCCCATAGGTGCTTAGGCCGTAAAACCAAGAAAATAGCGAAAAAATTGACCCTGGTGACCAAAATCTCGAAAAAATGCCAAATTTCATGTTTCATAGTCAATATCTAAAGATTCCCGCCAAAAAACCCCGAAGTCCAATCCATCATTTTTTTGAAATTTTTCCTAGGCTAGGACCTTGGATTTTCCAGCTGGAATCGGTTTTTTGCATTTTTCTTAGTCCTGGAGAGTTGTAGAAAATTGCAAATTTTTTGTGTCATGTACCTGCCCAAAACCTACTCAAAAATATTTTTTTTGGAATTTTAACATTTTTTTTAAAGGGTAAAAAAAATATTTTTTGTTTAGGTCAAAAATTAGTCTTTAAACCAGTTTTTGATTAATAAAACCCAATCAATTTTGACTTATAGGGAGTGAAAAAGGTGTAAAAACCTTCAAGGAATCCAACGAGGTCAAAAAAATTCAAAATCGGTTCAGTAGGACTCCCTCAAATTGCCAAAAACGCGAAAACGCAGAAATCGCATTAAGAAATTCAAGCCAAACCGATTCAACAACAAAATTTTCGAATTTTTTCGGAAAAACCACCCTATCTTATGGTAAATCAAGCGAGAAACCCGGGAAAAATACTCAAAAAATTCTAAACCCACGGCATCACCTTCAAAATTGAGATTTTGTGTCTTTTCAAAAATATACCCTAATTATGCCGAATTGGACCCGTTAACCTTCTCCGATCGGATTGCCCGGACAATATGCCTCAAGTTGGAGCAAACCACAACTTTCAAGACTAATTTAGTCAAAATCGGATCAGTATTTCAATACGAAGTGGCTGGACGAAATTTTTGGCCAAAATTTCGTCCGTCCACTTCGTATCGAACCGCTGATCCGATTTTGGTGCGGTTGGTCCTAAAAGTTGCGTTTTGCTCCAACTTGAGGCATATTGTCAGGGGAATCCGATCAAAAAATTTTAAGGGGTCGAAAACCCAAAAAAACTGTTTTTGAGATCATGACTTTTTTTACATTTGATCGTTTTTGAGTAGTCTAGAGTTGATTCAGAGGATTCCCTTATAGGAGGTGCACGTCACAGGAAAATTTGCTAAACGCTCGTTTTTTTTTTTGAAATCGGACCACTCCTTCTATGCGTTTTGCTGCTGACGGCGTACGGCGTACGGCGTACGGCGGACGGACAAAAAATTTTTATTGCAGATTCGTGTTCTAAAACCTCTGAAACGTGAAAGAAAAAATTTTCAGGGGGTGTTGTAAAAAAATTTTTCTTGATCAATTACATAGGTACATTATTTCTGGAAATAATGTACCAAAATCACAGAAAAATTAATATAAGTTTGAATTAATTCCTGTTCCTGGTAAGCTGTCTGGTATGCACGTCCAGCGTTGAGAGATGTCCACCAAGCTGACTGTTTAAATTCAGTTTCTTCTTGCGCAGACTCTTCTGGTCCATGCATAAATTCAGCTTCTTCCTGTGCAGACTCTTCTGGTTCATGTAGACAGCAGAATGTAAAAAAATGGTTCAACTTCGAATGAAACTCAGTGTTATTACAGACAAAATGTTTTGCACATGCATGACTCTCCATAGATAGTTCCGTTCATGAGCCATTCATTCGAGGATGAGGTTATGGGCTACTCGTCACAAGAACCATCCATAGACAGTCACAATGCGCATGCATACAGCATTGTCACCGCAAACCACCCAAGTTGACTCGAGTGTTTGACTCGAATATTGCTGAAATTAACTCGTTGATTAACTTAATCATAATTTTTGAAAAATTATGATTCGATTGATCTTAACATGGCATTTTTACTTCCATATTTACAGAGTAAATGGAAGTATTGTGATCGTCCTAAAATCGAGAATCGGAACGGAGCTTCAGAAAAAACTTTTTCTTATACACATTTACTCAGAATCACTTCCTGAACAAGTGTCTGTGTGTCCGTGTGTCCGTTAGTCCGTTAGTCCGTCTGTCCGTCTGCGGTCATTTACAAAAATGGCCATAACTCCCTCATTTCTTGACCTTTTTTCAAATTTCTTGAAGTGAAATGTTTGTCTCGGCAAGACCTAACACCCTGTTTAATCGGAATTCGGATAACGCACAGTACTTCCGATATATTTGCATTTTTAGTGTTTTCTATTTTATTTTTTTCCGGCCACAAAAATGAACCGATTTGAGCGTTCTTGGTCTTAAAATCTTTCTTTTACTTTGCAGAATATGTGGATATTTTTTATGTACCGAAAAACTGGCGTTTTTTTATTTTGGGCGAATTTTGAAATTTGAATAGTGAATTTTTTGATATTTTTGACCTATACACCCTTAAAACAAGTCAAAATATGATCAAATTGTGTCACAATTTTACGTTCCAAAATATGGAAGTATTGTGTGTTATCTACGCACCACTGGTATTACTATGATTTGACCCTTCATGCCCCACAAACGGAAAGACCGTCTAGCCCTTTGACTCGTTTAAATTTGTCTCGTTTACAATTGACTCGTTTACATTTGACTCGTTTAAATTTGTCTCGTTTACATTTGACTCGCTAGGTAAGAAAATACCCAGTGTGACTCGTTTATACTTTGTCTCGTTGACTGAACACGCACATCCACAAGAAAAATACTTGAGAAATATTTACTTAAGAAATACTTAATAAAAATACTTACAATACTTACCTTCGCCTCGCATCAGTGACTCGTTGAACGAATTGTCATTTCCAATAACTCAAGAGTTCAAAGTTGATTGAAAATCCTCGGCGCAAAAGGTGGGGGGGGGGTGACTCGTTTACATCGAAATTACTAATAGGTATAATAAATTAGAAATTAGAAATTACTAAAATTAATTAGAAATTAATTAATTAATAATTATTATTAATTATTTAATTATTATTAATTAATTAATAATTATTATTAATTAATAATAAATAAATTAATTAATTAATTAGAAATTACTAAATACTTAAAAATAGGTAGTAATTTACGATTACAAATGTAATCGTGTAGTAGAGTGCACGGGCACCGCTGATTGTCTCGAAAAATTGAATAGTTTTGAATTTTTTTTGAATTTTGAATCGTTTACAAGTCTGTCAGACCAAAAACTTTCAAGTTTTTGGGGCCTCGTTTAAATTTGAATCGTTCATCGAAACCCTTGGACTTAATGTTGGGGAAAACTGACTCGTTGATTTATGCAGATCTACCATGGTTTTACGATCTCTGACCTCGTTTATATGGCCAAGCCAAGAAATTAGTTTTCCCACTTCGAGTGCAGAGTTCGTATGCTGTGATCGTTGAATGAAAAAGCTAAAGTCAGCGCCTATTGGCAACCTCCACCATAACTTTGCTGCATCCGCCTCTGCACCCTGCCTCGAAAAATCTCTGAGCCCACTGACAGACTGGGCTTTCTCAGGTTGCTAAATCCGTATTACCATAGGGCAAGCAAGGTCAATCAATTTAATAATGCCATTCTAAAATGGTGAAATCGCGGAGGGTTCGTGATGAACTCGTTGAAAGAAATCGAACCTGCTGAATGTCGACATATCGCGATATTCCTCCATTTCCTACAATGGGGAATAATATTGCATGTGCATTGACTTACCTAGGATCCTCTTCTTAATAGGTAAAAGGTTGAATCGAATGAACTTACTTTAAAACCATTGATATCCAAACGAAATGTTATAGAATGAATTATACACGTATGAACACGATGAAGGCTCGATGAGAACATGGGAGAGGAGAAAGCTTCTACGCAACAAGATGTCCGCCAAAAAAAGAAAAAGGCGGTAAAACTTCTCGAATTACACCTGGGAATTACAGCTGTGGGAATTACACCTCCCTGACACATAGTCTCAGCATAGTCAACAACACTCTCAACATAGTTCGCAGCATAGTGAGTTTCTTGACATTCTTGATCCTAACAGCCTCCACAGTAGTCGAAATATACCTAATCGAATTGTGTCAAAAATTTACTTATCAAAATATGGAAGTATTGTGAGTTATCTACGCACCACAGGTTTGACATACGTTGATAAAAGCGCTAGTGTCGTTGAATATTTCTTATCATATCAGCGGCGGCGACGTGGCAACACTGTTAAGGGAAAGGTCACATTTCCCGTTGATCACCTGTCTCCGTGTACGTGTTATTCTGTTTTGTACAAAGTCCTCCGTAGTTGTGAGAGCCCAGTCATCACCGAATGTCGTATTACGTTTTTCCGTCGGGTCGCGGTTCCGCTGTGTCTCGTGAATTTCGAGTTTTCTAACTTAAATTTCGATTTTCTCCAATCGCCGTACTACCAGAGTTGTCAACTCGTGATAAAATGTTCCCGGCCAATATCTCGTGATCGGTTGACGTCCGTTGACCCGAAATTCATTCAGTGCCGTCGGATGAGAAAACTATGTTGTTCAATACGGAGAAAATCCTGTCGCCCGGCCAGCTGAAAAGGCTGAGCGAGCATAAGTACAGTTGCGACGGGAAAAGCTTACTTGACCAAGTACTTCAGCCGTGGTGGAACTTTCTTGTCGGCAGGACACCTCTATGGTTGGCGCCGAATTTGATTACTGTGATCGGACTTATAACTAATGTCGTCACGACGTTGATTCTCGTCTGCTACAGCCCGGACGCCAAGTCTGACGTGAGTATATTTCTCTTTTTTCCGGTGGTTTGGTTGGTCCGACCGGAATTTAAAAAAAACCAGTGGTGCGTAGATAACACACTATACTTCCATATTTCAAAACGTAAATGTGAGACACATTTTCATCATATTTTGACTGCTTTTGAGGGTGTTTAGGCCAAAAATATCAAAAAATTCATTATAAAAATTTTAAAATTTGCCCAAAATAAAAATACAATACATTATTGGAATATAAAAAATATCCACATATTCTGCAAGGTAAAACAAAGATTTTAAGACAAAGAAAGCTCAAATCGGTTCATTTTTGTGGCCGGAAAAAAATAAAATAGAAAACACTGAAAATGCAAATATATTCGGAAGTACTGTGCGTTATCCAAATTCCGATTGAACAGGGTGTTAGGTCTTGAAGAGACAAACATTTCACTTCAAGAAATTTGAAAAAAGGTTGAGAATTGAGGGAGTTACGGTCATTTTTGTAAATGACCACAGACGGACTAACGGACACACAGACACTTGTTCAGGAAGTGATTCTGAGTAAATGTGTATAAGAAAAAGTTTTTTCTGAAGCTCCGTTCCGATTCTCGATTTTAGGACGATCACAATACTTCCATTTACTCTGTAAATATGGAAGTAAACCAGTGGTGCGTAGATAACACACAATGCTTCCATATTTTGAAACGTAAAATTGTGACACAATTTGATCATATTTTGACTGCTTTTAAGGGTGTTTAGGTCAAAAATATAAAAAAATTCACTATTCAAATTTCAAAATTCGCCCAAAATGAAAAACCGCCAGTTTTTCGGAACATAAAAAATATCCACATATTCTGCAAGGTAAAACAAGGATTTTAAGACCAAGAACGCTCAAATCGGTTCATTTTTGTGGCCGGAAAAAAATAAAATAGAAAACACCAAAAATGCAAATATATCGGAAGTACTGTGCGTTATCTAAATTCCGAATCAACAGGGTGTTAGGTCTTGCGGAGACAAACATTTCAGTTCAAGAAATTTGAAAAAAGGTTGAGACCACAGACGGACACGCGGACACACAGACACTTGTTCAGGAAGTGATTCTGAGTAAATGTGTATAAGAAAAAGTTTTTTCTGAAGCTCCGTTCCGATTCTTGATTTTAGGACGATCACAATACTTCCATTTACTCTGTAAATATGGCAGTAAAAACGGCTCAAAAGCTGATTAAATTCTCTACAACTTCTTCCCTTTATACTTTTCGCTGAGACGACGTGTTCTCCGAGTAATTGCCATGAGAAGAAGATAGAAGGTAAAAATTTACAATTTTGGAAATCGTTGCCCTTCCTGGCCGGTCCGTAGCTCCGAAAGTATTCCGCCTGCGAACAAAAGTCATGGAATCAATTTTGTTGGAAATTTATCGTTCTACAAGTTATCTAATAGTTGTAAAAGCCGAATAGCTCAATGGACTTACAGGTGAAAAACCGAAAAAAGTGCATAAATCGCGAGGTTTTTCGATGATTGCCGAAGAAGCCAGCCAGATCGGACTACGAAAATTTGGATTGTTAACCTTCTACTTGACTCAAACAACATAATATGGATATTATCGAAAATCGAGTACCACCGCAGTGCTTTCGGGGTAGATCCAGTAATTTGATCACATTTTATATATCTAACTGGCTGCAATTTGAAGAAGGCAACCCCTTGGATGTGGCAGACTAGCATTAAATGCTCGTCTGCCACATCCAAGGGGTTGCCTCCTTGAAATTTTGCATTCTCAAATGGACTAGATTTTCATAATTTGAATAATCCTGAAATGGGTAGCAATGTTTCAGGTACAGGTACTATATCAGAATTCCGAAAATATCTACACGTTCTGCAAGGTTAAACTAAGAATTTGAGACCAAGAATGCTCAAATTTGTTTATTTTTGGAGTCAGGAAAAATGAATCGCTAAAAGGGCCAATATCTCGGAAGTACTGTGAGCAATTGAAATTCGACTTGCTAGAAGGTTAGCACGGTAGGCTGCCAGAAAAAAAATTAAATTAATTTTATAAGAATAAAAAACTGGTGGCGCGCTGGTAATTTTGGGGTGTCTGTGGGCCTCTTCCAAACTTGTAACAACAGAGTCTGATGATGCCGCATGTCTGATGTTATTGCTCTTGATGAGGGCCATCAGGTCGAAAGCGCTCGAGAATGATACTGGTGCTGAATTAATTAATAGCATTCGTAAATTGGTATTTCCGGTGCCCACTAGCGTATCGTACGATTCGCAGACTCTCGAGTTCGAAACAATTATCGAATTTTCTTATTGATTGCGTGAGTGCGTAATCGCTGTACTCACCTTGGGCAAATATTTATCCGTTTTGTTTACCTCCGGCGTTAGTTCTTGAACGATAAAGATTTCCGACGTTTAATTATTGCTGTATCATCGGAGAAAAAATTCGATCGATTTGAGTAAAAATATATTTTTTAAATTTAAGGCGTACTATCGACTGCTTTTCGTCGTTTTGAGATATCGGAAATTGGTTTTTGTTGAATTTAAAAATGTATTTACAGCGATAGAACCGCATAAAATAGCCGTTTACTCATTTAAGTGTACCTACTGTAAAAGAGTCGTTTGTAAAACGATCGCTATCAGGTGTCTCGATTTGCGACAATTTAACGACTTCTTCAAGAGTCATCCGTTGGTTTTAGGTCAATGTCAGCCTCGCTCTGGTTGGGAAGGCCTTTGTAAACCCGTTTTGAAGACGTCTCAATTTTAAATGAATCATGGAAAACTGAGTTACAAATTGCTTTCGATTGCATTCGATGTTGCTCAACGGCGAGTTCTATTCTCAGGCGATAATGCCGTTTTTCGAATTTTGTCACAATTTCCCAAAAAATGGACCCTTTAAACCGCTTCCTTCCGTTCTCCGCTTCTTTTTTGCTTTCATATTTACGAAAAAAATTCAAAATTCACGTATAAAATGTTTTAATATTTTAATTTTCTTTTCGTTCCAATTTTTACGATCGAAATAACCGATAGGATAAAAGAATTCGTTTCGAGGGAACCTATAGTCACGGATGTGCGGATGACCTTCGTCGTTTGTGAACTGATCAAAGTCGCACAATAGAATCGGCTGAGCTGAGGCTTCGCCCATTAGCGCCTCCTGAACCGGTAGCCGAAATTCAATTTTGACCTTTCAAATTCTCGAATAAATGTCCTTTTACTTGAGATTGCCTTCCTTAGGTCGATTTTTCAGTTCATTTGCTTCAATTTTCGTTTTATAAACTTTTTTGTGCGCCCCAGAAAAAACACATTTTTTCGCTTTAGAAGTTTTCTTTCTAGTTTTCGACTTAGTTTTATTCGAATCGCATTAGTCCATCAAGTATTGGACTAATCAGAAAATGACTCCTCCGGCAGAAAGCTGACATTTTGAGCTAGTTTTCCCCAGGGAGTTTTCTATTCCTAACGAACGTTAAAAACATTTTTGAATGATGAAAAAGATTTTTAGAAATTTAGAAAACATTTTTAGAAATTGAGCATTTCTTTACTTGGGCCAAATTTTTTTTTACTGAGCTTGATATTGATAAGCTGGGGATACCGTTGGATTACTGGAAATTTGCCGCTCTTTCCAACGGTATCCTTGTTTTTAAGTTTCATCCCATTTTTAAAGGACTTATGGCCGTTTTAGTGGGATTAAGTCGGAAACACAAAAAAACTTCAAAGCGAAAAAAGAAGCGTCTGGGGCTCACAAAAAAGTTTGTATAACAAAAATTACCACAAATTATTTGACCGATATTGTAAACGTTGAAATTTCGGGTTTCCTTTAGTATTTTTGGTTCATTTTTCTATAGAAATGAACCTTTGTAATCGGTCAGGAAAAAAAAATTTTTAACACCCCCTGAAAATTTGTTGGTTTACGTTTCAAGGGGTGTAGAATCCGAATCTGCAATAAAAATTTTTTGTCCGTCCGCCGTCCGCCGTCCACCGTCCGCCGTCCGCCGTCCGCCGTCCGCCGCACAGTGGTTCAGAATGCAAATCTAGCAGGACAAAAAGAATCCTTACGTTCTCTCAAGTATTCTGAACGAACAAACCACCCTATCTTACAGATTTTTTGATGCTGAAAACGATGGTGGTGCCCAAAATTTGCTAGGAGCAAAGACAGAGACGTTAAATATAGAAAAAGAGGCTTTATTACACGACAATTGTAGGAAAACAGGTAAAAATGTAAAAGTGCCACCTGGAAATGAAATTTTTATCATACCTACACTAGCTGTACCCGCCCGGCGTTGCCCGTGCAAAAAAATTAGAAAATGCAGATAAGTGAATAGCGCAGGAATCTCTCTCTCTCTTCCCGCCCGTGTCCCCGTGTGCCCGTGTTGTCACTTTTTTCACTTAATTCACTTTTTTCACGTTTAAAACTCACTTTTTTAAAATTCACTTTGTTTCATTTTTTCAAAATTAAAAAAAATTTTTTTTTTCAAAAATCGAAAATCGGGCTTCGAGGTCTTGTTGCCAGCCCCTTTGTGCTTCCGTGTAAAAAATTCCAGGTCCCTGCGTGCGATAGATTTGGCTGGAGAGCTCGGTCAAACAAACAAACAAACACTTGCTTTTATTACTTCCATATTTACAGAGTAAATGGAAGTATTATGATCGTCCTAAAATCGAGAATCGGAACGGGGCTTCAGAAAAAACTTTTTCTTATACACATTTACTCAGAATCACTTCCTGAACAAGTGTCTGTGTGTCCGTGTGTCTGTGTGTCCGTTAGTCCGTCTGTCCGTCTGTGGTCATTTACAAAAATGACCATAACTCCCTCAATTCTCAACCTTTTTTCAAATTTCTTGAACTGAAATGTTTGTCTCGGCAAGACCTAACACCCTGCTTAATCGAAATTTGGATAACGCACAGTACTTCCGATATATTTGCATTTTTAGTGTTTTCTATTTTATTTTTTTCCGGCCACAAAAATGAACCGATTTGAGCGTTCTTGGTCTTAAAATCTTTGTTTTACCTTGCAGAATATGTGGATATTTTTTATTTTCCGATAATGTGTCGTATTTTTATTTTGGGCGAATTTTAAAATTTGAAGAGTGAATTTTTTGCTATTTTTGACCTAAACACCCTTAAAAGCAGTCACAATATGATCAAATTGTGTCACAATTTTACGTTTCAAAATATGGAAGTATTGTGTGTTATCTACGCACCACTGGTTATTATAGATTTCCACATATTTGATTGAGTTTTGACGTCCTGCGAATAAGAGATCGAGGGATCATTACAAATATATAATACATATTATATATAAATGGTATACAAGGAACATAAATTATGGATTTCTGCGTGTATATAAATATTATAATATGGGACTACGATTTTTGGAACTGGAAAGCGATTGTGGAAATCATTTTGAGAATAAAATTGAAATAACATCGGATTAAAGAGTAGCTAAAACGTTGAAATTTTCGTTCTCCTGACTTCTTATGGCTCTTTATGACTATAATTATGCTTTTAATCGAATCTATCATGTTTTTACAACACGTCACAGTTGATTTTAACCTTCGCAAGTCTTTTCAAAAAAAGTTGTAGTCTAATAAAATTGCAGGTTTTTGTCATTTTCTCTATTTCAGAGAAAAACAATGTTCCAATGTGAGAAAAAAAATTAATTGATTAAAAACACATAAAACTGTTACTTACCATCAGTGGAAGACGACATGATACCGGGAGGAGAAATAAAAATTGACTGAACACTTCACAGTGCTTCAGTAGGATGTGCTATTTGACATGATCGGGCGATAGCCGTGGGCTCGCTCGGGTTTGGACGATCCTACCTTAACGATAGGCCAAAAGGCACGTCTGTTTTTTATCATACCGCGTCTGGGACCTAATTGACTAACGATTCCAAGTGTCAGCAGATTAAAAAATGCGATGAAGTTTTTGGACTTTTGTCCAGCTAGATATCCGTTTTGAACCACTGTGCGCCGTACGCCGTACGCCGTACGCCGTCCGCCGTCCGGGGTTTTTCAGGGGGAAGGAGTTATCGAAAAATTTTGAAATTTTTACCAAAAATCAAGTTCCGTATCTAGTTGGTCCTAACATCTCGACAGAACCCTACCTTAATTTTAAGGCCAGTAAAACAGCTGTTGAAGTGGGAAAAAATTCGTGTTTTTCTGGAAATTTGAAACATAGGCATGTGACGCATCATTTTCTATAGATTTTTCTATGCTGAATCGAATGAGACCATCGCCACGCCGGTAGCTCCAACCGTTCAGGATTTATTGCAGTTTTAGTGAGACATTTTTGAGTTTTTCAAAATTTCTACAATTCTTAATAACTCGAAAACTACTCGAGCCACAAAATTCGTTTTCCACTCGTTGGAATCCCCACAAAAACTTCTGTCCTCCCAATATCTTCAATTTAAAGAATTTGGTCGAATTACACAAATCAGCAAAACAAAAATTGGAAAAAGTTGGGAACTCGGCATCGGTTCTTAGATACAGTTGATTGATCTACTTACGACCACTAGCCTATGACACCAACAAAGTGACGCACTCACACTAGGCCAGTTGCGCTTGGCAACGTGAGAGCGAGTCAAGCTTCAACAATGGTTCTGAGGCATTCTTGACGCATTTTTAAGTTAATTATTATAAATTTTATTTAATTATAAAATAATATAATATATTATAAATAATAATAATAAATAAATTTATTTAATTATTCAGATAATTTAATAATTATTATTATTCTGTTAGTTACGTACGCTGCGTTGAAAAGATAGATAGGTAGGTCAAGCAAGGAGGACCAAGCAAAGAGGATGATTATTTTTTGCCGGGTTGAAAAAACGTTTTTTCAAATCCCCATCTAGAACACCAATTTATACTGAAATTCTAGAATAATAACAACTAAATTCCGTGTTTGAGGAGAACCTATATATCGTAAGATTTGTCTTTGCAATCGAAAAATGAACCCCTGTGCAAAATTTGCAGAGTTCTTCGGCTACACCAAAAACTGATGTGCACATGCCACTGATCTACTTAGCAGCGTTTTTTTTTTTGTGATACCATTTCCTCATACCTATTCGGCTTTGTCGTTTGAGACCGCAGAGATTATCCTGGATCTTCAAGTACCCCTCCCCTGCTTATCGAACTTGCGGTTCTGACTAGCGGTCCCAGCATTCGTGATTGTAATATTATTGGCCTGAATTCGAAATTAAGGCTTAGTCATGCGTCGTTTTATTTTTCTATCAACTTTTCACGTCTTTAAACGTGTTGTAGACGTTTTTTTAAGTTTTTTTTACGTTTTTTTTTATCCTTTTGCTAGTATCAGCAGGCCAAAATCGACGCTTTTTCAATTATTTTTTCCCAATTTTTACAGGCCCCGGCTTGGGTGTTCATCTTGTGCGCCCTCGGTCTCTTCATTTACCAGTCGTTGGACGCCATAGATGGCAAACAGGCTCGCCGGACCAATTCGCAATCGCCATTGGGCGAGCTTTTCGACCACGGTTGCGATTCAGTTTCGACTGGTAAGTTTTCTGGAAATCACTTTTTCCCATTGCACAACTAACTCAAAAAAAAAAAAAAAAATGAGTAGGTATGTTGGTCATTTGTGCGCTATGGATTCTAACGGTTCTCACTGTTAACTGTTATATTTTAACAGTATGACCAACTAGGATTATGCAGGCGTACGGTCTTCGCGTAAATTAATTGCCGGCCCGCCGGCCCGTGAAGCGTCGGGCAGTCAGGGGTATCAATTACCTTTTTTCAAACTCGATACACTGAAGAGAAATGAGGTTTTGTAAAACGGGAAAAGTTTCAAAATCAACCAATGAAAAGGAATGGAGAATGAAGGATAATTTGCGACAGACGGCAGTCGGTTTTTCGAATTGAGCGACTGTTTAAAAAAATCGCCAAAAACTCCATAATTTATTTTCTCGATTTTTACAGTTTTCGTCGCCATTTCCGCCTGCATAGCAGTCAATTTGGGCGAATATCCGACATGGATGTTTTTCCAATGCTTCGCCGCCATCACATTATTCTATTGCGCCCATTGGCAAGCCTATGTTTCGGGTGAGTCGGCTATCTCCGTGTATCAATTTTTATATTAATTCCTTTTTTTTCCAATTTAATTTATTTTCAATTTATGTTTCTAGTAAGTCGGCTATCTCCGTATATTTTACCTTTTCCCCCCCAAATTTCTTCAATTTATTTTTGGGAATTCTCGCCCTTTTAGGTACGCTGAGGTTCGGTCGGGTCGACGTGACGGAAGCCCAGTTTACAATAATAGGGATTCACATGATTTCCGCGATGTTCGGTACGGGGATCTGGGCCACTAAGGTAAGACTCCATACAATTAGCTGTATTAATAATGTATTAATTAATCGTCATGTTTAAAAATTTTTTACCTAACTGCCAGTTTCTTGTTAAGATAAGCCTTTACGTCAGTTAAAATAGTGTTTTTTTTGGAAATGGGTTGAAATTCCGAGAATTTATTAATGTTCTAAGGAAAAATCAGCGACGTTTTCCATTCCATTGGAATCATATTCAAAAATATTCTTAAATGCTGAAAACTCCTGAAAATCGACCGATTGTAGTCAAAGTCGGACGATACATAAATCTCCAGAGGAGGAAATCATTCAGATTTTTCAGCAATGAAGAGTTTCTCTGGATTCTTAGAAATCTGTAAAATCCCCGTAGTTCCCTCGCCATTCCTCGGCCTGTAAAATCCACCAAAATCCCTTGATTCCATGGAATCCACCAGAAATCCATCATCCCTGGACCAAATATGACCTGGAAAGCCAGAGATTCTCCAGAATTCACCTATAGGCGTGTCACTCCTCCCTGAAGAGGTCAGTTGCGCCGCCCCATACGGTCCACCAAACTCCACCAAAATCCCTTGATTCCATGGAATCTACCAAAAATCAGGCATCCCTGGGCCAAAATGGACCTGGAAAGCCAGAGAATTCCTGAAACCCGCCATAGGCTTGCAACTCCTCCCTGTAAGGGCCAGTGGTTGCGCATGATATCCACCAATGTTCCTCAAAAAACCCCCAACCTCCCCATCTCAGTTGCACAACTCTAAAATCCAACGAATCCCCCCGTTACTCAAAAATGGAAGCGTCGCTGATTTTTTCCCCAATCGCCGAAGTCAACGGTCAAATCAATTCGGCGTGGACCGGGTCCGGTTTTGCAGGTAGCCTCTCTAGATATAATAGAAATGCGCCATGGTCTCCTGGTGATGACGTTATGCGGTGGCTCCTTGGCCCTGTACGAGCTGTTTATGCTCTTGTGCAGAGGCGGAGTCGGCAAGAACGGTTCCACCGTCGCCGTAAGTTATCCGTGGGAATCGCACCGATGGCAGGAACGTTGCATCGGTTTTTGTCTCGTAACAATTAACGTCTGGGCGTTCGAAAAATTGTGCTAACATTTTCGTACAGAATGGCAGAAATATAAGTTGGGAATTGTTGGTAAATTTCCTCGCGAAACCAACGGCCGATTGTTTCGGCCGCCATTTGATTTACCATGTCTGGGGTTTTATTACTAACCAATTTCACTGTTATTGATCGCACACTGGTTGATATAACGGTATCGAATGTTTTAGCCGGGTCGCACTCATTGGGCTCTCCAGCAAAATGGGGTTAACACCAAACCACAAAAATTTCACCCGTGTGAAGACTTGGATTACCAGGCATTCTGAGATGCCATTTTTTGCACAAAACTTTGGTTTACAGTTAAAATATTACACTCCGGGCTGTTTCGGTTAACTTTTTCTAACAAAAACTCTGGAACATGAGATTTTGGCGACTTTCGGCTCCATAATATTGTCGGAAAAGTCCGCCCTAAAACTCAGTTTCTCATTAACTTATTCTCATCAATTTGCACCCCATAGATTCCTCTCATTGATTTGCGGGTAAGTCAAGGCGTCGCCACACTATTCGTGGCCGCTTTCCTTCAAATTTTCCTCGATTTCTGTCCCGTCCTTTGGCGAGGCGGAGCGGGGAAAAACGGCTCGACCGTGGCCGTAAGTAGGAATGGCTTTCCTCCGAAGAAATTTCTCGTATCGAGAAAATGACACGCCAAAATTCACTCGCTTATCGTATTTCGCAAAAACAACTTGTTCCGTCCCACGACTTGAAGACCGTCCGAGTTCGCATGTCTTTCTCACAGTGGGTATTCATGGTCTGGTTCGAACTTGCTATCCGTTTTATTTTGAAGTGCCATGAGGTATACGGGGTATACAAACCACAACCGAGCACAATATCTGGAGCACAAGTAAGCACAAGTAAGCCTAGAGAGCGCTGAAATCGGCACAGAACGCACCATGGAGGATGGAAAACAGGAAGGTAATCTCCAATGGGTCAAGCGAAGGCACAGACCCCAAAATGAATCACTAGTACCACTGCCAACAGCACCACTAACTCTGCCACAACAACATCAACAACAATCAGCCACTCCTACTTTCACCATCACCACCACCAATTCATGAGAAGAGCCACTCAACAACAACAACAATCAATAGCGGCAGTAGGGACATTACGATACCACCAAAGTATCGATACTCGTTCCGATACGATATTTTTCGTAGAGTATCGATACCCGATATTATCGGCAAAAAAGTATCGATATTGCGATAATATCGGATCAAAAATATCGATACTGCCGATATTATCGATACTTTTACACTTGGGGAAAAAATTCGTTAGGTATTACAAGGGAAATGAAGTATTAAAATATTATTACATTAAGTAGATAAAAACGATCTTTGGCGTTATTCTTGCGAAAAAATCAAGATATTTCAACACAGAAAAAAATCCCTAGGCACTCGTAACTCGATTACTTACGTTCTTTTGAAAATAGCTGAGCGCGGAACAAGCAGCTGAATAGAACGATCGAAATGATTTCGTAAAAACGAAAGCAACGAGGCTCAGAGATCACTAATAAAATTTATTAAGTTGATCACTAATTATTTATTAAGTTGATATTAATATCAACACTCAGGGCAACCGCAACACTGGCTCAGTGCAGCCAGTACGTGGGGGAGTTTTCCTTTCACCAGGGGATTTTCCCCCTCGAAATTCCGACCCAACGTCTTGAGCTAAGGGCAATTAGAGCTCTACGAACTTTCCCACTTCTTCTTATTCTCTTCTTCTGCATCACCATGTGCCGCAAACCGGTCGGAACCGACTGGTTTTATGGTGGATACAAAATTGTTAATTTTTCGAATTTCGCAGAGAATATCGGTGGGATCGGTCACAAAATATCGATACTTTCGATATTATCGTGAGAAAGTATCGATACCACGATAATATCGTATGTAAAATATCGATACAAATATCGGTGGTATTGGAAGAAAAGTATCGATACTCCGATATATCGGAAGTATCGTAACGTCCCTAAGCGGCAGTCTGTAGAGAATAGTAGAACAGCTCACTACCAGCCCACTTCCAGCACCACCAACGCCACCTACACCAGAACAATTACAGCAGCAACAACAACAACTACTACTACTACGACTACAATCAGCCTCTACTGCTTCCACCTAACCATCACCACCTCCATTAATTACAATCATTACAACAGCAACTCATCAACAACAACAATAACAATCCAAAGCGACAAACCAGCGTCAAATTTGAGGTCTTTATCACAAGTCTTTATCTTTATCACATTTAGCAGGGCTGACGATTATGGGTGATTCTTAAACAAGATTTTGGTTTCCTGATGGCAGTAAACCGGCAAGGCCCTGCGTTGGGACGTCAGGGTAGAAATAGAAATGAAAGAGCTGGATTGTGTCACTCTTTTACTTTCTCCTACAGCTGTTTCGGCCGTTTGGCCTTCTTCATGGACCTGTAGTCTATGCACTAAAATTTCATTTAACAACATGCACTCATTCAATAAAAATACAAAACTCAACCAGCCAACAATAAAAACAGTTACAACTTTAAAAAAATATAATCTGCTCAATAAAAACTTTGAAAACAAAAACAATAATTTGAAAACTAGACTGAGGAGATTTTTTCATTCACAGTTGAAACTACAGTTGAAACTAGTTTCAAAAATCTCCTCAGTCTAGTTTTCAAATTATTGTTTTTGTTTTCAAAGTTTTTATTGAGCAGATTATATATTTTTTTAAAGTTGAAACTGTTTTTATTGTTGGCTGGTTGAGTTTTGTATTTTTATTGAATGAGTGCATGTTGTTAAATGAAATTTTAGTGCATAGACTACAGGTCCATGAAGAAGGCCAAACGGCCGAAACAGCTGTAGGAGAAAGTAAAAGAGTGACACAATCCAGCTCTTTCATTTCTATTTCTACCCTGACGTCCCAACGCAGGGCCTTGCCGGTTTACTGCCATCAGGAAACCAAAATCACGAAAAGAAACCGGCGGACACTAGTCCAATTCCATCATTCAATATCTTAAACAAGAGGCAATTTTGCGTCTAAAGCCTCTGACATTTTTCTCATTAGACCGACGCTTTTGATTTTTTCCCCCAATTTCAGGTACTAATCAGCTCTACGTTGGGAATGGTAGCAACAAAAGAATAGTTGGTTTTTAAAGAACGTAATTAGGTGATTTACCTACCTACCCATTCACATTGTCGTGGCAGGTCTAAAAGTTTAAATTCCCGACTAGCAGTTGATTTTCATCCATTTGATACGTTTCCTATGAATGCGATTTTTTCCTCATTCAAGTTAGGGATCTTACGTTTAGAAAAAGAGTATTGCAATTCTCATGTAAAAATCATTTCAACAATTACGATCAATGAAAAGTTGTCTATAACTTTTCTTAACATTGTCGTGGCTAGAACAAATCCTCGGCTATGCAAAAGGGATTCGGGTTATTTTGGATTTTGAAGATAGTTTCAGAAAGCGGTAACCCTGGCAGTCTTTGCCAGTATGCGCAAAACGTGCCAGCAGCTTTTTCAGTCATGAAACAACCCTCTTGAAGAGAATATTTCAGGTCCTACGCACCTTTATTCGTAACATTGTCGAGGTCGTTTCTAGTTCTATAATTTTAATAAACATGATTCCATCTAATGCATGTTTTCACAACGTCGTTAGAGACTGTAATCAATGCCCATTGGAAGAACCTTGAGACATGAGAAGTTTTGACATAATTTGGGCCCGTATTCACAACACTTCCTATGCTTAAGGGCCGCTCGATGCGCCAGCACTTCCTTTGCACATTTCATTGGTCAATTTCGAAAAAACAAACATTCCGTTACCATAAAACTCGCATGGTATGGAGACGAGCACAGAAATCTAGGTACTGTCAATCGCAACCACGATTTTCGGGGAGAACACCATTCGCCCCATCGTCATTTGACCCAAGATCATTCGCCCCACTGTCAAACGCCCCAGCGTCATTTCCCCCAGTAATATTTTATATTAATTAAAAATAAGATGGGGCGAATGACACGTTTTGACACTTTTTGATCATTCGCCCCAGTTAATATTAAATAAATAAGAAATTAAAAATGGCGTCATCCGTCCCCGCGTCATTCGCGCCAACAACAATTGATAAGGAATATAATAAGGTTCAGTCGCTCGGATCGTATTATCGTACTTTCAAGAAGTTTCCGTACACTAAATTATATACGTTACCGTCATTATTTCCATTTAAAATTATTTCTAGTGCTATTAATATTTTCTTTTAAGTATTAAACACCCAAAGTATTGAGTATTAAACACCTTGGTGTATCCAACACCTACTCGGATAAGTGGGCAGGCTATAAAATATCTTGCTTGATTAGCGTTTGACTGATGAGTATGTCGAATTGGACTGATGAGGGATGTTTTTCTGTCTAGGAGATGCAAGCGCAGCGAGCATCCAGGTCACCTGATCTGTAGGTAGTGAACCCTCACTACCTCCAGAAGAATCCTCACACCTCACCAGAAGAATTAAATTCTTACGCAAATTCGGCGTGTTTTGTGCACTTAATGAGTGTAAGAAAATACGATAATTTCTACCACCCTCAAATTTCCGTACGCCACGAGAGCTGGGAGGTGGGTGCTCAGTAGCTTCTTCCGCTTCAGCTTACTTATCAGTTTTGGCTAATTGCCCGTGGGCGTTTGATCCTGGGGCGTTCGATGCTGGTGGAAATGACAGTGGGGCGAATGACACAGTATTTATTTTCAATATATTATTTACCATAATTATTTTGAAAAAATAAATTAAAATAAGAAAAAAATTGGGGGAATTGAACGCGGGTCAAATGACGGTGGGGCGTTTGCACCTGGGGCGAATGATCTCGGGTCAAATGACGCTGGGGCGAATGAACTCGGGTCAAATGACGATGGGGCGAATGATAGTAACCCCCAATTTTAAGGTAGCAATTGAGCAGCCTTGAAATTGGGACCTCGAAAATCGAGGTTGCGATTGACAGTACCTAAGTTGCTGTGATCGTCTCGATACCTTGCGAGTTTTATGGAAACGGAATGTTTGTTTTTACTTCCATATTTACAGAGTAAATGGAAGTATTGTGATCGTCCTAAAATCGAGAATCGGAACGGAGCTTCAGAAAAAACTTTTTCTTATACACATTTACTCAGAATCACTTCCCGAACAAGTGTCTGTGTGTCCGTCTGTCCGTGTGTGGGTGTGTCCGTCTGTGGTCATTTACAAAAATGGCCATAACTCCCTCATTTCTCAACCTTTTTTCAAATTTCTTGAACTGAAATGTTTGTCTCGGCAAGACCTAACACCCTGTTTAATCGAAATTCGGATAACGCACAGTACTTCCGATATATTTGCATTTTTAGTGTTTTCTATTTTATTTTTTTCCGGCCACAAAAATGAACCGATTTGAGCGTTATTGGTCTTAAAATCTTTGTTTTACCTTGCAGAATATGTGGATATTTTTTACATTCCGAAAATGTGGCGTTTTTCATTTTGGGCGAATTTTAAAATTTTAATAGTGAATTTTTTGATATTTTTGGCCTAAACACCCTTAAAAGCAGTCAAAATATGATCAAATTGTGTCACAATTTTACGTTTCAAAATATGGAAGTATTGTGTGTTATCTACGCACCACTGGTTTTTTTTTTAAATTTCTCTGATCAAAATTGCCCCTAGTTAGAGAATCACCCTTATACTGTAAGATCATGAATACCCTTAATGCTATCACTCTTCCCACAACTAAAGCTATCCCAGCGAGTGATGGCTCGCTAGTCGGCCACAGATTGCTAGTCCGTTCCAGCAATTGCTATCAATACGCATGTACGCTTCTTATCGCTGGTTAGCCACAATTGTTCTGTCGAGTTTGACCAATGTGCTCAAAGCGTGGAAAACAAGGTGCCGAGAGTTTCGGCAAAGGTTGGGCGCGTTTTTGCACCTACGTCGGGCGCCATCTTTGCTCAAGATTATAACAACAAAAAACTATGGTTTCTCAAAAATTGATTTAGGTGGTTAGCAATGGACAATGGTACAAGTTGGTAGCAGTATTAGATAAATTTATGTCGGAGGGTTGCTGAATAAACCTAGATACCTCCAATCTCCCCAATTTCTCGTAGTTTTCCCCGCCAAAACTGTCAAGACCCAAATTTACTCATACCCTTTTCATCACGTGTCCTGGTTTCTTTTTCTTCCTCCCGGCGCAGATCCTGAATTTTGAATTGAAACAATGGGAGGTCATTTTCGGCAGCTTCGTTGGCATTTACTTGTTACAAAGGACACTGGCTGTCATTCTGACGGGAGGCGTCGGAAAAAACGGATCCTCCGTAGCTGTGAGTTGACATCAAGAATCTCTGCATAGTCGAAATGATTCATTTTCATTTTATGAAACTTTATTTTCCAAAATTTCATTTTTTTCGTGCCTCAAAACTCTTCTAAAGTTAATTTTCTGCGGCGCGAGGTGATGGGAGGCTTTTTCGAATAGTTTTTTCGTCCTTCTTAAACTATTCCGATATAAACGCATCTATTCCCAATTTTTTCTGAATTTTGATGAATTCGGATAATTGTTTGACGCTTTGGTTGAATTTTTTTCACAGAAGTGACTTGACTATTTCACGGTTGTTTATACGCTTGCGTAGCTTGATTTACTTGAATTTTTTAACATTATCTTGCACATTGACTCGAAAACCCATTAACCATAGATGAGGCCAAGTGGGTCTGTTAATATTTTCGCTTTCCCGCAGGGCTCGAACCTGACACCTCCTCCACCTCGAAAGACGCCCTAGCCCTTCCGCAACAGAGAGCCTGGTGCACTTTCTAGACCGGACCCAGGCCCTCTGTCTGCGACGGCCCGAGGTTCGAGTCTTGCCGGAGAGACTCGTTCGATCTCATGTCCAACGAGATTCCTCGAAAGAAGTGCATGGGGGCGAATGAGGAACATGCATGAAAAACGAAATCCATTTTTTCCGCCAAAATGATGCTGTTTAGGATGCGAGAATGATGTAGTGATGGTCTACAACGAAAAAAAAACATTTTTTCGGGTGAAAAACGATAATGAAAAGTGCCCTTTTGAATGTTAACCGTATGACGTCACTGTGCGGACGAGCCTGCACGTAGTTTCTTAACGTAACTGCAAAAAATCCGTTATCGCCGTCCTACACACATGAACTCGGATGAGGTTGCACTAGTGTTCACGGGAAGATGACATCACACGGTGTAACCTTGCGGCTGGCCATTTTCCCGCTTGACTTCAAATCTGCGATTTTCACTAAGCCTCCCTCCTCTTTTAATTACCTATTTTCCGAACCGTCATCCACCTTCACACCATTTTCGAAGCCTAACAAGGAATATTACGTCGAAAAAAGTTTATTTTTTACTTCCATATTTACAGAGTAAATGGAAGTATTGTGATCGTCCTAAAATCGAGAATCGGAACGGATCTTCAGAAAAAACTTTTTCTTATACACATTTACTCAGAATCACTTCCTGAACAAGTGTCTGTGTGTCCGTGTGTCCGTCTGTCCGTCTGTCCGTCTGTCCGTGTGTCCGTCTGTCCGTCTGTGGTCATTTACAAAAATGGCCATATCTCCCTCATTTCCCAACCTTTTTTCAAATTTCTTGAACTGAAATGTTTGTCTCGGCAAGACCTAACACCCTGTTTAATCGGAATTTGGATAAAGCACAGTACTTCCGAGATATTTGCATTTTTAGTGTTTTCTATTTTATTTTTTTCCGGCCGCAAAAATGAACCGATTTGAGCGTTCTTGGTCTCAAAATCTTCGTTTTATCTTGCAGAATATGTGGATATTTTTTACATTCCGAAAATGTGGCGTTTTTTCATTTTGGGCGAATTTTAAAATTTTAATACTGAATTTTTTGATATTTTTGACCTAAACACTTTCAAAAGCAGTCAAAATATGATCAAATTGTGTCACAATTTTACGTTTCGAAATATGGAAGTATTGTGTGTTATCTACGCACCACTGGTTTTTCATGCATGTTCCTCATTCTTTGATATGGCCCCTTTATCACACGTCAGACCGATCTCCTCCCCATCCCACAGACCGTCTGGACAGACCGATTCTTTGGTGATTTTTACGTGCATATTCATTGAAAATTTCTCTTAGAAATAAGGTTCCATAGATGAATAATAACAAACATTGATGCAGGTGCGCCAAAGTGAACATATCCATGGGATCGGCCAATCAGAGAATAGGGTTCGCTGCATGTGTTCATGATGTTTCAAAATAACCCGGTAGAATTCTAATTTAGTTTTGCCAGATTTTTTCGGATTTTTGTTTTCTAAATGCTGTTGATTGCGCTGGATTTTGGATATGTTGTTTGGGTTGATTAGAAGGTAATAATCCAAATATTTGCATATTCCGATCTGCCTGGTTACCTTCGCAATGATCAAAACATCGCGCAATTTTTGCACTTTTTCTGGTTTTTTGCCTGTAGCTCCTTTCCATCGCGTTTTTCGGCTTATACGGCTAGTATGGAACTTGAGATCAATAAATTTTCAAAAATTTGATCCTATGACTTTTGTTTGTAGACGCAACAGTTTTGGAGCTACGGACCGGCAAAAAATAGAAAAATTCCAATATTGTGAAACTTTGACGGTCCGTCCGCCTCTGAAGGCAATAACACGGGGTAAACGTTGTCTGTGCAAAAAGTGTAGAGGGAGGAAGTTTTAGAGAATTAATTCAACTTTCTAGCCGTTTTTTTAAATTTTGGTAGGACCAGCCAGTAAGTTTAAAGAGGAAAAGAAAAACAGCCATTCTGAGATTCTGGAAAAAGGCCTTTTTGACCCCGATTTAGGTAACTATGGTCAAATCGCTAAATCATGGTCAAAAACGGTTCTCCTACTCAATTTCAGAAAGGCTGACTTTCTTATCCTCTCCAAACTTAACCCTACTCTCTGCGCCTCCAGAAGTGGACAGAACGTCAAAGTTTCGCCATTTCGGAAATTGTTGCCCCTTTTGCCGGTCCGTAGCTCCGAAACTATTGCGCCTTCAAATAAAAGTCTTGGAATAACATTTGTTGAAAATTCATCGATCTACAAGTTATCTAATAGTTGTAAACGCCGAAAAACGCAACGGAAAAGAGCTACAGGCGAAAACTAAAAAAAGTGCGAGCATTTTGTGGTTTTTTGATGATTTCCGAAGAAGTAAGGCAGATAGGAATACGCAAATTTGGATTATTCACCTTCTAATTGACCCAAACAACATACCTATTGAAAATCCAGGATCACCGCAATCGTTTTAGGGTAGACCCAGTAATTTGTTTGTGGCTAGTGGTAAGGCAATTACCTTTTTGGGTATGGGATTTTCGATGGAACATTTTATATCAAATTTTCCTAACTAGATATGTCATTTCGACGATGAAACTGCAATACTGCCCAATTCAAAGCATCGTGTCTTTTGGGGGCGTCTGGGTTGCCTACTTCTCAAAACTTGGATTGGTGGCAACTTGGCAAATCACGCGTCCATAGATTGCATGGCAAACGAATTGGGCAGTATTGATTCTACACCGTCGATTTATTACCTATTACTATCACTTTTTGGACCAGATAGGATTGATGTGCGCTACTCAAATTTTCTAAATTCATTTTTCATTTTCGAAATTTCTAATTTGAGCGAATTTCGATTTCGAATCGCCGGCCGGATATAGGGAACGAGCGTGCTGTCCCCGGTGATACCTCTGAGCCTCGTCGTCGTGCCGGCCTTTATCATCTACAGGAAAAGTAAAAACCTTCTGTACGAAACGCACCCCGTTCTGTACATTTTGTCGTTTGGCCTCGTCGGGGCCAAAGTCACCAATCGTTTGGTGGTACGTCCAAACTTTTTTATTTTTTTGAAAAAAAAAATTAAAATTTCTCGAAATTGAGATGGGAACTGTCGCGTGAAAACTTTATTTATAGAAAGAGAAAAAAAACAATATTTATTCTCCTTTTTTAATAAGTTTTTCCTTGCGTTTAGTCGCTCTGCGGTCTAGTGGCTGTTACGGTTGACGCGAGAGCAGGAGGCGTTGCGCTCGATTCCTGCCGGAGCGAAAACTTCATGCCAGTTCCCGTCTCAATTCTAAAATGAAGAAATTTTTTTAAATTTTTATTCGAACACTGTCCGACAGGTGGCGCATATGACCCGAAACGAGATGGATTACTTCGATTCGTCGCTGATCGGCCCCTTGATGCTGTTCTTGAATCAGTACTTCAACTTTTTCATCGACGAATACTACGTCCTCTGGGTCAGCCTGGTAAGCACAAAATTTTGTGACCCTACGCCTCCCGTTCTGCAGCCGTACGCCGCCCGTTTTGCGGCACTCTGCTAACCGTCTCACTTGTCCCAAAACGTGGGGCACTCAGCCAATTCAAGACGCCGGGCTGGGCCCGCCCAGAAACGAATCATTTGATTGTTGAATATTTAGATTTGAATTCATTCAATTCTTTTCAAATATTCAGGATCCTAACATCCGAAATTTCTAATTTTCAATTTTTTCCAGATCTGGGTAACGTTCGATCTGATCAAGTACTGCTCGCACGTCTGCCTCGAAATCTGCGACCATATGCACATCATGCTGTTCCGAATCGTCCCGACTGCCGTGCCTCAGGGGACGACGAATAAAAACGGTACGACATCCGCTTCCAATTATCGACAAACCCGATCGAGGAAACACTATCATTGAACCCCCCCAGAGATGCTTGATTTCCGAGACACCAGCTGTTGATCCCTGAAAAATTAAGCAAATCTCTGTCGAGCCAGTAAATTCAATTGTTAGATATCGCTTGTTTTTGTTGTGCTGAGTGGTCATCGCTTATTTAGTTTGGCCTACCAACTGAAAGATCAACACTGGATTACACCTATTTTCATGTAACACAGTACAGGTCGATTACGATAGAAGTATGATGAAAATTTTGAAAGTTGGAACACCTCGATTTGGTCGAGCGCCTCAAAAAATATCCGATTTATGCGCGCAGGTTACAAATTTTGACATTTTTGGGCGAAATTCGAAATTGCACGTTTATTCTATGGATCCCTGAAATTCGCGGTTAAAATAAACCCCGGTTACCATAGTTAAATAGCCGGCGAAACACTATCCGATTGCTGGTTAGAGTGAGGATGAACACTGGAACGTGGCTTGGAAAACTCAATCAAATTATTGGGTTCAACGCCGACGCCACCTCGACCAATCGCTTTTTCTTACCCCCTCCCTCCGGCAATTGGATGGTGTCAGAACCTTGAAGTGAGTATCAGACGAACGGTTCGGCACTACGCCGTCCGTCTTGTCTGTGGTGCCGCCCAATCTGCAGCACTACGCCGTCCGTCTTGACTGTGGTGCTGCCCCGTTTTGCGGCACTAAGTTGGCTTGCGTGTGGTGCTGCCCTGTCCTGTGGCACTACGCCAACTGTCCCGATCGTGGTGCCGCTCCGGTCTGCGGCACTTTTGTCAACCGTGTTGTTTGTCCCAGAATGTGCGGCGCTCAGCCAGAGACGCGATCGCCCGCCCATCAATGGCTCAAGCCAAGAAGGATTCGATTGATGGATCTATTGGGCCGCCCCGGGTTGAGCAGTTCGTCTGATAGCACGGCAATTGACGGAAGTTCTCACAAGGAACTGGCGTCCGTTTCTCAATAACTACCTCAATAACTCAGTACCTAACTCAATTTTCTGAGCATGTTCCTGACTTTCGAGGAGAAATTAATTTTTCATTTTCAAATTAACAAAATTTTCTTCAAAATTCTGACCCAACTTTTTTTTTTAATTTAATTTTATCCAAGATGGATTATATCTTTTTTTCCTGGCTCTTTACCTACCTTGTTTCCAAAATTTTCAAGACAACTTGACTGATTCTTTGTCGAATTTCCCTAGTAGAAAATGCGCTATTTTCCTGCGATTTCTGTTGTACATACACAATCTTCCACCATGTAATTTTTACTATTCCCAAAAATGTCAAGAGGCCCCTGAAAACAGAAGCCTCTTCTGATTTTCGAGTCGTGAAAGCTTTGCTTTCTTCTTTCTCTTTTCGTATTATGAGTGTCTCCGGCCTATGTTGAGCATACGTGAGCTCAAAAATTTAAACTCGAATTTTCGACTCGAATAATCCATTTTCTCAAGATAATGCAGGCGTAGTCTGTTTTCAGTATTCGAGTGACCATCCCATTTTAGAGTGCCCGATTATGTGTTTCCCCCTAACTTATCTCCCACAATTGGAAAGTTTTTGTGCCAAATAATTTTTTAGCGAACATTTTCTCGTTTTTTAGTTACCTATATCGAAATATCGTAGAGTTTGAAAATTCTTTGTTACACTTTCACCTAGGTACCAAGTAACCTCAACAAATCGAATGTCAACGTCCAATTTCCATTTCAGTTCGAAGTTTTTTTTTTTAATCGACTACCCGATTTCCACCCTCGGTGTTGGTTGTCCCTCAAAATATCCGGAATCTGTACATTCTTGTGAATTGGCATGGAAACGGTGGTGGGAAAATATTGCACTAACAATGTCTCGTTTTTCTGAAAAATCAAATTAAATTAAAACGAGATTTTTAGGAAACAAATTTTTAAAGATTTTAAAAAAGATCGTGTGAGCTGTTGTTAGAGGGATTCCAGGTGCTGTATTCAACCTAAATCTTATCAGCCAGTTTTTTTTAATTTTATAAATGTTTGAAAACATAAGAAAGTAAAGAAAGGGTTTTTAAAGACATAAACTTTGAAAAGTTAAAAAAAAAATTTAAGTTAAAAAAAAGTTTAAAGTAACAAACTTCAAGGGTTTTAAAAAAGTTAGTAAAAAAATGAAGTTTTTCAAGTTTTATCTTAAAATCTAATCATTTGAAAAATTGAATTTTAAAAATATTCAAACAATTATAGTAATTCAAGTATAAAATTAATCTAATTTTATGAATTGCAAGTAGGTATTAAAAAAGCATAACATTTTTATTACAATATTTTTTATATTTTTAAAAATGGGAGAGAGATTCCTAGAAACTCTGAGAATTTTTCTAAAATGATTTTCGATCCTCCACAATCCAATACTCCCGGCATCTGAAATATATTTAATTAAAAAAAAAAACTGTCCTTGGACAGCTTTTAGGCAAAAAACCAAAAGTGCTAAAAAAAGTCTTTTCAAGTTTTTGTCTGTAACTAGGCTGGCTCACGCAAATCGAGATTTATGCTATTTATCTAAACCCTGAAAACATAGTGAAAGACAAAACATAAGTACTTCATTTGAAGGGTAAGGGGAAAGAACAGGAAATGTCCATTCTTCCCAAAAACAAGCTTAATAGCGCATTTTGTAGGAATTCAAAGGTACTAACCGTATAGTGAAACTCCAATGGGGAAAAAGTATAAATGTCGCACTGAGAAGCAACGAAAGATTCGGTGTAAGGGGAAAAAGCATAGAATTTAAAATACAAAACCTGCTTTTTCTCTAAAAGTACTTTTTGTGACATTCCTCGTTCCTTCCCCTTACCCTTCATTTATAGAAATAAACTACCAAAAAATCTCTTCAAGTCAACTTGAGTCACCTCCGTTTTTTTATTCGGTTAAAAAGCAAGTTTACTGCATTTTGTTCCATTTTGGGTCCAATGTTCAAGTGCGAAATTCATTTTCCCATTGCCAAAGTACAGCACATTATTAAAATCGAAAAAATTGAATTATTTGCAGTTTTTCAGCTGTCCCAAAAAAACTCTTGCCACCTACAAGTTTTTGAAATTGTACCTTCCGAAGTAGTCTCTTCTGTTTCATCTATCAACTGTCCAATTTTCGTTCAAATTTTGATTTCAAGTTTGTTTTTTATTTAAAAAAATTTATTCGCCATTATTTTTCCCAGACACTTGTTATCATCGGTTGATAACCGCAGCCATGTAGTCGTGTAAATACCCTTTCGATTTATCGCCTGTATGCGTAGATGGCGTAGAAATACAATAGAATTTGGTACCTCATCTGTGTTATTAGGTTAAGGACCCGATACGATTACAAGGTACTGAACAACTTTTCATCTGGACAAACAAAATCCCCTTTGGCATTGGTGGCTTTCATGTTTGGTGGAATAATTTGTCATTTGAATTGTAGGGTTTATTTCGTCGTTGAAATAAATTCGAGTGATCGTTGACTTTGGTTTTTTCTCTCCTTTCTGGTTTCGGGCCCGAAAAAAATTGGAAAAAAGTCGCGGATTTTTATTTGGAGCAATTTGGTATTTGCATAGTTGAGTCGTGTTAAGGGACGGTTAAAACTGCCCTTAAAAATTTTGAGTTGTCAACAGCGGTTGAGGAAAAAACAAGTATTAGACGGCAGTTGAGGAAACTACAAGTCTGGGGTGGCAGTTGAATGAAAATCCAGAATTGGGTGGCAGTTGAGCAAAAACTGGAAATGGGGTGGGTGGCAGTTGAGCAAATCAACGATAATGGGGTGGCAGTTGAGTAAAAAACAAGAATGGGGTGGCAGTTGAGTGAAAAAAGTATAGGGTGGCAGTTGAGTAAGAACAAAGAAAGGGGTGGCAGTTTTGAGTGACAAACAAGAATAGGGTGTCAGTTGAGTACCTTTCCGAGAAGAAATAGCCCTTAATTATTTTCAAGCTTATCTGCACTTACTCGCTCTACTCTAAAATTCTTCCCGCTTTTATGGTTTTATCCCAGCTTCACTGAACAAAGAAAAAACCAGTGGTGCGTAGATAACACACAAAACTTCCATATTTTGGAACGTGAAATTGTGACACAATTTGATCATAATATGATATCAAATATTATTTTGAAATATTATTTCAAAATATTTTTTGAATATTTTCAAATAATATTTTGAAATATTATTTCAAAAAATATTATTTTGACTGCTTTTAAAGGTGTATAGGTCAAAAATATAAAAAAATTCACTATTCAAATTTCAAAATTCGCCCAAAATAAAAAACCGCCAGATTTTCGGAACATAAAAAATATCCACATATTCTGCAAGGTAAAACCAAGATTTTAACACCAAGAACGCTCAAATCGGTTCATTTTTGTGGCCGGAAAAAAATAAAATAGAAAACACTAAAAATGCAAATATCTCGGAAGTACTGTGCGTAATCCAAATTCCGATTAAACAGGGTGTTAGGTCTTGCCGAGACAAACATTTCAGTTCAAGAAATTTGAAAAAAGGTTGAGAAATGAGGGAGTTATGGCCATTTTTGTAAATGACCACAGACGGACACACAGACACACGGACGCACAGACACACGGACACACAGACACTTGTTCAGGAAGTGATTCTGAGTAAATGTGTATAAGAAAAAGTTTTTTCTGAAGCTCCGTTCCGATTCTCGATTTTAGGACGATCACAATACTTCCATTTACTCTGTAAATATGGAAGTGAAAAAATCAGAAACGTCAAAAGATTTAAAAGTTTTTACTTTTCCTTAAAAGATTTATAAAAAAGTCAAATTTAGATTTCGGGACTTGTGCTGTAAGGTAGAATAATTAATTTTTACTTCCATATTTACGGAGTAAATGGAAGTATTGTGATCGTCCTAGAATCGAGAATCGGAACGGAGCTTCAGAAAAAACTTTTTCTTATACACATTTACTCAGAATCACTTCCCGAACAAGTGTGTGTGTGTCCGTCTGTGGTCATTTACAAAAATGGCCATAACTCCCTCATTTCTCAACCTTTTTTCAAATTTCTTGAACTGAAATGTTTGTCTCGGAAAGCCCTAACACCCTGTTTAATCGGAATTTGGATAACGCACAGTACTTCCGATATATTTGCATTTTTAGTGTTTTCTATTTTATTTTTTTCCGGCCACAAAAATGTACCGATTTGAGCGTTCTTGGTCTCAAAATCTTCGTTTTACCTTGCAGAATATGTGGATATTTTTTTATATTCCAAAAATGTACCGAAATTTTTTTTGGAGAATTTTAAAATTTGCAAAGCGAATTTTTTGACATTTTTGACCTAAGCACCCTTAAAAGCAGTCAAAATATGATCAAATTGTGTCTCAATTTTACGTTTCAAAATATGGTAGTATTGTGTGTTATCTACGCACCACTGGTTTTAAATAATTAATTGAAATAATTATTGTTATTTATTAGGAATAGAATTATTCTATCCTAAAATTTGGAAAAATTCATGTCTGATTAAATGTATATAAGAAAAAAATTTTTCTGAAGCTCCGTTCCGATTCTCGATTTTAGGACGATTCCAATACTCCCATTTACTCTGTAAATATGGAAGTAAAAATTTTTTTTTTTAATTTCGAATTTTTCAAATTTTTATTTTTTTTTATCTATTAATTAAAAAAATTTTAATTTTGAAACTTTTTTAATTAATTTCAATTTTGATATTTTTTTGTTAAAAATTTTATCAATTAAATTTTTTCTAATTAAAAAAAATTTAGTGTGCATTTAAAGTAATAAATTAAATAAAATTTAAAGTAATAATCATTTGATTTCAAAAAGCAACTATTCAAGGTAAATGATTGAGTACGCAATTTAAAAAAACTACAGTTTATTTTAAACAATTATTTTTTATATGACTAATAATTATTTATATTTAGTTTAAAAAGTTCATTCATTATGAGAATAGATATCAATTATTTCATTTGCAGAATTTATTATTTAATTTTTCGCCGGCAAAGTTTGGTTTTTGATAATGAAAAATGCTACCATCTTCGAAATTCACTTTATGCTTATCTACTGGTTATACACCAGATTTCTCCGAGCTCAATTTCGGAACATTTCAATTACTACGAGGTTTTTGCGATAACGTCAACTTTTTCGACATCTTCAACGGCGGCGGATAAAAATCGAAGATTTACCAATTCTCGCAAGATTGCGGCCGATGCTAAAATTTCTCACAAGGTGAAGTGGAATTTTCGTTTTAATTTTTTTCCATAATTTGTTTTCTAACCTGTCACTGCATGTCCCTTGCACTCGGATTGCATGCAACTACTTTTCTAGCTATTTGGATTAGATGTCGAATTTTCCTTTCCTGTCGCTCTCGAAGGTATGTTTCTCGATTTGCGCATTTTTACTTCCATATTTACAGAGTAAATGGAAGTATTGTGATCGTCCTAAAATCGAGAATCGGAACGGAGCTTCAGAAAAAACTTTTTCTTATACACATTTACTCAGAATCACTTCCCGAACAAGTGTCTGTGTGTCCGTCTGTCTGTCTGTCCGTCTGTCCGTCTGTGGTCATTTACAAAAATGGCCATAACTCCCTCATTTCTCAACCTTTTTTCAAATTTCTTGAACTGAAATGTTTGTCTCGGCAAGACCTAACACCCTGTTTAATCGGAATTTGGATAACGCACAGTACTTCCGAGATATTTGCATTATTAGTGTTTTCTATTTTATTTTTTTCCGGCCGCAAAAATGAACCGATTTGAGCGTTCTTGGTCTTAAAATCTTTGTTTCACCTTGCAGAATATGTGGATATTTTTTACATTCCTAAAATGTGGCGTTTTTTCATTTTGGGCGAATTTTAAAATTTTAATAGTGAATTTTTCGATATTTTTGGCCTAAACACCCTTAAAAGCAGTCAAAAAATGACCAAATTGTGTCTCAATTTCACGTTTCAAAATATGGAAGTATTGTGTGTTATCTACGCACCACTGGTTTTCTCGAATGTCAGATTTCGTTAATTCAGTTTCCAAACAGTCAATTTGAATTTTGGATTTTTGTAATTCCAAATAAGTCCAAATTCCGAATTAGGTATTTTCAATCAATTTCATTTTTCGATAAATCCACGTTCTGCTCCCATTTGATTTTTTTCCAACTTCCTTTTTACTTCCATATTTACAGAGTAAATGGAAGTACTGGAATCGTCCTAAAATCGAGAATCGGAACGGAGCTTTAGAAAAAACTTTTTCTTATACACATTTACTCAGAATCAATTCCTGAACAAGTGCCTGTGTGTCCGTCTGTGGTAAATATGGCCATAACTCCGTCATATCTCAACCTTTTTCCAAATTTCTTGAACTGAAATGTTTGTCTCGGCAAGGCCTAACACCCTGTTTAATCGGAATTTGGATAACGCACAGTACTTCCGATTTATTTGAATTTTTAGTGTTTTCTATTTTATTTGTTTCCGGCCACAGAAATGAACCGATTTGAGCGTTCTTGGTCTCAAAATCTTTGTTTTACCCTGCACAATGTGTGGATATTTTTACTTCCATATTTACAGAGTAAATGGAAGTATTTTGATCGTCCTAAAATCGAAAATCGGAACGGAGCTTAAGAAAAAACTTTTTCTTATACACATATACTCAGAATCACTTCCTGAACCAGTGGTGCGTAGATAACACACAATACTTCCATATTTTGAAACGTAAAATTGTGATACAATTTGATCATATTTTGTCTGCTTTTGAAAGTGTTTAGGTCAAAAATATCAAAAAATTCAGTATTAAAATTTTAAAATTCGCCCAAAATGAAGAAACGCCAAGTTTTCGGAATGTAAAAAATATCCACATATTCTGCAAGGTAAAACGAAGATTTTGAGACCAAGAACGCTCAAATCGGTTCATTTCTGCGGCCGGAAAAAAATAAAATAGAAAACACTAAAAATGCAAATATCTCGGAAGTACTGTGCGTTATCCAAATTCCGATTAAACAGGGTGTTAGGTCTTGCCGAGACAAACATTTCAGTTCAAGAAATTTGGAAAAAGGTTGAGAAATGAGGGAGTTATGGCCATTTTTGTAAATGACCACAGACGGACACACGGACACACAGACACTTGTTCAGGAAGTGATTCTGAGTAAATGTGTATAAGAAAAAGTTTTTTCTGAAGCTCCGTTCCGATTCTCGATTTTAGGACGATCACAATACTTCCATTTACTCTGTAAATATGGAAATAAAAATTGCCATAACTCTCTCAATTCTCAACCAACAAAATTTAACCAGTGGTGCGTAGATAACACACAATACTTCCATATTTTGAAACGTAAAATTGTGACACAATTTGATCATATTTTGACTGCTTTTGAAAGTGTTTAAGTCAAAAATATCAAAAAATTCAGTATTAAAATTTTAAAATTTGCCCAAAATGAAAAAACGTGACATTTTCGGAATGTAAAAAATATCCACATATTCTGCAAGGCAAAACGAAGATTTTGAGACCAAGAACGCTCAAATCGGTTCATTTTTGCGGCCGGAAAAAAATAAAATAGAAAACACTAAAAATGCAAATATCGCGGAAGTACTGTGCGTTATCCAAATTCCGATTAAACAGGGTGTTAGGTCTTGCCGAGACAAACATTTCAGTTCAAGAAATTTGAAAAAAGGTTGAAAAATGAGGGAGTTATGGCCATTTTTGTAAATGACCACAGACGGACACACGGACACACGGACACACAGACACTTGTTCAGGAAGTGATTCTGAGTAAATGTGTATAAGAAAAAGTTTTTTCTGAAGCTCCGTTCCGATTCTCGATTTTAGGACGATCACAATACTTCCATTTACTCTGTAAATATGGAAGTAAAAATTTTAGGGGTTGAAGAATTCAATTGTTACGTTAAGGTAGGAGGTTGAAGTAAACGAAAATACGACTTCTATGAATTATGGGTTTTCTTTAATGTATGCAGTACTTCAAGGGTACATGTTGTCGTACTATCGACCTTTAGGGGTACCGTCGAAAAAACAGCTAAAGCCCGTATCACACGTCAGACCGATATCCTCCCCATCCCACGGACAGACACACAGACCCAATTATCCGATTGGCTGATCCTACGGATATGTTCACTTTGGCGCACCTGCATCAATGTTTGTTATTATTCATCCATGGAACCTTATTTCCAGGGAAAATTATCTATGAATTTGCATGTGAAAATTACCAAAGAATCGGTCTGTCCATACGGTCTGTGGGATGGGGAGGAGAACGGTCTGACGTGTGATACGGGCTTTAATGCCGTAGACAGAAATTACGGAGGGGGCGTACGGTGCAGGTGCAGGTATGGGAGGGACGGATGCTGATGGTAGGTTGGGAGGGGTGATGGTGCCGGGCTCTGGTGAGGGTTGTGGAGGGGTAGGGGCCCGCGTATTTCATTCGCTTATGCGACAACGCCAGATAACTCGGTTTTTGGTCATTTTCGGGGCCAAATTGGCAGTAATATAGTCCATTTTCGAAAAAATACAAAAACTCAATTTTGAAGGTGATGCCGTGGGTTTAGAATTTTTTTAGTATATTCCCCGGATTTCTCGCTTGATTTCCCATAGAATAGGGGTTTTTTCCGAAAATGTTTGAAAATGTTGTTTTTTCATCGGTTTGGCTCGAAATTTCTTGACGCGATTTCTCCTTTTTCATGTTTTTGCCAATTTGAGGGAGTCCTACTGAACCGATTTTGAATTTTTCGAGCTTGTTGGATTCCTTGAAGGTTTCTACACCGTTTTCACTCCCTGTAAGTAAAAATTTGTTGGATTTCAGTGTTTAAAAGCTGGTTTAAATGCTAATTTTTGACATAAAAAAACATATTTTTGACTAGGTTTTGGGCAGTTAGGGGAAGGGGGGGGGGTAAGATGGCGAGCCTAAGCTTCTAAGATTTTTTCTCGGCTCTGTGAGCAGCCGGGCGCGTTGTAAATAGAACTACTCGTTTTAGTGAACACCCGAGTAGGTACAACATACTTTTTTTTAAATTTTACATTGAACTAAAAGATGTCAAAAAAATAAATTTTCGGAAAAATGTAAATTTCGCCATCTTACCCCACGTTGTGGGTAAGATGACGAGTGGCGGGTTAAGACGGCGAATTGACAAAAATTTGAGCGGAAATCATACAAACTTTATTCAAAATAGAAATTTAGACAAAGTAGAAGTATAAAATCTTCAATTTGGGGCGCAGAAGTCACATTTCCACGGCTGATGAGCGGCTTCTTCCTCGTCCCAACCATTATCGGTTTTCAATCGATCCCTGCAAGACAATTAATTATTAAGAGAAACAGTGTGTATAGAATGGTGTAAAATTGTGATTAGATACATAATTCACAATCGAAAAGTAATGTGGGGGTAAGATGACAAGACACCAACCTTTCGTCATCTTACCCATACAGAAATTCGTCATCTTACCCCAGCCCACCATATTGTTTCGAAACCGTTTCATCAACATGCAGTTTCAAAGCAAACGACTTAATTTTCCAGTGAAATTGTAGCTTACGAATTGTAGATTCAGAATATTGAAACGTGAAATTTAAATGACTTACCAAAAAATAGTAGTCGCTTAGGAAATGTGGAGCAAAAGTTGCATCACACATCTGCGAATTCGAACTTTGTTGTAACTACCATGTTTGGGGACGGGAGTGCGAATGTCCGCCGTTGACTACGAGTAGGACCACTAGGTATAGGTCACTGGTGACGCTGGAACGGTGTCTCTATGGATATGTTCACTTTGGCGCACCTGCATCAATGTTTGTTATTATTCATCTATGGAACCCTATTTCTAAGAAACATTTTCAATGAATTTGCACTGAAAATCACCAAAGAATCGGTCTGTCCAGACGGTCTGTGGGATGGGGAGGAGGTAGGTCTGACGTGTGATAGGGGCTTTAGAAGGTCGCCTGAGGCCTTCTAGCGCCATTTTGTTAACCGCGTTAACAGGTGACAGCTGTTATCAAGATCCGCCCCATTAACATAAGCTGGCCAATCCCAGCTTCACACTTTCAGTTTCTTATAGGCCGAATCGCAGATTTGAAGTTCTGAGCCAATAAACGCCGAAAGAAGCGGTACCAAGAGCAAGGGTGGGAATGTTACAGCCGCCATTTTGTTTTCCTCGCGCCATGAACCGATTGGAACATAGGCAAAGAACCCAAGAAAACTGCAAAAACCGCAATTTCGGCAGTGTCACTGACCCCAAAATTGACCCTGTTGACCAAAATCTCGAAAAAATTCCTAACTTCACGTTTTTTAGTCAATCACAAAAGATTCACGCCAAAAAACCCGAAGTCAAATCCATCATATTTTGGAAATTTTTCCTGGGCTGATTTTCCAGCTGGAGTATACTGCTATAGCAGCGTTTTTTTTTCAAAGTTTTTAAAATTCGGTTTTTTTTACAAATCAAGATTTTTCACATGGGCTCATCAACTTTTTTAAATTATGCACATAATGAATTTTCACTTGCAAAATTATGAAACGCTCGCTCGAAAATTCCAAAGAAGAAAAATTACCTATGAAAATTTCGAAAATTTCTACGTTGTCCCGATTACCGACCGAAACCACAATAATCGAAAATCGCCATTATCGTGAGGTATTCGATGGAAAATGATTATGTTTACAGCTGTTCTGGCGGGTGCCATCTCTGGCATTACAATGATCGAAGATACGGCACCATTGCTCGAAGACGATGACCAGGATGATGACGTAGTGTTGTACAATGCTTCCACCGATTCGGTCGTCGTTTGATTTTTTTTCCGTTTGTAGTTTATGGTTAACGAGCCCATAGAAGAACGTTCCTCCTCTGGATTTGTTATTATTTGGGCCATTTCAATTTTGAATTTTCAAATCGAAATTCCTCCGTGCCTTGCTCAAACCAGTGGTGCGTAGATAACACACAATACTTCCATATTTTGGAACGTCAAATTGTGACACAATTTGATCATATTTTGACTGCTTTTAGGGGTGTTTAGGTCAAAAATATCAAAAAATTCACTATTCAAATTCCAAAATTCGCCAAAAATAAAAAAACGCCAGTTTTTCGGAACATAAAAAATATCCACATATTCTGCAAGCTAAAACAAAGATTTTAAGACCAAGAACGCTCAAATCGGTTGATTTTTGAGACTGGAAAAAAATAAAATAGAAAACAATAAAAATGCTAATATATCGGAAGTACTGTGCGTTATCCAAATTTTGATTATGCAGGGTGTTAGGTCTTGCCGGGACAAACATTTCAGTTCAAGAAATTTGAAGAAAGGTTGAGAAATGAGGGAGTTATGGCCATTTTTGTAAATGACCACAGACGGACGGACGGACGGACACACAGACACTGGTTCAGGAAGTGATTCTGAGTAAATGTGTATAAAAAAAAGTTTTTTCTGAAGCTCCGTTCCGATTCTCGATTGTAGGACGATCACAATACTTCCATTTACTCTGTTACTCTGTAAAATTTACATTTACATACTTCCATTTAATATGGAAGAAAAAATACCTTTAGGAAAAATTAAGATCATTTTTCAACCATCAATTTTTTTTTAATTAAAATTATAATTTTTGTCGCTGCAAATCGAATTAAAACCAGTGGTGCGTAGATAACACACAATACTTCCATATTTTGAAACGTAAAATTGTGACACAATTTGATCATATTTTGACTGCTTTTAAGGGTGTTTAGGCCAAAAATATCGAAAAATTCACTATCCAAATTTTAAAATTCGCCCAAAATGAAAAAACGCCACATTTTCGGAATGTAAAAAATATCCACATATTCTGCAAGGTAAAACAAAGATTTTAAGACCAAAAACGCTCAAATCGGTTCTTTTTTGAGGCCGGAAAAAAATAAAATAGAAAACACTAAAAATGCAAATATATCGGAAGTACTGTGTGTTATCTATGTGAATTTTAAAATTTGCATATTGAATTTTTTGATATTTTTGACCTAAACACCCTTAAAAACAGTCACAATATGATCAAATTTTTTCAAATATGTACGTTTCAAAATATGGAAGTATTGTGTGTTATCTACCCACCACTGGTTGTAATTGACCACAGACGGACAAACGGACAGACAGACGGACGGACACACGGACACACAGACACTTGTTCGGGAAGTGATTCTGAATAAATGTGTATAAGAAAAAGTTTTTTCTGAAGCTCCGTTCCGATTCTCGATTCTAGGACGATCACAATACTTCCATTTACTCTGTAAATATGGAAGTAAAAATGGCCATAGCTCCCTCAATTCTCAACCTTTTTTCAAATTTCTTGAACTGAAATGTTTGTCTCGACAAGACCTAACACCCTGTTTAATCGGAATTTGAATTACTCACAGTACTTCCGATATATTTGCTTTTTTAGTGTTTTCTATTTTATTTTTTTTCGGCCACAAAAATGGACCAATTTGAGCGTTTTTGGTCTCAAAATCTTCGTTTTACCTTGCAGAATATGTGGATATTTTTTATATTCCGAAAATGTAGTGAGTTTTTTTTGGGGGAATTTTAAAATTTGCATTGTGATTTTTTTTTATATTTTCGACCTTAACACCCTTAAAAACAGTCAAAATATGATCAGATTTTTTCATATATGTACGTTTCAAAATATGGAAGTATTGTGTGTTATCTACGCACCACTGGTTTTTTGCAGAAAATTAAACCAAAAATCAATTGAACTTTTAGTATTTAATTTTTAATAATTTATTTGTAGATTTCCTACCACATTTAAAAATACAGAAATGACAAAAATCTTAGTAAAAGCACTCTTGGTAAATTGCTTATTGCAAATTGAACTAAGAATTTATTGAAAAAAAAGGAATTTATTGAATGCTCCTCAAATTTAAAGTTTTTCTCAATCACCCTGAGTATTGTAATAGCTCAAAATCCTACTTCAGCATCCTTTTTCGGCTATTCTACCACTTTTGAAAATACGGAATAACCAAAATTTTACTATTTTTTTACCGATTTGTTTTTATCTTGTCCAGCTAACCTAGCAGGTCAGAAAAATAATTGTCCACCCCCGATTGAAAATTGCAATTTCCACTCTTCTCATTTCGAGTTGTTGTTTTGTGTGCGAACAGGATAGAGTAGAGGGCTTACTTCCCGCGGACTGTGATGAACTTACGGGGACTAGTGACAGCTGATCGGTAAGCGTTTTTAATGTTCAAAAAATTCCTCAATGCGGTGACGGGAATTTTTTCCAAATCAATGAGAAACGTTTTTTATTAATTCCAAAAAAAAAATTTTTTTAGAAACGCTTTTTTCTACATTTTTTCAAATTTGAGACTGTTTATCATAGCGCCGTAAATTTTCTAAAAGTTTCTAAAAAACGTCTAAATTGATGCAAAGTGCTCCTCAGGAGGAAGAACGTTCTTTAATTTGTTTCGCAGTATTGAGACTGAATTTAGCGATGGATTTAGTTTAGCATGCATGAAATGTTAGAATTGTACGCTATATTTTCCATGATATGCACTGTTGAAGTATTTTTAGACTTAGGCAAAAAAAATTGATTTGTTACTGGGCCGAAATGTGTCTTTTAGCTGCATTGCTTTTGACGTAGTTGATGTAAATATGCGTAACAAAACACGAACGTAATTTTATTTTTAAAAAACCCAGATTTAATTTTTTCAATAGGTACTTTTTTTATTTACCTATTTTTTTTATTCTGACAAAGTATTTTTTTAGGTAGATAACTTTCAACCAGTGGTGCGTAGATAACACACAATACTTCCATATTTTGAAACGTAAAATTGTGACACAATTTGATCATATTTTGACGGCTTTTGAAAGTGTTTAGGTCAAAAATATCAAAAAATTCAGTATTAAAATTTTAAAATTCGCTCAAAATGAAAAAACGCCACATTTTCGGAATGTAAAAAATATCCACATGTTCTGCAAGGTAAAACGAAGATTTTGAGACCAAGAACGCTCAAATCGGTTCATTTTTGCGGCCGGAAAAAAATAAAATAGAAAACACTGAAAATGCAAATATCTCGGAAGTACTGTGCGTTATCCAAATTCCGATTAAACAGGGTGTTAGATCTTGCCGAGACAAACATTTCAGTTCAAGAAATTTGAAAAAAGGTTGAAAAATGAGGGAGATATGGCCATTTTTGTAAATGACCACAGACAGACAGACGGACACACGGACACACAGACACTTGTTCAGGAAGTGATTCTGAGTAAATGTGTATAAGAAAAAGTTGTTTCTGAAGCTCCGTTCCGATTCTCGATTTTAGGACGATCACAATACTTCCATCTACTCCGTAAATATGGAAGTAAAAACGTCGATTTCCAATTAATTTCAATTGTTTGGTTTAAAAATCATGAGCAATTGTGTAAATCTATTTTTAGAAAACTTTTTTTGTTACTTAATTTTTTGGCTGTTAATTGTCTTTAATTTCTAATTAATTTTTACTTCCATATTGACAGAGTAAATGGAAGTATTGTGATCGTCCTCAAATCGAGAATCGGAACGGAGCTTCAGAAAAAACTTTTTCTTATACACATTTACTCAGAATCACTTCCTGACAAGTGTCTGTGTGTCCGTGTGTCCGTCTGTCCGTCTGTGGTCATTTACAACCAGTGGTGCGTAGATGACACACAATACTTCCATATTTTGGAACGTAAAATTGTGACACAATTTGATCATATTTTGACTGCTTTTAAGGGGGTTTAGGTCAAAAATGTCAAAAAACTCACTATGCAAATTTTAAAATTCGCCCAAAATGAAAAGACGCCACATTTTCGGAATATGAAAAATATCCACGTATTCTGCAAGGTAAAACAAAGATTTTGAGACCAAGAACGCTCAAATCGGTCCATTTTTGTGGCCGGAAAAAAATAAAATAGAAAACACTAAAAATGCAAATAAATCGGAAGTACTGTGCGTTATCCAAATTTCGATTAAACAGGGTGTTAGGTCTTGCCGAGACGAACATTTCAGTTCAAGAAATTTGAAAAAAGGTTGAGAATTGAGGGAGTTATAGTCATTTTTGTAAATGACCACAGACGGACTAACGGACACACGGACACACGGACACACGGACACACAGACACACGGACACACGGACACACGGACACACAGACACTTGTTCAGGAAGTGATTCTGAGTAAATGTGTATAAGAAAAAGTTTTTTCTGAAGCTCCGTTCCGATTCTCGATTTTAGGACGATCACAATACTTCCATTTACTCTGTAAATATGGAAGTAAAAATGGCTATAACTCCCTCATTTCTCAACCTTTTTTCAAATTTCTTGAACTGAAATGTTTGTCTCGGCAAGACCTAACACCCTTTTTAATCGGAATTTGGATAACGCACAGTACTTCCGATATATTTGCATTTTTAGTGTTTTCTATTTTATTTTTTTCCGGCCGCCAAAATGAACCGATTTGAGCGTTCTTGGTCTCAAAATCTTTGTTTTACCTTGCAGAATAGGTGGATATTTTTCACATTCCGAAAATGTGGTGTTTTTTTATTTTGGGCGAATTTTTAAATTTTAATATTGAATTTTTTGATATTTTTGACCTAAACACTTTCAAAAGCAGTCAAAATATGATCAAATTGTGTCACAATTTTACGTTTCAAAATATGGAAGTATTGTGTGTTATCTACGCACAACTGTTTTTATTTACTTTTAATTTTTTATCAAAAAATGTGTAGACAACTTCGTGATTTCTTTTTTCCGTTCTTAATCGACCCAACGGGCACTTCAATTTGACTATTTTACAGGACTACCTATCCAAAAATCGAGAGGTAATTACTGAAACTAATTTCGTGCCATTTGTTGTACATTTGGTGGTACTATATCGTCACTTAAGTTACAACACCGCCTAACTCAATTTTTGGCGAAAATGAGTTGGACACACCACTCGATAGATTTTTCAATAGCCGATATCATGGTAAAACTGCCAAGGAGATTGAACCAACCAGTGAAGAAGGAGATGGAGAAGAAACAGCACCGCTCAATGTATTTCCATGTTGAAATAATTAGTTTTTTGTACCTCCTGAAAACTTGGAAAAATTGAGTTAGGTGGTGTTAGAACTTAAGTGACGATATTATGTCGTATTCCTTCTCGATTTTCCTAGTTACCTTTATTAATGTTATTATTTTTAGTTGTTACTTGAAACCTGATTGTACAGAATATCATCGTAATTTTCGAATATTTCTCAAATTTTATCTTTACAAAATTGAATCTGTGCCTAAGATTTGTTGTTGGAATATTTCCAAAATTGCTCACAAGATCTATCATAATAATCTATCTACTTAATAAATTCGTGTCAATTTACAGTCAAATTTGAGACCAGTTTTTGGAGAAAAAATTCAATCCCTGTAGTCACGGTTGAATTCCGTGCTATGTTATTTCCATTTTTGGAGTATTTTTTCGATTTTTTTTCTGTTTTCGAATGTTGATAGGGCAGCGTTTCTCATTGGGCGAGAACTTGCTCGGCGTGAAAGGAACTCTGCAGTCGAGTCAAAGTACCGAAAGTCTTCTGAGCTTAAAAACGCAGTATTGATTGTTTCGTAATGTTGGTATTGGAAAAGAGATAATAGTTACTTTCTGGATATTTATAGTTTATAAATAAATTATTTTCGATTTTTCAACAGTTTTTCCTTTGTAACCTGCTCCCCTGTTGTTTTTGACAGCTTGAGGCATTCTAGATATTTGATTTTATAAGTTTTTACAAATTTTTCATTTCAAAATCGACCAAAATTCAGCGGTTGAAATTGGGTTGAAAGATTTACTTTAGATTATTTTCAAAAAAGTTCTTACAAAAATTGCTTTGTTCCTTGATTTTGGATATGTTGTTCGAGTCAATTAAAAGGTAAGAAATCGAGCTTTTGTAAGTTTTCGTATTCCGATCTGGCTTGATCCCTGATCGTCAAAAACCGCGGCGTATTGACTCTTATTTCGGTTTTTCGCCTGTAGCTCCTTCACATTATGTTTTTCGGCATAAAATTGTAGAACATAAAATTTCCTACAACATTGGTTGAATTAATTTTTTTGTAGGTGCGGTAGTTCCGAAGCTACAGACCGACAAAAAAGGCTGAAATTTCCAAAATTGTGAAATGTTGTTTTCACTCACGGCAAAAGCTCGGGTAAATCATCGTCTCAGCGAAAATTTTAGGGGGGAAAAGTTGTAGAAAATGTAGGTAATTAGCTTTCTAGCCATTTTTTAAAAATTTTCATGTGACCAATGAGTAAGAGTAGGGGTGAGTCTAAAGGGGGAGAGAAACAAACTGGATTTTGAGTTACTGACTTTGAAGGGGTACCCTTTTTGATCATCAATTACCTATTTACACTCCAAAATTTTTTCGTGGCGTATTTCATAGGGCTTCCCTTCATGTAACCGATTTTTTCGTGCCCGATGATCTTTCGTCCGTCCCTTTGTCCAAAGATGAATGGCACTGGTTTCAGTTTTTTGCTTATACCTCTCAAACTACGCATCCCACAGAAAATTTTGTTCAATACTATATTGTTCAGGATAAAATTCTGCGTCGGATGGCGACCTTGAAAGTTGAAATCGGTACAGCCGTTCAGCCGCAACCGATTGTCAAAGATTGCATTTCTTCCCAATCCGGTTACGCTTTTACGTTTCTGAGCCTGTACTTCAAAAACGGCGCACCCTATCGAAAAATGTTACATAATCAAAGTTGTAGAGAATCAAATTTTATGTGAGGAATACGCTCCCACGCTACTTCATCCCTTTTCTCTCACGAGAAATGATCGATGGATGAGAAAAGTCAATTTTTACCAGCGCTACCGGACTATAGACCTATGGTAAAGAATATATTCTTTACCATAAAGTGGTTTTAAAACAATATTAATCTCTCCATATTCAGATTTTATTTATTAACATTTTCAACGGTTATCATTCTCAACTTGAGAATATTGTACTTGGAATATTGTACCCCACTATCGCCTCGTTGGCTTAGTTTCAAAGAGAGCTGCGCGCGCACTCCTCTCGCATATAATTATTTTGACCGTCGAACGTTTCATTTTGCTGAGCATGGGAACTTGTTATTGCGGGTTACAAGTCCCCGGCCCCACTCCCATTCATCTTTCGAAGTGGGAGCTTGAATGACTGTCGTATTCGTATCCCGGAGTCATTTTTCGGGAAATTGAGCGCCAGATGAACGTCAGGTTTCGACTTGTCACTTCGTTTTCAAGTTCAAGGTGAGTACGACTTGTAAATGACCGTGAAAAAATGCGATTCACCTCCAAACAAAGTAAAATCGACATTTAATAACAAAATATCCAAGTTCCTCTCTGAAAATTTAATATTCGAAATTTCCTGAAAATTCCTGGCGTCGACGCACAAAAAATTATAAGTTTTTGATTTATAAAAAAAATTATATCCTTTTTTCGTAGAATTTAAACCTCTATTCTGAAAGCTTCATTTCGAGGTCCCTCCATTCGACGCGTATAACCTTGGTTTAAGGAGGTCAATGCAGCAATTATTGCAAGAAGTACTTCTGTTTCAATGGTCGTTATTGTCATCGAATGTTTTCTATTTTGAAATTTAACTAAAAACCAGTGGTGCGTAGATAACACACAATACTTCCATATTTTGAAACGTAAAAGTGTGACACGATTTGATCATACTTTGACTGCTTTTAAGGGTGTTTAGGTCAAAAATATCAAAAAACTCACTATGCAAATTTAATATTTGCCCATAATGAAAAAAACGCCTCATTTTCGGAATATTTATATTATTTTGAAATTTGAATAGTGAATGTTTTGATATTTCTGACCTAAACACCCTTAAAAGCAGTCAAAATATGATCAAAATAGTAGATAACACACAATACTTCCATACTTTGGAACGTAAAATTGTGACACAATTTGATCATATTTTGACTGCTTTTAAGGGAGTTGGGTCAGAAATATCAAAACATTCACTATTCAAATTTCAAAATTCGCCCAGTTTTTCGGAACATAAAAAATATCCACATATTCTGCAAGGTAAAAGAAAGATTTTAGGACCAAGAACGCTCAAATCGGTTCATTTTTGTGACCGGAAAAAAATAAAATAGAAAACACTAAAAATGCAAATATATCGGAAGTACTGTGCGTTATCCAAATTTCGATTAAACAGGGTGTTTGGCCTTGCCGAGACAAACATTTCAATTTAAGAAATTTGAAAAAAGGTTGAGAATTGAGAGAGTTATGGTCATTTTTGTAAATGACCACAGACGGACTAACGGACACACAGACACTTGTTCAGGAAGTGATTCTGAGTAAATGTGTATGAGAAAAAGTTTTTTCTGAAGCTCCGTTCCGATTCTCGATTTTAGGACGATCACAATACTTCCATTTACTCTGTAAATATGGAAGTAAAAATATCCTCATGTTCTGCCAGGTAAAACAAAGATTTTAAGACCAAGAACGCTCAAATCGGTTTATTTTTGTGGCTGGAAAAAAATAAAATAGAAAACACTAAAAATGCAAATATATCGGAAGTACTGTGCGTTATCCAAATTTCGATTAAACAGGGTGTTAGGTCTTGCCAAGACAAACATTTCAGTTCAAGAAATTTAAAATAAGGTTGAGAATTGAGGGAGTTATGGTCATTTTTACTTCCATATTTACAGAGTAAATGGAAGTATTGTGGTCGTCCTGAAATCGAGAATCGGAACGGAGCTTCAGAAAAAACTTTTTCTTATACACATTTACTCAGAATCACTTCCTGAACAAGTGTCTGTGTGTCCGTTTGTCCGTCCGTCCGTCTGTGGTCATTTACAAAAATGACCATAACTCCCTCAATTCTCAACCTTTTTTCGAATTTCTTAAATTGAAATGTTTGTCTCGGCAAGGCCTAACACCCTGTTAATTCGAAATTTGGATAACGCACAGTACTTCCGATATATTTGCATTTTTAGTGTTTTCTATTTTATTTTTTCGGGCCACAAAAATGAACCGGTTTTAGCGTTCTTGGTCTTGAAATCTTTGTTTTACCTTGCAGAATATATCCACATATCGACGGCGAAGTGGTGAGATCTCGTATCTCCATTTTGTTAAGACCGCCACTATTCCTATGGTACCCTATGTAACCACATTGAATTTCCATGACGTCTCTAATGTGCACGTGCAGGTACGAAATTGGAGATACGAGATCTCACCACTTCGCCGTCGATATATTCCAGAATATATCCACATAATATGTGGATATTTTTTACGTTCCGAAAATTTGGCGTTTTTCCATTTTGGGCGAATTTTAAAATTTGCAAAGTGAGTTTTCTGATATTTTTGACTTAAAACCCCTTAAAAGCAGTCAAAATATGATCAAATCGTGTCACGCCTTTACGTTTAAAAATATGGAAGTATTGTGTGTTATCTACGCACCACTGGTTGTAAATGACCACGGACGTACTAACGGACAGACGGACACACAGACACTTGTTCAGGAAGTGATTCTGAGTAAATGTGTATAAGAAAAAGTTTTTTCTGAAGCTCCGTTCCGATTCTCGTTTCTAGGACGATCACAATACTCTTACTCACTTACTATCACTTACTCTGTAAATATGGAAGTAATTACTCATCAACTTGCGAGTTAAAATTCATATTTTTCAAAAATACGTTCTCGTAAAAGTCGCAAATATTGACGTTTCTCATTTCAATGTCAGAAGAAAACTTTTTCCAATATTCATATGGAAATCATCATAGAAATGTTCCGGTTTTTTAGTGTAATTGTTGGGAGGGGTTACGGCGAGGAAAATGAGCCAAAATCGGTTCAGTAGTTCACGGAGACTGAAGCAGTTTTTCATCAGTTTTTGTCCAAACTACTGAACCGGTTTTTATCGGGGCCTTTTCTCCTGTAACTAGCACTTGTAATAATAATAACCTAAAGGAATTACTTATTAATAATTTTTATAATACTTTCCCAACAAGTTGTATTTACAAATTTTTGTAAAATTAAATAAGATACGATATCACTAAGGTAAATTTGGATGGTGGGTTCCGTCGTTTAAATAACAGTTTTCGATGGAATTGAATGTTCCTTCAGTAAGGTGTCGATGAAAAAAGACAACATTGTGAATTATCGCATTTCTGCCCCCTCATGCTTCTACTATTTCTGGCTCCGTTCCGGTTATTCCTGTTCTTTAAAGAAAAAAAAAACAAAAATCTAAAAAAAGGTCAATAGGCCTCACCTTACTCATACTAAGAGAAGAAGCTTGTTGAACTTTTATTAGCCTTGATAAGCTCCTCAAACCTATGCCAAAAATGTTCCCCCATACGGACATTTTTTCTCTTCATCGACATGAAAAAAATTATAATATTTCTTTTTACTTCCATATTTACAGAGTAAATGGAAGTATTGTGATCGTCCTAAAATCGAGAATCAGTCGAGAGCTTCAGAAAAAACTTTTTCTTATACACATTTACTAAGAATCACTTCCCGAACAAGTGTCCGTGTATCCGTCTGTCCGTCTCTCCGTCTGTGGTCATTCACAAAAATGGCCATAACCTTTTTTTCAAATTTCTTGAACCGAAATGTTTAGTCTCGGAAAGCCCTAACACCCTGTTTAATCGAAATTTGGATAACGCACTGTACATCCGATACAGTACATCCGATTTGCATTTCGGTCATTATGGAGCATTCTTGGTCTCAAAATCTTCGTTTTACTTTGCAGAATATGTGGATATATTTATATTCCAAAAATGTAGCAAATTTTTTTTTGCGAATTTTAAAATTTGCATAGCGAATTTTTTGACATTTTTGACCTAAACAACCTTAAAAACAGTCAAAATATGATCAAATTTTTTCAAATATGTACGTTTCAAATATGGAAGTATTGTGTGTTATCTACGCACCACTGGTTCACTTCCATATTTACAGAGTAAATGGAAGTAATGAGCTTCAGAAAAAACTTTATCTTATACACATTGACTCAGAATCATTTCCTGAACAAGTGTCTGTATGTCCGTTAGTCCGTCTGTGGTCATTTACAAAAATAACCATAACTACCAGGGGTGCCCGAAAGGGGGGGGGGGCATGCCGCAATTTGCGCCATTAACATTTTTTTTGGGGGGGGCATGATTTTTTTTGTAGATTTTATGTAAACTGTAAATTTTTATGTAAATTCGCCCAAAATGGAAAAACGCCAAATTTTCGGAACGTAAAAAATATCCACATATATCGTCGTCTGAGGCGCAGCATGGCACATCTAACATTTGGCAAATTTTCAGGAAAAAGGAAAAATCAATTATTTTCGAATGCATTAACATAGGTATCCAAGCGTATCTAAGGGATATTTCAGTGGGTTCCACGACGAATTTAGCGAATCTGAAACCGAGCAGTGATGTGGCACAGAGAGTAAACATGATTTTCTGTTTTACCTAAAAACTGCCAAATTGTTAGATGTGCCATGCTGCGCCTCAGACGACGATATGTGGATATATATTCTGGAATATATGTGGATATATTCTGCAAGGTAAAACAAAGATTTCAAGACCAAGAACGCTAAAACCGGTTCATTTTTGTGGCCCGAAAAAATAAAATAGAAAACACTAAAAATGCAAATATATCGGAAGTACTGTGCGTTATTCAAATTCCGATTGAACAGGGTGTTAGGTCTTGCCGAGACAAACATTTCAGTTCAAGAAATTTGAAAAAAGGTTGAAAAATGAGGGAGTTATGGCCATTTTTGTATATGACCACAGACGGACAGACGGACGTAACGGACACACAGACACTTGTTCAGGAAGTGATTCTGAGTAAATGTGTATAAGAAAAAGTTTTTTCTGAAGCTCCGTTCCGATTCTCGATTTCAGGACGACCACAATACTTCCATTTACTCTGTAAATATGGAAGTAAAAATGACCATAACTCCCTCAATTCTCAACCTTATTTTAAATTTCTTGAACTGAAATGTTTGTCTTGGCAAGACCTAACACCCTGTTTAATCGAAATTTGGATAACGCACAGTACTTCCGATATATTTGCATTTTTAGTGTTTTCTATTTTATTTTTTTCCGGTCACAAAAATGAACCGATTTGAGCTTTCTTGGATTTAAAATCTTTGTTCTACCTTGCAGAATATGTGGATATTTTTTACGTTCCGAAAAACTGGTGTTTCCTGATTTTGGGCGAATTTTGAAATTTGAATAGTGAATTTTTTGATATTTTTGACCTAAACACCCTTAAAAGCAGTCAAAATATGACCAAATTGTGTCACAATTTTACGTTCCAAAATATGGAAGTATTGTGTGTTATCTACGCACCACTGGTTATTATTTTAATTTACATTTTTCTTTTATTTTTTTTTTTAAGTTAATTACTAATTGGCCAAATTTCCGGGGAACTTTTTAACCCATGCCTATGAACGCGTTATACTTCAAATCAATGTTCGCGCGACCTCGTCCGGTGGAGCCAGGAAGCTGGAACCCATCCGGATAGCTAGCAATCGTGCTAAGCAGACGCGCGAAGCTGGCTTTAGCAACCGCACTGAAGCTGGAGCGTGAAGCAAGCGCTCTTGATCGCGATGAAGCTGGAGCGTGAAGCAGGTTTCAGCAATTTATCTGAAGCTGGAGCCTGAAGTAGGCATAAGCAATTGAGCTGAAGTAGGCGCGTGAAGCAGACGTTAGCAACCGCGCTGAAGCTGGAGCGTGAATCAAGCGCTCTTGATCGCGTTGAAGCTGGAGCGTGAAGCAGGATTCAGCAATTTAGCTGAAGCATGAGCTACCAATCCTGCTGTATTATTTTTTAAAATCAATTATTTTTTTATTGAATAAACCGTTTATATGTTTGAAAAAAAAACGCAGGCGCGAGCAATCGCGCTGAAGTAGGCGCGTGAAGTAGACGGTAGCAATTGCGCTGAAGCTGGAGCGTAAAGCTCATGGAAGTACGCGCTTGTGCGCCCTTGCCTCTTTGCTATGCCATCACCTTCATAATTATCCATTTTCTGGTTCACTTTTGGACTATTCGATTTTTTGGAAAACTCAAATCGGCTAAATTATTGATAAATCAGTAGGATTCCGTGCTGAAGGCCATTTCTCCAAATTATCGATTAACTTTCGATTTTTCGGTCAGTAAAAAATTTTGAACTCAATTTAAAAATAGATTAAGCAGATAATTAAAAAAAAATCGTCATCCAAGTCCAGAATCGCAGATGGAAATTTTGGGTGACAATGATGACGTCAATAGCTGTGTGAGCATAGAGTGACGTCATAATTCCACGTGTTACGACATCTGAAGCAACAGATCGCACCTATTCGGAAGCTCTCATATTCTATCAATGGCAATCTCGACTCGAGGTGCCCATTTCGATAATAATGGGATACCGAATATTATTTTTGAGTAGCAATATTCTTAATCGATTTCGTCGATTAACGTTTCGTTTCGAAACCTTGCGTTCAAAACACAATCTATCTTGACGGTCGAGATGTAAATTGTAATCTTATCTACGCGATTGTGGGAATTGGCAAGTTGGCCGATCGAAATAGAACTTGGGTAGTTAAAGAGTCAACCGAGTAGTTGAGCGATGAGTTGTAGTTGAGGCGTTTTGTTGATCAGCGGTTTCGACTGGTCCTTGTGCACGCCAAATAGTGTAATTTCGCGTTTTGCCGTCCGTTTCCGAAACACGCGACCCGACTAATACTCGATGAGTTAACCGGTTATGCGTTAACAGTAGGTACTTCCATATTTTGATTTAAAACCAGTGGTGCGTAGATAACACACAATACGTCCATATTTTGAAACGTACATATATGAAAAAATTTGATAATATTTTGACTGCTTTTGAGGGTGTTTAGGTCAAAAATGTCAAAAAATTCACTATGCAAATTTTAAAATTCGCCAAAAAAAAAAAATCTGCTACATTTTTGTAATATAAAAAATATCCACATATTCTGCAAGGTAAAACAAAGATTTTGAGACCAAGAACGCTCAAATCGGTCCATTTTTGTGGCCGGAAAAAATAAAATAGATAACACTAAAAATGCAAATATCGCGGAAGTACTTTGCGTTATCCAAATTCCGATAAAACAGGGTGTTAGGGCTTGCCGAGACAAACATTTCAGTTCAAGAAATTTGAAAAAAGGTTGAGAAATGAGGGTGTTATGGCCATTTTTTTAAATGACCACAGACGGACAGACGGGACACACGGACAGACGGACACACGGACACACAGACACTTGTTCGGGAAGTGATTCTGAGTAAATGTGCATAAGAAAAAGTTTTTTCTGAAGCTCCGTTCCGATTCTCGATTTTAGGACGATCACAATACTTCCATTTACTCTGTAAATATGGAAGTAAAAATGGCCATAACTCCCTCATTTCTCAACATTTTTTCAAATTTCTTGAACTGAAATGTTTGTCTCGGCAAGACCTAACACCCTGATTAATCGAAATTTGGATAACGCACAGTACTTCTGATATATTTGCATTTTTAGTGTTTTCTATTTTATTTTTTTCCGGCCACAAAAATGAACCGATTTGAGCGTTCTTGGTCTTAAAATCCTTGTTTTACCTTGCAGAATATGTGGATATTTTTTATGTTCCGAAAAACTGGCGGTTTTTCATTTTGGGCGAATTTTGAATTTGAATAGTGAATTTTTTTATATTTTTGACCTAAACACCCTTAAAAGCAGTCAAAATATGATCAAATTGTGTCACAATTTTACGTTTCAAAATATGGAAGCATTGTGTGTTATCTACGCACCATTTTTACTTCCATATTTACAGAGTAAATGGAAGTATTGTGATCGTCCTAAAATCAAGAATCGGAACGGAGCTTCAGAAAAAACTTGTTCTTATACACATTTACTCAGAATCACTTCCTGAACAAGTGTCTGTGTGTCCGTCTGTCCGTCTGTGGTCATTTACAACCAGTGGTGCGTAGATAACACACAATACTTCCATATTTTGAAACGTTAAATTGAGACACAATTTGATCATATTTTGACTGCTTTTGAGGGTGTTTAGGTCAAAAATATCAAAAAATTTACTATTTAAATTTTAAAATTTGCCCCAAAATAAAAATACAATAGATTATTGTAATATAAAAAATATCCACATATTCTGCAAGATGAAACAAAGATTTTAAGACCAAGAACGCTCAAATCGGTTCATTTTTGTGGCCGGAAAAAAATAAAATAGAAAACACTAAAAATGCAAATATATCGGAAGTACTGTGCGTTATCCAAATTTTGATTGAACAGGGTGTTAGGTCTTGCCGAGACAAACATTTCAGTTCAAGAAATTTGAAAAAAGGTTGAGAATTGAGGGAGATATGGTCATTTTAGTAAATGACCACAGACGGACGGACGGACGGACGGACTAACGGACACACGGACACACAGACACACGGACACACAGACACTTGTTCAGGAAGTGATTCTGAGTAAATGTGTATGAGAAAAAGTTTTTTCTGAAGCTCCGTTCCGATTCTCGATTTTAGGACGATCACAATACTTCCATTTACTCTGTAAATATGGAAGTAAAAATGGCCATAACTCCCTCATTTCTCAACATTTTTTCAAATTTCTTGAACTGAAATGTTTGTCTCGGCAAGACCTAACACCCTGATTAATCGAAATTTGGATAACGCACAGTACTTCTGATATATTTGCATTTTTAGTGTTTTCTATTTTATTTTTTTCCGGCCACAAAAATGAACCGATTTGAGCGTTCTTGGTCTTAAAATCCTTGTTTTACCTTGCAGAATATGTGGATATTTTTTATGTTCCGAAAAACTGGCGGTTTTTCATTTTGGGCGAATTTTGAAATTTGAATAGTGAATTTTTTTATATTTTTGACCTAAACACCCTTAAAAGCAGTCAAAATATGATCAAATTGTGTCACAATTTTACGTTTCAAAATATGGAAGCATTGTGTGTTATCTACGCACCACTGGTTTACTTCCATATTTACAGAGTAAATGGAAGTATTGTGATCGTCCTAAAATCGAGAATCGGAACGGAGCTTCAGAAAAAACTTTTTCTTATACACATTTACTAAGAATTACTTCCTGAACAAGTGTCTGTGTGTCCGTTACGTCCGTCTGTCCGTCTGTGGTCATATACAAAAATGGCCATAACTCCCTCATTTTTCAACCTTTTTTCAAATTTCTTGAACTGAAATGTTTGTCTCGGCAAGACCTAACACCCTGTTCAATCGGAATTTGAATAACTCACAGTACTTCCGATATATTCCCATTTTTAGTGTCTTCTATTTTATTTTCTTCCGGCCACAAAAATGAACCGATTTGAGCGTTCTTGGTCTTAAAATCTTTGTTTCACCTTGCAGAATATGTGGATATTTTTTATATTCCAATAATGTATAGTATTCTTATTTTGGGCGAATTTTATAATTTGAATAGAGAATTTTTCGGTATTTTTCGCCTAAACACCCTTAAAAGCAGTCAAAATATGATCAAATTGTGTCACATCTCTACGTTTCAAAATATGGATTGTGTGTTATCTACGCACCACTGGTTAGCTCTATAAAAACATTTCCACAATATTTCGTGTTTTTGATTTTTCTATTTTATTTTGGGCGCCCTCATTTTTCATATCAAATAATTAATTTCCTAATAAATCTCTGCTATCTCGCAATAATTTTTTCCTGCAAAAAATTATTTTTATTTATCGATAAAATTGTAAACAGATTTTAGACACTTCCCAAGCAATGGGCGACAGGACACGGAAAAAAATCCCACCGGACGGAGGCTGGGGGTACGCCGTCCTATTTGCCACAGCTATGTCAGGGGTAAGTTTTTCAGTATTTTACAAAAATTTCCAAAATAGAATTAATTATTAAATATATTTATAAAATAATATTTATGCTTATTTATTTATTTTAAATTCAATTTTAATTAATTTTAATTTTGATAAAAAATAATTTAATTTCTTTCTAATTTTTAATTTAATTTTTAAAATTTAATTTTTAATTTAAATTTTTTTATTAATTCATTATCTAATGCTTACTTTTTAATATTGATTAAATAAATAATATTTATTGAATAATATAAAACCAGTGGTGCGTAGATAACACACAATACTTCCATATTTTGAAACGTAAAATTGTGACACGATTTGATCATATTTTGACTGCTTTTGAAAGTGTTTAGGTCAAAAATGACAAAAAATTCAGTATTAAAATTTTAAAATTCGCCCAAAATGAAAAAACGCCACATTTTCGGAATGTGAAAAATATCCACATATTCTGCAAGGGAAAGCAAAGATTTTAAGACCAAGAACGCTCAAATCGGTTCATTTTTGCGGCCGGAAAAAAAAAATAGAAAACACTAAAAATGCAAAAATATCGGAAGTACTGTGTGTTATCCAAATGCCGATTAAACAGGGTCTTGCCGAGACAAACATTTCAGTTCAAGAAACCCACGGACACTTGTTCAGGAAGTGATTCTGAGTAAATGTGTATAAGAAAAAGTGTTTTCTGAAGCTCCGTTCCGATTCTCGATTTTAGGACGATCACAATACTTCCATTTACTCTGTAAATATGGAAGTAAAAATAACCATTACTCCCTCAATTTTCAACCTCTTTACTTCCATATTTACAGAGTAAATGGAAGTATTGTGATCGTCCTAAAATCGAGAATCGGAACGGAGCTTCAGAAAAACTTTTTCTTCCACACATTTACTCAGAATTACTTCCCGAACAAGGGTCTCTGTATCCGTGTGTCCGTTAGTCCGTCTGTCCGCCTGTGGTCATTAACAAAAATGGCCATAGCTCCCTCAATTCTCAACCTTTTTTCGAATTTCTTCAACTGAAATGTTTGTCTCGGCAAGACCTAACACCCTGTTCAATCGGAATTTCAATTGCCCACAGTACTTCCGATATATTTGCATTTTTAGTGTTTTCTATTTTATTTTATTCTGGCCACAAAAATCGACCGATTTGAGCGTTTTTGGTCTCAAGATCTTCGTTTTACCTTGCAGAATATGTGGATATTTTGGTACATTATTTCCAGAAATAATGTACCTATGTAATTGATCAAGAAAAATTTTTTTACAGCACCCCCTGAAAATTTTTTCTTTCACGTTTCAGAGGTTCTAGAACACGAATCTGCAATAAAAATTTTTTGTCCGTCCGCCGTACGCCGTCAGCAGCAAAACGCATAGAAGGAGTGGTCCGATTTAAAAAAAAAAAGAGCGTTAACAAATTTGCCTGTGACGTGCACCTCCTATAAGGGAATCAGAGGATCAACTCTAGACTACTCAAAAGCGATCAAATGTAAAAAAAGTCATGATCTCAAAAACAGTTTTTTTGGGTTTTCGACCCCTTAACATTTTTTGATCGGATTCCCCTGACAATATGCCTCAAGTTGGAACAAAACACAACTTTTAGGACCAACCGCACCAAAATCGGATCAGCGGTTCGATACGAAGTGGACGGACGAAATTTTGGCCAAAACTTTCGTCCAGCCACTTCGTATTGAAATACTGATCCGATTTTGACTAAATTAGTCTTGAAAGTTGCGGTTTGCTCCAACTTGAGGCATATTGTCCGGGCAATCCGATCGGAGAAGGTTAACGGGTCCAATTCGGCATAATTAGGGTATATTTTTGAAAAAACACAAAGTCTCAATTTTGAAGGTGATGCCGTGGGTTTAGAATTTTTTGTGTATTTTTCCCGGCTTTCCCGCTTGATTTACCATAAGATAGGGGGCTTTTTCCGAAAATTTTCGAAAATTTTGATTTTTATCGGTTTGGCTTGTATTTCTTGAGGCGATTTCTCCTTTTTCGCGTTTTTGGCGATTTGAGGGAGTCCTACTGAACCGATTTTGAATTTTTTGAGCTCGTTGGATTCCTTGAAGGTTTTTACACATTTTTCACTCCCTATAAGTCATAATTGATTGGGGTTTAGTGATCAAAAACTGGTTTAAAGACTAATTTTTGACCTAAACAAAAAATATTTTTTGACCCTTTAAAAAAAATGTTAAAATTTCAAAAAAAATTTTTTGAGTAGGTTTTGGGCAGGTACATGACACAAAAAATTTGCAATTTTCTACAACTCGCCAGGACTAAGAAAAATGCAAAAAACCGATTCCAGCTGGAAAATCCAAGGTCTAGGAAAAATTTCAAAAAAATGATAGATTTGACTTCTGGGTTAATTGGCGGGAATCTTTAGACTTTTGACTATGAAACATGAAATTTGGCATTTTTTCGAGATTTTGGTCACCAGGGTCAATTTTTTCGCAATTTTCTTGGTTTTACGGCCTAAGCACCTATGGGGTTAAGCAAAAACGTGATACAGGAGAAATCGTCGGGTGATAAATTCCCTATCAGATGCATTCCCACCCTTCATAACGACTGTTTTATCCCAGGGCGTCGGTTTATAGGCTTGGAACTGCAAAACCGCGATTCGGCTGTTAGAAAGTGAACGTTATTGGGATTAGCCTGTCTCGCATAATAATAGGGTGGACAGATTAATTAAGGGAATTTAAAGCGCTGTGCGGTGAATAGATGCGATCCCGAGTCAGGCCTTTTCGGAAATCTCAGGTATCAATACCGTATATGAGGGACCCGCAGGGTGTGCGTCCCTGGTTTGCGTCCAGGTATAAGGGAAGGGATTGGGGAGGGGCATTGTCCCCTCGTGATGAGACCTCGTCAACGGGTCTTGTTTAATCGCTCAGTGTTTCTTCTTCTTTTTATACCTATTTATTCATCATTGTGAAAAAGTGCCATTTAAGCATCAGTGAACTCACCATTGACCATTACTCCACAAATGATATGGTGATAAACCTACCTACTCCAAATATTTGAACTTTATTTTCTGTGATACCCAGACGAATAATGTACCCATTTCACTAATCTACTTAGCAGCGTTTTTTATATTCCAATAATGTGGGGTACTTTTATTTTGGGCAAATTTTAGAATTTGAATAGTGAATTTTTTGATATTTTTGACCTAAACACCCTTAAAAGCAGTCAAAATATGATCAAAATATTACGTTTCAAAGTATTGTGTGTTATCCACGCACCACTGCTTTTATTCTTCATTACACACAAACTCTTTGGAAACATTTGGCTGAGGAAATTTTTATGATTTAAGTAGAACACAATCAACTTATTGTCAATATTGAAAGCGGGTCTGATTGGCTGGAGTGGAGATTGTCTCTTTTGAACCTCACGGCGCGGTGGAGATTGCAAGTTTTGAAACAAACTGTCATATTGGTCTTTGATCTTAAGTGGGAGATTGAAGGTTTTGACTCAATACCTCAAATACCTCAGCAGCTCGATCCGGGATACTTTCAACTGCAAAGTCCTGCCTCTAACTCGTTTTGTGAAAAAAGTGGAGATTGCCAGTTTTGAATCTAGACCCCTCAGTTAATTATTTAGTTAAATTATTAAGTTATTAGATAATAGTTATCCAATAAAGAGTTACTATTTATACATTATTTATCTATTTAATTATTATTTATTAATTTGAATATTATTCATTTATTATAGGTATTTAATTTTATTAAATACATATTATAAAAAATTAATAAATTTTATTCATGCGATCTTGAGAGGTAATTCACTCGAACAATTTTGTGAGGAAATTCACTCAAACGATTTTAGAAAATGAAATTTTTGGAGTTTTGTTTCCAACTATTGACTTAGGCACGCATTTTTTTTAATTACATTTTTTCAACAAAAAAAGTTTGCCAAATTTAGATTAAATTTGTATTTATTTCGCATTTTCGAAGTGCAAAGCAGTTGGATGCTAAATTTCCAAGCGCTTCCGCCCAATCGGGCCTCTTCTGTTTTCTCTTTTTTAATAAATTTTTTCACACCAACAATATTGACCTTATTGCAAAGCGTGTGGTTGCATATTCGTATTGCTGACACTAAATGCGACTGACTGATAGTAACTCTTGTATGAAATTTTTCTATTTAGAAATATTTCTGTTCCAGTTCATCATATTTCCAATTATTCAGAATTTCGGCCTCCTTTTTCGGTCCGTTTTCAGCGAGTTGAATTTTTCGGCGTCGGACATCAGCACCATCATAAATGTGAATTCCGGCTCGGGCATGATATTCGGTATGTTTTTTAGTGGATTTTTCCAAATTTGATCGACATTCCGAGATTTTTTGATTTTTCAATTTTTCCGCCATCAGGTGTTCTGCATGGGCCGCTGTTAAAATTATTCAATTATCGGAAATACGCATTCATCGGTGCGACTTTGGGTTCGATCAGCCTCATGCTGACGTCATTTTCGACCGAATTCTACGAATTCATGTTATACTACGGGATAATGAATTGTAAGTTTGAATAGTCGTTCGATTAGTTATTCGTTTATTTTTCTGTTCAGAGCGAACAAGTGTTTTCTTTTTCCGCAATCTTCCTGCGTCGCGCCGGTGTTGCACTCGCCTCGTTTTTCTTTCAATTATCTCATGTATCTCTGTAATTGGGCAAGCTTGCCCGTCTTATACAATAAATAAATAAAAAATAGTATTTTTATATTCAGAAAAATTATTGTTTAAAAATTAAAAAAAAGTATTTGTAGTATTACCTATTATGTTTATTAAATGAACGAATAAATTTAAAATTAGAAATTTTATCAATTCGCTAATTTGTTTATTTTTTTCAGCAACCGGCATGTTCATAGTGCACACCTCCTTCAGCGTAGCGCTCAACTCGTATTTCCAGAAAAAGCGAACGTTCGCTTTCGGAATGGCATACACAATAGCCGGCATCGGTTCAGCAGTCATGCCACTGGTAAGTGATTTTTTTCGAAAACTAAGGATAAAGTCCTTGGATTTTTTTTTTTTTTTTGTTGAAAAATTGATTTCTTCAGGTTGCAAGCAAAAGTATCGGGTATTATGGAGCACGAGGAACCGCCCTGATCCTTTCGGGGTTCATTCTTCAAGTTTACGTGCCAGCGATGCTTTTGCAACCGGTAAAATGGCATTACAAGTACCAAGGTGATGAATACATTTGATAGAAATAAATTGTAAGCTATTTAAGCAGGGTTCGCATACATGTATGCTTGCATGTATGCAAGCGTAGACAAGGGTAGCGTTAGACGCTCGTAACGCTAGCCAAGCCTACGATCGCAACGCTAGTGTTGTCTACACTGGCAACGCTAGCGTTGTCCGCGTTTGACAAGCCAGAGTTGTCAACGTCTGGCTCGCCAGCGTTGTCAACGTTTGACCCGCCAGCGTTGTCAACGTTGGACACGCCAGCGTTGTCCACAATAATTGTGGACTCAAATTGAGTCACTCAATTATTGCAACGCTAGCGCTGTCTACGCTCACAACGCTAGCGTTATCCACGCTCACAACGCTAGCGTTGTCCACGCTAGCATATGAACCGAGTGTTAGAGCGTCATTTACCTGGAACGTATCCCACAGATGACGTCGAAGTTGAAAAAGAACTAATGCCGTTGGATTTGAAAGAGAAGGTCGAAATTGACCACCAGGGCGGAGAAAAATTGAACGGTGGCCAAACTGCCGAAGAAATGATGACCGTAACCGAAAGCGAGCCGTTAAAATCAGGTGATATTTTTTAAGAAAATCGCCCCCATTTAATACAATGAATTCACGTTTGTAAATTTGAGCATGGAAATTGAAAATAATATTTTCAATTAGCATATTATGCTAATTTCAAAAACGGCGGTGCTCAAACATCAAGTTAAGCTCAGAAGAACGGCGAGCGATTTGGTTCGATGGGAGAGATCGTTTGGCATTTTTACCTATAACCAGTGGTGCGTAGATAACACACAATACTTCCATATTTTGAAACGTAAAATTGTGACACAATTTGATCATATTTTGACTGCTTTTGAAAGTGTTTAGGTCAAAAATATCAAAAAATTCAGTATTAAAATTTTAAAATTCGCCCAAAATGGAAAAACGCCACATTTTTGGAATGTAAAAAATATCCACATATTCTGCAAGGTAAAACAAAGATTTTGAGACCAAGAACGCTCAAATCGGTTCATTTTTGCGGCCGGAATAAAATAAAATAGAAAACACTAAAAATGCAAATATCTCGGAAGTACTGTGCGTTATCCAAATTCCGATTAAACAGGGTGATAGGTCTTGCCGAGACAAACATTTCAGTTCAAGAAATTTGAAAAAAGGTTGAGAAATGAGGGAGATATGGCCATTTTTGTAAATGACCACAGACGGACACACGGACAGACGGACAGACGGACACACGGACTAACGGACACACGGACACACGGACACACAGACACTTGTTCAGGAAGTGATTCTGAGTAAATGTGTATAAGAAAAAGTTTTTTCTGAGGCTCCGTTCCGATTCTCGATTTTAGGACGATCACAATACTTCCATTTACTCTGTAAATATGGAAGTAAAAATAGTAATTTTCGGCGGTAAGTAATAATTAATAAATAATTATTAATAATATTAATAATTAACGTTCTGCCAACTGTTCTCGAATTCTAGCGAAAACGGGTTTTTGAGACGTTTCAAGTTTTACTCATTTACAGGTCGCATCCATAGGTGGCGGGGAGGAGACCAAGAAGAAATTGACCTTCTGGCAATCCATGGTCAAATGGTTCGACCTGCAATTGCTCAAAGATCCGATTTTCATCAGCATCCTGGTCGGCTTGTCGTTCGCCTTTACGGGTGAAATACTCTTCTCCATAATGTTCCCGATTATTCTCGGAGACAAAGGGTTCGACCTCGACGACACGGCGAGCATCATGGCAACCGGTAATAAATGGTGGGAGGAGGGAAATTTTGAAAGAAAATTAATTAAAATTTAATTAATATTAAAATATAAATTATATTTTTGTATATTAAAATATTTTCATTATATTAATTACACTGCGTAACAAAAAAAATCTTTTGGAAAATCGTCCAGGGTTTTCCACCGGAATTTGACTAATGGTGATGCTCTGAGTTCGAAAATGCCCTTTGTTTGTTTCAATCAGGTCAGGTTTGTTCGCTACAGACATATTGGATACATACATCCTATATATAAACCTATATATAGACAAGCTTGGTGCTGCTCATATTGGATTTTTTAATTTTGGAATTAAAAAAAATATGACTTTGTCATTTGGAAACAGAAACACATCAGAAGCAACCATTTATATATGAATACTTGGCTATATCCTTTAAAAAAACCAGGATTGAACTCAAAACCCTCAAATTAACATACGAGGGTTGACCCAAAAGTAACGGGAATCGAGCTGGAGGGGAAAGACTGCTGTGAGTGGTTCGTTGGCAAGTGAGGGGTTTGGAACGGACACATCTCAAGAGCCCGTGTGCAAAGTTGGGTCGCTGTGAGTTGAACGGTTCGTCCGTTAGATCTTTTTTAGTGAAACAACTTTTTCCGTTTCGGCGAACGGAAACGTGTGATGGCGGACAGCGTGGAGCAACGCGCGGCCGTAAAATTTTGTTTCTGTTAGGGAAAACGCCGGCTGAAACTCTCGAATTGCTAAAAACTGCTTATGGGGATGCTGCATTAAGCAAAATACGAGTCTACGAGTGGTTTCAGCGTTTAAAAAATGGGCAAATGACGATTGAAGACCGACCTCGTTCTGGCGGCCCTTCAACGTCAAGAACTGATGACAACGTTGAGAAAATCAACTCATTGATCATTGATGTGAAAAATGGCATGACACCGATTGTTCACCCCCCCCCCCCCTATTCACCCGATTTTGCCCCCTGCGACTATTTTTTGTTCCCCCGTCCCAAAAGGGACTGGAAAGGAAAACGATTTACGACTGTGGAAGAGGTAAAACAAATATCGCTGGATGGCCTCAAGCTCATTCCATTAAATGAATTTGAACAATGTTTTTAAAGATGGAAAACCCGATTGGACAAGTGCGTTGCAGTCAGTGGTAATTACTTTGAAGGTGATCAACATTTGGTGTAGGAATATTGAAAAATAAAAAAGTTATGACAAAATTCCCGTTACTTTTGGGTCCCCCCTCGTATGTATAGCTCGTCAGGTAGCTATGGCTGTATCTCAAAAAGTTGACCTGATAGAGCAAAACCAAGGTGATATTTGGAATCAGAACACCAAAATTAGTCTAAAAATGCTGAGAAACCCCGGACGATTTTTTGGCTGTTACCCAGTGTTATTGTTTGCAGTGGCAACGGTAGACATCATATTTCGCTTCATCGTGCCGTTCATTGAGAAAATCCTCAAACGGCCCATACGGGACATGTACATGTTCACCCTCGTCATGCTGATCAGCTCGAGATACTGTAAGTTGCGAAACATCCGAAAAAATTTTTAGGAAATCCCAATTGAAAATTTTCGAGTACCTATCTAGCATGATAACAATACACCTACTTGAAAAATGTTTTTTTTTTCATTTTTAAATTCCAATTAATTCTTTCAAAAATCTTTTTTTAGTACTAACTGTTGTCACATCTTTTTGGGACTCGATGCTCGTGGCGGCATTTTTGGGCGTGGCCAAAGGTTTCCGCACCGTTTACATGAGCGTCGTTATGGCCGATTATGTGCCCATCCACAAGCTGCCGTCCGCTCAAGGGTTGCAAACTCTTCTCAACGGCATTATACTCTTAACTTTAGGCCCAGTAGTTGGTGAGTTAATCATCATTCATTATCATGATGCGGTTAACCAATATCTACTCAATACGAACAAAACAAGGTGCGACACGTCAAAATCGGTCCGGCCGTTTAGGAGAAAAACCCGAGGATAGCCCGACTTTTGTGGCAGTTCCGCCCGACCGCGCAGGGTTATTTTCGAGGCTCATTTTCAGCCCGAATGAGTCGTCCGACAAAAAATTTCCACCAGTCCAAAAATGTTGGAAATTTCCTCAGCAATCGGAATCCGTCGTCTCCCAACTTTCAATCAAGACATGAGCAAAAAATCAGAAAATTTCGAAATTTTTTCAAAAAAGTCCAAATTTTTCCGTCAACGAAATTTTGAAACCAACTTTCAACCATACCCGGTTGTTGGAAATTTAACTGGCTTCAAAAAGTCCAATCCCTGGTCTGAATAAATATTCAGCGCTTCTAGTCGAAACCCCAAAAAACCAATACTAAATTCCCGTAAAATGCCCGTTTTTGGCACTTTTTCCCAAAAAAACCCTACTTTGAGTTTGAAATTTGGAATTTTTCCGGTTACTACCTCTCCAAAACCAACATTTTCCCGAAACCGGATCCCCGCTAACCCCAACCGTTCTCTCCAGACTTTCTGTGATCCTCCTCTTTATCCTCTATGTAACTCGTTCATAATCATCTGACATCTGAGCTATTCGTATTGAGTAGACGAACAATATTATTGTCAAATATGGCCCATTACTGTGCCAACATTGTTCAATATGGTCAAATATGGCCCGTTATCGGCCTTTCCATTGTCAAATATGATCCAACATTGTCAAATATGGTCCAATATGAACCTTAACATTGTCTCATATGGTCCGATATTGTCAAATATGGCCCATTACTGTACTTGAAATTGCCCAATATGGTCAAATATGGCCCGTTATTGGCCTTTCTTTTGTCAAATACGGTCAATATTGTCAAATATGGTCTTTAACATCGTCTAATATGGTCCAATTTTGTTGAGTTTGGTCCGATATTTTCTAATATGATACTTAGCATCGCCCAATATGGTCCGATATTGTCAAATGTGGTCCAATATTGTCAAATATGGCCCAATATGTTCCTTTACATTTACCAGTATGGTCCGGTATTGGCCTTGATTGTCCAATATGGTCCTCAATGGTCCAATATGACCCGTAATTGTCCAATATTACCAAGCCTTGCACGAACAAACGAACTTTTTAGTCATATTCACAAATGATCACGAAGATCGAGCGCTTTCGGCCGTACGGTCCTCTTAACGAGCTGTTTCTACGCTCCTTAAAAGTCCAACAACCTCTACCTTCCGACATAGCAGCGTGCCGCAGGTGGTCCTCTTGTAGCCTTGATAATTCGTCAAAACCTCCCAACAGCCGAATCGGTTCAATGGTCTTTTAAATTATAATTTATCACTTTTCAACTCAATTCCATCAACGACATTCTAATTCGTTGTTGTGTGTCTCTTTGAGGGCGGCAGGGCACGCCCGGGACAACTTCTTATCGGGCAAACTCCTGGAACGGCGGTTTACTTTTTACTTTACATCAATATTTTTCAGGTAAACTGCGCGACTACTACGGCCATTTTGTCGTCGTCGTCCACATAGCGAACACGCTCTCCCTTTTCACGTTACTCCTGTGGGCGTCCGAGCGGGCGATTGTAAAGGTTATGGACGTATCGAAAAAGCGAAAAATCCGACGGGGAAGAAATGAAACGAAAACGTGACGAAGGCTTGCGATTATATGAGAATTTATCACAATCTCGCCCCGTGTGATATCAGCAAGATGTCACACTGGAGAGTGTTGCTGAGACGTTACCTAAAAAAATGCGTCTCTTCACATGACAAACTCCATCCAGTAACACATTCTGACGTTTAGGCTAGTTTGAATTACCTACATAAATTCAAGATTAGCGATGCTTTTTCATTTTGACATTTTTACGAATCGCTTTGTAAAACCGGCAATTTGAACGGGCTTACAAGAAGTCATTGATTTCAACATCAACGAATAATTGTAAATGAGGTCATATACTTAAATTGCAATTATAACTCAGGTATGTACCTAATGCAAATACGTACGTCTAAATTTTTTGGGAATTTGAGATTGGCCATACAAACGTACTTATGTCTGTTTTGAATGTGTTCCGTTAATTAAACAAATGTTCCTCACTTCGATGATTTGATTCCCCGGTACCTACATAGTTTTGAAAAATATTACTTACTCAGGTCTGCAAAAAAAGGCATACTGAAAAACACCTTCCTCGGTGTTGACATAATTGTGGGGCAGGCATAATTGAGGCGTTGATAGCCAGAGTGGACCATTCCACGCAGGTGTCGAACTGAGAAAATCGCATTTGAAAATTTCGACTAATTTCTTGTGATTGATTAAGGGCCTTTTTATGGTGTTTTGAAGAAAAAAATACAAGCATTCTTGGGTGAACAGATGACTCATGAACCATAGGGACTTATCTACAAGCCAAATGGTCCACTCTGGCCATCAAAATCGGCGGCCAATTTGCAGACGGACCATTTGAAAAGTTGCGCTCTCTCTTGGCACATTCGAGAACGAGTCAAATTTTAATAATAATTCGATAGATAGAGCAACCACAGACCCATTGCACTGTATAACTCATTTTCGGCCAGTTTGTGGAATGGTCCACTCTGGCTATCAACGCCTCAATTATGGGGGAGAGGGGGGCAAGGGGACAAAGGCCTGGAAAACTTTTCTGGAATTCCTTCACATTAGTATTACGAACATGATAAACTTTACATTATCAAACCGTCAAAAGTAAACTCACAATGCGACAGAAACTCAAAATCAAACTCGAAGTCAAACTCAAAATGAAACAGTAACTCAAACTCGAAGTCAAACCCACATTGAAACTGAAACTCTATCTCATAATCAAACTCGAAGTAAGATTCATAATCAAACTCGAAGTCAAACTCACAATGAAACTGAAACTCAAACTCATAATCAAAATCAAAGTCAAACTCCCAATGCAACTGAAACTCAAACTCACAATCGAAATCGAAGTCAAAGTCACAATGAAACAGAAACTCCAACTCAAAATCGAAATCAAAGTCAAACTCACAATGAAACAGAACTCCAACGCATAATCGTAATCGAAGTCAAACTCACAATGAAACAGAAACTCAAACTCATAATCGAAATCGAAGTAAAACTCTCAATGAAACGAAAACTCAAACTCATAATTGAAATCGAAGTCAAACTCTCAATGAAACAGAAACTCAAACTCATAATCGAAGTCAAACTCTCAATGCAACAAAAACTCAAACTCACAAGTATTATGAGTTTAAGTTTCGGTTTCATTGTGAGTTTGATTATGAGTTTCATAGCAAGTTAGATATTGAGTTTGACTTTGAGTATGAGTTCGAGTTTCTGTTTCATTGTGAGTTTGAGTTTCTGTTACATTGAGAGTTGGACTTGAACTTTGATTATGAGTTTGAGTTTCTGTTTCATTGTGAGTTTCTGTTACATTGTGAGTTTGATTATGAGATTCATAGTTATTTTGAATTTATCGCGATCTGGGAGCCCTTTGCTGAATGAACTTTTTCAAGCAAGATTTTATCACGGGTGTGGTGATGTTGTAATTTTTCCCGTGAGCGAATAAAATTTAAATCTAAAGCGAAGTGAAAATGGAGAAAGCTCAAATTTTGATAATACGGATTTTGCTTTCGTTTGTTGGCAACACTGCCTCAAGGGCCGAGTCGCCGAGTTTTTCGCTTGTTTTTAGACAGCGCTGCAGTCGTCGATGCATACATGGGAAGCTGCTGCGAAAATGGCTGAAGAACAGGTGAGCTGTAAACAAATTTGCTCTATTTACTTCGACGATTTCGCCGATCCTTCGTCGTCATTTCGTCGAAATCGTTTCTCCGGAATTCGGGCCGGCGTTGAAATTCGCCCGTTAGCCGGCGACCGGCTTTCGTCGGCTCTCGATCCGTCAACCCCCTCCTGACTTGTAGGGCTCCCTTCCTAGATACGACTCGCCTTTGTCGACGACGAATTCCCTAAAAAATCACCCCTTTTTTCCGAAGGGGTGGGAGGTAAATACGCGATTTTCCGTCGCGATTTCGTCAGAATTCCCGGAGTGCCGGAAATCCGGAGTTTTCCGCCCGGGCGGTCCACCTGTCAATAATCGGGACGTCCAAAATGCCGGTCCGCTGGGCGATTGCGGGTGAAACGGCCTCCCCGAAACGGGTGTTTACTTTTCGTGTCGGCGAAGTTTATTTTGATTTCGACAAGGCGCGATTTTTCGCCTTCGGATAAAAAATTGTGAAATTTCGACTTTTTTCGAAAAACGCGTCTATTCGGTCGGCCCTTCGGGTTTTCTTTTTGGGCTGAACTGGCGATTTTTTCGTGCCCTCCGAGCGGTAAATCGATGGGGGCCCTTGTAGGGTGGACGGGTGGGTAACTCGGGGCAATGAACATAACAATGTTATTTATCGGATACATTTCTCTCCAACTTCATTTATCTGGATTGGAAATCGTGTTTCGGTCAGCGAATTGTCGGATCATGATTATTGGATTATCAACGCAAAAATTAATTACGATTTATCGTGTTATTTTTTCTTTTCCGCGCCTCTTCCCCATATTTGTCAAAAAACATAATTTAAGCAAAAACAAAATTATGCCTGAATTCTATCCGTAAAAACTCAGCCGATTCCATCGTGCGGGACATTATGTAATTTTTGCTATCACGGCCGTTACTACTTCATTCGATTCAATGGGGAGCGATTATTGATAACGTCCATCGCCGGTAATTCCCGAAAAACTGTGGCATTCATTGAAAAACAAAAAAATATCAATTTCTCCGAACAATAGTCTAGATAAGACACATTAACCGCCGTATTCTATAGGGCGATTCCAGAAAAAACTGCAATTTGGGGGTTTGCCATGGCAAAAAACTAACCTTTGATTTTCCGTACACCCCTAATTGAAACTGGTCCAAAAAAAGGTCTAGTTTTAGAAAATATAAATGGCGAGATACTTTACAAAGCCCAAAATTAGAAATCATGGAAAAACTGAAAAAAAGTGCAAAATTTGGTCAAGACCGTCACACAGTTTGGTAGTCCTGTGAGAAAAAGGGAACACGATTGTAACCCCTGATTCCTCTTGGAATAAATAACCTGTCACCAGAACCAATAAGTGAAATACAGTTTTGGGCCCTAAGTGAAAAACTAATGCATCAGAACAGGCTTTAAAGGCAACTTTTTCGAAAAATTAGGTAGATGAACTTGCTCCTGGTTTCAACAAATTTGGTTCAAAACCCGGATTTCCGCTGTGATTTGATAGAATAATTCCTTCAGATTATTACCAAAACCAATTTTGGGCATTTACCAGGAATCTTGAAACGATTTGAACCATTAATGTAGAGGACAAGGGGTGTGAAGGTCGTGATCTTAAAATTAGGATTTTTTTTTTAAATCTCTAAATTAGCCTTATTGCACGAAATAAATCATCCGAGACATCTAATATTGTAAGTTGAACGTGGGGAAAATAAACTTAGATTGTTTTATATTGTTGAACTTCAATAAAAAAAAAAACACAACATGCAAATCACTGCTATTTCGCCATATCAGTCTTATTAAGTTGTGGAAGTCAGAGGTGACAAGCCTGCTATACATCTGGTAATTTTAGTTAATTCTACTAACTAGAAATGGCTTATTTCGTACAATAAGGCTAATTTAGAGATTAAAAAGAAAATCCTAATTTTAAGATCACGACCTTCACAGTTGGAGTCGAGACCTTCACACCCCATGTCCTCTACATTAATCGTTCAAATCGTTTCAAGATTCCTGGTAAATGCCCAAAATTGGTGGAAAGTCATTAGGCCATCATTCATTGATAATTCCTGAATCTAAACTAGGCGGCATCAGGTAGTTCTAGGAAGATAGCAGTGGTGCTCGCAAATTTCAGCTAGCACATGTGGCGTTTTTTTAGGTTTTGAGCGACTTCTAGCGGATTTTCGGAAAAAATAAGTAGTTCAGCGCATGGAACGCGAGATTTTGCATATAAATAAGTGTATCGAACTCATTTTCCCCAAAGTTTTGGATAGCAAATGTTAGAAATTAAGCGACGAAATGTGACGGTCGCGTGACGGTCTTGACCGTGAAGGTCGTGAGAAAGTACCCCTAATGTTGAAAGAAGAAGGCGGCTTTTGTTTGTAGAAGGGGAAACCGGCCTCGTGTCACCATCAGCACATGATTTGCAACCAAATGGAGATGAAAAATTTCCGAATATAATCTAACTTATTATTACTGTCACTGCTGTGAAGGTCGTGACAAAAAGTATCTCAGAAACATGACTTCCCTCCGGAATCGTCGCGTTTTATTCATCTCAGCCTCCTGACGGTCCTGCGACAGATGTGATTCACGCCAAGGATTGTTTTTGACTGAGGACAAGTTGGTTGCAGCGCAATAAACAACCCCATTGAACTCTACCATCAAGGCGAAGACATACTTTTTTGTGTGTGAAGGTCTTGATTAGACCCCAGTGACGCGACCTTCACAGGGTTTTTTAAAAACGTTCGTTAATCAAAACCACTTGAATGCCTTAAATTCATAAACTAGAATATCCAGTGGACAAACCAGTGAAGAAAAAATGGGGGGCTACCACTAGAAATTGGGATGCAAACACGTTCAGAAATAGGTGATAGTGCTTGAGTTCGCGTGAAGGTCGTGAGATTTTGGGCATTCTAACCCGATTTTCTCCGCCATCCAAAGCCCAAATTGATCAAAAGTATCAGGAGACTTGGGCGAACTTATGCCAAACGACAGAAAAATAAAAATAGAAAGATCGCGTGTATACTGTAGGTGTCAGAACCCGGTACGGTCAAATTGCATTTTTTTCTGGAATCACCCTATAATGATATTCATGTTCAACATATAATTTGTTTGAGCAATAAATTGTTTCGCAGGAAATTTAGTCCAACATTTTGAAATTCGGTCCAACATTTTGATATTTGTTCCAAGATTTCGAACATTTTTAACGTCCGCAGAGAACGGAATTGAATTTGAGACGGTTTTGCGCTTAGGGCTAAAAGGTGCAAGGGAGATGGAAGATGCTGAAAGGTTTCATTACCTTTTCTCGAGAACCAATGAACCGATTTTCAAATTTCAAAAAGATTTGGATCCGCCTCAACAATCCTCAGAGAGTTATCATGGCGGATTTTTGAAAAAAATTCATTTTTTAAATTTTTAAAAAATGAAATGTTATTTTCCGTCTAATACCGGGAATTTAGACAATTTATCAGGAATTTTAAGACCATCCACATGTTTATATGTTCAGCGTAAAGTGAAAAATGAGATGACGGAAAAACGGGCCCGAATTTCATTGAGAAATCTGTCACGCTCGTGTTTTAATTTAGAAACTCGGTTTTATGAATGGCTGTAGGTAGGTATTTACTTTTTCTCGAAATCTGACAACACCCTATAAATTGGGTTATGTACCTTAGGCCAATTTTTCAAAACCATACAACACACCTTTAACAAATTTTCTCGTCAAAGTTCCCTGTCAAAGAATATCCCAAAAGAAGTACTGACCGTAAAAGTGATGACGTCACTGGTGAGTTTGTGTGCCCTACGCGCTTTTGCAACTTGCCGTAGGTGGCCAATATGGCGACGAGTGACGATCAATTTTACGTTATTTTCGGCCTGAGGCACAAAAACATGATATTGATACATTTTTCATATCTTCCGTATCACGATTTTACGATTGCACTCCCAAAAGTAGCATTGCCGAAAATTGGATCACAAGCAGTGATAACAGCAGACTGGTAGCTAGTTGTCGGGTCAACTTCAGTTATGATATTGACCATGCGTCTGGTCTGAGGGCGAGAGACATAGGTTAGACACCTTATCTTATCAGAAGTTGACTGATGTCCGATAGTGTTATCACTGCTTGTGATAAGGGCGATCGAATTTCCGGCTTCAAAAATGTTGGGGTTGCAGAAATTGTATAATCGTGATAAGGAAGAAACGGAAAATTTATCAATATCATGCTGTGTTTGTGCCTTAGGCCTTAAAAGTGATGGTCACTAGTCGCCATGTTGCCAACTTGGTCTCAAAAGCGCATAGGGCACACAAACTCACTAATGATAAGACATCCTGTGAATCCGTCGGGTGGTTCCATATCTTATCTTAACAAAAGTTGACCCTAAAACTAAGCAGTCCTATGCTGTTATCACTGCTTGTGATAAGGACTATCGAATTTTCGGTGGTGCAATTGGAGAGAACGTACCAGAACTACAACTCTTAGGTCTCTAATGTGTCGAGCGCTTTCGACGCAGACGGCATCATCAAGAGCATACTCCAAAAGCTTGCAGTCTTCGAAGAAATCAGAGATTGGGTTCGTGGATTCTTGGTGGATGCATATCATTCTGCGGGCTTGGGAATCTCTATTCAACGGTCGTTTTCGATGTTGAATTTGGGAGCCACCCGAACATCAATTGCATTAAATCGCATTGCGGGGATCGAGAATGTTGTGCAGACTTCAGCGGAGATTCCGGATCCTCCGAGAAGTTTGCACGATTATTTCAGTGCGATTCATTGATCCGACTATTTTGGATTGTAGTCGGGCTATTTTGGATTAGGGTCTGGGTAAAAAATTAACAGGTTGTCTCCTTCGACGAGATTTTGGCAGATTCATTTCCCTCTCGAGGGTTTGGCGATTGGGAAGGCAATGAATTTGCTTTAAGCGAAAGGAGACAATATATGACTGCTTGAGCCCAACCCCCATTGCACGACTTCAGCATAGGGTTTGTTCCAGGAGCGTGAGTTTAGGCATAAAGTAAACAGGTTTTTTTGGCAACTCCCCTGCTGCGACACAAGTGCCAAAAGTGAGTATCGTAGCTTTGGAGTCGCCAAACTTGTTTACCTCATGCCCACACTCTCGCTCCTGGAACAAACCCTTAACAATCATCAATTTTTTCGGAATGCCTTCATTTTTAATCTGAAGCGACCCCTGGACAGATCGTGACAGCTCAGGCCACCTGCAGACAGCAAAGTGAACCGGAAGGAATCGGATTTACCTCTATTCCTTAGGCGCTTTCGACACAATTGGCATCTTCAATGCTTGAAGTCTTTTCAGAAAAGCGAGGCTCGAATCGTTTTAAGCCATTTCGCAAGACAGAATCCAGACTGCCAAAACGATTATCGATTGCCTTCCCATCCAAACCCGCCGTACCAGTTCTGATTTTTGGCACATTCCAACGTCTCTCTTTTCTCCAGGAGGTCATACAATTAGAGCTGCTATGCAAGCAGCTCTACGAATCGAGCGATCACACTCTGCGGGTTGAAGCGGAAAAGGCGCTCGTCGCTTTCCAAAACGCGCCGGACACTTTATCGAAATGTCAGCGCCTCCTGGATCGCGGGGATTCCAGCTATTCGCAGCTCCTCGCCGCCACCACACTCACCAAACTCGTGTCGAGGACCAACCAAGCCCTCAGCCTTCAGCAGCGGATCGATATCCGTACGTAATTTCATTTATTTATTTCATGGCTGCCGATTATTTGACCTACTGATAGCAGGGTATCGAATATTTGGAATTTATCGTGTTTTTCTCTGATTTTTCCAAAATTCAGGACCTCTCATTGGAGAGGCATCAATTTGGATAAGTCGATACAACAAACCGATCTTTTCAACATGATAAATATTTTTATTTAACAAATCAACGACTTTGTGTTGATGTTTTTGCTTCAATATATCGATAATTTCGATTCGATATTAATTTAAGGAATATTGATTTATTTTGTCGACTTATCCAGCTAAAAATATTAGTGAGAAATTGCTTGTTAATGTTTGAAGCATCGAAATTTTGCTGAATTTTCTGGAAATCGATTGCTTCAGGTAACTACGTTTTGAATTACTTGGCCACAAGGCCGAAGTTGTCCACATTCGTCGTTCAGGCGCTAGTCACGCTCTACGCCCGGATAACAAAGCTCGGCTGGTTCGATCATTTCAAAGACGATCTGGTCTTCCGCAATGTGATCAACGACATCGCCAATTTCCTTCAGGTCCGACCTCATTTTTTGAAAAATACCTGCATGGTTTTTTTTAATGAATAGTAATTTATGTTTTTTCCCTCCGCAGGGATCGGTGGAACACTGCATGATAGGAGTCCAACTCCTTTCCCAGCTGACGTGCGAGATGAACCAGATTTCCGAGGCGGACGCCAACCGGGCGCTAACGCGCCACCGAAAAATCGCCTCGTCCTTCAGGGACACACAGCTTTTCGAAATTTTCCGCCTATCCTGCAATTTGTTGAGCAATGCGAGCGAGAAATGTTCCAGCCTCAATTTCGAAGATGAAGCCCAAGTAAGCGGAAGTTTTCAAATTAAAATTGATTGATGCTTTCGGTTACCAGATATTTAGGTACTAAAAAAAAAAATATTTTTTCCAAACTGTTGAGAAAACGAGAAACTCCATACTCATTATTTAATGCATAATTTTTTCCAATTTGTATTTTTTTAATTTTTGAAAATTTATTTGTTGCATTCATGTTTGTTTGTTTATCGCCAGCATGGCCTCATGACGCAATTGCTACGCCTGGCACAGAATTGCCTGACGTTCGACTTCATCGGGACGTCGACGGACGAAAGTTCCGACGATTTGTGCACCGTTCAGATACCGACGTCGTGGCGTCCGGCGTTTCTCGATTTTACGACGTTGAAACTATTTTTCGACATGTATCATTCGCTTCCCGGTTCCTTATCTTCCCTGGTAAGCGAAATCATACATTTAAAAAGCCCCTAGAAAATTTAAATTGTGGGAAAATTCAACAATTCTAAAAAGTGTGTAACAAATTAAGAAATAACGCAGAAATGGGAAAATTACTCCAAAGAAGAACAAAAAATCTAAAAATTTTGCGAAAATTATAAATTTTGTAAAATGTAAAAGTTTGGAAAATATTGAAATTGAAAAAAAAATAATTTAAAAATGTGGAATAATTTAAAAATTTCAAATAGTGTAAAAAAATTTGAAAATTTTGAAAAATTTTATTTTCTACTAACCTTTTTGTTGATTTTTAGGCGCTGTCATGTCTAGTCCAAATGGCGTCGGTACGAAGGTCCCTTTTCGGCAATACGGAACGGGCCAAATTCCTCACACAACTTGTCAACGGTGTCAAACACATATTACAAAATCCTCAGGTAAGCAAAAAAGCTCAAAATTTTCCTCAGGTGGTCCAAAAATTTTGAAAATCAGCCCAATTTTATCGGTCCAAAAAAATGTCAACAGGGACTCAGCGATCCGGCCAATTACCACGAGTTCTGCCGCCTGCTCGCCCGGTTGAAGTCGAATTACCAACTCGGCGAGCTCGTCATGGTCGAAAACTATAGAGAAGCGATTCAGCTCATCGCCAAATTCACAGTCGAAAGTTTGCAGGTGGAAATTTTAGCAATACTCCACCGTTAATTTTCTGCAAATTTGAAATTTTCTGCAAATTTTGAATTTTTGCTCTCGCATTTTTGACCTTTTTAAATGAATACTTAATACTTAGATTATTTAAAGCTTTTTATTTTTGTAGATGTGGCAGTTTGCTCCGAACAGCGTTCACTACCTTCTGAGCTTATGGCAGCGGATGGTCGCCTCGGTTCCATATGTTAGAGCCACGGAGCCGCATTACTTGGAAACGTACACGCCCGAAGTCACGTCAACTTATATCACGTCTCGCCTCGAATCAGTCGCCGTTGTTGTCAGGCAAGTACAATCATTGATTAAAAACATGCTACCAAAAAAATTCAAATAGATGTTAAATTTGGTATAATATTCAAATTTTGGTCAAAATGTCAAATTTTGGTCAAAATGTCAAATTTTGGTCAAAACAGCAAATTTTGGTCATAATGTCAAAATTTTATCAAAACGGCAAATTTTGGTCAAAATGTCAAATTTTGGTCAAAATGTCAAATTTTGGTCAAAACGTCAAATTTTGGTCAAAACGTCAAAATTTGGTTAAAATGTCTAATTTTGGTTAAAATGTCTAATTTTGGTCAAAATGTCTAATTTTGGTCGAAATGTCTATTTATGGTCAAAATGTTGGAAGTCGATCCCGACTCCAATGTCACTACAACAATCAAATGATTGATGTTGCAAAGAGTGACACTAAGGATTCGGCTTTCTAATATTTCCAAAATTCAAAATCCCCTCATTCCGAGTTTAGACATTGATTGAAAATACATTTCGTTCATCTTCTAACTCATCTTCTCCATCTGACTTATAAGAGGTTATGGGCCCATTTCACAACAACTACACAATGTAGTTTGTCTAATAAGGTCATGTCCTTACCTTTTTGTTTTACGTAAAGACAAGGATCTGATGGAGTAGGTTTGAATCCCATTTCGACAAGTGCGTGGTGGAGCTTTTTATACCACTGACGTCCAGACTGTTTGAGTCCATAAAGTGACTTCCTGAGGTGACAAACTTTGTCACCGTTTGAAAGTTCTTGGAGCATCTTCTTTGCTTCCTTTTTGACGAGGGAATCTGGAGATTTGACGAGTTCGGTGAGCGACTCTTTCAGTTTTTCAGGTATCTCCATGTATATTGACTTGTCGATATCTCCGTTTAGGTACGCTGTGACAACATCGAGTTGATGTACTTTCATCCCCTTTTCAGCAGCGAGTGCCATCATCGTCCGAATGGTTCCTAAACGGATGACTGGGGAATAGGTTTCATCATAGTCTAGGCCTGGTCGTTGGTTGAAACCACGAGCGACCAGTCTAGCTTTTCTCCTTTCAATTGACCCATCCTTTTTATATTTTGTGCGGAGAACTAGACGACTTGTGATGGTGTCCCGATTCGATGGTCGGTCACATAATATCCAGGTCTTGTTCTTCAGCATTGATGCGAATTCGTCGTTTATGGCATCCCGCCATTCCTGAGATTTGATGTCTCCATCATCTGGTTGGTCGGTTATACATGCCATTTCTTCGATAAATGATCCTGTTTCCGAAATTGATTCTTCATCGTTATGAATTTCCTCGGTATTAGTGGGAGCAGGTGGAGGTTGGTTCACAGGGGCCATATTGTAACCTTTTCGGGGTCTCCCCCTTTGGCCAAATATTTTTCTTGGCCTTCCTGGACCTATCTTCATTTCAATGCCTGCTTCGTTTGATTCGTCGTCATTTGAGCTTGAAGTTCTCGACGATTGTTGGTGTTCCAAGGGTTCACTTTCCGGAGTAGGTTCTTCCAGTTGAAGTTCTTCGTTGAAGATTTGGCGATCAGGAATGGGATCTTCTAGACGACGCTCAATTCCGTTTCCAGTACTTCCACTGCTGCTGATCGAATCGGATGGTGGTGGAGATGGTAGAATTTCATCTGCATTATTGAGTACGTTGGGGATTTGATGATGATTTTGTATCTCATCATCGTATTTTACAGGTGTTTGAATTAGTACGTACTCGATCGGTTTCTCACCATCGCTGGGATCTTCTTCTTCTTGATCGTGTTCGACGAATTTCACATCACGAGTTATGACGATTTTCTTTTCATCAGGAATCCACATTCGGTAGGCTTTGCTCTCTTCTGAATACCCTACGAATATGCTTTGTCTACTTCGAGGTTTGAATTTTCCTTTGGACTTTTTATCTAGAGTAAAAGCTTTGCACCCGAAGGTTCGGAAGTATATTACGGTTGCTTTCCGGTTGAACCATTTCGTATATGGGACTTCCCCATTCAGTGCCTTTGTTGGGCATCTATTACGAATATGATTCGCCATTGAAATGGCTTCTGCCCAAAAATTCTCCGGCAGTTTTGAATCTATGAGCATGCATCTAGCCATGTCTAGATACGTTCTGCGATTCCATTTTGTTGGGGTGTGTCTGGGCAGCTCAGCCGTCTTCCGATTCCCGCCTCTTTCAGGAATTTGGTGAATTCCTTCGAAGTATATTCACCTCCGTTGTCGCTTTGAAGGTTCTTGATTTTCTGTCCGGTGGTATTCTCTGCCCATGTTTTGAATTCCTTGAAGGCTGTCAATGACTCGCTTTTCTTTTTCAGGAATTTTATAGTCGTCCACCTCGATTTATCGTCTGTGAAAGTGATGAAATATTTAGCACCTCCAAGTGATAATTTTCTCATAGGACCACAGATATCAGAATGAATTATTTCTAACAATTCAGTTGTGCGACCAGGAGTTGAGGTTGGAAACGGTTAGCGACTTAACTTACCTTTAATACAAGTTTCACATGGGTTCAGAGTACCACTGAGATTTTCGATGCCTACGATATTTTTGTTTTTACACAGGCTTTTCAAATCATTTTCGTTTAGATGTCCGAATCTCTTGTGCATTTTCTCCAACTTAGATTGGGTTGTCACATTCTTGGCGACTTCGTCGGGATTATATTTTACGAAGTAAAGATTTCCCACTCTTTTGGCGATGAACAACACTTTACCGTTTTGATCAGTGATGTCAGCCTTAGTTTTAGAGAATATGACCTTTAAATTGCGATCCGTAATTTTGGACACGCTCATGAGATTCGTATTCAAGCCGGGAACGCACAAAACATCGTCTATTGTAATGTCTGTGTTTTCTCGATTATTCTTTACGCTGAAACTTATCTTTCCTTTAGCTATTGCGGGTGTTTGAGACTTGTTTGCTAGTGTCACATTCTGGGTAGGAATTGATTTAATGTCAAACAATTCGTTTTTGGATTTTACCATGTGAGTTGTACACCCACTGTCGAGACACCAGTCCCAATCTTTTGATGTTTTGCTAGTAACGGAAAGTATAGTATTCAACGCGACTGTATTGTTGGCATTTTGGTATTTTTGTGATGACCAACAATCAACTGCCAAATGCCCCAGCTTTTTGCATTTTGTGCATTTCTTTCGTGGTTTGTTACCTTTTGGTTGTTGAATTTTGTGCTTTGATATGAGAGCGTTGTTACCATCCTGTTGCTTTTCTATTCTGGAATCACTTTCTTCGAGTATTTTGATCCTCAATAGTTCAGTTCGGGGTAATTCGTCTCTGCTCTCAATCGCACACCTGAAATTTTCAAATTCTTCTGGCAGGCTATTGAGCAGTAAGATGGCGAGCAATTTATCGTTGATTTCTATGTCCAATTCATGTAGTTTGTCTGTTGTGTTGTGGCCCTTCGATACCTCAGTGGAACTAAAGAAGTCGGATTGGTATATAAGAAAACCGGCGAACTACTCCATGGATATAGTGACTCTGATTGGGGAAATAATATAATCGACCGACATTCGTACTCCGGCTACCTATTCAAATTTGGCGGAGCAGCCATCTCGTGGGAGGCGCGGAAGCAACGATCAGTCGCTAGAAGTAGCGTTGAAGCAGAGTATGTCGCCTTGTCAGATGCAGCCAAAGAAGCAGCATATCTGAGGGGGTTGCTATCATGCGTTGGGGTTCCACAGACTACAATATCCATCAAGTCGGACAGTCAGGGAGCTATCGCATGGGCTGAAAATCCATGCCATCACCAACGAACAAAACACATCGACATACGCTATCACTACGTACGAGAGGAAATTGAAAACGGAACTCTACACCTATCGTACATCCCTACCGAATCGATGCCAGCCGATTCATTGACGAAGTCCGTACCAAAGGAGAAGCACAACTTCTGCAGAAACTTCATGGGATTGTCGTCGTCATCAATCGCCGCACGAAGTCGAGATCGAGAGGGGGTGTTGGAAGTCGATCCCGACTCCAATGTCACTACAACAATCAAATGATTGATGTTGCAAAGAGTGACACTAAAGCCGCGTACGCACTAGTAACAAACGGCCGCTCCGCTCCTCCGCTCCGCTCCTCCGTTCCGAACATTTCAACGAACTTTGGTTCGTAACATCGTAGCGCTCCAAACCTCGCTCCGTAACAAATAGGCCGATCGGGAGAATCGAGCGCTCCGTGTCAGCGTTACCACAAAATATTCGATACCTGTACTCGATACTGAAGAGTATTGAATCGTATGAGTACTTTTTTCATTTCACACACCAAATTAAATGTTAATAAAATGGAAATAACAGATTAAATTGGTGCGTAGATAACACACAATACTTCCATATTTTGAAACGTAAAATTTTTACACAATTTGATCATAATGATACACCCTTAAAAGCAGTCAAAATATTATTTTGACTGCTTTTAAGGGTGTTTAGGCCAAAAATATAAAAAAAAAACTCACTGAGCAAATTTTTAAATTCCAAAAATAAAAGTATACCAAATTTAAATAATAATACAAAAAATATCCACATATTCCGCAACGCAAAACAAAGATTTTAAGACCGAGAACGCTCAAATCGGTTCATTTTTGGGACCGGAAAAAATAAAATAGAAAACACTAAAAATGCAAATATATCGGAAGTACTGTGAGTAATTCAAATTCCGATTGAACAGGGTGTTAGGTCTTGCCGAGACAAACATTTCAGTTCAAGAAATTTGAAAAAAGGTCGAGAATTAAGGGAGCTATGGTCATTTTGGACACAATTTGATCACATTTTGACTGAAGTTCGGGGGAGCGGAGCGGACCCCGTCCACACTAAGCTCAGCCCGCTCCGAACATTTCTTTGATGCGACGGGAGAAAACCGCCAACAGACCGATCGGGCTCCGCTCCGCTCCTCCTTCTGAAGTTTTGCCGCCCCGAACCTGGCCTTGGAGCGGAGCGGAGGAGCGGAGCGGCCGTTTGTTACAAGTGCGTACGCGGCTTAAGGATTCGGCTTTCTAATATTTCCAAAATTCAAAATCCCCTCATTCCGAGTTTAGACATTGATTGAAAATACATTTCGTTCATCTTCTAACTCATCTTCTCCATCTGACTTATAAAGCCGCGTACGCACTAGTAACAAACGGCCGCTCCGCTCCTCCGCTCCGCTCCTCCGTTCCGAACATTTCAACGAACTTTGGTTCGTAACATCGTAGCGCTCCAAACCTCGCTCCGTAACAAATAGGCCGATCGGGAGAATCGAGCGCTCCGCGTCAGCGTTACCACAAAATATTCGATACCTGTACTCGATACTGAAGAGTATTGAATCGTATGAGTACTTTTTTCATTTCACACACCAAATTAAATGTTAATAAAATGGAAATAACAGATTAAATTGGTGCGTAGATAACACACAATACTTCCATATTTTGAAACGTAAAATTTTTACACAATTTGATCATATTTTGACTGCTTTTAAGGGTGTTTAGGCCAAAAATATAAAAAAAACTCACTGAGCAAATTTTTAAATTCCAAAAGTAAAAGTATACCTACCAAATTTAAATAATAATACAAAAAATATCCACATATTCTGCAACGTAAAACAAAGATTTTAAGACCGAGAACGCTGAAATCGGTTCATTTTTGGGGCCGGAAAAAATAAAATAGAAAACACTAAAAATGCAAATATATCGGAAGTACTGTGAGTAATTCAAATTCCGATTGAACAGGGTGTTAGGTCTTGCCGAGACAAACATTTCAGTTCAGATTTTAGGACGATTCCAATACTTCCATTTACTCTGTAAATATGGAAGTAAAACACTATTAAGCCCTTACGTCATTTATTTAACGTTATATTACTTTTCAACAAGGTTAACAAATCATTTCTATGTGAAAAAGTTATTTATAAGATCAAACGAATGTCGAAGAAGTGGTGATGGAGATTTACTGGTATCGATACTTAGCTTTCGATACTTCCGATATTCATATCTTGCTTGAGGAGCGGGAGAAAGTTCGGGGGAGCGGAGCGGACCCCGTCCACACTAAGCTCAGCCCGCTCCGAACATTTCTTTGATGCGACGGGAGAAAACCGCCAACAGACCGATCGGGCTCCGCTCCGCTCCTCCTTTTGAAGTTTTGCCGCCCCGAACCTGGCCTTGGAGCGGAGCGGAGGAGCGGAGCGGCCGTTTGTTACAAGTGCGTACGCGGCTTAAGACAAAATGTCTAATTTCGGTCAAAATGTCAAATTTTGGTCAAAATGTCAAATTTTGGTCAAAGCGTCAAATTTTAGTCAAAGTGTCAAATTTCGGTCAAAATGTCAAATTCTGCTAAGTTTTAGGGTTCAAAATATTTTCCAAAATTCTGAACGATGTAGGTGATCTAAACAAATTGAACATTTTCAAAATTCTGTTGCTTTTTTATTTTATTTTAGTCAAGGTTTTTTTAAATTCATATTTATTTATGTATTTTCCTCAAGTTTTTCCCCAGGGTTATGTTTCTAAATATTTCTTCAATTTTTTCTCAGGGACGGCCTGGAAGACCCTCTCGACGATCTCGGTATGGTGCAACAGCAGCTGGAACAGCTTTCCGTCATCGGGCGGTGCGAGTACCAAAAAACGTGCGCCCTTCTCGTCCAACTGTTTGACCAGTCGGCCACCATGTACCAGAAACTCCTATCCTCGCCCACACCACATCAGCTTGAAGTTCAATTAATTCAGCAAGGTGACACAGAAAAAATTTCAATTAAAGCGAAAAATCTCATTTTGAAATTTAATTTATTATAAATTCTAGTCAAATGAAAATTTATGGGAATTGATTTTTGATTTATGTTTTCTGAATAAAAATTATTGAGTAATTATTATCAATTGAAGTTATGTTTTTTATTGGTTTGTTCTTGCCCTAGGCCGATTGACCTGGCTCGTATACATAATCGGATCTGCCATCGGTGGCAGAGTATCGTTCAATAACAATGATGAACACGATGCGATGGACGGTGAACTTGTTTGTCGGTATGTTGAATGTTCAAATTGACGAATTTGATGGAATTTTAGGCAGTATTTGAATTTGAAAAATTTTTTATGATTATTTTAAAATCATTTCGATGATTTAACAATTGTTCGGTGATAATTTGATGGTCCTTTGATGGTTCTGGTAATAAAAATTCTGCAATAGTTTAATGATCTTGTGATTATCATTTGGTGATCTTTTGATGGTCATCTGATGATCATTAGATAATCTTTTGATGCTAGTCGGAGGATCAACTGATGATCTTCTGGTGATGATCAGTTAATTATTCCGTTATAGTTTTATGATATTTTAATGACTATTTGGTGATCTTTTGATGATTGTCATTTGGTGGTCACCTGATGATCTTGTGATGATTAAATGGTGATTTTTGATGATTGTCTGATTAACTTTTGATGGTTATTTAGGCAATAATTATTTGGTGATGATGTTGATGGTCATCCAATGATTATTTGATGATTATCTTGTCATCTTTTGACGATCATCTTATTTTTACTTCCATATTTACAGAGTAAATGGAAGTATTGGAATCGTCCTAAAATTGAGAATCGGAACGTAGATTCAGAAAAAACTTTTTTACTTCCATATTTACAGAGTAAATAGAAGTATTGTGATCGTCCTAAAATCGAGAATCGGAACGAAGCTTCAGAAAAAACTTATTCTTATACACATTTACTCAGAATCACTTCCTGAACAAGTGTCTGTGTGTCCGTCTGTCCGTCTGTCCGTCTGTCTGTCTGTCCGTCTGTCCGTCTGTGGTCATTTACAAAAATGGCCATAACTCCCACATTTCTCAACCTTTTTTCAAATTTCTTGAACTGAAATGTTTGTCTCGGCAAGACCTAACTCCCTGTTTAATCGGAATTTGGATAACGCACAGTACTTCCGAGATATTTGCATTTTTAGTGTTTTCTATTTTATTTTTTTCCGGCCGCAAAAATGAACCGATTTGAGCGTTCTTGGTCTTAAAATCTTTTTTTTACCTTGCAGAATATGTGGATATTTTTTACATTCCAAAATTTGGCGTTTTTTCATTTTGGGCGAATTTTAAAATTTTAATACTGAATTTTTTGATATTTTTGACCTAAACACTTTCAAAAGCAGTCAAAATATGATCAAATTGTGTCACAATTTTACGTTCCAAAATATGGAAGTATTGTGCGTTATCTACGCACCACTGGTCTTATACACATTTACTCAGAATCACTTCCTGAACAAGTGTCTGTGTGTCCGTCCGTCCGTCTGTCCGTCTGTGGTCATTTTCAACCAGTGGAGCGTAGATAACACACAATACTTCCATATATTGAAACGTAGAATTGTAACACAATTTGATCATATTTTGACTGCTTTTAAGCGTGTTTTGGTCAAAAATATCGAAAAAATCACTATTAAAATTTTAAATTTTGCCCAAAATATAAATACAATACATTATTGAAATATAAAGAATATCCACATATTCTGCAAGGTGAAACAAAGATTTTAAGACCAAGAACGCTCAAATCGGTTCATTTTTGTGGCCGGAAAAAAAAAATAGAAAACACTAAAAATGCAAATATATCGGAAGTACTGTGCGTTATCCAAATCCCGATTAAACAGGGTGTTTGTTCTTGCCGAGACGAACATTTCAGTTCAAGCAATTTGAAAAAAGGTTGAGAATTGAGGAGCTATGGCCATTTTTGTAAAATTTTGGTTTCCTGATGGCAGTAAACCGGCAAGGCCCTGCGTTGGGACGTCAGGGTAGAAATAGAAATGAAAGAGCTGGATTGTGTCACTCTTTTACTTTCTCCTACAGCTGTTTCGGCCGTTTGGCCTTCTTCATGGACCTGTAGTCTATGCACTAAAATTTCATTTAACAACATGCACTCATCCAATATAAATACAAAACTCAACCAGCCAACAATAAAAACAGTTTCAACTTTAAAAAAATATATAATCTGCTCAATAAAAACTTTGAAAACAAAAACAATAATTTGAAAACTAGACTGAGGAGATTTTTTCATTCACAGTTGAAACTTCAGGCTGGAAGCTGTACAGCCTAAGTTTTTATTGAGCAGATTATATATTTTAGAAATTTTAGTGCATAGACTACAGGTCCATGAAGAAGGCCAAACGGCCGAAACAGCTGTAGGAGAAAGTAAAAGAGTGACACAATCCAGCCCTTTCATTTCTATTTCTACCCTGACGTCCCAACGCAGGGCCTTGCCGGTTTACTGCCATCAGGAAACCAAAATCACGAAAAGAAACCGGCGGACACTAGTCCAATTCCATCATTCAATATTTTTGTAAAAGACCACAGACGGACACACGGACAGACGGACACACAGACACTTGTTTGGGAAGTGATTCTGAGTAAATGTGTGTAAGAAAAAGTTTTTTCTGAAGCTCCGTTATGATTTTCGATCTTAGGACGATCACAATACTTCCATTTACTCTGTAAATATGGAAGTAAAAATGGCCATTACTCCCTCATTTCTCAACCTTTTTTCAAATTTCTCAAACTTGAATGTTTGTCTCGGCAAGACCTAACACCCTGTTTAATCGAAATTTGGATAACGCACAGTACTTCCGATATATTTGCACTTATAGGGTTTTCTATTTTTTTTTACGGCCATAAAAATGAACCGATTCGAGCGTTCTTGGTCTTAAAATCTTTGTTTTTCCTTGCAGAATATGTGGATATTTTTTATATTCCAATAATGTATTGTATTTTTATTTTTGGCGAATTACTTCCATATTTACAGAGTAAATGGAAGTATTGGAATCGTCCTAAAATCGAGAATTGGAACAGAGCTTCAGGAAAAACTTTTTCTTAGACACATTTACTCAGAATCACTTCCTGTACAAGTTTCTGTGTGTCCGTCTGTCTGTCTGTCCGTCTGTGGTCATTTACAAAAATGACCATAACTCCCTCATTTCTCAACCTTTTTTCAAATTTCTTGAACTGAAATGTTTGTCTCGGCAAGACCTAACACCCTGTTTAATCGGAATTTGGATAACGCACAGTACTTTTGATATATTTGCATTTTTAGTGTTTTCTTTTTTATTGTTTTCCGGCCACAAAAATGAACCGATTTGAGCGTTCTTGGTCTTAAAATCTTTGTTTCATCTTGCAGAATATGTGGATACTTTTTATATTTCAATAATATATTGTATTTTTTTTTTGGGCGAATTTTAAAATTTTAATTGTTAATTTTTCGATATTTTTGACCTAAACACCCTTAAAAGCAGTCAAAATATGATCAAATTGTGTCACAATTCTACGTTTCAAAATATGGAAGTATTGTGTGTTATCTACGCACCACTGGTTTACTTCCATATTGACAGAGTAATTGGAAGTATTGGAATCGTCCTAAACTCGAGAATCGGAACGGAGCTTCAGAAATATAGCTTCAGATATCTGATAACGCACAGTACTTCCGGTATATTTGCATTTTTAGTGTTTTCTATTTTATTTTTTTCCGGCCACAAAAATGGACCGATCTGAGCGTTCTTGGTCTCAAAATCTTCGTTTTACCTTGCAGAATACGTGGATATTTTTTATATTTAAAAAATGTACGAATTTTCCTTTTTGGCGAATTTTAAAATTTGAATAGTGAATTTTTTGATATTTTTGACCTAAACACCCTTAAAAACAGTCGAAATATGATCAAATTTTTTCAAATATGTACGTTTCAAAATATGGAAGTATTGTGTGTTATCTACGCACCACTGGTTTGGAGATGTAACACTGTTCTCGCGGGGGTGCGAACTCTACTTAGTGTCCGTGTGGTCATTTACAAAAATGGCCATAGCTCGTGATCGTCCTAAAATCGAAAATCGGATCGGAGCTTCAGAAAAAACTTTTTCATGTACACATTTACTCAGAATCACTTCCTGAACAAGTGTCTGTGTGTCCGTCTGTGGTCATTTACAAAAATGGCCATAACTCCCTCAGTTCTCAACCTTTTTTCAAATTTCTTGAACTGAAATGTTTGTCTCTTGCAAGACCTAACACCCTGTTTAATCGGAATTAGTATAACTCACAGTACTTCCAATATGTTTGCATTTTTTGTGCTTTTTATTTTTTTTTTCAGCCACAAAAATGAACAGATTTTAGCATTCTTGGTCTTAAAATCTTCGTTTTACCTTGCAGAATAAATGGATATTTTCTATGAACCGATAACTTGGCGTAATTTTTATTTTAGGCAAGTTTTGAAATTTTTATTGTAAATTTTCGAAATACTTGACCTGAACACCCTTAAAAGCAATCAAAATATGATAAAATTGTGTCATAATTTTACGATTCAAAGTATGGAAGTATTGTGTGTTATCTACGCACCACTGGTTTCCTGAATATTATGATTTTTGTGATATTTTGCCTCTTTCTGGCCTAATTGTGACCTGCTTTTCTTCAGGGTCCTCCAACTCATGAATCTGACGGACTCACGGTTGGCGCAAGGCGGCTGTGAAAAACTGGAACTAGCGATGCTCAGTTTTTTCGAACAATTTAGAAAAATATACGTCGGCGACCAGGTAATAATATTATTTAATAGTATCAATAGTTAACCTATTAATAGTATTAATTAATAGCATGAATAGTATAACAATAATAATAGTATATCGACGGTGTAGAATCAATACTGCCCAATTCGTTTGCCATGCAATCTATGGACGCGTGATTTGCCAAGTTGCCACCAATCCAAGTTTTGAGAAGTAGGCAACCCAGACGCCCCCAAAAAACACGATGCTTTGAATTGGGCAGTATTGCAGTTTCATCGTCGATATAATGAACCGCTAAAAATTCAGAAAATTTCAAGGTCGACAGATTTTGAGATTTTTCGAAAGTCTCGTAAACGTTTGGTGGGATTTTGCATTTTCCAGGTGCAGAAAAACTCAAAAGTGTACCGTCGCCTTTCGGACGTACTCGGCTTAAGCGACGAATCGATGGTTCTCAGTGTTTTTGTCCGTAAAATGTAAGCGAATTTACACCATTTTATCATTACCTATTCCAAATATTAAATAATTTAATGATAATTTTTTCAATTTTCAAAATATTAAAATTAAATCGTATATTATTCCAGTTTATATTATTATTGGTGTAAATGTTAGATAGTAGATCTAATAGATCTCAGTAATTGAAAAATGTTCATCATTTCTGAGTGTTTAATCATAATTATAATTACACTGCATAACAAAAAAATCTTTTCGGAAAATCGTCCAGGGTTTTCCACCGGAATTTGACTAATGGTGATGCTCTGAGTTCGAAAATGCCCTTTGTTTGTTTCAATCAGGTCAGGTTTGTTCGCTACAGACATATTGGATATATAGACAAGCTTGGTGCTGCTCATATTGGATTTTTTAATTTTGGAATTAAAAAAAATATGACTTTGTCATTTGGAAACAGAAACACATCAGAAGCAACCATTTATATATGAATACTTGGCTATATCCTTTAAAAAAACCAGGATTGAACTCAAAACCCTCAAATTAACATACGAGGGTTGACCCAAAAGTAACGGGAATCGAGCTGGAGGGGAAAGACTGCTGTGAGTGGTTCGTTGGCAAGTGAGGGGTTTGGAAGGGACACATCTCAAGAGCCAGTGTGCAAAGTTGGGTCGCTGTGAGTTGAACGGTTCGTCCGTTAGATCTTTTTTAGTGAAACAACTTTTTCCGTTTCGGCGAACGGAAAACGTGTGATGGCGGACAGCGTGGAGCAACGCGCGGCCGTAAAATTTTGTTTCTGTAAGGGAAAACGCCGGACGAAACTCTCGAATTGCTAAAAACTGCTTATGGGGATGCTGCATTAAGCAAAATACGAGTCTACGAGTGGTTTCAGCGTTTTAAAAATGGGCAAATGACAATTGAAGACCAACCTCGTTCTGGCGGCCCTTCAACGTCAAGTACTGATGACAACGTTGAGAAAATCAACTCATTGATCATTGATGTTGATGTTGATTGATGTGGAATCATCAACTCATTGATGATTGAAAAAAAGGGCGGATTTGTGGCAGTCGGGGGATTGGTTCTTCCATCATGACAATGCCCCCGCACACACTGCCCTGTCTGTGAAGAAGTTTCTTACAAAAAATGGCATAAAACCGATTGTTCACCCCCCCCCCCCCTATTCACCCGATTTTGCCTGCGACTATTTTTTGTTCCCCCGTCCCAAAAGGGACTGGAAAGGAAAATGATTTACGACTGTGGAAGAGGTAAAACAAAAATCGCTGGATGGCCTCGAACTCATTCCATTAAATGAATTTGAACAATGTTTTTAAAGGTGGAAAACCCGATTGGACAAGTGTGTTGCAGTCAGTGGTAATTACTTTGAAGGTGATCAACATTTGGTGTAGGAATATTGAAAAATAAAAAAGTTATGACAAAATTCCCGTTACTTTTGGGTCCCCCTCGTATGTATAGCTCGTCAGGTAGCTATGGCTGTATCTCAAAAAGTTGACCTGATAGAGCAAAACCAAGGTGATATTTGGAATCAGAACACCAAAATTAGTCTAAAAATGCTGAGAAACCCCGGACGATTTTTTGGCTGTTACCCAGTGTTATTATTTCATTCCAAAAAAAGTTTATAGACTTTTTTGAGAAATAGTTGTGCGATTTATAGAAAACCAGTAACAGTAATTTTAGCGTATTAATATATATAATTTGTAACCATTATATTTTGTACCATTGTTAGAACAAAATTAATGTGTTCCGCAGAATCACTAACCTGAAATACTGGGGTGGAAGCGAGCAAATAATCTGCAAAACGTTACAACTCCTCAGCGATCTTACAGTCGGTTACAGCTGCGTTAGGAAATTAGTCAAACTGGACGAAATACAGTTCATGCTCAACAACCATACAGTAAGTGGCAGGATAAAGTTCAAAAAATAAAAAATTCCATTAAAAAAACTTTTTTTTTTTGGTTTTTTTTTGTATCTAGCTTGTTTTATCGTTATTATATTTTTCAACATTTTTCAAGTCAATAGGTATTTGCAAATTATTGCAAAATTTGTGTCTGATTTGTTTCTCGGTTTGTTTCTTGATTTTTCTCACTATTCAATTTATTCAACTTTCAAGTAAATTATCTGAATTCCCGAATATGTAGGAATTTTTTATTTTCTCATTTTTTTAAGATTACAATTTTTTTATTTCCTCAAATATTCATGATGTTTTTGGTTTTCTAATTTTTCCAATGCTTTTTAAATTTTTGATTTGTATTTACCGCAGTTATTTAGTATCCCAACAATCATTATTGTTGATTTTTAATTTAATTTCATCGTTCCTGTAATTACTTTATTTCCACGCTTATCCTATTATTTTTATTATCATATTACTGTCTATAATTTGCCACTTTTTCCAATAACTTCCCATGATTCTTGTATTTTCAGAGCGAACATTTCCCATTTTTGGGCAACAACGTCGCCGTGTCGGAAATGCGTTGCCGGTCGATGTTCTACACGTCGCTCGGCCGACTTTTGATGGTCGATTTGGGCGAGGACGAAGATCGATTTAACTCGTTCATGTTACCCCTTACAAGTGAGATAAGAAAATGTTTTATAAGAAAATAATACCTATAATAATGTAAAAAATACGAATAAAATATTTTCTTTATTTCTGAAGTAAAAGAAATAAGGATTTGGTGCAACAATAAAATTGCATTTTTTGACAACGGTAAAAGAAAAATTTCTTTTATATTAGGTGTAAAAAATTGGTTACCTATCTAGAAAAATTGTTTTTTATATTTCGTATTTTCATAATTTTGTACATTTTGTTGCAGACTCGTTCGAATCTATAGGAGCGATGCTCGCCAACGCCGAAACGCCAATGTTCGCCGCCGAAGAAGCGAAAACGGCACTGATCGGCCTCGCACGCGATCTGAGAGGATTGGCGTTCGCTTTCAACACGAAAACCTCCTACATGATGCTTTTTGATTGGATGTATCCTTATATCGTATTTTTGTGCTATATATCCCAAAATAATTCACGTATTTTACGATGAATTAAAAAAAAAACAGGGTGACAACAATGATTTTGGCTTAAAATGAATGGAAATGTTCTACAAGTAATTTCTACATGGCACTTCTCTTGAAGGAAAATTCACGAGCTTTCCAACGCTATCCTAGGGTTCGATTTTACTCAAAAATTGAAGGAACTACGGCCGTTTTAGCGGCTAAAGGTCAAAAACCCCAAACATGCCAAAATCCGGGTTTTCTAGCGTACTACGAAAAAATGTCAGTGAAAGAGATTTATTGGAAATTACTTGTCGAACATTTTCCACAATTTTTGACCATTAAAAGTGTAGACGTCCTACGCATCAGATCCTCGAGGGCGGCAGGGCACGCCCGGGACTACCATCTGTCAAAAATTCTGTTGACCTTGTGAATTTCTTCCTTGACGGACTCCAGATACCCGATGTACACGCCGATACTTCTGCACGCCATGGAACTTTGGTACAGGGAGCCGCAAGTGACGACACCGGTGCTCAAACTATTTGCCGAACTCGTCCAAAATCGGTCGCAACGGTTGCAATTCGACGTTTCCTCGCCCAACGGTATCCTCCTGTTTAGAGAGGCCAGCAAAGTCATTTGCAGTTATGGTAATTGAAAAAATTCCGAAATATTCAGTAATTTTATTTTTGGTTCATTACTTCCATATTTACAGAGTAAATGGAAGTATTGTGATCGTCCTAAAATCGAGAATCGGAACGGAGCTTCAGAAAAAACTTTTTCTTATACACATTTGCTCAGAATCACTTCCTGAACAAGTGTCCGTGTGTCCGTCTGTGGTCATCTACAAAAATGGCCAGAACTCCCTCATTTCTCAACCTTTTTTCAAATTTCTTGAACTGAAATGTTTGTCTCGGCAAGACCTAACACCCTGTTTAATTGGAATTTGAATAACGCACAGTACTTCCGAAATATTTGCATTTTTAGTGTTTTCTTTTTTATTGTTTTCCGGCCACAAAAATGAACCGATTTGAGCGTTCTTGGTCTTAAAATCTTTGTTTTACCTTGCAGAATATGTGGATATTTTTTACATTCCAATAATGTACTGTATTTTTATTTTAGGCGAATTTTAAAATTTTAATAGTGAATTTTTTGATATTTTTGGCCTAAACACCCTTAAAAGCAGTCAAAATATGATCAAATTGTGTCACAATTTTACGTTTAAAAATATGGAAGTATTGTGTGTTATCCACGCACCACTGGTTTTTCTTTAGAAATGAACCTTTGTAATCGGTCGGGAAAAAAACTTTTTAACACCCCCTGAAAATTTGTTGGTTTACGTTTCAAGGGGTGTAGAATCCGAATCGGCAATAAAAATTTGTATTAAATGCTTATTTATTGATGTTTTTATTTACTTTTAATTTTTCATAGTCATGTTTTTGTTAATGTTTGTAACCAAACACCACGAAATGGGCACTCTTGCTTTCAACAATTTTTTCAATATTTTTGTAAAATTTAATATTTTCAATTTTTACTTCCATATTTACAGAGTAAATGGAAGTATTGTGATCGTCCTAAAATCGAGAATCGGAACGGAGCTTCAGAAAAAACTTTTTCTTATACACATTTACTCAGAATCACTTCCTGAACAAGTGTCTGTGTGTCCGTTAGTCCGTCTGTCCGTCTGTGGTCATTTACAAAAATGGCCATAACTCCCTCATTTCTTAACCTTTTTTCAAATTTCTTGAACCGAAATGTTTGTCTCGGCAAGACCTAACACCCTGTTTAATCGGAATTCGGATAACGCACAGTACTTCCGATATATTTGCATTTTTAGTGTTTTCTATTTTATTTTTTTCCGGCCAAAAAAATGAACCGATTTGAGCGTTCTTGGTCTTAAAATCTTTCTTTTACCTTGCAGAATATGTGGATATTATTTATGTACCGAAAAACTTTTTTTAAAAAGCGTTTTTTATTTTGGGCGAATTTTGAAATTTGAATAGTGAACTTTTTGATATTTTTGACCTAAACACCCTTAAAAGAAGTCAAAATATGATCAAATTGTGTCACAATTTTACGTTCCAAAATATGGAAGTATTGTGTGTAATCTACGCACCACTGGTTTTGATTTTATTTTATAATCTTATATTGCTGTGTCTGAATCTGCAAAAAAGAACGTTTATGTGCGCCGCTTTCAAAATCCACAGGCTGGACAAAAGTCATGACCTTGAATGGCCACAAAAACAAAAATCAAAAGGAGCTGGAAGAAGAAAGAAGTCTGAAAAAATCGCCATTCTGTTGATGCTCTATGTCGCTACTGGACCCGTTTTTAGAAACCTCTGTTTCATCACCACGGTTTGCCGTCTGAGCATCCTCGTCATCCGACCGATTTCCTCGTCTGGAGACGTCTATCGCCCGGAGGATAATCGTGGACACCCGTCCATCGTCGGATTGCCCGCGTCAATCGTCGGGATCGACGCCTGATCTGCGGATCATCTTTACACCCACGTGCAACTCCTACTCTCACGGTCAGGATTCCACGCCAGCGGATGCGTATCGTCCGCCAGAATTCCGTACCTCGTCGTCTGTACCAGGTGAGAGTAGTCGTAGTGCCGTGGCGTCTTTTCGGTCGCTAGATTTGCGACTGTCGCGTCCGCGTCCGCGTGAACCGACCCGCGAGTCTGATCGGTCAACAGAACTTTTTATTTTAAGAAGAAATTTTAATTTTGTATATATTTTCGGTCATATTATTACTTCCATATTTACAGAGTAAATGGAAGTATTGTGATTGTCCTAAAATCGAGAATCGGAACGGAGCTTCAGAAAAAACTTTTTCTTATACACATTTACTCAGAATCACTTCCTGAACAAGTGTCTGTGTGTCCGTCTGTCCGTCTGTGGTCATTTACAAAAATGGCCATAACTCCCTCATTTCTCAACCTTTTTTCAAATTTCTTGAACTGAAACGTTCGTCTCGGCAAGACCTAACACCCTGTTTAATCGGAATTTGGATAACGCACAGTACTTCCGATATATTTGCATTTTTAGTGTTTTCTATTTTATTTTTTCCGGCCGCAAAAATGAACCGATTTGAGCGTTCTTGGTCTCAAAATCTTCGTTTTACCTTGCAGAATATGTGGATATTTTTTACATTCCGAAAATGAGGCGTTTTTTCATTTTGGGCGAATTTTAAAATTTTAATACTGAATTTTTTGATATTTTTGACCTAAACACTTTCAAAAGCAGTCAAAATATGATCAAATTGTGTCACAATTTTACGTTTCAAAATATGGAAGTATTGTGTGTTATCTACGCACCACTGGTTAATTTTTACTTCCATATTTACAGAGTAAATGGAAGTATTGTGATCGTCCTAAAATCGAGAATCGGAACGGAGCTTCAGAAAAAACTTTTTCTTATACACATTTACTCAGAATCACTTCCTGAACAAGTGTCTGTGTGTCCGTGTGTCCGTCTGTCCGTCTGTGGTCATTTACAAAAATGGCCATAACTCCCTCATTTCTCAACCTTTTTTCAAATTTCTTGAACTGAAACGTTCGTCTCGGCAAGACCTAACACCCTGTTTAATCGGAATTTGGATAACGCACAGTACTTCCGATATATTTGCATTTTTAGTGTTTTCTATTTTATTTTTTTCCGGCCGCAAAAATGAACCGATTTGAGCGTTCTTGGTCTTAAAATCTTTGTTTTAGCTTGCAGAATATGTAGATATTTTTCACATTCCGAAAATGTGGCGTTTTTTCATTTTGAGCGAATTTTAATATTGAATTTTTTTATATTTTTGACCTAAACACTTTCAAAAGCAGTTAAAATATGATCAAATTGTGTCACAATTTTACGTTTAAAAATATGGAAGTATTGTGTGTTATCTACGCACCACTGGTTTGGTTATAAAATGAAATATTCTACCAGCCGGTAGCTACAGAACAGTCTGTACACGATACAGGTTCAAACACGCGTTTTTTGAGGCCATGCCAATACGAGTCAAAAATCTCAAACCAATTCGCTAGGAGAGCCATAACACGCACCACCAAACGGAGCTTATTAACCAAACTTGAAAATCGGTTCAGAACTTCAGGCTTAGGATTCCGACTTTGGGCCATAGGTACCAATTTCACCTTTAGTTTTCATACCATACTGACCATTGTGCGAGCGATGATGCGTCCCTTCGATAGGCTTTACGCATTTGTCCTCCATGGGATTAGAATATTCAACCATATCTTCGGATTTCCCAAATTTACTCAAAGATTCATGAAACGATTCGCCGTACTTTTCGATTGAATCCATTGCCAAACCAGTGGTGCGTAGATAATACACAATACTTCCATATTTAGAAACGTAAAATTGAGACACAATTTGATCATATTTTGACTGCTTTTAAGGGTTTTCAGGTCAAAAATATCAAAAAATCCACTATTCAAATTTCAAAATTCACCAAAAATGAAAATACGCCACATTATTGGAAAATAAAAAATATCCACAAATTGTGCAAGGTAAAACAAAGATTTTAAGACCAAGAACGCTCAAATCGGTCAATTTTTGTAGCCGGAAAAAAATAAAATAGAAAACACTAAAAACTCAATTATATCGGAAGTACTGTGCGTTATCCAAATTTCGATTAAACAGGGTGTTAGGTCTTGGCGAGACAAACATTTCAGTTCAAGAAATTTGAAAAAAGGTTGAGAATTGAGGGAGTTATGGTCATTTTTACTTCCATATTTACAGAGTAAATGGAAGTATTCTGCCGTCCTAAGTTAAAACGTCCTATCTCAGTTTTTAGCGTTTTGAGAAAAACGCGGTTAAGTGAGATTGTTTGCACCGTCCACGTTTTTAACCCTAGCTATTTGGAATTTTCACGATAGCTCCTTGACATCACCCCCCAACTTTGTCAGTTGTCAACAAACCTCAATATTAAACCAGCAGGTAGAAATTATCAATTGAAGTGCAAGAAGTCGAAGATAAGACTTTGTTGTTGTTGTTCGTTTTCTTGTCGTGTGCCTTAGGCCACGTTCGACATTGGTTTTTATACCTAGGATAGGACTTTTTAACCTAGTAGTAGTAGTTTTTGGAACTCAGTATTCGAAGATGAATATCTTGCCCACATCCATGACAGACACAGCTTTGCTACTCACTAGGCCAGAAAGTCCTAACTCCTTTATTTGAGACCTCCTTTATTTGACTTAGGACGATTTATTCTAGCACAAGTTACTGAATTTTTTCAGTTATACAAGGTCAAAGTGTCCTAACTTTCTGCTACTTAGGACTTTTTAGCCTAGGACTACCAAGTTAGGACTTTCTGTTCTTGGATGGAGGCGAAAATTGACAAAAGTGAGATAGGACAAAGCCATTTTTCAGTCCTTTCCAATGAAGATAGGACTTTCTAACCTGGCCCATCAGACGCGTCATGTCAAAATCTATACAACCACGTCCTTAACTCAAAAAGCGAAAAAAATGAGATAGGACGTTTTAACTAAGGACGGCAGTATTGTGATCGTCCTAAAATCGAGAATCGGAACGGAGCTTCAGAAAAAACTTTTTCTTATACACATTTACTCAGAATCACTTCCTGAACAAGTGTCTGTGTGTCCGTTACGTCCGTCTGTCCGTCTGTCTGTCTGTCCGTCTGTCTGTCTGTCCGTCTGTGGTCATTTACAACCAGTGGTGCGTAGATAACACACAATACTTCCATATTTTGAAACGTAAAATTGATACACAATTTGATCATATTTTGACTGTTTTTAAGGGTGTTTAGGTCAAAAATGTCAAAAAATTCGCTTTGCAAATTTTAAAATTCGCCAAAAAAAAATTCGGTGCATTTTTGGAATATAAAAAAATATCCACATATTCTGCAAGGTAAAACGAAGATTTTGAGACCAAGAACGCTCAAATCGGTCCATTTTTGTGGCCGGAAAAAAATAAAATAGAAAACACAAAAAATGCAAATATATCGGAAGTACTGTGCGTTATCCAAATTCCGATTAAACAGGGTGTTAGGTCTTGCCGAGACAAACATTTCAGTTCAAGAAATTTGAAAAAAGGTTGAGAAATGAGGGAGTTATGGCCATTTTTGTAAATGACCACAGACGGACAGACGGACACACGGACACACAGACACTTGTTCGGGAAGTGATTCTGAGTAAATGTGTATAAGAAAAAGTTTTTTCTGAAGCTCCGTTCCGATTCTCGATTTTAGGACGATCACAATACTTCCATTTACTCTGTAAATATGGAAGTAAAAATGACAGTAGCTCCCTCAATTCTCAACCTTTTTTCAAATTTCTTGAACTGAAATGTTTGTCTCGGCAAGACCTAACACCCTGTTTAATCAAAATTTGGATAACGCACAGTACTTCCGATATATTTGCATTTTTAGTGTTTTCTATTTTATTTTTTTCCGGCCACAAAAATGAACCGATTTGGGCGTTCTTCGTCTCAAAATCTTTGTTTTACCTTGCCGAATACGTGGATATTTTTTATATTCCGAAAATGTGGCGGTTTTCTATTTTGGGCAAATTTTAAAATTTTAATAGTAAATTTTTTTATATTTTTGACCTAAACACCCTCAAAAGCAGTCAAAATATGATCAAATTGTGTCAAAATTTTACGTTTCAAAATATGGAAGTATTGTGTGTTATCTACGCACCACTGGTTGTAAATGACCACAGACGGACAGACAGACAGACGGACGGAACGGACACACAGACACTTGTTCAGGAAGTGATTCTGAGTAAATGTGTATAAGAAAAAGTTTTTGCTGAAGCTCCGTTCTGATTCTCGATTTTAGGACGATCACAATACTTTCATTTACTCTGTAAATATGGAAGTAAAAAGAAATGGAATGCAGGTTAGGTGTGTTATCATCATGATATTCACCCATGACAATATTTCCGACTATAGAAGGCAGCATAATAGGTAAATTTTTATCGATTACGATAGGCGAACCTCTAATAATGGAGCCATACGTGTCGGCACCAAACAAAAATTCTACAGAGGCGGGTATCCAAAATTTACGATCGGCTAATTCATAGTCCAAGAAGCGCCGGACACACGATTGAGGTACAGGAACATTGGGCATACGACTTGCAAGATTTTTCACGACCAGAGCGTTCAAATTGAACTTTTCACCCGTGGCCACAAATTTACAATTTACCTCTCCTTCTGCTCTGCTGTTTCCCCAATACCTGAGATTTTCCTAACAGAATTTTGGAATTTCAAACCCAATTTATTTAAACCCTTCATAGAGATAGATGAGTTTTGGGAACCGCAGTCAATTAACTTTTCGACTGCATACGTCTTCAAAATCGACTAACAGAGTTCCTAGAAGGACTTTCGGTTTTCTACGGGACTTACTGCATGAATCCGTCATAGAATGATAGGATGAAGTTCCTGCGGGAGATATATTTTCCGCAGGATGTGAAGGGGTTTCTACGGGAACAGGTTTTTGGGTTTTATTTATAACCTGAGTGGAAAAATGTAATAAACTATTGTGCTTGCCAGGACATTCGGTACATTGAGGCCGATTCATACAAAAATAAGTAGTGTGGTCTATCGCTAAACAGTTTCTACACCCTCTCCACGCCTTCGACATTCTATGATGGTTTTCCAAAGTAGACATTAAAAAGTTTTCACATTGATTTAAATTATGAGAATTTTCAGAACACAAACTACTTTTTGTTTTGCTTTCAAAATTACTAGGATTTTCTTCCGAGTTTAACAAATAGGATTTAGATGACGGGGGTTGAAATTTAAATTTTTGAGCACAAACTGATGCGGCTGGTTCCAGATTGACACCAGAAAGTTGCATCGCCAAACACCGATCTCGAACAAATTTCTTCAATGATTCAAAAGTTGGAAATGCTATATCTTTATTCGTCATTTCGAATTGTTCTCGCGTTCCAGAATCCAAACACCGAATTGAACCAAAATGGCAATATTCATCATCTTTTACATGAAAATTATCGTATTCGATGGTAATATACACGTATTCACAAAAGCCATGATGAATATCGACGATGAAACTGCAATACTGCCCAATTCAAAGCATCGTGTCTTTTGGGGGCGTCTGGGTTGCCTACTTCTCAAAACTTGGATTGGTGGCAACTTGGCAAATCACGCGTCCATAGATTGCATGGCAAACGAATTGGGCAGTATTGATTCTACACCGTCGATATATTCATATTCACAAGGGCGAATGCGAATATATTCGTATTCACCGCCCGTGAATACGAATATATTCGTTAACTGATGTCAGCAGATCAGGGGTAGGGTCACACGAAGAAAACTGTCTCTGTAGGCGAAAGAGACAGTTTTCTTCGTGTGACCCTACCCCTGATCTGCTGACATCAGTTAACATTTTCACGGGTCGATCATTCATCCACAATAGAATATATTCGTATTCACCGCCCGTGAATACGAATATATTCGTATTCACCCCCCGTGAATACGAATATATTCGTATTCTCCCTCGTGAATATGAATATATTCACAGTAACCCCGGTGAATACAAACGTATTCACAGTGATTTTCGTGAATACAAACGTATTCGTATTCGTATTCACCTTATACAACTCAAGTGAATATATTCGTATTCGCAGACCATGAATACGAATACGAAGTCAAGTCATCCCGTCAATACGATCAAGTGAATATATTCATATTAGGGATGGGTCACATAACGAGAAACTAGTTAGAAATAACTACTTAGTTCGAAAAAATAACGTTATAACCGTTTTTCGTTTAGGAAAAAACTAGTTACAAAATAACGACGCTAGTAGGTGCCAAGACAGGCATAGCGTTTCTCTAAAAACTTGCAGATCAGGACATTTAAATGATTTTTCTCCAACTCTATTGAGTGCTGTATTCAATAATCTCAATCTGACTTGTATTTTTACCATGGAATTGGTTCCGAAGAAGAATTTGGGATATAGGTAATCGAAGACAAAGAGAAATGGAACTTAGTTAAAAGTGAAAGCAACAATTGTGTCCATCGTGGCGTGTGAGCAGAAGGCCTCTAGAGCGGAGAAAGGACAAAGGACTCACACTTGCCCAAGCCAGCCGTTTTGATATGTAACTAGGGGTGGGCATAACGGTTATATTTGAGTAACGTGAAATAACGTTCGTTACAAAAAAATTACTTAAAAAAAACTAGTTACAAAATAACTAGTTTTTTTTTCTTGCGAGAAAAACGTGTAAAACAGTATTGCAGGTTTTCTAACCTCCTTATGGTCGTTATATGCGTTGTTAGTAGTTAAAAAAACGAAAAACTGTCCCCCTTTTGATTTGATACTAAGAAAAATGCAATTTTTTCAGCACTTGGAGAATTGAGGATTAAGTTGGTTTCAAGTTATAGAGGAGAATATTTTTACTGGATCATACAACATACTTGTGAAGTGTCAAGTTGGGAAATATGCGTTGTTAGCAGTTAAAAAAAACGGAAAACTGCCCCCCTTTTGATTTGATTCTAGGAAAATGCAATTTTTTCAGCACTTGAAGCATTGAGGATTAAGTTGGTTTTAAGTTATAGAGGGGAATATTTTTACTGGATCATACAACATATTTGTGAAGTGTCAAGTTTCGGCATGAATAAGGTTAAGATTGAGATATGAGGTTGAGAACGTTAAGGTAGGAGGTTGAAGTAAACGAAAATACGACTTCTATGAATTATGGGTTTTCTTTAATGTATGCAGTACTTCAAGGGTACATGTTGTCGTACTATCGACCTTTAGGGGTACCGTCGAAAAAACAGCTAAAGCCCGTATCACACGTCAGACCGATCTCCTCCCCATCCCACCGACAGACACACAGACCCTATTCTCTGATTGGCTGATCCTATGGATATGTTCACTTTGGCGCACCTGCATCAATGTTTGTTATTATTCATCTATGGAACCTTATTTCTAAGAAAAATTTTCAATGAATTTCCACGTAAAAATCACCAAAGAATCGGTCTGTCCAGACGGTCTGTGGGATGGGGAGGAGAATGGTCTGACGTGTGATACGGGCTTAACTGGTAACTGTACGACTGGGACCAGAAACGAAAGGATGAAAAATAACGGATAACGGAATAACTAGGTAGTTACATATCAAAACGGTAGGCTTGGGCAAGTGTGAGTCCTTTGTCCTTTCTCCGCTCTAGAGGCCTTCTGCTCACACGCCACGATGGACACAATTGTTGCTTTCACTTTTAACTAAGTTCCATTTCTCTTTGTCTTCGATTACCTATATCCCAAATTCTTCTTCGGAACCAATTCCATGGTAAAAATACAAGTCAGGTTGAGATTATTGAATACAGCACTCAATAGAGTTTGAGCAAAATCATTTAAATGTCCTGATCTGCAAGTTTTTAGAGAAACGCTATGCCTGTCTTGGCGCCTACTAGCGTCGTTATTTTGTAACTAGTTTTTTCCTAAACGAAAAACGGTTATAACGTTATTTTTTCGAACTAGTTATTTCTAACTAGTTTCTCGTTATGTGACCCATCCCTATATGTAACTCCCTAGTTATTCCGTTATCCGTTGTTTTTCATCCTTTCGTTTCTGGTCCCAGTCGTACAGTTACCAGTTAGCTGTTTTTTCGACGGTACCTTAAAGGACCTTTAGTAAAGGTCGATAGTACGACAACATGTACCCTTAAAGTACTGCATATATTAAAGAAAACCCATAATTCATAGAAAAATATTCCCCTCTATAACTTAAAACCAACTTAATCCTCAATTCTTCAAGTGCTGAAAAAATTGCATTTTTCCTAGTATCAAATCAAAAGGGGGACAGTTTTCCGTTTTTTTTTAAACTGCTAACAACGCATACCTATTTCTCAACTTGACACTTCACAAGTATGTTGTATGATCCAGTAAAAATATTCTCCTCTAGAACTTAAAACCAACTTAATCCTCAATTCTTCAAGTGCTGAAAAAATTGCATTTTTCCTAGTATCAAATCAAAAGGGGGACAGTTTTTCGTTATTTTAACTACTAACAACGCATATAACGACCATAAGGAGGTTAGAAAACCTGCAATACTGTTTTACACGTTTTTCTTGTAAGAAAAAAAACTAGTTATTTTGTAACTAGTTTTTTTTTTAGTTATTTTTTTGTAACGAACGTTATTTCACGTTACTCAAATATAACCGTTATGCCCACCCCTAATTCATATTCGTATTCACGGAATACGAATATGCCCATCTCTGCTTTGAGAGATGTAGACAGATAATGAAATTTCAAAATAACTGGCACACTGTGGTCCATATGAACTAACGAAATAAAAGTATCTCGCCATTTAGGCCATTCCAATAACTTCCCATCAAAAGTGGGGATAGAAATCATTGGCAAATTGCAAATTGTAGGATGAACGAAGTTCTGAGAAGGTAATATTACCAGAGGTAGCTCCTACGGGTGGTGCTGACTTTTCAAAAGCTTGAAACATAGCAATAGCCTGGTAATAATATCGCCGCATACTATTTTTGATCTCCTGGTAGGCATCAGTAGGAAATTCGGAGGATCGTTCAGCATCCTCAAACTCGTCCACTAGCGCTTCCCAGCTCAATTCAAATTTTTGGTAATAGCGTTCCAAGGCGGTGTACATACCTTTAAATAATGAGGAACATGCATGAAAAACGAAATCCATTTTTTCCGCCAGAATGATGCTGTTTAGGATGCGGAAATGATGTAGTGATGGTCTACAACGAAAAAAAACAACATTTTTCCGGGTGAAAAACGCTAATGAAAAGTGCCCTTCTGAATGTGGCGGTTAACCGTATGACGTCACTGTGCGGACGCGACTGCACGTAGTTTCTTAACGTAACGGCAAAAAATCCGTTATCTCCGTCCTATCACAGCATACACACATGAACTCGGATGAGGTTGCACTGGTGTTCACGGGAAGATGACATCACTGTGTAACCTTGCGGCTGGCCATTTTCCCGCTCGACTCCAAATCTGCGATTTTCACTAAGCCTCCCTCCTCTTTTAATTACCTTTTTTCCGAACCGTCATCCACCATAACACCATTTTCGAAGCCTAACAAGGAATGTTATGGCGAAAAAACAGTTTATTTTTTTTCATGCATGTTCCTCATTGAATGGCTATCGGATCCAACAGTTCTTTGGCTTTACGTCCTTGCGTCACAATTAACCTTATTTCTTCATCTGCACTGTCCGATTTTTTAAACATAGATTTCATTTTGATTGTGTACGGTTCAACGGCCATGATCGACTTCCGTTTTCTAGGCATTCACTGATATAGCAGTTAGCAGGTATGGACCGGTGCTAGTAGATAATCTACGAATGCTCAACGGGCGATTCACGTTAAGGGAGAGAGGGGGAGTGAGCTGACAAAGGGACGAGGAGACCAGAATTGGGTACCGTGCGCTAACATGCACATAGACTGCAAGCCAACGCTCGGGACAGAAAGCCGTCTTCTTAATAATTCGAAAAAATTCAAAATTTGACTTTTTTTTGAAAAGGGCAAGATTTCAAAACTCAACCATGCTCTGCTACCATATGTTGGAGTGGGGTAGGGAATTGGGAGGTAAAAATAAAATTTCACTTGTCAATTCTTTCTGACCAACCACTGCCGTTTAATTAAAAAAAAATAAATTTGATCTGGTTTTACGGGCTTTGATCTCTTGCCTTTCCAAACTAATAAATCGACGATGAAACTGCAATACTGCCCAATTCAAAGCGTCGTGTCTTTTGGGGGCGTCTGGGTTGCCTACTTCTCAAAACTTGGATTGGTGGCAACTTGGCAAATCACGCGTCCATAGATCGCATGGCAAACGAATTGGGCAGTATTGATTCTACACCGTCGAAATAAATTAAAAAATTAATAATATGACCGAAAATATATACAAAATTAAAATTTCTTCTTAAAATAAAAAGTTCTGTTGACCGATCAGACTCGCGGATCGGTTCACGCGGACGCGGACGCGACAGTCGCAAATCTAGCGACCGAAAAGACGCCACGGCACTACGACTACTCTCACCTGGTACAGACGACGAGGTACGGAATTCTGGCGGACGATACGCATCCGCTGGCGTGGAATCCTGACCGTGAGAGTAGGAGTTGCACGTGGGTGTAAAGATGATCCGCAGATCAGGCGTCGATCCCGACGATTGACGCGGGCAATCCGACGATGGACGGGTGTCCACGATTATCCTCCGGGCGATAGACGTCTCCAGACGAGGAAATCGGTCGGATGACGAGGATGCTCAGACGGCAAACCGTGGTGATGAAACAGAGGTTTCTAAAAACGGGTCCAGTAGCGACATAGAGCATCAACAGAATGGCGATTTTTTCAGACTTCTTTCTTCTTCCAGCTCCTTTTGATTTTTGTTTTTGTGGCCTTTCAAGGTCATGACTTTTGTCCAGCCTGTGGATTTTGAAAGCGGCGCACATAAACGTTCTTTTTTGCAGATTCAGACACAGCTCTTGGGTTAGTCTCACCCATACCCCATTCAGCGGCATTAGCGTTGACGTCTCCTGCCAGCAGTACGTCCTGTTCAGTGCCTCTCATCATATCCTCCAACGCTTCTAGCTTTAGCTCGAACTGGGCTATGGGCTCGTTCGGGGTTAGATAACAACTTACATAAGTTGCACCTCCAATCCGAACCCAGACAAAACCATCTCCTTTACCATGGTCTTCTACTGTAAGCGTGCTTGGCTGTGGGATCCACAGCGCTGCGGTCCCCAGATTGTCTACGTACCAATTAGACTCTTCTTTATCCTTGTACTGTAAATGACCATTCAAGGTCATGACTTTTGTCCAGCCTGTGGATTTTGAAAGCGGCGCACATAAACGTTCTTTTTTGCAGATTCAGACGCAGCAATATAAGATTATAAAATAAATTCAAAAAAAATTAGAAATATAAAATTTTACAAAAATATTAAAAAAATTGTTGAAAGCAAGAGTGCCCATTTCGTGGTGTTTGGTTACAAACAGTTAATTTGGTGCTATTTTTATGGCAAATATGAAGTTTTTGGTGTGTTAGGTAAGGTTTTTCATTTTTGAAAAATTGGCTGAAAATTTGAATCTAAAATTTGATTTGATTCATTTTTAAAATTTTTATTTTTTGTTGTACTGTTATTAATTTTTATTTAATTACTGCAAATTAAATATTAAATATAACAATTGAAGGGTAAGGGGAAGGAACGAGGAATGTCACAAAAAGTACTTTTAGAGAAAAAGCAGGTTTTGTATTTTAAACTATATGTTTTTTCCCCTTACACCAAATCTTTCGTTGCTTCTCAGTGCGACATTTATACTTTTTTCCCCTTGGAGTTTCACTATACGGTTAGTACCTTTGAATTCCTACAAAATGCGCTATTAAGCTTGTTTTTAGGAAAATGGACATTTCCTGTTCTTTCCCCTTACCCTTCAATTATTAAATTCAGTTATGAACAAATTGGTGATAAAGTATAAACTATTAAGTTTATTATTTTTAATAATTATTTTTTAATATTATTAAATACAGCTGCCAACGATCAAGCAATTAATTTAATGGCATTTTAATACGTTATAAAAAGAAATGAGAATAAAACAAGTAAAAACGTAAATAAATCACGAAAATCTTAAATAAATAACAAATTACATTTACTAGTAAATTTCTGATTCTACTTATTTTTTTGTTTATTAAGTGAGTACTTGTTTATTATTGTTTTAATTCATTTTTAAAAATATCATTATTAGATATGTTTATGTTAATTTGGTGTTTATTATGTTTCTTTTTACGGTAAATATAAAGTTCTTGGTATATTTGGTCAATTTTCTTCGTTTTTGAAAAATAATTTTTCAAATTAGGTTTTTTATTTTTGAAAAATTTAAAATTAATTTTAAAATTAATTTATTAATTTTAAAAAACCAATTATTGGTTCAAGTATGTAATATATGATTTGATTTATTCTATAATTTTTATTACCTATTTGTTCTACTGTTGTTAATTAATATTGCATATTGCAATTAAATAATGAAGTTATTAATGACTAAATTCTGTAATGAATAAAGCATACATTTATCAAGTTTATCGTTTAATTAATTAATTTTTTTTATCATAATTTCTTTTTTGTTGAAAAATTTGATCTTTATTTCTTCTGTTCTGCCTACAGGTCGAAACATCTTGACAGTCGACGTGCCCAAGGATCAAATCTACTCAATGAAACTCAAAGGGATCTCGATCTGTTTTTCGATGCTCAAAGCGACGCTTTGCGGCAGCTACGTCAACTTTGGCGTTTTTCGACTTTACGGAGACGAAGCGCTTGACAACGCGTTGAAAACATTCGTCAAACTCCTCCTGAGCATTCCACTCTCCAATTTACTCGTAAGATTATTTCAAAAGAATATTTTTCATCATTACAATTTTTTAGCGATTTCGGTCGAATATGGGGAAAAATGGAACAACTATAACTACCCTATAATTTTCGCTGTTGAACAACATGGTTAAACTAATGGTATAACTAGTCCTGATATGATTAAACATATTTTTTTAGAAGTCGTTTTTATCTTATGCATGTACATTGATATTTTTCCATTTTATCAACAATTTTTCAAGTTTGCGTGATTGTTTTCAAAAATTGTTGTAGTATTTTTTTTTACTGAATATTTTTACTTCCATATTTACAGAGTAAATGGAATCGTCTTAAAATCGAGAATCGGAACGGAGCTTCAGAAAAAACTTTTTCTTATACACATTTACTCAGAATCACTTCCTGAACAAGTGTCTGTGTGTTCGTGTGTCCGTCTGTCTGTCTGTCCGTCTGTGGTCATTTACAAAAATGGCCATATCTCCCTCATTTCTCAACATTTTTTCAAATTTCTTGAACTGAAAGGTTTGTCTCGGCAAAACCTAACACCGTGTTTAATCGGAATGTGGATAACGCACAGTACTTCCGATATATTTGCATTTTTAGTGTTTTCTATTTTATTTTTTTCCGGCCACAAAAATTGACCGATTTGAGCGTTCTTGGTCTTAAAATTTTTGTTTTACCTTGCAGAATATGTGGATATTTTTTATATTCCAATAATGTATTGTATTTTTATTTTGGACGAATTTTAAAAATTTAATAGTGAATTTTTAGATATGTTTGGCCTAAGCACCCTTAAAGGCAGTCAAAATATGATCAAATTGTGTCACAATTTTGCGTTTCAAAATATGGAAGTATTGTGTGTTATCTACGCACCACTAGTTTACAAAGATTTTCCCCTTTCTAGGACTACCCTAAACTGTCTCAAACGTATTACGTGCTGCTCGAATGTCTCGCACAAGATCACATGAGCTACCTTTCGACTTTGGAGCCATCCGTGTTCTTGTACATTCTATCGTCGATATCCGAAGGTCTTTCCGCTCAGGGTGAGTTTTATAGGTTTTTATTTTTGGGAGACTTAACTGACTGATAAGGTAATTTGGTAGAGGCACAAAATCTACGTGGCAAAATCAAAACGGAATTGCCCTTGATTTCGACTGTCTTCCTGTTATCAGTGAGGTGGTATTTTCGGCTTTTTTAGCTGAAAAATAGTAATGTATATCACCGAAATGCTTCTCAATAAGCTTAACATGCGTTAAGATGCTTAACTTGTGTTAAGATGCTTAACTTGTGTTAAGATGCCTAACACGTGTTAAGATGCTTAACACTTGTTTAGATGCTTAACTAGTGTTTAGATGCTTAACACGTGTTTAGATGCTTAACTGTTGTAAGATGCTCAACACGTGTTAAGATGCTTAACACGTGTTAAGATGCTTAACATATGTTAACACATGAGATGCTTAACACATGTTAAGCATCCTAACACATGTTAAGCATCTCAACACATGTTGATCATCTTATCACACGTTGAGCAGTTTAACACATGTTGAGCAAATTAACATAATATGTTAACACATATTATTTTGAGCAGTTTGTAAAAAAAAAATGTAAATGATGGTTTAATTGTTTTAACCCATAGGTAGGCTGACCAGAGGTACTGTTTTCAGCAGTCCTACTTTCTAGGTCGTGGTCCTGCTGTCCACAGAAACCTCGAAAGGACCCTAAAATGTACTGCTTTCGTGTGAATGGTCCTGCCATGGGCCCTTCTTTCATCACTATAAATGTTACCTACTAAGCCTTTCCCATCGAACCAACTGAAAAATTCAACTACTTCAACTGAAAAATTAGATGAACGTTTTTGTGGTAGGTATTTCGAAGACAGAATAGTGCAATGATAATGAAAGAATAAAAGTATATTTTATGCATTGTTACCTAGTTATTCTGTTTTGAGGATGGTTTTAAAAAGTATAAGAGTTTTTCAGTATTTGAAAGTTGTCTTTTTGTTGGGTCCTGCTTTCACTGAAAAAAAATCTGGTCACCCTACCCATAGGGCATCACAAGGAGTGGGTTTAGTTCTCCAATATCATTTATTTCCGAAAACCCCGAATGCCAGGGATGACATGAATCATAAGGCTATGGGCCAAATTTTTCATGGCACCTGTGGGAATCGAACCCACAACTCTCAGGTATAGCCTGCAGCTAGGCAGACGCGCTAGCCACTAGACCAACCCGTGAGCCCTATTTTGAGCAGTTTAACACGTGTTTCTATTTTGCTCATGATAAGGGTGAAATTACATCTGTTAGATCATGAGCCTTCACTGGTCAATATCTACAGAAAACCATCGATTTATCATTATTCAATTTCTCTAAAAAATCACGTACACGCCAGAATTTTAAGATTTTATCGTATTTACGTTAAATCAATTTTACAAATCGCTATCGCGCTTTTTAGACACAATGGTCTGCACCGGCTGTTGCGCCAGCCTCGACCACATCGTCACCTACCTGTTCAAGCAGATAACGAGCAAAGGGAAGAAGCGCCGCGGGGTTAACCAGCCGCACAACGACATGTTCTTGCAGTTTCTCGAGCTCCATCCGGAAATTTTGCACCAAATTCTGAGCACAGTGCTCAACGTTATAATGTTTGAAGACTGTCGAAACCAGTGGTCGATGTCGCGACCGCTGCTTGGCCTTATCCTACTCAACGAAGAAGTGAGAAAAACCGTTTTTTCCAATTTTAGTGTCAATAAATTGCGAAACGTTCAGAAGAAATTTTCGCGACCTAAATTATTTTTTTTTTTCAGTATTTTAACCAATTGCGAGAGAATATTATTCGAAGTCAACCCGCTGATAAGCAAGCGGCAATGGCCCAGTGGTTCGAAAATCTAATGGATAGCATCGAGAGGAACCTCCTCACGAAAAATAGAGACAGGTGAGCCAAATCTCGATGGAATTAAACCAGTGGTGCGTAGATAACACACAATACTTCCATATTTTGAAACGTAAAATTGTGACACAATTTGATCATATTTTGACTGCTTTTAAGGGCGTTTAGGCCAAAAATATCGAAAAATTCACTAATAAAATTTTAAAATTCGCCCAAAATAGAAAAACGACAGTTTTCCGGAAAATAAAAAATATCCACATATTCTGCAAGGTAAAACAAAGATTTTAAGACCAAGAACGCTCAAATCGGTTCATTTTTGTGGCCGGAAAAAAATAAAATAGAAAACACTAAAAATGCAAATATATCGGAAGTACTGTGCATATCCAAATTCTGATTGAACAGGGTGTTAGGTCTTGCCGAGGCAAACATTTCAATTCAAGAAATTTGAAAAAAGGTTGAGAATTGAGGGAGTTATGGTCATTTTTTTAAATGACCACAGACGGACTAACGGACACACAAACACTTGTTCAGGAAGTGATTCTGAGTAAATGTGTATGAGAAAAAGTTTTTTCTGAAGCTCCGTTCCGATTCTCGATTTTAGGACGATCACAATACTTCCATTTACTCTGTAAATATGGAAGTAAAAATGATGTAAACCAATAATTGTAATTACCAATACCAATTGTTAATAACAATAAATGATTAAATTTCTAGAAAAGTTTAAAAAATCGTCAATTTTTGTCTCTCGATTTCTCCTGGTTTGTGAAAATTACAAACCAGGAGAAATCGAGAGAAAACCAGTGGTGCGTAGATAACACACAATACTTCCATATTTTGGTACGTAAAATTGTGACACAATTTGATCATATTTTGACTGCTCTTTAAAGTGTTTAGGTCAAAAATATCAAAAAATTCACTATTCAAATTTCAAAATTCGCCCAAAATAAACCAGTGGTGCGTAGATAACACACAATACTTCCATATTTTGAAACGTAAAATTGTGACACAATTTGATCATATTTTGACTGCTTTTAAGGGTGATTAGGTCAAAAATATAAAACCAGTGGTGCGTAGATAACACACAATACTTCCATATTTTGAAACGTAAAATTGTGACACAATTTGATCATATTTTGACTGCTTTTAATGGTGTTTAGGTCAAAAACTTAAAAAAAATTCACTATTCAAATTTCAAAATTCGCCCAAAATAATAAACGCCACATTTTCGGAATGTAAAAAATATCCACATATTTTGCAAGGTAAAACAAAGATTTTAATATCGGAAGTACTGTGAGTAATTCACATTCTGATTAAACAGGGCGTTAGGTCTTGCTGAGACAAACATTTCAGTTCAAGTTTGAAAAAAGGTTGAGAATTGAGGGAGCTACGGCCATTTTTGTAAATGATCACAGACGGACA